>CM066735.1:85315448-86720448 GCA_033961575.1 Aselliscus stoliczkanus | reverse complement strand
GTATCTTAGTCCTGAAATTCCAAGAATAGGTTCCCACATGATTTAGCAATTTCATACAGTGGGAAAATAATTTGGGCTATTCCTTATGTAAATAGATCTCCCCAAATTTCTACTTCCTCACACTTTGATGTTTGCTCTACATTTTCTCAAACTATTGTGGCTATTGCTTTAACTAACTTGATCATTTACAAATTAACTCTTGCACAAGTTTCCTCCTTTTAAAAAATAATCATCTTTTTCCCGTTCAGCCTTTCTCACTGGGAGCTCCTGCAAACCACAAAACAAAAATGAATGCACTCACAGTTTCCTCAATTCTTCCAAGGATAATTACATAGCTAGTGAAAGAAGTTAATGGATTACATGCAATGGATGCCTTGGGACAGTGGGTCTCAAAGTATAATTTCCAGGATGGCAGCCTCAGCATTGCCTGGGAAAGTGTAGAAATGTACATTTTTGCACTCTACCTCAGATGTGACTCAGCAAGGGTACAGGGTAGGTAGGGTGCAGCAATCTGTGTTATAAGGAGCACTTTCGGTGTCTCTGATGCTGTCTCAAATTTGAGAAACATTGCACTCAGGTGTTAGGACTGGTTTTCAGGATAATGTGAAGGGCCTATAAAAATTCAGATTGCGAGGCCTCATTCTTACATATTTTTTTCCAAATAAAGATGATTCCTCTATCACACTGTACCCCTTTCTCAAAGTGTACTAATCATGATACCATCCCTCTTTCTGTTTCTCAGGGGTAGGGAACATGCCTTATTCTTCCTCATATCGGTCCTGGCACCTACAATCGTGTCTGACATAAAACTGATCCCACCACATTTTTGATAATGAGTAAATGAAATCTCATCAAGTTTTTGTTTGTTTGCTTTGGACTATAGCAACATGCAGGGCGATAGCATTTGACAGTAAGCCAATTTCGAGATGGGTATCCTGGAAGAATAGAGAAGGCTACAGTAAGCATCAGGTCAACTATTATTGGTTCACACATTGTTTCTTCCTCTCAAACTTCACAGTGCCACAGGCATTATTAAAAGAATATACCTATTCAATTGGGAGAACAGCCGGCCTGTAATTGTGCCCAGTAAGTTGTACATATCTCTTATGACTCCCTCTATTTACAAAGGCTGAATCATTTTCTCATCAGGCTTCATTTTAAATATTGCCATTGGTCACTTCCAACCACCAGATGTGGTGCTTGATTCATGTGTAAGAGGTCCTAAAAATTGTTTTGACTAGAGAGGAAACCACCCCCACCCTCACAAACTATACATTAATCTTCCTTCATAGCCATCTCTTCAAAGTAAAGGTAGGATCTTCATTTTATATTCAAAACAGTGGACTTCAAAGTATTGATTTGAATGCCAGTAGGGCGCACAGACAGCACAATTACAGGCTTTTGAAAGTTCCAGAAGCACTAGATAGTGTCTGAAATTACAGACATTTTATTTTATTTATTTATTTATTTATTTTTTAACTCTCTTGTAACCTAAACCAATTTTGTAAGATCCAACCCCCCCTCCGGGCAGCATTTTATAGCCAAGTCATAAACCTCTAAAAACAGGAGTTTATGGTGGGAATGCTGACAGTCAGACAGTGAGACCCACAGCTCGGAGCTGGCCGGTGCCAACAGACTGCCTAGCCTTAGAGGGTGAGGAGCAGAGCATAAATCAGCCTGAGTCTGGAGGGACAAGAGTGTGTGTTCCTGTGAGCCATTTCCCATTCCCAGAAACATGAGACCGTTTGTCTAACAAAAATCACATTGAAAGAGTGTTATGAGAGGCTGGTGAAGAATGACCCAAAGTGAAGAAAGGATGGGGGGAAGTATTCACAATTAATCCAGCTTCAACATCTGGGAACATAGACCCTCTTTAAGAATGTATTTACTGTCCCCTGGTGAGCTAAAGAGCGTGAGAGAGAGCTAAGCACAGAGACCTTTGTATTTTTTAGTATTTTCTGCCCCTCTTCAGTCCTTTTAATTTGATTCTCATGGAGTTTCATTTGAATGACTTTTAAGACACAGGAAGCCCTCTGTACTACTTCTACTTAACAAATGAACAAGTTTTCCAAATAATTCCCGTTTTTCTTTCTTTTCACAAAGTAAAAAAATAATCATGGTCACAGGCAGACAAACATCAGCCTGATTATTAAACATCAATATAAAGAGCAGATTGCAAATATTCTTTTTGTATTTTCTTTTAATTATTTTGAGTATCATTAACATTATATTGATTTACCTTTTACTCCCTGAAACTTCTTTTTGCTTCCTCTCTTTTCCCACCTGGTGAAATATACTAAGAACTCTGATTCAGAAGAAAGATAATGAAAATATAAGAATATAAAAAATTGTAAAGCAAATGCCCAGACTTCCTGTTTAGGCAAATTTATGCTCCTTTAAAATGATCACCTAGCCTATCAAAATGTGTTTTTTCTTTTTGTTGATTTGAAATGTTTTGATCGTATCTATGTCGCGTTCATATTTGTGTTACGATTCCTCCATTGCTGTTTTGGCAGTTCTTTTGCTATTACTATCTCAAACACGTGGAATTAGGAAATCAAGTGTTAGCAAGGAAAATCTCTAAAATGTAAACCTAGTGATTAGTAATATGCAAACTACAGCTGTGTTTGCACAGAAACAGGTTACAATTGTGTTTGCTGAGATTGAAGAGAATACGGGCTAGTATTCCTTTCTGTGATTTTAATTCCTCTCCCAATTGCCAGCAGATGTGATCTACTGGAGAGTCAAGTCCTGGTCTGCCCTCCAGCTTCTTTATTTTTGTTTTATGTGTCTCTTTGTTTACCTTCATCTGTTACTTCTCACAGCCTCTTTGTATGTCATTTACCATCAGAAATTCGTGACCCTAGCTACAGAAAGCAGGCCATTCTGTGTTCTTTTCCATGTTTGGAGCCCTGGGTTTCAAAACCCAAACCAACCAACCAAACAAACAAACAAACAAATGAATGAATTAATGTGCAATCAGATAATCTATTATTCTGAAATCTACTGAATGTAATTCTTGCTTTACACATGCCTTTATAAAAATTTAAAGAAGGAGGGAAAATATATACTTTATTGCTTTTTTATGAAATTGAAATGACTGGCTTCCAAAGACTGCTCTCTGGGGAACGGGAGGAGAGCTCTGGATATGATTGATCCATGAGAAACTGAAGTGGGAGAACTGTGTCATCTCAGGATTTGAAATGGTAGCCATGACAAGCACTCTTAAGCCATCTAAAGGCCGTGTGCATTTGAGACAGATTGTCTGCTTCCAGCCAATAAAGAGAAACAACTTACAAATAGCCTTTGGACTATAAATGTGAGTCTCTTTTATTTAGTATCTTTCCTGCATTCTCAGTTTTCTGTGTATTGGACCAACCCCCCTATTCTTGATATCCATGTGGTTATGAACATGGCTTTATGGACCAGAAATAACTGAGCTTGCATCTCAGGTCTGCACCTCCTATCTGTATTCTTGGACTAGTTACTAAAAGTCTCTGAGCCTCCTTTCCTGAAATATAAAATGTATTTATGCATCCATTTAGTTCATCTAATAAGTATGTCTTGGGTGCTACTAATATACCAGTAATTATGCTAAAGACAGAAACTCAGAGGTGTACACAAAAGAAAAATAACCTGCTTTTATAGACTGACATTCTACTGAATTAAGGAGATAAAAAGCATGTAATCAAACAAATAATACAAGACCAAGTAATATCAAATATTTAGTATCAAATAATTAAAGTGTCATAAAAACAAAATAAAACATAGGGTTGCAATAGAGACTATGGCAGAATAAGAGGCTAGAGGTCAGGGACAGGAAAGCCCTCTGAGGAGGGAGCATTTAAATGGAGATGCAGATGATAAGATGGAAGCAGTCAGCGGAGTCCCTTGGTGGGGTTCAAGAGGGAAGGGAGTATTGCTGGCAAAGGAAAAAGGGAGTTGAAGATCTATGGTGGGGCCAAATTTGACATATTTGAGAAACAGCAGAAAAGCAAAGTTATTAAACCATAGAAGAAAGAAATGAAATATAGTAGATAACAATATCTAGGAATGAAAGATGCCTACAGCTCAAAGAGGTTGATTAAAATTGATAATATATTCCAGTGGTATTTAACAGAAGCATTTTTCCAGGCCTAAGCATATTATAATTGTTGATTCCTTCTTTATCTCAGTTTTAATTTGTTTTTCTTTCATTTCTGTACCAAAACCCCTTTTGAAAATATGAATCTATGGTTAAAAGATAGATCTAGTTTATGATGTATCTAGACAAGGATGTTAATTTGGGGTGGTTGTCTATCTACATGAGAGAAGCGGTTCCCAGATTGAGTGTAAGAAAACTTTTTTTATTTTCTTGTATTTTTTTCTTGAAACACACAGCCTCCCAGATAATGTTGTTCCTTGAATGTTGATAGTTTTAAGGTATAGCCACCAGGGTGCTGGCTGCAAACAGAATTTCACCCCAAATGATTCAACTGAAGAGACTGGATGGAATAAAGGAGTATTTACAGAAGTGTGGGCAAGTTAAGGGAACTGACAGGGGGCTATTATGATCCCCAGAGATGAGCAACTGAGAGCTGACGGCATGGAGAGGAGTGTTCTTAGAGACCAGTGAGACCCAGAACTATTAAGGAGGGGCTGTCTGGAGGAGCTGTAAGACAGAGAGGGATACAACCCCTGCCAAAGGGACAATTGCCAAAGCAGAGAGAGAATGCGGAAGACGTAGTCACACTTCTCTCTACTCCCACTAGGTTTCCAATGACTGAACCCAATGAAATGCCATCAGATAAAGGAGCCAAGGTAAAATAGTCCATAGCAGGGTGACTTCTTTGGGGCATAGAACACAGCAGAAGACTAGGGGAAGGATCAACAGAAAACACCAGTACACGTGGAAAAATTAACTACTTTCTCTTGACAACACCATGAAAAAAAAAAAAAGTGCAAGGTCAGCAGTAACTAGCATCTGCCTCTTTGCCTTAGGATTGGCAATCAATATGAACTAGTAGGAATGATGGCAAACTGTCTGTTTAAAGAAAGCAACTGCTCAACTCTAGGCCATGGTGGCTGTGATGTCTTTTTTTATGACACCAAATACGTGTCATTTTTCTGCACCAGTACTACAATTCTCTGATGCTGACTGTGTGTCCAACAATTCAATTCAATGCTGAGACTAAGTATCTGGAGTTATCATCATACGCCACAGGTTTAAGGGCTCAGTTTCACAAGACGGTCCCCAGGCTCCACACACTTCTACTGGGCCAACTATAATTTCAGGGGTTCTCATGATCACCCTCAGGTTTGAAAATTCCCTAGAGTTACCCATGGAACTCACAAAAAAACACTTTATTTATGTATACTGGTATATTATAAAGGATACAATTCAGGAACAGCCAAAAGGGATGTGTAGGGCAAGGTACAGGGATGGCTCAGAGCTTCCCTGCCCTCTCTGGGTGCACATCTGCCCAGGACATCAACATGTTTGCTAACCTGGAAGCTCCTGAAACCTGTCATTCAGTGGCTTTTACACAGGTTTAATTATACGGGCATGATTGATTAAATTATTGGCCATTAGTGATTGAGCTCAATCTCTAGCCCCTCTCCAGTCCTTCCAGAATTTAGAGGGTGGGACTGAAAGCTCCAGCCCTCTGATCACTGGGTCTTTCTGGTGACTAGCCTCATCCTGAAGCTATCCAGTGGGTGAGGTCCCACTTTGAGTCATCTCATTAACATAAACTCAGATATGGTGAAATGGGGCTCATTATGAATAACAAAAAGCATTTCTCTCACTCAGGAAATCTCAAGGTATTTAGAATGTCTGTGCCAGGAACTAGGAACAAAGACCAAATTTACTTTTTTATACCATAGTTACCATACAAAAAACAGAGACAGTTCATCTCATCTTTAAGAGGAATCCAAAATTCAAATTTTCATGTGAAATCTCCCAACTTCAAATTTTGACAACCATTTAAAATTTTCCAAAACCCTTTTGTAGTCCAAACAAAACAAAACTGAAGACTGGATTTGGCGCATGGTTCCCAGTTTGGGGCACCTGACATAGAAGCCCAGGGTAGAGATTTTCAGCCCTGGCTGCACACTGGAATCACCTGAGCAACTTCGAAAAATATGTGCCTGGACTTCATGCCAAAGCAATTAAGTCCCAGTCTCCTGGGCTGGGGCCCAGACATTGGTATTTTTGAAAATAGTTTCCTGATCATTTTAATGTATAGTCAGTTTTTTTTTTTAAATAAACTTTTTATTTTGGAATAAGTTTAGTTTTACAGAAAAGTTACAAGGATAATACAGAGCTCCCATATGCACACACTCAGTCTCACTTGTTAATGCTTTATGTTACCATGGCATCTTTATCAAAATTAAGAAATGGACGTTTCAAACTCAACTCCAGACTTGCATTGGATTTCACCAGTTTTTTTCACTGATATCCTCTTTCTGTTCCAGGATCCAATCCAGGGTACCATTTTGCATTTAGTTGTCATGTCTCATCAGTTGGCTTTAGTGACATTTTCTCAGGCTTTCCTTGTTTTTCCTGAATACTAGCCAGGTATCCTGGGGAATGACTCCAAATCAGGCTTTGTCTGATGTTTTTCTTCTAGTAAAATCATAGCAGGGTCTTTTCAATCTTTTAGAACAGCCTCTCTGGTTAATAGTTGCTGGATGGAATGGAGCTAGCAGGGTCCATCCAGCTTCAGGACAGATCAGGAAGGATCACATGAGGCAAGGTAGTTCCATCTCTTCCAAATAAGCCACCTGATCTGTAAGTCAAGAGACAAGAGTTCAATGCCAGGCTCATCCACTAACTAGCTTTTAGGGAAGCCAACCAAAGTCTTCTCTGGTGGTACTTTCTTCATCTGTACAATGTAGAAGTTATGTCTAGTCCTGAAATGATGTTATTCCAGACCTCTGGAATGGATTTTCGTTAGTCAAATATTGTCCACAGTTCTAGTCCCTCCGAGGAATGTGTCATAATGCTGAGCAAGACGCTCTCCCAATGCCTGGGTTTCTGAAGACGGAGATGGCAGGGAGGCCACTTGGCTTCATCATTTGGCACTTAGGATACTTGTATCCTAACAATGTCATGGACCTGGCAGGAAGAAAACAAATTGCAAAAGCTAAGAAGGAAATGCAACTCATTCACTCATCTTTGTTCCTGGGACTCTTTGTCATCCCTTCCGTTACAGTGGATTAAGAAGTAAATGACATAATTTGTTTTTGAAATGTCAGCAGTACACATTTCAATACTTTCAAAATCTTTTAATGTTGACCCTTTGCGTAAATCTTACCGGAAATGAGGGATGACTGGCTTGCCGCATTGGATGTTCTAGGTTGCCAATAATTTGTACAGAGCCTGTGATTGCAAAACCACAGAAATTTCACAATTGTGGAAACCTCAAATTAACCACAATAAACAACAGGGTGGATTTGTTTTAAATACATGGTTAATAATGCTTATTGCTTTAAGGTCATCAACTGAGAGATTCTCCATTGGGGAGAAACAGGTAAGCTGCAAAGGTCTTGCAAAATACTTTTTTCACCTCTGCATGAAAAGTCTGACCCAGAACATTCTGCTAATATTGGAATAGGCTCTCATCTGATGTAATTGGCCTGGGGGAATTGCATTGGCTGTGAAATTAGCTCCTCTTAGTAGCTGTTGAAAAAAAGTTTTACAAAAAAATTGCAATTCTGTGGTGCGTTTTGAATGACGGAAGCCAGGTTCCTAGACACTGAGACAAGGAAGAATGTCAAATGGGACCTTTAATGTGTACTTATATTTAAACATCAGACCTGACAGAAAACCCTTAAGCTTTATACAATGATTAGAGCCTTGTAAGAACCTAATTAATGTATCGTCGGGCGAATGGTTGGCCTGGCACGCGAGCCGTTCCGAGGGACACGAGGGAGTTCAGGTACCGCCTAGGAAGAATAGATGCAGTTGTAGTGATTCAGTGGTCCATCTGAAAGGGACATGTAAAGGCAGCTTTGTCTGGCGTGCCGCCTTTGCAGACACACTTGATAATGCTAGTGTCAGTTTCAACTGAAGCGTGTGCCAGATTGCAGATAGCTTGAGCTGGCATTTCAAAGCAGTTAATTGTGAAACTGGAGAAGAAAATGGGCACATTCTTCAGCGGTAGCTATTCAAACCCAGTCTCTCCGCCCCCCTCCTCCCCCTACCACCACCACCAAAAGCTCCCTGGGTCTCACTTTTGTTCTGCCCTCACAGAAAATGCATGGGGAACACTGAGCCTTTCCCCTCTGCAGCTCCTGTATTGCTGTCTGTCCTGGGACTGTTTTGCCTTGTTAAAATGTGCCCCATGTATTAAAATGAAATTGTCACTGCTGGGTGGTGCAGCATAACATGCTTTGACACTAAGCGCCAGCAGCTACCGAAAACAGACTTTTATTGCATTTATTCCTTCGCAGATGAGAGTCTCTAAAGGCTCACTGTAGACATTCACTTAGTTAAATCTGAATGAAGCTAAAGTGAACAATCTATGCTGCTGTGTTCCTAGAAACAGCCCCCATCCAGATTGATATGGCTGTAAAACAGTCTTAAGAAAAGATGATCATACTTAGAATCCAAAAGGGAAGACTTGAGGCTTTCCAACCAGAACAAAAATATTTTAGGTGGGTCGAGTGGGCTAGCCTCTTGATTTTCTTCTTTAGCTTCTCTGAATTCCCTAAAATACATTGTAGAGAATCAACAAGCGCGCGCGCACACACACACACACACACACACACACACACACACACACTTCATTTTAGTCTTCATTTAGAATTCCATGTCATTTTAAGACAAAGGGAAAGGATTTGATTTGTAGGACTCCTTGCAAGCGAGCTTTAGAGTCTTAACTGCCTTTTATCTAGATGAGTACCCAGAGAGAGCTTGAACAGGGAGGGGGCTCTAGGGCATATGCTTTTCATTCCGTAGCTCTCCTGGAATAAAAATTCCATAAAGTAACATCTGTAGTAATTAAGGGTTTACATTTCCTCTTCCATTCATGTCTCCTCTAGGAGGGAAGGTTATTTGCCCTAAGAGACAATAGATAGTAGATCCTGTGGGAAAAGAGGAAGAACAGAATTAGAATTCTTTTGTTCCTAGAAATGGAAGTTTCCTACTAAAAAAAAAAAAGGTTGGAAGACTTACTGTAAAAGATTCTACCAGAAAGAAAACTTGGAGGCATTAAGAAAGTTGTACTTTGATACTCCTAAATATTTGGAATGGGGAAAGATTCATCTATTCTTCTGGTCTGGGAGAACTTGTAACTAAGCAGTAAATAAAATGCTATCTTTGTTTTTTATCTTTTTGGGTTTTTTTTGTTTTGTTTTGTTTTGTTTTTAAGTTGCATGTTATTAAGCTTAAAGTACCCCCTTCCCCCACTCCATTGGACAGAAAACTGGTGCATTATTCAGATCTTCCTTGAAATAACACTTATGTGCATCCATTAGGCCACCTGATGAATGAATACTGACCTATTAATGCCCAATTAGTTTCCTGCACTTCTTGTCATAGCAGGAGCAGCTATATAATTTGTGGGACCAAACGAAATATAAAAATGCAGGACCCCTTGTTAGAAAATGATTAAGAATTTCAAGATGGTGACAACAGAGTTTTCAAACAAGTGCAGGCTTGTTCTAAGAGTGTGGCTCTGTAGTTCTGCATGTTCTCGGGCCCTTGTAGTCAGTCCTGCTTGGTAATTAGAGATTTGTCATGTGTGATCAATACAGAAAAATGTTCATCCATCCCATGCCAGTAGGAATGTATAGCAGAAAAGAAATTTTTAAAAATTTAAGTCAGAAAATAATTTCATCTCCCCAGATGGAATGTGCTTTGGTACCTTCTTCAAAGTCCTTAACCCGGTAACTCAGATGCCCTTGTCTGCATCTCTCAGCTTTTCTCCGAGTTTCCCTCCAGCCATCGTGTTCTTCTCACTCTACCCCATCTGAAAAGACACAGCCCCTCTCACCTGCCCAGCTCAGTCCCCTGCCCTAATTACTTTTCCAAAGCACCTCTTCCCTTCTATGCTGACTTCTCACTATTTTCCTGGTTCCTGGAATTCCTCTCACATTTCAATTCCTATAGCCATAATACATGTATTTGGCATTTGTTTACAATTTCTTTTTTCTTATCTTGGATGCTGTACGTGTAACATGGTCATATAATACAATCCTGAAAACACACGTAAGATTCAGATGTAGGAAAGTTTCACAACTTGTGTCAAAGGGCTCCATTCCAAGGAAGCTCAGATTAACAACACAGCAGAAAATCCAAAATTATATTTTGCCTTTTAGACAAATTTCGTACACATTCTTACATATGTTTGTGTTCTGTGTCTTAAATTTATTTTTATCTCTAAAGTGCTGTTTGTGGGACTTAATTTCCGTATATCAGATTCAACGCTTTAATTTCTATCTTTCTCATCCAATTTTATAAAATAATAAAGCCCAGGTATAGTTAATTATTTAGAAAACGTTGCTGATACTGGTCTATATAGGATGTGTCAACACCGCCAATATTGACATTATGATGGTATGGCACAAAAGCTTCATTCATTGGCTTCTATGCTTCTATGTGAAATGACAAAATGTGGCACAAGAAACCCAGTTTAGGGACATTGATATCTAGTATGAAAACATAGAGGATTGTTCAAACTTCAAAATTAAGAAAGTTCAGGACTTCAGGTTTGTGTATTTACTTTCTCATCTCACATTTGGGACACCAAATATTCTCTTTTGTATCTTTTACCCAGTGGGCTTTTGATAAAAGTGCCATCATGCCAGTGACAACACTACTTTATTAATCATTCCTTTAGGCTGCGAGCAGTTGAAATAAAGCATGTCTTCCCAGGAGTATAGCTTAGCAGTTACAGTACAGCTGTGGTGTCAGGCAGGCCTCAGTTAAAATCCAGACTCTGCCAATTATTGGCAAAGGAGTTAATCTCTCCACACCTCAGCACCTTTGTTGATATGAAGAGCAATAACAAAATATACTCAATAATGTTGTAATAGCTTTGTGTAGTGCCAGGTAGTGCTGGACTTGTCTGGTGGATCACTTCACAGATTGTATAAGTGTCTGGCCACTATGCTGTACTCATGAAACTGATATAAAAAAATATTGAATGTCAACGACAATTGAAAAATTAAAAAGAAAAAAAAGAGAGACATTAAAAACAAAACAAAACAAAAAACACAAGACCTACATTCCAAATTTGCTAATTTGTAGATTGAACTGATATTTATCGAGTACGTTCAATCACCAAACATTGCTTGTGGTTTAAAGAAAATAATACTTCAGCATTGTTTCTGGATGAAGACTCAACACAGAGCCAGCCAGATAGGCAACTTTCAATATAGTAAATAATACTCACAGAAATGAGGTTGTGATGTTCTATTGGCCTGGTCATGATGGTCATGCCAACAATTGACAATTCTGGTAAAGTTCCCAGATCAAGCTTTTCTATGGCTTTCCTATTTCCCTTTTTATTTTTATTTTTCCTGAATATGTACAACTTCATGCAACATATATGATCCTCTGTTTACTTCTTTTTCCAGAATGGAGTCTACTGAAAAATGTGAAGTGGTAATTCAACATTTTAATGGAAAATATCTGAAAACACCACCAGGCATCCCAGGTAAGATACACCATTAAATACATATTCTGTAGTATCTAGGTTTATTGCTATTATTAGAATGAATACATGGTAAGGCGCTTGGTGGGTTACTGGGAGGGAAAAGTTTGCTTTTATAAATGTGTAATTTTTAATACTATGTAGCAACTCATCTTTCTCAAAACTACCTTGGTGATTCTTCTTTGGCCTTTCTATTCAATCTCTACTGCTAATTTCCTAAAGTGAATTAGAAGAAAAATGTAGCCAAGAAGAGTGACAAATGCACTTGAAGTGAAGGAAGCTTATGACTCTTGTCATTAATATTGGTATCTTGATTTCTAATTTATATAATATCTGAACAGTGATATTCACAGTAGAGTCCACACACTGATGCCAGTTTCCAAACATACCTTACCAGTCCATGGCAAGAAGAGTAAAGAGAATGAGAGTAAACACTTAGCAACTTTTATGGCAATTCGACATTGCCATAAAATCTGGGTGCATAATTTCTTATTTTACAAAAGTATCAGTTACTGACATACAGAAAAAAAGCATCAGAGCTCTCCCTTCATCAGAGATAGTTTGCAGAACTCCAGTCTAGACTCCCAGGACATTTCACATTTCCCAAGGCAAAATTCTTAAGCATACATATCGTAAAATGATATAACTTTATGCTGCTAAGAACTGGATCCAACATATAAGAACTGAATACTCGTACATCGCATGTTAGGGCTGAAGCTAGAAACACCTGCTCAGTTTGATATTAACCTAGTAGCAGTATTTATGGAACATATTTAATAAATAAATAAATTTAAAAATACATCTTATTTATGCATAAAACATTAAAGACTGAATGAAGTGTTAAAAAAAAAGAATTACGAGTAGATAAAGAAATATCTGACTAGCGTATGTTGGCTTATTGTTGTTCCTTTGTTTTTGGTGATTCTCAGGGGAGGAATGTGACTTCTTCAGCTTTATCATATTTTCCCTTTGATCTTTCTAAGCTGGATTTCTATGGTGTTTGCTTTGTAACGTGTCTGCTATTTAAAACGCATGGTTAGAGAGTTCAGGGACTGAGCATTTCAATTCCTTAAAATATATTGAGGTCATGAGGAAGTCTGAGCAAGAAAACAAAAAAAGAAATATTTTGTGGAGAGGTCAGGGTCCTTTTATGGATTGGTTGATTTGGGAAGGATGTCAGGGAAGGAGAAAGGCCCTTCAGACTGACAGGCTTGGATGATCTGGGAAATCCTAAGTAGCGTCTCTTGGTTAATGAGAGAGTCAACACACAGTGAAGCCCGTACCCCCATTTGGCTAGCTTTCATGCGTGGCATTGCTGTGAGGACTGACTGAATTATAATCCTACTGGAGACATATGGTGTTGTTAAGAAAAGAGTTAGCAGTTTATATCTCAGCATGTAAACTGCCCTTGCATTTGAGGAGACTTTTTATTTATTTATTTATTTTAGCATGCAAAGCAATTTAAGATGCTCTGCTCTGACCCATCACTGAATAAAAGAGTTGAACTGTTACAGGATTTTCCCCTTATTTATCTCATTTTACCCAACAGATGCCTATCTATGTAGAAGGCATTCAAACTACATGTGAATTTTATGGTTATATAAACATTTTAAGAACAAGCACATTAGATAGCAATTGCTGCGGGTTTAAGTTTTAATACAGGTCCCCGAGTTTTAGGTTTCCTCCTTTCCAGAAAAAAAAGACACTGACATCCTTCTTGACTTGATGGGTTTGAAACTGTTGTATTTGGTTTCCCCGTCACACATACACTGATTAAGACAATTTAATGCTGAAGACAAAGAGAGTCACTAAACATCCCAAAATGTCTGGGCATCCTTCCTGAATATGCAGGCTGTGATATCAACCTATCTAATATCATAGCTACACCCAATGGATGCATTGTGAATAGCAAGAACTTAGTTATGAGTCCCTCATTTACTTTTATCTCAGGGGAACATGAGAGACAATGTAATTGTGTTCAGTTAGAAAACTCTTCGAAGATATAAGTTTATGCTTTTGAGATTTGCACTCAGCATCATAGAATTACGTATAAAATATTGATTGTCATTAGTACTTGAATTTATGCATTGGAGGTCAGAGTTTTATAAAGGTTTCAAATGCTAACAGGACATGTAATTTTTGATATTTAAATTTTATATGGAATCAAAGAGGATATAATGCAAGGTGTGGGTATTTTGGAGGATACAATAGTAATATACCCTCATTGCGCACCTTTACTAAGTCAAAGCAGGTATAATCAAATTTGGGTATGTGCTGTTTGTCTTCCGTGAACCTCATTGCCTATGTGTTGTAGGTGGTTGAAATCTTATTTTCAGAAACTGATATCGTAATCCAATTATCTATTCCATCTTGAAGACTATGAGTGGAATGTTACTTTAAGCTCTTATATCAGATTGGAAGCTATTCCTTTGGTATTTTCAAAAGAAGTGACCAATTTTCTAACTTTTTTGTTACTAATGTAACAAATGTAGCTTTAGAGAGACTGTCTTTTTTTGAGGGTGTAGTAGTCAAAACCAACTATAATTGATTTCACCTACCTGCAACTAAAATAGAATTCAAAAAAATTATGGAAAAAAAAATCAGTGTTGCACATTATCAAGACTTGGCATCTTTGAATTCAGAAGTTGGTAGTTTGTAGAATTCACATTGATGGTTCCAGTGCTTTAAGGTTGTTTGATTGAGGGACCCACAATGACCCAATAATGACCTGAGATTCTCAGGCCATAAGAGAGCTGCTGAAAACATTGCATATATCAATGATCTTTTTCTCTTACTAGAATTCTGCTTTTAGCCTTACCCTAGGCAACTAGAGAACAATTGGTATGAAATTCACATTCTTTACTGCTCCATTCAGGGACAACTTGGGGAACTGTGCACATGTCATTGAGCAAATATTCTGAGAAGCATTTTGGCTTCTGTCACTCTTGGCAATGATTTCTTTTAAAGGAGATGCAATGTTGTTATTACTATTATTGTTTTGTTTTGTTTTTTTCTGATATGGTCATCTAGCTTCTCAATCCCCTATTGTGTCATTTCTATAAAAGAACAAGGAAAAATCCACTTTAACCCAAAATCTTGACATTGCTCTGGATTTCAAATTCTAGAAACATTACAGTTTAGGAGACTTGCAAGGGACATATATGTTGACCACATTTATGTTGCTTTCTCCATTTTGTTTTGCATTATTCTAGAAACAATGTACTCATTAAATATATTTCATGATGGTATTTAGTTTTGATCCCTGACAGATTATGTGAGTTACTTGTATAGAGACTTCTTTTGATTTATGCTTTCTTTCTCCGGGCTCCTCCTATCTGTTCATAAAAGATCTAATTTTAATGAATGCGTCATGGATTGTTCATGCCTATGAGAGCCTCCCAGAACTAGCTCTGTTCATTTGGAATTATAACTTTTTTCCAGATTTTGGTTACCTGGATCAATGGAGCTAAATATACCTGTCCCAAATCAAATTATTTGAATTCTGGTATATAGGGTACAGGAAATTATACAAAGATCAGATGTCTGTGTTGCTATTAGTAGGTGGGAAGGAGAGACCAAAGATGTATACTGAACAGTGTCAATCATTGTAGCCGTCCTCAGAAAGAGGTCATCCAACATTTTCTCCCTTCCCCAGAGGGAAACGAAAACATAGTGTTCCATAAATGTTGCATGTCCTACGTATCGATCTTAATGTTTTCTGTACAAAATGAAGGATCATTAGTTGCCTGCTGCCTAATCCCAGACAGTTCTTGGTCCCATAATGAATTGCACAGCAACGGTGTGCAGCCCCAGAGCGTTCCCTTTTCAAACCTCTGGCAAAAGCAAAGGGTAAGTTCCCAGACACTTCAGGGATCCATAGGACATGAACTTGAAAGGCTCCCTTTCAAAGATCCCCCACAGCAGAGTGGTGCACCATGCGGAAAAGGCTCCCACATGTAAGGACATGTATTGATGAACAGGGCAAGCAGGCTAGCTCGTAGAAAAATAAATCATGTTTTGCCCTTAATCTAGACTTTGCCTGTAAGCACATGTTCCTATTAGTGGAGTAGTCTTTCCAGAGGAAAATGAAGTAATTATCTTTTAGTATGATGTTCTTACTCTTTAGATAATTATTTTTAATCCCAGATGAACTCCAAGAGGCAAGGAAGGGCTAAGAGAGAGCTCAGCACATTTGGGGATCTTTTAAATTTTAACACATCTTGTGATGAACGGAAATTCAGACAAATAATTAAATGACAAAGGAATCTCATTTTTCTAAGAAAATGAAACTGCCTTCTTGAGGTTTTCACATATAGTTTTACTAGTGTATGTTTATTTGGATATGTTTGCATACTTCATGGGGGATTGCAAGAAAAATATTTAAAATCTGATCATCTCTAAAGAAAAATGAGGAAAGAAAATGTTGTTTGTTAAATGTAAAACTTCCCGCAGAGTAAAATATCAACAATGTACTTAAATGAAACATATTGAAAGACATGGTTTGAAATTCTGAATATTTGAGCAAAAATTATACAATTTTTTTTTTTTTTTGAAAGCAGTGGCAGTGTCACTGGCCCTCACATGTGGGACCCGAACCAGGGCCGCTGGCTTCCCAGGCCAGAGCTTAACCACCTCACCACTAGGCCGGCCCTATACAATTTTTTATTAATGAAAAATGTTGCAGACCCTCCCAACCAGAGTTTTCCCACTGGTACCAGTCTATCAATTCTACAAATGCAATTATTATTGAGTAAGAGGCAGCAAATAGAAAAACGTTATGGCGAACAGTTTAGTCAAAATATATCTTTATGGTCTTACTGACGAGACGCATTGTCTAATACTGAGTTTTTCATCTTTGTAAAACTAAAACATCATTTACATAATAAACTACAAAAACTATAGCCCCTTCCTGGGTATCAGTTTAGATTTCTCATTAAGAGGAATTTTGCAATAGTGAGGAGCTAATTTCTATGAAACCTCTTATCTTAAATGTTAGTGATGTATTATTTCTATGCACCAAACACAGAGTTGCTTCATGATGAAATGCTGTTGGACTATTATTAGTGAACTTTTTAAATCAGCCTGACAGCATCACGGTCCAAAGAGTTTTAGAGTCGGTATGAATTCTATGGATGTGTACTTGGTCAGTCATTTCTCAACCTTTCTGTAGCGCCACACAATCCTGATACTGTGAAAGTAAAAACGCATTATGACATGGTAACTGATTAGATAGCGGGGAAAGAGAGAGAGATGATTTCACTTCTAAATCTAGATAAAGAAAAGGTACAGGGGATCATCCTCAGATTAGAAATGATTGGAATGGGTTTTGTGCCCAGTGCTACACCCCTTCTTCCCACCTGTGATTGCAGCTACAGATGAGATGGACAGTCTTCATACACCCTGGGAGGATGCCATCTCAAGCATCCACAGCTACTCTCCACTTTTCTACCTGAGGGCAAAATCTGTAAAATCTCAGTCAACTTGACAGAGGTTTTCTGCAAACTTTGGTAGACTTATCACTCCCTGAGACAATGCTCAGTCAATGGGACATGGGAGTTAGTGCCTAAAATTGGGCCTCTTTTTCTGTGGAGGGACAAATCTGAGTTACATCCCACAGGGTTTCTTAGGGCATTGCCCACAGAAATAACAAGCTTAGTGAGGCATCTTTCATTGATTTTCTTGCTTCCCCATCTTCCTTTTCCTTTTCTATCATATCTGCTTTTGCACATCAGCTCCCAAGTAAACGACCTTGTCCCAGGCTCTGAATTGAGGGAACTCAAATTAAGGCAGGTGTTCTAGGAATTGTGGAGAAGAACTACATTTTGATTTAAAACTTATGTTGATAGAGAACAATAAACCCAAGCTAAAGCAGTGAAATGAATTTCATGGACCAAGTATGTTGTTTTCATGATTTTTTTTTGTTGACAGTAGCATTTATGAGTTACATATTAGGGATGATACAGGTAAACATTAGTGGTAGTAGACAGATGGTAGACAGGGTTTAAATTTAGCAAGAGAGGTATGGAAGAAGATTAGGACAAAGGCCATCAATGACATGGCCTGACTTCAGAGCAATCGAACCCATAAAGAAGTGCATGCTTAATAAAAATGCAGAGGGCGTTAGGGGCTAGAATAGAGTCATAATGCCAGCAAAGTAAAGGTGAGGTACAGACATAGAAAATTAAGGTCACAGGGAAAGTAATTTGTGAGCTTTTGGTCTTGGATAAATATAGAATAGTGGACGTTGATAATGAGCTCTAGTGTGTGATGTCTGTAGTTGGCTGAAATAAAACAGAGATGATCTTTAGCTGAACAATTGCAGACTTCTGAGGAAAACACTGAAAGGTTTTTCCACAATACTGTAGATTTCCTTACTTAATCTCACACTTGCCTTGATGTTCTCTGAAGTTCTAATCTTCATGGGAGCAGCTTAGGCCGTGTGAACAGTGCTCAAGTAATATTTTATTTATTTGATACTGAGTTCTCCAAATCAGGGTTTATTTCTTTTTTGTCGCTTCAAGGGTTATTGCTTAGCTCAGTGTGGATTCTCAATAAATGTTCTTTGAAGTTGATGCATAACTCCATGAATTGAATAACCCTCATACTTTTATTTTCTTTTAATGAACTTCCTGAGGGTGTGTGGGGGATGCACAGCTTCTGCTAAACAAACATCAACAAACTTGGAGGCAAACATTAAGAGAAATCTTTAAATATTTTCTTAATTTTTGATAAAAATTTCTCATTTGTATATCTAAATATACAGAGAGAGAGTGAGGGAACACTAAATATTCACAAGAAAAAGAAACTTAATTTGAGAAACATTCTAGTTACTTTTAAAATGCCTCATTTTTTTTTTTTTTTTTTTTGCTTTTCAAGGCTGCTTTTCAAGGTATTATGCTGGCAGTCTAATTCTTTAAATAACTCATTCCTGGCACAATGATAAATTCTGCTTTCTAACATGCCAAATGGTCTTGCTTAATTCATATTGAAATAACATCTAAATCTTAATGTTTGGCATTGGATCTAATTAAGCATCATCACTAGGCTTTACCCACCCCCCAACCTCTTTTTCACATAATAAATGTAAATATCGTGATAATAAACAGAATAGAGTTCCTTGGTCTATGCTTTTGTCCCTTTTGGCATGATGCTGCTTCTTTCTGGCTTAAGGGAACTACTACATTGGCTTATTATTCCTATTATAGCATTATAATAAAAATCTATACTATTTAATTAATGTAATACGGTCAATATGCTTTGTTAACCATGTATGTTTTATAATTATTTATAAGCATCAGTGAGTAGCAGCAGAATTTGTCTGGAGTCTCCACATGGCACCAAAATCTGATTTTTTTTCTTTTCTTAATGCATTCATAATTTCATGGACTAGAAGAGAGGGATGAGGAGGTTTTTCTATACATCTCCAGGATCACAAGTCAGCCTCATCTATCATTTCTAAAATACTAGCTCCATGAATGTCTTCAAAATTTTCTGCACTGAAGATTTACAGTACAAACTTAACAAAATAAATTATAAACCCTTAATTTGATTTCTAAGACAATGTTGGGCTTTGCCTACTGTCAGTATCACTAATAGGTAGTTAAAGCATTGAGTGTCTGTTATCTGAATGAGTCCCATTAGCAAGCAAAGAAGGTTGAGTGGCTTAAGGACAATTCAGACAAAAGTCATGGAAACCAAACTCTGAATAATCAAGTGCTTAGTGCATTTCCAAATCTAGAATCTCATTTAATAGGATTGATTTAAAAGCACCTTCTGTTTTTTTTGTTTTGTTTTGTTTTGTTTTGTTTTGTTTTTTTGAGGGCAGTGTCATTGGCCCTCATATGTGGGACCCGAACCGGGGCCGCTGGCTTCCCAAGCCAGCGCTTAACCAACCGCGCCACTCGGCCAGCCCTAAAAGCACCTTCTAACCAATTTTTGGATAAATGAATAGTATCTGAATTAAACACTTGCCATGCTCTTCAAGTAACCCTCAAAGAGCCTGCCATGCAGACAACTCATTATTTATTATCTAATTTTTTAGAATGAAAAATCTGCAAAATTTATGAAAATATTTTAAAAGGAATGTGAAGGTAAATACTCACTAGGTAAGCTCTGCACCAGCCATCATTTGTTTATCGTATAAGTGCTTCCTCGGATTTCTTCTTTAAGCCTATGAATAATGAATCAATTAGCTTACTATTATTTTGTCATTTTTCAGTACAGAAAAAGAAATATTTTATGGGAAATTGGCATGCTTATGGTCACTTTTTATAAACTCCAAATATTTCCAAGACACTTTTGTTGCATTACACAAGCATTTTTCTAAAAAGAACTTTGGTGTTTATCTTTCTCTTTACCCTAAAACAATTGGCCCACAAAACCTTTTAATGTAAGGATTGAACCTTGCTGTTTGTTTTATGTTTCAAACATCTAACCCAATATGTGTCATAGAGGAGTGCTTCTAATTATGTGTGAAATGAGTAAATATAGACTTGTGGTAGACAGAATAATGCTCCCTCTCCCCCAAAGATCTCTAAGTCCTAATTTCCACGACCTGTGAATATGTCAAGTCACATGATCAAGAGGAATGAATGTTGCAGTTGAAATTAAGGTGCTAATAAACTGACCTGAAAAATAGAGAAATTGTTCTGCATTATCTGGGCAGGCCCAGTGTAATCACAAGGGTCCTTAAAGGTGGAGAAGAGGAGTAGAAGAGAATAGAGTGACACTGTTGAAAAGGATTTGACCCACCATTGCTGGCCTTGAAGATGGAGGTGTTGGGGACAGCCTCTGAAGCTGGAAAAGACAGGGATTTGCATTCTCCCCTAAAGCCTCCAAGAGGGAACCCAGGCCTGTTTACATCACCTTTTTATCCTAGTATTGGACTTCTGACATACAGAACTCTAAGATAGTAAATTTGGGTAATTGTGTGCCCCTAAATTGTCATTATTGTGTTACAGCTGCAACAGAAAGCTAATATACTAGCATAGAGCTTGTTTCAACTGAATATTATCCAAACTATTTCCAAATTACATTACTAAACAGTCTCTGGAGCACTTTCTCAGCTTATTCTTGTTGAACCTTTGAATTATTTGGGTTGCTTGTATGTTAAATAGGAAAAAAGAAAACTCTTGTTAATTATTTTGTCTTGACAGTTTCCTTATATGTTCTTTTTAGGATATGTAAGCATAGAAGACAGTTAAACATCTAAAAAGAGAGTCTTTGAGGAGAGCGGGGTCCTTAGATCCCAAACCATGTTATTATTGACCCAAAGAAATCAAGTATTAATTAAAACCATCTGGTCCCATAAAATATACCAGGAAAAGTATACCAATTATAAACCTAAATTCATGCAAATATGTGTCTCTTACATCTCAGCCTAATAGTTCTTTTCAATAATTCCTGTTATTGAAAAATCATTAGGGCTTAGAAGAGCTCATCGAGGTTATCTAGCTGATATCAGCTGTATGTTCTAGGTGATTATGTCTGAAGCATGGACAATGCTCCCACTTCAGGTCATTATTCCTTGAAATAAAAAGTGTCCTAAAGCTTTACATGGTTGAGTCCTCTACAAAAGCTTAGTTTTGAGACACAAAGTAAAAATGCAGGGAGGCAAATATCGATATTCACTATGTGTTAACAAAGATATATAGATAATTCTTATTATTCACGTGATTAAAAAAAATAACTTTCAATGAATTGACAAAAATGTATCTCTCAGCCAAAGGCATATGACAACCTTGTAGCAAGATTAGGAGGCTGTGACTGTGAAAACAGCCATGTTCTCTTGAACTGATAATGGGATTTATTTTGGACCAGAAGTTTTTATCAATAATTGTACTGGCTGAGTCACTGAGATGTCCTAAGGGAAACTGACTGAACGAAGGAAGTTGATTTCTAGCTGTCTGATGTTAAAACAGATATTGAAGCTCCCAGGATGCTTGCTTTCCCCATCAACCAGCACCTACATCTCTCTTCGTAGGTGAACTGTCCTCAGACTGTAGGCGTCTGTACTGCTTATGCACAATGAGAGTCAGAAGTCCCTAGGAAGTTACATCCCTCTGATTGGGGCAGTTTTTAAACAGTGATTGACAGCTGTTGGAGTTTCCAGATCCCAGCTCTTTTGGTGTTGATGAAAACACCCTGAGTGTGATCTACATTATCTCCACAGCTTTCCTGACTTCCCCGGCAATAAACATACTAGACATATTCTAAGTAAGATACCAGTTGTTGATAAGTAACAGGTTTCTCTGTAAAACATTTAGACAGTTTGACTATTGATAAGACATTGGTAATGGTGGATAGAATTGTGATCATGTGTCCTGTGAATGAGTAGCTCACTGGTTGGTAGCATGAGTTAGCTAATCACAATATGTCTTGATAAAGGTCCATGCCAAGGAATCAAAATTGTACCAATACACAAGACACTGGGGTTTTAATACAAAAAATATTTTAAAAGCACAAAAATACTGAATTCAAATAGTGGAAGTAACCTATGTTTATGTGCAATTACTTTAGATGGCGTGGTGCATTTCAGCCTTATGGTGGTCCAGAGACCTGTGGGGTCCCTGCGATCCTTTCTGGCAGTCTGCAAGGTCAAAATATTATCATAATACTGATATAGTATTTGTCTTTTTTCTCTGATTCTCTTATGAGTGTAGAATGGAGTTTCCCAGAGGCTATGTGATGTGTCATATTATAACAGATTGAATGCACAAGCAGAATTAGAATCCAGCTGTCTCCTATTAAGCCAGAGATTACAGAGTTTTGCAAAAATATAAAACAAGGCCACTCTTGCCTTTATTTATTTTGATTTTGAAAATATTTTTATAAAAATGCATCACTTATGTTACCATATAATGAGTTTAAATATTAATAAGGACACATCTAAACATTTCTCAATTTTATTCTTTAAAGTGGAAAACATTAATAGATAAAATCGATGGAAAAAAAAAAGCTGTTTGGTTTCCTCAATAAAACAAAACAACAATTTTTAAAAAAATTTTTTTAAAAAAGATTTTATTGGGGAATCAGGGAAGGGGAACACACAAGTTGCTGTCCTTTGGTTCTTCAGTCTAATTGTGGAGGATGTTGCTTCACTAGCGCATGTTGGTATCATCATTGCACTCTTCCCGGGTGAGGCAGATCGGTAGCTGGCCTCTGGATGGCCGCTCACCGAAGCTCTAGGCAGCTCACGCAGGCAACTCCAGGCAGTCCAGCTCCAGGTCAAGCTGTTGTTCACCATCTTAGCTGTAGAGGGCAGTGTCACTGGCCCTCATATGTGGGATCCGAACTGGGGCCCTGCTGCTCAGAGCTGGTGTCCCAAGCCAGCTCTTAACCACGTGCCACTCGGCAGGCCCAAAAGAACGATTTTGAATGCTGCAGATATAGAACAAAATTCAAGATTCAAGCCCTTTCTCTTCTTCTTAGAACTAGAAAACATTAAGAAAACTAGCTAGGATAAAGATGAAGTTTAAAGTATCCTCTCATTTTTCTGATCTTATTTTAAAAACTTAGATGTGTTCCAGAAAGCTATTTTAAATATACAAGTTATATCTTCTGGAAACTAGCAGGTACCTTAATCTATAGTGAATGTTTTGTTTTGTTTTTCAAATGCAGAAGCAATGGTTATTCTTCTGAACATTTGTATTACGTTAGATTAGCAAATAGTGTATTGTTTAACAGACTATGTGAATGTTTTAGTGAAATTACATAGACACAGCACATGTGGTATGCTGGCATTGTGAGAATGGAACTGAATGATTTGTGAGTGGCTTTTGAGTCCTCCAGAATTTAGGGAGAGTTTAATATCTAAGAACCAAAAGGTTAACCACAGACATGACATGGGAGTTGTGTTATCATGATAAAAACCATTCTGTGTCATTTATTTTGATCACTGCTAATTTCACGTAGTGCTCATATTACTGCACCATGGAGGGCCACTCACCATGCAGAACCCATCTTAAATACAGGCGTCTAGGTTTGCTAGGTGTAGTAAATACTACTACTAATGTAATGGTGATTAACAATAATGTCAACACTATTAATTTAATACAATTACTGTTCACATAAAATCATTTTTTTTAAATTTTCCAACATGATAATTCTCCGAGTTGTTTAAGCTTATTGCCTCTGAACCAACTACGAAAGACCTCTAGGGAAAGTACTGTTCTAGTCATACTTATTAACAGTTAAAATAATTTTAACCCATGAATCCATGTAATAGATGAAAAAAATTAAGATAATTTTTTCCCTATAATTTATTTTGAAAAGACACAATTTAATCTTTGGTTACACCCTTTGACAGCCAGTTCATTTCTCTCACCCCAAGGACAAATGTTTTGCATCTTTGCTCCATCTATATGATGTTAAAGAAAAGAACAACATCCACCCCGTTCATGATAAGCCTTCTAATAGAGCCTCATGGCTGGACCCTTTTCCCTCTGTGAATTTAACCGATGGAAGAACATATACTATATGCTTCCAGTGGGGGCAGATGGATCTTGGTTTGAGTTTTGACCTTTTCTCTTCTTCACTTTTGAACTTGAGCAAGTCATGTAGCCTCTTGACAGGTTGTTCATGGAATCTCATGTTTCCATTAGATGTTCATAATGCCTCCTTTATGGAAGTGTTGCTAGAATTAGCTGAGATTTTGTAGAGCTCCACAAAATTTCTGTCAGGAAATGATAAATATTGTCATTATTAGTACATTTATTAGCATCATGAGAATCATTTCATTAACATCTGCCCTGTAAGCTGGAAATATAATTTAACAGTTGAGGTCTATGAGCTACAATTATTGATGGGCATCATCTAGTTCACGGACTATATCAAGCATCCCTCCCTTATACTAGCCTTATGCATACAGTTGCCATGTCTCATTCTAGAATGGTATCCCATTAATTCAAAGTGTCCAGTTCAGAGCTTAGTAGTTTTCTGGGATGATTTGGAATAGAGTCAGATAAATATTTATCTGAAATTTGCTCTGGTAATCTCTAGGTTCATTAGCATCAATGACACTTCTTATAGGACCAAGATGGCCATGTTAGTGCAGGGGGTCATTATTTTAGGTAAAACAATGACAAAAACATGTATGGTCTCAAACTTCTGGTGATTATTTCTTCACATATCTTTGTACCTTCAATTCACAGGGTCTACCATCCACTTCTACCCTGGTTTCTCAAAGAAATCCTGCCCATATATCAGTATACTTTTTATGCAGATTTTCCTGCTTTCTAGCTCCTCTGATCGTAACTCTCACTGCATCACATTGCATTGTTTTCTCCTATACTGGGTGTCCATTTGTGATATGTAGCTTTGTATGGCAATTGCTGTATACTTACCTTACCCCACTGGATGGCAGAGTTATGCCTTTTTTATCCTATATCTCCTCCCGTGCCAATCATTTGAACGTGGTCTCAGATGCTTAATATAGACACATTGAAATGAATTAAAAATAGTTGAGCACATTATTCCAGTGTGATTTCTTAATACTGTCTTAATAATCTCTTAATAATGCATTTGATTAGTACATGCATATAAAGTGAAAGTGGATACCATCAACTATAATGATTCTATATAGAAACATTTTGCATAATACATCCCTCTTTGTAAAATTTAAAATATGTAAATCTCAAAAGCTTTCTTGGGGATGAGGACAATGTTCCAAAACGCATACAATCCTTTTCTTTCTCGTAAAAATTAAATTGTCTTTCCCTTCTACTTCCTATTTTCCATTACACCTGTCTCCAGATTTAAAAAGAAAAACAAAAAAAAATATGGCTGGAAATTAAAAGAAGGAAAAGAAATATAAAATAAATATATTGGAACAGCAAACATCCTGTTGGTTGTTAAATTCTATATACTAGCAATTATATATATATATATATATATATATATATATATATATATATATATATTCCAATTACAATTCCTTGAGAATTGTATATATATATATATATATATATATATATATATATATATATTCCAATTACGATTCCTTGAGAACACAGCTCTCGTCTTCACAAAGGTTTCTGTTTTCCTAAAGCCTCCTGCAGTCTCTGTCCTCGTAGGACCTGGGGTCTGTGGTGGCCCATGCCATCAGAAGAATGGATTGATTAACCTTTCTATTGATTTGAAGCTTTGTGCAAATAAATATGTATACCCTTTTTCCCTGATGGCTTAATGAAGTCCTTTATCAATAGAACCAAGAGCTTCTTCCCTTGACCTTTGTTACCTGTGTGCTCAGAAAATTTTCCTCATGCTGTTTGATTTACATCGTTAATCTCTTCCTGACTTACCCCGGTTTGGCACAGAAACATATTCATCCTAGATTTAGTAGAACCATGTTACATTCTTTTGGCTTCTGCAGGGAAGAAAATTTATGTCTTTGAGTTTCATGTTTTAATTTCAGGATTTATTTCCAGTTTGTGCATATTTGCCTTTTTGTCTTTTTTTGTCTCACTATACAGTGTTTCTCTTGTTACTCTTTTTAATGTGATTATTTCAGGTTAGGTCCTGAGACTGATATCTCCTAAAATATATACAGTTAGAGGAGGCATTAGCTAATGTTATGGTGAGATTCATTTTGCAGTATGTACGTGTATCAAATCAATATGTTGTACACCTGAAACGTCCACAACATTTTATGTCAATTATATCTCAATGAAGATGGAGGGAAAGACTCAGTTAGAACTGAAATGCTTCTGTTCCCCTTTCCCCACATCCTATCAATGAACACTTTTCTGTGGGTGAGAAAAGGGAATTTACTATATGCCTAACATTGTGCATAGTACTTACTGGATTATTCTATATTTCATTTTCAAAATACACTTAGGAAAAAGGCACTGTTCCATTATGCAGATGAGGAGTCTGAGACTTGCAGTATTTATGCAAATTGGTCAGACTCTTACATAAATAGTGAGCTGATTGATCCCAGAATTTAATGCTGGCACTTAAAAAAAAAATATGTGACCTTCAGCAAAGTACTTACCCTCTCTGTGCCTCAATTTCCTCACTGACAAAATGGAGATCATCATAGTTCCTTTCTGTATTGGTATTGTGAGGGTGGTTGTGGATTAAATAAGGTATATTATATGATAAAATAAAAAATTATATAGTTATGTCCTTGGAATGTCCTTGATAAATACTAAGTGCTATTTACATGTAGATTGCACTTAGTTATACAACTTCATAATGTCTTTTCTCGGAGGGAGAGGGGAAATACTATCAGAAATCCAATAACTCTTCCCCTATGCATGTGTTTCCTCCATTTCCAAACTTGAAGGACCAAGTTTCTTCCTTATTTGTTAAATAGAATGAGTATTAATATTCTGCATTTGGCTAAATGTTTCATTCCTTTAGTTCATTCAAAGTCTTCCTTCTTGAAATTCAGTTGCTTACTCCAATACTCATTCTAGTTTTCAGAAGAGTGGAAATATTTGTCCATTATTACTTTCAGTAAGCCATGCACTTGGTTTATCTATCAGTGTTTAATAAGTGGTTCTTTTGTTACCAAAAAAAAGGTAGCCTGTGTATAGAAACTTACTTTAGAGATACAGTCTTCAAAAACTATGTTATAGAATGATTTTTTTTCTGTTCTGAATTATATATCAAGATTGATGCTGGATATAGAAGACAAGGCACATTACCAAAATCCTCAATTAGAAGAGTTGGACTCGTTTTGTTTTGTTTTCTCCATCAGTATGATATCATTTCTTTGGATGGACCAAAAAGTCATGGCAACTAAGTGGGACCTACATGCTTTTATTCCTTGTGTTCCTGAGATACTGGAGACATGATGTCTTACTATGAGTACTTTTTTTGAGACTAAAAAGTACCACTTAGAAAAATAATTACTATAGGTACCTAATTCAAAGAGCTGAAAAAAATTCTTTCTGTGGTTACAAGGAGGTGGTAAATCTGAAAGTCATGATGTCTAGTGGGGTGAAAATAATTCCAGCAATCTCAGATCAAGGCTCCCCTAAAAATCAAATCTTAATGATTTGGTATAAAATCCATATAGTTCTATGACTGAAGGCACTAAAAGTTCATATACTCTAGAGCCTAGTTTATTTTATGATAAATCCATGTCCTTTACACTTGCAGACATTTGAATTTTTTTAATATATTCATTAAACAAATATTTTTAATTTGAGTGTGAAATAGACATAGGAGTACATTTTCATGGTGAGGCATAAACACATATTGTAAGAAATGTAACAAAGGGGCCAGAGAATGTGGAAGGGGTGCAAAAAAGATGAATGATCAACTCCCACTAGAGAAGGATCAAGTATTATTCTACAGGAGCACCTATTTTGGCAGAGATTAAAAGTTAAGGATGAATACCCTTGCCAAACAGAACCATGTTGATGCTTTTGGAACCTCCTTGAAACTATAAATATTCCAACCAATATGCTGGAGTTTAAACTGATGAAAACCAATTTGTGCTGGTTAGAAGCAGGTGAAGATGTCCAGATCAGATCCTGAGAAGTCCTTTGAATTGAACACAACTAGATGGAGCTGGTTTGCTCAAGTTGGGTTCGATTTTAAACCACTTGGGTTAAGTTCTATCCAGTTAGATGTTTAAAAAATGAACTTTATCTAATCTTATCGTTTTAACTAAGTGCTTTCTATATTAAGGATATTAAACATTCGTCTATTACATTTCTTACCTGTTTTTTTTTTCATTTTTTATTGAAACTTTACTTTCATTTTTTTAAATAATAATTTAATTTTATATGAAATAAAGTAATCTTTTCCATTGTGCCCTTTTTTAAAAAGTCACCTTTAAATGTAAAAGATTTAATTAGGCTTCACTTCTGTACCATTTACTATTCTCTACATTTATCTTCTTAGTATATTCGGTATTATCAAGTAAGTATCTAAATTGATTATTTAATCAGGTATCTCAGCAGCACTTAGAAATTAATCCATTCCTTTCACACTATTAGGTATCACCTTTCCCTATACTAATTTAATTACCTGTCATATGTGTGCTTACTTTGCCGAAGTCACACCAGCACATTTATCTAATCATTATAACATATTTTATCTCACAGAACTAGTCCCGTCTCTAGATTTTACTTTCAAATTTTTATGTGTTTTACTTTCAGCTAGTCTTGCTTTTGCCTTTTCTAGATCTGCTCGAAGATACTGTATCAAGGTACAGAATACTTCCGAAAAAGTCCTTTATGTTCAGACCCTCCTTTCCACCCTAATCATCAGAAATTGCAACTCTGTTTTCCATCTCTATAGGCATGACTTTTGCAAAATGTTATACAATGGAATTGTGCAGTGTATAATCTTCTGAATCTGCTTTCTTTCACTTAGCATTAAGGCATTTCAAATTCATGCATATTATTGAATGTATCATTCATCCATTCCTTTTTATTGCTGAGTAGTATTTCATTGAAATGGTGTACCTCATTTGGGTTGGTATCAGTTTTTGGAAAGTAGATCTGATGAAGTGCCCATTTTTAATGTCTTCCTTGTTGTTATTTTTGTTGTTGTTGTTGTTCTTTTGGTGCTATTAATTGAGAGTAGATCCTGAATTTTATCTAAAAACCGAGGTCATTGTCATCTAATCCTTGATATGTTGTCTCTTATGTAACCAGATATTAAAGTAAACCCATGTATTTTCCTGGGAAATTTAAAACTTGCTTATGATGGATTTTTCTTCTAATGAACATTTGGTTTACTTTATGTTTGAGTAAGTAATATGTTCTAATAGTTGAAAAATTCAAAAGCTTCACAGTGAAAAGCTCCTCTCCACCTTAGTGGCCTCCCTAGAAGAGCTACAGTGAGCACCACACGTGTTTCCAAAGGCTGCTCCCGAATCCCACACATATATTTGTGTTTTCACTCCAAAGGTGGTAACTGTATACTCTCTTCTCAACCTTGATTGTTTTCACTTAATCATGTGCCTTGAAGTTTATTCCTAACGGTACAGGAAACCTGTGTTTCATTCCTTTTAATAGTTGTATAGTATTGCATTGTACAATACCCTTATAAAAATTTTCAAAATTACATACTTATGGATATCTAGGTTGTTCGTGATCATTTTCTATGGCAAATAGTACAGAAATGAAAACTGATGCTTGTACCTATTTTTCACATTGATGCAAGCATATCTACAGGAAAAATATGGAAAGTGGGTTTGCTGGTTATATAATACATGCTTGCTTATTTAATTTTGATAAATTTGGCCAAATTGCTCTTCCCATACGTTATCCTAATTCACACTCATACCAGCCGGTATAAGAAGTCCTGTTTCCTGACACCTTCACAAACACGATGGTTAGCTATCTTTTCCCTAGCTAATATAGTAGGTGAAAATTTGCCATTATTTTGTACTTAAAGGTAGTAAGACAAATGTGAACTCAGGTTCAGCATCATTTCATGTGTTCAGAGTTTTCATATTTCTCTCTTTTTGAACTGTTCATATTACTTATCCATTTTTCAACTGGGCTGATGGTCTTCTTATTAATTTGTGCATGCTTTATTATGACTGGAAATCGGTATTTGTCAGCCACTTGTTTTCTGCCTTCATTCATGGTTTTTTTTGTTTGTTTGTTTGTTTTGTTTTTGCCATTTCAAATCTTTAAAAATAATATTTGTAGTTTTTTTGTAACCTCCCCCCCACTCTGAAAATTCCAAAATGTCATCAATGTTTTTCTCTACTAATTTTTTTTTTTTTTTAATATTGGGGAATTGGGGGAGGGGAACATAAAAGTTGCTGTCTTTTTGTTCTCTAGTATAGTTGCAGAGGACTTTGCTTCACTGGCTCATGGTGGTATTGTCACTGCACTCTTCCCGGGTGAGGCAGACCAGTCGCCGGCCTCTGGACGGTCGCTCACAGTGGCTATTGGCAGCTCACGCTGACTGCTGGCCACTCAGGCTGGTTGCCGCCCACTCACTGTAGCCTATGGCAGCCCACTGCAGCAGGGGCTGCAGCTATGCCTGCCGACCCAGGAACTCAGAGCAGCCCAGCTCCAGGTGGAGCTGTTGTTAGCTGTAGAGGGCAGTGTCACTGGCCCTCATATGTGGGACCCGAACCAGGGCCGCTGGCGTCCCAAGCCAGCTCTTCACCAATGCGCCACTTGGCCTGTCCTCTACTAATTTTATCATTCAATTTTTATAAATCTAATCTTGAAATAACCTAGAATTTATTATTATTATTTTTTTAGCGTGTTGTAAGATGGAGTTACCAGCTTTATTTTTCTTTATCTCCAGGTGGTTAATCAGTTGTTCCAACACCATTTGTTGAATAGTACATGTTTTGTTATTGAATGCAAATGCTACATTTTTCACTTGCTAAATGACCATGTATGTTTTCAAATTTTCTTGAAATTTCAATTGTTTTTATTGATCTATCTGTCAAATTATATGTTAACTTACAACTTAATAATTCATATTTTATGTGATGTTTTAAGATCTGGGAGGAGTATGATCACTACCACCCTGACATTTCTCTTCTTTTAAATAATATTCCTGGTTTGTTTGTTTTGTTGTTGTTTTGCTTATCTACTTTTGACTTCAGAATTCATTTTTTAAGTAGTTTCCCAACATATTGGTCATTTTATGATTTGTTCATTTATAATGTTAGGTGAGACAAACTCATTGTTTTCAGGAGGAGACTTTCAACTTTGAATGCTTGTTACCAGAGGAAAACTATATCATCCTGCATCCACTTCAAATTATAGCCACATGTACCAGAATGGTTTCCTGCCCATCCTAGGCGGCATGATGTCAATGACTTCCACTCTGTAGCCAGTGCTATTTATTTTCGATCTCTTCCAATTCACAATCTTAAAGGCACAGGAATTCTTTGAATATTTACAGGTGATTTAGCTAAGAAACAACAACCATGCCAACATCCTTTTCCATTTCCTTTGAACGTGAACAGATTTTTACTGAAATGAATGCCTTTCTTGTACATTGACAGAAAATATTTTTTTGTTCAATATTTTGAATACAATTTAAAGAATCCATTATGGGGGAAAAAATGGTGGAAGAGCAACAATATATGAAAGTTAAGATGTTATCCAAGTCCATGTGCCTGACACTTTGAAAGGCAAAAACTCAAAATGTCAGTTTGGAGTAAGGAGAGGTTTATTGATTGAGAAGTTGCCAGCTGAAAAGATGGGAGCCCTAATGATTCCTCAAAGCCATCCTCAGAAAGTACAAAGTTCAGGCTTCTTTTATCTCAAGGGAAGGGAAAAAGGGAGGGGCAGGAGGTGATTGATGGCTGCTGACATCTGGGCACCAGCAGGAGTCCTAGGAAGATTCTGCTTAGTCTGTTGACCCTAGTTGATGTGAGTCAGGTCAGGGAGGTTCCTGCAAATCTTTTGGTAAATAATACATACTTCCCTTATCTTCTTGGCAGAGGCACCTTGTGGCAAGGGGCTGTTTTTGTAAAACTCAAGCCTCAAGCAGAATTCTTCTAATTATCAGCATTGTCTATATGCCAAGACTAAGCAGAAGCAATTAGCCCAAAGGCCAAGGGAACAAACCAGGCTTGAACAAGATGGAGTCAGAGACAGGGAGCATTTCACTATGCTACAAAACATTTTGTCAAAATAAAATATAATTGTGCTGTAAAAGTTAGATCTCATATTTAAAGAATGAAAACACTTGCTTTATGCCACTTAACTTTGTGAGGCGTCTTTTAGAAAGTATGATAAGCCATTATGAGGACTCCATGACACAGTTTAACCTTGGTGTAGATGGGAAGTATTAAAGTATTTTGTGGAGTTTGTCTCTATAGATTTCCAAAGAGCATGATTCATTCATGAGTAATCTGCAACCTATACCCTTTCTACAGTCATTAGAAAATCCTGCCTTGATGATTTTCCATTGAATATCAAAGCTCTCAGAAGCATGCCACTGGGAATGAGCCTACACAGATGTCAGAGATTCTCCAAGATGACCCTGAGATACTCCCTTCTCCTTTCATATCTCTGGTATTGTAATTTAGCAAGTGTTTTTACAGGAAGAGATTAAGCATTCAGGAGATTTACTTAATTTTCAGGAGGACGGCTTTTTTTGTGCCTGCTTCATTTTCTTGCTTTTTGAGTCAGCTAGAGGGATTTTGAAGTTTCAAATAGTGAGATATTTTGGAGCCTCAATAGTCAAATATTTATACTTTGATATTGAGCAAAATTACCCAAATTGCATGATCTTTGAATACAAATTTGATTTACATTTACGTTTTAAAGCTTTTAATTCTTTGTGGTGAATGTCCCCTGACTCTCTACTCCACAGACCCTTTCTGTTTGTTTTGCTTGGGCTCCTCCCCTGCCCTGAGTCTCAACCTTCATTGGAGACAGGCAAGGAAATCAGAGCTAGCTCTCACATCTAAGCCCCTGGTAGAATGTGCACTTTATTCCTCTGCACCAGAATGTTTGTGAAATCTTGTAAGAAGCCCTGCTTTTAGAAGTCCTTTTATTTATTTATTTTTGTTTGTTTTTAAAATGCCTCTCATACATAAGTGGGGTGAATAGGTGAATGACATTGATTTCTTTCAAAGAAGGGTGTTATGTAAATGCTTCCCAGGAGAACTGCATTTCCATTTCCTGCATTGATCTCATCTTAAAGCCCTGAAGTCAATCCTGTTTTTTATGTATTGCTATTTTAACAGAAATTCCATGTTACAAAATGAAAGTGGCTGACCAAAGATGTTGAACTGATGCTTAAAAGCCTCTTACCTGCCATCTTTGGAGTTTCAGGATGTCATTAGAAAAAATGGTAAACAGAACAAATGGTTGTGTACTTTAGCTGACATAATTATTTAAATAGATTCTCAGTGGTGTTTTTTTGTTGTTGTTGTTTTCTTTTTTGTTTTTTCCTTTTCTCCCATAAAATCCATTTTTGGAAGATGCCTTTGAATTAGGCCAGTCTATAAGGAATAGGTTTTACTGTTTATCATTAAGAGTGGAAGATTTCTTATTTTAGAGATGGCACAATTGAACCCATCATTAAGTGCCTAGAATGCTTCTCTAGTCCAAAACCCCATCAGTTCAGCTGGAAGAACCAAGACAGAATCTTCTCTCCTAAGATACCCTGGTGGGGTCCAGTAAAAACTTGAGGCTATCCCAGTAAAGATTTCCATTAACAAAGCAGTGACAGATATATCAATGTATTTTGCACTTATATCACAATTTCTTGGGTACATAAGTAAGAAACTTGAATTGGCACTAACATATAATAGTTATTCATGCACTTAATATTACCGATTTATTTTTTTCCCCTAAAATGATCAGATTTTACTTTTAAATTAAAAAAGATGGTAAATTTTATTTTCCAAATTTGTTTTATATCATATTTCAGTTTATGAAATGTATTCAGTTGATCAGAAACATCCACAAACTCTACCTTTCAATCAGATTTGTCAAAATTTTAAAAATTAGATAGGTTAGTTATTTCATCATAGCTGTTTACAACCTAATGCTAGGTGTATTGGTCGTTTGTAGAATTTGAAAGGATTCACAAGACTCAGAAAAAAGCAGAAAAGCAAAGAAAGTTCTATTGAAGATTGGGTAGAGAGAGAATGCCCAGAGATGGCAGTGTCTAAAGGAGACAGCTGCCGCAGGTATTGAGAGAACCCTGGCAGGGCAGGTTGCCAGGGGTAGCCTTAGAGTAGACAACTGCAGTGGTCGCTGTTTAGCTGGGTTTTTTTTTTATTTTTTTATTTTTTTTATTTTTTTATTTGAGGGCAGTGTCCCTGGTCCTCATATGTGGGACCCGAACCAGGGCCACTGGCTTCCCAAGCCAGCACTTATCCACCGCTCCACTCAATCGGCCCTAACTGGGGTTTTATATTTTGCTATGCAGGATGCAGGGAGCTAGTCATCTCACATTTGTTTACCATTGCAGCTGGCCCCTTCTGAGAACTGTTGGCATAGTTGGCCTCATCCAAAAATTGTCCTGATGTTTGTCAGCCTGCCAGGTTAGTGCTAACCAGGGGACTCAAAGCTAAGTGGTTCATCTTTAAACCTATTCTTTTTAGCTCCCAGGCTCATTCTTATTAACTATTTCTGACTTCATCAGTTTAGGCTGATTCCTGTGAGCTCCCAGACTCATTCTTATGAATTCCTTCCTGTTCTGACTCATCACTATGATTCCTCTTGGGCACTTCTGGAATTCTCAGTCTAAAAGTGAAAGATAAAGACTGGCCAAGTGGCTCACTTGGTTAAGAGCTCGCTCAAGAGTTCAATGCCAACCCGAGCTGGCGGTTCGATGCCAACCCAAGCTGAGTTGCTGTTGAGCTGCCAACAGGTGGCAGGATGGCTCCACTATAAAAATAAATAAATAAATAAATAAATAAATAAATAAATAAATAAATAAATAAATAAATAAATAAAAGTGAAAGATAAAATGTATTTAGATCAATATCCAAACTTTGGTTTCCTGCTTCAGTCCCTAGTTATCATTATTTTTTTACAGTCTCAATTCCAGCTATTATAAATTAGGTGCTCGAATGAAATTACACTTCAGCTTCTAGCAAAGGAGTTCATATATATCTTATTATTTCTCATATTCCATATGTGTCCATCAAAGCCCTTCCTTTGATATGTAGGGTCAGCTCTTCATGTTTTGGCTTCATACTCTGACAGTTTCCTACCATTATCTTCTACCACCATGTTCATGTACCTTTGTTGCTCTAAAAAAAAAAAAGAAAGAAAGAAAGAAAGAAAGAAAGAAAGAAAGAAAGAAAGAAAGAAAGAAAGAAAGAAAGAAAAGGCAGCTTGAGGAGCTTAACTCTGAAACCGGATTGTCGTCATCATCATCATCATCATCATTATCATCATCATCACAAATAAAGGTCCATATTATTTATTTACTTATTATTTATCCACCTTGCTTTGCTTTAGCACATTTTAACTTCTGCCATTAAGACGTTTGGAGTAGAAGACAGCTATTCTTGTTAGCAGTCCTAATTACTTTCTAGAGTGGGCAAGACAATTTAACAATAACCAAAAAAAAACAAAAACAAAAACAGAAAGACAGTATTTAGGGAAGTCCCTTGTGGGAAACGTTCTGTCTATGCTGGAATTTACTCCTTTTACTCAGCAAATGTATACTGGGTCTCTACCATTAATCAGGCACAGTGCAAGACCCTGGAAATACAATGGCAAACTGAACAGTGATGATCCCCAAACTCATGAAGCTGAATGTCTGGGTGGGAGAAAGTAATACTCAAATAACCTCTAAATGGATAATTTATACATTGTGATAATTTTTGAAAGGTAAAGAACAGAATGCAATGAGAGAGAATAAAATATGACCTATTTTAGTTATCAAAAAAGGTTTCCTGGAGTTATCTGTGTAAGTCAAGACCTCAGATGGACATGGACAGGAAAAGAGTGGGAGGGAGAGAGCATTACAGGCAGAAGGAGCCCATGTGCACATGCCTTGAGGCAAGAAAGAGTGGAGGCGTTTGATCAGTTGGAGGACTGTGGATGCACCTGGAACACGGAGTGAGAGAGCAGAGTGACAGTATAGGGCTGAGGTGGATGGCTAGATCTGATCACTCAGGGCCTCAGGGACCCTCAAGATCAGGCCTGGATGCTGAGTGTGCTGGGACATTTTTAAGCAGGGAGTGACGCAGTCCAGTATATATTTTTAAAATAATGTGCTAAAGACTATACTTTCAGGGATCATTTCTTTTTGTTTTGTTTTGTTTTTTGCTTTTTTTTTTTTGGTTTGTTTTGTTTTGGGGGCAAACTTTTTTATTGTGGTAAACTATATAGCATAAAATTTTCCATTTTTACAATTTTTGAGGGTACAATCAGGTGGCATTAATTACAATCCCAATGTTGTGCAACCATCACCATTATCGAGTTACAAAACTTTTTCATCACCCCAAACAGAAGCTCTACATTCATTACGTAATAACTGCCTATGTCCCCCTCCCCAGTCCCTAGTAACCTCTAACCTAGTTTCTGTTCCCATAAATGTGCCTATTCTAGATATTTCATATAAGTGGTATCATACAATATTTATCCTTTTGTGCTTGGATTATTTCACTTAAAATAATGTTTTCAAGGTTCATCCATGCTGTAGCATGTGCCCAAACTTTATCCCCTTTTATGGCTGAATAATATTTCAGCATATGTATACACCACATTTTGTTTATCTATTCATCTATTTGTTTTAATTTATTTATTTATTTTTAATTAGCTTCAGGTATACAACACAGTGCAATAGTTATACTTTTTACCCCTCAAAGTGACAAACCCCCCCCATTTAGCCACCCCACTCCTCCCCCCATATCATATATATCTATTACACTTCCTCTGACTCCCTTCCACATTATAATCCACATCACATGACTATCTATATATTTAATTACAGTTGGTATACAATATTATACAACCTCAGCTTCAGGTGTACAGTGCAGTGATCAAGCCTCTACTCCATCCATGAAATGGTCTCCCTAACAAGACATATGAACATCTGACATCCCACAAAATATTTACAACATTATTAATTATATTCCCCAAACTGTCTTTCATACAGGGATCATTTCTATAGTTCGTTAATAGTGTGTTAGTTCCTGTGTAGAAACTGGATTATAGAAAATAATAGAAATAGGGCAACCATTAAAGATTATTGCTGCGGACAGAAAAGAATTGATGATGACTTAAGGAGTAGAGGATATGGACCTATCCTGATACATATATTGAATTTACAATTTACATTTTGAAGGGAGAAGAGAGATTGCATGTTAGTTGGGGGGGAAATTAAGGTATCCAGAATGAATCTCAGGTGATTATCAGATTAATAATGTAAACATTACAGGGGTTATTTAACTTAATAGATGTAAATAGATTGCATCCTTATCTGTTAAGGTGAAAAAGATGGAGAATGCTTTCAAAGTACATAGCTGAAGAGTCTTACATATATATCTGATTGTGAGTCAGTATAGATATCTGTTAAAGATTAAATAAAATAATCCATGCAAAGAACCAGTAAAATGCCTGCACATGGCAAGTGCTCAGTTAAAACTTAACTATTTCCTGACAAGACTTAGGTTTGAAGCTCATTTTTTTTTTTTTTTTAAAGATTTTATTGGGGAATCGGGGAAGGGGAACAGACAAGTTGCTGTCTTTTTGTTCTTCAGTCTAGTTGTGGAGGATGTTGCTTCACTGGCCCATGTTGGTATCATCATTGCGCTCTTCCCGGATGTGGCAGATAGGTCGCCGGCCTCTGGATGTCGCTCACCGCGGCTATTGGCCGCTCACACTGGCTGCGGGCCGCTCACGCTGGCTGCGGGCCACTCACTGTAGCCTATGGCAGCCCACTGCAGCAGGGACTGCAGCCCACACGGTTGCCGGGGCTCACACAGCCCAGCTCCAGGTGGAGCTCTTGTTAGCTGTGGAGGGCAGTGTCACTGGCCCTCATATGTGGGATCCGAACCAGGACCGCTGGCATCCCAAAACCAGCTCTTAACCACTACGTCACTTGGCCCGCCCTGAAGCTCATTTTTTGATGTGACACAAAGCAGGGCCTGTTAGCATCAGAGACCCTCATTCACTGTTCTTCCGTGTTTGTTTTGTGGTACGATAGGGCACTTGGATTCCCTGGCAGAGATGAAAGGCAAAAGGGCCTTCTTCTTTGGGAACACAATTAATAAAAGTGACTATCCTTCCTCGTGGGCCAAACTGCCCTGCCAAGTCACAAAGCATGCGGGTCAGAAAGCAGTGAGGGAAACACTAGCCTGCATGCTGATGTTGGGAAGGACACACGAGACCAAGTACTTCTCTCACTGGCCCAACAGCTGCTTTGAACGAGCCCCATGTCTGAACCAGGCACTGTGATGAGCCCTGGATGCTGATGTCAGGTGCTTATTTGCATCCTCTGTCTATATGACCATCTCCAAGGGTACTTCATGTTGTCTGAAAAGTTTTCTCAGAGAATCACTTCTAGTGCCACATGGAAGGCAAATGAAATCTTAAATTCTTTAAGGATACTCTTTTAAAAAATTGAAAAAGAATTATCTGGAGAAACCATTTTCTCCTTTAAATGATGAAGGAATGTATGAGAGGATTTTTCAAAATTAATTATTTTGATATATTTTGGTTGAATGAAAGAGAAAACACAAGGCCTCTCATTAATGTATTATCATCTCCAGGGATGGTAATAAAGTGCCATGTGAGGAAGAAATCTCTAGAAACCAATAAATCAGTAAATACCAAGAAATCTCTGTAAACCAAGAGCTAGATAGCCAGATAATAGCTAAGTAGATAGATGATAGATAGATAGATAGATAGATAGATAGATAGATAGATAGATAGATAAATAGATAGATAGATGCTACACACATTTTTCCCAAGCACTCAGTAGGGTGGCAAGACTGGAGCTAGCATTCTACCAATGATGTGTATTAAATGTTTCTGTCAAACAGGATTCATTTTATCAAAATGTTTCTGGGGACTCTGATGAGCCTTTGTGGGCTGTATGTCTACAATTCTGGCTCTAACTCCTAAGCCAGGATTCTCTGACAGTAGGTAAAATGGACCTCCATGAGGAGTTAGGCTCAGTTCTAAATGAAGGGCTTGCTCTAGCTCTGAGGAAGGCCCATGTGAATTTGAACATGGCTGCAGCTTCCAACTCCAGCTGTGTTTGTTGTTCTTCTCTCTTATTTTAGAAATGTATTCTACTTTGAAGTACATAGTAAACATAATTTTGGTTATTTACAAATGCAGTTAACTCCAACTCTCTTTAGCTAGTTGTATCTTCAACCAGGCTAATGATTAGATGAGAAACAAGCATGTTGCTGCATTCTTTGGGCCTAGTTTGAATAATGTGACTTACGCGCTGGGTCAAAGATGTGTGGTCATTGTTCCTTCCTAGTCAATGTGGAAGCCCGTTGAACCCTCAGAGATTGTTGATAGACTGCTCTTATTTAGGTAATTCCCCTTGGCGGTCCCTGAGCCCTCTCCAAGAAGGAGCATCTTGAAACCATGGCCTGGAGTCATGGATGTGAATGAATTTTCAGGCGCAGGACTTTCTAGCAATCTGAGTCCACATGTGAATCATGAGCTTAGGGAGTCCTGCCTGTCCCTGAAGAGATTCTTTGACTGCCCTGAAGCCCTTTAGTTTAGGGGATTCATCATGGGAATGTACACATGGCTGTGTGCCGGGTAGGCAGGCACCCACATGTGATAATGAGCAGGGCATAGAGAGAAAAAAAAAAAATTGCTAAAGGGGATGGAGGAAAAAAGAACCTATTGAATTCATTTCCTCTATCACAGAGCTCCCTTTAAAGAACATGCATGTTATGGTCTCATAACTCCCAGCTTCCCATTCTGAGCTCATAAATGCTGTTCCTTCAAGGCTGCGGGTGTTTGTTGACATGAGCATGTTTAATAGTGTTATTACTGGACCCCATCAAATTCCCCAGGCTACATGTGAGTTATCATAGGGAGTATTTCTCTACTTGCCTCTTCCACTATTTTACTGTTGTTTGATGGGGATGAGGAAAGGAGACAAGAAAGCTATTGCTTTTCTCTGTCTTTGGACATGGTTATAACTGCTTGCCAGCAATCCAGGACTTCCTGGGAGAGGAAAAAAGAACATAGTTGAGTATTTGAGCTCTTGTAGAAAGTGGGAGCCTACATTCCTGAAAATTCATACTCTACCTTGAAAGTCCACAGGAGGCAACCTCCATCTCTGTAAACCTCAAGGCTGAGTGCTTATTTAAAATGTATCTTTGTATTGTTTCAGTTAACTGCATACATGACAGGCATGAGAAAATAGCGCATTTTATGTTTTCTTATCATATAATTGTCATCATGTAATTGCATAGCTGGTTGATTTGTTTACTAATTAATTCCCATCTCCCTGTACTAAAGCTGCATTCTTTGCGCTGAGATCCTTTCCGTTTTATTCTGTGTTATATTTCCAACCTAAGACTGTATAACTAGTATAAGCTTAACAAATATTTGCTGAATTAATAGATAAATTTTAGTGGATTGGATTTAAATCCATGACACATCATTAGAGAGTTATATAATCTTGAGTACCTTCCTTAAAATCTCTTGGACTCAACTTTCTCCTTTTCTCTGTAAACTGAGAGGGAGTGGGGTAAGGGGGACAACTAGATGAACTGTGAATGTCCTTTGCAATGCTAGCATTCTATGCATTATTAACAATAAAGGATGCTGGGCTGATCCATTGCTTCACTGATTAACTGGTTCAATAGAAATCAATAGAGATCAATAGAAAAGAATTAAATTGTATTTACTGCTTATTATGTGCCAGCCTAACTTGGACAAAGCACAGCTCCTATGCTGGTCAATGCCAGAGGGTGGGGAAATGTATCTAAACAGATGGATACCTCTGCATGATAAAAGAGAGGAAGGTGCCCAATGCACTACGGAAAGCTTAGGAAGTCTTCAGATATAAGAAACATAAGCTGGCTCTAGAAGGTTGATTGAGTTTTTCAGCCTAAGAAGGCAAAAAATTTGAAGATGATCCCATTTGGAGGGAACATGAAATTATCAAATGGCATTTGAGGTTGAAGAGTGGGGGAAATTTTAGCAAGGTTGTTAGAGCATAGGGTATTTGTGGAAGGACAATTTGAGATGAAGCCAGAGAGGCAAGATTAGGGGGTCAGGTGTAATGAAATATGAACATTAAATTAAAGAGTCTGGATTTATCCTCTAGGGTACAATCATCAAATACAATACTATCATTTACTGGTGATAAAAAATATCTAAGAAAGTTACAGTGACTTGGCTAAGGCCATATAGCTTCTAAATACCAAGTTAGAATTTGAGTAGTATTTTGACCCCTAAGTAAATGCTTGTACTGTACCATGCTTCCTCCCCGACCAATTTGACTAGTTGCATAAAGGGATTGTTGAAAATCTAACAAAAGTATAAATTCCAGGGGTAAATAGTAAGCAAAATCTATGTTTCTAAGAAGAGAGTGTGCATAGCTGGAAGAAACATAGCAGAATAGATGAGGTGACATTTGGTGCACATGAAAAGTTTCAAAGAAAACCTGATTATTTAGCCAGAGAGATATCTGAGGAATCCAACTAAGACTTTAAGATTTTATATTTGAAGATACAGACGTAAGAAAAAAAGCAAACAAGCAAGAAAGAAACCAAGGAAAGAGGGAAGGAAGGAAGGAAAAAAAGGAAAGAAGGAAGGAGGGAAAGGAGGGAGGGAGGGAGAGGAAAAGGGAGGAGGGAGGGGAGAGAGAAAGGAACTAGTGTTTAGATTGTTCAGAAAACAATTTTATGTCTTATTCCATTGGCAACAAAAATTCCACAACATGTACAGAGATGGGACATGAAGTATTTCCCTGAAATTTGAGACATGCTAAAGCTTGCTGCTGATATGCTATACTTTTCATCAAACCATTTAGAGAAGTCTTTTAAGAAGGTTTAGTTTTTTAGAGCAGCCTATTTAACACTAAGCAGACCAAAGGACATAGAGATGCAAACTGGCATTTGCACCATAACAACTAAATGTTGTCAAATATTGTTACAAGGGTGGAATTTTGGTGACTCTGGAGTTAGGTAGTTCATTATCTGGGTCTTTGAAATTCTTTATTAAGCACAGTTTCTTGTTAAAACATCAATTATAATGATACATACTTTCTGTTTTGCTTTGTTTTGTTTTGTTTTGTTTCTAATCACATTGGATTATAGAAGCCTTACAGTTGGAAACCCTGTTTTTATCTTTTGCTGTAACTCCTTTAACTACTTATCAAATATTCACATTTTTTTTTCCTTAAGAAATGCCATTTATTTACCAATGAGAGCAGCCAATTACTATTAAGGAAATAATGGTAAATGCCTCTCAGCTATACATAAATGGAATTGATTTAATGTTGAATTATGCTTCCATATAAGAAGATCACTAAAGAAGTTACTAACACAGATGATTAAAGCTATTCAAATACTACATAAGCCTCTATCTTCCTCCACCAAATCACCAAATTTCCAAACTGTTAAGCTTTTTACTTATTTCTGAGTTATCTGAGAGACAGGATATGCTTGAGTTTCCCGCATTTCAAAATTTGTCTTTAAATCCAGTTCCTCCATGCACAATGGGTACTCATATATCTATATTTAATAACTATTTGCCGGCCGACTGGCACGGTGGTTAAGTGCTGGCTTGGGAAGTCACCGGCCCCGGTTCGGATCTCACATGTGAGGGCCAGTGACACTGCCCTCATAAAAAAAAAAAAAAAAAAAGAAAAAAAAAGAAAAAAAATTTTTTGGGCCGGCGGAGTGGCGTGGTGGTTAAACGCTGGTTTGGGAAGAAAGCGGCCCCGGTTTGGTCCCATTTATGAGGGCCAGTGACACTGCCCTCAAAAAAAAAAAAAAAATTAATTAATTAATTAAAATAAAAAAATAACTATTCTCCTCAACTTTCCTAGCACATCAAGATGAACAACGTTAATACTATCCTACTTAATGCCAATAGCACATCAAAAAACAAATTCTTGGAAGGGAAGACTTTTCCTCAAGTCAATTTAAAACGTTCTTATCCATTTTAAATATTTCATTGCATTAATTTTTCAAAGCAAAAAAACAAACATTCATCAAGTGAAACTAAGCATGACTCCCCTCAGATGGGTACATCTGTTGTTTTCCTGCTGTGTCCTTGAATTATTCATTTTAATACATTTAAAGTATACACTTCATTAAAATGAGCTACACTCGTTTAATATACAATTTACATTTATGGAAACAAAAAGAAAGGGTGGTAGAAAGCTGACCCTGGAATTGTGTTATCCTCTGTGATCCGTAACTAGTTGCCTCTGTCTGTTTGCCTCTCTAAGGAAGGTATACGAGCATCTTCACACCCATGGGCTGAGTGAAGGGTTAGTTGTATTAGCAAATATGTGGAAAATGTTAGAATACTTTGATACCTTTTTCCCACAGCCTCTGTTTCTTGTGAACACCTTTAACAAGATTTGTTGTCACTGCTTGTGCATTTATTATGCTCCCTGTGCTCACATCACATAATAGCAGTACCAGGTATACTGAGTGACATCTAGGAATCAAAGCTAACTCAGGGAATACTAATCAGTTTGAATTTCTCAAAAACTTATCAATTTGAGCTCATCCTGTGCAGTGCAAGAAAAATCTTCATTTTTTTTTTTCTGCTCCCTACCCTTTTGAACTCTGTTATTTTGATGATCTAAATGGTTTTGAGGGAAGGGATAATATTTTCCACCATAAGAGCATTTTCTCTCTCCCTCATCCCTATGGTTATGTCTTAAGTCTAGAAATATTAAAATAAAAATAGAAAAGGATAGGGCAGGAACAGAGGGTAACAGGTAAAGACACAGTGTTGAGTCTTCCCTTTTAAGGAACTTGCTTTCTATATTTGTTTTAATTAAAAGAAAACCCTAGTTTCCTGTAAGTGTGGCAGATAAAACAGCAGTGACATGGAATCCAAAGAATGAAGTAATTTACAAGATATTTTTTACATAAAATTTTATCACAATATTTCGCAATCTTCACTCTTCCTATTTAGTTGAAAAAAGTATCTTATAAAATATCATAAGATTATAAAATCTCAAAGGTTATACACAAGATCACTAGTACAATACATACTTTTATATTAGTAACTAAACACAACAACACAATTTTGAAAGTCTATTGTATTAATTTCTGAGGAGCCAGAACAATCTGTTTGCATTCATTACAGCCCTTTTGTTGTTGTTGTTGTTGTAGTTTAAGTATAAAAAAGAAAACAAAACAAAATTCCCCCAATCATTTTAATGGCGACTAGTTAGCACTTACTTTGTAGAAATTACACTTTGAGAACATACAGGGTTTTGTTTGTTTGTTTCCATATCACAATATTTGGTCTATCACAGGGTCTGTCAAACTTTCCAAGTCCAGGGGACATTTTTTGTCAGGAGAAAAAGGCCCTTGAACTCCCTCCCTAACATGACCCTGTGTACTTGCTCACTTGTCCCCCTCCTTTTCCCCCCTCACTTCCAAACAACTATAACCAGAATAAAGAAATAAATAGGGCATTATAGTCCTGCGATTGAAAAATAGTGCAAACTATTAAGTATGTCACTATAGCATGTTTTATATTATTTATTAAAAACCAACTCATAAACCAAAGCACTCATGTTTCTTACATTAAACCAGCGATGGAAGTCAGTGCATTGGAGACCTCACTGGGCTCATTTGCGGGGCAGGTTCTCACTGAGGGTTGTTGTTCTTAACCTCAATATCTTGGTTTTTATGAAACGTACCATGTGGCCAAGCCTAGACATGCCAATTGTTCTCTCCTCCTCATTTATGAGATGCATCTCTCTCTGCCATAAGAGAAATCCATGTTCTGGGGCAGATTCCTTTTATGGCTTTGTTTCTATGACACACAAGAAGGTATGGTGTGACAGTTCATGCTACTAGAACGAATTACTGTAGATGAGGTAGTTTAAACAACAGACATTTATTTCTCACAGCTCTGGAGGCTGAGAAGTTAGAGATCAGAGTACCAGCAGGGTCAGGTCTTGGGGTGGGTCCTCTTCCTGGCTTACACATGACTATCTTCTCATCACATCCTCCTCACAGGTGGAGAACAGAGAAAAAAGAAACCCTCCTGTGTCTTATAAGAGCAGGAATCTCACCCTGAGGGCCCCAGCCTCATAACCTAATTACCCTCCAAAGGCCCCACCTCCAAATACCATCACACTGGGGATTAGGGTTTCAACATCTGACTTTTGGGGGTATACAAATATGCATTCTATACCATGGACTTCTAGGAATTTCTGCTCTTTTTGTCATGCCTTGAAAAGCATAAATGGAAAGATCTGAAGCCTTAAACCCAGTCTAGCCTGGATTTAAATTCCATCTCTTTTCTTTATTAGCTTTATCACCTGTAAAAGGTCATTCATACCTACCTTTTTTGCGTTCTTGTAAGGATTAGAGTGCATACTTGCATTTAATGAATGGAAGCTGCTTTGATATCTTTGACTTGTAAGGTTAAGCTGTCTGAACTTTCCAAGGTCTCTGTCCTTTTCTATCTCCAAAACTCCCAAACTTGCATTTGATTGCAAACCAGATAATGTATACTTTGGAGAATACAAAGGACCGTATGTAGTTCAAATAATTAGCATCATGGATATTTAGACCTGGAGGATTTGATTGTTTTTTTCTGGGTTCTTTCTATATATCACACTCTTGCTCCATTACTATAACCTTAGAGGAAGCCTAAGTGTAAGCCAGGAGCCATTAGAAAATGTCTAATTAGGGCTTAGCACGATTCTACCATGCGGACTCTTTGCTTACCTACTATTATTTATTTTTATGACTGTGCAGTGGCAACATCTATGTCACCAAACACAGATTTTTCCCCATTAATTCTTAGTTGTTTTTTTTCCTATTATTCTTCTCATATTATATTAGCAATGAAGCTGTTGTTTAGACAAAAATTATTTATAAATACTCAGTTGTATATAGATATTCCATTTCTCATGATAAGAAGAAAATTATGTCCAATTCTTTGATTACTTTGATAATAGAATTTCAACAGTTCTGGACTAGCACAATACATACCTAAATATAACCTCCTGCCATTATCACATGCATTGTCCAAAGACCATTGTCTAACAAATACTATTTGCTCACATGTCAGTGAAGTGAAGCAGTAGTTAAACTATTTGAGTTATACCCCTGATCTATTTGTTCATGCTCTATTTATAGCTTGCTACTTATTTTCCTTTTAATCCAATGCTGCACATATTAATTTCTGAATAAGTAAGGTTGGCTGTAGACCCAGTTTAACAGAGAAGCAAGCAGTTCATCTGAAGCCAAGAAGAGTTAGTGCAGTTTGAAGTCACAGAAAATGATAACTAGCATTCAGTGAGGTTTCATCCTTTGCAAAGTGATGTATGTGAATACATATTATCTTTATCACTAGACACTTTCTACCTTTAAGACCCAACATTATGTATTGTAGACCCTAAAAACACAGACACTAGTGATTAAGGTGAGGGAGTACAATGAGGTAACACAAAGCAATAGACTTAGTAGAAATCTGATGAAGAATTTTATCTGAAAGCCCTAGTATTGTAGCTCTATCATGTCATTTCATTTGATCCTCAGAAAAGATCAATATTCCTATTTTACAGAAGAAGAAAGTGAGACTCAGAGAAGGGAGGTGACATGTCCAAGATCCTACTAAATCCCTTTCCTTTTCCCTAGTTATGTGCAATCAGAAAATTCAGGTTCCAGTTTGACTCTGCGATTTTCTATCTGGGGACTTGAGCAAACAGTATTTTTATCTGTACAATGTGTGGTAACATCCCACCGCTATGCTTGTATTTCCTGTTTTCTTGTTTGTTTGTTTGTTTTTAGATTGAAATTAGATAATAACTATAAAGATGCTTCACAAAAAACTCAAAAATTCTGAATAAATAGAAAACATTACCTTTGGCAGTAAGCATACCCTGCCTCCAGCCACCCCCTTCACCAGTGTTATGTGAATGGTTTTATTGAAAGGAAGTTTGTGGGCAAAAGAATGTTGAAGATGAAAGCTACAATTGATGGGAGCATCCATCACCTTAATGTAGTCTTTACAGTTTGCAAATTGATTGGCTGTAGTTTTTCTTAGAATAGAGCCAGAAAATATATTTCATCATCATGTTCACACAATTATATATATATATATATATATATATATATATATATATATATATATATATTCTCAAGCTACAGACAACTTGCAAGTAAAGAACAAAGAACATACTTTTTTTTTTTTTTTTAAGATTTTATTGGGGAATTGGTGGAGGGGAACAGCGTTGGGGAATTGGGGAAGGGGAACAGACAAGTTGCCGTCTTCTTGTTCTTCAGTTTAGTTGCGGAGAATGTTGCCTCACTGTTGGTATCGTCATTGCGCTCTTCCTGGATGAGGCAGATCGGTCGCTGGCCTCTGGATGTCGCTCATCGCGGCTATTGGCAGCTCACGCTTGGCTGCCAGCCGCTCACGCTGGCTGCGGGCCACTCACTGTAGCCTATGGCAGCCCACTGCAGCAGGGGCTGCAGCCCACACTATCACCGGGGCTCGCACAGCCCAGCTCCAGGTGGAGCTGTTGTTAGCTGTAGAGGGCAGTGTCACTGGCCCTCATGTGGGATCCGAACCAGGGCCGCTGGCATCCCAAAACCAGCGCTTAACCAATGCGCCACTCGGCCGGCCCCCAAAGAACATACTTTTAAAACATTTGAGAGTAAGTTGTTGACAGGGTATAGTCTCAACAAATGGTAATTATTCTAATTATTATCAAAAGAATAAAATTATTATCAGTAAAAGTAGAATCACATTTGATTTGGCAATGTTTATATACATAAAGAATAGACAGTAAATTATTTTATTCTTATATGTGTATTTTTCTTTTAAACTACTTGGATTTTTTTTTTTTTTAAATAAAAGCATGCAAGAATCATTAGAGAAAATCCAACCCAAAACCATCATCACAGATAAGGAAATTTATTCCTAGTTAATTAATTTGCTATGGACCACAAAATTGTTTGTTAATTACTTTATATTTGAATAAAATTAGTCTTTTTACCACTGCTCTAAAAAACAATTATTTGTGTCCTTTCCATTCTAAGACAGTTAGTTATATTCATGTTTGATGTAAAACTAACTGAGAAGAACATTCTGACAAAAAAGAGACATACATAGAATGGCTTCAACCTGAGAACCATTGCTTGAGACTCTGTTTTTGACTTGATTAGGGAAATTCACAGAAGAAAACAAGTTCACAAAACAGGCCTGAATAATTTATAATTTGCTATCCAACATATAGACTTCTATTCTATTTGGGACAGTGTTTTTTTGAATACAAGCCAAGTAATTCAAAGGCAACCCAGAGCTTGGTAAATGGAAAAAGAGATGCCTGACTGTGTTTTAAGACTGATCACAGAAACTCTACAAATTAGATCAACCATATGCCAATAACTGAGATTCAACTCTATTGTTATATTACTCTTATGAAATAATAAAACCTATTATACAAAGGTGTACTTCTAATACTCTGAGCTTTATGTGTTTTAAAAACTGCTCCTTTTCCTTGCTGATTATTTCTAGAAACTAGAGATAGGCCACTTCTTCGTGGCAAGTCTCTATTTCTAGTTTCTTGCCTGTCAAAAATCGAGTTTGTTCATTTTCAAAGCATAAATGAAACCTCAATTTGCTTTATGACTTAAGAAATGACAAATGAATCTGAGATGTTTTTCTTCTAACATATGAATGAAGCTGCCAGTTGCTTTAACTAGTCTAATAACATACCTTACTATACAGTTCATCACTCATTCTTGCTGAAGACCTATGTGGTTTGTGTGTGTGGTGTCGTGTTTGTGGGAAACTTCTATTGACATTTCAAGGATACCCACTGAATCAATTTAATTCTCTATTCTGAAACTACTAGTAATGTTATTTATTTATTTATTTATTTATTTATTTATTTATTTATTTTAAAGATTGTATTGGGGAATTGGGGGAGGGTAACAGACAGGTTGTGGTCCTTTTTTTTGTTCTTCAGTCTAGTTATGGAGGACGTTGCTTCACTGGCCCATGTTGGTATTATCATTGCACTCTTCCCTGGGTGAGGCAGATGGGTCGCCGGCCTCTGGATGGTCGCTCACCGCGGCTATTGGCCGCTCACGCTGGCTGCCAGCCACTCACGCTGGCTGCCGGCCACTCACTGTAGCCTATGGCAGCCCACTGCAGCAGGGGCTGCAGTCCACACCTTTGCAGGCCATCTTAGTTATAGAGACAACCAGGTGGAGCTGTTGTTCAGCACCTTAGCTGTAGAGGGCAGTGTTACTGGCCCTCATATGTGGGATCCCAACTGGGGCCCCACTGCTCAGAGCTGGTGTGCCAAGCCAGCTCCTAACCAACGCACCACTTGGCTGGCCAGTAATGTTATTTTTGTTGGTTTGTTTATCTGTTCTGTGACTAGACTGTTGGATTTCTAAGTACCTTAAAAAATGGACAAATATATAGATATTATTATTCCCTCATGTGTATTCAAAGGGTGAAAACTGGCTGAAAATTCTCTCCCTCTCACTTTAACTGCCCTCTAATGTCTGTTCTCTGCATTAATTCGTCTTCAAAATATAGAAGGGGTAAGAATGACTTAGAGAAGTAGCCTGTTCTTTTTCCTTCCAGAGCATAATAGATTTTTAAAAACCAAAACTTTGATCCATGAACCATATGTCTCTTCTCAAGCAGAGGATTGGCAACCCACAGAAAGAATCAGAACCACTCCCCGAATAAAAAGAACGGCGGGAAAGAAATATGACCATATTTTTAAATGGTAGAGTTCATTTTTTCAACTACACATTTATCTCCTGTCATCTTGATAGCACCTTGTCACTGTGCAAGTTTTCCAAGCCAGGCAAATGACAAAAGGCTTCATCCTCATTCTCTGCTCTTGTTAATCTCAGCTGGTGAGAAAGAACAGGTAGTCTTTTGTGACAGATAACCCAAAACTCACACAAAAACACTGTTCTGGAATGTATGATGCTTTGTGGAAGAGTTATCCTGTAAATTTAGGATTATTTTGCACGTCCATGCCAGCTGGTAAAGTATTGATGGCTAATGAAGGAAGCTTGCCCAATTTTTAAACTCGCTTGGGTAATTCTCACACTCAGTCAAAGACTGAATACAGAATCCAAAAGTAAATGTGAAATTTTATGGAGCAAGGAAGACCAGAGAAATTATAATGGCTTTCGTTTCTTCACTATGTCACTTTGCAGAATCCAGCCTAGTGGATCATGGATCATTAATGATTATTATAAAATAATGTCAGGTTTCTGAACCATGGTGTGTTCTCTCTCACTTTATTCAGGTGCGTCAATAATTCTATTTCTTTTAACACCTACTGATTAGCCTACACTGAGTCCTGAATATTGATTGGGAGTCATGCTTTCTCATCCTATTGCTTTTCACAAATTAAGTATTTTCAGTTGCTTTTTTCAAAAAGAATTTGGATTCTTTTGCAATGCACTGGAAGTGGATTTTTTTTTTTTTAATTTATAAATATCTGAGTCTTCAACATTTCCTTGCAAATGTCAAAGTTCATAAATTTTGATTATATGCATTATTAAGCTGTAAATTAGGTGTGTGTGAGAAAATATACACATGCTCTAATTTGCAAATGGACAATTAAGCAGGAAAACCTTTAGAAGCAGAGAAACAAATGGTATGTCTTACTTCCTTAAAAGGACAGTGTTCTGAGTGTCCAAAGGGGGGTAGAACTACAAGCACCTGTAATAAAATAGTAAGAATGTAAAACTATCAGCATCAGATTAATTTTTTTCAAAAATGCCACTGCTTCACTAACTAAGCCACTGTGCTTTTCTACTCTGCACAAATCTAGCCTCTAAAGCTTTCCCAAATCCTTTTCTGAATAAAGAAGGATTCTATTACATAAAAAATTAAATGAAATAAAATATTTTATATGGTTTCTGACAGACATAAAATTGTATTGAAGGGTGATTTTGCTCTGTGTATTAAAATTTAAAACATGTGTGCTGTACTGACCTTATCATTCTATATGTAGGGCTCTGTCCAACAGAAATAATATCATCTGTGCATATAGATATTTGTGCAGATATTCATTGCAGAACTGTTAATAATATTAAAAAACTAAGCAGTCTCCCCATAAGAAAATAAGTTTTAAAAATGATTTTTAAAACACTTAAAATGTATAATGTACTATGCAGACATAGAAAAAGAAGATGGTCATGTGACAACTTGGAAATATGCTTTCTATTGGATTGTCAAAAAAGTCATGACACATTTTTGCAACAAAAAACATAAAAAAAAAAAAAATACTTCATGACTTTTCCGACAACCCAGTAGCATACTGTTCTATGAAACAAGCAGGTGGTGGCTCATGAGATGCAACTCACTGCAGAAATAAAATACTACGTCAAAGGGTGTGTGTGTGTGTGTGTAATATCTAAATATAGTGGTTTTAGCAATGGGAGACGAAACATTTTTCCCATTTCAAATTCTCAGGTTTTTTTCTACCTCTCCCTTACAGCTTAATTCCAAATTTCAGTTTTGGATTATGCGAAACCAAATGCAATTTTTTTCCAAATTAGTGTCACCAAACTTTGATTCAAAGTTCTTGTAACCCATATACCACATGAATTTTATTTTTATTTATTTTTATTTATTTATTTTTTTAAGAGGGCAGTGTCACTGGCCCCCGTATGTGGGATCCGAACCCTGGCCGCTGGCGTCCCAAGCCAGCTCCTAACCACCGCGCCACTCTGCCAGCCCATGAATTTTATTTTTAAATATGGGTGGACTTGTTGTTCCAATACCATTTTTCTATAGCATATATGAATCCAAGCTTTGTGTCACTTAACTCTCATTTTCCTTTAAGCACAAAAGTTCAGGATCTCAAGCTAGTTGGGGCTATTTTTATTGTTCACTCATTTTGTTAGCTATGTCAGCAGATAATATTCATATTTTAATACCCCTGTGGCTGATCATCAAAGCCCCATAACTTCATCCTTCTTCCTTCCTGCTACTTGCTCACTGACCTTTTGCAAATTTAATTATTTATACCCAATTTGGCTTCCTCTCTCTTTCTTTTTGCCTGCTAATGTATCAAATGTAGAATTCATATTGTCAACCACGCAATGGAATGTGCTCCAGGAAATCTCTCGCCTTCTAAAGCCAAGTGACAAATGAAAAGGAAAATGCCATAGGATTTTTGCAATTTGAAACACAGAGTGGTAAAATAAGAACACATTGCTGAAGTTATGGTGTAGTGCATCCATTTCCCCCTGCAGGGAAGGTTTCATTCAATTCTTAGAGCAGATCTTCTGATCAGCTATTCAATAAAGCACCCAAGCCTAAGACTGATCTCCTAATCCCACATCAAATAAGCATGAGTTAAAAGGGTTAATGTCTGCTTGACTCCAGTTCTTATAATAAGACATCACAATGTGGCTCATCCTGTCACAGCATTTAACTGTCACTTAGATTTCTTCTGTTGTTTTGAGAATTCAATTAGAAAGGGAGAACAGAATAAGAAAAATCTGAGAAATGGGAGAAAGGATGAGTATACTGGATGATATGACTGGAAAAGCATGACTTATGTGACAATAGCAATTCTGAGATTGTGGTGAAGTTAAAACTCTACTGAACATGGTATTTTAAGAATTTCGGCTGAATTCTGTTCAATTAAAGACATTAATTAAATGGTCATGAGGAAACATTACTCTCAAATGTGATTTGTTAAAGTGATGGAAAACATGTGAATTTGCCTTATTTTTTCCTTAGCTGTGGAATGATCCAAAGATCTAGCTAGTACTGATTTACTTTGATTCCCTAACAGTCAGTGCAGAAGACATAATAAAATTTAAATTTAAGGGACAGAAACTAAGAATTTGTCACTATTTCAGACTTCAAAAGTTGAATAGGAGGGAGAGAGGGAGGGAGGGAGGGAGGGAGGGAGAGAGAGAGAGAGAGAGAGAGAGAGAGAGAGAGAGAGAGAGAAAGAAAGAAGGAAGGAAGGAAGGAAGGAAGGAAGGAAGGAAGGAAGGAAGGAAGGAAAGAAAGAAAGAAAGAAAGAAAGAAAGAAAGAAAGAAAGAAAGAAAGAAAGAAAGAAAGAAAGAAAGAAAGAAAGAAAGAAAGAAAGAAAAAAGAAAGCTCGGTTGGTGGACCAATGAAATAAATGAAAAATTCAACTAAAACTTGTTTTTTAAAAACTCCAATTCATGTTCAGAAATTGACTAGCTTTATTTTATCATAAAAATTTTAGATCACAGGAGGTATAGGATAAAGTATATTTTTCACATGATTTTCTTCTCATTTCTCCACACACAAAAAAAAATGTATATGATGATGGCACTGACATATCAAAAGTATTTAAATTTTCATTTCTACACCCTAACTGATGGTTTTTCGTCTTATTTCCCTATAATTGGAAATGGACAGAGGAATCAGTGTTTAAAGGGTAGGCAAAACAACATTAAATGCATATTGTTTTGGGAAGTATTAAAGACAACACACATTTAAATTATTATTTTTTAAATGCGGGAGTGGTTCTTTAACATTAGAGATTTTCGTTTTTGTTATTTTATTGTTCTTATTATCGTATAAGTAATAAGAACTATTTTAAAAATAGACCTAGGTGTTAGATTTGTTTTATTTATCCGCATAGATAAACTATATGTGTGTATGTTATACTAATAGCATTTGCACATGTGCATGTGTACATAACTTTTTATTCTCGGATAAGATAATAAATAGTTGATTTATTATTAGTAATATGGGTCTTCAACTGTGTCAATACTTCCGGCCAATTTTCACTACTCGTGTTAAAAGTTTAACTCTTATTTGATGAAGGATTTTGTTTTTTGTTTTTTGTTTTTTAATAAAAGGTAACAGGGAAACAGCTTATTTCAGAGTTCACATCTTTAGTTCTTCCCAGAGTATTCCTATCTTCTCGCAGATATTTTAGAAATTGGAAGAGCACCAAATTTCTGGACAGTCCTCCTAAAGGTTTGAGCCCTGTGATGATTAATATAATGGACTGATGTTTCCTGTGAAGACAGCAATGTTAGGCTGAAATGCTTTCTAGTAAATGAAGAAAAGAACTTTCTTTCATCTCGGAAATTTTGGAGGGAGAAAGAGGCACATGACCAACATCTGTTTAAAATAAAGGTTCTGTTACTGCTACCACCACCATCTTGGTTCTTAAGTTCGTCTTCTATTGATTGGACATTTTCAAATTTTGTTTTATTTCATCTTACTATAGTATTGACATAGGATATTAAGGAATTCGCTTGTATTCTTATCCAGGAAACATCATTTGCAATTTTTTTTTTTTTTAAATCATAGTCAAATGGGCCATTATGGTTTGAGATATAAAGAAATAACACAATTTCTGAATTATAGTGTACACTTAGTTCTTTTCATCTTATTAACACTGTGTTTCTTTATGAAGATAGTAATATTGATTTGGGTGAATCAGAGATATGATGAGTAATGTCTAGTTAGAGATAGTTGATCTCTTTAGCCTTAACATTCTCTGTATCTCCAGTTATAATTTTTTTTTTTTTTCTAATTTAAAAGTAAGCTTATTCTGGGCTTCCTTTGTGTTGTCCATTGAGCATTAGATACTTAGATATCATAGCAGGTTATTTCTATTTAAGTGAATGGTTGAAATATTCAAACTATCTTTGAGCTGTTTTGTGTTTCATAAGTCTCCTGTCAAGTGACATTTCAAATACACACACACACACACATACATACATGGGTGTGTGTGTGTGTGTGTGTGTGTGCATACATATATATATAGAAGCTTAAAACTTTTTACTCTCAAACAGGAAAATAACAAGGATTGAAGAGAACAAATTAACATTTCTCTTACCATTCCTGAAAGCTTTACTCCTCTCAAATAACAAATTCATGACATGCTAATCCTTATTTTTGGTTACTTTTGATTTTTGTAATATGTTAATTATTTATTTTAAAAACTAATAGAAAATACACCTAAGTAATAAAACAAATTATTTCTGTGTATTATATATTTTTCAAATAAATTTCTTTGATAATGAATTTTTCCATATAAATTCACATATGAATATGTATAAATGGTTTCATATATGATAGTTTGTTTTAGGACCTATTTTCTTGAAATTAGTCATAAACTCTTTCACATGTATATGGTCTCTTAATGGTTTTGTTTGTCTAGTCCCCTCTTATTGGACATGAATGGTATTTCTAGCTTTTAATATTATGAATAATACTATGATGAACATACTTGTGGCTCCACCTTAAATGGGTCCTCAATCATTTGCTTAGGATAAATGTATCAAAGTCATTCTTTGATTTTAATATCTTTTATGGGTCATCATAGATACCTAGTTCAAAATATGGTAAATATTTTACAACCAACTCTGGAAAACTTTATGCATGGTATTAAAAATAACATCTACATAATATTCCTTCAAAAAAAAGGAATCAGTTACAATGTCTGTCTAGAAAGTATTGATCTTTCAGGAAACTGTGTTGTGCCATGCAGAGATTCAAAACTGATGTCTCATTTTCTACCTTTTGCAGAGCAGTTTCTAGTGAACCATAAAACTTTAGAAATAAACAGTGTTAGTTTAGGAAAATAGATATTTAATACACGACTACCTGTAATGTGCTCCTCCTTGCAAAAGATAAAGTTTCAGAATAAGTGTTTCCTTGAAAAATCCAAATGATTTTTTGGAAAATAGGTGTGCCTGGTCGCCAGTTTAAAATTAAAGCAAGATGACCATAGGGCCTTAGAAATAAGTCCCTAATATTATACTTTTAAGAATTTTTAACATTAGAGTGTTTTTTTTTTTAATTTTTATTTTATTTTAATTAGTTTCAGGTGTACAACACAGTGCAATAGTTATACTAACATTAGAGTTTTAAAAAATTCTTTTTCATTTACATAATTTTAGCTGTAAGAAATTAAAATACTCTGAACTAAATGGACTAAAATATATGTCCAAACATTTTTCTCTGCCAAATTAAGCACATATATATTTGACCATAAATGGAAATATAAATACTTTTGGCAACTTGATTTTTGATTGACAATATGTAATATAGATCCAACTCATTCTTTGAAATGGTTTCATAGTATTCAATTGCATGGAAATACCATAGTTAACTTGATCATCTCCCTATTTTTATTATAGTGAAAATAATCAAAATTTATATTTTAAAAATGTTAATTTATTGAGAGCTTAAGTTCTTTATATGAGTGATCTCATTTAAACCATGTAACAACCCTAGGAGGAGGAAACAATACTTCAAAGAACATCTTTGACACAGACAATGACATTTTTATTTTCTCTTGTACCGGAATTGCAAGGCTATCAAGTAAGTGCACTTGACATGTAGATAGATCATGCTGACTTGTCCCTCCAATTTACAGAAAATTTAAAACTAGAATATTTAGTTTCAGACTAGTTCATTGCTTTACAGATAAACATAGAGAGGAATTTTTCAGGGTCTTCTCATCATTAGAAATTTCTTCCAAAAGAACCCTTTAGCTTTGTGGCTTACACACAAACAAAACAAAACAAAACAAAACAAAACAAAAAAACACAGAATAAGGCAGTTTCCTGCGATTGGTTGCACTTGAGAGTATTGGTCAGGTGGTTGCACAAGAACCCTAAAAGCTGTTTATCTTTTATTCATGGCTTTTACAATCCACATGACCCCAGAGAATATCTTTCTTTTCTTTCTTTAGTTTTTAGAATATTATTGACTATATTTCCCATTCTGAATTTCACACCGCTGTGACTATTTTGTAACTACCAATCTGTACTTCCTAATCCTTTCCCTTTTCTCACCCATTCCTCCAACTACCTCCCCTCTAGTACAATTTATTCTCCTTATCCGTTTTGTTTAGAATAAATGAACAAACAAAACAGAGAATAAGATTTTAAAAAGATTTTTTAAATATTGGTTGAATCACTCTATGAGAACTGATGTTTGTAAACAGACATCATGGTCAGTACTGTAACAACAACTCTTGTGATGGCATGAAATATCATCCAGACACAACTGGTTAAATGTCCGCTCATCTCCATTTCCCATCTCCCCAGCACTTGTCTGGAGGGCCTGGTATCTCATCTCCAACTGCAGCACAAGCTAAGAGCAGATTTAATTGTCATACCCCTTTGTCTAGACGCAGGAACCAGACTCAACCCTGGTCATATAAGATAATCCCCAGGTTCCTAAGCCTCCTCTCTGCACCCTGTTTCCCGTATACATCCAAACCGTGAGGTCACCCCTTCAGCCGCTGTGCACCAGCTATCATTTATAGTCTTCCCTTTGATAACACTGAACACTTAAGCCCACATGTATCTCCTTTTTCTTCCCCCCAGTCTGCACATTTTTCCTTTGGAAACAATACACTGTCATGTTCAGAGTCTGGGCTTTCCAGTGACCTCTAGTTGGAAATTGAAGGCAATTTATTTAATCCCTGTAAACCTCCATTTGTTCTTTGTTATAATAGGGTTAAAATAAAAAACAAAATGTTGTGAGGATTAAATAAAATAGTGCATGAGCTGTTCCTGTAGTTAGGATTGGCTACCTGCCGTAACTCAGTACAAGTAAAATTTCATATCATGCAGTCCAGAGTGGTCTGGGTGTGGACTAAAACCATGCCCACATTCAGAAATCCAGGTCTCTTCTATGAATTGATCATTTGGGGGTCCTCTCAGCCTTCCACTGGACTCTTCTTTCCAGTTAGCGAGCAAAGGAGGACAGGAAGCCTGTAAGACTGCCTGAGCAGCAAAGCCCAAAGTCATGTCCATCCCTCCCACATTTCATTGGCCACAGCTCCATCAAATGACGCAATCCCAAAACTCAGGAGAGCAGGGAAATGTAATCTGTTTGTATGCCCAGAAGAAAGAGAACACAGATGTCGGTGAACATTTCAGCAAACCTCTGCTGTGATTATCATTTGGATATAAAATCAACACATTTTTGTTAATTGGCACAACTTCTAAGCATTCCTTTGACGTTTATTTGCTTTGTTGAAATTTAACCCAGCCAAGCCCAGAAATCAAAGGTTTCTGCAGTGATTGGAAATAATTTAATACAAAGATATTATTACAAATGCTCATAATTTACAGTTCTTTTCATTTTTTCCAAAAAATGAACCTTCAAAAAAAACATTATTTCCATATCCAAAAAAACTTTTGTGAGCCAAAATAATTGGCACCAAGTACGTACATGATTTTAGGTCCCAATGGGAACCTCAATAGATACATTAAAAAACAGATAAATGGGGGCCGGCCCAGTGGCACGGTGGTTAAGCGCTGGCTTGGGAAGTCAGCGGCCCCGGTTTCGGTCCCACGTATCAGGGCCAGTGACATTGCCCTCAAATAAAAAAAAAGTTTGGGCCGTCCGAGTGGCACATTGGTTAAGAGCTGGCTTGGGACGCCAGCAGCCCTGATTCGGATCCCACATAAAAAAACAAAAAACAAAAAACAGATAAATGGGAAATGAAGCAAATATCAAGTATATCTTATTAGTTATGTCTTTTATTACTCTATTTTTTAAATTAAATGTGTTGCATTTCTAAAATTTTTAAAAGCACATTTTGAAAGACAGAAGTTTAATGTAATAGTTGTGGGTTGTCTTAAATTTTCATTACTTTTGATTGAATCTGAAACAAGAAGTCACCATGCATTTGGGAAAGAAAACAGCGGAAATAAGAAATGCTTTTGGTCAGCATCCTTAACATAAAAAAGTCGGTTCATTAATCGAGTGTCGTCTTCCGTTTTGTAATATTCCTACTATGTCTATGTAAGCTGATGGGGACAAAAGAATAAACCATTTGAAATAATTTTGGGGAATGAATAGAATATTAAAAAAAGTAGAATCATTGTAGATGCAACAGTCTACTTCAGTGCTGTTCCTAGGGTCAGGGTATTATGGAACCACACATACAATTATCCACCCTTTCATTCATGTAGCGAAGATTTACTGCACATCTGCTGTACCTCATACCCTATGTTGACATAGGCCTTTCTACAGCAAGTTTTTCTTACTACTAGGTTCAATGTTTCAACACTCTTCTAAATTAGGTTCATATACAGATATATAAATCAATACAGATATAAAGAGTGAGAAAGATGATAATTAGTGTCACATTAGGTGTTATGTGTCTTAATAAGATTCAAGTTCTGCATTTTTTGTGAAAAATCTTAACTCCAATCAGTACATACTAAATTAGCAGCCCCTCCCCCCAGAAGTTGTACCAATTTTCTCTTCCACCAATTATGCACAGTAGTATTTTCCTATCCTTGCCTTAAGTTACCAGTTTAACATGTTTAAACATGTAAGAGGTAAAGTGTAATCCTAATTTTAAATTTTTTTAACTGAAAGTTGTGTATTTTTTTTCACATCCTTTGCCCACATGTATATTTTTTCCGAGTTTTCGATTACTAATTTATTGGTTTTTGACCTTTGATAAGACTTAAACCCTACTGATAGAATTTGTTGGTGATTCAGGCTTGCATTTGATATTTACTATGCACTTGTAAAATTGTTTTTCGTTGATGATGATAATACACAAAGAGGCTTTGAAAAGTGTGAATAATATTCTACTCACTTGATTTTCTTTTCAAAGATTGGATTGAGATAAGCAAAACACTATATTACATTTCAATCAACTAAATATACTATAAATATTGATTGATTTCCAAATCTGATTACTAAAATGATTATCACTATGACTTTTTTTTTTTTTGGCATCCCCTGAAAACATATTATATGCTCCCTTATTGGCCTCATGCTGGATAAGCCTAGATTGGTTATTTTTAATTTAACAGTTCAAAGAAAGGTGTTTTCTCCATAATAGCTACCTTTGCCTTTCTCAAAAGCATGAGTGTTGAATTTTATTATCCAAAACCTATATAACTGGAATGGAAAGCAGGGATTTTAAATTAAAATTGCATTAAACATTTCTTAGGGCCGGCCGAGTGGCGCATTGGTTACGAGCTAGTTTTGGGATGCCAGTGGTCCCAGTTCGGATCCCACATATGAGGGCCAGTGACACTGCCCTCTACAGCTAATAAGCGCTCCACCTGGAGCAGGGCTGCACGAGCCCCAGCGACAGTGTCGGCTGCAGCCTCTGCTGCAGTGGGCTGCCATAGGCTACAGTGAGTGGCCTGCACCCAGCGTGAGCGGCTGGCTGCCAGAGTGAGCTGCCAATAGCCGCGGTGAATGACCATCCAGAGGCCGGTGACCCATCTGTTTCATCTGGGAAGAGCGCAATGACGATACCAACATGGACCAGTGAAACAACGTCCTCCACAATTAGACTGAAGAACAAAAAGACAGCACCTTGTCTGTTCCCCTTCCCCATTCCCCAACGCTGTTCCCCTCCCCCAATTCCCCAATAAAATCTTTAAAAAAAAAAAATTTCTTAATAATTTTCTAGAAGTAGGACAGTTTAGTAAAAAACAAAAAACAAATGCATTTTGGGCCAAGTGGCTAAGTTGGTTAAGAGCTCACTCAAGAATGTGAGCTCTGAGCAACAGTGGTTTGACTCCCGCTCCAAACTGAGTTGCGGCTAAGCTGCCAACAGGTGGCAGGATGGCTCAGCAAAAAAAAAAAAAAAAGGACATTTTATTGTCACACATCAAGATCAGAAAAGTTGTCAGAGATTTGTGCTATGTTCTTAGATTGATGATGTTAAGTACAAGTGTTTTATTAGTCTTGTCTCTTTCCCTGGGGTAACCACCCATATTCCTGAAGTAGTGTGTATCCTACCTCACAGGTCTGGGCCTCCATATTATTTCAGTCTGAATTTCAGGTTTGTTTCTATACCTACATATAGTTTACCAAGCTATTTACTACATATAGTTATGTATGGCAGGAGATAGCCAGCTTTTACTTACGAGACAGAATGTAAATATTTTCGCTCTATGGACCATAAATTCTCTGTCATAACTACTCAACTCTTTCCATAGGCAAAGAGTAAATGCATGGTGGTAGCTGTGTTCCAATAAAACTTTATTTAGACAAACATAGTTGGTCAACTCCTGGTATGTAGCGCATTTTTTAAAAAAATTTTGAATAGCATCAAAATATAAATTTGGCAATATTTGTTTACATTGAACATTATGTTTTGAAATTTATGTTGGTTGATACATATGGATCTTGTGAATTCATTTAACATGTAGTGTGAAACTCTTCACCTAGTCTTTTAATGATGAGCATTTAGGTTTTTTTCCCCAGTTTTCCACTGTTGTCAGCAATGCCTCAATGATTTTCCTTCATATTCTCTCCCTGTGTTTATGTGCAAAAGATTCTCAGTGATACTGCTTGATATTCAGAAAAAGTATCAGAATCTGTATGTCTAAGTTAGCAATTTAAAAGACATATTCTAGTGGATAAATATGGACAGCAGAGCTCAGCAAACTTCTGGTGAATCTGGACAGAATCAAAAGGTTGAAGCCATTCTCTTTATGTCTACCCCTTACAGTAAATATTAAGTAAAGAAAATGGTGAATTGAAAATAAAATAAAATAGAATTTAAACGCTGTGATTTCTATATTTGTCATGTTATCAAAATGAGTTTCGTTTTTAAAGGTAGAAATTTGAATAATTTGTACTTGAAAAACACAGACCTTTCCCACAAATGAAGTTTGATAATTTCCATGCTAATTTTTTTTCTGATGGTTCAATGAAGTACCTTCTTATATTTGCTGAATTTTGATTTTATTTTTCTTCTTGTGTTCTGATCAGCTAATTGAAACTATAGTATTCTTTTTCAAAATGTAGCTGTGCATAAACACAGAATACAAGTTCTCTCTTTTGCCCTAAGACATTTTCTATCACCAAATAGGTTTTGATCTGCAAGGTTGTATCATTTCAGATTCTTTGCCTGTAATTCAGATTAACTACCAATGGATAGACAGTGGAAAGTCATACTTTTTAAACTGATCAAAATTTTGATGCTACAAAATTGAGAGTACAAGAGAGTTACACAACAAAAAATAAGTCTCTCTCCAACTAATCATTTTCCCTGGAGGCAGCCAGTGTTACAAGATTTTTCAATTCTCTTAAAGGGATATTCATTACCTAGAATAGTGGTGTTTTGTGATTGCAGTAGATTGACTTCCTATAGAAGTACAAATGCAAAATGTATGTTCATCTACTTGCTTATTGTTTTTCTACCAAGATAGAATTTGTTATCCAGACAGCCAAGTATATTGCTACTTTGATCATTGATAGATGTTTTTAGAGTAAGTTTTCATGAAATAGAAACATCTAGGTACAATTTAATTTTTCTTTATTTTTTTTTTTTTTATGAAATATTGCTGAGATTATGAAGCATTTCTTGATTTCTTCTCTATAACTTTTGCTATTTCAATTGTCCTAGAATTTTGTATTTATCTCTTTAATTCCTAACCACAAACTATCTTTCCTCCTGGTTGTTTCTATCTATAGTTCAGGTTTGTTTCTATCCCTAGATATGGTCTCCAAAGCTACTGGCCACTAATCAGGGTTGTTTACGTGACTCCAGCACATGGCAGGATAACAGTTACTCAGTGCCTAAATATGCAAAGCTAACAAGCATAGACTTTTAACAAAAATGTAGGCACCGTCTCTGCTTTCAACTAGCTTATGTTTTCATAATTACATGATAAGCAAACCACCTGTGAGAGACTACAACAGTTTTTCCTGTGGAGCCAGGATATCAGGATAGCCTCCTATAAAATTATTCCATAGAAAGCGCAGCAGCACAATTTCAAAAGGAAGTCTGACAATAAGTACATTTTACAGTTTAGGGAAGCTGTGAAGTAGGCTAGCAACTACGTCTCATTCTGAGATTTTGATATCACCGGCACAGCAGTAAAGATGACTGGGGATGTTTGTAGTTTCAGCATTAAATTCTTGCCTTGTTTTCCTTTCTTGTTGCTTCTGGCATATCAGGTTTTGTTGGAAAGTGTATCCCTTTTTATGGTCATTAGGATATATAATAGAAACCTCATCACATGTGACATAGAAATAGACTATGTCTGGCTGTTCCTTTCTCAAAACTCAACTGCTACTTGACTTTTAGGGAACTTTATTCCCCATTACGTGTTCATTCATGGGTCATTACTACAAACTCAAACATAGGATTGTCAATTTATAAACTACACAAGGGTGGTGACCCTTCAGTCTCTGGGTTTACAGCCTTCTTGTGTGGGTATTGTCAGGCCTCGTCTCTTCTTCACATTGTAGATGCTCGTCTCTTTTTCACATTTGCTGAGACAAACTGTTCATCAGATCATTCTGTGGCATTTGCCACTCCCTTAGTCTGAGTGTGTGCCTGCAAGTACGTGAGAGTTTTATTCCTTGCTTCCTGTAGACTAGTGAATGCCTAATTTCAAATGAACTATTTCTGTCAGTTTCCCAGTTTAATCCCTGTTGCCATGATTAAGTAGCCCAAAACATTCTTCAACGATGTCTGAGGCTTTGGAATTTAAAAGTAAATTGCTTCTGGGAAAAACAAATCAAACTTGCATTTCAGACCTACAGAAAGTGCATTAAAACATATTACACTGCACTTTCTTGGTAGAATAAATTGAGAGTCTCAGTAATGATTCTTCTAGCAATGTCAGATTCTGAGACACTTCGATTAATTTTGGCTTTAGATTGAGTTTCTTTCCAACACCCCCTTCTCTATTTGATGTGTCTACATTTTTCAATGTATCCAATGACAATTTATGCCATAAATTATTGGCTTTGGGGCCAAAAACACAGAGCAGAAAGGTAAAACGATATACTGGAGAGAAGGCATGAAGAAGATATGGATGTGATTTGATTTCCCATTGCTGATATTTTTACGTGACTTTGGGCAAACCGTGACTTTAGTGGGCCTTCATTTATATCACCGTTCTGGTCTGCCTGTGATGGTGTCATGGTGGCCATGTTACATTTGAGACATCTTCTGGTGTGAAGTGGTGGAGTTGGTGGTAAGAACCATTCTAAAATCCCCCAGTGTCTCATAGGCACCTTGCATGCCTTTTTAACTTATAAATTAAAAAGGACAGCTTAGTAAAGCATGGTACCTGGAAGAATATATTGTGTTGATTAATTCCAGAAATTAAATACCTCACTTTTTCATATAATGAAAAGACAATGACTATTTACATTTTTAGTTCACATTCAAAGTTGTGTTGCAACTTAGCTTTTAAAATTTTATTTTTTCCTAAAGTATAACATATCTATAGAAAATGTGCATATTATAAATAATGGTTTGATAAATTTTCACAAACTGTGCAGTATTGCAGTCAACATCCATGTCAAGAAGCAAAATGTTACCAGTGTTTCAAATGACCCCTCGTGTTCTCTCCCAGTAACCACACGCCCATCCACTAGGGATGTTGTAACTTTTAACACAATAGATGAACATTCCCTGTTTTTGTACAATATAAGTGGGGTACAGTTCATACTCATTTGTATTTGCCATTCTACTTAAAACGCTTGTAAGATTCACCCATCCTATTCCCTGTAGATGTAGTGTGGTTCCTACTGCCTAGAAAGTTATTCTTCATTCCCCTTTCCTAGCCTTTCCTGGCTCCACCTACCCTGCAATTCACATGACACCAATCTCCACCCTGAAATCACAGTTTCATTAGCATCTCTTTGGTGATGCCTCCCTGACAGTCTGTCTATACAGACCCTCCCCTTTCATATTCTAACAGTTCATCTGGTTTATTTCTTTTTCAATTATTATTACGACTTATAATCATTCATTTGGTTATGTGTTTACTTGTCTTACCTGCATCTTCCTATAACCCCGTTAAATTATAAACACTATGAGGGTAAGGACATGCCTCTTTTGTTCATGAATATGCAGGCCGAATAAACGCCCCAGAAATGTCCAAGTCCAAATTTCCGGAACTTGTGAAGATGTTACGTTAAGTGGCAAAGAGGAATTAGGATTGCAGACAGAGTTAGGATTAGATCATCTGATTAGATGATCTTTACCAGGGAAATTATCCTGGACTATCTGTATTGGCCTACGGTAATCACAGGCTTTCTCAAAAGTGGAAGAGGAAGGCAAAAGACGAGGTCAGAGTGGTGTGCTCTGTGAAGAATTTGACACACTGTTTCTGGCTTTGAAAATGGAGGAATGGGGATAGGAGGTGAGGAATGTGGGTGACCTCTAGAAAACAAAAAATTCAAGTACTTGAATTCTCCTCTAAAGCCTCCAGAAAAGGAAGCAGCCCTGGTGTCACCTTAATTTTAGCTCCATGAGACCTGTGTCAGACTTCTAAACTACAGAACTACAAGATAATAAATTTGTGTTGTGTTAAGCCAGTGGGCTTGTGATAATTTGTTATACTAATAAAACAATACCTAGCACACTATAACTAAATACATATAACATTAAAAGTGAAAAATGACATGAGAATTGTATATGAATTGAGGAGAGTCCTTATTAGATGGGATGATCAGAAAAGTTTCCATAAAAAGAATAACATTTAGGCTGGCTAAGTGGTGTGTTGGTTAAGAGTTGGCTTGGGACACCAGCTCTGAGCAGCAGGGCCCCGGTTCGGAAACCACATATGAGGGCCAGTGACACTGTGCCCTCTACAGTAAAGATGGTGAACAACAGCTCGACCTGGAGCTGGGCTGCCGTGAGACGCCAGTGACCATGAATCGTTGTGAGTGGCCATCCAATGGCTGGTGAGCGACTGCCTCACCCGGGAAGGGCACAATGATCACAATACTAACATGGGCCAGTGAAGTGAAATCCTCTACAACTAGACTGAAGAACAAAAGGAACAACAACTTGTCTGTTCCCCTCCCCCAATTTCTCAATAAAATCTTTAAAAAACAAAAAAAAAAGAGTCACATTTGATGTGGTGCTGAAAGAAGAGCTGGGCTTAGTCTTGTCCAGATACATAGCAGGAACTTTTCACCCAAAGATAAAGTGTGTGCAATAACTGGGCAGGAGGACATGCGAGATGTTGAGATGAACAATGGCTATAGAGGACTCATGGCTGGTGATGGTTAAATTTGCAACCAGCGTATTAACTAATGTTATTTCAAATTAAAATATCTATGACAATAACTTCAACTCATTATTACAGCTATCTAATCTCTGAGATTGACGGCAATATACAGTATTCACAAGCCAGTTGAGGTTTTAATTACCAAGTTGATGGATACCAAAATGGAAGAACATTTAGCTTTCAAGAAATTTCAAACGCATCATAATGGCAAGTATAAGAGCAGGAACACGCATAAGAAAAGAAATACTATGTGTAAGAGATATAGTGCTTTCTAAGCTCTGTTATTTAATCCTTGGAAGTCCTTGAAATGAAAACTGTTATTAATCCCATCTGTAAACAAATAATAATACTTAATCTTAAAATAGTTAGATGAGTGGCCTAAAGTCTGGCTGGTGGTAGGTGGCAGAGCTGGGATTTGAACTGGTGCTATATGACTTTGAAAGGCAAGTCCTTTGCCACTTAATTTCTCTCATATCTAACAAATTAAAAACGAATGATGATACAATTTATCTTAATTTCAAAAACACTTTGAAGATTCTGGAGACATGAAGAATGTCTTAGTTTATTATCTTCCAATTGACTAAAAATTAATAAAGTGTGTTTAGTTCATATTTCTTTGGATTTTATTTTAAGAAAACCTAGTAATATAAAGGGAGAACTCATTTCACTCAGAATAAAAGCTAAAACAGCGAAAATGGATTGAGCTGCCAGTATTTTCACACCATCTTGCCAAAGGCGCCTTTCCCATATGTACTATTCATACTTTCAAATTTTATATTAGATCTAGAATCCTTTAAGTTCATTTCATGTTGTCAAACTTCATAATATTCATCCTCAGAGGCCAATTTAAGATCCCAAGATAACTTGCGTTAATGGATAAATTAGAGGGAGCTTAGTAAGAATTTTACATTTTACAGATGAATTAGTGGTTTGGGGAGAAGTGAAATTATTTCCCAGGTTGCCCATTTACAATCACACTGTGCTAAATGCTGAAGTGACCGCTGCAAATTAGGCACAGGATTACTTCAAGATCCTTGCATTGCTGTTGACTCTGAAAGGTCATCCTTTTCAGGACAAGCTAGAGAATTATAGCCTCAGATATTAGGTGCAAATAACATTCCCCTGCAAGGTTTCATGGAGCCTTTTGCTGCCCTTACCCAAATCTCTAGTAGCAGTCTAGAGCACTTCTCTCCTAGGCTCTGTGGGTGCTGAGAGTTCACATTTGTGCCCTTCTAAAAATTATCTTTAGCAACAGGGAACTACCTTCTCCAGAAATTCCTTGGATATTAACCCCTTACCCTAAGGGCAGTCAATAGCCAATGACTGGCTGACATAAGGTCAAGAGATGAACCCTCTTGCTACCAGGAGGGATGACTTGATGGTACCATTCCCGCTTCCACGCTCCCCTTGGGATCAGGCTGAGACTAGACTCCAACCTGAGATAACACCCTTGCTTAGCTTTATCTTACTTCCTTCATTTCCTTCCTACTTTCACTTGAGGGCACCCACTTGCTCTGCTCCTAAGAAACCCTCCTAAGTCAATGTCACATTTCTATAATTTTCTTGCATGACCTCCAGACAAAACTTCTGGAGAAGGACCTAGTTTCTTACACTTGTCCTAGAGAAAGTGTTGTAGATGCTGCTATATATCTAAATGTCATTCTTCTCTAGACACAGCCCACTCCAGAAGACAGTGCTTTCGGGAAGAGATAAAACCAAAGGAACTCTAACAGAAACCATTGTGGAAGCCACTTTGGCATCTGGACATCTGAAAATTTTGAATATTAATTGAGACACTGGATTGATGGTCTCCGGACTCCTAATCCAGCCTTCTTCCTTCAGCTTGCCCACTGCCTCTCTGTGCATTGTTATTAGGATTTAGGGTTTAGTGTAATTCTTTGCATGGCCCTGAGTAAAATTGTTTACATGGTAGGAAAGATTATTGTTGAACTATTCTCAAGCTCTTGCAACAAGGCTACAGGAATCAGAAAAATGTGCCTATTAAGCACTGGCCCCAACGAGAGACTGATGGTTCACAATTGAAATTATGCTGCAGCAACATGACTTTTTTCTTCAAGGAGGTGCATTAGCCAAAGTAAAATGAAAACAACGGATAAATGAATAAATGCGTGACTGATGGCTGGCTGGATAGCTGGCTGACTGGATGAATTAATGAATCAGTAGAAGAAAGAGTGACTGAGCAGATTTGTTGCAGTTTCCGAGAAGTAAGTTCTATGCTCATGTTGGTTCTTCAGTTAGAAAAGGTATTAGTAAAAATCTAAACCAATCACAGAAGAGAAAGGCAAACTGGTATTTCTTTCTCCTCGCCCTTTCTCTTTTTTTCTCATCCACATGATAACAACAGAATATATTCATTATTTGGAATATTCATTAAGGAAAACGTTATGCTGGGACCCATTCTCTTCTCAAGATGTCTACTGATTTCTAATAAAGTGATTCCCATTGGTTTCTTTGGAGATAATACATCTATCCCTTGGGGGACATGGTGTTTTCAAGATTTAACAAGTTGGAGAAGGAAACTTCTCCAGCTTCCCAGAAATATATTTGAGAGGTAAATTTTATTTTAAAAGTGGTATAACTTAAAAATGTGTAATTGTTCATAGGTATGTTTATAGCCAGAACAATTAAAAAAATATGCCTACGTAGGGCCGGCCGAGTGGCGCAGTGGTTAAGCGCTGGCTTGGGAAGCCAGCGACCCTGGTTCGGGTCCCCCATATGAGGGCCAGTGACACTGCCCTCAAAAAAAAAAAAAAGTCTACATAAAAGGTTTTAATAGTATAATTACACTAACTGATTAGCACACCTAAGAAATCAGCAGTGAAAATAACTGATTATCTTTGAATGAAATCTTATGAAATGATTCAAAGGTTAAACTAAGTAGAATGATATGGGTAGAGAAAATTTAGGGTGAAGCCAGTGTAGCCTTAAGCTTTACACAATGCTTGCAACCTTATTCTTTGTGTAAACCTCATACAAGTGTCTGCTCATGAAAATTATCCCTTGAAAGCTTCAAGTGAAGGGAAATGTTGACTGTAGACCCGTTGTTGTTTTTTTTTTAACCTCCATAACATGTTGCTCTTATTACACTTAGAAGACAGGCCTACCCTACTGTTTTATTCTTAAAATATCCTGATGCTTTATCATGTTGCCTCTGGGATGCCTCTGGCTTTTACCCTATAATTTTTAAATTGCTGTCTTCAAGAGCTGTGGGAATCAGTTAAGACCAATTAACTCTGAAATTTCACTAAAGTAAAATGGCTTTAAAAAGTAATTAAAATATTTAGATAAAATTTTAGAACATAAAACAAAATGACTTCCATTAAAAGATACAGTATATTATGGTACTTCTTTATAAACACACTTCCTTTGGTTACTATTGGCAAGATAACTAAATGTGATTGAAATAGATATACATACATATATATTAAACCCCACGGCACAAATTAAGATAGTGTCCTGCAGAGAAAAGATATACACATGGAATTATTTTAAGTGGTAATGAGAGGATATGTCCAAACAAAAATGACAAGGGTATAGCATTGTGACACACAGTTGCAGAACCCCTATGAGTTTTAAAGCCATCAAGATCTGAGGACATACAGCCAGACCTAACATGAGCCCCCATAGGGGTCTTCAATTCATTTATGCTGTCATTTTGGTCCTTGTCATTAGAACAAGACGGCCAGATTATAATGGCCCACTTCCTTGGCAAATAATAATACAAATAAGTAAACTACCTAATCTGACCTTTCCATCTCTAATTTGAATCACTATTTTAGGATATTCTACCAATTCTACCAATTATATCCCTGACAAACAATGGGGAATCAGAAGGGAGAGCCATTGAAAAAAAAACAACAATGTTTAAAGACAATGTACCGATACCTTATTCATAGAATACATATTATATGAGTAGCAGGTGCTATGGAAGTGTAATGATATGAGAATGGACAGAGTAGGGAAATGAAAAAAAAAAATGCAAGTGTGTTTGGTACACTACCATAATTGAATTTTAGAAAATCTTAAGTGACAATCAAAAATGTTCTGTGTAAAATTAATCACACGTTTTTGATGTGAAGTCCTAGTTTCTTGGTTTACTAGAAATCAGTAGACATATCTATGAAAACAAATGCACCATTCTCTTATTTAAACGAGGGAGCTTTCATTCTGTCTTATTTCTAAGCAAGATTTCTTTGGAATTTGTTATATAGGGTTACAACTGCAAACTAACTTCCAAATTCACCCATATATAGACTTGGTATTAACTTCAGCACTGGTATTAACTTCAACCAGGAAAAGATCTGATGGTGAAATTGTCACAAAGTTATTATGCTAAAGAAATGAAGGAGTTGGCATATTTCTGCTCGGAATGCTGCCCATTTGGGTAGCTGACTTATACTTACTTGGATACTTATCTGAGTGTGCAGTTGCTTCAGTCTTCTGAAATGTGCTTTTCTCCACTGTGCAGCACAAACAGTCACAAGAATTAGAAGTTTGTGAGGGGGAAAGTGGTAAATGATAGGTCTGATTAAATGTGTTCTTCTGGAATACCGAGCTGGCTCATCCATCTTTCCCAAGACGTTTGATTGTAATAGAGCTTGAAAGAGAAGCAAGGGAGGAACAGAGTGATGGTCCAAGAGTCTCAGAATTTGGAATCAAAATGGACCTCCGTTATAGACTCCTAGGTTCCAACAAATAAAGAAGTGTGCTTATTCACAGCAGTTTAAGTGCCTGACCTAAGATGATGCCTCCATCCTGTGGTCGTGGGGGCTAGAACCTAGTTCTTCTGTCTTAATTGCTAGAGAAACTTTCATCAAGTCCCAGGACTCAGAAGTGTCCTGTACACCTCTTTGAAGATTCTTGTAGCTACCCTCCTATTTGAACTGCCATCAGTCAAGTTCAGCAGGAACAATTCGTAGTGAAAATAACATTAAAGCAAATGGAATCTCTGAATTTAGTGGTTCTTTGAAGGCCATGGGACTGTCATGATGGTGGTGCTCACAGATTGTATGGTCAGTGGCTTTCCTGTGACAATTACTCTCTTGCTGTTTCTTGCAAATATATTACTTTGAATAAATATCCTGGAATCATAGACATTTTGGATCTTCAGGGTTCTTATTTTTACCTTATCTTTCCCCTTCATTTTATAAATATATATGCTAACCCAAGAAGGTAAGCAGGTTCCCTAGATCACATGACTTTTTGTTTGTGCCCGAGTTAGGGCTGAAACTCTCAATTATGACTTACACTCAGAGGCTTTCTCTCACTGCCATATTGCATGACCTCTACTAGAGTAACTGGGATATATTTCTTAGAGCCAGACCTATAGATGATACATACGTTATTTGAATGTCACACCACGTCTTGGACAACAGTTGAAACAAAAGTACACTTTCTAAGAAAAATAATGAATGAATTCTAATTCAGCCTATTCACTAGGTAACCTGCCAGTTAGTCTGCAAAATGGCAGGCTGGAAGAAACAGACCAAAAAGATGATAGGAAAAGGCATATGAAAATGCAACAATCAGATTGTGTCTTTGTTATACTTTTTGGATCATAGTAGTAAATGCTTTGCCTGCTGGTCACCTCACAGCGTCCAGAAACTGTGAGTCATTTTTTCCTTTCGCCTTGTCTTTACCCTTGACTTTTCAGAAGTAACTCAGTTCTGAGGAGTTCTGAATAGAACTGTTTAGCTGCCAACCTAAATCTGTTAGCCATGTTCTTCTAGGAATCACTTTCCAGCCACATGAAATTTCACTGTCCTCATACCCCAAGGAGCCTTGACTTGCCGCTCTATAGTAGACCCTTCTCTCCCTCTGGAGGCTCCTAACCTGTCCCTTTCTAGCTGTATGCCTCCAACTCACACTGCTTATTATGATTATTGCTGTTATGGTTGTTTATTTTGTTTTAACATAAATAGACCATTGGACAATATTCAACAAGACCTCAGATATGCTGCTAGGTTGACATGTACACTTACTCTTTCGACAGGTATCTAGCTCTGAGTCACTCAGAACATAGAAAGTAATGCGTTTAGCACATCGTCCTCTATTCTTTTTTCCCAAACCCTAAGTGATACAAGAGAACAGGGCATACATCTTTCTTTTAAGTAGATTACCAACATTGTCCCCAACATTACCTCGCTCCTTAAATGGGAAATATATACTTAAAAATTTACATAACATTCAAAGGGTTAAAGTTATGAATGTCCCACTTCTCTAGACAGGACTTAAAAGAACAATCTCTGGCAGATCACAGACTAAGAAAGGTAACAGATGTTGGATTGGAAACTGCACAGTCTGAAGGAGAAAAATTAGTTTGTGAGAAAAGTAGCTTTTTTTTTTCTCTGAGTATGTTTTTAATGGCCTTAGCAAAGCAGAATGGAAATATTTGCATTATCTGCAATCAATTTACATGCTGAAGCATTTGTTTTTCTTTCCTCCCTAAACAGAATTGTCTATTCAGTAATAACCCTCGTAGTGGAAAGAAGGGTCAAGAGACGCTGTGTGTCTTTGGCATCAGCCTGCTGTTAGCAAGCAAATGTCTTAGTCTACGATGCTCATTTACAGTGTCTTTTCTCATTTCTTGATGCACAACTTGAACATCCTGCTAAGATAAAATAGATATTTTTCCCATCTGTCTGTTGGAATTTCTTCTCCCTCTGCCATCTGATCTGCCATCTCACTTCTCCAGACCTGTCAACACAACGGTCTTCTTTCTGTCTTTAATATATTTTGGAGTCTTGTGAAGATGTCCAAAGCAGAATGAGAGTAGAGGCAGTAGAGAATTAAAAAAAAAAAAAAAAACTGTTTTAAGCAAGAATCAAGCATTGAGCATGTTTTGGTTTTGTTTTTTGTTTTTTTATATTTATTATCTGCTTAGAGTCGATGTTGATAAAACCTTGTAGTTTGGCAAAGCAGTTGTTTTTGAAGCCATTTACAACAGATTTCATAGATGTGCCCATTACATCTCCTAAGATGGAATTAAGGTATTAAGATGGAATGCGGGAATGAGAATGGTTCCCAAAGGACTCATAGCAGAGGACAAACCAGAAAGGAACATGAAGCGGAGATTGCCTCTGCTAAGAGGGATTTTCTACTTACACTGCATTTCAGCCCCAATTCTGGCATTTGGATCTCTAGCGTGTCTGCTTGGAACTTGCAGAATTCATGTGAATTTTCCTGTCCCTCTTCACTACTTTAGTCAAGGGAATTGATCCAAAAAGGTTGCTTGATTTTTAAGCTACCTTGTTAAAGTCTCCATATTTGATTAAATAGAAGTCTATTTTGTCAGCAAGCTGTGCTATTTCTTTAGGCTACATTGATATATGGGTATCAACTAATTATATAGTGCAGATATTTTTAGTAAGTAGCAATCTTTTTTTCTCCACTTGTTTCTTTTCTCTTGGGGCATTTTGGGGGAAAGTTTTGCCAGAGGCAACTTAAAAAGAATTGTTTTCTATATTAAAAACATTAAACAATTTGATTCAATGGTAGCCAAACTCATGACACTGAATTCAAGAATGGGGCATTTTAGTTTCTGCATAGAAATATTTTCTTCTGGAGCAGATATCAAGCAGACAAGCCACTTAATGCCATCTATGGCTCTTCTTTGATCACATGCTATGCTTTTAAAACTTATCTGACAAGTAAACTCAATAGAATGCAAGTGATAGTAGTTAAGATGCAGAGTAGGCTGTTACCAGCACTGAAAAACAAGAGGACAAAACACAGTCCTTCCAACTGTGGTCAATAGACCACTTTGTTCATAAAGCTTTGACAAAATATAAAACATTGTGTGCTTGTGTAAGTAATATACATGCAGGTCCCAAAAGCTCCCTGGAGAATTCTTCTTGATGAGAATTTTAGTACTTAACTGAAAATTATGGCTTTTGGACCCTTTCATTTTTATTTCCGGTGAACTCATCCAATACAAAGCAACTTGTTTAGTGAATGCATTGAAGTTCAGACTCTGCCACTTGTGTGTTCATTTCCAGCAGTTTGCAGTATCAATTGATTTTAAACACCCAACAGAAAATACAGACATGGGGAACTAGAGTATTCCCTCAGTAAGTGTAGACCAGCAAGAATTAAATTGACCTTCAACTTGAGATTTCTCAGTCCTTCCTTAAAGTAGGGATATTCAGAGGTGCTTAGTTGATTTATGTTAAGTTAAAGCCATTTCAGCACAGCAATGACCTTGTACCAATAAATGTTTAAATATCTAGTTCTTTGGGAATCAGTGAAAAAAATGACATTCTTAAAATAACACAGATCTTCTGTGAAAGCTTTTGACTGCCAGCGAATTTACTCTGAGTGCATTCTAAATAACCTTCCAATAGGAAGGCACTAAAACATGGCTACTATATGATTTTTACTTTAACTTTCATTTCCAGGTTGCATAGTGCCAAAGATGAATGAAAAAAGGACACACTAGAGAGTGATGTATTTGTTAGTTCATAATATGTTGCTGAAATCCTCCTTATGAAGGACTGACATTGCGAGTATGGGTTCTAATCCCACTTTTTTTCTTTTTTTATATTTCTATTTATTTTATTTTGGGTTTATTTCTATTTATTTTTATTAAATTTAATGGGTTATACTGGTTAATAAAATTATATAGGTTTCAACTGTACAGTTGTATAATATATTATCTATATATCTCATTGTGTGTTCACCATCCAAAGTCAATTCTCCTTCCATCACCCTATATTTGACCCCCACTTTACCCTCTTCTACCATCCCCCTCCCCTTTACCCTCTGTAACCACTAAATTGTTGTCCATGTCTATGAGTTTTGTTTGTTTGCTTGTTTTTTTGTTTGTTTGTTGCTTTCAGTTTTATATCCCACATGAGAGAAATCATATGGTTCTCGACTTTTTCTGTCTGACTTATTTCTCTTAATATGATAATCTCAAGATCCATCCATGTTGCCCCATAACTTTTCTTCTTAAAGTTACCTTGGACAGTACCCCTCATGGTGGGCCTCTTTGTACCGTGGTTTCCTTGGCTACAGAATAAATATAGAGGAAAAAAATCAATGTGCAAGATCTTTTCAAGCTCTGAATATTCTGGATTTATTGTTCAAAAGAATTTTAAATGATCCATAATTTAAGATTCACATAAAATCAGATCTTTATTACTGGTGATTTAAAACCATAGAAAAAGAATATAAATTAAATATATGAATAATCTTCAGTTCATATAATGACTATAATTAATTATTACAATTCCCTCAAATATTTTTACTAAGAAAAAGCAAAAATGTCTAACAAATCTGTTAGAGGAGTGATTTTCCTTCAAAATTCTGTATAAGATCCTGATTTACCAAAGTCCATTTGATTGATTTATTTCTCTCTTGTTTTTCTAGAGGGTAAATTGATAGAGTTTTTTTAAGCACATTAACACTTTTTTCATTCACCCTGAGAGTAAACATTCACCTTAATTAACAAGCTGAGAGAGTTGGTACAACAGGATGTAGTATTTCATATATGATAAATGTCCCAAATCAGCTCTGGTGGGAATGGTAAAGTAGTTCAATAGTAAAGATTCTGTTGTTCCAGAATTCCAAGACTCAACCTTCTGGTACCATTTAAGTTCCAGTAGGTCAGGAATTCCATATTTTCATCCACATGCTACCTTATTTCCTAGAGGCCTTTCCTGAGGCCTCATTCTTGAAGTGGTCAATCCATGAAATATAACATTTATTCCCACACCTTTTCACATGTTGTTGTCTGCCCCCTATTATCTATCATTTCATAGGATTTTGTTCTTCCCTTTAGATCTATTCCTGGATTCATTGCTTCATAATCACCAAAGACTTTCTATCTTCAATCCTCACTCAGAGAGCTTCTGCCACCACCCTGCCAGTGTCCAATTCAGCTCTCCCTGAAAGATACTACTCCATGTCCAACTTCACTGAGTACTGTTTACTCACACTGGGATAGTGACCTTCACGCTCTTTCATGGCTTCTGGATTATTCCTCCTCCTTTTGTTTGTAAATACTCTGCTTTTTTTTTGAGGCCCATGCAAGCTGTCAGGACCATCCTCTCTACCTGTCATCTGTTGACATCCAGATAATTTGCTCTGTCACTGAAGACTTTTGGCATCTGGATAACTTTTCATTTCTAACCCAGTTTCTGCCATCGCCTTAGATATTTTCAACAACCATTTATTATATTGAACTCCTTGGTATTGAATTGCTGTGTTGACTGCCTCACAGCATGATCTCTCAATTTCTTTATCTCATTATCTGCAATAGCTTCCTCTTCAATGTGTCCTCAGCCTTTTACTCTCAGAGTCAAACTCAAGACCATACAACCTCATGAAACTGTTCCTTCTCCAACATCATGAAATCAACATCCTACTCGTACCTCATAGCCTTCTACTTACTAGCTTGGTTGTTCAATTAATGACCTTTCTCCAACCTCCTAGGAATGTCTAATCCATTGGCCTCCCTCTTTTTTTGCCTATTCTCTAGATTTGACTTGTCATCCTTTGTGTTACATATCTGATTAAATCCCAACCTTGGATGTGCTCAATTTCCTGCTTTCTTTGCATCTTCATACAAACAATAGGTAAAGGAAATCAAAAGAGAAAAACAGATTATTACACTATGACCACCAACATCAGCTGAATCTCTGGAAGTCCTCTCAAATCCTACTACTTTTTCTGGTTACCTCATTCTCCAATTCTCATTGGCTATTGCATCTTCACCCTTCTGAAATTGCTGCCTCCATACCTTTCCAGACACTCAGGAAATGACATCCCTGTTCACTTAATTTAGAAGAGAGCAGTCATGAGATAGGAACTCCCTCTACCTGTCACCATTAAACTTAAAAATCTATCAACAGAACACAGTTTGTCTCCTTCCATCCTATTACAAAAAAGCAGAATAAGAGGGGAGACACAGATATGTTTTTTACCGAGGAATATTTACCAAGGAAGACAGATGTATTGAAGGAAAAATGTTGTCTTTCTATCTAGAACCAGTTAAATACTTAACATGATTTCTTTCTTTCTTTTTCTTTTTTTTTTTTTATCATAGACTCCCAGACTCACTATTTCATCTTGATTTTATAGAGTAGAGATAGCATTACTAGATTTGAAATAAACTGAGAATTCTAACTTCTGTATTTACCAATAACTTTAGGCAGGTTACTGAATCTCTCCCATCCTCAGTTTTCCTACCTGTAAAACTAAAAGAATACCAGTTAGAATAAGTAAGTGATTTCTCCCAAATGTCATCCACCCCCACTACACACACACACTCATCTACTACATCATTTTCTTTATTAATATTCATACTAATAATCTTATAAGACCTCACATTAAAATAATACAATGAGTGTATCTTCAAAACAGTGAAGTAGAGACAAATTAAAAATAAAGAAATATAATGAAAAATATTTGTCTTTACTTATCTTGAAATAATATTAAAACTGAAGCTGATGACTATGACCAAAGTAATATCTGCTAGGCTTAGATAAGAAATTTATTGATTTACTTCACAGCAAAGAAATCTAGCAGATTGATGAAAAACTCAGGCTCTGGAGATAGACAGACCTGGATTATTATAATCACCTTGCTCCTCGTAGCCACAGACCTCTTATAAATAGCCTCAATCTCTATAAGGCTCGGTCTTCTCAGCTGTACAATGGAGGTAGTGATAAAATATTTCTCACAAAGTGTTGGTAAAGATGAAATGAGATAATGCACATAATGAAATTAACACTGTGCTTTTCTTATAGATGGTTCAATACATGTTAACTATCAGTAAGTGTGTATGGGGGAGGGAGGGAGGGAGGGAGAGAGAGAGAGAGAGAGAGAGAGAGAGAGAGAGAGAGAGAGAGAGAGATGACTTCTGATATATTTTTATCTGATGCAAGTTCTTTCATTTACACCAAGCTCATGATCAGGCAGTAAATCTATTAAACTCTAAACTCTTCATATATAAGATAAACTAGCCTATACTTTCTAACCTGAACAAGTTGCCCAGTCTGTCTTCCCAGTACTTCCAGATGATGGTGACCTTGCCATTGAGTGGGTACAGAAACAAAAGAAATGACCTTTCAAGGAAAATCTTTTCCTAACCCTTGAAAGGTGCTGTCCACAAATGATAGTTTTCATTACATTGGAAGAGTTGGCCAATCATCATTAATGCAAAAAACTTTAGTCAAGTTTTCATCTTGACACTATAATGATAGTTCTAACAAGGTGATTCTCCTGCAAAATCATAGTGAATATGAGTCTGTTCAATTGTATTCTAATGAGCATAGAGTAATGTTTTTGGTAACTTTTTCTACTGTTGCCATTGATATTTCTTAAACCCTTATATCAGATTGTCAGAAAAGTCATGACGCAGTTTTGCAACAAAAAAACAGAAAAAATATGTCATGACTTTTCTGGCAACCCAATAGTTACTGTGGTTTTACTGTGGATTTTATGCGTATGTCTTAGGTGTTTGGGTTTAATTTCCTTGCTTTAGTTCTTCATACTTTCATTATAATTGGTATATATTTGGAACATTAAATTCTGATTGCCATTTTATTCAATAAAGCTTGTCAAACTCCCAAGCTTTTAAGCCCTTGGCCCTTATTAAATGTGGATATGAATCAGTATCTGAATCAAAGTTGTATGAGTTGTTGTACCCCCACCCTTGGCCTGGTATGAGCTGCTCATGCATTTAATTAATGCCACTAATGAAGGGTGTCTTTGTTCCAAGAAAGAAAATAAAATCACTGTAATGAAGATTTCTGCTTCTATATTTTATGAGGTCAAGGTAGAATAGTTATTTAATGTCTTGGTCATCAGAACTGTCCTTGCAACTTTTGTCAACAAAACAATGAACATTTAGTTTCAAGGAAATGTAAAGTATGAAATCTAAAGCCATGATGATAGTGACTTGTGACACCAAACATCAAATTAAACTTTTTTGTGAATGCTGCTGAGAAATGTTGGTTTTGTTCCTCAATGGTCATATGTGCCTGTTGGGTATATCTGGTGAGTCGTTTTCATTTAAATAATGTCCTCCTCCATCCCTTCATATTGCCAAAGGTCTTTCAAGTGATAAATATAGGAAAATAGTACAGAGCTCTGATGAAGGCCTTGCTTCCCACAGGCTTCCCTGCAGTGTGTGAAAGGTGCCAAATTATCATTTTCTAAGTGTATGTCACAGAGTTGGCTTTTTTCAGCCCTTAGTCTAATCCGTCCTTTGAATACTTGAATATTGAAATAGGCCACTTTTAAAAAATAGAACTAATACTTTCTGCTATAAATTCATCCATTATTCATTAGTAGCACTTTGATCTATGGTGAGACCACTTCATTTTTAAGTAATAATATGTTCTTCAATATTTTATTGATTTTGGCCCAACCTGAACAGGATATTTTAAACATAAGGATTAAAATGAAAAATCATAAAAAGAACTCAAACTGATGACAGTAATAAACATAGTACTTTGTGAATTTCCCACTTTTTTGAAGTGTGTTTTGATTTATTTTATGCTATAAATCCATATAAACCCATAGATATATATAGTTTGTTTTGTTTTTTTTTTTGTTTTTTTTTTTGAGGGCAGTGTCACTGGCCCTCATATGTTGGACCCGAACCGGGGCTGCTGGCGTCCCAAGCCAGCGCTTAACCACCGCGCCACTTGGCCAGCCCTATCTATATATATTTTTTAACTAAACCATTTTGCTGCACCTTAACTTTCTGGATGCTTTTAAAAGTACTGGATATTTGCTGAATCTGATATTGTCAATTATTTTTTTAGTTCAAATTGGCAATTTATTAATCTTGGTTTTATGCAGTAATTAGATCGATTGACTAGAAGGATTTAATACAAATAAAGGTATCTGTTAGTGTCACGTTTATATTTCCTTTTTTGTTAAACAGCATTTTAAAGTATATTAATATAATTATCAGTTTAGCAGAAGGAAATTTTCCACTGAAAATATGAACTATGTAACATATAATAACACATCAGATTGCTTCAGCTATTTTGCCATTTTATTCTGTTCTCATATGAAATATTTCAGATTAGGTGATATTTTATTTTTCCCAGTTTTATTGAGCTATAATTGGCATACATCACTATATAAGTTTAAGGTGTATAGCAGAATGGTTTGATTTACATATATTGTGAAATGATTAGCACAATAAATTTAGTTAGCGTCCATCATCTCATATAGATACAAAAAAAAAGAAAATGAAAAAATATTTTCCTTGTGATGAGAGCTCTTAGGATTAACTCACGTTTATATTTTTATTGTCAATTAGAATGATTTTTCGTTGGTACAACACTCTAAAAAACAGGTTGAAAAAATTCTGTGAGATTGGGTTTCTGTTAGGTAGCTCTGAGAATATAGGTATAATCAAAGACAAGAAGAGTATTTGAAATTCACTAATTTAGTTAATAAACATTTTTATAATGGCTGCCAGGGGGACAACTTTTATTGAAATTATCTTTTTGTGAGTCTTCCTCACTAAAGTGTACAATTATCCTTCATTTCAGAGCTATGTCAACTGTAATAAGTAGATTTGTTAATACCGCCTTCTAGGTAGCCCAAGCCCTTCATCTGTAGCCATTGATTTGGTGAGTCAATAATTATTTTAACTAGCCCCTGATGCTACAAAGTACAGATGGCTTTCTTCCTGTGTGGTGCAGGGAACACTTATACATTTCTGAGACGTATCTGTCACTACCCAAAGAATTTCCTGACAGCTACGCCATTTGGGCTAATTGTTTCTCCTCTGTTACAAGGCTTCCCTGCAGTGGCTCTCATAGTCAGAAAAGCTTCTGTTGTCTTAGAGCCACAACCACGAATACCTGCTGCTGATATTTTGCTTGAAGTGTTCTAACTTCTTTTAAAAAAATCAGACTCCTTCATTTTATGTTATTTTACTGGGAATAACGTCAAACTCTTATAGTTTCTAGGGTTACACTTCTCAAAATTATTCATGAGGAAACATTTTAAGATATAATCGGAATAGCACTGAAAATGTTCATAAAATGTTACCTAAAAGTAATAAAAACAAACTCATTTTTATTTCATAAATAATTCAATTATAATAGAAACGTACCCTAAAGAAATACAGCAAAATGATAACATTCATTGGTCTCAGCAGGGGAGACACAGATTTCTCCTTTGTGTTCTGTATTTTGTAAATGTAAAATAATCAGTAATTGGAAAATGATTGCTTAAAATGCTAAAATGATTGTCATATAGACAATAAATGTTACAAAAAGAATATTTTTCAAAGACCTTTACCATATAATATCACTGTAATAATTTTGTCTACATTTGCACCAGTTACTTGTTACTATTCAATATACTTTGGAAATTATGCAGTAATGCTTTTTACTTCATCATAATTCCATTCTCATATGTGTGTGTTATCCTTATTTATATCCTTTTCCATTCCTCTTCCTTTTTTTTTTCTCTTCTTGCACTTTTAATATGAAGCTATAAGGGAAAGATTAGATTGGGATCTCTATTGGGAAACAACATATTGTCCTAGTTCAATGGTTTTCAAACTTTTTGGTCTCAAAACCCCTTTACTCTCCTAAAAATTATCAAGAACGCCAAAAAAGTTTGTTTATGTTGGTTATACCTGTCAAAATTTATCATATTAGAGATTAAAACTGACAATTTTAAAAAACATTTATTAATTCATTTAAAATATGACTTGAACTATTAATCTAAATAAGATTTATGAAAATAACTATATTTCCAAACAAACGAAAAGAATTAATTAGAAGGGCAGAATTGTTTTACATCTTCGAAAAGCTCTTTAATGTTTAGGCAAATAGAATGCAGCTGAATTCTAATATCTGCTTCTGCATTTGCTATATCACACACCATGTAGCCCTTAAAACAACTATACTGCACCTGTTGAGAATGAGGATTAAAAAAAAAAAAAAGTGAAAAAATACCAATATCATACTAGTGTTATTACAAAACATTTTGACCTTGTGACCTTAAAAGACCTCTGAAACACAGACCACACATTAAGAACTGCTAGCCTAGGAAAGACATGTTTTATTTTTGTAGCTATATAATATTTCATTTTAATTAATGTGCTAAATATAAGCTTCTCTGCAAATAATATTTATATTGCTTTGAGATCTTTTTTCTAATAAACAGTGCTGCAATGAATATTTTTATGAAGATGTATTTGTTTACATGCATGGGTGTATGTAAAGGGTGGGTATTTAAAAGAGAGTTACTATGTTAAAAATTATGCATATTTTAAAGGGTTACGTGTTGACCCTCTAAGAATAAGATTTTATAAATTTTTAATTTGGGCTAGCTGAGTGGCTCGTTGGTTAAGAGTTGGCTTGGGTGCACGAACTCTGAGAATCAGGGGTGCCGGTTCAGGTCCCACATGAGGGCCAGTGACACTGTGCCCTCTACAGCTAAGATGGTGAACAACAGCTCCACCTTGAGCTGGGCTGCTGTGAATCGCCAGCGAGAGCGTAGGCTTCAGTGGGGCTGCAGTGGGCTGCCATGACCTGCCATAAATGGCCAGCAGCCAGCGTGAATGGCCGGCAGCCCACGTGAGCTGCCATGAGCCACCGTGAGCGGCCGTCCAATGGCCAGTGACTGATCTGCCTCACTGTGAAGAGCACATGATAATACCAAGATGTGCCAGTGAAGCAGCATCCTCCACAACTAGACTGAAGAACAAAAGGACAGCAACTTGTCTGTTCCCCTTCCCCAATTCTCCAACGCTGTTCCCTCCCCCAACACCCAAATAAAAAAAAATACTTTTAAAAAAATAATAATAATTTAATGAAAAAAACATAAATTCCTGTTTCCGAACTCTTAAAAATACTGGGAAATAATACATTTTACAATCATATGCCCGATAAATACTTTTCCCAATCAATACATTCACAATTTTTGAATGACCTTTCTCAATCTGATGTGGAATTATAGTACTGTTAAAATTTTGTAGGCTATACCCCTCCCTCATGGTTTTATTTTTTGGGAGCTTCTACTAGTGATGTTAATTAAACACTCCTTTTCTTTATTTACATTTACTGGAAATCTCCAATATAATGGATTTAGATGTAAAGGTCTTTTTTTCTTATTGATGGAAGATAATCTTATCCACTTTTGGTTTTTATTTATTAAAACATAGTTGGCATATAATATATTAGTTTCAGGTGTAGATATAGAAATCTTTTAAGACTACTCTGTGATTTTGAAAACTTAATCAGGAAATTATGGTTTCGATAATTGGAGTAATTTATCAAAATAGATGAATTCCAAAATTATCATAATTCCTGATACTGTCCTGAAGCAAAATTTGTTCTGCTTTCATAAGCGTTTCCATTTTCTTGTTAGGAATCAGAAACGCAATATGAAACCCAAGTCCAATTTTCCCCTAGGCATAAAGGAGAAGACCTTAGTAATTACTTGTCTTTTTCATCCACCCACTTAGTGTCTTTTCTTATTTTTGCCAATAAATGCAAAACATAAAGATCCCCATAAGCGGAAAATATTCTCTTAGAATGGCTATTCTTAGGTCTTCAGTTGTACTTATGCCTTTGACTCGTTCTTTGCAATATATTGTATCTTTTCACAGTCAAAGAATGTCCCTCAGTGAGAACTTTTTTGGACATATTTTGAATTAGCCTTTTTCTGGACACTATCTGTGATATGTCATTATTAAATGCATCCTGGGAACGAATCTAATTTAAAAAAATTTTCTTGCATTTTCAAGGAACTAAATAAGCAAAACTTCTTTTAAGACTTGTCATCAAAACTTTGTTCAGAATATGACTTATTTCTTCTCCATGTTTATTCTGGACATCCAGATAGAGACAGGCCACAGCATTTGAATACATGACCAGCGTAGCTAATTTAAACTCGTTCTTTTAGAATGTATCTACCATGTGCCAGACCTTATTTGATATGATTTAATGGCTCAAACAGGTAGTATTTGCCAAATTAATGACTACTAATTGCTATTATTATTATTATTATTATTATTATTATTATATCAATACAAGCAAATCTTCCATCTTTTTGGTCTTTCATGTCTTTCCCTCTGTGACAGGCTGAACACTAGCACCTCAGAGGTACCCGTTTCCCAATCCCCAGAACCTATAAATATATTACCTTCCATGGTAAAAGGGACTTTGCACATGTGATTAAGTTAAACACCTTGAAATAGGGAGAGTATCCTGGATTGTTATGATGGGCCCAATGTCATCACAAGAGTCTGCAGAAGAGGGAAGCACGAGGATCAGAGTTACGATTAGGAAATGTGACAACATTAGCGAGATATTGGAGTAATATGAGGGAGGAATCAGACATCTTCTTGAAGCTGAAAAGACATGGAGGCAAATGCTTTCCTGAAACCTCCAAAAGGAGCACAGCACTGCTAATGCTCGTTGTTTTAGCGTTTTGACCTTCAGAAATGTAAACTGATAAATGTGTACTGTTTTAGCCCACTTCGTTTGTGGGAATTTGTTACAACTGCAATAAGAATCGAATGCACCCTTTCTACTTTTATTTATTTGTTTCATGGCATTAGATATTGCCTCTCGAGCCAAACATCTATAGTAACGTTTAGCCCTTAGACTGGATAATACCTCGAGTTCACATTCAAGTTTAACCTCTTTGTCAAGCCTGCGAAGCTGCTCTAGTTTCTACAATGCTTGCACTCTGTGACTTTTATCAGCTCAAAGACCTTTCCTGTCTGTCACATGAATGTAAATACATTCAAATTAAAATGTACTGTCCTTTTTCAGAAGAATGAATGCCCTTGAATTTGTACTCACAGCTCTTAACCCCATCTCTTTATTGGAAAATAATATTGAATTTAGCCTAAACTTAAAAGACACAGGATGACCTAGATAAGCAATGCAATGATTTTTATGTCACCAGCATAGGTTGGATCTTAAAAATATGGACATTTTGAAACAATATTCATGGGTATATATTTAGCTTGTATTTGGTTATTCCGCTAGCCATGGAGGTACAGTTCATTGTTCACAATCTATAACCAAAATCCTTTTGCTATAACATACAAATAATTTATCAAATTAATGGGTATTTAATTAGGGTTTTGTTTTATTGTCATGAATGGGAAATGAATGGCATCTGCTATTGTTTATCTTATGCATCTTGGAGTATAAAGACCCAACTGTTAAAGATTCCTCTCAATTAGTCTGTTCCCAGAAAGTATAATTTATACCTTTGAAGGATGGGAAAAACGATTGACTATAGTACTCGGCTGCATTCTTTCTTTGGTTTGTATTAAAAATATGCAGTTTTATATTTTCTGCTCTTGGTACTAACTCTGTCTATATCAGGAATAATGCGAATTGATGTGGTACTAATTTTTGGTTATATAAATATTGTTCTAGCTGTAAAATAATTGACCATTTTTACTGAGATAGGCTGAGAAGGCTCTTTGCATTGCTTTAGGGACCTGCAAAATCCTTGATTTCTGATAAAACAGAGAGCAGTGGAGTTATAAATTATAAAGCAATTATAGTGCACTAGTCAATAAAATCCCACAATCAGTTATTAGAGGGTTGTGTTTAAGATTTGATGGGGAACACAGGGTACAGAAATGTTGCCATTAACTAATATGTAATTTGCTCATATTTCTTGGTAAGACAATATGACTTTTAGTTGTTATTTAATTTAGATTTTCTCTAGGAGGTTATGTAACATATGGCAATGTGGTTAATATTATTATCGAATAATTTAAAATTATTTCCTGGGAAGAAATGAGTTTCCCTAATGGGACTGAATACAGTCTTTAGTGGAAGATTCAGACTTTCGATTCAGATAGTCTGGCGTTTCTATCCATTTACTAATTATGTGATTTTTTTTTTTTTTTAGGGATTTGCTTGTCACTAATACTTATTTATATAATTCTTAAAAGGGAAGTAATAATGTACTTCATTGCATGTTCTAAGAATTAAAATGAGATTATATTTGAATCGGTTCCAAATAGGATATATCATATTATGGTAATAAATCAAGTCCCAAATCTCAGTGGCTTAACTTTTCAAGTGTTAGTCCTTGTTCACGTCATAAAGGTAGCTTTGGGGGGCTTCTGTTGTACACAGTCACTCAGAGAGTAGGGTGAAAGGACACTCTGCACCACCTATTGATCTCCAAGGACATGATGGCAGGGGATCAGAGATAGTGGAGGCACACCAGCCCTAAAGGCTTATCTCAGAAGTGACGCCTGGCACATAATTAGAATAGCTCAATCGGTGTTAGTGATTGTCACCGGCGTCATCTTGATGATTATTGTAGAGGCTGTACAGTTTATAGTGAAGAATCCACATCTACTTCTGGCTTTGTGCAAGCTTTTATAACTTTCTGAACCTCCATTTCTTCCATTGTCAAACTGGTTTACCTCATCAGGTTGTTTATAGTGACTAACTGAAATATAGTGTCACCAGATAGTATGTCCTCCCCAAAGATGGCTGTTTTGGTGTTACTACATATTTTCACTCTAAGGATCAAATAAAACCAATTAAATGCCTATATGTATGTGCTTTTAATTTAATGGTGTTAAGATGTCCTGATTCATTTTAGTTTTATAAAACTAATAAAATATTGATTTTTCCATTTGTGTGAGATACACAATGATTAATCTTTCACGCAACAGGTCTTTATTAAATGTCTACTGTGCTCTAGAGGTTAGAGATAAGCAATAAACAAGATCAGCAAGGTCTCTACTTTCATGGTATTTCGATTCTGGCGCAGTGAGGAGGGAAGAAGGCAATAAACAGTGCAATGTAAGAGAACTACGTAATTTCAGATGATGATAATTCCTATAACTACACTACAACAGGAATATTTGGTAAAGGCCATCTGGTGACTATTTTATTTTGTATGATCAGGGTTGGCCTCCTGGACGAAGCAACATTTCTGCTGAGATTTGAGTGACACAAAGTTATTTGGGGGGAAGATCATTCCCGGCAGCATCCCAAGTGTAAAAACCCCCAGGCAAGAGCTGCCTTGACTCTTCAAATGCATTTAGCGCAGAGTGAGCAGTAGGCAGAGTGGTTAGAAATGAGGCCATGGAGATCGGTATGGACCTTTGTCTATGAAAATAACTTGATATATTTTTTTCTATAAATAGAAACCAATGGGGGGTTTTCAAGCAGGGGAGGTACACAACCTAATTTTTGCTTTAGAAAGACCACTGACTATTCATGGAAAACCAATAAAAGGAGCTATCGCAGAATCCCAGAAAGAGGTAGTGATAATTTTGAACAAATTAGATGGGGTAGGAAAGGAACAAACGTGGAAAGATTTGGGATATGTTTTGAAAGTAGAGTCAAAAGATAGGTGAAGATGTGCAAGTAAAGAAAGGAAGCCTCCTGGATTTAAGACATGAGCAATTGAGGGAGTACTGAAATAAAGACTCAGGAAAGAATGTATAGCTTATGGGATGTTAAAAGTTATATTTTGCACCTGAAATGTTTGAGATGGCTAGATGTCTAACTGCCTGTTATTCATATGCAAATCTTTTGACCTTTCAAATAATATAATAATACTAGTTTAGGTTTGTACCTATTTTTAGATAATTGTTATGAATGCAATTCAGTAATGGGATGAATCAATATCTTTCCTGTGCTTTGTTGCAAGAAAGTTTAGAACTTAATTTAGAAATTCATAAATGCCCTCTAAGGAAACAACTGATGGAATTTACAAAGATAGACATATCAATACAGGCAAATACATTTTACTTGAAGGTTAAAAACAGAAAATTTATTTCAATTGAGGACTCATTCAAGACCCAAATGAACTGATTAGCCAGGAAGAAAGAGCTTTTTTATTCATAACAGGTTTATATAGCTTCCTTATTTAAAAAACAAAAACAAAAAACAAACAAACAAAAAAAACAACTATGTTCTTTTTCTAATGAAATAAAATATTAGATAAGAATTTTGAGTCAATTAATCAGTCTACCAGCTCCATGTCCACTCATGTAGTACCCAGGAAGAAGTGAAAGATACAAAAGACCATATTGTCATATGACATACAGGATCACAAGTAGTGTAGGGTAAACACATTTGGTATTTCAGGGACTTTCTTTCCTGACACAACCTTGGGAAAGCCTGTTTTTGAGAGAGAAATGGATGAAGCCATTTAAAATTATGAAATAATCCTGCCTTTTATCTTTTCAGTAGTGTCCCATTAAATCATTTCTATTGAGCAAGAGGTCCTACCTTCCCTGATCTAAGATACAATGTTGTACAAGATACACATTGTGTGAATAAATAATCTGATTCATCTTTGCTTATATGTAACTCCTGCAAGTTCTGGAATTTTTCTTTGTACTTACTAGTTATGACTTTGGATGTCAGGGTCAGAGTTCCAATTTCAGCACACAAAGCCCTTGCCGTTGGCAGCCAAAGGCCTGTTATTATGGGCAGAGATTAAAATTACCCTGGGCCAACATCTATCATTTTCTATATTAAGCCTTGGACCTGCGCCATAACGCTAGTAAAGTGAGGTATCAGTGACTCATTTCAATTTCTTTTTCTCGTGAAGCAATCAGACTGGCAATTTGAAGTCCAGTAAAGGGAATAAATCTGCACCACTCTAGCTTTATGTTTTAAATAAAGCGCTGTGAATCCACATCGTGGGATGTGGCTTTCCCATTCATATTCTGTCGAGCCAGGACACCTGTTCTCAATACAAAACAGAGATAAATTGCTGTTCATGTTTTTCCTCGATGTCTCCCTACATCTGCGAATGAAGGAGCTAAATATTGCTTCTCAGTCACTGATGGCCATTTACAGAGCAAAAAGAGGACAGCTCTTAGAAGTCCTTCTCTCCAAAGGCGGTTATGGGATCTTACACAGCAGACAGCCAGAGCATATGGACAGACTGTCAGGAAGGAATTCACAGGATCCTTCTCCAACATGCCTGTAGTCACTTTCCTCCATATGCTTACACTGTGTGAACTATGCCATTGTTCCTGTGAAACCCTACTCTGTTACAACTCTTATTTATTAATAGCCCAGGGATTCCTATTTTGTCTTTTCTTTTTCTTGAAGCTTATGCATATAGTTATAATATGCTTTAGATCTTGTTCAGGGATAACTATAGGTTCCAGAAAAACTTGAATTTGGAAAGTCCAAGAAAAGTCCAAGGACATAGAGAATAATCTAGGGCTTTTATGCAAAAACCTTTTTATAGTCTATGAATTGCCTAAAAATATTTCAGCTAAAAAAAGGACGGGAATGTCAGATAAAACCATATCAGATACTACGGATAACTGTTGAAACTGGGAGAAAAGAATATGGGGATTTGTTTTACTATTCTCTTTACTTGTGTGAGTTTGAAAATTTCCTTAAAGAGAAAGGTTTTTTGTTTTGTTCTTTAAATAATTAAATGATTGCAGGCATAACAGAATGATTGAGTTTTTTGGGTTTGTTTGGTTTTTTTAACAAATTTTTGAGAGGTTTTATGTCATTGATAAGTCACGTTCAAAAATATATGGGGACAGGGCCAGCCGAGTGGCTCAGTTGGTTAAGAGCTCGCTCAAGAGTGCGAGCTGAGCTCTGAGCAACGACGGTTCAATGCCCAGCCGGAACTGAGTTGCCATTGAGCTGCCAACAAGTGGCAGGATGACTCAGCTAAAAAAAAGAAAAAAAAATTATATATATACAGTCTAAAACCTAACTGGGGACTAAAGAGAAAAATGTTGCAATTCTAGGACATTGCTCAATCTCACATTGTGAGTGATGAAATTTACTCCTTGGAGTGTCATTGAAATCATTTTTATTTGATCAGAAAATCACAAGAGGTATTTTTGTCTTTGATAATATATTTGCAGCCTCTTAGAGACCATTTGATATTTTTTTCTCTAACAATACAGATCTAAAGAGATGAGAAATACCTCCGATATATGTCCCTGTTCTCTCTCACACTTACACTTACAGGCACAAGTGCATGTGCGTGAGTGAGTGCGCACACATGCACAGCTCCTGGAATTCCTTGCTCCCCTGCCACTGAAAAAATGTGTATGTGCCTGTGTGTGTATTTCACATTTAAAAACAGGCCAATTAAAGAATTATTTTAGCACAGCATTTGAGTTAATCTGGTGATGCTGAAAATTCTCTTTCAAATTCAGATGTTTATTTGGCTCCATTATCAAAAAATTTAGGAAGTTCCCATGATATTAAGAGAACAAAACCAGCAAACACCAACACAGACTCTACATTTATATATAAAGCAGGAAGCATTTTATACTTCGTTTATATTTTGAATGACCATTGTAATAATAATGCTGAGTTAGAGTGAATTTCACCTATTGAACAAAAAGTCCTTTACTCCATTTAATTTAAGGATTTAGAAGTAGCAGCTCGGACACTAGAGGGGTTATCAGTAAACATACTCATTCTGTTAGGGGAAAAAAAATATATGAGGACTTAAGTATGTGCAGCCTTTATTGCTTCTCTGCTTCCCCCCAAAAATATTTTATATATATGTTTTCTTTTTTCTTGATAAAGACATTGGGGGTGTGGCAGAGCTGCAATTTTGGAAGGAGCTGGGACAGATTGGCCACATTCTCTTTTAGAAAAAGTGCTAGCCAAAGGTAAGATTAGACTCTAAATGATAAGGGGAGGAAGAAAAAAAGACAGCAAGCAGTCTGTGAAGACTGAGAAAGTCCTGGGACAGTTGGGCTATTCAGAGAAAGTCAAAAGAAAGGGAGGCTTATTAATGGAACCTTCTTGCTATTTTTTTTTGTTTGTTTTAAGATAGCAGGGTGAATTTGAACTTCTTTTTAATGTTTCTTATTGTTTTTATTTGCATTTGATTCCATGCTGAGATTAAACCATGAAGTAAGCCAGCTTTATTAGAGTAACATGATCATTGACAAAACATTTGATCTACTTTCTTGGTTAATATTCACCAATGGGAATGCCCTCAAAGGATGCTGTCTTCTAACATTTCCACTTCCATCTTCTCCTCCATTGAAACGGGTTCCTTTGAGATTATATTATCTCTACATCCTCAATTTCTTTGACTGAAGTTAGGACTCAAGGAAATTTCTATCCTACTCCCCACTGTCACCATATAATTGGGAGCCAGATGGAATAAAGATGACTTTCATTGATTCTTGGGAAGAGTGTCCTTAGATAAGCTTTGCTCCAACACTCACATTTAGATATGAAAACATTTATTCCATAGTGGGATTTGCTGTCTTTACAAGGAAATAAAATCCAAATCTTTAGGTGTGGCAATGGAAGCATCTCCACATGATGAAGGACAGCTATATCTTGAAACTTGGTTCTCATCTCATGAGATGTATCTTCTCCCTGAGAGTGCTTTGCCATCACCCTGGTAACCACTTGAGATACCAAATTCCCTTTTACTCGGGCACAAAAGGTGTCAGTATTGGAATCCTAGGAGCTTTCTGATCCCTTCTCCCATCACCCATCTCCTTCCTCAACTCAAGTCCCACAATTCATTGCCATTCTTCCAAAAAGCTAAGCACGCACTAACCTCAGGGCATTTATACTGCTGACCATGTTCCTGGAATACTTTCCTTCCACATATCTCCAAAACTTCCTCCTTCCTTTCCTTTAGATGTCTAGATCTTTCCAGACTTCTGTATCTAAACTATCACTACCTCCCTTATCACTCTCTGCCCCTTACATTGCTTTGACTATCTTTTCTCAGCACTTATCACAAATGAACTAATGTTTACATATTTGTTTATTTATTGGCTGTCTCTCTTTATTATAAAATAATGTCTGTGAACAGCAGAGACCTTGTTTTCTTCACTAGTTTAGTTCCAAAGGGCCTGGAATAATACCTGGCACATAGTAAGTGCTCAGTAAATAATTGAATGAATGAATGAATGAATGAATGAATGAATGAATGAATATTCTTAATATTCTTTTTCTCCTGTTGAGAAAAGGCTATAATCATTAAAGATTGTGACAATTGTGATGAGAAGGAAGAAGAAGGGGACAATGTGACGCAGGAAGTAATATGGAATGAACTGTAGACTATCAAAGACCTGGGATTAAATCCTGGTTCTGACATTGATGATCTGTGTCTACTTGCCTACTTCACCTAAACTCTCTGAACTTTAGTTTTTCCATCTCAAAATGGTTCTCTACTCAAAATCAGGTCGTTTTAAGGAATAAATGCAGTAGTGCACTAAAGCATCAGCTCAATGCCAAACACACTAGAGACTTCATTTAAAAACTGGTGACTACATAATTCGCCTTAACAAGTCCATCTGTTCTTTAGAACTTACAATTTATATCAAAACTTAAATTGCCATTTGCTTTCTTTCCAGTTTTATATTTATCAACCATGAGAATATTCTGATATATTTGTTCTCATTATATTTTGGGGAGGAAACAAAAGGCAGTGTTTTTTTCCTCCTGACCATCAAAAACCAGTCTTCTCACAACCAACTTCCCCTATGAGGAACCACTTGATTGATTTTAGATATGAGCCCCCTTCAGAAGACCTCCCCTCCCCACCTCTGAAGGCCTCAGATTTAACCAAAGTTTACAGTGTGATATGTCCCATACCAAGACAGGAGCAGTTCACCGAATTGAGTAAGAGGATTGTTTCATTTCATTTTCATAGAGGAAGACAGATGTTGGTTTGAGACTAGCTAACTTTCTTTAAGAGCCTCCAAAATGGAAAAAGTAGACAATGATAGTACTTTGTCCTTTATATTATCTGGCAAATTTGACAGGGTCTCTCATAGGCTATTTCTACAAGAGTAAAACAAAGCAATGTTTTATACTGATGTAGCATATTTAGGTCATTTTACAAAGTCAACCCTGGTAAAACAGATCATAATCCATGTAAAAAGGATGCTCTCCTCTTACCACTTGAAGTTTAATAGTTTAAAATAGCACCTTTGAACTCTCATCACTTCTGATAGTCATCATTGTGATGACAGCCGCGTTTTGGGTCTATTTGCAATGGACTGTACAATTCCTATGGTGGGAATAAAACAGAGGCATGGCTCCAGGAAAACGGCTGTAAAAGTCAGACTTTTTATATGTGCCCCAACAATATGAATACCTAACATTTGTTTTGTGTGCTTCATGGCTCGTAAAAGCCATTCTCTGGTCTATATTACATAATGGTCACATAATAACGCCTAATCATTCATGCAGCAGACATTTACTCTATGTTACTATATGCCAGGTTTGGGGGTAGTGCTCAGTGTAAAGCCATATGATCCTGTGAGTTAGGGGGTCAACTACAATTTATAAGTAAGTTCCAGATATGTTAAGTGGTGGGTCCAAGGTTTTACAATGAATAAATAAATGGTAATGTTGAGATATGAAAATAAAATCCATTATGAGTAAAAGGATCCTATAATCATACCTTTTACTAAACTCAGTTTGTGAGAGCTGTATCAGACATGACTGATTCCTTTCAGGAAAGCTTTTCTAAATTCCTGGTTGGTGGCTGCTTCTACAGGTTTTAGAGCTAATCATCATAACCTAGGAAATGCCTGCTATATTCTCTACAAAATCCTTATTTCTCTGACTATGTTGAATTTTAAGTAAAAATGAACATATTACCACACGATAATCATTTAGAGTATGCCCAAGATGTGACTAACCAAATTTGCAACCACCCTTAGGAAAACGGGAAAAGGCGTCCAGTGCCCACTTTAAAGAAGAAACCCTTCTTTACAGACTTACTAAATATTGAATGAATTATCCAGACATTTAAAGATTCTCTGTGTGAATAAATATTTTAAAACTTGGCAGAGGTGTCCACTGCCCCCACTGGATTGGAGTACAGTCTTGGCTTAGTGAGCTGAGTGGGTGCAAAAGAAGAATTTTCAGTGTTCTCGGCTGTTCTTAAGCCATGGGATGGTTTTCAGTGTCTTGTGCTCTGGGGTGGGGGGATAAATAGGAGAGTTTGCTAAAATTATGTGTGAGTATGTGTGTGTCATCTACTAGGTTCCATGCGTTGGGGATATGTAGATGACTAATGCAGAGGTCTCACCTTCAAGAGGCTTTTGAATTAATAGAGAATCATATAAACATGAGTGAGCTGAGGTGTTTTACACATACCAAGTTAGATGCCCATATGGTAGATGCAAAAATAAAGGAAATGACTTGCGATCTCTTTTATTACTTGTTTGGAAAGAAAATTCTTTAAGGGGTAGGCCTGTATCCATTTTAATTCACTGCTTAAAGCTTTCATGGACAGCATAATACTTGGTATATAGCACTATGTTTCAAATTAATTTTGAATGAATTTCAAGCAAGGGTGGATAAATAAATGAAGATATTAAAAAATCAATTAATGGTAAGTTCTCTCTATAAGATCTTGTGGGGTGGGAAGAGAACCAGGAAAGATTCTATGAAAGCGATTCACTGGGAAAAGAAGGAAGCCAGTCCAGACAGAAAGGGCAGTAGATGTAGATTGGAAGATGTGAAGGGTCTCTACCCATTTTGAGTAGTCCTGGAAGTGGAAATGGAAATGTACATATTTAGGTTGATGTTGGAGGGTGTTTTGTGCTGAGGAGCATGTATTTTATCCTGTAGGTGAACATGCAGGGGAAACACATGACACAGTTTGCATTTTAGGAAGATCTATAGGCAGTTAGAATCTGTATAAAATACCATTAACATTTAGTCCCAATGGGAGAATTGGTACCTAAGAAAAATGGATTTGGGATAGCTACTCAAACCTCCCTTGAAGTAATCTATCCCTAAGCTGTTTTATAGCTTTGTTTCTATAACAAGAACAAATGGATATTTTATTTTAGAGCCATTGGTGTGTGTTGGTTTTACACTAAACTCCTCCATAGGTGGGGCTACCAACCTATGTATTTTTTTATGACTTAGTTTAATTTATCCATAGATGTTTAACATCCCTTTGAAAAACTCAGTTTCTACAATACTATCTGGGTTAAATCAATTTATCGTTGATGAGTAAGTGATTCAGGCTACATGAAGCACTCATCAAATTATCACAATTTCAGTACCTTGTCTCTTGAATTAGAAAAAGATCAGTCCCTGCAAACCCTTCACCCGTTGAAGGTGAGGTTCTCATCCCCGCTGATGCATCTAGCCCTGTTAATGGATTCCTACAGAGTAACCTACAGCTTTCACTTTAAAACTGGAATTATATTTATTTCTACTCACTCAGTTCACTGCATTTTGGGAATTCTTTCAGCCTGTAGCACAGGAAATATATGCTTAGGAACAGCATGTGGGAAATTGAGATGTTTTCTTGACCTGAGTTTGAGTTCAGTGTGGGGGTACATATGTGTTTTCTTCCTTAGTTGTGGGCCATAAGTGGATATCAGGAAGAATCCTGATGTTTTTCATTAAAAGATTCATCTACTTTTTCCTCCCCATTTGTTTTTTCCCTAGGGCTGTTAACATGAGTCCCATGTGAAATCAGAGATACACCTGGGATTAGGACTTGGAATTCTTTTTTGTTTTTTTTGTTTTTTGTTTTCTTTTTCAAGTATGCTGACTAGTTATATTTAAATATGGAAATTATGGGACTCTATGCTCTCTTAAAAGAGGAAAACGTTGTGCCCTCACTCTTCAGTCCTTTAAAATTTAACTAATATAAGGAATCTTAAGTTATTTTGTCAATCTGCCTGCATTTATTTAGTAATTTGATCAACAGATAATGAAATGTGCATTAACCCTCAGCCACTTTTGCAAGGCCATGGGTTAGGCAAAGGTGTAGGACCCAGCACCTGACTTCAATTAAATCCAATTCTCATCATAGTGGAGAACATGAAAATGCACTATGGAAATTTAATAAGATTTAGCTGGTCCCCTATTGATGGACATTTATAAATTATGGTGCATTGTAATTATGCTACAATACTGAGCAGCATTTCAGAAGGGTGATGAGTGGTAATATGGAAAGCTCTTCACATTGAATTAAGCTAAACAAAGAACAAAACCAACGTGTTAAGCAATAATGCCCCCTTTGGAATTTAAATAAATAAATAAATAAATAAATAAATAAATAAATAAATAAATAAATAAAAAGTGAATTGATAGATGGATTAGTAGATGTATATATTTGTGCAATACATTTTCCTGGAAGAAATCATAAGAAAAGGGAGGGGGTAGTTGAGAAGAGGTCTTGTACTTTTTATTTTTATAGTTGGTGTGGTTTGAATTTACTAACATTAGTCCTGTCCTTCTATATATTTATTTGTTTTTAATAGCAAAGGGGTACCTGTATTATTTGATTATAATTTGTCTTCTTTGTACCTCTTTAAAATAAAATGCATCATGTTACATGGAGTCTGTAGTAAGCTATAAACATCACACGCAGTGTGCAGAGAGCTCCATCAAAGGTAAGCATGGTACTGAAATATAGAGGAAGAATGACCAAGACTAAACAGTAGTCCATCTTGGTCAATGAATAAGATTAAGATTTTCTTTTTTATTATTATTATTATGATGATGATGATGATAATGATGATGATTTTATTATTTTATTTTTAAAGACTTTATCTTAGAAGTCTTTTCCTCTATGGTTTGCCTTCCAACCACACTAGGTTCCCCAATTTATAGTTGGGTATGTAAGGTAAGTTGTAGGTAAGTCAGTTGATGCTTCTTGGAGCTGCTGATACTTTCCACTTTCTTGGTGTCCAAATATGTCTTCATTCAGCACAGATAAAGTTTCAGTCATATTTCCCTATAAAATGAAGCAAATTTAACCTTCAACGCATACTTTGTGTCCCATCTACTTGAAACATTAGCTTTCTCTGTTCATGTTATTCCCCTTATTTGGTTTGGATTTTTTTTGTGTTTTTTAAAAAAATAATCTTTTCCTAAATAAAAAGAATTATCAGAGAATGATTAACAGAAGAAAGATGCCGTTTTAATGCTTAACACAGAATGATGAGTTTGAGATCATTACTTAGGCCATTTTATGATGTATCAAAATGTGGTTCTTTCTGTCATGTGTCTAAACAAACAGTTGTCCTCTGCTTTTATTATCACTGTTGGTCATTTTCCTTTTCTATAAGGCCATTGCCCATGGTAGAGAATTATATTTGAAACCAAATATAAGCACTAATCCATTTCTGAGGGTTAAAATTGGGAATGTACATGAAAATTACACTTTCTTTGAAGTCTGTTATTAGTTTTTTATGTATTGCCACTTTGGGGCTTTACATTCCTTTGTTTGTTTTGGCCTAAATGATAGGGATACACATGTGTCTGACACTTGTAAATGTAACCCATGTCGCTTGTCTATTCTGTTAAAACAAACTAGTATTAGAGTGGCAGTGGAAATCATCTTCGGAGATCTCATTGGTTATTTAGTTTTCAGTTCTATTTTAACCTGTGGATAGAGAACCGCAGTGAACACATCTTAATGGGTACTCAATTTTTTTCTTCCATCTCAAAATCATGAAGTCAAGCACAAAAATGGTTTAAAACTCATTTCCTGTTACCTCCGATAGTAAGGAAGGTAGAAAGTATGTGGTTGGAGAGAGAAATCCAGAGAACACAGTTCTCAGAGTGAGTTTGCCACTAGCAACCACAATTTAGCAGGAAGTTCATTTAACTTGATTCTCCTTATTCACAAAATAAAGCGTTTGAATTAAATACATTTTAGGATCACATGACAGATAGAGGCTATATATACCTTCCAGGCTGGACGTTGATTATAACTAAGAACTACTCAAATAACTACACCTCAATTATGATAGCATACAAACATAATTAAATGGTAAAGAGGGTGCTAGAAGTTGAAAGGGAATGTGATCAAATAACTCACTTCACCATGTGCAACATGCTTTCTAACTCCAAAATATATTTCTTTTTTTTTTTTTTCTTTTTTTTTATTGGGGAATTGGTGGAGGGGAGCAGCGTTGGGGAATCGGGGAAGGGGAACAGACAAGTTGCTGTCTTCTTGTTCTTCAGTTTAGCTGCGGAGGATGTTGCTTCACTGTTGGTATCGTCATTGCGCTCTTCCCGGATGAGGCAGATCGGTCGCTGGCCTCTGGATGTCGCTCATCGCGGCTATTGGCAGCTCACGCTTGGCTGCCAGCCGCTCACGCTGGCTGCGGGCCACTCACTGCAGCCTATGGCAGCCCACTGCAGCAGGGGCTGCAGCCCACACCATCACCGGGGCTCGCACAGCCCAGCTCCAGGTGGAGCCGTTGTTAGCTGTAGAGGGCAGTGTCACTGGCCCTCATGTGGGATCCGAACCGGGGCTGCTGGCATCCCAAAACCAGCGCTTAACCAATGCGCCACTCGGCCGGCCCCAAAATATATTTCTATGTTGTAACCTTTAGGTAATGTTTGCCATGCAAATTCTGGTTTAAATTTGGGAGTTTTTCGCTCTACATCCAGGAAGATACTTGGCAAAATAAATGATGGATAGGTGGATGGATAGATAGATAGATAGATAGATAGATAGATAGATAGATAGATAGATGATAAAGATATCACACTCATATACACACATACACACTTATATGCATAAAAAGTTTATCATATATAGAACTTATGTGGGAGAAAACGTAACAAATTATTTGCAGACAAATCAGAAACTTTGTCTGCAAACTTTCTTGGATGTAACAGAAATAAGTATTTGGAATAAGTCTGGCAAAATAAGGACATGGTTCTAACATAAAATTAGCAAGAAATACACTTATAGCAATCATTTTTACATTGCTATTCTTTATCTCAAATCAATACAGACTACTTGGGCCTGCATATGAAAGGAAATGAGTAATGCTGGTCTGGTATAAGACAGCAGAGAGCTTAAGGATTGTAGCTAACTGTTTCAAGTGCAAAAAGGACTGCAAATCCATTGTTGTAAGGCTGCCACTTTTCAACTTCAGGTCCATATGGCACCAAGTGTTCTAAAAGTATTTCAACTAAATCCTATCGTTGTGTCCATCTCATTCATTCATGTTTTCAATCAGCAAACATGAGATGAAAGCCTGTTTTTTAGCTAGACCAAATAACACTTGATCTCAATCTTTCATGATCTGGCAGTTGGTGCAGGGGGAGCTGTGCATGTAAACTGTGAAGTTTGTAAACTCTGTGTGGTATTGGACATGATTTCTACACTAGAGGATTTTCTATGATGATAGTGCCAGGAGTTGGCATCCATTCTGGGCTCCACAAATGCCTACCCATATCTCTATGATAGCATCCATATATAAGGGTGCCTTTTACTTGTCTTTGTCCCTCTCTGGATTGTGACCACTTTACCAGGTGCGAAGTCCAGGGTTGTGTGGCATATATCGTATACGGAAGAGATTTGAGTTATTTTAAAAAGCTGAACGAATGTGTTAAGGTATTTCTGAGTTTGATTAGCATCCTTCCATTTGTGTCAGTTTTTAATCATTCGTATAAAAGGCTTTTCAATGTTCAAGTCACTCTAAATAGCACAGAAATAGTTTTGGGTGTTTTAAAGCTTGTTTTATTTTTTTAATTGAGAACTAATTCACATGTACGTAAAAAAGGTAGATTCTAGATCAAAATGTATCACATTTTAACTTACAGGTCTTGAAATTCTTTTTTTTAATTCATTTATCTTATCATTCTGAGATGTTGTAAGCTCACCTCCAATAAACTGTTTCTGTTGTCATTATCTTCAACACCTACCTCCTTCCACTCCACTTTGATTCTTTTTTTTTTTTCTAAAATAAGATTTATCATCTAACTGAGGTGAGGACCTTTTTAATTTAATATTTAAACTACCAGAACTGTAATAAAGAGATATATTTTAAAACCATCACCACAATCCAATATAAATAGTAGAATTTTTTTTTAAATTGACTGATAAAAATGGAAAAGATTCAACTTCTTTAAAGGACAGTAGAAATTCTGCAATTGGTAGACATTAGCTAAACTCAATGTCAGTATCTTCGTGTAGGATATAATGTTAGAGAACATTGTCAATGGCTCATAAAACTGAAGATGTGTTGTTTTTAGTAGCAAATCAAACTAAAATATATTTTTTTATTCATTTATTTTGTGAGGGCAGTGTCACTGGCTCTCATATGTGGGACCTGAACCAGGGCCACTGGCTTCCCAAGCCAGCGCTTAACCACCGCGCCACTCGGCGGACCCAAAACTAAAATATTTTACATTAATTTTGCAAAGCAAAATATTTATTGTTGATTTTTATTTGTTTGCTTAAAACAGCAAGTCCTGTAATCATTAGACTATCTTATCAGTTTATGCATTGGATGTTTCACATTTAATACAAAGTTTGGAAGAGTAGGAATACTCCACTAAGCAAGCAAACAGTAATTACTCCTTCATAATTACCATGCAACTTTATTGCCACACATTGTTATAATTATATTTTAAATACTCTCCATTTATATGATAGACCATAATGTCTTCTAGCACATTACAATCTGTGGCTTTTAACTGCATCTCACTTCCACAAAGGCATCTTTTTCATTTAGTCTCTATTTTAACTACTGTTAAAAGAGACTAAACAAAATTAATTGGCACCATAATACCGCAATGAGGAAATTGTAGACAATATAATATTTCTGTGGTACTGAAATCATCTCATTACTCAGAGGATTCATATTTAAGAGTAAGATGTATTCCTTCTGTTAAGGACTAGTCAGTCATAATCAAATCCATGTTTCCCAAACTTTTGTGTGCACACTAACCCCTTGGAGATCTGGTTCAAATGCAGATTTTGATTCAGTAGATCTAGGCAAAGGGCCCAAGATTTTGTATTTCTAACAGGCTCCCAGGTGCTGATACCAGTGCTGCTGGTCTCACTTTCAGTAGCATCACTTTCGAGAATTATGTGTACCTACCTATAAAATGCTATTAACAATACACATGCACACGCATCTATAAAATTCAACCCGATCTCTGCTACAATCACTTTCCACCCTCAAGCCTGGAAATTAATTGCTACTGTTTAAGGACTTAATATAAACTATAACAGCATCCAACCTATGAATATCTGCCAAGTAAGCACTAGGCGATTTTACTACTCTGAAGAGAAGTCTAAGAATGTGACTTTTGAACTACATTCTGAAGGTTGATTAGTAGTTCGCCAGGTGGAGGGTATGTTGGGGTGGGGGAGAGTGTTGGGAAAGGAAATTCCAGGCAGGAGGAAGGCATGATAAAAGATAAGATTAAGGGGACAAATTCTTATCTTCTAATCACAGAGTTTGAACTTTATCTTACAGTATACTTCAAAATCACTTAATCACTAGAAGATTATATAAATTTGAATTCACCTAATTTAATTTACTAATGTTTTCTCTTCTACTCTCACTGAAACATACTGCCTTGTGAAACCAACAATCAAAATGATACTCTTGGAATTCAAAGATAATATTATGAATATATCCATCTTTCTTTAATGACATGTTTGAAACTTTGTTTCTGGAGTTTTATTTTTTAATTCATTCAGTAATACATTGTGGTCCTATCTTTTTTTCCATCATAATCATCTTCAAATTAGTAAAGTAACAGCAGTTATTTCTACTTAACAACATCAGAAATATAAATAAATCATTGTTGGGTCAGCTGAGTGGCTCAGTTGGTTAAGAGCTCACTCAAGAGTACGAGCTGCCAACAGGTGTCAGGAGGGCTCAGCTTAAAAAAATTAAACAAATCATTGTCAAAATCCATAGCTCGATGGTTTCTGAAGATTCCTGAATATCAGGGTGGCTAAGACTTGAGGCTTCTGAGACACTGTAAACACAGTTCACAAAGATGTCTCCATTGAAAGAAAATCTCACTCTATGACTTTTTAAATTTCTTAGTAGTAAAAATAATTTTTTGGATGTTCTCTTTTCAATAATGGAAACCTTGAAAGGTAGATTTAAAATCCAGAATCTCATAGTCTATCCATATTTGATCCTTAGCAAGCTAGCATATTGTTTTTTGGTAATTTTCTTGCAAGAATGTTTCTGCAAATTTTTTTGATATCAGTGGGTAGAAAAGATCCTGAGGTTAACAATTTGTTTGAGGCCTTTTCTTTTCCTGTTAAGACTACTCCCCTAATTCTATAGCTTCCAAGGTTTAACAAAAAAAAAGCATTTAAATATGTATGTAATTATGTATGTGTGTATATGTATATTAATGTGTGTGTACATATGATAAATATATAATAAATATTTGTGTATATACATACACGCATATATCAATTCCCATGTTTATATAAATCTATGAGATATATATATATATATATATATATATATATATATATATATATATATATATATAACATATATTTAAACTAAAGAATTGGGAAAACCCTGCATTTTTAGATATGTAATTATAGATATGGAATTGTTTTAGGTAAAGCAAACTAAAGGTAGAGACTACCTCTTTCATGGCTCTAGGACAGTTATTGTTTAACGTTTTAATATAGCGTCTGGGGAAAGGAAAAACCCAATAAAATCTGTTGTTGTGTGGATGGCACAATACTCTTCCTAGTAGTAAAATACAGCATTGATGGTTTTAAACTGCCAATAGAACTCTGGCAATTGAGTGACAAATATATATATAATATATATATTATATATATATATATATATATATATATATATATATATATATTATATATATAATAATAATTGGGAAAAAAGCAGGAAAAGGGACATTCGTCATAGGCAATTGCATGTTAGCACACATAAGAATAACAAGCTGTGTCATTATCAGGGTGTAGTGGCCAGATGGTCCAATGACAAGCTGTAGTCGGCAAGAACCATTTCGGAAACACAGATCCTCTCCATGAGCAAAACTTCCTTTTGTCATTCTTGGAGTACAGTCCCAAGTTCTGTGGCCAAACCACCATGGGCTTAAAATGGAACAGAGTTTAGGATGATTAAGTATGTTTGATTAAACACTCTGAACTCTGACTCTGACAATTGATCAGGTTTCGCAGCTGATGACTGACAACAGCTAATAAGAGATGCTAAGAGATAATGGTAGTTGTAGCTAATGTGATTTAGTATTTATTTAAGTACCATACACTGTTTGAAGCCCTTACCATATATCAATTCATTTAATCCTAATGACAGTTTTTTGAGTTAGGTAACATTATCATCCCCATCTTATACATGAGGAAAATCAATCACAGAATTTTTTTTTTTAAGTGTACATTGTCTTGTAGCCAGTAAGTCAGGGAGCCAGACTTCAAGCCCAAGAAGCAAACTGCTACCCCTAATAATTAATTGCACCCAAAGTCTGTGTTAAATCCTATAGGAATAGGAATATCCTAAAGAGAAGCCATTGTCATAATCTGTGTATTACAAAAATAGAACATTATGTGCGCTAAAATAATCTCTGTTAGGAGACAATAAAGAAAATCCTACTTCAGACAGTAGAAAGTGTGACTCATGGAAGTCATTTTACAAGAGGCATAAAAAGTAGAATCTACAATTCTTTACAGCAGGGAATTAAGATATTTCCATATTCGGTGCTATTGCCAGTGATAAACTCACATGTTAGCATGATTATCTCATTTGAATGGATAGATGCACATTGAATCTTTAAAATATGAAGGAAGAAAATGTTCTATAATGAGGAATGAGATACACACACACACACACACACACACACACACACACACACTCTTTTGAAATCTTATGGGAAATTTTCTTTTTTTTTTTTAGCTGAGCCATCCTGCCACCTGTTGGCAGCTCAACGGCAGCTCAGCTCGGGCTGGCATCAAACCGCCATTGCTCAGAGCTCAGCTCTCACTCTTGAGCGAGCTCTTAACCAACTGAGCCACTTGACCGGCCCTGGGAAATTTTCTTATGCATAGAATTTTGGCATCCAGTGATTACACTTACCCTTTTGGTTTTTCATCTGGAGAAAGATTTTAAAAGATTTCTAATGTGATGAATTCATATATATATATATATATTTATTTTTATTTAACCAGATTAGTAAATGCACTCAATCTAGCTGGGAATGAGAATGGGGAGGAATGGGTGTTGGGAATTAGCTATTAAGATAAAGCTATATAGCAATTACTAAATCTTAGGCTGTGAAACAATAAAAATTTATTTAGATCGCACATTTGCAGGATGGCTTAGACTGATCTCACCTGGGCTTATTCATTTTTCTATGATCCACTGCATATTATCTATGTACCCCTGCTGATCTCAAGTGTTTGGGTGGGGGCTGGACATTGGAGGATCTACTTTGGCCTTGGCTGGCATGGTAGGGCTGATTCATTTATGTTTTCATGGCATACTCCAGCAGGCTAGACTGAGCATATCCACATAGCCATGCAGAGAAGCAAAAGAAGCCACCCCAATGCCTAAAAGCATTCTAAGCTTCTACTTGGGTCCCGTTTGCTAATATCTCATTGGACAAAGCAATTCACCTGGGGTTAAACCAAGAGTCAGATTGAGAGGGCTCAACCATACTACCTAAAAAAAAGAGAAAGGATACAGGGAAGGGTAAAGAGTTAGGACTACTAATACAATAAATTTTTAGCAGAACAGTTTTTTCCCCCTAGGGTGTGGGAGAGGAAGGGGTTCATTTTGGTTTTCAGACTATAAACTTACAAATTAATATTTGGTTTATTCGAGCAAATAAACTAACAAAAAACCATTTTAGCCATGTTAATGCATTGATCAAGTGTGTTAGACCAATGTAGCTGTTTTTAAATCCATTCAGGTTTTTATTTTTTGTTGTTTTTTTTTTTAGCTGAGCCATCCTGCCACCTGTTGGCAGCACAACGGCTGCTCAGCTCAGGCTGGGCATCAAACTGCTGTTGTTCAGAACTCAACTTGCACTCTTGAATGAGCTCTTGAATGAGCTCTTAACCAACTGAGTCACTCAGCCAGCCCTAAATCCATTCAGTTTTAAATATACTTGTAGTAATAACAAGTAGCAATTCTTTACCACCAAGTAGGGATGTGGAGGTGGTGTAAATTTTCAAAGAATAGTTTTTGCCCTGTTATATTTTAAACAGATTGTCATTTTGCAATGTCACTGTTGGAAGAAAAGTTCTGTCATACTTTAGTTTGAGTCACTTTTTCTTAGGAAATAAGTTTACATAAGTTACCCAGGACCAGCAGATTTCACCCCAGTCCATGATACATTTGCTAGGGCCATATCCTTTGGCTATATTTTATCATGTGGGTTCACTTATTATTAAATAATTAGTCTCCCTGGGATTCTGACTAGTTTTCCTGGGAAATTGGAGTGAAAGGAATTGGCCGACCAATTAGTTTCTAGCTTGTATGAAATTGCAGAAGATAATGAGAAAAAATAGCTCATTTCATTGCAATTAGTAAAATAGCTCCCTTTGTATTGTAGAAAGAAGCCCCTAAGTATCTCTTCCCAAAATAGAATCCTACAGTTTCTACCACGACAACAGTTGATTTGAGGGAGAAATATTTATCCAAGCACAAATACCGGTTATGAATATGTTTCTAACATAACTGGAAGGGGTCGACACTTGCCTCTTTACTTCTAAGGCAAGTTCACATTCTGCTTCCACTGATTATTTTTTCAACAATATTTGGTATATGCTTTTATGATCTGCCAGTACTTTTCTGAAGCCCAGTTAGAACAGTGGCCAACAGAGTTGAGACGAAATGGGGCCAAATATCTCTCCAGCAACAACACTACTTCAAAAGATATGCATTACAAAGCCCTACTGTGACTCAAATAATCACTTATTTTTAAGGGGGATTTGCTAATGTAGAATTGGTTTTTTATCTTCCCAGCCCCTAGTGAGCCTTTACTGTGCAAATTCGCTGATGGAGGACAAAAGAAGAGACAGAATCAAAGCAAATACACCCAGAATGGAAGGCCTTGGCCCAGGGAAGGAGAGGTGAGTCCTGACTGACTTGTGCTCAGAAACTTGGCAGCAAACGTTCCTCAGGAGGGCAGCAACACAGACACTTGGGGCCATTATGAAATCAAGTCCTATGGAAACAAAATGGCTCCACATAGGGCAAAGGAGCAGGCCTATATGAATGTGCTCAGGGTAAAACCAACTGAGGAGGAGTAAAAGACATCCGAATTGACCTCTGTTCTGCAGGACAGCAAGTCTCCAATCTTGAACCAAACTTGAACCTGATAGGCACTCACAGAAAGATTTATTCACAAAGAATTGATCTGTAATTACATGATAGCTATAAAAAGAGGTATAACTACTAAAGAAAATATTTTCAATGATATCAATAGTGAAAGTTGAATGTTTGATTTGAAAAAAGCAAACACAATTCTAGATTTATTTCATTCTACCATTGAGATGCTCTGTACGCACACGTATGTGTCTTTATGCCTATGCCCATAATTCATAAATGTGTTGACTGTTTTATATATGTATATATCAATATCAAATAGGGCATTTTCTGTTGGTCAAGGAGAAAAAAGTTGATACCCATAGGGTTTTCTTTTTGACAACAAGGAGAAAAGCATGTAACATAATTATTCATTTACCCTCCTGACACAAAAATGGTAGAAAAGCAAGCTTGTGGATCCAATGCCCCTTGGAATGGATTTCTTTTGGTTATTTTTATTATTATTACTAGTTTTTTGTAAGAAGACAAAGAAAAGGTGTCTGGACTTCTACAAGGTCTTTTTATTCTTTGTGAAATGGAATGAAGTTGTTTGAATGACTTGAATAAATGCCATTTTGTACCAAGGCCATAATTTCAACAGAAGAGCTTTATTTAGCATTTCTATTCAAAGCACCTACTTTGTCCATTTATCATTTAAGAGGCATCCTACTTGAGGCAGCATTTTATACTTTCAGCACTGAGAGAACAGTTGTGAGCAAAGAAAGGAGGGTGGACTTTTTCTCAGCAAAACCTTCAGCCGTTTTTCAGTCTCTGACTTGTCTGTTTTGAGTATTTCCATGCAGGTCTCAAAACCCATCTTGAAGAGTACAGTTGTATTCAGTACTGTATAGCTCATTGCCTTAAGACATGAAAAAGTGATCACCATTGAGTGCTTGAAGCTAATAAAAAAAGGGCAAGAGTTTCAATACTCTTAACTTTAGAAGACACTTTATGTTATGTTCAAAAAAGGAAGAGGGAAGGAAGTGGCCTATGTTTTTTTAGCTTGCAGTTTAGTGGTCAGTGGGTAGTCCCAATGCCCCCAAACAACAGCTGATTTCTGATAACACTCGTTATCACATTGGTCCCATACCAAACATCCAGAGGCTAGAAAGCCTCATTTGATCTTTTAAAATTTGTTTGGGTCAAATGGCTGCTAATTAGAGAGATGAATGGGTTATAGACCATTACCCCAAAGCCTCAAGACTGAATTAGGTAACTTAGCACTAATGACTGAAATGTTAGTTCTTTTCTTCTTAACAACCTGTAATATGACATTCATAAAATAGATGCCAGTTGCAGCATGGCATCCCACCTGAGTCTACATTTCTTAGAAACCAAACCAATAAACATAAAAGAAATGTAAAGTTAGAGCTGCCACCCTGCCACTGTTATAGAACCTAGGGCTTTGGATTTAGAGCGTGATAAAGAAAGAGCATCTGTGTTATTGCCATGGAAACATTGTGGAGTCAAGTTTAGGACCCAGAGCACCTGATAATTTAAATGTAGGTTTTAAAGCTATATCTGACTTTTTGTTTTCAAAAGTTGCTTTTGGAGAGCTATAGATTTTCCCATTGAACCAAGAAAATCAAGGGCTTTAATAAATTAATAATATCTGTGACCAATAAAAATATAGTGTGTGTAGACACATTCAGAGGAAAGAAATCAGGAAAAGAAATGATGTACACTAAAAATACACTTATTGAATATCTTGGTTTTGAGATGAGCATGTTCATTTTTACAACTTTATTGTGGCCTTAGAAGTAGACACACTAAGAATGCTGGATAACTTTGTGTGCCCATCATTATATATGTTTTGCTTCTATTTCCCCTTGCATTGCACTTGCTAGAGTAAATTAAAGTCTATTGGCATAGATGATAAAGTGTGACATAATATAAATTAATCCTATGTAAGTAATATTGAATTCATTTTATATGTGAGGAAATTCTAATTACTGTATTTAATTGTTTCTAAAATACACATTATTTGTTGTTGGTTTTCCACATTTTAACAGTTCTGGAATTGGTTTTTCTCATATAATCAATGGCATTATTACAAGATAATTTACTTTTGCTCTTGGTAGTCACCTGGGGGCACTACCTATGACCACACTGATTGCATGAATGGAAACTCTAACCAACACAAGGATGGTGGGTTAGATCCTTAGGAGAAATGTTTTTGTGTCCCCTTCTTTCATCCAGCGTTAAGGTTCAGACTTGCAACTTCCTTTGAAGTTCATTTCTGATGGGTCATTTTGTTTTTCTTTTACCTTTTAGCCCTTCGACATCCCAACTTTATAAGGGGGCCATTTTGAATATCCATTTTGCTTGTTTGCCTTGTCATACAGCTGACTCTTGAACAACACGGTTTTGAGCTGTGAAAGTACTTATATGCATTTTTTTCAATAAATGTGCACTCGGCCCCCCCATATCCCTAGGTTTCCCATCCACAGGTTCAACCAACCTCCAATGGAAAACAGTATTTTTCGATTCACAATTGGACTGCAGATGTGGAAGGTCAATTGTGTGCCTTTTCTGTACCATTTTATATAAGGGACTTGATTATCTGTGGATTTTGATAACTGGGGTTTGCGGGGGGGATGTATCATGGAACCAATACCCCATAGATACTTAGTTAAGTTTTGGGGGAGTCAAAAGTTATATGTGAATTTTTGACTGCAGGGGAATTAGCACCTCATTCACTGTGTCGTTCAAGTGTCAACTGTATAACATAATGGTAAACCTTTCAATCATTGTTGCCTTAAGTAAAATGATGGATAAATTAGATTTTGCTGCCTTAGAATTTGAGATAATAAAACAGATTGAGGTTAATATTTACTTTTCCTCTTTCTTGAAAGTCAGGTAAAAAATGATCATGTAAAAAGGATTTCTGATGAAATCCTGAAAATACAAAACCAGTGGATTACAAGTATCTTAGAAGCACTTTAAACATGACAATTGATAGGCTAATTAAAATTTTAATATAAAATTTAATTTTCTTCTTGGTGGCATTTTGATAATAGTTCTTTTAACGTAGTTTGGCAAAATGTGTTTCTTTACAAAAAAAAAAATAATACCGAAAACTTTATAAACATAAATTACTATAAATGAGTATAAATTAGTGAGGTTTTCAAGTACAAATGTATGAGTATGCTGGCAGATATGTTTTTGCCTGAGTGAAAAACACAGGGATATTATAACCTTATTAACTAATCTTTCAAATGACAACCAAACCTCTGAGCAGAGTGATCAGGTATTGGTGCTATTAGACCTCTCTTCCCCAGTGCGCTATCGTTCTTATTGTATTTTATTGTATTTTATTTTATTTTATTTTATTTTATTTTATTTTATTTTATTTTTTTTAAGAGGGCAGTGTCACTGGCCCTCATATGTGGGATCCGAACCCGTGCCGCTGGCATCCCAAGCCAGCTCTTAACCACCACACCACTCAGCCGGCTCCTCATTTTATTTCTTAATGCAGCAGTTCTCAATCTCTTTGGTCTCTGTGTCCCTTTATGCTCTTAAAAATGATTATTTATTAGTTCATTAGAAATCAATAAACCCACCACATGTTAACAGAAATAGTGTATTTTTATGTAAAATACTGTATTTTTCCAAGCAAAGACAATTCTTTTTGAGAAGAATGGCACTGTTTTGCACTTATGCAAATCACTTCAATGTCTGGCTTAGTAGAGGATGACCAGATTTGCGTACCTACTTCAGCATTTCATCTGTTGCAAAATGCTGTTAGGTTTAAGCAGATGAAGAAAGTCCAGCTTCACATAGACATGTCATTTCAAAAGGGAGGACCTCTGGGTTTCCTAAAAGGATATCAGAAACCCTTAGATGTCATTAGACCACACTTTGAGAGAACCACCGTTCCACAGAAGCTCGAGCCAAGGACAGGGCAGACAGTCAGCTTCCATATGCCAGAAAAGCCAGACAGCTTGTTAAAATATTAAAATAGATCTGTGTCATTTGGTACCTAACTCCTGGCACTGGCCTATCCATGCAACCCCACTGCCACTCTGGTGCTTCCTTCAAGACCTCTCATGATCCAGCAAGAAAGGGGTGCTGGCTGGCACAGCAGATGTTCCCCAGGATCCCACTTTATTTTTATTTATTTATTTTTATTTATTTATTTTTTTCCTGAGGGCAGTGTCAGTGGCCCTCACATGTGGGACCCGAACCGGGGCCGCTGGCTTCCCAAGCCAGCTCTTAACCACCGCACCACTCGGCCAGCCCCCACTTTAGAATTTAGATGCTGATTGGCCAGCGCTTATCCCATACTAGTCGACAAATGTTTTAGTGTTACCCCTAGATCAGAAATGGTCTCACTTTATCATCACTATGACTCTCATACATTGCATTGGCTAGATATTCGATTACATATGAGGTTATATTCTCAGTTCTTACTTCAGGCAATATGTTGCCAAAGTTGATCTTGTTAGTGCTTCCCCAAAGGACTGGTCTAGAATCAGGAATGCATAAAAGCAGTCCAGAAATATATCAGGAACATGAAGAGGAACTCCTATTGCTTCTTCCTACATTTCCAAAGAATGCCTTTCCAGTGACTACCAGAATGCCACCAAATTTGTTTGGACTCTATGCCACAAATAATAATAGCTGAGCAAAAAACATTCAAGTGTGTTGCAAAGATAATTGGATCAAATCAAAGGACGGATTTTTCTACTATGATGATGAGAGTCACTCAAATTTTGAAATTCCAACATGTTGAGTTTTGCTGTGACTCATCTTTGGGTTCCCTTCAGAATGTTCAATATCAGTAAATGCTAAGTTTGAAATCATATAATATGGTGCTATTTTCATGCTGAGATATTATTCTTATATAGTGCAAATATTATAAACAAAACATTTCTCCCTGGATTCACTAATCTAGCTTTAAAAAAATAAAAAAATAAACAAACTCTTCTCAAGCCCTATATGAATTGAGTCATTAAATGTCATTAATAACAATCGCTTTGGGAATTATACTTCCAAGAAATAATATGTTGGCCACAGACACAAACAAGAGACATGGCAAATGAACCCAACAAAGTACTCAGATACCTGGTGAAAAAATATGCCAAGATTTTATTATAAAAACTGAAATCAATAAAATGACATTTCTTGCCTTGATCTTATTTACAGTTCTCTCTGCTAGAGTCAATTGAAAAGCAATGAACAACAACAAATATTTTCTTTCTATTTGATGCTCTGAAGATATTTTTTCTTACTATGCAATTATTTAACAAGATTATGTTCACAGTCTAGATATGAAAATGAGCTAATGGAACTATGTAATATTGTTAACAATCAACACGCAGGTTCCCAAAAAAAGTTTATAGATTATGTTGGAGAGAAAAGCAAGCCCGTTTTTTGTTTTGTTTTGTTTTGCTTTGTTTTGTTTTTTGGGGGATGCAGTCTAGTATTACTAAAGAGGGCAATTCCTTACCTATTCCCAATTAAAGACCAAGTTTTAGATGAGACATGATGTTGTATGATTTCTCAAAGACCTTTTTATTTCACTGAATTTTTAGTTGTCCAAAACACAGGCCTCTGGGTATAGGAGTACAGTATTCTCTGCATAATACCGGGGTGTGCCAGTCACAAACACCCAAGCTTCCTCCTTGTTATGCTCAAGGCATTAGGAGTAATTATTTATTCTGATTCAATCCACTTATGATTGAGACAAAGATGTCTTTCTAGATTTATGAGCAGTCAGATAGCTATAATCAACACAATATTACATCCTATGTTTCAATTCTAGTGAGTAAACCTTTTCTTTGAGGGATATGTCCTAATTTTTGTTTGTTTATTTCATTTTTTGTTTGTTTTTGGTTTTTTGAGTAAAGGTGAGGGCACACTGATTTGACATCATAGTTATCAAGTTCGACTGTGTTTTCATGACTGTCATTCTAAGTACTCTTGCTATCATGAAGCATTTGTTCTTTCCATGACTCATACCTCATGCTGAGTCCTAAGGATGCCAGGCGGTGTAGGTCTGATCCCTGCCCTGAATGTATGCCACATATAGGCACACACAGTGAGAACTCTTCTCACCTCCCTATGTTTCAGATCCACTTTCTTACTTTCTCAGTATAGGACTACTTTTTGAAGAAATGTTCTTTTGAGAGAAGAATTCTGTTTGGAAAAGATTTTTTTTTAAGGCAATATTGAAGAAGCAGGTTAAACAAAAAGCATTCAGTCAATCAATAAACACTTGAGTGTCTGCTATGTGTGAGGCATAAGACTTATGTCCGGATATGATGTAAACACACAAACAGATTTGCTACCTCCTTGGAGTCTAAAATGGCAAAGATCTCTCTGTGTGCAAAGTAGGAGATTAAAAGCAGAATAGAATAGAATTTAGCATTGTAGAAATAAAGGCACTGACTATAACTGGCTTTATATCTACACAACAGTAAAAGAAAACCAAAGTCAAAATAATAATAATAATAATAATAGCAGCAAAAAAAGCAGCAGCCACAAGAACATCAGTTCACATTAGCTTTGTTGCTAAGCGTTAATTGTGTGTTTGTTCATGTGTTTGTTTTTCAGGGTAGGTAACTGAGAAATTGATTTACATGCATGTCCAAACCAGGAATTCTCCTCAAAGTTGAAAAGCTCTCCCTTGTCAGTCGGCTGATAGAGTCCTTAATCCCCTTGGGTGCTGAGTGGCACAGAGAGAATAATGTTTAGAGAAGCAACTTGAGCTTTGGGGTGTTACTTCATAGATCTCGAGTCCTTCTCTAATACACCCATTGAGAATAATAATTCTCGGAGTTTGAAGGAATTGTGTGAGTCAACATCTGTTTGCTTTTCTTCATAATTTAGAAGGTAATTTACTTTAGTGGTTAAGAGGGCAAACTCTACAATTTAAATCACGCATTCACAGCTTCCAAGGTGAGTGACAACACTGAGCAAATTGTTCAGTCTTTAAGTTTTTTTCTTTTTTCTCATCATTAGAATGAGAATGGTGAGAAGTGTATATTTAGTAATTGGAAGGAGTAAATGAGATGTTGAAAGTAAAGCAGTAAGCACAGTACCTGGCAAACTATAATTGCTCACATAGAGTAATTATCATATCATCAACACAACTCAGGGCTTTTTAATCTGAAATCCAGCTTAGCTCTGTGTTCTTTATGGTCCAAATGTTTAATTTCTTGTTTTCTAATTTTATGCCAAATCTATTCATTTTCATAACAGGAATTATTTGAAAATACAACATGTATTTAAAAGATAATTTGCAGCCTGTATAATTTTCCAGCTGTTTTTAACTCATTTTTATAAAACATACAAACAAGTAGAAATTAACTTATTTTAACTTTGACCTACATTTTATTGATGCTTTTACAAGATCACATTCCAAATCATAAAGCATTATTTAGCACTGAAACACTGGATGATTTTCAAATTCCTAGTCAATTTTCTCTTGAAGTTCATATATTCATCGAAGCTAGGAGAGGGGGCAAGGAGAGGGGGACTTAGATGGAGCAGAAGAAAGAAAAAGGAAAAATGGCAATTAAAAGAAAACATGAAGTATTGCTTGATATCAAGGAAAAGGTTAAGTTGAGCTACCATTGAAAATTGGTCAAGTATATGGTTGATGTTTTTAAAGGGGGAAAAAAAGATGAATTATTAATCTATCTGTTCTGGCAAATAATGGCAGTTAATGTTGGATAACAAAGGTTCTCATGCAACCTGTGTGGCTATGAAGAGTACTCCTCATACTTAAGTACTTTCCAGTATCCTTCAAAGAAGTTGTCTTTGACAGAAGGAATATCTAATACTACAATTGGAAACTTATTGGATTTAACAAAGACTTGAGAAACAGGAATTTTTACAGCTACAGTGGCTCCATAATGCTGAATGTAAATAGGTTTTAAGCTTCCGTATCCTAATCTATTTCAAGAGTGATGTTACCCAATTCTTCTATGTTAGGTATTTGCAGAATCCTTACAAATAGTGATATTAATGCCATTTATAAAATTGACTTTGGTTTGCTGAAAGGCTCAGACTCACAAAATTATCATTTTGAAAAAAGATACAGTTGATGCTCCTTATTTGTGGGCTCCATAATTGAAAATTTACCTACTGGCTATAATTTATTTGTAACCTCAGAATCAATACTCATAGTGCTTTCACGGTCATTTGCAGATGGGCAGAGAAGTGAAACGTTTGAGTCACGCAACACACACATGCCCTGCTGAGGTTGAACGTAGAATGCTCTGCCTCCTTGTTTCAGCTCTCATACAGTTTTCTTTACTTGTTTCTTAAGGGCCACATTTTTCACCCTTTGGTAGTTTTTGTGGGTGAATCCACTGTTTTAAATAGCTCCCAGTTATAGTGCTGTAATGCTTTCTAGGGTTCCTAAGTGCAAGAAATTGATGATGTGCCTTATGGAGAAAATATGGGGGAAAAATGGAGATAAGCTTTGTTCAGACATGACTTTCAATGCTATTGGCTGAGTTCAATGTATCTAACCCTATGCTCACCATTCACAGGAACCAGTCTCAACAGAAAAGTTTTGTTGAGTTTCTTAAAAGCATTTGCCTGTCACTAACTGTGATTAGTGCTACTGTAAAGCACATCCTTTGAGACAGTCTTAGCAGCGAGGAAGACAAGATGTAACACAACCCAGTGGCCCCCTTTCCTTCAGTTGTAACTCCTCCTTCACGAGCTATTTGGTCATCACCAGGCAACATCTTCCTTATTAAGTAGTAAGAATAACTTGACAGTATGGCCCAAGGCTCTATCATTTCTAATTAACTTTGAAGTCATACTGGCTACAATTTAATTTTATAATACTGAAAATTAGGAAATTTATGTTTCAGAAATATGGAATGTAAGTACTATCCCAATGAGCCACTAAAAATAAAAATATTTTGAAGAGCAACTACAATATCTAATTGATCCATATAGCTAAATAGTGTATAGTACATAGAACTAGTGTATCTAAAGAATTATTTTAAAAACTTAGAAATAGCATGTAAATTCAGGATATCTTTGACCATGACCCAGGAAGGTAGAAACATCATCTATATAGCTCACTACTATTTTCTTTGTGTATACCACAGTGCTTGACAATTAACTGTCTACTTCTTTTCTTTAAAAATTAAAGTATATCTATTAACATTACCGAATTTTGCAAATAACCTTTTTAACCTTAAACTGAGGAGAGTCTTTACATATGTAATCTTAAAAAGAATAACTGCTGTCATGGTGAATGCTAGCATCTTGCAAGTTGGGTTTGTCAGCCAGCCCTTTAGATGTACTTTTTCTTTAGTTTATGTACTTTACCTGCAATTTAGAGAGCAGGCTCAAAGTGAATGGCCCTTTTGATCTCTAAAGAAATTTTCCCATTGGCACAAGAATTTAATTCTCAGTAATTCAGCATGAAAGCTTTCTTACTCAGTTAAATGTTCTTATTTTAAAGCTGATGGGCCCAATATTTACTAACCTCTGATCACTAAAGATAAAAAGTAAATCTTGTAAATTATGGCAATAGTGTAATTTTGGATAGAATGTGATTAATGACAAGCTGCAGTCCTCAGAGTAGGATCCACTCTCAAGGAAGAGAATGGGATAACGTACTTATGTTCTCGAAGCAAGGGTAGGAGTGTAGGAGATAGGAGGGGCATACAGCTGGGGAGATGAGGGCTAGCAATTACAAGGAGAAAGGCTGATGGTTGTTCAACATGTCCCCCCACCGAGTTTCCATGGATCAGGGCAGCTAAATGGGGCATCGACCAGCTAGGACATTTCGGAAGTTGTTGTCATTGCTCTGGCAGTCCCAGTTTGTCACAAGACCCAGAAATGTTTCCATCAATATTTAAGTCATTGCTTACAACTTCTGGGTAACATCAAACTACAGCTTGCACCTGGAAGAATATTGATCAATTAACCAGATACTTTGGACTTTCACCTATCTAGACATACAAGATTGTCCTGGTAGCAACATCAGCATTCTATTTTCTCGCTCTTCTCACCATGTTATAGTGGGTTTAATAGTGTATATACCATATAATTGACTCTAAGACACCATCAATTATAAATGAGACATTATTTTCAATACTGCTAAAAAAAAAGTAGAGACACTTGCCAAGCTATTAAGTGCCGTCAATTATCATGTGAGTCTCAATATCACAGATATTAAAATGTGAAAACAAAACTGTCTCAGAAACTAATAGATTCAGTCATTTGGATTGAGATAAAAACAGAAGTACCTACATAAAATATGGTAATGTCCTCTTATTTCCTTTATAGTTATCAATTAAGGCTTAATTTAACTTCAGTTTTAATGACAAACTCAGACTTCCCCTCCCCCCCAGACTTTAAGAACCTTAGGCAGCTACATCATACAATGCTATTATACCTTGTTTTCTGCTTCTTTTTAAACAATGCTTTTTCTCTGTAGCCGTAGGCTTTCTTAGACTTCCATCTGAATTCTGTCTGCATCTTTCTGCCCTGTTCTTCTCTATTGCTATATGAGAGAATTTCTCTGACAAGAAGGCTTTAGTAAAAGCCAAGAGGGATACATACCATGATGACACAGTGGATAAAGAACAGCACAGCTCCCCTTTGTGTTCTTTTTTCAAACATAAAGCGGTGAAATTTTCTCTGCTCATTGTCATTTTTTTGTTTTTGTTTTTCTGTTTTGCTTTGTTTGTTTGTTTTTGCTATTTTTTAAGTGATAAAGCCCTTGCATCTCAATGGATTGACAAACCCCTAAAGATATCAAGATGGCTTTTAACAATCGTATTCTCTCTACCTTGGGTCAATAGCATGGAGAAGAGCGGCCTCCAGGTTTGTCCCCTGCCTCTAATTCCTCCTAGGATCCTGCTCATGATTTGTCTCAGGTACACTGGCTTCCTTGGGGCATCTGAAAGGTCTCTGAGCAATCCCAATAATCATCTTGCTTCCCTCCATCTCTACTAACCAGTCAGGGGCTGAGACATTTTCTTTAGAAGCTCAATTGAATTCAGCAGAAATTTCTAAAAGGAAAGTTTACTAATAAAATAAGTAAAAATTAAAAGCACTCAAATTCCATTTTCCAATACAAACTGAACTGAAGTCCAAATTCAAGTGTCTTTAAGTCAATAATACATTTATTAGTTTATTTAGCGAATATTTATTGAATCCCTATTATGTTCCAAACACTGGGCTAGTAATAGGAAGTAATGAGATGGGCAGAGCCAGTAATCTATAGTTGAGAGACATACATGACAAAGCGTCATCATATTAGCTTCCATCCAGCATCACAAGTACAGAACAAAGGCAGTGGTTAGTGCTACATGGCGAGATGGCTTTAAGAGTCTGGGATGTTTAGTTTTAGGCTGGAAGACTAGGATTTCAATTTTCCCAGACAATGATGCACAGTTTCCAGCCGAAACTTGCAGCAGTAAAGACTCAGAGGCATAGGGCAGGGTCAGTGTATGTCTGAGATTGGCGAAGGGTGGAATCTAGGGTTTGACAGGAAGGTTGTGGAGGCCAGCAGGTGCATAAAGGCTTGATCATGAAGGGCTCTGTGAGCCATGTTTTGCTTTAGTAAGCCACTAAAAGGATCATGATGTGGTCAGATTTGCCTCTTTCAAGAACAGTTCTCACAGCACAATGGCATGGCTGTTAGATTGGAAGGACGTTGCAAGAAAGCGAAGGAGAAAATATTATTACCAAAGGGTCTCAGTAAACACTCAAGCAAGAAATGGTAAATTGAATTAGACACTGACCATCCATTGACTTTACTAATCTAACTAGGCAATGACTGTCTGGAATTCAGGATAGATACTTGAGTTTGAGATCGTGATTCAGGAATCACCGTGACATAAATAACAGTTGGGATCAGAAAGTGAATGTCATCACTGTACCGAAGGGGAGACAAGAAAGACAAGTCCTGGCCCTGAGTGCTGGCATCTTAAAGGCAAATGGAACAAGTAACGCCAAAGCAAAAATTTGCTCTGTGAGAGGGCAGAAGAAAACTAGGGGAGGGGCTCACAGATGCCAAAAGAAAGGAGTTTTGAAAGGAGAAAGTGATCACTGGTCAAATGATGCAAATTAATCAAATGTAATTTGGAATGAAAGTCTTGCTTGGATTTAGAAATCATGAAAATGAGGGAGTGCAGTGCACCCTATTTCACAGGTTGGTGGGAATCTTTTAGAGGACAATTCGCTAGCATGTTTCTGTCTAATCTCAAGACCATGCAGTATATTCTCCCTGCGGTAGACTTTGCCAGTTTCTTTGTCCACTGTCTCATGTATTCCTCATCGTCTTTTCAGGAAAGGAGCTGGCTGCACATAGCCCAGGGGGCATTGCTTCAGCAGGTCAGAGCAGACACCGGCCTGATATGGTAGATTGCCTGTACAGGGAGAAACATACCAGGGCTATTTCCCTGTAAAACCCTACCACTCGCACCTTTAAAAGCCAGGAGTTCAGGGGGCCAGCTGCGTGGCTTCTGTTTGTTGGGAGCTGGCCTAAGAGCGTGAGCTCTGAGCAACAGGGCTGCTGGTTTGATTCCCACATGGGCCAGTGACACTGCCCCCAAGTTGAGCTGTCGCTGAGCTGCCAACAACAGGTGGCAGGATGGCTCAGCTGGTATAACAACAAGATTGCCTGTTTGATGGTGGGCTATGCCCACCCGCAACTAAGACTGAACTTGGCACCTTGAGCTGAGCTGCCACCCATATGGCTCAGTGGATAGAGCGTGTGCTCTTAACAACAGGCTGCCAGATTCGATTCCCGCATGGAATGGTGGCTATGCCCACCTGCAGCTAAGACTGAACTCGGCACCTTCAGCTGAGCTGCTGCCTGGATAGCTCAGAGGATAGAGCATGCACTCTTAACAAGAAGGCTGCTGGTTCAACTCCCACATGGGATGGTGGCTATGCCCACCCGCAACTAAGATTGAATACAGCACCTTGAGCTTAGAGGCCACGAACTGCCGATGTTGACTGGCACAGAAAAACTTGGCCGGTCCCCTCCCCCAATTCCCCAATAAAATCTTTAAAAAAAAAAAAAAAGCCAGGAGTTCATTCTCTCATATCCCCTTTCAGTAAGTGCTCCAATAGCTTGCCATCAATTTTGCCCTGGGATATCGTTTCCTAGGATTAGTTCCCTTTACAGGAAATAGGTTAAAAGCCCCTTTTCTTTGGCCAAAAGCTTTACTTAGTATCAATCATTTTGTGGTTTTCTGGTGATTTTTATTGGTTACTCTATCTGGGATGGCCACACTTTTTATCGCATATGAAACCCTCAATTTTTCAGCCAGCATGGCCATTTGGAGTTATGAATTCTTACTAGCTTCCATGGTTAGAAACACTGTACCCTTATCCCTGAAGTTTCAGTCTTTATTCTTGACTTCCTGCCCATTCTTACCTTGATCCTCCTGGTTGCAGCCATCTCTGTCCTATCCTAGCTCTTCTGTATTCCACTACTCAGGAAAACTAAATGCATTTCCAAGCATACTTCTGAATCAGGTGTCTGTCCTATTCTACATTTAGAAACAATATGCCTTTTTCCCCCCTCTCCTGAATTTGAAATTTTTAAACAAGTCAAGTATATAATGTGTTGTTCCTTTTTTTTAATGAAAAGGATTTTCTCCATTATAAAAGTGATTCTCATGATATACAATTTAAAAGTGTCAGGAAAAAATATAAAAGGTAAAAATGTGATTTATAGTTATATGCACCAACATTTGGCACTCAACATTGTTGAAATTAATGTTCTTTTGTTTTATTTCTAGTCAGAGATTTTAATTTTTTAAATTTTATTTGTTGCTACATATTGTACACAGAATTTTGTATCATGATTTCTTTAGTACAGGATATGTTTTTTAAAGAAAAATATTGGTAAATAAATATAAACATAGTTAAGTGAGGTTTCACTATAATAGCAGTACCTAAACGTATATAATGCATTATAATATTCGAGACCCTTTTACATACATCATCTTTTTTAAGTTGTTTTATTTATTGATTTATAATAACCAACTAACAGTTGTCAATATTGTTAAAATTGGTTGCGTGAAATAAACTCTTTAAAGGTGGCATTAAGAAAACTATATTATCCTTTTCTTCTTTGGCTTCCTGAACTCATCTTGTGCTCATTCAGTACACAATATTTACTAAACTATTGACTACATATTTACTAAAGTGTTGCTTTCAAGTTGATTGTAGAAGAAGGAACATCCTCGTGATTATTTGTTCATAATTCATCCAGTTCATTGACATATGATGACTCATGAGTCAGGGCAGAATTTAGAAAAAGGAGAAATGTTAGGCTAAAACATCAGTGTTTCAGTTTCCCAGGAATTTCAGTGGGTATCTGTATAAAGATTACAACATCAAGCTTCTGATCCACACTCACATTACAGTATAAAAATAGGTGGAAAGTGATAAAAATAAGTCTACCAGCCAACCTCTTCATTGGCCTTGTTGTAGGAGATGCACCTCTGCTCCTCAGGTAAGACCAAGCATTACAGCTTAGATCTTTCTGAAGTGGCAGTGCCTACTCCCTACTATGTAAGCAGTATTTCCACCATGATCACCTCTTTGTTTAACCTGCTAATCATTTAAAGGTATGAATATCAAATATATAGCTCTTAATTCAACCTGATACATCTCGATGAATCCCCTGTATTATCAAAAATAATTATGACACCCTAATTACACCAATAAACCATATTTCAAAATTTCTTCTAAAATATTTAGCTCTTCTAGTGTAGACCCTGTCTGGAAGGACTAAAAATATTTTATTATGGCTGAAATACCAATCCAAAATTCAGCTGCGGCTGTAAAATGACAAAAACGCCCCCTTTTGTTTTAAATAAATTATAAGGGCCTCCAGCACACAAATCATGTGGACTTGGAAAATGGACGATATTTGTGAATCTAATAAGCCCTTTTTGAAAGAGTGACAGGATAAATATCACTTTTCTGCATATGTGGTATGATATTTTCATTTTGTTTCAAGTTATTTTACTTCTTGTAATACTCTGAAGTTTGTAAACCTGCCTTAAAATCTGGTAATTGCATAATGATGATTGTGTGATTTAACTTAGCATATAGGTAGCTAGACAGAATAACAAAATTAGCTTTCTTTTTTACCTTTGTGGAAAGAGACAAAAGGAAATTGAACACAAAACCTCCATTAAGATCACACTAACATTATACCTCAACAATCTATTGCACATGAGATGAAAACCAGGTGCAGCCAAAGGTTATCATTATGATATTCAGCCAGCACGTGAAGTTCAGGCAACCTGCTGTTGTACCCATGCCTTGTTTTGTTACCCACAAAGTTCCAAATTCATATGACCTGACACTGTCTCTCATTCTCTCCTCTTGCCAAAGGTACTCAGAGGCAGGACTGTCCCTAGGCAAATTCATGAAGTAGGTGAAACTTGTGTTCATCCCCTACCCTTTTGCAGTGACAATCTCACCTTAGATTCTCTCCACCTCCCTCTCTCCCCAAGTGCCTATTTCAATTGCTCATTGCTCTGGATTTACCCTTTGTTTTCCAGGGGACTCAGACCATTCCTTGTTGTCCAATTCCTCTTTGATTGTATGATTTCCCTATTCAAAAAATGTTCCCTGACTTCCCAAGAGGAGCCAGGCAGTCAAGGTGCTCCTTCCTTTCCTTTGGAGCCTTATTGCCCACTGTTCCCCTTCAGTCTCTACTGCAGATGGATCACCCACCACACTCCTTTTTCCATGCTGTTCCTTTTGCCTGAGCAGGCCTTCGCCTCTCATCTCCATCCATGGAAATCCTAATCAGCTTTCCAGGCTCCACTCAGCTGTACCTCCTCCAACTGCCTCTTCTAATCACTTCCAACCTCTCTCTTCTACGCCTCATTCATACCACTCGTATGGCACTTACAACATTTTGGTTTGTATTACAACATTTATGTATGCATCTTGTCTCCAAGCACTGTGCTGGGCCTTTTACAAATGTGATCTCATTTAAATTTCACAACAACCCAATGAGGTAGGTATTACTATACCACTTAACAGTTGAGGAAACTGAGGCTCCAATAGGTTAAATAATGTGCCCACAGCCACAGTGCTAGAAAGTAACAGAGCTAAATCTTGAACCCAAGTCCAAAACATATTCTTTCCACCCACCATATGAACAGTTTTTAGTTCTTTTCTATCTTCTGGAAGATGGATGGAACTTTGAGATGGAGGAAGAAGCCAATGTTGGCATTGTGATTATCAAATATGTATTCAACAAAGAGATGGAGTGACTGTATTCTTCGCTAGAGGTCATGCATTAACTATAATCCATGAGGAATTCAGGTAAAATGTGAGAGAAAAGACATACTTACCCAAAGTTGCCAGAACAAATAAACTTCGTCAGGAAAATTTATAATTTAAGAAAGGCTAGATAGCATTGGTCTTTGAGCACAATTAGGAAATAAATACAAGGAATGAAGTAAATGTGGGGTTGACTAGTAAAGGCTTCCTCTTTTGCCCCAGAACTTTAACAATTTGGGGTGGTTTGCAGGCTAAAGGAATGATTATCATTCTAAATCTCTCATGAACTGACAATATTGTGTGTAAAGCCCATTATTGCCATAAAACCCATCTTGGATCAGTTAGGGGAGAGAGGATTAGTGTTTCTATGAAGGAAATCTCATCCCAAATGTACTGCTTTAACAGCTGTTATCTCCAGCACCCAGGACCGTGGAGTTGCAGCTCACCCTGCACGTCTCCATTCTGGGGAGTCCTTAGTCTAGCGCCGTCATCCTGCTAGTCACACGTGGACATCCCATAGCTGGAAAGAATTTACACTTTCGATCTCTATATGTTTTGCACTGTTGCCTTTGCCTTTGCCTCTCGTAAAGATATATATACACACACACACAGAGGGTGCCAAAAATATATATACACATTTTAAGAAAGGAAAAAACTGTATTACAAATTGTGATACTTGGGCCAGCCCAGTGGCCCAGTGGTTAAGAGCTGGCTTGGGACTCCCACGGCCCCAGTTCAGATCCCACATATGAGGGCCAGTGACTCTGCCCTCTACAGCTAAGATGGTGAACAACAGCTCCATCTGGAGTTGGGCTGCTGTGAGTCCCTGGGACGGCGTAGCTGCAGCCTCTGCTGCAGTGGGCTGCCATAGGCTACAGTGAGTGGCCAGCAGCCAGCATGAGTGGCTGGCAGCTGGTGTGAGCTGCCAATAGCCCCAGTGAGCGGCCATCCAGAGTCCGGAGACCGATCTGCCTCACCCGAGAAGAGCGCAACATGGGCCAGTGAAGCAATGTCCTCCACAACTAGACTGAAGAGCAAAAGGACAGCAACTTGTCTGTTCCCCTTCCCCAGTTCCCCAATGTTGTTCCCCTCCCCCAATTCCCTAATTTAAAAAAAAATCTTAAAAAAAAATTGTTATACTCAATATATCCCAATAACAAAAGATGAATACAAGTCATGTGTATACATTTTTTTGTCTGCCCCATATGTACTTGTTTTCTCATTTCTGCTCTTTTATGATATTTTCATCTCATTCCCCCGTCACCACTTGTCATCTTACCAGTTGTGTATTTCTTTAAGATGAGTAAGATGCAGTTATGTTTAAACATGTGTTAACCTCTGTTAACTTCTAACACTGTATTAACTTCTGACAGTCACTCAACTTTGTAAACTCTGTTTCAATTTATATATGCTCCCTGTATGCTAATCCCATTCTTATTTGGCTCTATACTTTTCTGCCTCATACCAATATTAATATTAATTTTAAAATTATTATACAGAGTAAATAATACATGTAATCTAATCTTGACTCTAGTAAGCCATACTGGACTTCAGGCCCTGTGGTAGGGAGCCTGAGAATTTTTATAGGTTACATCTGAGGAATTCTAAAAGCCTAACAGGAAACCACCTTCAACCACACTAGAAAAATCTCAAACACAAAAGCTCTTTTTTCTTTTCTTTAAAGTTTTAGTAGTTTTTCTTATTCTCTACCCATATCCTCAAAGCTATTTCACTTTTTTGTCTTACTTTTCATTTTGAAATACTTATAGAGTCACAGAAATTTCCAAAAGACATGGAAAGGGAGGCCTTGTATGTACCTCACCCCATTTCTTCCAGTGGTTATATCTTACAGAATTATACCACACTACCAAAGCCAGGAAATTGACATTGGTCTAATTCACTTTCTTTTTTTTTAAAAAGATTTTATTGGGGAATTGGGGGCGGGGAACAGTGTTGGAGAACTGGGGAAGGGGAACAGACAAGTTGTTGTCCTTTTTGTTCTTTGGTCTAGATGTGGAGGACATTGCTTCACTGGCCCATGGTGGTATCGTCATTGCGTTCCTCCCGGATGAGGCAGATCAGTCGCCGGCCTCTGGATGGCCGCTCACAGCGCCTATTGGCAGCTCACGCTGGCTGCCGGCCACTCACTGTAGGCTATGGCAGCCCACTGCAGCAGGGGCTGCAGCCTACACCGTCGCTGGGGCTCACACAGCCCAGCTCCAGGTGGAGCTGTTGTTAGCTGTAGAGGGCAGTGTCACTGGCCCTCTATGTGGGATCTGAACTGAGGCTGCTGGCGTCCCAAGCCAGCTCTTAACCAACAAGCCACTCGGCCGGCCCTAATTCACTTTTAAATTTCAAAAAGGAAATAAATAAATAAATGTGTGTGTGTGTGTGTGTGTGTGTGTGTGTGTGTGTGTATGTATGTATCTCCACCCTAAAGATAACCTTTGTCAGTTTTAAATTTCATTCTGTATTTTCTTTCTCCTCACAAACGAGAACCAGGTTGACAATCCTGGGAAACAAAGGATGGTCTGTACATAGGACGACAGAGAAAGTTCACCCAGGTCATTTGTCAGATCTGATTCAATGCCAAGGTCAAGGTTACAACAGAGCTGTGAAGGGAGTTCACATCTGAAAACTTGGGTTGTAATCTGATTCTGCCTCCAAATGTGTGACCTTGAACAAGTCACCTGACCTCCCCTAGCTTCAGTGTCTTCATCTATAAAATGGGGAATATATTGTCCCTGCCTGCTTCATAAGGATGTTGTGAGGATCAAATGTGATGATATATATGAAGGGAGGGGGTAGGCTGTGATTCAGCAATCATGAAGTTTATATTCTTTTCTCAAACTACTGCCAGTTATGGAAGTGTAGTATTTCAGAAATAGTTTTATTCATAAAACAGCATAAAACTACCTCCTTGTTAGGCCCAAGACCTAGAATTTCCATCATGTGTAAATGACCTTCCCTTTGGACCACTCTTAGTTAGTAGGGCAGATCCTACTGATATATTAGACAAACACTGTGACTTATTACCTACCTACCCACTAGGCATACAATCTATTTTAAAATAAATATTTCTTAATCTTGTCTTCTAAAAGACAGAATACATTTTAAGTAGTTTTTACTTTTATCTTGACCACAAGATTCATTCTTACTTTGTTTTTTATGCCATTAGATGCACAATAGATCGCCTTGACAATAGTGAGAAATGATAAGGATACCAGATTAGACAGCAGATGGTTGATGAAGTAGAAATGGAAGTCCTCCAAACTGCATTGTTCCTTGGTTTGTCTGGATATGTAATATAAACTCCGTAACTCACCGGTGCATCCTGGTGTGTGGGTAGTAAAAATGCTAGTCTTGGCAGTAAGGGCGGAGAAATATATAGGAGAACATAAACTTAAATCATGGAAAGTAAAGATAAATGTCTTCGTGTGTGCTGAATGTTTTGGGCACCACAATAAAAACGTTAAGATCTGTTTTCTCCCCTCTCCTTATATACAGGCTGGCATGGCTCTGACCTATGACCCCACAGCTGCCATACAGAATGGGTAAGTAGAACACATTTTTTTCTATTTTAATTGCTAAGATATCTTTGAGCTCTGAAATCAGTACTGAAGAAAAATATGTTCCAATCTGTCTTTCTTTTGGTTTAACCCAAACATTTAAACCCAAAAACTTTAAACCAAACATTTCTCACCATTGTACTTGCTTTTATTCCCATGAGTGAGTCTGACTTTAGAGCATCTCCCATGTTACCCATTCTCACAGGGTCTCTGCCCACGTTAAGCTCAGCACATCCTCTTTGGAAATATTCTGGTTTATTATAAACCTAAAAGGAAAAAAGTGGAGTCAGCTCCCAATCTGGGCAGCCCAAGGTGAACTCTGGGTGGTGCCATGTTTGAGGCAGGGAGGACTGCCTGGTACACAGCAAACATGTCTCCCTTTTCCTGCTGGTCTCCACATTTCAGGTTACTGACTCTGTACCATATTGATGTTGACTGTGGTACATGGGTTCACCTGAAATCACCTGCTATGTGATATGTCCTTATCTGTGTCTTATATTAACAGTGTAATATTGTTTTCTTTGAACTATTTGAGCAGTTACAAAATTGGTTCACCCTCTTCTGCTGCTCGCTTAGATATTTACAAGAATGATGGAAATCCCCCACAAAACCAATTTTAGACGCGATGCTAAGGATATCGATTTTCTTGATTTTATATTCTTTTATCTGATATACAACTTTGTTTGATCAATCAGTCCCTTTCTTCCATACCTTGCTGTGCATTGGATATTTCTTTCAGCCTGTAAATATACTCAAGACTCTCTCATCTATACCAAGGATAGAAGAAAAATAACCCTTTTCTGCTAATGAGATCACTTCTAGTGACCACACCATTTTAGCCTTCTCCTCACAGGTCAACTGCTTCCATCTTCTATGCATGACGTCTTTTTCTCTAAGTAACCCTATTAAAGTATGAATTCTGGTCTTAAACTTTACTGGAATTTCCCTTCCTGATGTCTCCGATGATCTCCAAATTTGCCTTTTTAACTTTAACTTTTTTAGTCCTTATTCTATTTGAAATCTTGCCTCATTGAACTTTTTTTCGGTTGTTCTCTTACCATTTATACCTTCTGAAAACTTCTTATCTCTTGGATGCCACAACTCCATTCTTTGCTGATCTTCCTTGTTCCCCACTCTTCCTGCTGATTCAAATTCTTATTGTTCTACCTCCTGTACTCACTTTTGCTAATCTTTCTCAGTTTACTCTCTTTTCACTGTCTTTTCTCTGGTTGATTTGATTCACTCATCTTACTCTTAGGAACTGAAGATGCCCAAGTCTGTCCTTCAATTTCATATCTAACTAGATGCAGAGCACAGTAAACTGTGCTTCTAGCTGCTTATTAGGTATTGCTATTGGACATCTCCACATGTCCCAAGCAGGTCAGTATCCTCATCAACTCTTCATAATACAACACAAACTGATACAAATGAAAAAAAAATCAAATTACATGTTCCTTTCTTTTAAAATTCACTCTAAAACCAGTTAGATGGGAAACTCCAGCTCTGTGGGCTCTCTCTTCTCCAATATTCTTCATGATCAAATTGATCATTAAGACTTATTCCATATGTCTTTGAAATATATCTTCAACCCCGCCCTTCTTTATGCCACTGTTTGAGTTCATTCATTCATTCATTTATCATCCTCTACCTGTACTCAGCTTTTACCTGCCTCTAATATAATTCTCCTCTAAACCACTTTCACATTGCTTTTTGAATAAAAATTTTTAAAAAGCAAAATGTAGTCACAAAATGTAAAACTGCTTCATTTAAAGTATTAGGTAGACTTTACTAACTACACAACAAATCTCAAACTTCCAAGGATAGCACAAAGAAAGCTACATAATTTGCTTCCTGTAACTGAACTGGACCTGTGATTCTCAGAATATCTCATGCTACTTCACACTGCTGTGTCTTGTTAATCATGGAATTATCTCTGCCCGGAGTTCAGGCATGGTGATATTTCCCTGTCTCTCTCTCTCTCTCTCTCTCTCTCTCTCTCTCTCTCTCTCTCTCTCTCTCTCTCTCTCTCTGTCTCTCTCTCCCTCTCTCTCTCCCTCTCCTCTTTCTTCATTTCTCTCTTTCTTTCTTCCCCACCCCCTTACTTTCCTACCTGCTCTCCTTCCATTTTTTCTCTCTTATGGTTCATATAGTTCTCATTTAAAGAACTCCATCACATCATGCTAGGGACAGTCAGTTACACAATTAGCCACAAGAGAAACGGTATGAACAGTGGTTAAGAATGCAGACTCCAGAATCAGCCTGCATCCAAATTCTGTCATTTATCAGGTGTGTGCAAGTGATTGTCTTCCTCCTCGTGAAATAGAAATAAAAGTAATAATACCTCTTTGTAAGACTTGGTAAGGATTCAAGGAACCCTATTTGATATAATGTAATCATCAGTATAAATATTGATGCCACTGTTGTACCATATTTGATGTTCCCATGATACATTTGAGTCTTTTTATCATGCAGCCTTTGGCATTCATATTTATTTCCCTGCTGGACTGCTAACTCAGTAAAGGCAGGTTCCATGTCTTATTCATCTTTATAGATTATTTAACCTAGTATTGTGAATGACAGATCAGAAATAGGAAATGTAACTGATGACATCTGCTTGGCTACAGCAAGTTGGCATTTGGAAAATCCTTCCCCTTCCACTCACTCTGTCCCCATGTAACACCTTAATCTGATTCTCCTAAAATACAGCCTCCAGTTTCATCCAAAACAGCCACACTTCCCATGAGTTTCTCATGGGCTAAGGATGGAGTTTTGGAAACCTTAGACTGTCCGTTGTATTTTTGGTGACAAGAAGACAGAAATGTTACATAATGATATTGGAAAATATAGGAAGATTGTAGCTAATTAATCTTATTCATTTGATACTTCATATAGATGATTTTTAAAATGTTTTATTTATCTTTGGTTTTATTACCTTATATGGTAACATTTGAATAAAAGAGAACTAGTAGAATCATCATTTCTTTGCTTGCAAGATGTCAAAATAACCACAAATATTTCCCCAACATACTATCCCTGAAGTTAACATTAGCATGTGTATCTTAGAGATGTGGAAGTGGATTTAGATAATTTAGCATATTAAGGGATCTAGAATGTCTAGAGTAAAGTATTTTATTCTGCTCATATTGCTGTATTCGATGTAGCAGTCAAAATACCTCAAAGAGCAGTGACTTCACAGAAAGAGAAGCATTCATTACTGTAGGGAAGAAACTGGTCCCATTTTACATAGAACAAATGGTATCAAAAGATATAGTTGCAACTCTCTCTAATCCAGTTAATATTGTTAAAGACTGGTTCATGCTGACTCAATTCAGGTGAACAAACTGTTTGTTTTTTTTTGCTTTTGATACCTATCTATTGCACTATGTAAAATTATTTTGGTTATACATATTTGAAAAACAACATTTTCACATCATCTAGGGACAATAGACATGTACACAAACCTAGTATGAGATACATACTATGCAAACAGTATTGCAATACAAGAACAACGTACTGTGAGATTTAGGTATAGATTAACTTGCAAATGTTTAAAATATTCCTGAAAGATTACACAATAAATGGTCAGAGTTGTTCACTGGGGAAAGCCAATGAAGTGATAGGGACTTTCTTTTCCAAAAGGAAAAAAAAATCAAGGCCATAGGACACCAGAGGGGAGGCAGTTGCATTCTAATGGGGGATGAGAAAGCTTCTCGATGGAACACTGGCTCTATCCTTTCCTCTTGGAGATGTCCCATGTCCTAGGTGAAAACATGTTTGATGATCCTGTGGTATCCAGAAGCTAGCTGTATACTAAGCCATAGGCTTTTCTAAGTCTCATTAACAAGTACACATACATGGCTGGGTTGTAGCTAATAGCTCCACAAACTATGTGATGAGTTAAATGTTCTGCATTGCATCACATCCACATTAATACAGCCACATGTAACGGAAATAAATACTCCCACATTTAGCTCGGTTTTCAGTTAATGAAGAACAAACGTTTGTAAATGCAGACTGTGGTGAATCTGTGCTGTTTGTCTGACAATAGATGTCAGTTTTGTCATCTGCTTGAATCTATTCAAAATATCACTTTAAAAATATTAGTTCAATGTCATTTCTGTTTAAGGCTTTGAAGGTTACAGTGAAGAAGTGCCTGGGTCACAAAGGAAAAGTAAAAACCGTAATACTTTTTTACAATAGGTGAACTTATGAGAATAAAAATGTCCATTCTTCTTTCAAAGCTATCTGGCATAACTCTATAATTTCATATTATTATTTCCCAATTGCTTTTTTCAGCAGTCCTGTATGAAATTCCATCACTTTCAAATATGAGTGTGGGAAGTGAGAAATAATCCATCCCTATATTGAAAAACTCATCTTTCCTGTGCTTTTTTACTAAGGGCTGCTGTGTACAAGCCTCTTGGATTGTTTTATTTGAATAAAATATATTCTTGGGAGAGATAGGAAAAAGAATGTTTTGTATGGCATCAGTTTGCCAGCTGGTTTATACAGGGCATTTGGTATTAAGTGATACAGAAACCTTATTACAATAGCAAAGGAATCTCAAGTGAAGGATACATTGGTATTACAATAAAAATGACCAATAACTTATTGATCATATGCTAGAGCGCTACCCTGAGGATAGTACTCATGGTTCTGACTAACAATATTGTCTGTGGACAGGGGGGCAAGCCAGTGCTGTTTATTTCAGTGTGCAGATAGGATCATGTGTGGTTTTCTACAGTAAGTAACCAGCCCACCCTGGAGGTATGGGTATATCCATGGGATTTTTATTGTTAGTGAAATGAGACTTCACCATATTACTACTGACGGCCAAACCCCCTGAAGTTTTCTGTTCTGCAGGCAAACTAATGTCCTATTAGGGGCCTAGACTTGCATTTTCTGGACTTCTGGGGGGCCACTTGCTTTAAATGACAGAGAGCCAAGGGATTCTTTGCATTCCTTAAACATATTAAGTTTTTGAAAGGCCATCTTAGAGTCCATAGGTAGACCACACTCAGTTCATTTATTTGGCATTTGGTTTATGTGACACCCCCTCCAGAGGGTACTAGTTCATATTCCTAAGGCAAGCTATCTCAACCTCAACACTACTGACATTTGGGATCAAATAAGTTTGTGTGCGGGAGCTGTCCTGTGCATTGTAGGATATTTGGCAGCACCGGAGGCCTTTACCCACCAGATGTCAGTAGCAGCGCCCCGCCCGCCCCCCCACCTAAGTGTGACAACCAAAAATTTCTCTTGAGCCTGCCAAATGCCCCTGGGGAGCAAAATCACTTCTAATTTAGAACCACTGAGCAAAATATAAAAGGAATGCTTTTCATACACATACATAATGTTATATGAATTTGGGCAAAAACTATCCCTTAAGGGAGGAAACTATTCCCGGGATGATAGTTTGTTAAAGGACTCATTCCCAGTTTCTAGGCAAAAATTTGCAAAGCGTAATGCGTATATTACTAGATACAGACGCATAGAATGACATGTTTAGAATTACCTTAGTTTGCTATTATGGCTAGCAAGGTCTGTCAATTTTCTCTTTCCTGTTCCGCAAGAACACGACACCTATGCTTCAAGTATTTTATTTGGATTTTTTTTTTTTTTAATGTGACAGTCATGTGAAACTCATTTTAAACCATGACAGATACATGGCAGGGACTAAGAAAAAGTGAAGAGATTGGGAAACTCACTCTGCAGGGTTTATTTTGGAGTCTAGTCCTGTATATTTTCTTTAGATACTGTACCTCTAAGCCTTAGATGCAATAGCAACCTCTCTTGTCATGGCTTAAACAAGGGTTTCCTGTGAATTTATCTGGCTTATGTTTGGATTTAGGAAGAGCTTATTTCAGAATACCAGAATTAGAGGATGAAGGCAGTGCTGAGTCTATTCTTCCCAGTCTGTTTTCCTTTCTAAATGATTCTCTCCCTTGAATGGCCATATTGGAACTCGCTGGGAAGTATGAAACATAATTCTTCTTTGATGGATAGGATTAGAGCAGGTAGAACAAGAATCATTAAATTTAACCCCAATGGTTTCCTTTATTCGGATCAGTTTCCTTGACTAGTTTCTTTATGTTTTTGCTCTGTTTTCCCCATAGAATTTTCTGTAGACTCTGCCTGTCAATCCAATCTGATTGCTTTCATTTTTAATACTCCAACTGGTACATTTTGCAGGGTAAACCAGCCATGCTAAACTGTGATGCAAAATGTTCTCCCTTGGTAAAAGAAACTGAAACTGGGTTTCTCACAGAAGTTAACCTTTGCATGGTGAATGAGATGGACTGTTTTGTGGATTAGCCATGGGTGCCTGTCATGTCATTATGAGCCCCAAATAAGACTTTCTGAAGGCTGAGTGGCGTGGTAGTTAAGCACTGGCTTGGGAAGCCAGCGGCCCTAGTTCGGTCCCACATATGAGGGCCAGTGACACTGCCCTCAAAAAAAAAAAAAAAGAAAAGAAAGAAAAGAAATAGCCTCAAGGAAATTTAGAGAAACGAGCATTCTAAGTAGAGAGCATTGTAAGTTCAGTGACCCAAGGTAGGAGTGAGAATGACAGGACCATATGACAAAATGTCTGTGTGGCTGGAAGGCTGGATGGCTGGATCCAAATTGGCTAGGAAGATAGGGGTAGGAGAAAATATTAGAGAGATGGGCAATAGCCTGATTGTGCTGGCCAATACCAGGAATTCAAATTTTGTTGTCATTGCAATGGAAAGCTAATGGAAGGGTTTTAGGCTGATTAATGTACAGAGGAGATACGATTTAAGTGGCTAAATAGAGAAACTCCATGAAATGTTTTAGAGTTTTACCCTTCTTTGGTACATGTAGTAAATGTTTAATAATTTTTTTTAAGTAGAAGGATGGATGTTTTCTTACATAGTAAATGACTTATTTTAAATGTCAGGTGTATTAGCTGTAATTTACATAAAATATATATTCACTATTTATAGTGTACAATTCTCTGACAAGCACATAGTCATGTAACCACCAAATAATCAAGATATAGACCAGTTACATCATGTTCCCTCATGTGTCACTGTAGTCAACCCTTCCCCTAAACCACACTTTGGCATCCACTGATCTTTTTTCTGTCTTTATAGTTTTGCATTTTCTATATTGTGATATATAATTATCAGAATATAGAGTCTTTTGTGTTTGACTTCTTTCATTTGGCGTAATTCACTTGAGTTCATCATGTTAAATGTACCAGTAGTTCTTGCCTTTTTATTACTGAGTAGTGTTCCATTATATGAGTATACCACAGTTTGTTTATTGGCGCAATTGGAGGATATTTGGCTTGTTTCCAGTCTTCGGCAAGTATCGATAAATGTGCTATAAACATTTGCATAAGTTTTTTTTGTGTGTAGCATACCTTTTCATTTATCTTTAGTTAATATGTACCAGTGCTGTTATTGAGTTATATATTATGTGAATGTTTAACTTTTTAAGAAATTGCCAAGCTGTTTTCCACAATAGATGTACCATTCTGCATCTCCACCAGCAATGAATGAGAGTTTCAATTTCTCTGAATCCTTGCCAGCACTAGTATTGTCATTTAAAAAAAAATAAAAGGCCATTCTAGTAGATGTATAGTCAATAGTTTTTTGGGTTTTTTTTCCAAACTGCACAACTATAAATTTAGAGGTCTGGTGGGTATGAATGGTAAGGATATAATGTGTAATTGAGTAATTTTTTCAGCTATATTTTTTTTAGCTCTGATGAGAGTTAGATAAAGTAAATTTGAGACTTTAGTTTCCCAGTACTTGCTTGGAGACTTTTATAGAATATAAGCTTGAAGAATTTACTCCTAGAATCCTGGCAACCTTGAAATCCAGCCCTTTTATATTCCATGGGAGTCTTATGAAATGCCTCTTTTGAAAGGTAACCCATGAGATCCTCTAGTCCAAATATCAGTGACTCCTAAGGGGTAATGAAACTTTTATGCCCAAAACTCCAATCTCAGTCATACTATTTTGAAAACTAAAATACAAAGTAGTAGTTAACTTTTACAAACAGTACGTGAAAGTGAAATAATTATTCCATTATCCCTGATACATATTGGGTTGTCGGAAAAGTCATGATGCATTGTTGCAACAAAAAAAAAACAAACAGAAAAAATGTGTCATGACTTTTCCGACACCCCATATTTTCCCAATCTAGCCTCACATCAGTGCAGCACTGCATTGCAGGCAACCTGGCTATGACTTTCCTGTGGCTGGCCACTCCAGCCTTTCACGTACCAGTGAGACATGAAGAAAGAAACATGACTGAGAATCCAGCTCAGGAATGTGAATATTAGGTAGCCTGTGAACTCTAGGGTATCACCTGAGCAAAGATGGGTGTGTCACTGATTTCAGTATCTAGAAGCTACCATTTAATAGCACTCTAGAAGGATCATCCTCCTGTGCTTTGCGAAACCCTGATCTTGCTAAGTATCATTCTACAGTTGTTCAAAGAACAGGCCTGGAGGGCTAGAAAACGCACTTCCTTTTTCAGGAGTATTTCATATAAGTCCAGAATCACCCCCAATGCCATGACTGAATCCAGAAAATAGTCCTATCCCCACCTAGACACAAAAGTTGCCTGCTTTATGCTCTTTTCCTGGAGAAACTATTTAGCTTAGTTTATGTGTGCGAGTATGGACTCATGCCTCGCACAAGCTATTCAGGGCTCCCTTGGAAGCTGATTGTATTTCCTGAATGAAGAGATAGGTGAAATGTGTATATGTGTAACATCAGCCACCTTTATAAAGCTCAGTATTGTCATTTTGCTTTTCTTCAAAAGAGTTTTGGAATGGCACTGCCTCTATACAAACATTAAAATTTAAAAAATTAAAAACAAACAAAACACAACAACCACCAAAAAATAATAATAATTAAAATAGTGCCTGTGGCTTTTCTCCCCGCTGTGGGTTCAACATTCTATTACACTCACCTGACATCAGAGAGATTTTGTGCAACCAATTTTATAAGATGACTGAAAGTTGTCATTTTTGTTCAGATGGATTTATTTCTCTTAGTGGAATCAAATACCCTAAATCTCCTGGATGCTCCTCTTAAAAGTTGGTGGAAAAACATGAGGGAGAAGAACTCTGTCTTCCCCAGAGGTGCTTGGTAGCATTTGATGAGCAGCTCGGCATGCAGCAGCTTGATGAATCTTCTTTTTGTGTTGTTTTCTGTTTGCAGATTTTATTCTTCACCGTACAGTATTGCAACCAACCGCATGATCCCACAGACATCTATCACGCCATTCATTGCTGCTTCCCCTGTCTCCACATACCAGGTATGTCCGATTTACCTGCACCTCTGGACAGATCTTTCTTGCCAGTAATCGACTACACAAAGGTGAAAGGGACACAGTAGAATTTTTGTTTTAATTGTCCTAAGACATTTTAGTCACCTCTTAATGTAATAATACTCAAGTTATCAATTAGCTTATACCTTCAAGGGCTTGTTTGCATCTATTTCACTGAGTAATAAAATCCACCATGCCTTTCATTGTTCCTGCTGAGTTCTCATGATTATGCTACTTTCCAGCCAACTTTACCACAGCTTTCTTACCACTAAGAAATTAGTTTGTTTGTTGTCTATTATTTTGGTTGTCACATTTCCTGTTGTGTCTTTTCTAAAAGCACATTGCTAGCATTCCCTGCACTTACTTACACTCCAACATATCGTATCATTGTCATCTCATTGGGTCACAGATGTCCTGTGCTATCCATGTAAAGCTATGTGGATAGATGTCATTGTTTTCCTGAGAAACTAAGGAAGATTATCGAAGAGGTAAAAAGTTATTCCTACTTTCTGCTCATACCCATGGTCAGTTCCAAAGAGGCCAAAAGAGACGTGAGGGATTCCACATGTTGAAACACAAGAAAACCTGAAACTCCCTGTGTGTCCTAAACCAGTTGTAGCCAGTTAATTCTAGATACACAAGTGGATTGAAATAGTCATACTTCTCCTCAAAAAATACCTCTTATCTTATTTCTTTGCATTATCAAATATGTGATATTAGTCCTGACTTCTCTTTACCTCATAGTGTTCTTAGAATTCTTCTAATTATAATTAGGAATTGCTATAAATGCTAGAGAGTATCAAGAGTATCTAGTATCATTTTTTACAACTTTCAAGAGAGAAAGAGAAAGCGTGAGAGAGAGTGCAAGTGTGTGCATGCCATGTGTTTCTCTATATTTTGCAGATGGTGGGGGTGGATGTTTTACAACGGGTAAAACTGTAATGTTGCTGACTGCTACTAATTCAGTTAAGTGTCACCTTATTCAGCCACTACATACTTCATTTCAGAATGTCCCAGTTGTCAGAGCATCAAACTTGAGACTATGTACATTTTTCCTGAACTGATCCCTCCAGAAGCAGATCATTTCATTCTTTTTCTGCACTTAGATTCTTGATACATGTCGGTGGGTGAACAGAAATTACTTTTCGTGTGAATTGCATTATAGAGTCTCAAAATGGCCGACTTCTTAATTGCCTTTCTTTGGGACCCATGAGACTATGTGCAGGTGCTATTCAGTTTTGTTTTTCCTGCAGGCCTGCCTGGTTGTAATGTGTGTTTTGCTTTTTTTACCCATTTTTTTTTCCCCTAATCTTGGCCTCTGTTTCAGCCAAGACCACCCATTGAGCCTCAGTATAGAACACTTTGGTGACATGAATAAAATATCCACAGAAAAATGATTTCACTTGGGAGAGCTCATAAGTGGAATTTAACCCCATTTCTCTTTTCTCAAAAAAGGAATTAGAGCAATTTCCTATGTTGCTGATTCTTGCCTTTCACCACTTCTTCCCTGCCTCCTTTTTTAAAATATAAAGTACATTGGCAATTTTGCTTGTATGAGTAAATCAAAAACAAAATATTCAATGTTCTCTATATGACAATTGGCTCTTAAAGCTAACTAACTGTCTCATTTGGCTGACAAGACACATTTCAGAACCATTGGTTGGCTCAAATCTCATTTTTAGCTACCATACCAATTACTATAAGAGAAAAAAAATCACAAACTTGCTTACCTTGAGTTTATCCCAAAGTATTCCCCAAGATTTTTGGTTGATCTCTTTAATTCTTACCCCAACTTTTACCACTTGGACTTATTTCCAAGATGGGCATCACTTGAAAATTAGAACAAATGACAGAGAAAGAGGAAGTCTTAGCAGTCAACTCTTGCTTCCTTTGTTCTTTGCCTGGGTATCCCTGGAAGTTGACCTCTAAATAGGAAATCCTTGAGGCCTCCTAATACGTTAGTCTCCAACACCATCCACAACATATGCTCCAGAGCCCCACCTGGTCCATGTGGGCACTACTGTAGCCAACTCTAGTGAAGTAGGAATTTGCTTTACATTTTATTATGTTTCAGGGACCAAATTAACCAAGTCCAAGAATATCATTTGTGTCCTTAGTTTTGAGCACTAATTAGCTAAAAAGTCAGATGGACTCCACTTTCTTATGACCTAGTGTGACTCCACTGAACGCAAGAACCAAGTTCTCTCTGTGATTGCTTTGTGCTAATAAATGCTGTTTGATGCATAGGTCCAGAGTACTTCATGGATGCCTCATCCGCCATACGTTATGCAACCAACAGTAAGTGTTCTCAGTCACCTGAGGCTAAATATTTCTATTATCCAAGTGCAAGCTTTTGTAATGCATAGAAGCTTTGGGGTAAAGCTTTTGTTATATTCCATACCTCTTCAGGCAGCCATATTTTCCAGATAAAAAGCTGTTCCTGAAATTCTACAAAAGCATGTACATTAGAGACATATAGACATAAAGAGGCAGAGATGATAAAGATAGAAATGGAGATAATAGATAGATAGATGATAGATAGATAGATAGATAGATAGATAGATAGATAGATAGATGATATCTATAGAGAGAGATAATAGATAAGTAGATAGATAAACTTTCTTGGAAATAGTAGTCATAGCAGTCAGTCTCTCAAGTTGATGTCTACTATTTGTTATGAATAGAGAATTTCTACTTCATTCAGGAACTCTGAGCTCTGAACAACTGAATTCACTATAGGAAGAAAGCCTTTCTGTTTTCCTTTTCCTTCTATTACGCTTTATTTTCTTCAAATGCCATTTGGTGTGCTTTGGGGGTGAATTTCAGTATCATGGTCAAGTGCTGACTCAAAGCAATATATTTGAAATAGGAAGGTAGCTTTCTAGTGATAGATGGAGATATACAGATAGATAGCAAGGGTGGCAGATATTTTTTATGTTAAATAACTAGACCATTCTCTTCTTCTTTAGTGGAAAATGTCTTCCCAAAATATTCAAACTCTATTTTTTCTACTTGCTAGATTTCCCATTTTGTAGAACAATATTACATCAGTCCCAAGTGAAAAATATTATATATCCCATTAGAATCTAGACTGAAGGTTAATGATTCCATTTACCTTCATCTAGTTCTTCCAGATTTTCTAGCTCTATAGAAGTACAAGATAGAGAGATTTCAGTAGTAGTATATTCATGGTAGTGTGAGGAAGAGAAGGATCCCTAGACTGAAAGCTGTGTGACACAATCTCTGGTGTACTCTTTTGGGTATGATCACATCTGTGCCTTTGTTTCCTTTTCTGTCACTATATTTAACTATATTCAGGGTTCGGGGTGGGGAGCCAATGAGAGAGTTTCACATGTGGAAACAATTTTTTTAAGTATGACATGTAATCCATGATTATTACCATTATCCTTATTATTATTGAATGCATTTCTTGTATGAAGAAGAAGCAATGCTACATTTTAACTCTTTTAAAAGCTAAATGTAAATAAGGCAGCACATATTAATGACCAGGGAGCTAAATGCACAGGCATCCATTTCCTGGACTCAAAGGATCACAGCACCTGGTTTTCATATTTGAGCTTTCTCCATTTTTTTTTTAAATAAGGAACATTCCGTGTTGCTCCTAATGTTTTGATACTTTGCTTTATATTTAAGGAATAAGATATATGTGGCTTACTATAGCAGAACGTCAGACCATATTTTGTAAATCCCTCTCTTTACTCTTATTTCCTCACCTTGGGGGCTTCCTGAGTTCATCTGGTCTCTGTTCTGTAAATCATACCAACATACAACAAATCCAAGATACACTTTCCTGTCCAAGTCATGAGGTAAAATTCAATATATGCTGCCAAACCAATGTATAGCACAGACTGAGCCAACACAGGAAAAGGGAAGATGTCCTGCCAAGTTCTGGAGAGTAGACTTTCTACCAGGAAACAACTACCTTCTAAAAAAAATAATGTGTTCATCTATAGAGCACTAATGCTAGCTTAGTCCTCACCCGAAGGTTAAGCATCATCTCATTGTGGCCAAAAGGAATGCACATCTGGCAACATCTGTATATTTTGCCAGATGTCAAAGTGTATAAGACTCTGCAGTTTTCTAGAGCTGTGAGGGGAATGGAAGATGTTTTCGTATATGTCTTTATTTCAACTATTACTTAGGACCTTCGAAAATTTTTTCACTACCTTATCCACCCTAGCATAGATTCAGCACTATTTTTGGATGTGTCATTTCTCATACATCTTACTCTAGCAATAGCTCTGTCTGTGTGTTTGTGTGTGTGTGTGTGTGTGTGTGTGTGTGTGATTTGTCCCCTTGGATCTTCCTTGCTATAGCTACTGATCATTGACATCTTATTTGTTTTTATTTTTTTTATTTTTTTAGCTGAGCCATCCTGCCACCTATTGGCAGCTTAGCGGCAGCTCAGCTCAGGCTGGCATTGAACTGCTGTTGCTCAGCGCTCAGCTCACACCGTTCAGCGAGCTCTTAACCAACTGAGCCACTCGGCCAGCTCTCACTGACATCTGATCACTTCCCATGCCTAGACTGTGCATCATGTTTGAGCTTAGGTCACTCGGTTTAAAATGTAGTGTTTGTGGCTGGGGCAGATTCCTGGGAAAAGGAATGGCTGGGCCACTCACCACTTCATTGTCTTTAACATGGAAAAATTGGCTGAACAGTGTCATGGAAACACAGAGTTTATACCATCAATCTTTGCCCTGCTATGGTGTTGCTGGTTGTCTAGATTGCATAAATAACCTTACCCAACTGGTCTCAGTTTCATTATCAAAGTGAAGGTTAATTAATCACTCTGTGATACTAAAATACAAGCATACTTCAGCAATCTAAGGCAAAAAATCAAAATACCTGGATCTGAAAAGAATGAATGAATGAATGATGATTAATTGCTTGGATTCTTGATTAGGCTCTTTGAGATAAAAATCTTTCCTAACTATGGAACTTAGGGCAATTAAGCTTTCTGGGCTACAGTTTTTGTCATCTGTTATGTGAACATAATAATACTTAAATAGTTATGCATCATTAAATGAAATAAGTTATTAAAGTACTTAAAATAGTGCCTGGCAAATAGCAAACACTCAATAAATTATTTATTTATTTATGTATTTATTTATTTATTTATTTATTTATATAAGTAGTGCACATTATGTCTTAGATTGGCCCAATTATATGAGTTTGGTGGAGATAGCCTCCACGTAAGACAAATTGCTTAGATTGGTACCATATTATTTACTTACTAAACCACTCAACACCTACTACTAAAAAAATAAATAAAAAGGCCCATTGAGTATCTCCTTTATGTCATTAACTAGAATCTACACATAAATTCAAGGTGTCTGAACCTATATATCTCCAATACGTTGCCTTCATGCTAACTTGCTCACAGCTTTCCTCTCTCTCACTTTTTTCTCTTCCACCGTTTTGAGAAAAATCTCATGTACAAACCTAAGTGTATAGTCATATTTCCCCCCCACCTTGCCCCATCACTGAGTGCACTGGAGCCAGAAGCCCTCCAGGTTTTCTTTTAATCTTGTCTGGAAAGACTCTAAGATCTCCACCAGGTTTTGGAAGAGAAAGCAGTGCTTCCAGAGTCTTAGTGCCTCTGGTCTTTACCAGGGTGGATGAATGGTTAAAGCAGAGAAGCAGCCATCTGTCAGAGAGAAACAAAATGATGGAAAGAAGGGATGGACGGGAGTGGCAAAGGAATGAGAGAAGAACAGAAAGCATAAGCGTAAAGCTGGAGTTTATCATTTAAGTTTGCTGTTTTAGAGATTGTATTTTCTAAGTTGTGAGTAATGTACTGTTTTCGTAGATTTGGAGAAAGGATTCTGAGAGGATTTTTTTTTTTACTTTTAAGAAAGAAGGGATAAAAGTCTCCTTGCCTGAGTGAGAACTCTCATATTGGTGCTTATTAAAAAGAAAACGGTTGGTTCTCTGTTAGTTATCAGACCCTGGGACTTTCTCTGGTCCCTTGGAAAGTTGTCAATCCCTACTTAAGGCAGAAAGAGTGCTTCTGTTTGCATTTTGTTGTTGTTCACCTGAACAGACACTGAGGAGGGAGCACTGTTCGAATAAATTAGGAATTCACTTTTCGCTGTGAGGAAGTAAAAATGCTGACTTTGTCAATGCAATCAGTTATTTGTTCCTGCTTCTCCGTGCAGGGTTCTGTATTATACTCTGAAATCTCACCATCACACTGACAGAATTTTAATAGATGATGGATTGCACCAAATACCTACTCTGCATAGCAGCATGTCACAGTGGAATCTCATATGAATGCACAATTGAAATTTCTGTGTTGCAATACATGGGATATTTTGTGAAATGAGTGCTGACAAGGAGAAAAGATGATGGTTCCCAAGAAGCATAGTTCCATTCCCTTAAATTTTATTTAGGCTCATTTAAATCATAAATCTTCTTCTTCATATGGCTAGTATTATTTCATCTCAAGGAGAAAGGTCAGCTTTCATTTTTACTTAATTACAAATCAGTTATCTAATTACAGCATTCGAAGAAATGAAGGGTGCCCTTATTGAATCATTGGATGATTTGTTGCTATGCATGGCTGAATTATAACTTTTGGGATTAATAAACCTGAAGTTTACAGCTAAACTTTAAATATAAACTTGCCCTCTACAAAATCGCTGTTCACGAAAGCTCTTTATATTTGATTTAGTCATGCAAACAGGTAAGACCTAAGGCTTAATTTTAAATGTTGTGCCCCCCAAAATTTGTAGGTGTGTTTTCTGTAAAAGCACATCACCAAATTTGGAAAGAATATTTAAATCTTTAGAATTCTGTTCAGGAAGCAAGTTTTTAGATACTATCCTTTTACTCCAACACCTGAGGTGAGCAAAAATCCTAATCCTCCTATATTCATTATGAAAGTCAGAATGCTTTTGCTATCAAAGGAGTTAGCCCGGTAAAAATATATCACTAGGTCAAATCTTCTTTTTTAAACTATAGAGCAAAAACAAAACAATAGCAACTCTCACCCATATATGCTATTTCTACCAGAAGAGAATTCAAATGGATGAGAATTAACTTAGGACGAGCAGTTTCTTTTGACCATCACCTCCTTTCAAAGTCAGGTCATGTGAGTGTGAACAAAATCATTTCCACATAATGTCTCTTAGACACCTTAACTATGGGGGGGGGTACAAAATGAAAAACACAGTGCTAGCTTTGCTTTTGCCACTGTTAGCTTCCAAATTCTACAATAATTTTTCAAAAATAATCTAAAGTGACTTTAGAAAATGAAATTCAATGTTCATAATTCAAAAGTGTATATAAAGCAAAACATACTTTCCACTTAGGACCTCTTAACTCATCAATTCTACTCTCTAGAAGTAAACATTGTAAATAAATGTGTATGCCACCATCCAATTTTTGTGTACATATGAAAATACATATGTCCGTGGGTAAATATGTATATATTTTTAAGATAATCCAAGATCAACATGCACATATTATATTGCAACATAATAGAATGTCTTGCATGTCATTACATGAGTCACATTACATGAGTGACATAAAGATCTATGTCATATTTTAACATTTTATAATATGTAATTATATAAATATGCCAGAGGGTATTTAACCAATTTCCTATTCATAGTCCTTTAAGTTGTGTCTAGTACTTGCTCATAAATCAAGACTAATATTGAGCACTTGTGAGAAAATAACTGTAGGATAAATTGATGGTACAAAAGGTATGTGTGTGCTAAAATTTAATATACATTGTTAAATTGCACTTTAAGTATGAGTATTTGCCCATGGCCTCAACTAACACTGGGTAATCTCAAGTTTCAAATATTTGATTAATGTGATAAATTGTGAATAATAACTTATTGATGTTTTACTTTTATTTCTCTGAGTCCTAGAGGAGTTGAGTTGTTTTTTCATATGTTTATTGACAAATTTTATTTTCTTTTTTTCTGAGTTCCAAGTTCCTTTACTTTCCTCATTTATCTTTTGGGGTATTGATCTTTTCTTATTTTTCGAAGAACTTATTACAATTGGTATGTTAACATTGTCATAGGAAATCTAGATATTTGCTCAGTTTACTTGGAATTTAATTTTATGGTGTTCATTATACAGAACTTTAATAACTAGTATTATGTTTTTAGTATTTAGCATTTATCAGTTATAACCTTTATAACACAGTCAATAATCTTTTTCTGTAAAGAGCCAAACAACATATATTTTCAGTTTTTGTGGGCCATATGGTCTCTGTTACACCTAGGCAATTATGTGACATTAGTGTGAAAGCAGATATAGACAATATATAAATGGTCATGGTGAGTTCCAATAAAACTTTATTTACAGAAACAGATACAGGTCACATTTGGCTCATAGGCCGTATTTTGCCAGCCCCTGCTTCAGAGCATCTGGACTCAATGCAAAATACCTTTTTAACTATAAGATTTAAAACACCATATGTTTTTGTTTGGTGATTTTTTTCTTTCTTTTGGTTATTGTGGCTTTTGTGTTTTTTAGTTTAGTAACTTTTAAAATTGAGATATAATTGACAAACAAAGTATCACCATATGTTTTATTATTGTGTTTATAGTATATTTTATTTTAAATTTGTGTTACTTTTGGAGTCTATTTTGTAATATTGGATGAGATTATGATCCAACTTTTTTCTTGCCCTCAAATGAGTAACAAATTGTCATAAACAACTTCTACCATAAATCCTCTATATTTTTTCCACTGATATAAAATTTTATGCCAAATTTTATCATAGGATAAGTCTCTTTATTCCTTTGGTTGCATTTTTTCACTCTATTCTGTTTTATTTTTGACCATCGTTCTATGATTGTAATAACTATCATTTTTTAATTCCATCTATACCTGACAGGACTTGTCCCTAATGTTAATTTTTTCTTGTCTCTCAACAAATTTTCTAGCTATGTTGTATTTCTCAAGAATTCGTTCAGCTATTTTACATCTCCAGAATACCTTTAGTAGTAGTTTGTGAATTTTTAAAAATCCACTAAAATTTTGATTGGGATCACTTTAAATACACACACACACACACACACACACACATTAACTTATGGGAAATTTAAGAATATGGGATATTTACAATGTTGAACTTTTCCAAATAAAATTGTGAGATACTTAAAGTGAACATAATGATGATTTGGTACACATTACGAAAGAATTCCCACCATGTTGGTAATTAACACAACCATCACCTCACATTTTTATCGTGTGTGTGTGTGTGTGTGTGTGTGTGTGTGTAAGACAGAGAGAGAGAGAGAGAGAGAGCATTTAAGTCTTCTCTCTTAGCAAATTTCAAATATATAATATAGTCTTATCAACTATAGTCACCGTGATTTACATTAAATTCTCAGACCTTATTCATCTTATAGCTGAACATGTGTACCCTTTTACCAACCTCACACTATTTCCCCCACCACCCCCAACCCCTGGCAAACACTTTTCGACTCTGTTTCTGTAAGTTCTCTGTTTCTTTCTTTCTTTCTTTCTCTCTTTCTTTCTTTCTTTCTTTCTTTCATTCATTCATTCATTCATTCATTCATTCACTCACTCATGTATTCATTCATTCTTTAAATTACACATACAAGTGATACCAAGCAGTATTTATCTTTCTCTGCCAAGCTTATTTCACTTAGGATAATGACCTCGAGGTCCATCTACAGCAGGTATCTCTTTGGAATTCTGTTTGTAATATATATATATATATATATATATATATATATATATATATATATATATATATTCATTCAGAAGTGGGATCCCTGGATCCTGTTGGCCATTTGTATGTCTTTGGGGAAATGTCTGTTTAGTTCATCTCCCCATTTTAAAAATCAAATAATTGGGGTTTTGCTATTGAGTAATATGAGTTCTTTATATACTGTGAATATTAACCCCTTATAAGATATATGATTTACAAATATTTTTTCTAATTTAATAAGATATACTTTGTTGATGGTTTCCTTTGCTATTCAGAAGCTTATCAGTTTGATGTAGTCCCATATGTTTTTATTATGCTTTTATTGCCTTCATTTTTGTTGTCAAAAAAACAAATAAACTAACAAACAAACAAAAACCTCATTTCCAAGATCTATGTCAGAGAGCTTATCCCCTGTGTTTTCTTCTAAGAGTATTACAGTTTCAGGTTTAATGTTCAAGTCTTTAATCCATTTTGAGTTGAGTTTTGTGTATGGTAAAAGATAGGAACTGAGTTTCATTTTTTTGTATGTGCTATCCAGTTTTCCCAATGCTATTTATTAAATAACTTTCCAAATTGCATATTCTTGGCTCCTTTGTTATAAATTAATTGACCATATACACATAGTTTTATTTCTTGGGCTCTTTATTGTTTCATTGATCCCTGTGTCTGTTTTTATGCCAATGTCATATGGTTTTGATTATTATAGCTGTGTAGTATAGCTTGAAATTAGCAAGTATATGCCTCTAGTTTTGTTCTTTCTCAGTATTGCTTTGGCTATTTAGGGTTTTTTGTAGTTCCATATGTATTTTAGGATTGTTTTTTCTGTTTCTGTGAAAAAAAAAATGCCATTGGAATTTTGATAGAGATTTCATTGAATATGTAGATTCCTTTGGGTAAGATTGACATTTTAATAATATTAATTCTTCCAATCTATGAGCACAGAATATTTTTCTCTTTGTGTTTTCATTCCCTGGTTAAATATATTCCTATGTATTTTCCTCTTTTTGATAAAATTGTAAATGGGATTGTTTTCTTAATTTCTGTTTCTGATAGTTCGTTATTAGCATATAGAAACATAACTGATTTTTAGATATTGATTTTGTATCCTGTAACTTTACTAGATTTGCTTATTAGTTCTAACAGTTTTTTTTGCTGGGCTTATGGGGTTTTCTATATATATAAAATTATGTCATCTGCAAATAATGACAGGTTTACTTCTTCCTTTCCACTTTGGATGTCTTTCATTTCATTTGCTTGCCTAATTTCTCTGGCTAGGGCTTCCAATACTATGTTGAATCAAGGTGGCAAGAGTGAGCAAACATCCTTGTCTTTTTCCTGATCTTACATGAACAACTTTCAGCATTTCATTATTGAATATGATATTAGTTGTGGGCTTCCTAAATATATGGCCTTTATTATATTGAGGTACATTCCCACTGGACCTAATTTATTGAAAGTTCTTTTTATCAAGAATGGATGTTGAATTTTCTCAAATGCTTTTTCTGCATCTGTTGAGATGACTATATGATTTTTGTTCTTATTTTGTTGATGTGCATCATATTCATTGATTTGTGGGTATTAAACCATCCTTGCATTTTTTTAATAAATCCCACTTCATGATAGTGTATGGTTCTATTAATGTATTGTTGAATTGGATGTGCTAATACTTTATTGAGGATTTTTGAATGTTTTCATCAGGGATATTGGCCAGTAATATCTTTTCTTGTACTGTCCTTGCCTAGTTGTGGTATCTGGGTAAAATGAGTTTATAAGTATTCCCTCCTCTTCCCTTTGTTAAAAGAGTGTGAGCAGAATTGGTATTATTCTTTGAATATTTCACAGAATTCACCAGTGATGGCATCTGGTCCTGGAATGTTCTTTGTTAGGACGTTTTTGATTACTGATTCCATCTCCTTATTAGTAATTAATCTACTCAGATTTTCTGTTTCTTCAGGATTCAGTTTTGATGGCTTGAATGTTTCTAAGAACATATCCATTTCTTTTAGATTGTCCATTTTTTTGGTGTATAATTGCTCATAGTAGTCTTTTATGATCCTTTATTTTTGTACAGTATCAGTTGTAATGTCTCCGCTTTCGTTTCTAATTTTATTTGTCTTCTCTTTATTTTCCTTGGTAAGCCTAGCCAGAGCTTTATCTATTTTGTTTATCTTTAAAAAAAAAAATCACCTCCTAGGTTTATTGATCTTTTTTGTTGTCTTTTTAGTCTCTATTTATTTCTGCTCTGATCTTTGTTATTTCCTTCCTTGTACTAATTTTGGGCTTAGTTTGTCCGTTTTTTAGTTCTTTGAGATGTGAGGTTAGGTTGTTTATTTGATTCTTTTTCATTTCTTTTTTTAATGTGAGCATTTATCCCTGAACTTTTCCTCTTAGAACTGTTTTTGCTGCATCTCATAAGTTTTGGTATGCTGTATTTCCATTTTCATTTGTCTCAAGATATTGTTTTTATTTTTCCTTCGTTTTCTTCTCAACCTATTTTTGTTCAGCAGTGTGTTATTCAATAAACAATTAGTTTATGTATTTTGAGTCCTTTAATAGACTACTAGAGTTTTCTCAATATATTTACTTTATATTTCTTAAATATTTTATTTGGTATCTTAATATTTTTGTTACTAAAGCTATAATATTTTTAAATTATATATTTTTTTATTTTATTTATTTTTTATTATTATATTTATTGGGATGACATTGGTTAATAAAATTATATAGGTTTCAATGTACAAGTTCTATATAATACATCATCTGTATGTTGCATTGTGTCATCACCACACAAAGTCAAATACCCTCTTCTACCTCATCCCTCCTCCTGTACCCTCTGGTAACCAGTAAATTAATTGTCTGTTTCTATGAGTTTTTGTTTGTTTGCTTGTCTTGTTTGTTTCTTGCTTTCAGTTTTATATACTACATGTCAGTGAAATCATCCATGAAGCTATATGAATGCTTATGTTCATTAAATTATATTTTCTAATGGATCATTTTGATGTACAGAAAAATAATCTATTTTTGTACACTAATATTATTAATTTAAATTTAAAACATTCTTTAATTATTCAAAAGCATGTTGAAATTTAGAACATATGCATGATTAAAAATAAGAATATAAAAACACCAATTTTCTCTTGCCCAAAGATTGCTGTAGTTAACATCTAACAGTATGTATCTCCAGATCTTTATCTGCACCTATACTTACGTTTACTTATCTATTTCATCTCACATAATACTCATATATAGCATATATATCACATATATGTATGTATGTATTAGCTTTTATTAAAATGAGACTACACAGGACATGCTATTTTTAAACTTTTCAGCTAACCATCTGTACTTTTCCATGTCAATACATTTTTATCTATTCTAATCAAATTTTCTCAACAGTCAAAAAAATTGTTTTTATAAACCTGAATTACCCAAGTAAGGGAGCAATCGATGCACACATTATATCTGGTTGTTGTGTCCTGTAATTCTCATTTTATCCTGCACAGTAGTTTTTCTTTCTTATATTCCTGATGAGCTGCCTTGCAGTTTCCCACCTTTCAGAAATGTCTGGTTCAATCTTCATGGTGCTATTTATGCTGTTTTTCTGTCCCATATATGAAATAATTTTATAACCAACTCATTTTTTAAATTTCCTTGTAATTTCTAATAATTACATTGAGAATCAGGTTTCCTAGGCCAAAATATAACCTTGTTTTCCACCTCATTTTAAATATTTATATTTCACAATCCATTATCTCAGCCAATTGCATTGCAGGATATCCTTTGACTTATTTTTAATCTTAATGAGAATTTAATCAAAGTTCTTTTGAGAAAATATCGAGATTTTTCAAATTTATTTTATCAGTGTTATTAATGTATTTGTAATCCATTATATTTTAGTTAATTTTATTAACACATTTTTATTAAAGTGAAACCATCCTACAATGAACTCCTTTTGGTCATGATGTATTAAAGTGTATTTCTCGATTACATTTGTTAACATTTTATTTTTTATTTTAACATCAGTCTTTATTAATAAAATTATTAACTGGTATTTTCTCTTAGGTGTACTATTTTTGTCAGATTTAGCTATCAAAACTATAACAGCTTTGTAAAAATAATTTGGATTTCTTTTCTCTAAATTCTAGACCAATTTTAAATATAATTAAATGTATCTGGTTTTAAAGATTTAAAAGAATCAAATGTGAAATCATTTTGGCTTTTGGAGAGGGATGCATTTATTCCACTAAACCCAATTTTAAAAAATATATTACCTCTGTCATATATATTATCAGGAGACTAAAACATTGTAATGGATGTAAGGATTTATAACCATCATTAAGTACAGATTGTTACATAGTCAGTTTAATAGTTTAGTTGCCAAATGATGAAATAATTAAATGCTGAAATGGCATGGTTTTGAGCAAATTGGCATTATTATTTATCCCATGACTAGTTGCTGAATTTGGGACATATATCTTAAATTAAGTATTGTGCAAATTTAAAAAAATCAATCACAAGCTGTGTAATAAGAAATTGTTAGATAATAGCAAGTTGTATATAAATAACTTGCAATTTTAAAGCATACATGGAGTTTTTATATGACCCTCATGTGGTGAAATTTGAGGAATTCTTCCCTGAGTGTTCACTTGATTAATCTTTTTTTTTTTTTTCCCCTGGGTTCTGGGCCCTCATTCACTCTTCATTTTAGGAAATTGAGAAGCTTGAGGTCAATTTAAAAAAAAAAATCAACAAACAAGCAAATATTCTTGAGTGTCATATGTACAGAATATTCTTTTATGTATTGGAAATGAAAGAAGGGAAACAAGAAATAATCTGTCCTCAAGACATCTAATCTGTTTGTGGAGATAATTTTTATATGCTTAGGATGATATAATTAAAAATCTATAACACAACATGTTATATGTCTGGCGACATTGAAAATGATGAGGTATCTATGAACAGTTAAGGATGGAAAACAAAGATAAACATGAATTTAAAGGATGGGTGGTGCTCATGGGGTTAAAGAAAAAGAAGGCGGGCACTTTAGGTGAAAATAACACTCGAAACGTATAGGGTAGGGTTTCAAGTTATTTCAGAGGGCAGAGAGGCAAACCATCTGAATTAAGTGAAATGTTCATGTTAGGGAATAGGAGAAAGATTTGCTTGGAAAGGTAAATTGTGTTCTGTTGAAGTACAACTTTTATTAGTCAACCTGACACCCATTACTACACATTTTTTTATGTGCTTGATGGGCCTAATGGTGTTGTCTAGAATTTAGGCTTACTTTGGAAAATGTAAAACAGAAAGGCTAAATTATATCACTTGTTGTGTGTTAAAAAGTCATCATTTCCGATGGAGTAATGGATGAATCAATCATGAATGGAAAATTCTAAATTTTGCTGCACTATAAAAATGTCATTATGCAAAACCTCTGTACATAAAGTCATTTTCTATCTGCCGAAATATTTTTGGAGGCAATATTCATCTTTTAAGTAGAGTTTCTGAAAGCTTCTTGGAGAGACCATTTCCTGATGTCTAAGATCCCTGCTCCCCTAAGCACAGGAGTGGCAACAATAAGTGGTGAATCTGGAATATTTGAAATCCAAATGTGTGCCGATGACCTGTCTTTTGGCATGCAGTTTTATGTTATTTTACTATGGACCTTTAAAAGGAAAGAATAGCTCAAGGAATAATTTATTACTGTTTTAGAACTTCAGGTACAGCATTCTGAACACAAAACTGAAACAGCTGCTAAAAGAAAAAGTTCCAATTGTACATGCCCTTCAATGTGTACTTAGATAGTACTTGGAATTTCTTCATCACCACACTATCAGTAAATCAGAATTTGCCAGTTTCCTTGTAAAGACATTGACAGTGCATCATTAATAGCTCTTTAGCATGTTAAATATAATTAAATAGAAACACAATGTTAAGTATCCAATTTATTGAAGCCTTATTTTCTATGGATTATCTCTAAAGAAAGCTAAAATAAAATCTTGTCCAACTATCTGGAAAATAGCAATATAGCAATAGGGCAAATCCTTTATTTTATTAATGTTGCCAGGGCAACAAAAACTACTAAGAAATCACTGAAGGATGGAAGGATACAGAGAGTCTATGATACTGTTTGTTTATATTGGAAGAAAATGTCCATTCATACCTACAACCTTAACAGTTATGTGAAGTATGTGGGTATTCATTAAACAAGTAATCATGAATGGGTTCAAATATTGAGAGTATTTCTAAATGTCAAAAAATATTATTACCTACCTCTCGCATCTCAGAATGTCATTGGGACACTTTATTTGGCTTTAAAGTTTAATCTCTGGTAGATTAGCCTGGGAAGGTCTAGTTATTACTATATAAATGTTTTGTCTGGAGTTCAGGATCATGGTTAATGGTATTGACTAGCTTGGGTTTTGTTTGGTTACCAATTAGGGTGTCCCAAAATAAAAAAAGAAGACTGCCTACATCTATATATCTATATATCTATATCTATATCTGTATCTGTATCTGTATTTGTATCTATCTCTATATGAAATCAGGTATGCTTTAAATATTTATATTATTTTAGTGTCAGTAACAAATATAAGAAATTATATAATTCAGATTTTTTTTCAAAATACACAAATACCAGTAAAGTGCTTTCAAACTTTTCTATTGCCTAAGAGGAATATTTACCAAAGGTAGGATTTACATTTACTCTTTGTTTTAATACAATTTGTTTCCCTCTTGATCAGACTCCCTGTCAGAAAATGAATGCTTACAATAATTTAGCCATGGGTAGCCCCTGAAGTATGTGTAAAGCATAGAAGTAGTAAAGTGGTAGGAGTCATTCATTGTACCCGAGAGTAGAAGAATTCGGATAGGCTTCACAGAGGAGGTGACTCCTGAACTTGGTTTTGAAAAATCAAGGAATTTTTCAGTCCGAGAAGTGTTGGTTGTCAGGCAGGAGGGGTGTTCTTAGCAAAGCAAACACTAGGTTATAGCCAATACCTATACAGGTCTATTGTATACAGGTCTATTGTGATATATTAGACCTGGGATGGCATACATCACGTGTTACATCTAATGAGAATCTGAGGGAGGGTAAGGTATTTCCATAGGCTACCAGGTTTCTCTAACACTGAGGCATAAGCATGGCATTCGTGTGACCTTCAGTAGTTAAGCCACAGTAGATGTCACTTAATCATGAATTAGGACTAGTGTTCCTCCATCCCATTCAAGATGGCATCTTCTTCTAGAGACCCACCCACATAAAGCTTTCTCACGAATACCCAACATGCCCCTTAGCGACCTTTCCACTCAGAGTTGTGTAATATGCACACCTGGTTTGGATGTCACCTGGATGTCATAAAGTAATCATTATAGCCTCTGCATTAGGCTGACTTAGGACCATTTCTCTAAGCACCCCAGCTAGAAGTGAGATGCACACACTCCTCAGAACCCCAGGAATACTTAGTGTCTCAACGGATGACTATCTTCATATGCTTCATTGTTTTGTTTTGTTTTGTTTTGTTTTGTTTTCTGCAATGAAATTACTTGGGGAGACATTTTCCAGTGATGTCACTGTAGAAGAGGAAATTTTTAAAATTCCCTCCTTGTGGCCAGCCGGGTGGCGCATTGATTAAGAGCTGGCTTGGGATGCCAGCGGCCCCGGTTCAGATCCCACATATGAGGGCCAGTGACACTGCCCTCTACAGCTACGATGGTAAACAACAGCTCCACCTGGAGCTGGGCTGCTGTGAGTCCCTGGGATGGCATACCTGCAGCCCCTGTTGCAGTGGGCTGCCATAGGCTACAGTGAGTGGCCGGCAGCCAACGTGAGCGGCCAGCAGCCAGTGTGAGCTGCCAATTGCCATTGTGAGCAGCCACCCAGAGGGCAGCGACCGATCTGCCTCACCCGAGAAGAGCGCAATGATGATACCAACATGGGCCAGTGAAGCAATGTCCTCCATAACTAGACTGAAGAACAAAAGGCCAACAACTTGTCTGTTCCCCTTCCCCGGTTCCCCAACACTGTTTCCCTCCCCCAATTCCCCAATAAAATCTTTAAAAAATAAATAAATAAAATTCCCTGCTTGAGCATAATTTTCAGAAGTAACTTATTAATCATACAAGAAATCAAGTTCATTGGGTTATATTCACACTATAGATAGATAAATGGATAGATAGATGGGTGGATGGGTAGATGGATGGGCAGACAGATAGATGAATAGATAGGTAATAGTTATCTTGGGGTATATGACTAGTTCTTATTCTCCAACTAGAGTATAATCTCATTATTTGAGAACTTATATATAATTAACAATATGTCTCCCATTTCATTTTGTTCCTTACACAGAGTAGGTACTAAGTACATATCAGTTGACAGGCTACTCTCCATAGGCTATTTCTGCATTGGCTAATTTTGAGACACTACAAGCTTCAGTTTCTGACACAGGTTTTTAAGGAAGTTATAAATGTACATCTTCTTTGAACATCATTGCCTATCAGTAGGTCTGTTAAAAACAATTTAAGAAATGTTCTCGTGTTCCTCATGGAGAATTCTAATTGATTTTCTGTTGCAGACCTGCTAATATGAATTTAAGAAACAGTGTTTTCACTAGGTGTACTTGCTCCCTCACCTCTGCTCTCTACCCCTTTCTGGAAAGTCTGGAAAGGCTTTGAAAGGTCTTGCATGCAGATTTTTAAGTTCCAGATGCATCTGTTCATCATGGGTGATCATAATAGGCAAAGGCTATAGATAATGAAGCTTATTCTTACCAGTCTCTTCTCCATCTTTTCTCCTTTCTAAAAATCTGAAAAATTAGTAGATCTCCTTGTTAGCATAAGCAGTAAGCCTTATTTTCACTACAATGAAGGAAAACCCTCTTCTCAGATTGAATTAAAGAATAAGTTTGGAAAAATTGTACAGTGTGATATCTGAACAAGTTTAGTTCTTTAACATCCTGTGTGACCTAGATTTCTATAGGCTAACTTCCTTTTTTTATATATAGATACTCATTTGAATAATAAAGAAATATCCACCCCTTTGGACCCAAGGAGAACAAGTAATAAAAATTTCTACCTCACCTGCTCTTATAAAGAAGCTGAGGGTACTTACAATTAAATATGCACTCCAAAAGACAGCTACATTAAGGAAAAGGAACAAAAATCATATAGCAAAGTTATAACATCTGTTAAAAATTTAGTCTCTGGGTAGTTTACTACAAAAAGGCATTAAAATTGTGTCTTGCATTTTCAGAAGCCAGTTCCAAAAAAATTAAAAAGAATTGGTTATATTGTTTCATTCTCTGATACAAGAAAGCATATCAGATGTCCAGGGGAATATTTTTTCTTTGCTTCTGTTATACTCTAGAAAAAGATTATAATGATATAATGGCATTTCCCATCTTAATGCCTTAAATTGCAGTTACACATGTAGAGAGAAACATGTTTCTTATTGTCATTTTTTATGAACTCTCAATGAAAAACAAGTGAATATTAATTTTCAATTATGTAATGAAATGTCTAAGGCAGCTGAATATTCTTCAGATATATGTTTCCCATGACCTAGCTTGATATAACAATGACACTTTGTAAATCTAATTGGCTAGCCTGTAACTTGTTTGGTCTTTCAAATTTCCTTAGGCTCAGCTGGGATTCTATAAATATTATACCTCCTGATTTAGAATATCACCCAGATAAAGCCTCTTTTACCTCTTCATTGAAAGGCGCTGCAAGATTGTCTGCAATTTGTGCCAGAATTCCTCTCATGAAATGTCTTTCAGAAGAGTCTGAACATGTACTCAGTGGAGATCCTGTAGCCTTTGATTGTTGAGAGGCAAATTTCACTTAAAGCATGGATGGTAGGTGTGAGACCAATTGGCTATCATCACTCAAACGACTCAGGAGGTACTTATGATTTTTAGCAATGCTAGATCCTAACATAGTTGCCAAGATGCATCAGGTGTAACATGTACTCATTGGTAGTAAACTGAACCAATAGAATGGAATTATTTAATATGGACTTTAAGAATTTTAAATAGCATCTGTGTAAATTGATACTTTGGCTTCCAACATAGCAAATACCAAACTATTATATCTTATGTTGATTACTCAGTGAGTTCAGCTGTCTCTGAAAGCTCTCCTGGAGAAGTGACAGCAAAACCATGTCAGCAGAAAAGAGAAAGCTTACCTTCCCACTGACTTTGTCAGGAAGACATGCAAATAGTTTAGTTGGCACCACACAGTATATGTATAATAATTTTAAAAATTAGGATGGTGCTAGTCGCTTTTTATATTACTTAACATAAGCATTACTTCCTTGCACAGAATGGAAGTTAGGAACAAGTTGGGGAAACTGAAAGTAAATTTCAAGAAAGAGGATTAATCCTTATCCATGTTAAAACAAATATTGTGTTCTTGGCTTTTTAATTCTCACTTAGCACAGAGGAATTCAGCCTAATTATCAACTTGAGTTCTGAACAATAACCTTAAAACTTCTATTCAGAAGAGAGACCTTTTATCAAAGAGTTATCCTTAAAAGGATTTTTAATCAATACACATTAGAACCATTTCTGCATAACAATGGTGTATGTTAAAAATTGATTCTTACTTTCCTATAAAGCCTTTTATCTCTTCAGTCTTGTATCGCAAGTATTTTCAATCAATACTGAAAAATCATTATGATGTTAAGCTTGTGTTACATAGTACATATATAAATCCATAGATGCTAATGTCATGCTCCAAAATTATTTCTCTCTAACTTTCTGAGACGCATATACAGAATTTCTTTCAAGTAATAGTTTATATTATACATAGCATGGACAGGTGTATTGATGGATGGGTTGATACCACATTCATACTCATATTTCTATCCACATATGCTGATCTCCATTGTAGATATTATTTAGCCAAAATGCTGACCTATATCTATAATACAAATATATGTTTATATGAGGATGTTCGAAGTCTCATTTATATGATTGAAAAATATTAAACACTGTTGAGATCCATGATATAAAATAGAGTGAGGAGAAAGAATGAAAGGTATGAGGAAGATGAAATTTAAAAATTGAGAAAGAGGAAGAGACAGGATATGGAGGCTTTATGGGTCAAACCTGACTCTAGTACATTGTAGCCTGGGTGGAAGATAATGTTCTTAAACTGAATTAGTATGTGTAAAAGAAGGAATAAATTCAAGATCAGGGACATAGGGTTCCTTTGGGGCACACTGACTTTGTGGAACCAGATAAAGATTTTAATATGTAGCTTGAGACAGTTTCGGCATGCAAAAGTGGCAGTGATAGATCTGGGAGTCATTCATTCCCTTTGGAGAGAATAGATGGGATTTTTAGCAATCTGTTTACTTTTCACTAATAATTACCATACTTGATATATGCAATAGCCCTTAAACTTAGGAATATGAAATAATATGCATATGATAGCAATATATTAAGTATGCTAGTCTTAAGTGAACTAAATCAAGTGCTTGCTTATGTCCCTTGTAAGCAAGATTATTTAGCAATCTAATTATACTTTTGCTTACACCTATCATTTTAAGGCTAATTATGCATTATATAACATGCATTTTGAATCAACCAAAGTATATGCACCTGATATTTCCACTTAGGGAACTGACCACAGTGAAAAATGCGAAAATAGAGATAGATACTTTAAATTAGAAGAAATCTTAGAGGCCATTTACTCCAACCCCCATTCAAGTTTTGGAGTTGATGTAAAGGTTTGAGGCATTGCCATATATGTTCCCTTTCTTCTATAGCCACCAATCCAGGGAGAGGAAGAACAACTAAGAGGAGAAGCATAGCAGCAACTCCTTGCCTGGTACAAACCAAGGAAGAGATTAGCTCCTCTGTCAAGCTCATAGGAACATCCAAAGAGGCATCTGTTTATTTAGATTTATTTATCTCATTGTTAGTCCCTATGAATGTAGGAACTCTGTAAACTCAAAACCATGACCACTGGAAGGTTGCTACCACTTGTAGAATAGAATGGTCTCTTCATGTTTCCAATGAAAACAACACAAAACAAAAATTATTTCTTTTGCTTTCTTGACAAGGATAGATTATTTCATTCTTTTCTGCATTATCCCATCCTTGGCACTGAGGGCTTTCAATTGTGTTTTTCTCTAACACTATGGTTAATGCTGGTAATAAAAACCACTTTTACTGTTCATAAATTATGAGCTCAGAGGGACTCAATAATTCCAGTGTTTCAAGTAGCCAACTCACAAAGACTACATGGAGGAATATGAGAGCTATATTATTGAAGAATGTCATATTTTCTTGTGGGATTTTTCCATGCCCTCAGGATTTTATACATGCTGTTCCTTGGGGTTTTAATTCCTTCCTATTTGCCATTTTAAAGACCAAAACGTATAACATAAGTTTCCTAAGAATCTCCACATGTATGTCTATATCTCTAGATAAGTGTGCACAAACTGAATGGTGGCTCAAAGATTTAACTTTCCTTTATGTCTTTATTCTAAAAATAAGTTTGGTCTGAAATTGGTGAGAGTTGGCAGACAATCTGCAGGAGGGTCCTTTAGTGGGATACTATCTGTAATACAGCAGAATTAAATATTTCAAACATAAACCTTTAATCTGTACCACATATTTACTTTCATCTGAACCAGTACCTAAGATATTGGTCAATGTTTTTCTTTTGTAATTCTAACAAAAGCAGCAACAACAAAACAAAAGATTCTCTTCATTTTGCACTTGGAACAAACTCCTAATGCAAGAACATGTAGCTTCAGTCCATTTACTTGAGATTGGCTAGGACCTGTACACAGTATTTATGATACTGATTTGCCGTGGTTCAGCGAGGCTGCCCTGTTAGCAGCAATTACCCTTGCTTATGAAGTTATGTAGACAGTGCCACGTAAATCAGAATGGTCCAATCATTTGATCATGTCCATTTCTATTATACATGGCCAGGCATATGATGAGAAATGTTCTGGCTGACACAATTTCTTCTTACAACTGTCCTAGAAAATGAAATAAATTCGTAGAGTATTGATTTCCTAGCAGAGTCGAAAGTATGCAAGAAGAAAAGTCTATTTTTACTTATAGTCCTGTAATCTCTGATAGATCTTGCTCTCCTTCCTTTTCTGTTCATTTACTTTAGGTCTTACACAGATTATATTCATTAGACGATTATTAAATTTCACGACATTTTTCTTTAAGGTGTCTCTTCTCTTCTCGACTATGTTAGGTTGAATAAACTCCAATGAATATCCATTAGAGGGCATGTACATTTTTTTTTGCATTTTGAATTATTAAATTTCCTCAAACATCAGAGTTTTGAACCTATCTGTTTTCTCCAAAAGTAGGCTTTAAATGATCACATAAGCCTAACCACAGTTGTGATAGAGCACTATAAATGTAAATGAATCAGAAACATGTGAGTTATATTCCCATAAAATGTATGTGCATTTGGAAATTAATGAGATATCTCAGGGGAAGAAAACACGTTTTAAATTTTATTAATCTCAAGGCATTTAGGAACCCTCCAAAGGGAGATTTAAGACATTTAAATTATGATTATTGTGTCATTAATTAACTTCTAGAGTATTTCCAGTAGAATCAAGACAACTCCTGTTGTCCATATCTTGGGAGAATGACAGCAATGAAAGAGTAGATATTTCTTATCCAGTCTTTTTTTTTTTCCATAACACTAAAAATGTTAGATTGTTTTTAAGGCAGTAAACTTATTGGAGACATGGAGCTGGAGTCATTTATTCATTCATTTATTCATTCTTTCCATAAACATTTATTTATTGGATGTCTGCTATATGCCAGGTACCACTTTAGGCACTTAGAAAACAAAACTGACCATAAGATAGGCTTCTTCCCATATGGAACTTACTTTCTAACAAGGGAAAATACTGATAAAATAATGAAGAATATTCTAACAAACCATGTTAAAAGTTTTAGGCCAGATTTTTATGAAATGGTCAAGAAGGTATAATTTGTCTTTAGGAACCTCAGCTATTATATTCAGCATCCTTCACCCCTTCTCTACGATGTCCTTCGTCAAGACACTTGATCCAAAAGCTCATTCTTTCTTTCTTTTGCTTTTTTATTTAAACAATATAGAGAAATCACTATGTGCCAGGCACTGTGTACGGTTCCATGTTCAGACATACAGTGTACAGCGAGCAGGTTCAGTCCCTGCCCTCAAGAAACTTGCAGTGTTTTGGGGAAGGAAGAAACAGATAAATCATATGAGTATAGTAAGGGATATGAATCTTATTCAAGTTTATTAAATAAAAGAGTCATGGGATTCTGGTTGCATATATGAGTGGGCCTTGACCTAAAATAGGGGTGTTTGTGTATGTGTGTGTGGGGTGTGTTTGTGTGTGTCTTTGGTAGGAGCCCGGAAAGGGACCATGGAAATACTAAATAGCCTTCCAGTCCAACTAACTTATGATGTGTGTGCTTCTCTGGAAACCTCTTCCGAAGATTTTGCTCTGGTTATTAGCATCTTAGTGTTCATGGGGTTGCAAATGAATGGACTTGAGTATGTGCATTTTTCCTATTGCTATGTAATGAAAAGTTTGTTAACCTTCTAGAGAATTCAGGCATCAGCAGTCAGGTGCATTGGTCTTCTGGATTCACAGTTTTCTAGCTCTGAAATAATGCCCTGCCTATTTAAGTTAAATTGAAATCCGTTGCTCTGTCTTTTTATGAGGCTCTTGAATATATTATATATGCTGTCACAAAATATAAAACTGAATACAGTAGAATAATGTTTTTTATGGATGGGGGAAGTGAAACTCAGAGAGGTTAATTGCCTTTTCTAATATCACACAAGTTGGTGTCAGGACTGAGACAGGTATGTTTTAATCCAGTTAACACCAATTTTATGTCATTATATCTGACTTGATTTTCATTAAATTTTTATATATAGGGTTATATAATTTAACCCAGAGTAAATCAAGTTGACAGATTAATAAAAAAATGATAATTGGGTCCTTTTGTACATAGAATACAAAACATTAGTAAATTATCTATGTCCATTAATGCCAATTAGATTAGTATAAGAAGTAAGATATTTTTAATCTTTTAGCAATTTCATCATTATACTTTAAGAGGAAAGGAATTCATATAATTTAGTTAAAAGCTTTGATTTTGACAGGCATATTCAACCAAATAGTATTATAATTTAATTATTTTTATCTTAAAATTGTGTAATGCCGGATGATGTCTGAGGTAAATATATATACCTTACTTTTAATTCACATAATCATTGGAAATGATGCATAAATATTGTAGAGATATTTCAGGTTATTAATTTAATGACATGTTTTGCATTTTAAAACAGGTGGATTAGATAAAGCACATGATAAATAACTATGAGGAAATTCTGTGAACGCACAATGCAAAAAATGTGATATTTTCTTCAAGCCTATGTAATTACAGCACTGTCTGAAACTATATACTAATATCCTTTACATTTTTCCAATCATAGGATAGTTTATTACTAAAGCATGTAAGTAATTTGAGCCTTGTATAACAATTTTGATTTAATTTTATTTTGAAGACCAGAATCTTACTTCTTTCAAGCCACATGTATTAATTCAGAAAGATCAAGGAATTCTGAATTAAACCCAAATTGAATAGTCTCCTCTAAAGGAATATTTTATTATTTTTCTTATATTAGATAGTATCTATTTTATAAAGTAAAAACACAAACAGCCATTAAAAAGAAAACCAAAAACTATGATTTTTCACCTCTTTTTATATAGACTCATATTTTTCAATGAAAGGAAAATATTTATTAATAAAGGTGGAATATTTCCTTCTTGATTTTCGATTAATTTTTTTAACTACTTAGGAGGTTTTGCTTAAAAATCCTACATTAACATAAGAACATTGTTAATAATTTACTAAACGCAGGAATTTTGATACTACAGAAACAAATCTAGTGGGTCTCATTGACCTTCATCTGATTCACTAAAGGAAAAAGACAAAGATGGGTTCCAGGCCACTCCTTTTGGGAGATAATATCAATATTGGATGTGTGTGAGGTCTTGCAGACTCTCTTCCAAGAAACCTGAGATAGGTAAAATAAATGATCAGCGAAAGAATTTCCCAGAGAAGAAAAAAAGAGGAGTGAAGGGCAGGGGGGAAGGTGCAGCTGTCAGGACTATAGAACCTCTGATTCAAATGGTGCACACCATCACAGCTACTGCGTACACAGGTGAGTGTGACACCTGCTGAGTGCAGTTTGTGGAGTCAGTAATTGCTATAGTTGCTAATCCTAGGAAAAATTTTTTTGAACTGTTTTTCTACATTCTCATGGCAATTCCCTGTCTCTTAGTAATTATCATCAAAATATGCAGGGGTTTTTTTGATGCAATTTTATTTTACTACTTTGGATGCCCCATGGAACAGGCTTAGGAAATCCCTCCCAGAATAGATTCAGATGCCAAATAACTCTAGATAGAGCCCTGCTGGCTACATCTCTCCAAGATATAGGCCCAGGAGGCCTAATGCTCGAGTCACTGCCTGAGACAGCTGCACCTGCTTTCTAAGTTCTGTTGATCGTTACATTGTCTGCCATTACATTCACAAACTTTGTTGCCATGTTTTTCACGGAATGATCTCCTTGCTTCTACCCATCCCCAGATTCCAAGAAAAATATTATGGACTGATTTGGTTGATTTGATATGATTTTAGAGTGTTAGCCCTAGGACTCCTCAGAAATGCTGTTTTTCTCATTGTTGACATCTCTAATATATTTTTTAAATGTACCTATATGAAAAATGTTCCACCACCTCTGAAGACCTTATTCATAAATTAGGTTATGTATGGTAGTAATAAGAAGCAAGATCTTCATTGACTTGCTGAAAAGTAGCCACATAGGTTAAAATCAAATCATATCAAAAAAAAAATGGGTTCTGCTGCTGTGGTACAAACCTCCCACTATGGGCAGCATCTTTCCAGGCGACTCCACCCTGCTTCATGGCACTTGGGGCAGGAGAAACAACAGAGAAATGAAGACACATGAAGCCTATCCTACTTTCTGTGTTGGGAGTGTGTTCAACACCTGGAAACCCATGTGGGTTGTGTTGTCAGAAGATGGAATTGAATTCTATAAGAAGAAAAGTGACAACAGCCCTAAAGGAATCATCCCCCTGAAAGGAAGCACTCTGACTAGCCCTTATCAGGACTTTGGCAAAAGAATGTTTGTGTTTAAGATCACTATGACCAAACAGCAGGACCACTTCTTCCAGGCAGCCTTGAAGGAGGCCAGAAGTTTGCTAGAAAATCCACCAGGAGATCCATTCAATGGCCAGAAATCGTTGACTTGGGTGCTTTGTATTTATCCATGAAAGACATTAAAAGAGGTATAAAAGAACTAAACCTGGAGAAGGACAAGATTTTTCTTATTTTTTTTTTTTTTTTGAGGGCAGTGTCACTGGCCCATATAAGTGGGACCCGAACCAGGGTCGCTGGCTTCCCAAGCCAGCGCTTAACCGCCGCGCCACTTGGCCGGTCCAGGACAAGATTTTTAATCACTGCTTCACAGGTAACTGTGTGGTCGACTGGCTGGTTTCTAGCCAGCCTATTGGAAATCTCCAGGAAGGCCTTGTGATTGCCTCATCGCTGCTCAACGAAGGGTACCTGCAGCCTGCTGAAGATTTGTCCAAGAGTGCAGTGGATGGAACTGCTGACAATCCTTTCCTGGTCAACCCTGATGCCTTCTACTGTTTTCCAGACAGTGGATTCTTCTGTGAAGAGAATTCCAGTGATGATGATATTATTCTGAAAGAAGAATTCAGAGGGGTCATTATCAAGCAGGGATGTTTACTGAAACAGGGGCATAGGAGGAAAAACTGGAAAGGGAGGAAGTTCATTCTGAGAGAAGACCCTGCTTACCTGCACTGCTATGACCCCCCTCTGGGGGAGAAGAGCCTCTGGGAGCAATTCCCTTGAGACGCTGTGTGGTGACTTTGGTGGAGAACAACTCAGATGGCAAGAAGAGTGAAGAAGAGAACCTCTTTGAGATCATGACTGCTGATGAAATTCACTATTTCTAGCAAGCAGCCACCCCCAAGGAGCGCATTGAGTGGATCAAAGCCATCCAGGTAAACTCCAGGACTGGGAAGTGAGGACACACCTGATGCTCCTTGTCACCCTCCTGAGGAAACCCACGGATAAGCTTGGTCTAGCATCTGTTCATTTCTGGTGACAGAACAGCAAGAAAGGGCCCAGGAGTGGGAAATTTTTATCTGCGGGGGTTCTGAATGTAACCAACCACATACCATGCGATGTTCACCTGCACCCACCACATGGCTCACTGAAACCTCTCTGCCACTCACCATGTCCCCCAAGCAGGTATAACCAGCAGTGTGCCCTGGGTACACTGCATAATCTCTCCAGGCCTCAGATTCCTCTTCTAGAAAATGAAGAAGTGAGATTCCTGAGGTCCTCCCTAGATTAAACTTAAAGCCCTGTGGAAACACCCATGGAAATGAAAGTGCCTATAGTCACCCACCTGGTGTCTTTTCATGGCTAAGTCTTGGTCTTTAGAGCCAGAAACAGCTCTTCCCTGGAAAATTGTCCCAATATGTACATAAGCCTCTTTGGTTCTTTCACTGCCTTGACTTTCTCTTGGCTATGAGATCACGTATCAAAATATCAGAAAGGAGACCTCTTTCTTCCTTCCTCACTCTATCCAGAAACTTCCTGAGAGCCAGAGGTACAGTGGTAGCTTTTGGGTTGAAGCCTTCTTTCACTTACCATAGCCTGGAAAGTAAAGTCTTCTGAAAAAAGACCTGCGGAAGCAAGGAATCGCCGAGGAAGGATCCTCTCTGTGCCTTGAAGGTACCTAGGGCAGGCGTTTTCTGCTCCCACTTGAGGCTGATCTGAGAAGGGTCTATCTTTGTCCCTTTCTGAAGCAGTTCTCTATCATTTATTATAATTAGGATGAGGAACTCCAAATCTTTGAGATTGTTTCATTTGAGTGCAGAAAAAAAGTGGCCATATGGGTTCCCTTAATGGGTTCTCTCCATGAGTGAGAGGCCTGAGTAGCTGCCTGGCTAATATGTCTCCTTAACCCCAGCTCCAGAGGATACAGGAGCTACACCACAGGCAGGCAGATTGAGTGAGAGGTTTATACAAAGAGCACTGAAAGGACTGAAGTCTAAACAGAGCTAGAGGAGGGGGCTGTCAACATTGTTCAGTACCTTCAATTCTCCACCTAGTGATATTGTGCTTGTGCCTGAGCTTTAAGCATAAACTGTGGCAGCTCCTGCTTTACCCCCAAGGATACTCATGAAACGATTACCAACCAGAGTGATATGACCTAGATTCAAACTGGGTACCTGTTTCCAGCTTTTGACTGTGTCCACTAACTAGTGATTTTAATCCAAAAGATTAGAGAAAGCAACCAGTGATGTGTGTGACACTGTATTTTCAAATTTTAGATTTTTAATTTTAAGGCCCTAGCGAGGAAAGGAGAGTAGAAAATTCTTCCTGATTTGATCAACTCTTCTCTTTCCCTCCCTTAATTCCACATGATATCCATGAGGCTGTTCCTACTCCTAGATTGTTTTATCAATGGCCTACAAGTAAAAGACTATCTTTGCTCTGATTCTTGGTAAACTGCCTTCCTAGAACATGCACAGTCATTTTTCTACATTCAGTGTTAAAAGTATTTATTAATATGGAGTCCACTTTATGTTTTGAAATAAACATGACCATGTTTAGTATTAAAAAAATGGATTGTCATTCACTTTTGCTGATAAGTTTTGGTATTTGAAATGGATCAGCATATCTCTTATTCCTCTGTATCTGAGGAGACTCATTTATACTTTGGCTTTTGAAATGTTGTGGTGTGAGCAAAATGACAGCTATGATTACTGGTCTGCACAATTTATGTGTTAAAAGAATGCTAAAATAAGCATTGCATTTAGTTGTTTTCAAAAAAACACAGTAAATCAAAAACAGTTCTCTATCCTTTTCTGAATTTCTTTTTCTGAAATTCTTGCACACTACCTCCTTGCATACTAAATTCACCCCAAAAATGTCTTCAAAAGATCATTTTACCCATCTGGGTCCACAGTATACTTGTACCAAGTAGTATGGGACAAAACCATTTCTTATATGGATAAATTTTTACAATATAATTTTTTATTTTTAACTTTGATCATTGATTTCCTGATTCAGAATGTCCCCCAATGAATGATATGTAAAAGAAGTGATGGCTTTAAAAATCACAGAAACTATTATGAACTAATGAAGTTTTATTATTTTTAATTAAATCTGAATTTTCTGCACTGGGTAAATATAACTTTTTAAAAGTTAAGCCTTATCCCAAGACCACTGGCTATTAATAGGTCTATCCAATGAAGAAACCATGGAATTGTTAACTAGATCTTTTGCTGTTTTTTAATTTTTTTTTTTTTTTTTTTTTGAGGGCAGTGTCACTGGCCCTCATATGTGGGATCCGAACCAGGGCCGCTGGCGTCCCAAGCCAGCGCTTACCCACTGCGCCACTCGGCCGGCCCATGTTTTTTATAATTTTACAAAATGTCCACCCAGTCAGAATAGGTAGTTATATGGAATGTGTAGGTTAGCTGTGTTTGCTATTTCATTGCCATGCAAATACTAAAAGCTGTCAACTGAATGGTTATTTCTGGGATATAGGCAAAATTCTTAGGAGAAATGACACAAGAAAATATTACCATTTAATTAACAAGTAGGTTGACAATTGGCATTAAGTGAAAGACCTAAGGAGATCAGCGGTTCTCCCCATACGTGAGCTATAACTGACAAGAGAAATGAACACATCTGTAATTACTGCCAATTCTTCTTCAGAGAGAGCCATTCATCTGTTGACGCTTCAGACCTCGGCCTACAGAGGCATTTTTGACCCTAATAGCTAAGACAACTATTAAGTCATTCTTAGACACAATCTAATGTGTGTCTGATCTACAATTGTCTCTCATTTTTAGAGCTATTTCCTTCTCATGTTCTACTCTTCAACCTCATGCTTGGTGAGCTCAGGCTGTCTCTTGGGGGCCCACAGTTCCTGCTATAGCAAAACACCCAGCCTTGCAAGATAATACCCTAACTTATACTGGAGATGCAAATCATGGACCTCACCACCCCTCTAGGAGTTGAGTTAGCAATCAGGAGGCCCAAATTTTAGACTAACTGAAAACAGAAATTGACATGGTATTGCCAATGGTGTTTACTTCTATGGGAAACTTGAATGTCCTTAATCACTTTGCCCACATTACAGTTTGGAAACTTTGTTTTATCTCGCTAAAGTTATTTAACTACTGAACTCGGAGTTCTCTCAGGGCAAGACATAATAGGCCCTCAGTGAGTATTAGTGAATGAATGAATGAATTAATTAATTAATTAATGTTTTTGATCCCAAACTCTAAATATTAACGAAACATCCTTTAAAAAGTTATTAAGGCTCTAATATTGCAGACAGTTGGCATAAATACTATAATTTAAGCAGCCCCATCAATATTGAAAAGTCACATAATTCTTACTACTAAAAATTTTGCTTTGTCAATTTCAAGCAAACCAAGATAAGACTTCTTAAAAAGCAGATTAAATTTGTTCCTAAAATATTTTCTAATATCAGGGTATAATTCCAGCACAGAACAATTTAAATGAATTGTCTATCCATCTAAAAAAAAATATGTTATAGCCTTTTCACAGGATTTCAGACAGTTGGATGAGTTGGTGGTGTAAACATTTCCTCGTGGGAACTTTATACAATCAAAAGAAATGATTGATGGATGCATACTCCAGCTAATTGAAGCGGTTCTGCATCAACCAGATGTTTTCAGCTGAATCATGCTCACAGATGCTATTGCTTCATTACTCCTTAATCTAAGGATTACTCCAACTGGCTAGCTTGGTGACATTTGAGTGTTTCAAATAAGCTGGCTTCTCTTTTGTTACATACTTTGTAAAGAGCTCTTGTCTAAAGCCAGCCTATCTTCTGCCCTGGAAATGTTTTCAAGGAAGTTAACAGGGCTGTTTGTTTTTCCTGCTCTTGGATGTGGTCTTTGGTGAGGTCAGAAGATGGAACAAGGGCTGCCACAAAGACACTGGAGGTATTTCCACAGCTGGCTGCAGAGAGTGGGCAGTCCCGTACAGATGAGTTAGCATGTGGAGGTAGATGATATAAAACATCTGTCACAACGGGAATAAGCAAGAACAATGTCCCTTTGAAGATTGCCTTTTAATGATGAGGTGGGGGGTTCTGTCTCCATAATGGGAATGAAGGATGTAGTTGTTGGCAGGCAGATGGCTTCAGGCTTGCTCTTGCATGAAATAAAGCAAAAGTATATGTTGAAAACCTCTGACGCTAGTCAAATAGCCTGATTTTGCTGAACATTCATTTCCCCGCCTATTGCACATATAATCTACGAGAAAGTGAAGGAGGGCTAAAAGGAAAAGGTGGGAGGAAAACTAAGAAAAAACTTATTCTGAATATTTTTCTCTTGAATGACTTTAATACAATAGCATCATTTCAGCTGATGGTTTAAAAGTCAGAAAGAGCATTTTTTTCAATGTTTGCTTTCATGTATCTGTAGCCCCATGTTATTTTTTGTAGAAATTTTAAAATACTAATATAAAAAGCGTAAACCATCATGGCCACATGATGAGAAACACTTCAAATTTTGAACACCAGTTAGTACACAAAGTCATATTTGTTTCCCTTCAAGGAACAGTAGGAAATAATAAAAATAGTGAGCTATTTTAATACAATGATGTTAGTGTAGTTTCTCACCCCATCTACCTTCAAAAATAAATTAAATCAATGAAATTAGCATTTGTTTTTATTTCATAAAGTTTCTATAGAAAGAAAAATAGATTAACAAATAAAATGCAGAATATTAGCTAACAATAAACTTCAGATATCCTGTTACATGACCAAAAGGGGTGCTACTGCCACTGCTAACCCCCAAACCATATCGCTGCAAACCATGGAATCATGCTACTTCTGCCACCACCTGGCCAGCAAAATGGATGCCACACGCCCTGCCCATTTCTTATTCTAAACGTTCTTGCAAATCTAAGTCCATTGCAGGTGCTTCTGATTAGCGGAAGTCACGAATCTCTAACAGCAAGGGAGTCTAGGAAATGTGGGGCTTTTTCAATTTTATGTTGAAAAGGCAGGATTCACTTTGTGGGAAACGAATAACATGTGGAGAGTATTAAAAAAATAAAATGCCTACAGCCAAGACTGACAGAGGTACACCACAGGAAGTAATTGGATTAATCTTAATGAGATATAGTAAAGTATTCACCCTAGCTAGTAGCACTTGAAAGGGAGAGAGAGGATTTGGGGATGTTTATGAAGTAGCACTGACAAGACTTGACTATGGATTTGTTACAAATGATGAGGAAGGAGGAGGAGGCAAAGATAACCTGGAATTTTCCATATGATTCCAAGAATCAAACAGAAGAGAAAGAATACATGATGAGTGCAGAAAGAGAAAGAAAATATTCAGAATAGGGATGCCTGAGATTCCAGATTCAGTGAGTAGCTGGAAATTTGGGTCAGGAATTAAGACAAAAGGCAAGATAACAAAGAACTTTCATTCACTTTAATTTTTTAACTAACTTTAGCAGTTTTCATTAGTTCCATCAGGATTTAACAGGTAGCAATATTTTGGAATTTACTTCTGACACCTTACTAACACTTTATATTTATGGTCTGTATGTAGATACAGAGTCTTACCATTATAGAAAACATGGCATAGCTTCTAACCCTTGACTGTAAAGGACATTTCAAAGTCATGGATGAAGAAGAATATTTGGAAAGAATGGAAGTTTTAGTTTGAAGGTTGCCATGAAACTGTCTCGTAGGGAATGAATTGTTGTTGGTTTTTTGTTTTGTTTTGTTTTGTTTTTGTAAAGGAGGTTTTATAGATCAAAGCAAAAATCCCATGGAGACCTTTGAGGAACTGCACTAAATATCAGTGGCTGTTTGTGGTTATAACATATTTGTGGAAGGCATATTCGTATTACTAAGGTTATTTGAAGCTGTTTGGCCCTCAAATAGTAACTGAAAAAGAAAGTAACAAAATCGTTAGGTAACAAGCCAAGAATCTCTCTAGGAGCAATGCAATAGAAAATTTATTCAAACACAGCAATGGCAGACATTTAAAAAAAAAAAAAACAGAGCAAATCTTCTCAGACCTTACCAAGAATATGACTCATATGGGGATCTTGTTGAACTGTAGATTCTGATTCAGAGGAAATAGGGCTGGACCTGAGGCTCCAAATTAAGCTCCCAGCTGATACTATCTGGTCCTGGAACACACTTTTAGGAATAAGGTACTAGAGAGTTTAAAACCATTCTATGAAGCTAAGAGAAAGTCACAATTACTTATAGCATTAACTATTGAGGAGAAATGTCAATAAAAATCTAAGTGAAATAAGATGTAACTAAGTTTCTACAACAAATAGGACCCTGAAGAAAAGAAACATAAAATTCGCTTTCATCTCATCTACTGAACAAATGTATGTGTATTAATTGACATCTCACAGGCCTCTTGGTTATATCTTGGTTGGGTGCTAATATGTAAAAATTTACCTTAGGATAGGGCCATTCCACCAGTATTTTATCTAAGTGTTGGATTTCAAAACATTTCATTCAATAGGGTGCATACTGAGTCTGAGACATATTAGTGATAAGAATACTAATAGAAAATGTCCTTTAAAAGGAGTAAATTAGTTTTTAATAGGGTCTTGACTTCACACCTGTATCTTTAGGTCTAGTTGAATGACCAGTTCTAACCAGGCAAATTCATAAAAATGTCTTAAAGGAGAAAACAAATAGTCCAGAAATGTCCTCTGTGGGACCACAAAATAAAATACATTTTGCAGTAAACTGCAGGACAAGGAATAGCTACTTTCCTCATAATAGCCAGAATCAAGGTGCAGTGTGACATATTTAGGCAATTTGCACTATAAACAATGGCCATAAGTAGGACAAGGGACAGCTTTTCTCCTTGAGCACCCCTGTGGTTTGAGAAGTGATTTCCCAGTCCCATTCACCAATAGGATCCTACAAGACCTTGAAAATTATTTGCAGCTGGGTTTTTGGACCTATTTGTCAGTAAGGAGAAGTTTTTAATGAGAAGCTTTACAGCGCACAGTCCTGAGTGCTAGTAAAAGTGAGATAAACCTTTTCCCAGACAAAAGACACTGCCCATAAATATTCAGACATCTTCTGGGAACCCTATCTGCCTTATCATTTGGAAAAAGACTGGCCTGGCCTACCGCTTCTGACGTGCACTTAAAACTTTCTGTACTTTGAAAATCTGCTTGGAGGTATACAAAGTGATTGCAGTATACGTGAATAAAGCATTTTTCTCTTATCACATGACAAGGTTTGTCAAGAATCGTATGCAGATCTATGGCTATTAAAACCGTTGGTGGCGCGGGAAAGCCCTAAGAAAAAAGTTTACGCTGCATTTGAGACAGTGTCTTGGCTGTGATATATACAGGAAATTTTGCACTGTGTAATTGAATATGTGTCACTCTTCCATAGAATGGCAATTACGCAGTGAACTCTAACATGCTTGGGTAGTGTGTGGCTCTTAGAAGCCCAGAAATTCTCATACTTAAATGGCAAGTACATCAAGCTGGCAGTGGTCAGACAGGGGCACTTTTAAAGGAAAGCAAAGCAATGGAATGGATGGATTTTTAAGATTATCCTGTTGTCCAATAAAGGGATTGCTTCTTTCATTTCAATCAAATCCTCTTGTCCAGTTTCAGCTTGCAGTTGCAATTGATTTTACATTCCTTCAAAGTCGCGGGCACCCTGGCTGATAAGTGAGTGTCATTCACTGATTTAATCAACACCATTACAACTTGTTTCACAATAGACACTGGACTAGGCTTTAGAACCATGAGAAAATGAATAAAACATTGTGAATGGCACAGCAAACTTAAGATTCTAGAGGGGAGATGAAGTATGATCATGATTAAGGGGTGTGTCCAATATTATGAGAGAAGAGAGGAGCAAATGACCAACAACCCGGGTCAGATACAGGAAATATTCCCTAGAATGTAGCATTTGATAGAAATCTTAGAGCACACGTGCCAGACCAAGACTCCTGGCAAAGATACCAAGGGTAAGAAGGCAAGATGGGTCAGAGAAGGAAGAGTGGGTCAGTGGTGGGCAGAGAGGTTCTATGTATGCATCGTCTTGGGGAATTAGACCAGAAGAGTAAGTTGGAACCCATGTGATCTTTATGCTAAAGAGGCCATCCTAGATCTACCTGTAGGAGCCTACTTTTGGAGATATGTGGAACTAGAGTAGGAAGGCACAATCTCATGGGTGACTTTTCTGCTCATTCAGTCTAAATGTCTTCTGGACAGGACAAGCATGAATGGAAAATATGTTGACCCCATCATTGAATTGTCCTATCTACCCTTAAACTGTCCCAATACATTAACTTGCAACAAACCACTGGCTTAATAGTGCCAATGTCCTAAACATGAGATGTTTCCACTATGAAATAATATCTTTCAAGATGCTAACTCAGCTATAAAAATGCAATGTAGCCTGTACTTTAGTAGATAAGTTAGTTTGACATTGTCTACTTTATTCTCCTTCTTGGAATGAAAAATAAGGAAAATCAGTTCTGCTCATCTCTAAAAAGAGATGTGTATTTTTGAAGTTATCGTGAAAGTAGGAAAATGGTAAGGACCTGTTCTCCATATCTGTAATGTCATTTCTTATTATGTAACATGTTTTATGAGTAGGCATCAGTGGTTTTCTTTGTATCTTGAAAAGTAGGGATGACAGTGAAATATATTATGATTAACCCACTATTCATTTAGTAAGTGTCATAGCTTAATGGTCTTTATATATCTATTTGGAAAAAAAAAAAAAAATATATATATATATATATATATATATATATATATATATATATATCCTGCCCAAAAATCTCTTTAAACTTGTTTTGGAACCGTAGACCTATGTGAAGAGGGCATATATCACAGGAGCATCAGAAAGTGAAGAAAAAGAACTTAGGTTGCACTATTAGTTTTCCTACAAAAATAATGTGATTCCTTCATATCATCTATCCCACACCACTTAGATGTCTATGTCACATCTTTGTGTGAGATACAACCCTCTGAGCTGAGGGCCACATTTAATTATGGGATTGGAATGGGAGGCTGGTGAAAGGAAATTCCCCTTTTGTTGCTGAAGACACTGAAGGCCTGGGATCCTTCTACGCACACTTAATAGTTCTACTGGCTCAGCAGCTGTGATCTCCTTAAGTAGAAATATGAAAGGAAAAGCATATAATAACCCACCTGCATAATGAAATTCATTTTGTAATTTTAACCAGGTGTACAAGTTTAATGATTAAAGAACTAATTGTTCTATTGTACTTCAGTCAACAAAATCATCTAACCATTAGGCTTCATATCTTCAAATGTTCAATTCTTCCTTCAATACTGTAATATATTGAAAAGCAATTTTGATCTATTCAAATTCTGAAGAAGCTTGTTGAAGACATCAAAAGTCACCACTAAACAAATTTCTTTAGTTTTAAGCACTAAATAGTTCAATAAAGCATTGTTGAGCATCCTAATTATCTACATACCTGCTTCTGTAAGGAATACGTCAATGTGACATATTACTTTATATTCTTATTCAAAATGACACTATGGTATAAATAAGTACTTAACCGATAATTGAAACCATTATTCACAGTTGAATAGGCATGGTATATAATTAGGATTCCTTTAAAGGCAACTCCATGGTTAAAACTAATTTGGTGTTTTAATAATACATATTTTTAAAAACAATTCTAATTAATGATAACTGAATTAAAAAGAAACACAAAATTAAGAATGTTTAAGAGTTAAAGAAAAGTAACTATTTTTACAGCTAACAGATACTCTCTTTTTAGATAAACTATGTACATAGCTGTTGTAAATTTACCATATAGCAATGAAAAATGCCCTACATCTAAACATCATACTCGTAGCCCACATGTACACATCTCTAGGTAGCAGTGAAATATATCAGTTGAATCTAATCCATCTAAACTTAGGAAAGAGAAACCCAGCTCTAGTTACCCATATTTCCAAAATAAATATCAACATAAATTTGAACTAAATATAATCATATAGCCATTGAAAGTCACATAACAGTCTTACTTCCTTTTATCGATAAATCATAGGATTTCGGCAGTTGATGTAGATATCAGGTCTTTAAGAAACTGCCTTATATCATAAATAAAATCTCGGCACAGAAGCTAAGATTTTGCTGCTAGTTGCTGGAAGCAGAGACTGGCTGGATACTTTGTGCCATTTTCTAATTATTGCAGTTGCAAATCTTTCTCATTTTGTACAAATGGAGCTTGTGAATATCTGTCTGTGTATGCCAGAGTTTCTGAGCCTCAACACTAATGATGATTTTGCCTGGGTAATTCTGTGTAGTGAGGAAGCGTCCTGTATGTGGTAGGATGGCCTCTACCATCAATGGCCTCTAGGTGTCAGTAGCACCCCTTCCCTAGCTTAACAACCAAAAATGTCTCTGGACCTTGACAAATGTCCTTCCTCAATCAAGCAAAATCACTGATCATTCAGAGACACTGGTATGTGCACATACACAAATACGCTTTTATTTTAACAATTTTCATAAATATGCTATGGTGGCTTTAAGGGAATTTTTTACATTAATTTCAGATCTCATCTTTTAAGGATATGAGGGTGGAAGATATTATAAAGGCACAAATATGTGTGCTGAATCACGGTTTTAAAACTAAACTGCCCTTTGTGAGAACAAGTTTTCTCAAAAGCTTTGGAATGCTCCATTTTGACGATTAATCTCAAACTTGCATTTTAAGTATATTTTGATTTGGAATTTTGTTCTTTCATCGTTCTCCCAACCATTATTTATGAAGCGTGTGTTGTACACCTCATACTGTAGACAGCACGAAGACACTATAAATTGACAGTGGAGAACATGCAGACATGATTTAGGCTTTCTTAGTATGAGCTTTCTAAATAAAAAAATGTTGGTAAGTGTTAGTCATTTTTTTATTGAACTGAACAGAGACAGTGATATAGAAAATTAATTCACAAAACTGTTTTGAGAATCTACTATGTTTAATTCTTATTTAGGGAGATTACAAAACATGTGTAAACATAACCCTTGCCTTCTTGGAAGGTATAATACTGAAATAAGCAATTAGAGAATAATAAGGGGAAGGAAGGGATTAAGTGCTAAAATGATGTCCTGGGGGAGTGCGACTTCAGCTTACCACAGCGATCTATCCCTCTCCCATACCGCCAACATTTATCAGAGATCATTCCAAAATGCTTCCTAAGTCATATCTACGAGATCGGCCACAGGTTTGGAGGTTTCAAACATAATGTGTTTTAAAGTCAGACTGCCCCTTCCAATTTGGTTGGAAATTTATCAGGGTAGTTGAGGATTAATAAGTGTTTCTATGGATGGGAGTGGGAGGTAGGCTTTCCTTTTTCCTTTTTTTCTCTTCCCAAAGCAGCAGTCCTTCTTGAACCTCATCAAGTGCTCTCCTGCTCAAAACAAACAAATCCAAAAGAACTAATTCCCAGGTGATAAATAAAAAAGATTAAACATCTCTACAAGGGATGTTGCACAGTGATATTGCAGGGCATTTTATTTGGAGAGCTATTCCCCAGGTTAAATGAACTAACCTTTATGCCATTTATATTATCAAATAATCCTTGCTATTGGAAAATCATCTACACTAACTAGTTTACTTGTAAGTCTTAGCATTCTCTACATTCCACTTGGCGTGTGCTAAAAATAGTCTGGGGTACAAAACTTCAACTATAGTATTTTCTAACTAGATTATAAATATTAAAAATTGACGGGCAAAAAACACACAAAAGAGAATGAAGACAAATGACGGTAAACCACATTTTTTAAGTCATGTTGAATGATTACTATAAAAAAGTCCTGGGCCGGCCGAGTGGCGCGGTGGTTAAGCACTGGCTTGGGAAGCCGGCGGCCCCGGTTCAGGTCTCACATATGAGGGCCAGTGACACTGCCCTCAAAAAAAAAAAAAAAAAAAATTAAAAAAAAGTTCTGCAGTTTTACATAAATCACTATAGGAAAACGGTATAATATGGGTCACAACACTTTGACATAAGGCAAATATGCACAACAAGAGGGGAAAAGGGGGTGATATTTCTTTACTTTTTTTCACTTATATTATCCAAATAACTTTCTTACCTTTTATTTTTATATTCCTATGTTTTCAAATTCAAGGCTTGCATGGATTTCAAATAGGGAAGAATTCTCAAATGTGATACAACATGGATCAAATGGAAGCATGTGGCACCACCAGACATAGGCCTGAATTACTCAGATAATTGTCCCATTTCAGCTCATCAAAAACGTAGGCTTGGCCTCTTTTCATTTTTAAACAAGATATAATGGGATTATTACGATAAAGGCTCATGCCCTATCACAAGACTGGTTTAAAACAAATAATTGAGAAACAGTATCAATAAAATAAAGCCGATTGTATCTAAGTACTGCAACCTTGGTTGACATAATAGCAGTTTATAGACAGAGCATGCTTCTCAAACTTCAGAGAACATCAGAACCATCTGGAAAGCTAGTTAAAACACAGATTCCCAGGCCCAAAGCCCAGAGATGATGATTTGGATTCTAATTCGCCTGTGGCTACTGCTGCCCCACAGATTGTAAATTGGAGTGGCACTGGCCTAGAGTACTGACCGTCATAGGTACTTCTCACTGTAGTCCATATGCTGGCATTAATAGAGGTTTTAAACCAGCTATGCGTGCTGGTTGGGAGAGACCCTATACATGTATTCCCCAGTTTGCCAGTGATCCTACATGTCAGCTGGGAAATGAAAATACTGAGATGCTTTCTAGGACTTAAAATTTCTTTCAACTCTTGGCAGAAGGTTAACACAGATACTCTTGTGGCATTAGGTCAGCTATGTTTACTCCACATCAAGGATCTTGGGAAACTTTATCCAAATTACTTTTGAAATTGTTTATTTCAGAGCTAGAGCGACCAGAGCCTCCCTACATCTCTTGAGTAGAAGCCACTTTATGTTGCAGAGGCAGTGGCTAAAATAGACCAGACATTGCCATCAGCTGTTTGGTCACTGCACTTTTTTAGTGGAATTACAGCATGTTACAGTATTTTTCTTCGCAGCTTATACATTGAGCAAACCCAGACATCCGGAGATGCTAAAATGAAAAATCTGTTTCCTCTTGCTTTGCCATTTGCCAAGTAAACACCATCAGACAGCACATTCTATACATTTCGAGCACATGAAATGGCCCTTAATGTGTTGGCAACATCTGTCACAAAACACTCTTTTGTCTGTGGATTAAATGCATTGGACAGGAATGGATGCAACAGTGTAGTTAATGAGGCACAATTACAGTTGAGGGCACTAGTTTTTCCTTAACAACCCAATAAGGCTTTTCTTCTCCTTTTTTGTTCTCTCTCTCTCTCTCTCTCTCTCTCTCTCTCTCTCTCTCTCTCTCTCTCTCTCTGGTTTTTTAATGTCCTATACAGGATAAAGGAGATGCTGTAAACTTTGATGAGGCAAACACCATTCTTTATTGTGGATACCCAACACTTCACACTCTTTAAGTTGTCTTCCTCAGATAAAGTAGCATCAAGAAACTTTGTTTCTCCAAGGGGTTTCTACAAATTGTTTCTAATATTTCCAACTGACTCACTGATTGTAAAGACCTTCCATCCTTTGAGACTGTAAAGCAATTTCAGTTCTTAATAATTTGCAGCAATCCTTTTATTTTACTGAACACTGTTACTGAATATGAACAAGAATGTATGTTCTCACATGTCCTCCCCCAATAATTATTATTTTATTATTCATCTATTTGCCATAAGTGTGCTGGTTATGAAAATAATGTTCCCTCACATTGTTTTACACTCCATGCCTAGTGCTATTTACGATTTCAAACTATGACAAATCCCTTCCCACTCTTCCCTTTGATTGTCAGGCTTTGGGTTTATACATAGAAGCAGCACTCACTCTGTGGCATCTATAATCAAATGAGTCTCCAAACACTTTCTGAGAAAGAATTCTTTAAGAAGACCAGGCAGTCCTTCCTAAATTAATTCCAAATGCAGGCATTCAATCCCTCTATTCTTATCATGCATGGATTTTTATTCATCTGTCATATGCTCACATATCTCATTTGGATGTTGCTTCCCAAACAAAGAATAAAGTCTACCTTTCAGTACCACTGGGGAATGAGGTCACCTCTAGGGCTTTAAGAAGAAAGTATCTTCTCCGAATACAATTTGCTCTTCATCTCTGAGTTATGACAAACAATCCTTTATGTGGCTAGAGCAGGCTGATTAGAATTGAGGGGTTTCCAGGATTGTCACAGTTTACCTGTATGTTGGACTCCCTAGAGGCAAATATTCTAAAAAGATAGACAAACTCTCAAGTTCAAGAAGAGTATTGAAGTCTTGCATCTGCTAAGGATTAAAATGTTGTGAAAGTGCCACTTTTTGGTTGAAAAAAAAAATGTTTTAGGACTTGTCTTAAGTCTGAGGTTATTCTATAATTTTTCTCTAAGTGATTTAAGAACTGCCGTTCTTCATGTCATGTTTATTTCTAGCCTGACACAGCAAATGCCTGAAATGAAAGCCGTGTGTTTTTTGTTTGTTTGTTTGTTTTTAAATATAAAATGAAGATGCTTTTTTAAAGAAATTCAGACAGCAGGAAGAAAAAGTGATATTCTGTGTATTATAAGTAAAAAGCTTATCTTAATGTATCTCCCATTCAAGAAGCAGCCAAATGAATGATAATTCACAGAAGCGTTACAAAATTCAAGCAACACAATGCACAATTGTGTACATTTTCAAGCTACAGACCTATAGAGTAGCATATATGTTTTCTGATTGATTCTCTTTCAAAAGCCCTAACTACTTTGGGGACAAAGGTGACCACATACCAAGCATTTCCAAATATTTGTCTCAATTGCTATTCCCCCTCCATAGTAATGGGGAGGAGCCCATGAAAAAAGTCTGAGTGATAGCCTGCTCTTTTAACTGATACAGTCAGGAAATTGGATTTGGATAATAACATGAGAAACTAATCATCCTGAGCACAAAAAGTGCTTTAGAAAATATTTGCTGTGGGTAATCAGTTTGGAGTCTGAGATCCTACCATCTACATGCATCTGTCCTCGCTTTATGTCTTCAACATGCTTACTTATATGGGAAAAAAAAAGTCACATCATGAACAAGCATTTACAGGTTTAAAAAAGCATCCAGCTACATAATCATTTTATTACTACTGAATATTTAAATGACTTGGTATAGCTTGAATTTCTGCCTTTATTGTCACCCTAAAAATAAAACATTGGAATTATAGAATATGAAAGATTCCATTCAACCAAGATTTTCTTCCTTTTTTTTTTTAAACTGTTTCATTCTCTACATTAGTTAATTAAGAATTAAGAATAGAGGAGGGCCGGCCAAGTGGCTCAATTGTTTAAGAGCTCGCTCAATACTGTGAGCTGAGCTCTGAGCAACAGCAGTTCGATGCCCAGCCTGAGCTGAGCTGCCACTAAGCAGCCAATAGATGTGGCAGGATGGCTCAGCTAAAAAAAAAAAAAAAAAAAAAAAAAAGAGAATAAAGGAGAAGAAAGGGAAGGATGACATGGGATATGGCCTGGCACTACGCTTCAGTGACCATGTGACACTTTGTATATGGACAGAAGTTGTTTTAAATGTCTATTATTTCTTGCCTTGCCAACAGTTATAATAAATCCAAAAGCATGTTCTAGAAGTAGGCTTTTCTTAATATTGGATGAAACACTTAATATTTTTACATTTTTAAAATTTTTTTAGCAATGTTGCATTTAACCAGTGTTTAACAGTGTTCAGTATTCTTCCGTCTTGTGGCAAAAGCACCAGCAGAAAGAAAGTAGGTCAAAAGATTAGAAGGAAAAAACATGGGAAATAATAAACTTTAATTTTTATAACATTTAGATTATATTTTAATATGTCCTTCAAAGAGATCCAGTCAAGAAATCCATCTTGACCAGTGTTACCCCCTGGTAGATTGTATCGACGTGATCAAGAATTAGCCATATAAATCACAGTTAAAAGGCATAGACCAAAAGTCTTATTCAATATCAATAAAAATTAGAGAATTTCCACAGTATTCATATTTTTTAGTCAGAGAAGTTGGTATGTAGAACAATGAGGGAGAAGATGTATACCATATCTTGGAATATATTCTACTTTGAATATCATAATTGTCAGTGATGACTATTTTAGACACATCATAGATAAATCACATCAGAAGAAAGGAAGTTGCTAATGCTATATATTTAAATGAACATAAAATTACATGGATGGGTGTAAACATTCTACACGGTTGAATTTAGCCTTTTCAGTCAAAAGTAAACACATTGATGTTAACATGGTTAACTGTGTTTATTTTTTTAAAAAACCTTCCTTCCTGTGAAACGTGTTTTCACATGGACATTGTGTGTGCTTGTAGGGTGCTGTGATCACGCCGACAATGGACCATCCTATGTCAATGCAGCCAGCGAATATGATGGGCCCCCTGACACAACAGATGAATCATCTTTCATTGGGCACAACAGGAACGGTGAGTTGAAGCGTTTGTTGTTTTGTTTTCTTGGATTTTTTCAATAAGATGCAATGCTCTTTTTTCACTGGCATTATCAGCAAAATTGGTTCTGTACTATCGACTAACACACCTTTCAGTTTCCAGTATGAATAGGCAGCATTCCACATGCATATTCAATTCTAGGACAAATTTACTCACATTGACAAGGCTGAAAGTTCTACAGTGTTGCATTTGAATTTGAGTTACTTCTTGTTCTTACAACACAATGCGCCAGGTATAATGTCGGTTTTGGGAAAAGTGTCGTGATGCATGCACCTGCAAATCTAGACCTTGTAATTTAATACACTTGAGCCTGTTTTTTGTTTTGTTTTGTTCCCAGATGCTTACCACTTCAGCAAATATATCATTCCCGGGTTATTCACAAGTGAGGGCCAACCCTGACTATGACTAATCTACAGGGCTTTTTATTTATTGTCAATGTTTAAATCAATAAAAGTAATTGAGAACCTGACACAATCAAGTTCTTTTCATCTTTCTTTGAATATGTCTGCATACATGATGTTGAAAAATAAGAATGTAATGTGCTTGATCTTTTTTATAGGTTGGGCTATTTTTGAGTATTCATTATTTTTCCTCAGGAAAGAAAAGCATATTGAAAAATGCCTATCGCGGCCTTAGTTTTGTGTCAATGAGACATTTGAAATCATTAGTAAAACTTTATTTATTTAAAAAATCTATTCAAAGACAATTTCCCAAATAATCAAGAGGGCAAATGTCTAAAACAACCTGAAATACTACAACTTTGTTAATTACCAATATAGAAAACAATGAAAACTCAAAGTCAACCTCTCACATGACTCCATTGGTAACAGTTTTTATTTTATTTTATTTTTTTATAAATGTTAATACAGATAACTTTGTCATTTTTAAAGCTGTAGAAAGAAAAGAAAATACATTTTCTTTTGAAGGAGACAGCTTAAGTATTACAGAAAGAGCAGGGAATAGGAGACAGGAATTCTGGATTCAAATCTTGATAGAAATCAAACCTTCAGACAGAAACACAAGTTTCCAACTGTCCTAGGGAAAATAACCTCTTCCAGCCTGAATTCCCCTCTCTGTCTAGTTGAAGCATTGAACATGATGATATATGGGGCCCCTTTGACTATGTGCCTCCATGTCTTTAAGCCTACATGTCTCACAGTCATCACTTCTGTGATTCTTTACAATTATGCTGGCATCATCTCCAATATCTACATGTACCATGAACACTAGCTACATATTGGATATTTTACCTTAAAACAATGGCTTGCTTGCCACAGAGACATGTTGAGTCAGTCGCTTTGGAATATAAGAAGTTTCTGATATGTCCACTGAGGTCTCCAATAATCTGCTCTAAATAGGAAGAAAGTCCTTATAAATAATGGAAAGAGTCATTTTGTTTCAATAAAGAAATTTAATTTCAACATAATTGAAGGACCTATCTGTAAGGCCTCAGTTGCTAAACCTATAAAAAGCCGTTGATGATATTTTACTTCTCTGCAAGCTTGGGTTGTGTCAAATGATTTCTTAGTTCTCTGACCTAAGCTTTTAAAAGTCACATCATCTAGGATGACATTTGACTCTACCCTGTGGTACAGCTAATTTTCATCAGGGAGAAAGGATTTAAAGATAATATTTCTAGAGCTTTTAGCAATAGGTAAGGATTATTTGTAGTCATTTGGCTCACTTACTAACAAAACAGACCCCAAAAAACAGTATAGGAAGGAAAGTTTCTCAAATGCCCATTATTGATTTCCCTTCATATCAGTCTGAATCTCCTGAAGGGATCATAAATTCTCAATAATTGAAATATTACAATCTTACATTGAATGACAATCTGGAATCTGATCAAAGAGGGAGTTATAATGCAAAGCATAACAAGAAACACTTTATAAATTCTACTCATTTTAATCTAAAGTAAAGCCAGCTGACTTGCTGAAGTTCAAATTTGCAAACGAGAAAAAATATTAAAGCAAAGTTTAATTGAGAATATGACTGAATCCTTTAGAGAACTAAAGAATAAGCTAAAATATACAGAACAGATTCAGAATTATAATAGTTATTGATTCAATAACATATATTATGATAAGTATTTACACATTTTCAAAAAGAACACATTTACAGAAGACCACAACAAGTTTTACTCAGCTGAAAATAGCCAAATTATCAAATAATGATAAATACCCTCTTTCTTTCTTATAGAGCAAAAGTTTTAAGCATGTGGCTTATTTTTAATACCAAATTTCTTCTAGTTTTTTGTTTGTTTGTTTTTTCATTCTTTTCTCCCTTCAAATTTGTACTAAATAATGCTTAGGTATACTAAAAGATGTGTATAAATTGATGTTTTGCAAAGGTTTAAAATTTCATAAGGTTCTAGAAAGACAGAGAGAAAACAGTATTACTTTGCTCATATATTCAATAAAATATCACTATGTGTAGTGTCCAGATTGCTATTATACTTTTTTCTTCAACTGTCACTCTTATACTTTAATATACCATTATAGATTCATTTGAGTGAATTTTTGATTGACATTTGGAGTGGCTATCAAATTTTCCCACCTGTTGTATCTTTTTGAAGTACTTTATCATTGCTGGGAAGGTGGCTTGTTGTTATGGAAAGGACAGTGAGAATGAGAATCCAAGTTGAAATCAAAGCCTAGGTTGGCCCCTTATTAGCTATGCATCTTTAGGCAGGATATTTAATCTTCCTGAAGTTTTTTTCTTTTCTTTTTTTCAAAGTAGGAAAAATACTATTTATATCCCAGGGGAGTTGCCACTGTTAAATGGAATGATACATGTGACATATCTAAGACAATGTCTGACACCTACCGTATTTCCCTGAAAATAAGACCTAATTGGAAAATAAGTCCTGGCATGATTTTTCTGGATGCTTGTAATATTAGCCCTACCCCAAACATAAGCCCCAGTTAAGATCATCAGCTAGACATGACTGTTTGAATAAATGTAGATTTTTGTACATGAATAAATGTAGATTGTTGGAGCAATAATTAATATAAGATCCAGTCTTATTTTCGGGGAAACACGGTAGTAGATGCTTATCAAATGAGCAGTCCTTAACCCCTCCCTCCTGTGGTTGGGATCTCTGTCTAAGTCACCAGAAGGGATGTAGGAAACTCTCAAGTCCACAGCACAACTACTTGGCCTGCTCTATTTCACTTGGCATAAATTATTTCTTAAAGGTTTCCACTTCCTTAGCATCTAACATATTCTTCCAGGTTTTAAACCCAAAAGTCCGTAGAGACTAGTCAAGTCACATTAATGAACAAAGTTGATTGAATTCACACACAAAAAAACCTTAGAAACATATAACCAAATGTGGTCTCAATTTACTTATGTTATATAATATAAATATACATGGCCTTGGAGGTTATATTTTGAATTAGAGATATTTTTAATGCAATGCTGATAACATCTCTGCCCGAGTATTGCATGAACAGTAGGGAAAGGTAATGCCTTGGACACCTGGAACATGATGCCCTGTCTGAGGAGGGCAATCACCACTCAACCCCCCCAGGAAGCTATCGCTGTGTAGGCATACAGGGCTGGGGTGGCCACACCTTCCAATTTTTTAATATAAGCAAAATATTTGGATTTTAATGGGAAATTTCCCTGTATTTGAATATTAAACCCCATTTGTCCTAAAAGCTCTCAGATTGTGACTCCAGCCCAGGGTTTTCCTAATTCTCCTCTGACCTCTCTGGCCATTGCTTCATCTTTCTTTCACAGGCTACTAAGCCAGGGTTTCATTTTTTAACTTACTTCTAATTAAAACATCATTCCCTAAGCAATCTCATCCGCTTTCATGGTTTTGAACTCCACTTGCTATGCTAAAGACTCCTAAATCTGAGACTTCAATGCTAACCTTATCTTAAAATTTTAGACTGATTTATCCAGTTACTTGATAACAATTTCCATGTAAATCTCCCTCTGACATCTCCAAGTCAGCATGACGCAAACTAATCATATTAGTTTCCCCAAGTTTCCTCCCCACTGACACCCTTCCTCTTATACATTCCCTCCTATTCTTTCCTCTCAAGCCAATCCCATGACCATTTGCCCAGGTAGTCAAATGCTATGTCTAGGACTCGGTCTAGACTTTTTCCTTCTCTCTCATCACCATGTACAATTACTTTTCAAGTCCCACCAATTTTGTTTCATAGACGTTTGTCAAATGCATTCCCCTCCTCCAGATTTCTAGACACTCTGCCTTGGGCCTTATTTGATTAATTATAATAGCCTGTTCTTCCTGTTTCCTGTCTCCATTTGCTCCAATCCATTCTCCACCATGTTGCCACAGCTAGTCAATCTATAATTATTTGAGTATGTCTCTCTCCTACCAGTAACTTTTCAGAGACTTTCAGGCATCTAAGCTCACTGAAATTCTGCAAATCAAGGTGCGAGCAGTGACAAGTCAAGATTAAGACAGTAACCTCAGCTCCAGAAACAGGTTCCAAGGGCAGAGCACAGAGAGGTCCAGTGAATCATTCAAAGTAGACAGTAGTCAGGGCTAATGGGAAATTGGAGCTAGATTGGAATTTTCCATTTTTAGAAGGGTGGCTTTAGGCCATAGGCCAGGTCCCATTTTCCTTTCTAAGATCCCTAGGTAAAGAAAGCGTCCTGAACCAAAGCCTCTTTTTCATTTTCATAAAATTAGATCTCTTTGGTCCCCCGAATTTTGAAATGGATACCATGTAGTTTAATTAAACTTTCTCTACCATTTGCCACCTCAAATGTTTATTGTTTAATTCTCAACCTTTTTTTAAGCTGGACAACATCTGCAGGCCTTAAAAGAAATGAATTTTATGCGGCAGTGTAACATGTATTCCCAGGCTCTGCTGACCTTGGAGAAGTGTCTAGCTTTTCCACTTTTGTTTATTTTTGGTCACAGGAGTCCCTCTATAGAACCAAAGCCCTGTTATCCATAATTTCTTATCACTCTATTGTAAGCTTTAGCAGACCCCTGGGGATTTTCCCTTGTTATGAAAACCTCCAAATTGCTTGACAATCTTGTTTTACAAGTTTCTTATCTCCTCTCCATTTGTTCAGTTGGTGCACACCAGTGGCTTACAATATCACCAGAATCTGTTGAAAGAAATCAAGTTTTTGTTCTCTAGGCTCCTTATCTGCAGTTCTGTTTGTGTTCTCCAAACCACTGGTGATTTGTGGCTTCACTGGATTCCCATGGTGTAACCACAGCCACTCACAAAAATCAACTTATGATTATATACTCCATTTGTTCATTGTAGTTCTCTAATATTTTTCAGGCATGCCATTTCTATTTTATTACTTTAAAATTCTGATGTTAACAGGCAAAAATCCTAAATTATTAATTTTGCTTAAAGAATGTCTTTTCAGTTATTAGGTATGAATATAAGTATTAGGACTGAGAGTGATTAAAAAGGAGCACACAATGTTTAATAGACTCATGAGTAAGAAATAGTATCATCAATTCAGAAATGGTAATGAGTATATCCCTTTAAATGGTTTTACAGGAAAAAATATCAATTAATTAAAAAATGGTCAAATACAAGACAGAAAACATAAATAAAAGGGAATTTAAAAAAAGAAACTTGTTTAGTCTTATTATAAGATAAATGTACTTTGAAGTTAGTCTTATAAATAATAAACAAGTAGGCATTAAGTGGAAGTCTAGTATTATAAAAGCTTATTTGAAAATACTGTTTTTCCTGTTTCAAAATGGATTCTGAGTTCAAATAAATTAGCAACAAAATACAAAAGCCCCAATAGATAAAATACCAAAGAATGTGATTAGTTGATAAAGGAGAAAATAGAATGCAAAAAAAAAGGAAAAGAAAGAAAGAAAAAATAATAAATAGCAATTTAATCAAACACACACATAACTATTAAATAAAGTTATGAAAATAATACACATTGCTGATGAAGTTGTAAGTAAATAAACACTTTAAATCACTGCTATATGATGATAATAATCTTAATTTGTAGAAGTGTCATTTGGATAGCAAGGTGGGCAGACAAGACACTTCAAAATGGCTTTAGTGACTGACCAAGCAAGCAGTTTTAGTTTTAGAAGCAATTTTATGGAAATATTCTAGAATAACAGAAAAGTCTTTATATCTCAAAAGCACGCAACACAGTATTATAATGTCCAATAAAGAACAATGGTTAAATAAATCATAAGCCATCCATAAACCAGAATGTAGCATAGTATGAAGTTATGAGTTTAAAATAAGTAAGAAAAGTATTATTTATAATCTTAATAAAAAAAGCAGGATGTAAATTTGCACGTGGGGAGTATAGTGTCAAATATGAAAAGATATTTATGAAATAAGGCTGTAAGAAATACAAAACGTGTGGTTATTGCTGGGTGATGGGATTAGTGATAATTTCTATTTTAATCACTGTAGTTTTCTACATTCTCCAAGTATTCAACAAGAAGCATGATTTACTTTTATTATTTATTTTTAAATGTTTTAAATATATTTTTGGAAAAATGACTAGTGGCATGGTCTTAAAATTAACTTTTAGTTTTGTTGTTTGTAGTAATAATGTGTGATTGCAGTTTTTTAAAAGGTAGTAAGAATTACTACCATTATTGATAAAATATTTGGAGACCCTTTAAAAATGATTCTATTCATTCTAGCTTTGGGGATTATAATCAACTCACTAGTTCACATACCTGTTGCAAGAAACAAAATAACTCATGCCAAACTAAGGTTTATTTACTTTTGAATCTTTGATCAGCGTTTGCTTTTGCTGGTCAAAGTGCCTTGTAATGTTGAAGTTTTAATCTGTCTTCTCTTGAGAGAATGATTAATGCTGTCTTTCTGTGGAAAGATTAAATGGAGAAATTTGTGATCATCCTAATTAAATTTTTGAGTAGGTGGAAAAATGAAGTGAGGTTTTAGTTTTTAAAATGAAATAATGATCATGTAAATGGAACAAGGGTCACACAGGACGTTTATTTAACCATGTTTGGGCAGTTTATTTGAATGTGAGCAATATCTGGTCCTTTAGACAATTTATCCCTCCAAGGGAAGTTGAGGCTAGATTAGAACTTTCCATTTTTATTTAAAAGGGGGACCTTGGGCCATAGGCCATGTCCCACTTTTCATTTTTAGATTTCTGGCTAAAGGAATTCTATTAAGCCGAGGCCGCTTTTTCATTTTCAAAAGAAGTAGATATGTTTGGTCTCATAGAACCCCAAATTTTGAAATGGATGCCAGGTAGTTTAATTAACCTTTCCCAGCTATTTGCCATCTCCAAAGTCATGACACTTTGGAAAAAGACAGCACCCATCTGTTAAAGAGACCCTGCTCTGTTTACCTCTATTCACACAAGTCCAGCACACAAAGCTCCTTGGCTTGAATTGACAGCCACTGGAATCAGAACTGAGCTGAGGGATCAGAATGCATTGGCCCCATAGTGTATGGGAATGTGCAAATTTTCATTTATCTCTTCTAAATTCTCCACCTTCACTTTTATCTCCAGCACTTTGTTTCATATTGTGCTCTGGGCCACTTTCAGATGGGCTGCCTTGTAGAACTTTTGTGTCAGCCAAAGAGGGTGCAAATTTCACGTTGATTTCCCAAAGAAGGAACCAAAATTATGACAGACTGAGGAAGCTGACAATGTTCTGGGACAGACTGTAATCTCCTAGCAGGTTACATGGGTCCTAACATGGTGTTAGGGAAAGTATGGTGTTAATGGGGACCATTGTATCAAGTGTAAACAAGGGGTTATAGCGCCTTAAAAGCTTGAAGGCAGGGGGCTTAGGCAGCCATTAGACATACAGGGGGCACTTCCAAGTTTTAGAGCTAAGAGTCTATTTTATTTTCTTTTGTACTTCATTGCATTCTTTCTCATGCTCTTTTCATTCAAAGATTCAGTCCCAAGACAGGATTATGATACTCCACCAGCTGTTGTGTCAGGTAGGAAAATTCTAATTCCTTTAAGATTTGATTGGAGGGGAGAGATGGAGGTTGCCTGGTTTTCTCCAAACTCTTTAAAGCAGTGATTCTCAACTGGACTGGGTACAAGGAATCTGAATTTCAGTTACAGAGCGAGAGGGTGGAGAGTGGGGTTGGAGTAGCATGGTTCAAAAAAATATATTCAATATTTCAATCTAGTTTTATGTATGGAAAATAAATATGTTGCTTTTGAAATAAAAAGTAAGAGCTCAGAAACATTTGGACTGTGAAGGATACACGGAAAATAGAGTCTCTATTCTGTGTGTCAGTAATTCTTGGTGTTAGAAGGGTTCATAAGAATTCCTGGGATGTTGGAGGATATATATATGTTTATCAAAAGAGGGCACAGATTAATAAAAAACATAGTTTGAGAAGCACTGCTTTAGAGACCAGGATTCTTCTGAAATCAGAAAATCATCCCATTTTGCTTGCTTAGCTCCCAGCATAGTGTCTGGCCCATAGTAGGTGCTCAATATAACTATGTGTTGAATGAATCAAAACTTCCAATTTGTTCCAAAAATGGTATTTTGGATATTGAAAGAGAAGCTGCCAATGTTCCATCTGTACAAAAAAGTGGCAGAAATTGATTTGAGATAAATTAGTGTCTCGAGGATTTTAACTAGCGGTATTTAAGTTATTTTATAAACTTTAATGGTGCAGTTTATAAAAGAATATATGTATGTGGAAAGGTTGGTTTTCATGTTGAATGGCATAGATCTTCTTGTGCTTTCTTTCATCTTAACTTTGAATTTTGCTTTCTTGCCAAAAAAAAAAAAAAAAAAAAAGGAAAGGGCACAATTTCCCGTTTTTGTTGTTTGTTTGTTTGTTTTTTTAACTAAATAAAATGCTGGAAGCCTGAAGAGCTTTGAACACTTTGATCCTTGGATGTGTTAGATGATGAGGATATAAAATCCAAACCAAGAGGGCATTGGAGAAACAGAGCAAGAGACGGAGGCCAGAAATACAGTTGAAAGAGCCCACGAGGCAGTTGACTCTGGCAATTGAATGGTGGTTTTCAAGCAGAGAACATCATGTTCTTGGCCACCTGGTTTATATGACCAGCATCTGAAGGATAATCCTTTCCTAATGTCTCATGGACATGCTTAATTGTGTTCATGGATGAATACGTGTCTTACAAGTTCAGTTGTGAAATAAGGAGTTAGCTTTCAGCTGTGAGGTTGCTTTGGTCCTCTTGGAGAGCTCTATAAATTGTCATTAAGTAAAAGATCGCTTATCTTACCCCCAAGTGTATTACCTGTCATATCTTAACACGCCTGTTTCATTTAAGATTTGGAACACCCCCCCACACACACACCCAGGAAGATACCTTGTTCAATGTACGTAGCCTTTACTTTGTTTAAAATATAGTGTCTTTGTTAAGAAGGGGCATCTATTCTTGATAATTCACCAATATTAATTATAAGGAAAGACACAAACTAGAACTTTCCTTCAACTAGGTTTCCTGATTTCAATTTCAAAAACACATTGAAGAAAAAAAACTATGAAAACATCAAAATGACTTACTAGATATCAGCCATTGGTCAGGCTCTACACATATTAATTGAGGCAGAACATCAGGCTGCAAATCCAGGCATGGAATTCCCACCTAATTCCATAGATAGGTACCATTGAAAGGTCTTGAGCAGAGAAATGACTTGATAAGAGTAGCGCTTTAAGAAACGTAGTGTGGTAGTTTGGTGTGTGCTTGAGCAACAAGAAAAGTAATCATACAGAACAGTTAGAAAGCCCAGATATGATATTATTAAGAACTATCATATATATCTAAGATCTTAGCAGTGGAATACAAAGGAAGGGACTAATGTAGAAGTGACTGGAAAATGAACATTTTGGGAGATTTTATAGTTATTTTCCTTTAATACTATTGAATTGATTGTTTGACATCGTAGAAATTTACACAGACGTCTTTGGCTTCTTTGGTCTCCATCTAAATTAAAATAGACTTGCCTTCCTAAAATGTTTGTTAATTGTCTAGTGGGCACAATTTGAGAGACATTTGAAAACTGGATTATCTTTTGCCCCACATTTGACCAAGTCAGGAAAGTGAAGCAGGCAAAGATGTTCTCATATTTTTTCCCATATCTACCCATATGTCAATATTGGACAACTCAAATAATAGTGAATTCTTTGTCAGTGCAGGAACCCACTAAATTGTCATAACGTATCAGAGTTCAAGATACCTGCCTGGTAACCTACAGAGGTACAACTTAACCTCATTTCATTCAGTCAATATGTCAAACATTTATTAAACATATTCTGAGTGTGAGGCACTTCACTTGAGTACTAAAGATATGCAAATGAATACAAAACAGACAATTGGTAAAAAAGAAAAAATCATAGTCTAATATTGTGGTTTTTGTTGTTTGTGATGTTTAAACATATAAAGTATAGAGGAACTAAAATCTAGAATCTAAAAAAAAGATCAGAAACCCTCAGAAACAAAATGAAGTCTGAGCTGGATTTGGGTGGAGGGATAGGAGTTTACCAGTTGGACAAGAGTTGGGGAGGTACATGAGGCAAATGGAACAGGATATATAAACTCTTGGAGACAAAAAACAGTGTGAGATGATTAGATGACAGCAAGACATTTGTCATTCTTGGGACAAAATGTTACAATAGCAGACACTGAGGTGGGGTCAGGGTAAATATGATTATAGGACCTTTCCTCTTTGAGTCACATGTCACCTTGTTCTTTTATTTATTCAAATAATATTTATTGGGAGCACATTATGTGGCAATCACTGGGTTGGATGCTAGGGATACAACTTTCCTCTAAGACGCTAGGATCCAATTAGGAAGTTAGGCACAAAAGATGATTATAACACAGTGTCATAAGTGCATCCATATAGACAAATATGTTTAAGTTTGTGAACTCTCCAATAAGATGCCTTAGTTCAGAATCTACTTGTGTAATTTCCTAGTTATGGATCCTCAGGAAAATTACTTAACTTCTCTGTAACTTAGATAACTTATCTGAGGAATCAATAACAATAACCTAATAAGTCATTGTGAGAATAAGGTAGGTTAAGGTATATAGCCTGCTTAAAACAGATCCTAGCATAAAATGGTGCTCAAATGTCATTGGCAACAACTATATTATTCATTATTGTTATAAAATGCTATGATGGCTCACAGAAAAAAACAACTAGCATACAGTAGTAGAAGTCAGAGAAAGTGGAAGAAACATATAAATGGAAACATAAGAATACATGGGAATTAACCTAATAAAAACTAAGTTGGAGGGGAGAAGTTTCAGACCAAGAAGTCAGCATATACAATAGCTCTTGGGTAGCAGGGTATGGAAAATTCAGGGAACTACAGGTGGCTCAACAGGGCAGGGATACAAAAAAAGAGATGGGAAGTAGAAAAAGTGAGTCTGGAGAAATCAGCTGGAGCAATATCATTAGATATGGTAACTTGAACTTTATCCAGGTGGCAATAAATGTACATTAAAAGGTTTTCAATTTGGAGAGTGACAGGATCACTCTGGATAGGGTGGAGAATGCCTGGAGAGAGACAAAACTAGGAAAGGGGGACCAGAACTCAAGAGGCCAAGCATGAAATCAAATTGGCATGTGCTCAAGTTGTGGAAATGAGATTGGAGAGTTTACAAATTTGTAACATATTAAGGAAGCAGAATACATAGGACTTAGTAACTGATTTGGATGTCAGGTTAGAAAGAGAGAGAGTTAATGGTAGCTAACACTTAAGTTCCTAGCAACTCAATCACCTGAGAAATCATTTGCTGGAATCTAAACCATAGGAAAGAGAATTAAGTTTGGCAGGAAAGAGGCCAACTTCAGTGCTATATGCTTTGAGTTTGAGGAATCTATGAGGCATCCAAGTAGAGATAATCATTAAATATCTGAATGTATATGGTGCACAGAAGAAAGCTCTTGGCTGAAGGTGGGTTTTGAAGTTATCATCATGGAATTAAGTCATGCTCCCCAGATAATGTACTTAGAATGAAAAGAAGTTGTCAGATCCTTGAAAATAAAAACTGGTAAAAAATAAGCCTAAATAAAGATTGGAAAAGACTATGATAGACATGGAAGAAAAACCAAGAACATGAGGTTTCAAAAGAAGCAAAAGCAAGAGAGTGTTTCAAGAGAGGCCTGTGCAGTAAGAAGTGTCCTGAAAAGAAGCCATTGAATTTAGTTACAAAGAACTCATCAGTCAATTTGATGGGGCAGTTTTCTGGGGAGGGGAAAAGACAGTGAATGTCTTGTAAGTAAGTGGATGTAGCAATTGCCAGAAACTTAACAAATTTGGTTTTCAAGAGGAGTAGAAAAGATAATAAGAGAAAACAAATGGAGAATGGAACTGAATGATGACTTAATATTATTATTTTTTAAGATGGAAAATACTTGGTCATCATAGAAAGAAGCCAGAAAAGAGTTCTAAAGTTTAAAGCTGTAATTCATAAAGGGGATGACTGATAGAACAAGATCACTGAGGAAGGAATGTGGGAGAACAGAAGGAGGTATGACATATATGCGTGTAAGTTTGTAAATGTAGAAATAGGAAGTCAAAGGATTTTGTACACGAATATCATTTGTTTTTATGTGACGTATTAAGTGACATTTTCTGAGAGTGAATGGTAAGGGATTTAAAGAGAACAGAGCTGTGGAAAACTGTGGGGTAAGAAAGCCAACTAGTAATACATAAAAAGTTTGAAGGACAGCACTGGGGGTCCATTTAAAGCTATAGGCTATGGATTTGTATGATACCAGTCTGTGAGGATGTTCGATTTTCCACAGTAGCGATCAGTAGCCACAAAGGCAGAGAGGAGGTTTAATCCAAGGCTAAGGCTGTACTGAGATGTACAAGTGGCCTGAAGTAGGATACTGGGATTAAAGATTATGGATAATGAACTACTACTGCACAGGAATGTCAATGTCATGGTGGCCAAAGTGGACTTGAGGTGAAGGTGACAGAGGTTAAGGAAATCAAGCAATATGAACATAATAAGCTGCTTTAAATGGGGTATTTTTGTATAGATGGATTTGGTGGGGGTATTTTTGTTTGGTTTTGGTTTTGGTTTTTAGCATTAATAAATTGTGAGCTCATCATCAGGACAAATGTTTCAAATAAGGGGATTACTAATGAAACATATTTCTGAAATGTGTTACAAAGACCATGAGGACTTTTCCTTTCAAAATTTCAAGAATAAAGTTCTTTCCAGAACACTTGGAATAGAGATTTAATTAAAGTCAGACTAGTATATCAGATCAGCAGTGTTTTTCAGTGTGTGATTTGTATATCACCCTGCTACTTAAAATTAATTGAGGAGTTCAGGGAACCAAACTTTCTATTTTTACTTCAGCAGCTGTGTAGTTACTCTAATGTAAATTTGAATAACATAGAATAAGTTCACCAAATGCATGGTTTAAGAGATATTTCACATAGGGAAAGTCTAGGATAAGTAACAAACAGCAGACACATTTTTTTTTTTTTTTGAGGGCAGTATCACTGGCCCTCATATGTGGGACCCGAACCGGGGCCGCTGGCTTCCCAAGCCAGCGCTTAACCGTCACGCCACTCGGCCGGCCCGTGACACATTTTTAAATAATGATAATTCAGAAAGAACAGAGCTAAGGTAACAGTGGTGATGTTCAAAAGAAAGTGGCTGAAATTTGGGAATTGAAAAGTCTTCCACGAATTTCACTGGAGTCATCTCTCTTTGTCTAAGTACAGAGCTAAGGTAACAGTGGTGATGTTCAAAAGAAAGTGGCTGAAATTTGGGAATTGAAAAGTCTTCCACGAATTTCACTGGAGTCATCTCTCCTTGTCTAAGTATCTGCTACACTCGTTTTTAAGAACAGAGAAGAGGAAGTTGGAATTGCCTTGCATTCTCATGCAATATCAGAAGTCTAGTCTCTTCTTAGTGTTTCTTTTCCATAACAATTATAACCATTCAACAAAAGATCTTATTTTAAGTAAATTTGAAAACATTTGCTTAAAAACTTAATTGTTTTTCTATTCATAGTTGGATTTTAGGAGGCATATATGAAAGCTACAATAATCTGTTGTCCCATTTTTGTCTCAGTTGCTTTGATCTTAATTCCTGTGAGGGACATCATCAGAAAATCAAGCAAAACACTTTCAACAGAGCATGAAAATTGGACAAAAATTCATTCTCCTTTTCTAAAAACCTTGAATTCAGAATTTGAATCTGTGTTTGGAAAAAATAAAAAATGAAATAAGCACCCAAAAAATGGATGACAGGAACCCATAATACTTCTGAAACATATATTCATTCTCTGTCATATCCTTTGTACATGCCAGCTAAAATAGGTTAAAAATACTGAATGTCATCAATACAACTTCAGGACAAGTTTTCACAAAAAAGTATACATAAATCACAATATAGTTTCACTTAATGTGGTTGAATATGAAGTCCCTAAGTGTCAGATTTCTAGCCAGGAAATTACACTAATTTAAAATTAAAATTCTAAAAATTAAGTCCAAAGTAAGGCAAAATTCAATGTAAAAATAGTGTATGCAGTTTTTCCATATTGTTTTTGCTAGTCAATAACATCAGTTTTCATTGGAAAGCTTCATTAATAATTTGGAATTGGTGATGTCCCACAAAAGATTTGGTTGAAGCCATCTTTACACTCCATCTTCATGTGTGGGAATTACTGTACAAAACTATCCCACAATTTGGATGGAGGGGTGTTTAAGCTACTTTGAAGAACAAAAATTATTTTTCAAGCTCTAAACAACATCTGTTTTCATGGATACCATAAATTAATTGCAAATGATTTCCATTTCTTAATTAAAAATTAGGTCCATTAGTACCTCCAATTAGCAACAATTAGCCATTAAATTGTATTTACTGTAAAAGACCTGGCACAGAGTTATAAGTGTTCCCACAAGCGATGCATGAAAATCAGTTTTATTTCTTAGCTCAAATACTGTGTACCTACTTTGATTACAAAACTACATTTGTTTAAGTGTGCTAATTAATTCATTTTTTTTCTTTCAATAAATTCTAATAAGGGAGTTTTTGTTCTACTCATTATCCATTCAATCATATTCACATAGCTCCTACAATGCTACAAGGAACCAAGCCTTGATGGTATAAAATAAGAGATGCATTCCTTACCTCCAAAGAACATAGACTCTAACAGAGGACAAGGCTATACAGAACTGTAATAGGACACAGAAAAGGACTTTGTATATATTTGTACGAATAGGCATATGCATGCTGTTATTGTGTTCCTGCTAGCACATTTATATTGTTCTCAACATTACAAAAATGAAGTCTTGAAGACTTCCTGTGAGACCACAATTTTTATTGCTCTATTCAAGTAACTGATAACCAAAGGGGGCTTAAACAAATAGACTGTTCTGATATATAAACATTGCTATTATTTAGCATGGTTTATTTGGGTGGGGAGGAGTGCAGGGGAGAGTTGGTATAAGAAGATATAAAATGCCTATGACCATCTTCTAATTCAGCAAGTTTTTTTGTTTTGTTTTATTTTGTTTTGGTTTGTTTTGTTTTGTTTCTGTAAAGGTCCAGACAGAAAAATTTTTAGGCTTTGCCAACCATGAGGCCTATGTCATGCGTACTCCACTCTGCCTTATAGGGTGAAAGCAGCCACAGACCATGTATAAATGGATAAACATGGCTATGTTCCAATAAAGTTTTACTTACAGAAATAGGCAGCATGTTAAATTTGGCCTGTAGCATCTGAATTTCTACTACTCCTTCTCTAATCAATTTATTTTCATGAGTATTTTAAATTAACTACTATTACTGACATTCTTCATGATAAGCATGAAGTAAGTGCTTTGCCTTTAACATCAGGATTTTTGTGGGTTGTAGGTTTTTTTTCTTTTTTTTTTGTGAAAGGCAGATGAAATTTCAGAAAAGTAGAGGTGGGAGACTTTGAAACTTTTATTAGTGTTTTAGTTTGTACAGAATAAGTGATTCTAGTACTGAAGTATTAAAACACTTTAAGTATATACCTATATTTTACATACTCATCATATATGGTTTTCTGTAATTTATTTGTATGTACCATTAACAGAGGATTATTAACCAGAAAAATCAAATATATATTAAGCTTAATATCTTCTTGGCAGCCTTTAGAAACCATATTTTTTTTTATTTAATAAATTTATTTGTGTGGCATTGCTTAGTAAAATTATATAGGTTTCAAGTGTACATTTCAATAATATATTGTCTATATTGAATTCTGTACCTTTAGAAATTTGGAGAAAAGGTAAACAATACATCCTAACAGATTTGTAGTGAAAACATATTGTACATCTTCGCCACATTACCTGATACTGTTGTTGCTATTGGGGTTGATTCGTGTCCACTGAAGTTATTCTTGATCTATCAGTACTGCTTATTCTGTTTCCCCTGGATAGCTGCTTCCCTGAGTACTGTTTTCTGCTTTCCACTCAGAAGTGAAGGGGAGATTTCCAGCTTTAATCTAAAGACCAAACACTGCATAGGGCAGGCCTCAGATGACTGCAGATAGGACTGCCCTTCTGTGGCCAATTCAGGGCAAAATCCCACTTGGTGATGCCACACACTCATCGCATGGAAAGGCAGCATCCCACATTCTGCCTCTTTGTGGTAGGCTTCCTCAGTGAATGGCAGCAATGGCTTGTCACTTGGTACTTGAGTCATCTGAATGGCGGCACCTACTTCATGGTAATAGAGGAAGAGAGCATTTTCAAGACAACAGTTGATTGTAAAAGAAGCCAATTGCCTATGCAGGAATCAGCATGATTGGTCCTGACAGCACATGGTTCCCTTTTTAATCAACAGCACAAAGTGGACACTTGTGGTTCCCGTCAGCAACCCAACCATGAATAGACTGTGTTTCAGCACTTGCCAGAGGCATGCTTCTGATAGATGGTACTGAAGAGATCCTGCCTGACAGACCTGCTAACGTTCCTCTAGACTATGTCAAATGGGTTTATCAGAACACAGATGACCTGAACTGTAAGACTGCATGTCCCTATAGAAATGCTTTCTCAGAGTTAACATTTAATATTATAAACTCTTCTTTTTTAGACAGGTGATAGATGACACAAACTCTTAAACAACATTACTATAGTTTTCTTGAGGACACCGCAGTGAAAGTAATTGTCCATTAGTTTATCCATTGCCCCTCCTATAAAGAAGCAAATGATGAATTGCTCCTTGAGTCCAGAGCCTAGGCAAGTATCTCTCTCCAGATGATCAGAAATGCTTCTTTTGAACTGACAATGTAAAATCAGTAACTTAATCAGTTCCCTTTTTGGCCTTGGTTATCAGGACAGTGGACGTCAGATACAGTACAGGACAAATGTTCTTGGTAGCATGTCCTCTTTAGGGCTCTCAACAGTTCTACAATTTGCTGGTGTTTCTTAATTGTGCTTTTTAATATAGTGCTTAATTTTGTGAACCCTTCACAAATTCAATTTGGAAGAACCAAAGCTCTAATTCCTGTGGTTAAAAGAAAAAAAAACAAACATGAAGAAATGCTAATGGGCTCTGGAAAGTTCGTGTTCAAATTCTCAGTGGAAAGATAAAATGAAAGATGACTGGGTATGTTGACCTGATCTAAAAATTCACAGGCAGACACTGTTTTTATTCATTCACATACATGCAATTCTGAATAGGAATAAGGATGGTATAATAATTGGGAATGGCTTTTAGAGTCAAAAGGATATATGCGATTCCTGGTCCAACCATTTAATAATTATTTAACAATGATAGCTCCTTAAATTTTCTGAAGCGTGCTATTTCTTTCCTTAAGTATAGATAATAATACATTAGCACCTCCATATGTGTACTAATAGGAGGATTAATTGAGATGACATATAAAGTATCTAGTAAGTGCCTAACCCATAATAAATATTGAATAATTGGGGCTTTCTTCCCTCTTCATTTTCCCACGTTCAGGGAACTGCATTAGGACTTGTGTAGCATCACTAAACTTATGTTTGCCATGATGGATTGAGTGAACCAAAGTAGTGTTTGAAAATAGTTTCCAAACCCAATATCAACAAATAGAAGAAATAATAAAGGAGTTCATTCCATAGCTTCTCTATTAGATGAACAATTATTGTGTTAATAGCTAGATTAACATAATAAATAAATTATAAAGCCTTTTTTTAACAACATGAAAAATAATATTTATGATGTAAAGTGAAAAGGGTGACAAAATTGAACAACCATTATGATTTTGAGTCCCCAAACATGCACAGGAAAATAAGCTAGAAGAGAATGCATTTAATGACTATCTTTCATGTCTTTAATTTCTTTTCTCTAAACTTTTCAACATGTTGCTTTGAAACTTGTATTGTTTACTAAAATGTCAATACTTCAGCTTTAAATAGACATAAATTTAGGGAATATTTATGTAGCATGAAAACATGAAAGTATTTTTTTTTTTTTTTAGCTGAGCCATTCTGCCACCTGTTGGCAGCTCAGCGGCAGCTCAACTTGGGCTGGGCATAGAACTGATGTTGCTCAGAGCTCAGCTCGCACTCTTGAGCAAGTTCTTAACCAACTGAGCCACTTGGCTGGCCCGAAAACATGAAAGTATTAACATGAAGATGATAATGATTATTTTAATGATGATTTTGGTGGTAATGGTAGCAGTGATGACCTCTAAAATTTTCCCCACTTCCATTCATTATATCTCAACTCTAGGGCATTTAAGGCAGAATTAAAAGCAGATAATCTCTTTAATAAAAGTGGAATAGAACCTTTAAGTGACTCTGTAGTCTACAGCCACTCCTGATTTTATGAGACTTCATTATCTACCTATTGGAAGGTGCATCTCAACAACCAATTGACTGCTGTTTTTAATATTTTTCATATTGAAATCATATTTTAAATAATATATTCTGTTTCTTGCATGCAGAGCTTGGAACAATGTAAAATTTTCCCAGTTTATTAAATGCGAGACTTCTAGTCTCTTGTGATTTATGGAATTGATATAACAATTTGAAATTGAGTCATACATAATATACTTTAGTTGCATATTGATATTGTCTAACTTCCACAAGTTATATGTAATATAATTGTATAAGTGCATATATGTGTACTACATATATACATACATGTGTACAATAAAATATTCTGTTGTTGGAGATAATTTGTTTCCTCAACTATAGATCACAAAATATTTATTCCTAGCAAAATCATAATGATATTTTTTCAAAGTCCATTGCCACCAAAGATATTGCTTATTCTTCTTTCTTTTGAATCAAATGATTAAAAACCCTAACTTTTATTCATTTTGATATTGTGGAATATTATCCACCAACAGGATATTATTTCTCATCAGACCAGGTTTCTTTTTTTTTTTTTTCCACTTGTTAGAACTGTGTACTTGGGTGCACTCACTGTGATTTAGCTTTGGTAAAATATTGATTGACCTGACTCTGGTACTGCATATGAAAACTATAATCACTTTACATCAAGTTTCCTTAAAAATGGAAAGAAAATTTGGAAAAAATTTAAACCAGTGGTATCCTTTAATCTACATACAACGGACATATTTTATTTGGCAGCCAAACTATGTGGGATTCAAAGTAATGCATTTTAAGTACCTATAAGCCATAAATTTAACTACTTTATGTGTCTGGTATGAGTTTAGCAGTCTGCCCAAGAGACTCAAATCTGGGAAATCATAGGACCAGATTAGGGAAATGGGAATTTCATTCATAATTGAGCAGTTATTCTAGCAAAGCAAATATATAGAGTTGGAAAAACAAAAATGTTGTGATTTTTAAGATACTTGTTCAAGAAGGTTAAAACCTACTAGTCAAAGAAGACCAGAAACCAACTATAGGCAAACAAAGTTAGCTTGCAGAAATAAGGGCAACGTTGCATCAGATGAACCTCGGAGCATCTAAGAAGTGTGGAGGGGATTATTTTAGGATTGGAGCTCATGCAGTGTGACTGTGGGGAGGGCTTTTGGAAGTGACAGCTTAGTTTGCATTGGGTGCTAACAGGAAGTGAGGGAAGTTGAATGATTACGTATCTTAATAAGTACTATCTAGTAGGTGAAAGAAACAAAGTGGAGCTAGAGTTGTCATTGGTAAAGATGCAGTCACCACTCACCTTAGAAAGAAAAGGGAGACATTTGTTTTTAGGTTTGCCGAGTATCTCTGCCTCTGTCTTTTATCTACCACAGTTATCAAATGTTCTGGTCTGAAAATTGTCAATAGTATCTTAAAATTGTTTAAATGGGACTACTATGACCTACCTTATAGCTACCAGCTAATTAAAGAGAATTTGAGAGATTTCCATACATCCTTTTCTTACCTAAAGTGCAATTTTAATGTTGCAGACAAAAATAGAACTGAACATTGAATCGCCTTGATAAAATGTAAATACAAATATGAGATAGGTAAAAATATATTTTATTCATCACATGCATTGAGTGTATATGGGAGGTACTGTGAATACAATGATGATTTTATGTGCACAAAAAACACACTATGTTTAAGGTGCTGCGCTAAGTGCTTTATGTGGATTTATTAGTTACATGTAATTCTCACAGCCAACCAGAAAGGAAGTTTCCTGTGTCCTCTACAAATTGCTTCTTCTATAAGTGTTGCTGGACCCTCACTCATATTTATGCTCCTTTGGCTGTTTTAAATGTTTTGATCTTCTCAAATTCCACATGAGTCCTGCCAGTTAGGCTCCAAAAATGGATACTTCCTCCTTTAGGAGAAGATGGATACCATCTCCCACCAATGTTTTCTCTTTACTTCAAATATCTGTTTCTTCATTCTCCCTCTCTTCCTGCCCTCCTGTATTTTGTCAAGCCATGGCCCTGCTTTTGATAATGTTAGCCCTTTCATGTTCTTGATTTCACCTGCCTTCACCTTTTTGATAGTGTTACAACATTGAATTCTCACTATTCCACATGCACCTTCTTCAGGATATATTTATCCATTGTTGACTTTTCCTCTGCTTGGGAAAAAAAAAAAAAAGGGTGTAGAACCATTCTATCTTGTTTCTCCAGGTCCTGGTCTTAAAGCACTTTGTGTTTTTTTCATTCTCTTTCCAGAGAAATCATCTGCATCCTTGATTTTAACTGTCATATAGTTGACCTTCACATCTATATTGCTCATTCTGTCCTCTGTTTTGAGTTCCATGTGTGTTCTGAGCAACCTCCTAGATGTCCCCCATATACTCCCAATACCCTTGGCTGGCCCCATGGAAGTTCAAACTTCATATTCACAATTTATCATCTTTCCTCCCAATCCGGATTCTTCAGCAGGCTTCCCTAGGGCTCAAGCAAGCTTCTATAAATATTATTTCTCTAAGCCAAGATTTTGCAAATAAAGTGCAGCTATGAAGTTAGGATTGTTATGGTCTTTGACAGCGGGTTGAAGTATAGCTCTTCTTTTTTGGGTGAGAACAATATGATTTAATATCCAACTGAGCTTGGAGTAGGATAAGAAAATCTCTTATAAATTGAGGAGTCATTTTTCTCCCAGGCAGTTGGGCTTAAAAACCTCAGAGACACTTTGGTTTACTCTACCCTATATGCAAGCTTTCTTTTTCTTATAAATTCTACTTCTATAATATACTTTGAATCTGTTTTGCCCATTCCATTCTCTTACACCAGTCCAGGTTGGGTACTTATTACCTTTCATTTTATTGTTGCAGTGTTTTCCTAGTGTCAACACCTGGCCCTTAGCTTTCTTTTTTTAGCCTTCACATAAATGCCTGAATAAAACTTGACATTAATACTGTTAAACTTTATCTGCAAGGATATGGTCTTAATATAACAATTGGGACTTACCTTAGTAAGTAATTATCCCACCATATGATTATGGCCAGAAAAGGTACAGATGAAATCTTTGAATCTACAGTCGCCTCTTCTAATCACAAGTCTGATACTTGCATGCCAGCACGTACCAGAAATGTTACACTACTCAAAGCTGTGGGTGGCTTAAGATATTAGTCTACAGCTACGACTATATCACACTGTAGAACCAGTGTGATGACTGCTCCCTCACTGGTTTCTGTGTGAAAGCAGACCTAACAGTTTTCTGGGAAGCATCTTATGTTTCCTGCAGCTAACCTCCAAATACAGGGAGTTTATCTGGTGTGGAGTGAGTGGCTTCTCTTAAATTCTTTTTAGCTTTTTTGATTTGACACTTATCTATCCAATGCCAAGTTCAGTTGATGGTGAAAGCAGAGGGACCCATCTGTAACCAGCAGCAAAAACAGCTACGTTCCAAGTCCTTGTCAAGATGTATAACAATTCCAAAGTCACTGCTAATCATACCTTTCAGAACCTTGGTGAAGAGAAAATAAAAATTTTTGAGGACTATTTGGATAATATGCAGTATATCCCTTCTCTTTGGTTACTCTAAGTTTTTATCCCTGGATTCATCTGAGAAAGCTGACTTACCTGGTGGACTGTATCTCACTGACCCCCTGAAAAATAACTTTTCCTGAAGTTTGCATTGGCACGGCGCCATTCACTCACATTTGAAGGGCTCCATAATAAATAGCGTTTGGAAACTTGCTTTGCTTACTTTAAAGCTAGTGTTCATTAGAGTATCCGTTCCTTTCAGACCTATGGGAGAAATGTCTCTCTTGCCTCTATATAGGGAATTAGTCTTCCACGCATCTGGTTTATTTTCTTACCTAATGAACACTGTGAATCATATAATTCATTGCTAACTAACTCTGATACATTTTAATGTCATTTTGATCATTAGCCTTGCCGACTTCATCTTTCTTTGTTTCCCTTTGACTCATTTTTCAAACTTATTCAATGCTACAACATTTTATGTACTTTGGAAGTAGCCTTAAATCGTTTTTGGGAGCAAGGAGCTCCATAATTAAATAAATTCTATAAATGGAGACTCCTAATGTATTATTTCCCCAGCCAAGAGTCACAATTCAAAGGCTCCAAGGATTAAGAAGGACTCATCAGCCTTGTGTTTGAAGCTTTCCACAGTGTAATCCTTCTGTCTCGCTCTACAGCTGTATTGTTTCATGGGTCACAATTACGTGTTGGATGTGTTTGGCTGTGATCACTTTCTCTCTTGCCTTTACTCAGGCTGTTTTTCTGCCTGGAATGGCTTCCCTGTCACACCTATAGTCTCTGCTGGTCAAATCTTACCTAGCTCTAACATCTGCCTTTTCCACGATTCTTTTTCTGATTTTCACAGCCAGATGTGATGTCACTTTATTTTGAAAATTCTCGAAGTCTTCTGTTAGCCCCTGTTGTACTCTACCTGATTGTATAGATACTTGGACATTCCTCACCACCCCATTTTTAGATTGTAGGTCCCTGGAGGTTTGGAGATTAAGGACTACACTGTTCCTATTATCCCTAGTGGCACTAAAGCTCAAACTTTTGATGAGAATAAAATAGTCTGTAAATAAGGACTTATCCTCAACTAAAGACTTTATATTAGCTTGTACTACAAATAAATGTGGAGCAATCCGAAGCTAGCCAGATTGCCTGAAAATTCTCTAGCAAAGTCTCTCGGACTTTGTTTTTTCCCCAGAAAGTTACTCTAGGTAACTGTCATCCCTTAATAGGATTAACATATCCTTAGCTGGACTGGTCTTGCTGAGTCAAGCCCTAAACCACCCAACACATTCTCTCTGTAACCACCAGAACTATCTTCCTAAACCAAACATGGCATCCATCAAATCCTTCCAAGCATCAATCTCAGTCCTTTGCCAATGTTACAAGGCCCTTCATGATCCTGGTGCCTACTTCTCCAGACTCAACTCTGACTATTTCCAGGAAGCAAACTGCTTTCCCAGTTACCAAGATGGGCCAACCCTCTAAGGTCTTCACATAAGTAGAAATCTGATAACTATGAGAAGGAAGTCCTTATGTCTAGAATGCTTTTTCTCTACTCTTCAAGTTCTAATGCTGTCTTGTTTTGCAGGGACTGTCTCCTTGGGAGTCTCTCTCATCCTTCTGCTTTGACTTACAGTTACCACTTTCTCTTGTTGCCTTAGGTCTGTGAGAGAATCTTGATCATCATATTTAACACATAGAGCCATCATTTTATGTTTAATTTTCTTTTATTTTCTAGACTCAAGACTAAAAACTCCTTTAGAGCAGGAACTATTCACATTAATCTTATGACCCAGCAGCATCTGAGCAGGGGTTCAAAAAATATTTCACGATTGAATAAATGATGTCTTCATTTAAAAATGCAGATTTGGTAGACATATCTTCTAAATAATCCTAACCTTAACTTCAAAAGGGTAAAATAGCAAAAGGAAAACAGACTCAGAATTCCCAAGAAATTTAGAGATTTGAATGAATAACCAAACACAGAGAGCTATCTGAATGGGACAGAAAAATCTCATGAACAAGAAAGTGGAAATAAATAGGGAAGGATTTGGAGAAAGTAGAACTTTTAGGAAGGAATCTTTACAATAAATAATTTTAAAAACTGGTGGAAACCTACAATGTATCTGTTAGAAATAAACTGTTTTTTAGCAAAGCCATGTATAAAGAAGGTTTCATTTTGTTGATTGTTTTCACTAGATAGCCATCATATTCATTTATCTTACTAATATTATTATAATTCATTCTCTAGAATCACCTTCTTAAAGTACTTTTATACCCTTTTTATTCTCTAGGAACCTTGCATGCACACCACAGCAAACATACTGGTCTCAATGACATAGCATTTTTGCCTCAGTTTTTTTTTTTTTTTTAAAGATTTTATTGGGGAATTGGGGGAGGGGAACAGTGTTGGGGAATCGGGGAAGGGGAACAGACAAGTTGCTGTCTTTTTGTTCTTCAGTCTAGTTGCAGAGGACGTTGCTTCACTGGCCCATGTTGGTATCGTCATTGCGCTCTTCCCGGATGAGGCAGACCGGCCGCCGGCCTCTGGATATCGCTCACCGCGGCTACTGGCAGCTCGCACTGACTGCCAGCCGCTCACTTGTAGCCTATGGCAGCCCACTGCAGCAGGGGCTGCAGCCTACACCATCACCGGGGGATTGCACAGCCCAGCTTCAGGTGGAGCTGTTGTTAGCTGTAGAGGGCAGTGTCACTGACCCTCATATGTGGGATCCGAACCGGGGCCGCTGGCATCCCAAAACCAGCTCTTAACCAATGTGCCACTCGGCCGGCCCTTGCCTCAGTTTTTTAAATCAATTTTTCAATGGCCTATGGCATGTCTTTTGCATATTCTCTGAAAGACATGCATTTAGGTGCCCCACCATCAATGTGAATGATAATCAGGACAAGTAATGGCCTTTAGCTCTTTTTCATTAATGAAATGGAAAAGCACCATACCTAATCCATTAGTGATGCACTATTATATTGAGAGCTTACTGAAGAAAGGCAGCCAGCCAGTGGACACAGGGACGGTTTCCCTTAAACAGGATTTTCAGCCGTGATCAAGCAAGGCACCCTTTCATCTTGCAGGAAAGTTTATTCTCTATCCTTCTCTCTCTTTCTCATTTTGTTTTGTCCTAATTTATCCTGACAGTCCACAATTGATTTCAATAATGTTTTCTAAATGACATTAAATTTTTTTTTCAGATTAACAGTGTTTATAGGGATAAACTATCAATTAGTCATTTGAAAACATTTCTCTTTGATTGTTTCTGTCTGTGGATTTTAGTTTCTTGAACTCCTTACTCTCAAAGAGATATTTCCCCCTTGATTTTTCTCATTATAAAACTGGATATAAATGTAAAATGAACAGCCATTCTGATTTTATTATTGTTGTTGTTATTTTAGCATTTATGCAGATAAAACTCCCCTGTTATTTCCATTCCTTTAGGAAATTATGTTTGATAGGTGGTCTTGAACTTGGCCAGCTCAGGCTAGACTTGAGGGGTTTTTTTATAACCTCCTAAACTCAATTGAATTATTTTGCCTGTAGCTTATAATTTATACCATGTCTGTTTTCTTTAAAACTCACATCACTGGCACTTGTACTTATCCCCCAAGCCATTTAGACTTTAAGTTCATTTGAAGAGCTAATTCCATGTGATGTTTAAGTGCATATGTGTGTGTGGAGCCCATTTCCTAAAATACCTTTCCTTAGGAATTTCATCAAAAGTGGAATACAACCACTCAACCAAAGCAAAGCACATTGGCTTCGCAGTCCTTTTTCTATAGTCACTCATTCCTGTGTTAAGAAACTGAAAATTAAAGCAAGGAACACAATCAGTGCATTCTGGTTAAAAGATGGGGAAGTATAGTTTTTGTGTTCATTTCTGCAGCGGGTTCCCTTCATCACCTCGTCCTTGCCATAGTCCACTGTCGGTGACCACACAGAATGAGAAGACATGAATACTTGACAGCTCAACAGATGTACCTCACCCTCTCCCAATACTGAGCAGTTAGCCTAGAGTGGAGGAAAGAACCCAAGCTTTGAGAAAGATGAGCATTTAAATCCCAGCTCTTTCATGCCCTCTCTATGTGGCTTCTCTGAAGCTGCTTTTTCATCTGGAAATGAAGATGATGATAATACCTAACAGAGATATATCATCAAAGTTAGATGAGATATTAGATAACACATACCCAGTTCTCCTCACTTTCTAGAATTCCAAGTTCCTGATTTAACATTTTCAATTCCCTAAGTCATTAGTTCTCAGAGTGTGTTACAGAGGAGCAGCAGGATGCTCCTGAGAACTTCTCAGAAATACAATTCTCTGGCTCCACACCAAGCAGACTGAATCCAAAACTGGAGGTGGGCCCAGCTATACCTTCTTTAACAAGCCACCCAGGCAATTCTGATGCACAGTCACATGTGAGAACCACTGCTGTAAACCAATCAGCCAATCACAAGCATATGTTTGAAGGGAGAAAGATAAACTAATTAAGACAATGCAAGAAATTAAACTGATGGTGGAATGAAAGTAGAATGTTAATTATCTTCTATTATGTAAACCCTTTTCTTCCTTCCACAATTCTACTATATGTTGTTGTCTTGTATGATTTCCTTCCTCCTGCATGATGTGTTTTGAAAGACCAACAGAATTCTTCTTAGGTTGGCATATAAATATAGCGGGTCCCTTGGGGAGAATTAAATCAGTCTCTCTTTGAATGTATACAGTGCACTCAAAACTATCAGGATTCATGGCCTATAGTGATATATTTAGAAACTCCAAGGAAAATGAAATCAAATGAATTGGTGCATTGGCATGGTGTATGAATCCACTATGACACGATCCGTTACTGAGAGATACTTTTAGAATTACATAGACCAAAACCCAGAATGACAGTTTAAATCTCTGCCTTGGTCTGGATACATGGGAAGCACAATTGTTTACACACATAACTGCAGTAATTCGTAGGTGTGATGTGCTTCTGGTCTGTGTACATGGTCACTTCAGGGAGGTCTTACTAATGTCACAAGTTAAAGTTCTATTTTTAAAGGGGCCAAAGCTCATATGACATGTATATAGAGATATAGAGATATAGACAAAATAGAAATCACACCATGTCAACAAGCATCCGTCTCTCTAGCATGTTTCTTTGAGCTCCTAGTATTTAGGGCACTAACTAAATTGGCCCTTTTTATTTTCCACCGGTGTTAAACACAGCTAAGAGGATTACACTATACTTGGATATTAAGGCCTTTTTGTAACTGGCAGTGTCTAATCCTGATTATTCACTGTTTGTGTTTCTAAAATATATAAAGCGAGAAACAAAGCTTTCGGCCGAGTCCCGAATTTCACAGTCAGGTTGACCTTCATGTCTATAGATGCTCTGTGACTTATTGCTAAATAGAGCAGTTGCACTTTTCTCTCCTCCTCTCCCCCATCGCCTTTTTCTTCCACTGCCTGCAGAAAGACTCCTGTGTAGTAAAATTGAGAAGAAAGTTTGTTGTGCTCGTATTTACTTAGCTTCTATGCCCTTGTTGTAAATGCCTTTGGGGATATATTTTTATTCCTTTTCACTTCCCTGTTTTTAACAGAAGATGAAACTCCAGGGAAGAATGATAGAAAGTCAGAGTACTCAACATGAATCATCACTTAAAAACTTTGATGAATCTTTTGGTCATTTACATGAAATATAGATTTCCTTGGGGAACATATTTAAGCATCATTTCCTAAACAATCCCTAGAATAGCAGATCTAAAATTTTGTAGAATATTAGAATCACAGAGGAAGGTTAAGTATCCCAACACCCAAACCACACTCCAGGTCAGTTAAGTCAGGTATCTGTAGGTAGAACCCAGACAGCAGTTAAAACTTCCCAGGTGATTCCAATATAAAGACAAGTTTGAAAATTAGATCCTAGAGAATGATCCTCAGTCTCATGAGATGTTAATGTGGTACTTGGAAAAAAAAATCAACTAAGGCCCAGCACATTTGGGAAATATAGCAAATTATATTTGACTCCTTATAGATTCATATAGATTCCCAGTAAATATTTCCATATTAAAGACTGAGAAGCCCTACAAAGGAAAAAAAAAAGTGAATTTAAAGAAGGAAGGAGGAAAAAGAGAAAAAGGAACCCTCACCCTCAAGAAACACAAACATACCCTCTTAGCTTGATCTATTCCATCAATTTATTTATTTATTTATTTATTTATTTATTTATTTATTTATTTATTTATTTATTTATTTATTTATTTATTTTTTGAGGGCAGTGTCACTGGCCCTCATATGTGGGGTCCGAACCAGGGCTGCTGGCTTCCCAAGCCAGCTCTTAACCACTGCGCCACTCAGCCGGCCCAATTCCATCAATTTTTAAACTTGTTATTCAGAGGTGACTTTGTATATGGAATACCTGTTTAAAAAGTTTTTGAACACTCCTTCCATGGAATATCACTTGGAAGATACTGAATTTAAGGATTCCACAGCAAAGTCTCTTTTGTGATGCTTATTGAAGACCTGGTTATATGTAGATTTTGCTTCACACTCATGTAGCATTTGATATTTAAAATAACTTGTTGAGTTTACCATAAGAGTTCAGAAATTATGCAAAGTATCTGATAGAAATAGGATACTTGGGTCACAAATACTACAGGAGGTTTAGTGTAGGAAGGTCAGTCTCCCAAATTAACAGAACAAAAGAGATCAATGATATCTAGAGAAACCCACCATTTAGTAACACTGGAAAGGTATGGGAAGTCCAGTAAGGTAAGAAAGTGGAGTGATATGACAGCAGAAATAGCACAAGGATACATTAGCTGTAGAATTCAGTGGCATGTGCAGAGTCAGTACACACAAAGTGATAGTTTGGAATTATTCAATACCCCTTTCTATTACACTCACATTCCATTTCATATTTGTTTCTCCTAGGTTTTTGTAAAGACTTTATCACAGAAGTTTATACCTCTGGGGTCTATCTAATCAACTCGTAATCGTTTGTTTTTTTTTTTCATTTATTTATTTATTTATTTATTTATTTATTTATTTATTTATTTATTTATTTTTGAGGGCAGTGTCACTGGCCCTCATCTGTGGGATCCGAACCGGGGCCGCTGGCATCCCAAGCCAGATCTTAACCACCACGCCACTCGGCGGGCCCTCAACTCTTAATCTTATAGTTCCTGCTTTCCTTCATCCAAAACTAACCTGTGCCCTTGTCTCAGGATTCTTCTAACTCCTTGAGGGCCGATTGTATTGTAAAATATTAACTTCTGAATGTGTTACCATTAACCCCCTGATGAATCTCAGACCCTGTGGCAGATTGGTTCCACGTTAGTTGCAAGGCAGATTCAGAATGATGGCGGTCATTCTCCATATGAGTTTCCTAGGAGATCTCAAAGAATTCTACTAATTAGAGTCTCCTAATTAGAAAAAATTCTTGAGATGTTGTAAACAGTAATGAAAAATGTTTAAAGTAATTAGGCAAATTGGATTTGGAGAAACATTAAAAAGGGACAATCAACTATTGATGTCAGAAAAGGTTCCATATCAATTGAGTTTTATTGACAGGATAAGAGAGGATCATATGCCTAATAGACAACGTAACACAGAGGCCTGTGTAATCCCTGGCCGGCTATGTTTTTGGCCAGTTCTCTCTGATGACGTCATGGATTTTTTTAACTCATGTTCTCTTTTGCCTAATTTCCCCCTTGAAATTCATATGACTTCCCTGACCACATGGAATAATTAAACACAGCTCAAAATGGTTTAATTTCAAAAGAAAGATATTGATTCATGGACCTGAAAAGCCATAAGAAGAACTGGCTCAAGTGATGTCTCCTAAAGACCTGTTTTCTTTCTACTTGACTACATGCTATCTACACGTTCCACAGTCTCACAGTCTCACTTTGCTACCTGTCGTGGTAGCAAAGTGGCTGTTCTAGTGATGGCCTCACATGCACTATACCATGAAAGAGAAAAAGATAAGGTCATTTCTAGAAGTTTTCACAAAGAAGAGAAAATGTTTTCCTTTCAGAAGTTCCAGTAACCATCTTCTCTAGTCTCATTGGCTCTGCTAGAGTCATTGCCATTTATTTCTGAACAAGAGATCAAGACACACTAACAGCAGAGCCAATCACATTCTAGCTATGGTCGGGAAAGGGGAACACGAGAATTCCCCAAGGAAATACAGGTTACCATTGAGAAGGGAAAATGGACACTGAATAAAGAAAAAAATATTCATTGCACCTGCCCTCTTGTCATTGTTCTTTATATCCTCCTCTCTAGAATTTACACACTTGTAACGTTTGATTTTTACTTTTAATCTTGTCACAGTTTAGTCGTTGATCCATCTTTCTAAATGTATCTTCTTATTTTATAAATATCCTTTAGATAAGAATTAAGGATATTTTCTAGAAAGTTCAAACTCGGGATGGCCAGTTAGTTCAGGGTTAGATAGAGCACAGGGTGCAGCGCTCATACCACCAAGGTTGCCGATTCGATTCCCACATGGGCCACCACTAGATTGGAACAAATACATGACTTGGAGCTGATGGGTCCTGGAAAAACACACTGTTCCTCAATAATCCCCAATTAAAAAAAAAAAAAGAGTGCATGAAATTCATTAAGGAAGAGACTGATTTTTATCTGCCACTATAAAATTCATAGCATCTTGAACACAGCTGTCATAAATATTTTTGAATGATAGATGGGAAACAGTCCCTTTGGTCAAAAGAAAAATAAAAACAGGACCAAAACTCTAGAAAAATCTGTAGTTAATATTCTCGGTAAACAGTGTCCATAGTAGCCTGTGAGTTAGTGAAGGAGTGTTCCCAGACCCTAAACAGAAAGTAAAGTCTTCTGGGATAATCATGTCTGGGACAGATGAATTGGGGTGACTGGGAGAAGGAAAATCAGGAGATAAAAATTCAGAGTCCTTTTGTTAATTTTTATTTATTTATTTTTTAATTTATTTATTTTATTAGTTTCAGGTGTACAACACAATGCAATACTTATACTCTTTACCCCCCAAAGTGACAACCCCCCTCCCCCATTTCACCACCCCACTCCTCCCCATATCATACATATCTATCACAACTCCCCTGACTCCCCTTCACAGTATACTCCACATCCTGTGACCATCCACATATTCAGTTACAGTTGGCATACAATACTATACAACATCAGTTTCAGGTGTACAGTGCAGTGATCAAGCCTCTACTCCATCCATGAAGTGGTCTCCCTAACAAGACATGTGACTATCTGACATGCCACAAAATTTTTACAACATTATTGTATTCCCCGAACTGTGTTTCATATCCCTGTGGCAATATTGTAGTTGTCTATTTATGCTGTCTAATCCCTTCCCCTTGCCCCATCCCCACCCCCTCCCAACTAACAACCCTCAGTTTTTCCTCTACATCTACGAGTCTGTTTACTTTGATCATTCACTCAGCTCTTCAGACTCTACACACAAGTGAGATCACATGGTACCTGTCCTTCTCCGACTGACTTATTTCACACAACATAAGAGTCTCTTCACAACATTATCAATTACATTCCCAGAACTGCCCCCATATCCCTGCAGCAACATTGTAGTCCCACCTACATTGTTCAAAACCTTCCCCTTCTCCCTCTTCCACACTCTCTCCCAGCCAGCAACCATCAGTTTCTCCTTTATATCTGCTTGATATGACTTCAATCTTCTTACATTTACTAAGACTTGTTTTGTGGTGTAACATGGTCTATCTTGGAAAATGTCCCATGTGTATTTGAGAAGAATGTATATTCTGTTTTTTCAGGGTGAAATGCTCTAAAAATATCAACGAAGTCCAGCTGGTCTAAAGTATCATTTAAGGCCCCTCTTTCTGTCTTGACTTTCTGTCTAAAGGGTCTGTCCATTGGTGACAATGGTGTTGAAGTCCCCTACTATGATAGTGTTACTGTTGATCTCTGTCTTTATGTCTGTCAAAATCTGTTATATGTAAATAGGAGTTCCTATGTTGGGTGCATAGATGTTTATTAGGCTTATAGTGCCCTTCTTTGTCTTTTATTGTAGTCATTTTAAAGTCTATTTTGTCCAAAATAAGTATTGGTACTCCAGCTTTTTTTTTTTTCTCATTTCCATTTGCATGAAATCTTATTCCATCTGTAAACAGCATATACATGTGTCCTATTTTCTTATCCACTGAGCCACTCTCTGTCTTTTGATTGCAGCATTTAGCCTATTCACATTTAAAATGATTATTGATAGGTGCATATGTATTGCCATTTTGTTATTTGTATTCCTGGTCTCCCTGGGGTAGCTTGTTTACCCCTTTCTTTTGTTTAAAAAAAGCCCTTTTAACATTTCTTGCAATGCTGGCTTGGTGGTAATGAATTCCTTAAGCTTATTCTTTTCTGAGAAGCTCTTTATTTCTCCTTCAATTTTAAGTGATAGCCATGCTGGGTAGAGCAATCTTGGTTGTAGGCCTTTATTTTGTGTCACTTTGAGTAACTCCTGCCACTCCTTTCTGGCCTGCAGAGTTTCTGTAGACAAGTCAGCTGTTAGTCTAACAGGAGTTCCTTTGTATGGAACCTGCTGTCTTCCTCTTGCAGCCTCTAGGATTCTGTCTCTGTCTTGAACCTTTGCCCTTTTAACTATGATGTGTCTTGGTGTGGACCTGTTTGGGTTCAGCTTGTTTGGAACCCTCTGCACTTCCTGGGCATGTATGTTGATTTCCTTCACCAGGGTGGGAAAGTTTTCAGTCATTATTTTTTCAAATACATTCTCGACCCCTTGCTTCTTCTCTTCTCCTTCTGGTATTCCTATGAGTCTAAGGTGGTTGCGTTTCACCTTATCCCATAGGGCTCTTAAACTATTTTCATTGTTTTTTATTCTTTGATCTTTTTGCTGTGCCAACTGGGTGAGTTCTGCTATTTTATCTTCCAAATCGCTGATCCGCTCCTCTGCTTCATCTACTCTACTGGTGATTCCTTCGAGTGTGTTCTTCATTTCAGTTATTGTATTCTTTAGTTCTAACAAGTTGTTTTTTATGGTTTCCCTATCCTTCTTTATGTCCTCGCTAAGTTCCTTAAACATTCTTATCATCAGTGTTCTAAATTCTGTTTCTGAAAGGTTGGCTCCCTCTGTTTCATTCAGTTCCATTTCTAGAGGTTTCTTCTGATCTTTTACTTGTGACATGTTTCTTTGTTTCCCCATTCTGGCTGTCGCTCTGGGATTGCTTTGATGTATTAGATAGATCACCAGGAGAGCCCTGGCTGGATCACGCGGGCACACAGCTCACGGCCCAACACTCCCAGGAAAACTCCCAGTCTCAGCCTGTCCCAATCAGCCGCTTGCAGATCAGGCCAAGCAGCCCGACAACCAATCAGCAGCCTGGCAACTCTGCAAGCGCAGTGCGGAGAGCGGGGACCGAGGCGGCTCGCGCACTCCCAGGTCTCAGTGAGCAGCCTCTTGGAGCCACAGGGCATCTGCCCAGCGTTTCCCTGGCAACACAGTATAAGCCGGGCAGAGGGTGGGGATCCAAGGCGGCAGGCGTGCGCGCACGTACTTCTGCGCCAATTCCACCAGACCAATGAGGTCTCGGACCTGATCCTTCATGGGAGGGCCCAAGCCTGACAAAATGGCGTCCTCCCTACACCACTCACGTGCAGGCTCCACACCACGGAAACAATAGTCGAAACACCTCCAGCCTTTGCACCAAAGGTGCTCAGTTCAGTCCGTCCCCGCAGGCTCCCGGCTCACACAGCCACTCCCTCCACCAGGAACCAGGTAAGTGCTCACTGGCAAGCCCGGGTGCCGGCCCCACTGATTCTCCAGCCGCTCTCAGCCTCACCAAGCTGAGCAAAGAGAGTCCTCACTAATTTACTGCCGGCTATCTTAGAATTTCTCTTCCCACCAAAGGAGCTCTGGGCTCATGAGCTTGGAGTGCAACCGGAGGATCTCTCCCCCAACCAGACAAGCTTCCCACGGCTGGGGCTTCCCTCACGGGGCTCGCCCTCTCTCGTCTCCGTCCGTCCTACCAGACCCGATGTGGCCTCCTCTTTAAGTTCTTTGTTTAGTGGTTCTGTTCCTCCAGTGTTCTGGGGACCTCCAGGGTTGAATGCTGTATAATTTGTTTGTAATTTTGGTGTGATCCTGGGAGGTAGTTAGCACAGCATCTGTCTATTGCGCCATTTTACCGGAAGTCTCTTTAATTTTTATATCCTTTAATTTTATTCCCTTTTGGTACTACTTCTTACATGCTTCTCTCAATGATCAAACTCTTTATTTCTTATTTTTCAGTGGATTGGGAATATTAAGATTTGGAGTAATTTTTCAGCCCTTTTAAATCAATTGTATACAATTTTACTCTCTTTGTTTAAGAATGTAACCCAGATGTCACTGGCTCCCCCAACATGTCAAAAACAGATAAAATTGGCTGGAATCCCCACTTCTATACCATTTGGAAAAACAGAGCTTTCTACAAGAGGTATTCAAGTTTGTGAAGGCATTATCATCACCCCTGTCTGCTCTCTCTAGCCCACATGTTGATTCAGATGTGGAATTTACCCCTTTTCAGTTTTCCCACAAAAATCTTCTTACCCAGAGTAACACTAATAAAACTTAGGGTGTGTTCAGTGGCAGAAACATAATGAACATTTAAACATGTACTGTATGTTTAAACATTTAAAAATGGACTATAAAGATTCATCTCTGTGCTTAAAATGCCCATTCCTCACAGGGGGTGGAACTTCACCAGCCCTTCCTTTCCATAGGCTCAGACTCATGAGACTCATGGGCACCTCCCCCTCCCCCTTTCCTCTAGCTCCTCCAGGTTTCCTTTCTCTCCCTCTTTCCCAGAAACACAAGCTCCTCCCACTTATTCCCTTTATCACCATCCCTTCGTGTGGGTTAACTGTTTGTCACCCATGCCTTTAGTTCCTACTGTCCACCCCAAGTGTCTTATCAATTTAATTTCCAAGAAAACAATACATGAGTATTTCTTGCATAAGCTGATTTCTGATCCTGCCAAACTATTCAGATAATGAAATTTTTGTCTTATCATCATAATAATATGAATAAAAAAATAAAACCAATAAGAAGAATAGTTCCCATCTATTGGATTCTTAATATGTACCCATCCCAATGCTAAGAACTGTGTGTGCATTATTTCACTAATATTTCTCAAAAACCTTTAAAATATGAATATTTGACTCCATTTTACAATAAGAAAAATGAGATTTATAAATAAAAACCCAGATCTTTCTTAATCATCATGCTGCCTTAGTCAATGAAGACATATTTTCCTGATTTTATTGGATGATGTTATTATGCTACAGATTTTAATTTTGTTTCACATTGCCTTGAAAAATGTTAAATTAAAAATTACTTTGAAATCTCCTTTGTTAAGTAGGTAATGACTATTGTGGGGGTGGAAAATGCAATGATAATTGTGTAACCTTTACCAGTACTCAAATCCAGAAATCTATTTTGCAATGTATATTAACAACCCTCCAAAATATGAGGTTTTCACTTTTTATCCTTTTCTTTAATTCCAGAAGACATGAATATTTCCCATGAAGATCATTATCTTCATTACTAATTTGCTAAATTTCTAGCATAGTGTTAGACTACTTTATTTTTTAAATGTTTTTCAAGCTAATGTAATAGACTTTGAGTCAACCCCAAATCAGTTTATTCTCAAGCACCTAGATGTTAGAAAATAAAACAGAATGCATCTATAAAATAAGGGTATTTATGCATTACATTTGAGATCATCAAAAATACTGAGTTAACATGTTAATATGCCTGAAAGCATAATAATTAATATACTCAAAACAGAAACAACAAAGAACCAGAAACAAAACTATAAGAAAACAAGTTCAGTTATGCCACTAGATTATTTTATGTATAAAAGGTTTAGATATCTTTCAGAGAAGCTTTCCTGATCAATACCAACAATAAGGAGAGTTATTATTAGGTGTTCCTTCTCTCTGTCCATTACAAAATTGTGAAAGCATTAGTGAATTAAGAATAATAGTACTAATGGTGGTTTCTAATGAGGATTTTTCAAGATGTATTCATTTGGAACAGTTCCATAAAGGTAACATCCTCTTAGGTTTAGATTGAAATTGAATAACTTGAATTAAAATGTATAGTTTTTTTGTTTGTTTTTTGTTTTGTTTTTTTGTTTGTTTGTTTTTTAACTCTCAGGAGTAAATGTCCTATAGTAATGAGCAGATGGGGAGACATAAGAAGAAAGAATATTTACAGATCCAACAAGTAATAATTTTAGCATTACTTACAAGCATTTACATTATCAGGCTTGTGGAACCACCTGAGACTTCACTTGGCCGGGCTAGAAGTTGGACATGAGCAAATGCTAACAGGACTCTTATCCTCATTTCCTGAATCACTCTCCTAATGCAGTCTTTCTGGGCTTCTATGTTCAGAAAGTCTTTATTCCCCAAATACTCCACATTGCTTGCCCAATGTATGACCCATTTACTGCAATCCTCACATGGTATCTTTTCCTTTGTGTCTCTCTGAAAGCACTTTTTAAAACCCCCTCTGAAAGCACTTTTTAAAACCCAGAGGTAAGATGGTCTACATTTTTATGCTCTACACAAAATGCCCTCTTCCTCCTGTCTTAGCTAAACTCTGGTTTGTCCTAAGAATATGTCCTTCCTCAGCCACCCTCTCAAAGTAACCAATGGAGCTGAAAAGGAAGTTTATTCTTGTAACCAATGGAGCTGAAAAGAGGTTTTATTGCCTTCTATATCACCATTGCCTGTTCTAGGCATGTGCAGATTCCTTCCTCTTTTAATGATGACAGCGTTCCAGGATGCTATCTTCTTTCCCATCTTTTTGTTATTACCTGTTGATATCCTTGCCAACCCACACATTCAATATGGCGTTTTGTCATTAGTCTCCCCTTGCCTCCAATTCCTGCCTCATCCAAACCATAATGCCAATATTCCTTAACCTCCTTGATTCCAGTGGCCTTCACTTTATGCTATTCCAGCCTCAGAGACCATATTTTGGACCTAACCATAATGTCCACCCCCCACGCCCCCCGCGAAATCTTAAAACCCTCATACCTGCTTTATCAGCATTTCATTCTAGCATCTTGCTTTTCCCACTGATTCCATCACCTCCCCCTAGTTCATTTCTGTCCCTCTCCAGCCTAGAAAACATTGTACATCACTTCAACTTTTCTGTTGCCAGCACCTTCACTACCACCATTAATAATAATAATGGGACTTGAAATTATTTTATTTATATTTGTGTAAGATCTCTGTCTAATTCCCCAATGAAATAATTCTGAATACTCACCTTTTTACGTATTCCAATGAAAAGATTTCCAACATTCATTTTTCTGCTCACAATACTGCAGCAATACTCTTGGGCAGTGAACTTGTTCCCATTTTCTCAGAGAAAAGGAAGGATATCAGCTGTAAATTCTACCTCTTTTCTGATCCCTACCCTATGAATTAATCAATTCTGGCATTCAGCTCCACCTACTTTTCTTTAATTACAGAAGTAAAGGTGAGCTTTCTATCTTAGACTTACTTATCTACCTTGGCCCAATGTTATCTTTTCCACCTTCTCAAAACCATATTATTTCATACTGCTGATCTCAGCCTCAACCTCACCTTCAAAATACTTTTCAACAGAGCGCTCCACAATCTATACCAATGACAATATTCTTTTCTTGTGATGGAATACCTTCTACATTTGGTGCCCTGCCCCTTTATTCCTGATCTAGTTGGATTTTTTTTTTTTTTAATTTTAAATTGTTTTGTCATTGGATCCAGTGTCTTCTCTATATCCTACATATAGGATATAGGGCAACATTGTCTTCTGGTTCTGAGTTCCCTTTGTCTTAATTTTAATTTTGTTTCCTTCATCCCAGCCCTAATTATTGCAACTTTAAAAAGAAAAAAAAGAAAAAACAAGAAACCCGTTTTGTTAGCTAATGTACTATCCCTGAGTTACCGATGTTCTCCTTGTAAAAATGGTTTTCCATTCATATACCAAATCTCTGCTTAATGCAGGTAAGATGATGTCACAGAGGCCTGGAGTGGTCCTTGCAGTTTGAATCCCTGAACGAGTCTGCTTTTGACTTTTCTAACTAACCTAAGTTTCCCAATATTTGAATGCCCCAATTAAGATTCTCCACAAATGTCAGGCATTTTCTATCAAAGAATTGTATTGAGTCTAGGAAAGTTTCATCTCTTCTATCTATAATAATTGTCATTAGTTTTATTTTATGCCTTAATGTGCTTCTAAAGAAACACCAAACCATTGAATAAGACATAGTCTAATCATATTTTGTCCTCTAATTCATTTATGGCATAGGCATTGCATTACTCAGGGTTCTCCAGAGAAACAGAGCCAGTAGGGTATGTATCTGTGTATCTATGTATAGATACATAGAAGAAGAGGTTTGCTATAGAAATTGACTCATGCAATTATGGAGGCCAAGATGTCCCACCATCTGCCATCTGCTAACTGAAGAACCAGGAAAGCTAGTGGAATAATTCAGTTCTATTCTGAAGGCCTGACCACCAGGGCAGCCACTGGGTAGCTCTCAGTCTGGGCCCTGAGAATCAGGGACCACTGGTATAAGTCCTGGAGTCTGAAGGCCCAAGAACTAGGAGCTTTGAAGTCGATGGGCAGGACAAAATGGACATTGCAGCATAAGAAGAGATAGAAAGAGTTCCCTCTTCCCCCACTTTTTGTTCAATTCAAGCCCTCAGTGGACTGGATGATGCCCACTCACATTAGGGAAGGTGATATTCTTCACTCAGTCTACCAATTCATGCTAATTTCTTCCAGAGAAAACCCTCCAAGACACAGTCAGAAATAATGTTTTACCAGCTGTGTGGGCATCCCTTAACCCAGTCAAGTTGATGCATAAAATTAACCATCACAGGCAACAAGACAAAAACAAAAGATTGGGATTTTTGTGCTCTTCCCTAAACAACTGTATAGCTCCTGTGAACTATACAGCTTGATTTTTTTTTCCTCCAGAGTGCTTAATTATTCATTCATTCATTCATTCATTCAAAAAATGCATACTGTTGATGATGAATCGGACATGGTCCCTATAGGAACATCCATAGTTTGACTGTAGCAGAGGTACAGATAAAGAGCTATTGAATGGCATAGGAGAAAGTTATCACTTCCAAGTCAAGGACCAAAGCGAGGCTTCCCACAGGAATTTGGCATTTGGACTGTTTGAGAGGCAGCTTTTGGATATGTGTTGTACGGGGGTAGAAAGGGGTTAGAACACAGCGTAAACAAAAAGGGCGCAGAGAAAGGAAATTAGGAAGGGAACACCCTTCTCCGTGTGCATGCAAGTTTGGGTATAGCTGAACATAATTGAGATGATGTAGGTAACAGTGATTTTAAAAACTCAGGGGGAGTGGGTTGAAATTTACCCCAAGGTAAACATCCTTTGTCTCTCCATTGTTGGACAGTTGTCATCAAACAAACTGTTCTCCAGCTCTTGTGGCAAGGAGTGGAATTTGGACTCAGAAAGTCTATTTCCTTCTAGTTCTTTCTGTCCTTTTTGCCCTCACTCTTTACTTTGAACTCCTCATACTTATCCTTGGAGGCAAGAATACTATCTGTAGCCTGTCAGAAACTGCTTCACTATGTTTTTGTATTGCCAAAGTTATACATGCTCACATAGAGTAGTATCATTTAAATCTTTTTTCCAAACCCTCTAAATATGTCTTTAAAAGTATTTTTTCTCAAATAGCTTTATGTCCTATTTTTGCAGTTTCCAATTTGTTGACGCTTTCTATTCTTTCCACCTTATTTAGAATGTAGCTCCATCTCTCTTTTCGCTTCTTCCTCCCTACTTACCTTCATTTGCTCCCTCTATCTTAGATCTCTAATATGAATATTCTAACTAGTTGAGTAGGTCAAGTTTTATCTCTGAAAGTCTCTTGACTGGAAAAAAACACCTTAAAAAAAATGTTTGATGACTCTTATAGAGGCTGAACTCTTTCAAAGGATATGTTAAGGGTACCCTCAACATTTCATCCTGTGGGGTTGTATGTCTACCCAAGTCCACTGGAGTGTGGGCTTCAGATGGCTGAGAGGAAATGGTTTGTGTGGAAATGGAATTTACTGTGGGAGGCAGCCTGGGTGAGTCCCCTTTCACTTTGGCTGGAGCATCTTTCCCTAGCCCTATTGAATGCGTTAGTCACAGGCTAAAATAGAAGACAACAAAGCTTCCAGGCATATTGAAGACTTCTTAGTTCACTTGTCTATCTTTGTTTCTATGAAGTCCCTCAGGTCTTTCATTTCCAATATATAGAAGCAAGGCTGGTCTCCTAGAGGTAAGATTAAATGAGCCTGAAGAGACTGAGGACATTAGTTGTTGGGCTGTGTGTTCTATAAGTTTCTGAAAGAACTATACAGACAATAGGTCAGTCAGGTCCTTTGTTAAAGTGATTTCTGCTGGATGCTTTCAAATTTAGAGACTAATTTAAATAAATGCTGATTTGATCTCAACAGCCTCTCTCATTTGAAGAGGTCATCACTTTACAGAGACTTTTTAATTCTTTACCGTTAGTAAGCCTTGCTAATAGGCAACAATAATAGAGAATGATAAGAAACAAGGAGGATACAAACAGGCAGGGAATTTAACACAAAATGGAAAGACTACCAGAAGAAAATAGTAATAATATAAAAGATCAACTCACTAGGATTTAATTATCTCCTATATTCCAGGGTACTGTGGTAAATGTAAGAGTGGCAATAGTGAATAATACATAAAATTAAATAGCTTTATATATGTAAGACCAGAAAGGAGACACGAACTCTCCAGGATGCCCAATGGGTTAAGAACAAAATCTGTTCCTTCTGGGCTATACCAGGTCCTGTTGCCCAATCCATGCTTTAACACGATAGTATTTGCTTACCTAATCTTGGCACATAGTAGAAGCTTAATCAAATTTTATTGAATATTGTTATAAGTGAATTTAGAATATATACTCATTATTGGCCTCTTATTTCTGAGTTTTTCACTTCTGATGATCTTTTCTCTACCTTATCTTAGAATTTGTAATTTGTAATTAACAACCACTGAACCAACTCCAAATCTCAATTGCAAACATTAGCTCAATTTCAGACATGCTACTCTCTACCACTTCCTTCTTTCTGCAGACTTCTTTAATGATCCTTATTGCAATAATTCTTTGACACCATTAAGACTCCCTATCTGTTTATTACCTGCCATATGTCAGTATCAATTGCCCCTTCATTTGCTCACATCCATGCCTAGTTTAGATTTTATAGTAGAACATTGTAATCTCTTTCTTTCATGTGCTCTCACCTCTCTTGGCCCGCTCTCCTTCCCTCATACTCCCCTGGTAAAAATTTTGATCCTCTTGCATCCAATCCTCAGTCTGCTCTATTCCTCTGAACAGCTGAAAAGGGCTACATTAAAACATGCCACCAATGCTGCTGAGTTCCACATGAATTTTGTGAGTACACAACGTAAATGGACCCACACCAATGTCTAGAAACCTTACTACATAATCCTGGTCCATTTGCCCTCTCACTCTTCAAGGCAACTATTTCATACATTCTCCCAAAAGCACCGCCTCCCACTTTCACCTCATATCTTGATTCAAAAATAGAAACAATGAGAAAAGAAAATGAGTACCTTACAAATTTCCCAACCTTCTCACACCCGAATCTATCTAATCTATCCTGTTTAAATAAGTTTTCCCTGCTCTCATCTAAGTTCATCCTTTCCTTTTCTCTGTTGGTATTTTTCTCTTTTTTGTAAACTCTTTTATAGATGTCTAACATATGTACCAAAGAGTGCATGTTTCATACGTTTACAATTCAATAAATATTACAAACTTTAACACTTTGTGTCCACCACCTAGATCAAAATATAAAAAGTTCTATTATTACAGAAGACTTTCTTGTGTCCTCATCCTTTTTATTATCCCCACAACCTTGAGTTCTATACTGTAGATTTGTTTAAATTGTTTTTAAACTTTAAGTAAATGGAATCATACAGTATGAAGCCTTTTATCTCAGCTTTTTAAAAAATTCAACATTAAATCTGTAAGACTCATTCATATCTGTAGAGCAAGTTTTTTTTATATTATACAGTATAAATATAATTTATTAATTCTACTCTAGATGGACACTTAGGTTATTTGTACCTTGGAACGATTATAAATAATGCTGCTTTAAATATTTTGAATTTATCTCTTGGGTATATTTGAAAGAATGTCTGTTGTGTACATACACCTAGGAGTGGGATTGCTTGGTGATAATTTCTATAAATGTTCCATTTCTTTGACACAGACTTACATGTCAGTGATTGGATATACAAATTTATACTCCTACTAGCAGTGTATGAGAATTCTTATTCTCTGCACCCTCTCCAACACTTTGTATTGTCAGTCTTTTTCATTCTTGCCATTCTGGTAGGAGTGTAGTGTTATAGCACCACACTGTTAACTTATTTCCCTGATGAACGAGTGAAGTTTTGTATTCACATGTATGTTGGCCATTTGAATTTTAGATATTCTGTTTTTAGAAGTGTTTGAGTTATTGTTCTGTTTTTTATTGAACCTTTTATTGAAATAATTGTAGATTCACATGTACTTGTAAGAAATAATATGGAAAGATCTCACATAGAATTGCTTCAATTTCCCTTAATATTTTGCAAAACTGTAGTGTAATAGTTTTGGATATTGATATTGACACAATCTACATCGCATTCATATGTGCCCAGTTTTACTTATACTCATTTGTATGTATATTGTCACTTTTTTACCTGTATAGATTTTTTTTCTTTTTTCTTTTTTTATGTACCACAATGGTCAAGATACTGAACAGTTTCATTATCACAAGATTCCTTTCTGTTGCTTTTTTATAACCATACTTGCTTTCCTATTACTCCCCAACCCCCATCCCTAACCTCTGGCAACTACTAATTTTGTTCTCCACTTTAAAATTTCTCTCATATAAAAAATGTTATATATGGAATCATAATGTATATAAACTTTTAGAATTTTTTTTTCTCAGCATACTTCCCTGCAGAGTCATTGAAGTTATTGGGTTTATTGATAGATTATTCCAACCCATTTTTTAAAGTTGGCTTTTCTGTTATATTGATTTGTGGATTTTTCTAACATTTTATTTAGGGAATTTATATAAATATTTATAAGAGATATTGGGCTGTAGTTTTTCCTTCTTGTAATGTTCCTGTCAATTTTGATGTAAGGAGTATGCTAATTTCATAAATTGAGTTGGGAAGTGTTCCTTCTTTATTTTTCTCTGGAAGAATTTATGTAAGATCAGCATTTCTTATTTCTTAAATATTTTGAAAATTCTCCAGAAAATCCAACTGAAACTGAAGATTTTATTTGTGGGTAGGTTTTGGATTATTAACTCGATTTCTGTAGTAGATAAAAAGCTGTCCCGATTTTCTGTTTCTTTTTGTGTCAGTTTTGCTCAATTGTGCTATTGAACAAATTTATCTATTTCATCTAAGTTGTCAAATTTATAGGCATTATGTTGTTCATAATAGCCTGCTATTATTTTTCCTACAGTCTCACCTCCCATTCTCTATTGAACCCAATTGAGCCTTTCATTCCCACCACTCCATTGTAAATATGCTTTCAGAATTGCCTCCATTCTGAAATCTGATGTACAATTAGTTTTCGGGTTTTTATTTGACTTATCTTTTTTTCCTGAATTGCCGTTTTGGTCTGTTGTATCTCTCCTCTGTCCCATCTTCCTCTAGATTTATGTTACCTATTGCAAAGAAAAGAGAGAGAGAGAGAGAGAGAGAGAGAGAGAGAGAGAGAGAGAGAGAGAAAGGAAGGGAGATGGGGGAGGGAGGGAGGAAGGAAGGAAGGAAGGAAGGAAGGAAGGAAGGAAGGAAAGAAAGAAAAAGAAAGAAAGAAAGAAAGAAAGAAAGAAAGAAAGAAAGAAAGAAAGAAAGAAAGAAAGAAAGAAAAAGAATAAATGAGGAGAGGCAAGGAGAGACTTCATGGTGTCTATATAGAGTGGTTTCAAGTTTAAATTTTAAAATATAGTTTCTTAATCAGCTATATTTCCATAGCATCATCTTTTATTTTCATTGCTACCACAATGATCTGTGCACATGCTTGAATCTAATGGGCTTTTTGTTTTTCTAATACATTCATGAAATTCTCTTTCTCTGCAAAATTGAAGGCCTCCATAACTTATGATTATATGAGGATGGCTACTGCTCACTGTTGTGCAGGGGATGAGATTCTGTAAATTGCCAACCTGCAAACAACTTCCTGGAGGCTTTCTTGTTCCTCTCTTTGCTGTGTGCCACTAACAAATGGCTCACATCCCAGAATACCATGACAGTCTGTATTTTTTCTTTAATAGTTCAACACACACTTCTCTGTGAGTCATGTTCAGTATTATTTTGAGGAACAAGATGGGATAATATTGGCTATATGCTCTTAAAAATTCTGGGCTCTTGTTTCTATCAAGCCCACTACCTGGACTTCTTTTGAAGGTTTTTACTCCTGGTGTGTGAAGTATATGCTGCTATCTGTATTCACTTTCACCTACTCTTCAAAGATAGCTATTTCCATTACTCACAACTGTCCATTTTGTTATTTCGATAGTAGTACTTTAAAAAGTAACTATTCTAGGGCTGGCCGAGTGGCGCGGTGGTTAAGTGCTGGCTTGGGACGCCAGCAGCCCTGGTTTGGGTCCCACAATGAGGGCCAGTGACACTGCCCTCAAAAAAAGAAAAAAAAGTAAATAGTCTACTCTATAAATTAATATTAACATAAAACATGATGAAGCATACACTACTACTGTTCTGGGTAGAGATCCCACTTCATTCTCCAACATGTCAATGGCAAAAATGGAAAGGACATAAGAAGAACTGAGCAGTTGGGTCTAGGTAGGATCCAACCTTACCCTACATATCGTATTGACCATCCTTTCCTTTCAAGGAGAATCTCTCCAACTCTCATCTTCTCTGTGGATAGTCTCTCATTTATTGAATGGCATAAAGACTTAGAAGGCATTCTTAGAATTACACTCCAGGCCGCTATTACTACACAGTGAAAGCAAGCATGGGAAATAATACTTGATTGCCATCCCAAATTCAGGTATTGCTCCCCCTCTGAGATGATACAAGGTCAGAAATCCAAGAAATATGATCTCAAAACTCCTGGGTTGTCGGAAAAGTCATGACGCATTTATGCAACGAAAATCATAAAAAAAAATATGTCATGACTTTTCTGACAACCCAATAGAATGCCTCTACCTGAGGTATCCTGTGCCTCTCCCTCAGCAGGTCACCCAACTCTGATGAATCATAACTCAGGTTGTTCCCTATATCCATAAGCTTCCTTTATTAAAGGAAACTTGGTTCTAGATGATCTCGAAAGTAATTCACACTGCATCCTGTCAGCATCATCTACCACAATGGCTGCTTTCTCTGCTCAACTTATTTTCTGAGGTGCATTTTCAAAACTTTCCTATGTCCTTCTGTTGCCGCCAAACAGGTTCTTGGTTGATGCCACAGGAAAGAAATAAGCCAAGCAAGCAGTAGATGTACTAAAAGGAGGAGAGGGTAATATACTCTCAAAATAGTGGGAGAGGGCAAGTCAGGAGAAGAGCAATTGCTCTGAAGAACAGAGAAGCTTAGGAATTTGTTATTTTCAAAATTAAGGCCCAAAATATTCAAGATTTAGGAGTGGTGTTGTAGGTACTCCTAGGCAGGTCCTCACTGGCCACTCCTTCCCAGTGGGAGGTGGGCTTCCCTTGTCCTCATTTAGTCCTTGTGGGAACTGTCATGGCAACACAGGGGGTGAAGATTTTCTCCAACCTCAATGCTAATAATATCAGAATCCATTATAATTAAGTGAAGTTCACCTTGAGGGATGAGATGGTGTCCTGAGTCTGTTCTCAGCCCCCACATCTAGTTCTGGCCAGTCTGGTACCTGTACTTTTTCTTAATGATCTCATCTCCCAGCTCCTTTGTTCTCCTTGCACTTTTCTCCTTCTCTCCCTCCCCCTCTCCCCCTGCGGCCCTATTCTTTCTGCCTATAGTAACACTTCTCATTGGCTTTCTGGATTTGATAGGACCTGTGTTTGACTTTTGTTGCTGACATTTGTTAGGCAGATTTATGAATTTTATTGTAAGGACTGAAAGCATCAATTTACAGTTGAGCTACTATAATGATAACTCCAAATGAGCAAGTTTAATGAATTATTTTAGGAAATCCCCAAAATTGAAATGTTGGTACTTTCTTGCCAGTCCTTTGCTCTACAAATAATTAAAATGACAAGTTTTCTTGCAAAAAATATATATAAAACATTCTTGATTTGTTTTGCTTTGGTGGGGGAACAGAAAGTATATCCAAAACTAGAACTGTAGCGTTTTCTGTCTTTGTTGCCTTGGAAATAGTCAACAATTCCCCGGTAACAGAAACAGTTTGTCCTAACTTAAATAGGCAAAAACACAACTCTTCTCCAGTTTCACCATTTTTCTCCCTCTCTTTATGTAACTGCCTTGGTGATGCAGTGTCTAGACTTCTTGGAACAAGTGATGGAGTCTGAAATTTATTCTGTGGGTTTGAAAATGGCTATTCAGGTCTCCTACATACTTACATGTGAGAATTTGGTGCTTTCAGAATACGTAAAATCATCAAGTTGTTTATCAAAAATAAAACATATTTATTAATGTCAAACTTTGAGCTGCATAATATAGGGAAATATTGTATGGACGTATTCCTTTTATCTATATCATTTTATATAATGTGGTTCGCATCAGTCATTGTATCAAAAAAATACAAAATAATCTACACTCATGAGAGAATCATGGTAAATTTTTTTCTAGCTTTTGAGAAACACCAGTAAAAGAATTAGCTTAAAGGGTGTACATCCATTTTTGTTATGCTTTTAATAAGTAATCCACAGGAATGTATCATGTCAAAGGGGAAGATTTTTTTTGTATCACAGGTCCTTCTCTTAATCTTATGTCATTTGCTAACTGGATAAAATGGAAGCAGCCTCTGAGATACCAGATCTAAGCAATTTTTTGTGCAGCCTGGATTATTAAGTCTGACTGTAGTTTATCTGTGCTCTTAAGGAAATCAAACTCTGTGCTTGCAGAGAAAGTTTAGAGTTATTTGTCACCAATTACCTAAAGCTGAGAGTTGATCTTACACATAACTGTAGCCATTTCCTATAAATACTTTCTCCTCATTTTACAAGGCTATCACTTCTTGAGGATTTGCACTAGAAAATGTATATCTACTATGGAAGAGTTGTTTTTTTTTTTTTTTGAGGGCAGTGTCACTGGTCCTCATATGTGGGATCCGAACCGGGGCCGCTGGCGTCCCAAGCCAGTGCTTAACCACCTCGCCACTCGGCTGGCCCTGAAGAGTTTTATTTCAAGAGTTTATCCAGAGACAATAGTCTTATGGGGAATAAAACTCCATACCATCATCAACTGGTTTAAAATAAGTGTCTATTTCTAATTTTCAAACAAGTTTCTCAAGCTCTGTTTATTAGTTTTTCTATGACAAAAGAAAAAAAAGCGGCCAGAAATATTTTTTTTGTTAAAAGATACACACACACAACACACTGAATTCAGGTACCTCATTTATACTATAAAATTTCTACTGGTTTTTCTTGGAACGGCAGCATAAAAGCAAGTTAAGTTATGAAATATGTTAATCATATGAGGTAGCCTTCAGAAAAGAATATTAGGGATTCAGAGTATAAAGTAGAATTTAAAAATCTATGGAAATTAATTGACAAAATGTTAATGAAAGGCATATTATTCTATATTTCTTAATTGAAACTTCAGTTATTAAAACCCATTAATTAAAAAAAAATGGAGATACCTATATTACATAGGATTGATCAAAAGGAAGTTCTTAAGACCTTATTTACTTAATTGAAAGAGAATGAATTAGACTGAAAAGTATGCTGAATTATGGGTCAGAAGAACTGGAGTTTACTCCTATTATACGTCTCAATTTCTCCATCTGTAAAATGGGTGAGCCATTCTACCTAATACACAGTGTTATTCTAAAGAGAAGATGAGTATGAATTTACATCTTACTCAGTTCAGGTTAGGTCATGTTCACAACTTCATTGACTGTCACAGGAGTCATGAAGATTTACTGATTCAGTTTTACTAAACAAAACACAAATGAAGTTTTGAGAAACTCGGAGTCCTTTGAAGAAACTTAGCTAAGAATTTCATAATATACTTTTCATTAACTATACTGCCTGGAACTACAGGTTGGCATTTGAGGCCTAAACATGAGTTGGATTCTCATGTGAGCAAGTGAAGATTGCTCTGTATTGCCCCAAACCATGTTCTTAAATCCAGCTCACAGAAACGCCTCCTCAGAGATGCACATGGTGGAGCAGGTATGGATCAAAGTAACATCCTGAAAATGGGTACCGGTGACATCATCATCTTAGGCAGAGGAAACACACGTACACACTCACTTATTAGGCCCAGTGGCAAAGTTTGGAATTAATAACACTGGAATAAAAAATACCCTAATCTCCGGCCAAGTGGCGCAATGGTGAAGCACTGGCTTGGGAAGCCAGCGGCCCCGGTTCGGTCCCACATATGAGGGCCAGTGACACTGCCCTAAAAAAACAAAAAAATACCCTAATCTGTGATGGATGATCCCTTTTCTAGTGTATTATAATTGTTCAAAAATCGTGACCAAAAGGTAGAGCGTAATCCACAACAGTATCAACTCCGTGCTTCGATAAATTCATAGTTGGTAAAAATACATTCCCACTTGCTACAAATCTATAAGGAGTGTTGAGATTCAATTAAAGAAATATTTTCCAAAGTATGCTCTTTAGAGCACTAGTTCTAAGCAAAACTATGAAGTCCTACAACAAAACATTTGGAAATGCTGATTTAACCATCTTTAACTAGGTTTCTGCAAAATATGATTTCTCAGAGTTTTATATGAAATGTCAATATCAAAGAAGAGAATATATTATGCAATATTGCTCAAACGCATTGTAACACAGAGAGCTTTCTTCTCAGGAAGGTGGTATTCTAAAAAAAAAATACATTGTAGGGAATACTAAAACAAAGGATATTTAAAACCTATGTGACACAGGCAAGCCAGCTGTCTGAAATAGTCAGGGGACTGTTATTCCCAACATACGTACTCTCTAAAGCAGTTTTGTTGGCAATGCAGACACCTGCCATAGGGTTCCAGATGCAAGATAATATTTGGTGAAATGTGACTCCAGAGTTTTGTACTTATTTTAAAAATCGATAGCAATGAGATACCTGAATATTCATTATGTACTTAAGGACAATAAGTTGGCTAAAGTAATTATTGAAACATTATATAAATACATTATGGGGATGGTGACATTAATATCCATAATGAGCTCAGAATTATATCAATGGCTAAGAGGCTGTCATTCAAAATGGAAGGCTTTCTTCTCAGAGCCTTTTGTTCAGCCATTGAACAATAACTGATTGAGAACCAGGCATTGAGCGTTATGTCAGAAGATTCAGAAACAAGTAAAACTTGGGCCTATGTCTTTAAAGAGATGATATAGTCTGGACAAATTTACTAGAAGACTGATGAGTACTGTGAGAGTCCAGAGGACAGGACACAGAAATCTCTGATAATTTTCAACTTTAAAGCTAAATTAGTAATATCACCAGGCCTTTCAAGCAATTGTTTTGGTTCAAGTTACAACATTGTTCAATATAGATATAAGTTGTACTCAGTTGTTATTAGTAGGAATACATGGATGACAGACAACAGTTCGATATGTTTGATTTGGGGTTGTTAATTATGTCTGTCTCAATTTTTAACCAACAGTAGGGCAGTCCTTTTTTAGGATGGAGATTAATTTATTCCGAAGTTTCTTTGCCTCTATATTTCTTCATGAATATTGAATAACTGATGAGCTAGTCTCCATTCAAATATTTCCCTTGATTCAGAATCATCATGCCTCTTGGATACTGAAAGTGCCAACATATATAAAACATAGTCATTTCAGTTTTTGCATATTTATGCATGGCCTAAATTTTTGAACTCAGCAAATTTAGAAACATAAAAACTCAGAGGCTTGTGATTTGCCATAACGATCCTTTCTCTAACCTTTATGAATTGAGAAATCTTGTCTTCATTAGATGATTTTGGTTCTAAAGTTTTGTGGTGTTGATCAAGGTCAGACACAGAAATATAGTTGATTCTATAGATAATTCCATTCTCAAAGACTAGAACTTTGAATTTGCAGGGGGAACATGTATTAGAATAGGAATATGGGTCCTACTTTATGCTGAGGTAGTAGGTGAACATGTAATTTTTCTGAGGCTCCCTTTCTTCATTGGAAACATACATGTTATTCCCAATATGTATGTTACTGAATGCTACCACTTAGTGAAAAAATGATTGAAACGTTTCATTCTTTATCCGGATGAAGAAAACTTGGAGAATTCAAGGATTTGAAAAGAAAATACTGACAGCAACTTAAGAATGGAATGGGAGAAGGGAACAGAGGAGACTTCAGCATTCTCTGCAACACTCTATTTCATATATGATGTGAAAATGACAAAATGACATTTGCCAATTCTAAATGTTGCTGCATAAGTATTTTTTTGCATTATTCCTCTATTATTTTGATTTAGAAAAGAATCCATTACTAACAATATGATTCATTCATTCAACAAATAATTTGTCAAGAGCCTACTATGTGCCAGCCATAAAATGGAGAAAAAAGAAAACAAATATCACCCCTGCCCTCTGGAAGTTCATGTTTTAGATATGAAAGTGAAATGTTTGAGATCGATATAGAATGTTGAAAAAGACAAAGTGAGGGAATGGTGGTCAGTTAACTGGTACTGATGCTGTGGAGGAGGGCTGCTGTTGGTATCAGTAAGCAAAGATCATTCCATGCTGATAGGAACTGCCTTATTTTGGGTCAAAATAGATGTTAACTTGAATCATGCACTGGCCATGGGCCACATATCTGTAACAGTTTCATGTGATATCTTCTTTTCTCGTTGGTTGCAATCCCAAGTTCACATGCATTTTTCTTTGATTTCCTCTAGTATATGACTGCTGCCGCTCCTATGCAAGGGACCTACATTCCCCAGTACACGCCTGTGCCTCCGACAGCTGTTTCTATTGAAGTAAGTCTGTCTCTGTCTTTTAGAAAGAGGGCAGGAGAGATCTATCTCAGACACATATTATGTGGTCTCCTGTAACCCAAGGAATCCCTCCCTATGTGGGATTTTTATGTTGCTTTAAAATTTGAAATTGCAGCCTCAGTATATGAAAGTATGTACCTTTGCACGGACGTGCCTATGCTTTGTATTGCACATAGATAAGCTAATTTGCTAGGAAGGTATAAAAGAAATATCATTCTTATATTTAGAGAACAGAGCAGAGACCAAATCCTACCCCATCAAATGTTAACAACAAATAATCTTAAAGAGGGAGGAGAGAAAAGATTGTACCTACGAGTGTTTAAATAAGCTCATTCTCTAGTGCCTTGTTACTCAGAGTGGTTCCTGGACCAGCATCCTCAGCATCATTGGGGAGCTTGTTAGAAATGCACACTCGCAGGCACCACCCAGACCTACTGAAACAGAATTTGCATTTTTTTATGGAGGTAGCATTGGTTTATCACACTAAGTTTCTGGTGTGCAACATTATAATTCAACGCCTATGTACACCACATGCTCACTACCAAAAGACTGGTTTCCATCCATCACCATACAGTTGACCTACTTTACTCATTTTGCCCCCCTTCACCCCAGTTCCCCTCTGGTAACTCCCAATGTTGTCTGTTATCTACAAGTCTGTTTTTGTTTTGTTTATTCATTTATTTCTGTTTTGTTCTATAGTCTACATTTCAGTGAAATTATACATTTTTTGTCCTTTTCCTTCTGACTTATTTCACTTAGCATAGCTCCCTCAAGATCCATCTATTTTGTCACAAGTGGCAATATTTCATCTTTTTTATGACTGAGTAGTATTCCGCTGTGTATAGATACCACATCTTCTTTATCCATTTGTCCATTTGGTGTGTGACAAATATTTGCTGCTACCAAGGTTTGAGAAACACATTTTAAGAGAATACTATCATGTCATTTAGCAAACCATGGAGGTCCAATTTTTAAAACTGTAGTGTATCAGACCTATGAGTCTCAAAGAATGTGCCAGTATTAAACAGATTTTAATAAAGTTTTCAGAATTCTAAGAATATGTGATTAAAACATGTTTTCTTTGCTATACTTGGTTATAAAAAAGCATTAGGCCATGAGAAAATTATGAATGTGGACATTCTAAGCACTTAAAACCCAAATGCCTGCTTATATTTACATTTCTCTATTTGTATACCAAAGGTGTATGCTCATCTACAGAATTTTAATGACCATAAAATTATGAGACACATTTGCCAGTGTGGCATATTGGAAACAGTCTAACTATAGTTAAATATGGGATTTAAAAATAAGTCTTTCATTAAGAAAAATATAAGTACACTCTGATAGATTCCCTTGACTTATGCTTATAAGGAAAAGCATTGATTCATTTTCTATGTAAATCACTCATTGAAAATTCACCAGGATCCATACAAGTAAATGCTGGTGCGAGGTTCAGAAAAAAAAATGCATAATACTAAATAGTCTATTGGGGGAAAAAAATTGAATTATATAGGGAGAATTTTCAAAATCTAAGGAATATTTCAGGGATCTTTAATTAGTGACAGAGAGTTGACCAAAAACATTTGAAACCCAATATCACTGCAGGTGTCCCCTGCTATAAGTAAAACCAGGAGGCTCTATTCAGATAGATGCCTTCCTTAGGCCTACTAACTACCAAATAAAACCACCCATGCCTCTCTGGGAACCAAACATATGTCCCTAATGATGACCAATTCCAGAAGTTCATTTTTGTTGGCATCTGTGAGGAACAAGAGAATGAAAGTGTGCGGGCAAGAGCAAATCAAATTGAAGAATGTCTGTTTCTTATTCTGAAAACTCTAAATAAAGTCCAGTTCATGTTATGGAAAATAAAACAAATCAAGTTTCTGAAGGGAAATCCTGCTTGGCAGTATCCTGTTCAAAGAATTCCAAATTTTGATGTAGATTTTGATTAAGGTCAGAGTTCATTATTTTCCCAGATCATATAGACGTGGTAGACTTCACTACCCAGCAAAATGCTTGAGTATACAATTTTTATAGGAATCCTGCCTGATTTTGCTTTTCATTAATAAATTACTATTTAGTATGGCTGTATGCAACGATGGTTTAAAAGTTCTAAGTACGGGCAAAATGATTTCCTGATCATTTGCTCCAAGGACATCTGATGGCAAGGCTTCTTGGTTGCACATTGAGGTGAATTTCTCAGCCCTTATCCAAATGGGCTCTGTAGTTTTCTTTTGAGTACTTATTGTGGCCTCATGCAGCTGAGTACAATTTTCTCGAGCCAACTAGAAGAGGCGTATTCCCTACAGCCCATCTGGAAGAGGGTTCTCTGATGAGGCCAATAAGGCTTCTGTGTTCTTATTTGTCTCCTTAGGGTGTTGTTGCTGATACCTCTCCCCAGACAGTGGCACCTTCATCCCAGGACACCAGTGGTCAGCAACAACAAATAGCAGTGGACACATCCAACGAACATGCATCTGCATATCCTTATCCACAGTCTAAGTAAGTGCGGGCTACGCTAAGCTCTTTCCATCAAGAGCAGCCATCTTGCCTTGACTCTCTCATGTTGCACCTGTTAACTTTTGCTGCAGTACAGACCATCTCAAACTTAGTGACAAGCATGGATTTAGTTCATGATTATGTGGGTTGGCGATTTGAGCTGATGGCTAGGTCTCCTGGTGTGGACTGGACTTGCTCAAGCACCTAGGGACAGCTGCTGGTCATTTTCGCAGCCCTGCTTCTGGGTGTTGTTTGGCTGCTGCTTGAGTGAGACAGTGACCGAGCCACATGTTTTTGATACTCCAGCCAGCTTATTCTCAAGGAAGTCTCAGAATTTGGAAAAAAAACAAAAGGGGAAGCCCAAATGACTGCCATTTTCAATTCTGTTTCTGACTCATTTGCTTCTGCCCCTTTGGACAAAGCAAATACATGGCCAAGCCCAGAGTTGATGTAGGAGATCAATACCAAATGGTTTGGATGCAGAAAGGAGCATTATAGCCATTTTTATAAAAAAAGAAGGAAAAAAAAATCTACCATACAGATTTTGGAAAAATTCCTATATTCCCACTTGAAACTGAATAGTGAGTCTGCATTTTAGTCTTAGTTTTCTTACTCTTAAATAAGAACAGTAACACCCCACATACAAGGTTTCTTTGAATACCCAGTAAAATAATTCATGAAAAAGGGTATTGTAAAATATAAAACAACATCGAGTAGGGTCTGAGTTGGCTTTTTGTGTTGAGTAATTATAAGACTAAAATTTGAAAAGTTTTGATGGAAACCAAAGGGGTTAACAAAGTTCAGTCCATATACAAATATCTTGTCATGCAAACTGTTCTACTTTGTAGATAACAATCAAAGCCCTGGTGAATAGAGAATTCCCAGTGATCCTTTCTGTCTGTATAATAATGTTGCCCCATTTTTTGATCATCATTGCTCTTTAAGCTCAATACACATTTAGAGATTGGTTTGTTGCTGAAAGGTTAATCATTGCAATGGAGTCTTATATATGTGGTTTAGCTTCTAAATATACTCAGAACATGACTTAACCTTACAAATATAAGATATTATCATTGTTAGTAGTAGTATTAGTATTGTTATCACCATCATCATTATTCTCACACAATAGCTTTCAGAAAAGATTCATAGTAAATAAAGCAGTGTGTGTGTGTGTGTGTGTGTGTGTGTGTGTGTGTGTGTTAATTCACCTATAGCCTGTGTGAATCACTCTTACATATACCAAGCAATATTGTAGTCTCTGGCACTCTGTTCCAAGAATATTGGAATTTTTTTTTTTCAGTCTGCTCAGCAGATCATATGTGAGAAAGGAGTAGAGATTGGCTATGTGGAAGCACAGTGAGAGGCACTGGTGGGAGATGAAAAATGCTACATTTGCCAAAAACATTTTTCAAGGCTTGGTGAGTAGGTGAAACTGGCTTTGGCTGTTTTAAAGCATAATGAGGAAATGAGTGATCTGAGACCTTTCTTGCTAACAGTTTAATGAAGCATGGATAAATGAAAATGATGCTTTTTCATTCATCCAATCAACAATTATTGATTGAGTGCCAACTGTGTGACAGACCATATTCTAGGTGCTAGTGAAAGTTCAGTGAAAGAGGCAGATGGCACTTGGGGTTTATTTTCTACCAGGAGTAGACAAACAATCAATGAATCCATCAGCAAATAATCAAAAAGAAACAAAATTTCAAAGCAGACTGCTTAACAAGATTCTTGTAATAGAAAGTGACTGGGTAAATACCTAAGATTTGGTATCAGGAAGGTCTCTCAAAGGATCTGAAAGGTAGTTAAAAGCTAATCTTGGAGAGATTTGGGGAAAAAGTATTCCAGACAGAGGACACAGAAATTCAAAGGTCCATAGGGGGAATCTGAGGCTGGAATATGGTCGACTTGCATGGAGAGCTGTAGGGAATGAAGTCAAACAGGTTACCTTTTGTAAGAGCTTTTGGTCCTTGGATATTTGCCTTTGTTTTGAATAATTAATTATTCTTGGTTTTATGCTAAGTGCACTAGAAAATCTTTGGAGAGATTTAAGAGAAGGAATGACAGAATTTTATTTACATTTTAATGACTCTTACCAATGGAGGCTATGGATAGGAAGATGTGTTTCACGGATGGCTTTCAGGATACAGGTTTCCCCTCTTGCAATTGTTCAGAATGTCCTCTTCTCCCTGCCTGATTAAATCAACCTTCGCTGCCCCTACTTGTCAGCCCACAATGAGATGCTCATTCTCAGGGTTGTCCCACCTTTCCGTGGTCATTGTATGATGTGGTGGGAAGGGGATTCCTCCCTCTAACCCTGATTGAACATCTTGGCCTCACATGGATTCCGGGGAGAGTTTCCCCATCCACCTCCACACCTAAGCTCGGTTTCATTGTTAGTACCTGATATTATGCCAGGTACTATGCTAGGAGACAGGATCTCTGCCCCCAAAGGTTTACAATCTAGTAGACGATTATACCTATGCATATACAAGGTAAGAATACTGCAAGGAAGAAAATGAACGGGGCTTTTTTTTTTTTTAAGGTGCTGTAGTAATAGGAGAATGTGTTTAGATTTTCCTGGTGTGTAAACTTTGGTTAAGGTTGGGTCTTACAGGAAGGAGCAATGGTCCAGGTGAAGCAACATCTTGACCAATGTCCAGGGGTGGGAAATCTCACGGGTAGAATAATATGGGAAGTAGATGTGGAGTAGTAGAACAGTGTGAAAAGGCACATTTGACCCAGATTCTCATGTCAGGTGCCATACTGAGGTGCTTGAACAGCATTTTCTTTGTTCTTTGAATGTTCTTCCAGTTGAAGTAGACAATGGATTTGGAAGCAATGGAAATAGACAGTCCTGTTATTGCAATGATTCAGACAAGAGGGGAAAAATGTCTAACATAAGATTCAAGCCAGAAGCCAAAGGAGTCCGAGTCTCGTGCTGCTGGTGCCTCTCAGCCAATAGACCAACCAACACAAGTGTTGGGTCATAGATCAGTGTTTGTTTTCAGAACGCCAGGGCTCTGAGAAGGCAGCAGTTAACACCTCCAAAACCACTTTAACATTCTCAATCTGGCTTGGGTATTTAAGGAAAAATCTGGACATTCCTCCAGAAGCTACATGATGATTCCAGGGGTCTGCCTGAAGCCTTCCCTCTGGGGATATGTCTCCCCTTCTGGTCATCAACCCAGAAGCAGTGATGACAGTAACCTGGAAAGAATGCTAGGCCATAGAGATTCTGATCAGTAAGCAAGCAGGAGCTTCAGAGTAATTATCTAAAGCAGGAAAATGGGACAGGGGACAATTTAAATTCAGGAACTGGGACAGGACATTCTGAGCTCAAACTGCAGGGAGGGGGTTGATCAATTGTTAAGCTCTAGGGCAGGGAGGGGCAAGGTCAGCGATATTGCAAGGCCTCTTTTGTGGAGGTCCCAACCAGGCCCTGTTTCAAGATGATGGCAACTGAGATGGGTGGGGTCAGGGATAGAGAGATAGACTGGAGTAAGGAAAATAGAACAGGGCTTTAAAATCCCAAGAAAACTGTGGAGTTATTGATGCCACTAACAGAGACAGATGAGATAAAATCAGGAGGGCATGATTTGTGGAGAAACACAGGAATTCAAAGAAGCTTTATTCTTTGAAATAGTTGAGAAAGCCTGAATCTGATGGCAAAAAAACTCTTAGTGTTCAAATACGTTTAAAACTGTGGTTACACCATGTTTATGTGCTTTGACCCATGGATTCTTATGGTTGATAATGTGCAGCTTTCCACATATAATAAATATTGAGAATAGAAATCTTCCATCCCACGTCTTCATAGGGGTAAAAATCCTGGTAAGGGTTTTCCTCATTTGAAGGAGTTTTCTTTTGCACTCACGCAGGAACGTATGTTACAGGATGTTCCACAGGGCATGCTCGTTGCTGCAACATGACAGAGATGAAAGCACCCTGAAACATAGAACATTTCAAATGTGTGACATGTGAAAACCACTTGCATTGCCTTGCAGACATTTCTTTAAACCTGGAGAAAATTTTTAACAGGTCCTGTTTATATTCTCAAATTCCTCTCTTTAACATGCTACAAAGTACTAGGAGCTTTTGACTTGAAACAACAATAAAACATTGAATGAAAACCAACACAATATCCTAAGTCAAATAAAATGGTGAATGGCAATCACTTCTGAATTTTTTTTTTTTTTAAGTAAGAAATTCATGGGACTCTATCCAAGTTTTTATCAATTTCAGCCAAGGGAAGCTGACCTATGTCATATAGTAAGACATGAGATTTTTCATTACCATCTGGGTCATGTAAACACCGGAGCTTGTTTTCTTATATAACTATCACTGGGGAAAGTTTAGGAATGCAAGAGCACCCACAGAGACATACAAGCATATTAAAGAAGCATTCATTAGAGAGGAGAAACACAACAATTAGTACAGCTTGCTCTGTACTCACCTGATACAGTCCCAGCTCTGTTCTTTTAAGTAATCGAACACTCTTATCATGAAAAACTCACTCAGGTTAGATTTGACCATTTTCTAGTGGTAAGGCTATGTTATGCTTATGGAAACCACCAGAAATCTACTTTACAGTCTTGTTTTGCGGTTAAGTCACAAGCAGAATCACTAAAGTTATAGGCTACGAATTTCTCTACATCTCTCTCTACACCTATCTTTCTTGTTTATATAGAGTGGTGACTATCTCTAAAATACTTTTGCCAATCCACATTAACTTCAGTACTCAAAATTTTACAAATGGCAGTTCATTGCCAGCATCATTATGCCAATTGGCATGCCCCTACATTCATCAGGCAATCCATTTCTAACACTCATTATGCTAATTAACATATGGGCAGTTTAAAGGTCTTGTACAAACTTATGGCCTTTCTCATTAAATGGTAGCTGCCCCCAATGGGGTGTGAAATTCTGAATTGGGTAGTTGAGTACCCCCTAAAAAGTAACTTAACCCATCACATATAATTTAACATCATAATGTCTATACTAAAGGTATTTTAAATTAGAGATATCACAACAGGAGGTTGCAGGATAAAAGTTTGAGATATATAAATGATGTGCATAAGAATAAATAGGTTATATTTGGGATCTATGTCAGCAAATATTTTAATATTCCAAATTCTACTTTCCAAGCTAAAAAGCAGGTCTTCACAATGTATGTTCATGCTTTTATTTCTTCTATTGTTAAGAGTCTATTAATGCAAAGGGACTCTGGACTCGTAGCCCAGAAGGTGGAAATGATACCTGTGGTTTATTTTGGAAGTTTATGGAAATTCCAACTCCTAAGTTATCAGTTTTTGTTTGTGCTATTTAGGAATTCTTAAAAATAAGTAAGACTTGAAAGTATGAGTTTTTTCAAGCAAAGTTAAAGATTAAGGTGAAAAATCAAAAGTCCTTGATTCAAATTCCATCTTTGTCACTCAGTAGTTGTCACTCAACCCTTTGGTGCCTCCTTTCCCTCTTTTTTAAAGTAAGAGATTAGATTGTTCTCCAGAGTGTGAATTAGGTCTCTAGTTGTTAAGAGAGATCATTTATCATCCTTCTCTGGAGTTAGGGTGGGGTGGGGTGGTCAAAAGCATTGGTGGGAAACCCTTCTTTAACCTAAGTGAAATACTTTCTTAATTGCAGTTATCTTCAAAGCTATTAAAATGCTAATGACTATGACCTCCTAGAGGGCCAAATATTTCAAATGTTTCTGAAAGATTAGTGTGTGCTGCCCTCCTCCTTTGGAGTTCTAAGAGTTTTGTTTTGTTTTTTTTAAACATGTTATTAAAAAACGTAAATGAAAATTTTTGTTGTCCACCTGATGGTGATTTTGATACTAATTTAAAAGATTATATTCTTTCAAAAACATTTTTTTGTTTTTTGTTTTGGATTGGATACCTTTTTTGTTGGTATCTTGACCACATGGCTTAGTTTACCTATGGGTAATCCAGTAATGGAAGACCAGTGTACAGTTTTTCCCAAACTCTGGGTCACAGAATCCTTTTCACATGGGTCACGTAAAGCTAATCCATCAGGAATGACACTGGGCAATATTGTACTATTGGATGATCTCTAAGACGTCCTCCTCCAGCTCTAAATGTCTAGAATTCTAAGATTATAGCTGCTACTTCTTAATCTATTCATCCTACTTCTATTTTTTTTTGGAGGTGGGGTGGGTGGCGGGGGGGGGGGTCGGAGATGAAAGATGAGAGGATTCAAAATGATGCTGTGATCTTAAATTCAGTCAAATTCCTAGTTGTCCAACATCCACACTGACCTTAGAAGGTTCTTATCTCAACCCCAGCATTGCAAGGTGTTTTTATTCTTCAAGTCTTCTCTGGCTAACTGAACTGTCATGAACACCAATTCCCTATACATTGTAAATGTTATTAATGACATGTGAAGTATGTCCTTGATTACCATGCTTACATGTCCTTTATGCTTATGAGTAATAATACATTCTGCTTGCACAGTACTTTACAGTTTGCAAAGGATTTACATACTCATTATCTCATTGACTTGAATTCATCTTTTTAAATTGCAACCAATCTTATTTCTGAAATAATCTCACTGACCAACTTAAAGCGTTCTTGTTATTTCAAAATTTAGAAGTCTTCTATTTTTATGGATATCAGTGCAACATATAATCATTATTTAAATGTGCACTTTCACCCTTTACCTAGGACAGAGAAGGTGGACAAGAGTGAATGGAATCCTTTTAAATAGCAATACCTTTTCCCTTTGAACTTCAGCTAGCAACCGTGAAAATGTGAAGTACAGCCATTTATTTCTCCTTATTTGTTTTCACATAGCAATGGGACTACTTGAAGAATTAAGCCAGTGATAGGAGAGGGCTATTCGAAACATTTGTGTAAGGTTATAAAAACTTAAAAATAGCTCCAGCCCTGCTCATAAATATGGATGCTTTGAGTGCAGTGCACTTGACATACCTGAGCAGTGAGTGTTCTGTGTCAATGTAGTCTATTGAGTAAGACACTGTTCACTGAGCAGCTTTTGCAGAAATTCACGGTGTTTTCAGCATTTTCTTCTCAGTATACAATAAGAACAAGGTGGAAGATAGAAGTGGGAGCAAAGAATAAAGAAAAAAATAAAGACAAAAAAAAAACATACAAGATAGATTTTTTTTTAGAAATAATGGAATAATTGCAGAGGCATACAGATCACATATATGTCATGATCCCCCATGACTACTATTAATAAAATCCCCCTTATTGTTGCTGCTATTATGAATGTTTTAATTGCACTTTTTCTGAAAAGAAATTCTATTTTCTTGCATAACGCAGAAAAAAAAATTATTTCTAGAGACTTAAACTACTGGTTAAAAATGGAAACATTCAATTTACCAACTAGCCACTTTTCTTACATGATTCTAGTACAAATTAATCCAGCTTCTAAGAGCCATAGAGCACTCACGTGAGGGCTTTGTGCAGTATAAGAAAAGCAACCCCTCTGTGTCATCCCAAGCTAACTGTCATATAGTTTAAACCATTGCTGGGGGCTTTTTGTCAATTTGAATAAGGCCCACTAAGCTCAGGGTGAATGCAGCCCTGCACCAGAGAACTTAGCTTGGGGAACAGACTAATGGCTAGAACTCAGCTATATATCTTGTGCAGTGAAAAACCTATACAACTATACCCAGCAACCCTGAGGTTTCTGTGCAAGATTAAGCAACTGTGTATCATAAAATTCTTCTTTTTATAGCACACCCCTGAAATTAACAAAATTCTAATCTGTGGGTGGAAGAGCTAAGAGTAAAGGTCAACCAACTAGAAGCTCAACTTTGCAATATAGATGGGGCAACAGCAGAAAACATTTTTGGGGGCTGGGCTAGGGAAAGTGGCATATAGTAAAAGTGACATTTGTCTAGTTCAACACCTATTGTGTGACTACCACTCTGCCAGACTTCTGGAGAGTAAAAAATAAAAATAAAATATAGTCCCTGCTGTCAAGAATTTGAAATTTTGATGACATGAATGAGCATGAAAAAGAGATGGGGAAGGAGAAAAGTAAACAAAATGCCATAGACCTTTTAATTGTCTTACTTGTTCTTGGGCCAATAAGGCTCATGCGAACATACCTCAAGATAACATAGACTGCATTGCTATATCTTGGGTACATGGTTGGGACCCACATATTTGTTGACTGAGTGAGTGATGAGTCCCATGGGAGTTCTGAAAGGGTAGAATTGCTCAGAGTTTCTGGGGAAGCTACAACATAAGCCAGTCCATGAAAAATAGGTTCCATGCACAAAAGCCGTATCTTTTATCCGGGTATATTTGTAATATTTATTACTTTAGAATTGAGAGATACTCTTGACCTATTAGCCTTGATTTTTAATGTGAACATCCTTTCTGGCTGGAATATACATTTGTATGCAAGTGGCAGAATTTGACACTTTAATTGGCACAATAAGTTTCTACAACTTCATTGACGACTTATTTTAAAAGAGCTTGGTATCTTGTTGAAGAGACCTCATTGAAAAAGAGCACAAGAGGCGATTTCAAAGTTGCTTTGATGTAATAACCACTTATTCAATTGTTTTCACAGACCATAAACAAGACTGAAGAATGTCCGTCTGAAACTTTGCCTTGAATGAAGAAACTTCATCGAACAAGAAGTTGGCTTCCAGTTTGCACAGGCGTCAATGGAATGCTTCTTTTTTCTTTTCCTTTTTTTTTTCTAAATTTTCTATTTTACCCAACAAAAACAAAGCATTTTTATGTGCTGTGCAAATAGTTCCTTCATGTGGTCTGACAGTTTATTTTTTGCCATCATTTTTTTTAAATTAAAGTAACAAAAAAAAAAATCCCGAAGAGGAAAATCAACAAAAACAACACAACAAAACATGGAATGTTGACATATTATCTGGAAGAACATTTGAATTCAGAATTTATCTGAAGGTGTAGATAGACTTTTTTTTTTTTTTTTTTAACAGAAAATATGATGTCAAGAGGTGGGCAAACAAAACTGGAAACAAATTGTTTTCCTTGCTAATTAAGCTACTCTTTCCCCCCATCTTGTTTCAATGTGGGTTGGTTTTTTTATTTTATTTTTTCTTAGAAATATTTAGGTAAGGTTTATCTTGAATCTTAATTGCCTTAATTTTAAGGACGTCAAAAGCTCTCGAGGCAAGCTGTCAACGTCTTGTTAAAAAAAAATCAAGAAAGAATGGAAATATTGTGCCAGCTTTAACTGGTACAGAAGTTTAAGACTATGAGTTTTTAGGGTGAAAAAAAAAACTGTACAGTTTAAAAGAAAATGTTTTTCTTCATTTGAAGAAAATTTGTTGATAAAAGAAACCATGGCAACCACAAGAATTGGAAAAATGCTGGGACTTTTCATGAACTTTGTCTTAAGTGTTGAGTCATTCTAGAAGGCTAAAACATTTTATGGTAAAGTTATTAAGGTTGGTTTAAAAACAACTGCATTAGAAATAATGCGTGTTTGGGGGGCAGAATGCAGATTTTTTTTAATTTACAAAGCGTGATTGCTAGCAAAAGCATTAGTGCTTTTTATCTGCAGTCTTTTTTATGAGCTTTACAAAGTTTTTAGTCAGCTTTGCTTGTCACATTGCAAAACTTAGCTTAAGAGCATTAAAAAAAAAACTTAAGTAGATAGGAGCTTATGGTCAAAAGTGCAAAAAAAAACAAAACAAAAAAACACAAAAAAAACAAAAAAAGCAATAGATAGAGAAATTGTTGACAATTTCTGTAGTCTTTCCTAGTTGTGATCAAATTCAGCCTATGGATGGCCTATTTTATACCAAAGATGAAGTGGCACCCTATTGCAGTCCAGAAGATAGAAGTTGTTTTCCTTTTCTTTTAACAATTTTATTTGACCTACATGGCCGGACCAGTTCTTACTTTGTTTAAACTACCTTCCACTGGTGTTTTACATACTGCAAAATTTTTTTTTTTTTTTTTTTTGTATATTTGTTTATAGTATAGAAGCTTGCACCTGCTGTTTTCAGCAGTTTCAGCATGAAGAGTTTTGGATACCAACTGATAGATCAAATGGCTTTAAATTCCATGAGCTTGTCTGGTTCCTTGCTAGCTCTCTTGAATAGTGAAACCTATCTTGACGGCCACCAATAAGCTAAGACACATTTTTTAATAGGTTGAAATTTCTTTATGCAAATTTTGAACTAAAGATACTTCCTGCATCTGGTCTGAAGGGTCACTTGTCAAAAAAGCTTAGTGATATTCTGTTAAGTGGTCAGTGGTCTTCTGAAAAGGTCTCATTGTATTTGTAACAATAGTCTTCCTTCTAAATTCCAACACCTCTTAATTTGGTCTTTTCGCCTCAGTCTTTGTCATCATCCACCATGAATAGTCAACTTGATTCTGCAGTGGGAAGGGGGTTATCTTCTTTTTGTCTTTTTCATTGTATTTACAAATCCTGGTGTTGTCAGAAGAAAGACAAAATAGGCCTTTTTATTTCAGTTAACTCTCTGAGGCAAGTGGGACCAATAAGATTGATGATTCTATTACTGGAATTTAGGTAAGCTTTTTAAAATGCTAGTTGACAATCAAGAAATTGTATGATTTATATTAATAAGAACCAAAACAATTAGGTTTGATCAATCATTAAAGCCAAAGGAGATATATTTGCATTGAGAATAATGCAAAACTTTGTCTAAAATGAATTAACAAACATGATGTAACAAACGTCTCTGCATATTTGGTTCATGAAATCTCTGTTCAACATGTACAGTTTTACCTGAAACTAAGGACAATGAAATGCTGTTAATTGAATTGCTTTCTGAATGAATCATTAGAATCAAATAAGTGAAACTTTTCCCAAACTATGTCATAGGAACCTGTCTTAAGTCCAGAAGGAAAAGGGAAATACGTTAAGTTCATTGTAAAAGAAATCAGAGTAGGCTTTTAAAAACTTTTTTAAAAAATTAAAGATAAATCATATTCCCCTTAGGTCAGTGTGAGTAATGAGTCTGAGCCATAAAAAAGTATCAATATTCCACCACTAATGACCTACAAACAAAAACCTAGAGTTGAAATAGACCTGGCTCTCTTATTTGCAACACCATGTATTGGAAGCTGAAATCTAAAGAGTGATTCCATATCTTTGTGGTCAAATTAGAAAATATATCCAAGAAATTGTAACATGCTACAGAGAAATTCCGACTGGTCACACCCATTCTTATGGTTTTCCATGCTTTAAAGAGAATCCTAAGTTTGCACTTTCCTCTGTTCCATACTTCAGCTTCTCATGTAGTTTAAGGGGAGCCCTTAAGTTTTATCTTTGAGAAGCGGGCCCCCAGGTTACGGGGGTGTATAAGCAAAGCTGTATGGGAACTGTGTTTTCTGTTTATTTCTTTTCCACTCTCTGAACTCTTTGTATAAATAAGGATTATCCTGGGCATAATTCATTTGAATATGAAACCAACATGCTCTCTTTTATTTCTGTAAAAAACAAAAACAAAAACAAAAAAAACCTTAACGTGATACAAAGAAAGTCTCATTTACACAATCAACAATGAGGCTAAGAGGTAGCTACCATGTGGCTGATGAATGTGCCTAGGTAACTTCCTGTTTCTATTCAAAACTAGTGTTTTATTTATACATCAGAAACATTGTTTTCAACTATGAAATTTCAGTGATCTCAATTTTTTTAAGCCACTTCAGTCGAAAGGAAATTACCTGTCATTTTACATGTCCACGTGTGTTTTGTGTTTGGATGTTTTCTATCATGCCATCCTATACAATAATCTTTTTCAAATCAAAAAAAAAAAAAAGGAGGGGAAAAATGGCACATGTTCCAATTTGCCTCTGTCATCTCTTACCTAGTATTTGTTTTTAAAAGTCATGTCAAGGGAAAAAGGCAACAGGTAAGCAGCATTACATTGGATGAAAAACCAAACAAACCAAAATATGTGTTCACTATATGTAGACATCAGAATCCTAATTTCATCAACAAGATATATGATGGTTATTTTATTCCATAATCTTTTTTTCTTTGTTTTTGAGTAGTCTGGTTCACCAGATTTTCAAGCATTGACTCAGATGTTTGATTTTTTCCTTTCAACGTTAATTGCAAAAACTTAGCTTAAACGTTAGGAATTAAAACCAGAATCCAAATGGGATAAACTATCTCATCAAAACTCCAGTTACATGGTTTTCTTTTAATAATGACAAAGTGTCACCAGAGGAGGTAACATATGCAAAACCTCTCCTCTACACATGGCCATGTCTTCTGAAGATGTCATGGACCCTAAGTGAACTAAATGTAATACTAGCAGGGGCTGATGACTGGCCTTGAATACCGGCATGTCTCAAATATTGCAAGTGACATAATATTCTAAAGAAAAAAAAAATACACCACCTTACTCCAGTTTGGCCAGGGTTACTTTGTTTCCTTGGTAGATTTCAATCGTTCAGGTGTTGTCTCCATGCTTCACTTGAATCAATTCTTCCTGTAACCTTAAAATATCTGCCACATTTGACAGCATGGAAGACTCATTTCCACTTTCTTCTAATGAAAAACTACATGGTGTTGAAAGCACTCATCTTAGAGATGGAAGGCTGAGAGCAGCAGAAGGTGGTTCGTGGGCCAGGAAGGTCACTGTGCCTACAGAATACATCAGCCCCTTGCAGAACTGCTTTGAAGTTATTTTCAATTCATGTGTGACCAAAAAAAAGTGCTTTATCTGAATAACTACAAAGTCAATTCTAGAACTGTGTATCTTTTACAGTGGCCTAAAATCCCCATGAATGAAAAGTGAGATTTGATTTAAATAGGACCTGTGCTTTCCGAATGAATCATTAGAATCAAATAAGTGAAATTCTTTTCATAAACTCCGTCGTAGGAACTTGTCTTAGTCCAGAAGGAAATCTTTATGATTGAGAAGTTTCAATGTGCTGTCTAGACAGATTGTAATGTTAGTAGGAGACTAAAAGTCCATTTGCCTGTTCAGTCTCATGCTTAATTCGAGCACACAAACAATTGCAGATGAGCGGATAAGCAGGGAGAGATCCTTAAGTGGGTTTCAGTGAAAACTGTTTTTCTATGACATAAAAGCAAATGAAAGGATAATATTCCTGTATGTGTAGAACAACATTCAGCACATTTGCGGAATCACTTCAAAATAAAGTTTCAACATGTCATAGAGCCTTGATCTATATTATCTTGTCCACAGTGGGGAGTAAAGGATGAGGTTTTGTTTTTCATGTCATTGGGTCTGGCATGCTTCAGAATTTTGAGCTCACTGGGACTGACAGCCTCTCATTCCTATCTGAGGGGCTGATGTAATTGACACAGGCGCATTGATTCTGTATATTATACCCTTTCTGTGACAGAATGATAATGGGATTTCATTAATGAATCAATTCGTTTTACAGATAACATCTACGGTGGCATTGGAAGAGAGTTGAGTCAAACTCAAATTTCACAATTTTTACCCAGTATCTTTAAATATATAATTTATCTCTAATCCAAGCGCTCTTGGTCATGCTGTCCTTTGTGGATTACATAGAGTTCAGGAAAGTACAAAAGCTAAATATAAGAACCCTAGTGGCCCCAAAGATCTTTTATGATGTAGGGCAAGAAGCTCACCCCAGATTGCTGATATCTTTTATCTTTGGTTTTTATACCCTAGTACATATGCTTACTGTCACATACACACACAAAAATGTGGATGGCTTCTCAATGTTCCTTTGTATTTCTGGGGGAGGGGGGAAATAATGGTTTAAGAAATGCTTTTTTTTTTTTTTTTTCACTCAGGAAGGTTTAAAGCTGAAGGAGGGGTGAGATCAAGCTTGAAGTCTTCCAGTAGAACTACTAGACCAACTGAGTCACACTTTTTTTTTCCCCCTCATTTTATTCACTCCAGTTAGTAACTGCCCATGACTGAATCTTGCAGAAATACAATCACTCTCAATTTTTGAAGGGCTAATTATCTACTTTGTGGATATGTTTTGTCTTTCCTTTTCCAACTATTAGGACTTGGAGCTCTATTTCCTTTTATTACCATGTCACCCTGAGGGTGGAAAAAGAAACAATGGAAAATAAAATTCAAATCAGTCTATTTTGCTTCTCATTATGTATTGATTTATTGAAGAAATATTGATTTATGGAAATCACTTGTAAAATTAATGTCAGTGTATTATATACCATTGATTTTTATTATCCATCATGTTCCTTTCCCATCCACCACAAATAATTGAGCATTGGCTGTATTCTTGCAGAATATAAAGGAAAAGAAAAAACTAGCAAAGAATTTGGCTTCCCTCAAAAGAAAGCTGTTTTGGTTTCCTTCTCTTTTGAAATTTGATCCAGTAGAAAAGGTCAACTCAAAATTCAGTTATGAAGATAAAATAGCAGCTCTTGGTGAATCACACTCTCATACCCCTATCTCAAATCTTTGACAAAAATAAAGGCATTGTTTTGTTATTTTTTGACTTTGCATTACTGTATTAAGGTTGAATGCCTTTGACACTCCAGTGGATTTTTTTTAATGATCATTTCAAATTTAAATAGTGTCCAAAGTGTAAGTTGTGTTACACTTTATATTTTAAATTCTCTGGTCTTAGATGATTAAGAAAGATGCTCTGTCCGCCTCTCCAAAATCTGTTTTTTTCTCATATATAAAAGAGTGATTCCATACTTTTCAGGAACTGTAAAAACTATTTCAAAGAGACACTTAAAAAGGTTTTCTCTATTCTGGAAATCAATGCTTCCATTTATTTAAAAAGAAGAAGAGGATATAATTCGAATCTTAATTTTCAAAAAATATATGTTAAAGTGTACTTGCTTTGAAATATTCAGTTTCTAAAAAAAAAAAAAAAGAAAAACAAAAAATAGGGACAGCTTCTTTTAAAACCCTTGTTTTAGGCCATATTTGATTTCATGGAACTTCTGAAGCATCGTTAAATTTTGAACTTTATTTAAGAGCATTTTGTACTGATGTCTCCCACTGCCATGGAAAGTTCTGTAATTCTATGGTGTTTCTGGTTTTATTTTTAATTTTTCATCTGTACCACAGTCAAACTAGCTACCATTTCCCCCATTCCTTGGGCTTTCTGTAGATCAGTGGATGTTAGGTTTAAACTTCTGTTTTCTTTGATGAAGCTTTCAATAAAAAATGAAAATAAAACCAACCAAGTAAAGCCATTGGGTTCTTCTTCACTCTTCCAGCGATGGGTTGGGGGAGCAATGCCTGTATTTAATTGGGTATGCTGAATTCCTACAGAATTCCTCAAAGAAAGAACTATCCAGGGAAACAAAAAGTGAAAGAGAAGTGTGCATTCTGTTCATGCAAGGGGGCCTGAGAAAAATCACTGATTGAGGGTTTGGGGCAACATGGACCATTTAGGACTTCCTAGGACCTCACACACTCACTTTTTATGCTTGGGACTCAGCCATCATTTAGCTCCTTTACCCAAATATGCCTAACATCTACCAACTACTTGATATATCTCCTGTGAAAGGCAGAAGATACAGAGTTACACAACACTGAAAACATTCCTTTTGACACCTGTGGTTTGTATCCCTGACCCCAACTCCAGGTCAACCAAAATCAGAAGTGTCCTTTTCTCAAGCTATGGATAGATATGGTAAGTAAATAATAAGGAATTATTTCTCTGGTCCAGAGTCATCCAAACTAATTTGAAGCTCATATTCAAGGGCCCCAAATATTCCATGCTATAATATGCCTATGTTATATTATTTAAGAACATTTAATTCTGTGATAGCAGATAGGAAAAAAAATGAGATAGATAAAATGTATATGATGTGTTAAACACAGCAAAGTTAGTAACTTTTAAGACAGAAAAAAATAATTAGAACATGTGAATGTGAAAAAAACAGAAAGGAATAGAAAGACCAAGAAAACCCTATGTATGTTGCACTAAGTATACATGAAGCACCACATACTCATGATGCACTAAATATACATGAGAAATATGAGGAATTCAATATTCTTGAGGCCTTAATTTGGTCACCATTTGTAGCTCACAGCAGCATCAAACTAATTGGTGAATTTCAGTTACTTGTCTCGGCTTCTCTCACAGGGAGGAAGCAGGTTTCATTGGCTCCTTCCTTCAATTAGGTACCTTTCTCAAACCTGAACTCTGGTCCCTGTAACATAGCATTAGTGGAGAAGGATGATGTGGGAGAGAGAGAGGAAGGATATTGCAACACTGCAGAGCATTCGACTAATGTGGTCCTTTCACTCCTCTTACGCCCTACCTGAAATGAATTAACCTACCCCATGGATTTCCCATTGCTTCTTGTTGTAGGCTTTACATTGATTTAATAAAGCCCTATGCTTTCTGCATCTTGGCCTGTGAACCTTTCTGTTCCATGATCTCAGGTATAGCTTGCATGATAGTGTACTTTGAAGGCTACCACTGCATCAAGGTAATTTCCCACATGACGTCATCATGCTTTAGAATATAAGTACCTAAAAGAGAGTGTGAAGAATGCTAACCAACCAGTGTTCAGGCTCTGAGTGTGTTGTCTATATCCCTTTTTCCTATATGACTACCAGTTCACATTGTACTTCTTGGCAGAAGAGAAAGCTGGAAAAATGGAATTATTGAAAATAAGACTAGAATGAAGATCTTGAATTTAATAATACCCACATTCCACAGGCTTATCACTTTTTTTTTTTTTAAAGCAATGTTTCTTTCATGTTGTTTATTTGTTTTTCAGGAATTATAGACTTTTTAAAAGGTAATAATACCACCATCACCCATATCCACAAGTTTCTTTCAGGGCACTTAGGAACTTCCTGAAATGCATCCATAGGCTTTTGGGGGAAAATCCTTTATTTCAAGATATAAAAATATGAGAAAGAAGGCTAGAGAATAAAGAAACATGGCATTCCTTGTATATAAAATAACCATGATCTGTTGACCTCATATCTATGTATTTTTCACTGCTTTATAATTTATTTTCTCCCAAGAGAACTGAGAGTTTTATAAACTCTCAGTAGTATCAATAAAGTTCACATTCAATAATTTTTTAAATTATTTTTAAAATAATTTTTGTAAAGAGTTGTTTTTTAAAGGGATGCTGACAAAGAACTTTTTTAGCTGCTCTCCAAAGTTAGTAAAGTGAAAAGTAATATAGCTCAAACTTAATCTCAGAGGATTTAATTATTTCTGGATTTTCTGCAAAGGAGGGTCATTTACAATATTGATGAAAAAGTCTCTCATATATTCAAAGGCTATCTTTAGATTTAAATCCTCAGAAACAGAGTGTGCATCCTTTTCCCCTGGGATCTTTCTCCTGCCCTTAGGAAGTTGCAGGTGACTCTTGTGATAAAGTGGTCACCAGGTGGCACTGCTGTGTTAGTCTCCAGTGGATTCCAAACCCAAATACTAGATGTTGTATTCCGAAACAATACCAGTAATGTGAGGTCTGGCTGTAAGGGCAAGGGTCACCATTCAGAGCCTTCGCTACATGCCAGGAACTGTGCCAAATGCCCCCAACATACTTGAGTTCACACAACCCTCACAAGAGTGCTCTGAGTAGGTGCTGCCATGGTCCCCATTTTCCAGATGAGGTTTGGAAAGTTGGGCAACTTACCCATGGACCCACATTTGGAAAGGACTAGAGAGTGCTTTTAAAAACATATCCAGGGGCTGGCCGAGTGGCGCGGTGGTTAGGAGCTGGCTTGGGATGCCAGTGGCCCCGGTTCGGATCCCACATATGAGGGCCAGTGACACTGCCCTCTTAAAAAAAAAAAAAAATAATTAATTAATTGGACTCCTCAGTGTGCGCACACACACTCGTGTGCATGTACACACGTGTGTATATTTAAAAAAAAAAAAAAACATATCCAAAATTTCAACCCTTGAGTTCTAAGGTTTTACCTTCTGCAATGCCTTTGGGAAATGCCAATGTGGAAGGCACTTGTTTATTTTTTCAACATTTTTTTCAAAAGTTCACTCTACTTGGTCTGAGATTATGTGGTTTCTGTAGAAGAGAGCACTGAACATCATTCTAATCACCTTGGTTACAGAAACCCAACACAATTCACATTTTCCATCCCAGAAATGACTTGCTGCTTCAATCACCTCTGTGATTTGTTCTGGAAGGAAAGAACCTATCTACCAATTAGATAGGCATAACTGTCCATTGACTCATTCATTTAACAGCGCCTAGCATGTGGACACTCCATAAATATTTTAATGATACAAAGATAGAGTAGACATGGTTCTTGTTTACAGAAATGTCCTATTCTAGTGGGCACCGCTTTACAACAACATCTTACCATGAAATAAGATCAGGGAACTTTGGGAACCATATGCTTAACCTTTCCATGGCTGGATGCGAAGTAGACGGGAAAACTGCCCGGTTTGAGTGCAGTCATGTCTTCGCTCAGCCACACATAATGCAAAAGCTTCCGGCCTTCTTGGTGCTGCCTTTTCCTTAGCAGAGTGGCTAGATAATCTACTGTTATTCTTTTCCCAAATCGTCTAGAACATTGAACTCTTTGGACAGGGAGGAGAGTGGAATCTGCTACCCTGAGCTCATCATAACTCTCATAACAGCTATTCCTGACTAACACTGATCTTTTCTCAATCACGCATGGTAAGTGCTGTCCTCATTTTAAACATGAGGGAACTGTGGCTTTAAAAAGTTACGTGAGTTGGCCATGTTTTCAAGGTGCAAGCTTAGGATCAATTAGATGTGAAGCCAAAGATTTTCCCCTAATATAATGCTGGATCCACTGATCTGACTTGAAGGCATACATTCCTTGTCCAAAATAAGCTTTTCATTATCTGACATTTCGCCATTATAATTTTATTCTTAGAAGTTGATCACAGAATATTCAGGAAAGTACTGAACAAGCTGTGAAAAGATCTTGGGGTCTAGTTTAAGTATACTATCTGCAAAACATCATCTCTATCTCTCTAAATTTCAGCTTCTTCATCTGTGAAGATGCATACCTTTTATTTCTCAGAGAAATTATCAGGATAAAATAAGCAATGCATATATCACACGTAAATCCTCAAATAACAGTAAAGACAACCAAATGTTATACATAGTTTGAACTTTTCAGTTCTGATGTTCCCTTTTAGAGCACAAGATATTCTTGGAAAAGTTAAGGACAAGATGAATATCTGAGAATATGAAAGGAGGCAAGAAGTCAGTAGAGACAAGCTCTACTTGGCTTGACAGCTGCTTTGCAACGTTGTCCAGATTGTGAGGACGCAAATGCCAGGCTTAAAACCATTCGCTCCCAGGTCACAAGATTGAGAGGACACAGAAATTTAACTGCTAGTTGAGCTAAATTCCCCTACAATTTCACATGATAATCCTTTAAAATCACCCAATCAATAACCACCCTCTGCCTTCTGGGAGTCTCCAACACAGCGGCATGTAATCTAAAGGCAGCTACTGATAGCATCGGGGGCAGGTCTTAACAATTAAGACTAATATACATGAGAGCGGCAAACAAGATTGAAGAACTGGGGGCAGGATCTTCTGCAGACCTCAAGTCCACAAGCTATGTTTATCCCAAGAGGTCAACAGGATAAAAAATCCCACGAAGAAGCAAGGTGCATCAAACACAAGAATTTCTAAGACAAGTGATTGCTACTAGAAAACACGTGAATGAAATCTGACCTTTAATGGATCTGAAAAAGTCTACTGAGCATAAAATGGTGGTTGTAAAACAAAACCCACATAGCTCTGCCTCTCAGCCTGGTCCTCCCACTCTGTTATCTCATAGTTGACTTGTTTCATGTTTGTTTTGGTTTCTCACTTTTTGCTGAAATATAACATCATAAAGAAACATGCATATATCACACATGACTGACACAATGATTTCCATACACTGAATATGCAAGCATCACCAAGAAATGGAATATTAGCACTCCAAAAAACGCTGCCCTCCCATGCTCCTTTCTTTTGGAAACCCCACAAGGTAACTATTTTGAACTCTTAACAACCCAGAATGACTTTGCTAGATTCTTAATTTATATAAATGCAGATTGGCTTGGCTTTTATGAGAACGTGATGCATAAAGAGAGGACCAATAATTTTGCTTGTGTTCGAAATCCCATGCTATCTATTGTTTTAAACTTTTGGCTCTATTATCCACATTTGAAAGATCTACAGTTTCATAATATCAATGCAGGGGCTTAGCTCCAGGCAGATGAATGCAGGATTCAGTGAGGCTGTAAAGGAACAACGGAGCGACAGATAGGGGGTTCATACCACTATATTCTGGATGATGGCTGGTCTGGTCGAGAAACGAGAAGCAAACATCCGTCAAATACCCAACAAGGGGACTCCCCGTACCTTAGTCTTGCTGGCAGCCGGGCAAGACACAGGAAGTAGGATCCGCAGGATCGCAGCTGAGGCAGTTATATGAAAAACAATAGTAGCTAATGGCCAACTACTTACAGCTGATGACCATCTAATTACTGAGGCAGCACCTTTCCATGTGAAGCTAAGAGCCTGGAAACTACCCTCCTGGCCCTTTTCCAACACAGAGATTGCATGAATTCTTTTTGCAGCCAGTTTCAATGTTTAGCATGCTTTATAGCTAAGAAACACAGCAAACATCCTAAATGAAATGTCTAGAGAGAGTCAAGGCACATTTGTAAAGCAATAGCTAAGTCCCCAAAAAAGGCTGGCTCTAAGGCTTCATTGAAGATTTGGTAGCACATCGCTCATTGTCTGCTTATTTGGACACTGGGTGACATGGGGCAGCTGATACCAGACTTCACTAGGAGACCACCCAGTGCCAGAAGTTGTCAATGTGCCATTGTGAACACAAAAGCCCAGCATATGGGATATATTAAACCCACGTCCACCAACAGAAGTGGCAGCTCCTTTGGCTTCTAATTGTAACTTTAAATTGCTTGGGGCTTTCTTTACAGTGGAGATTTTGCTCTGCCCTCCTTCCTTCCTCTGAGTCTTTCATGCCAGTGGAGATCAACCTGGTCTCTTTACGATATTTCCCAGGTGTAGGCTTCAGGGTTTATATGGCATTTGGGATGGAGGGATTACTGCACACAGCATTCTTTCACCACTGTGGTCCTAGGAGAAGAGATCAACGCCTTTCGGGCTTTTAGGTGAACCCTCAGCAGTTCCTATTAACATGTGCATTGTGCTCTAATATTTTGCAAGAGAAGATTTTGGAGGTTTTGATTAAGCACACATCTGGGTCTCAGAAATGTGGCTTTCACCAGTGTTCCTGTCCCTCCCTCCTTGGCTGTAGTGCTGGTCCTGGTGTGGTTCCCTGCCTCTCTCTGTCCCCTTTCTCTGGCTCGAAGGCAAGAGGTTTTTTGTTTTGTTTGTTTGTTTGTTTGTTTTTTACAATAACAGGAAAAGATTTATTTTTGATGCAGCCCAGTACTCATCCCTTCAAATAGCATAGGAGTACAAAGGAGTTACACTACAAGCATCATTTCATCCGGGGCCGAGCTCCATGTTTTGCAAAGCAGCAAGGCCATTTCCCTCAGACACCCAGGCCCCAGCTGAACTGAACGCACCCACAGACAGCTAGAAGGAAGTGGGCCCCAAGTCTCAGCATGTTTCACCTCCCCCTACAGCTCTTCAAGTGTCCTAACTGCAGCCTTCTACTCCCTTCACCCCAAATCAGGTCAACCCCTAGCCTCTCAGCCACCAGGGAGCTTTCTTTGTGGGGTAACGAAAAGGGGGTTAAGTGTTACATAAAGCAAGAAAACACTCTGTGAAACCTATTGGCTTAAAGACAGTTTAAATATGACAACCCCATATATAACCCTAACCGGCTATGACAGCTCTCCATCTCTGCACCATGGGTGCAGGGGGTGTGGAAGTGGTTGCCATCTCAGACAGCTCCAGGTGCAATTGGCCCTCCCATATAGGTGACTTTCCTCACCCAGGAGTAGGGAGGAATCCCAGGTACTTGTCCCAGGTTCAGAGGCTGAGAAGAGAAGCAAGGATGGCTTAGAAAAAGTTGTCCTTCCTTCTGGTCCCCTCAAAAGGTTTTGATGGAGATGGGTCCTTAAAAATGTTTTAGGGCCGGCCAAGTGGCGCGGTGGTTAAGCGCTGGCTTGGGAAGCCAGCAGCCCCAGTTTGGGTCCCACATATGAGGGCCAGTGACACTGCCCTCAAAAAAAAAAAAAAGTGTTTTAGACCATGAGAAAGGTTAGTTTTTGATTTAGAGGGCAAACCAAGCACAGAATCATACAATCTTTTTGATTAGGTTCTTGTTCCAGGGATATAGAAGGCAAAGAAGGGGAGTATAGAATCTCCTGTTGCTTTCTTTACCCCAGATCTTCTACAGAGCATTAGAAGGTGGACACTGAGAAGCTACCACCTTTTCCAGGTCTTGGTGGGAATATTGATAAAGTTCTACCACCATGGCTTGGCCATTTTTGACAAAGTAACAATAGAAAAGACAACAGAGAGGGCCTCTGCAAAGGAACAACTTACCCAAGCATTAAGGGCTCTGATGAGAGGTGAAAATGCACTTATATTTGACGTCAGAAACAGTTTTATAAAGTCAGGAGCTCATAAACAGGGGAGGAGACGTAAGTAATAACATTTAAGGGCAAGAAATAGAACCCACAGATGGGACAGAGGATCATATGAAGCTTTAACACTTGTTTCCTTATTTTAAACTCTTCTCCAATTTCTTGGGGAACCTGAGCTGTCCCCTGCATGTGCAAAACTGGGCAATCATATTCTCATACTCCTTTTGCAAGATACCCCCATTTACCTCATTCAGAAGGATAGTAATGGGAGAACACTTATTTTTTTTAATTTTTTTAATTTTTATTTTTTAGCTGAGCCATCCTGACACCTGTTGGCAGCTCAGAGGCAGTTCAGCTCGGGCTGGGCATCGAACTGCTGTTGCTCAGAGCTCAGCTCGAACTCTTGAGCAAGCTTTTAACCTGCTGAGTCACTCAGCCAGCTCTTTGGGAGCACACTTATAGGAGGTTTGAGGGATGCTTTCATCCACCAACTTATTGACAAGGTTTGGCTGTGACTGGGAGAATTTAGACCATAGCGTAACACTGGAGAGCAGGCTTCCTTAAAGTAGTTTGGGGTGTAGAGATGGGAAGTGATTGTCCAGTGACCCCAGTCAGCTGGCGGAAGCTGACTTAGGAAGGATAGAGGGAATGCCGGTTATTTTCAGGTCCATCATGTTCCTGGGAGGGGCCAGGAAAACCTCAGATGCAATACTAACTGCTTGTGGGCCCTTCACAAGAGAAGAATCCCTTTCCATAAACTCCTCCAGGCCTCTGGGAAGAAGTTTGGTCTCTGAGCACTCTTATGAGTGTCACTGAAATAGAATATAAGAAGACAGTGCCCAAGGATGAAGTGGCATGCCACCAGACCTCAAAGCCTCACCATCTTTCTGCTGCTGACACTGAAGCAGAATCATCGAGTCCTGTTCCCCTGTGATTCCAGAGGTTTTGCCAAATGTATTGTCTCAAATGCATCTCTGTCTGAGATTTGGCTAGTAGGGAAGGCTCTGAGAAACCTCTTCCTGAAGAAGGAATGTGGTTGGTTGGGCTTTTCTGGACCCCAGGCTCCACATGGCAGGAGAGGTGGGAGTGAGCTTCCTGGGGTTGATGGCAGTGAACCCCAGTAGCTCTGACTAGTTAGTACACTACCCGGTTTGGTTTCAAAGGGAAGTCTAGGGTCTGTATATGCCATAGGACTCTGAGAGGCCTTGCTGCATTGGACAAGGGCCCCACAAGCTTCATCACAGTGGCCTAGATGGTGTGGTTCTCCAGGATGCCCACACAAGTCAGCCAAACATGGTACAAACTCCAGCATGTACCTCAAGGATGCCCTACAACCCATGCCTGCCTCTTGTACTAGCCAGGGGCTTCTCCTCACAGCTTCCTAATCAGGGACAGGGTAGGGCTTCAGCCAGGAAGGCAATAGAGGGCTGCCCTACCTTCACAATTTGGACTCGTTGTTCCATAGAAAGCAACAGTTCCCAAAGAAAAATTCTAAGGATGCTGAGAACAACCATCTTGAAAGGCTTGGTGTTCAGCAACATATTCTAGCCAAGCCCAAAGGATGTCATTCTGACCCCCTCCCTGAGTTTTTTCTGTTTTTGTTTTTTTCAAACAAGTAACCACAACCTTGTTCCACAGCCACAAAAGATGGAGCAAGAAAAAGAGACAGGTCAGCAGGCAGGCCCTATGCTGCTTCCTCTGGGATAATTTCCTGGACCAATAGAGGTCCCTAAGTTGGCCTCCATGAGTCCAAACAAACAGAAACAGCTGATGGTGCAAGACTGCACACACCTCCTACATTCCAGGGTCAGGAGCAAGGTAGTACTTATTTGGAGGCTGAGGTGATTTAAAAGGAGAGGTCCGTTCTAGGACCTGCTGCCTTACCTTATCCACTAGGATGAAAACACAAACAAACAGACAAACTAGGCTTTTTTGTTCTTTTTCTCCACAGGGGAGTTGGGTCAGGATGGAATTTTGGCAGAGGCTTTTGTTTTTCCACCCCAACCAATACCATGACTTTGGTCTTGGTCCTACAATTTTCTTTAGCCAATGGGGTTTTAGTAGACTTGTTATCACAGAGGTTTGAAATGGGATTGTGCAGTTTACTCTCTTGAGCTTCTGTCATCACCATGAAATGTACTACAAAGGTTTCTGGTTCCAGGAGGATGAGCGACCAGAGGAGGTCACCTGGATCTCACTGACAGCCTGAGCCCAAGGCCAGCTGCCTTCCAGTCTGAGACGGAGCCTCCCCACTAGGTCCAGCATACATCAGCAGAACCACAGTTACTCATTCTGCATGCTCCCAGAAGCGAGAATGTATGCTTGTTGTCAGAGGACACCAAGATGTTCACTTGTCTGCTGTGTAATAATTGTTAAATAGAGATATAAAGTTAGAAGGATTCAGTGACCAAATGAATAAATATTGGTCATGATTTTCCAGGTTCTGTAAACATTGGGGTTTATGATTCCAAAAACTGACCAGGATTAGTGGAAATGACAGCTTTTGTGGCAAAAGTTAATGAGGTCAGCATAAAATATTTTGAGTTGGAACTCTTAGTGGAATACCTGGATGAGAAAATTTAGCAGACTTTCATACATAGCTCAAAGCTTGAGAAATGATCTAGATTGAAGATATTAGGTTGATGCAAATGTAATTGTGGCTTTAAACCGTGAATTTTAAATCGTTATAACTAGGCTCAAACACATTTTTATTAATCACAATAGGAACCATTACAATCAACACATTTTTGCCAATGAGAAATGAGTTTGTTTATTCCTGTAGCATAAAAACCCATGCTTCGAGATTAACATACTCTTGGAAAGCATTTTCTGCATCTTGCTGGTTGTGGAAGTGTTTTTCCTGCAAAAAAGTTGTTGAGATGCTTGAAAAAGTGGTAGTCTGTTGGTGAGAGGTCAGGTGAATATAGTGGATGAGGCAAAGCTTCGTAGCCCAATTCGTTCAACTTTTGAAGCATTGGTTGTGCGATATGCAGTTGGGCGTTGTCATGGAGAAGAATTGGGCCCTTTCTATTGACCAATGCTGGCTGCAGGAATTGCAGGTTTTGGTGCATCTCATCGATTTGCTGAGCATACTTCTCAGATATAATAGTTTCACCAAGATTCAGAAAGCTATAGTGGACCAGACCAGCAGCAGACCACCAAACAGTGACCATGACTTTCTTTTAGTGGAAGTTTGGCTTTGGGAAGTGCTTTGGACCTTCTTCTAGGTGCAACCATGGAGTTGGTCATCAACAGTTGTCATATAAAATCCAGTTTTCATCTCATGTCACCATCCAATCAAGAAATGGTTCATTGTTGTTGGGTAAAATAAGAGAAGATGACACTTCAAGACGACAATTTTCTTGATTTGCAGTCAGCTCAAGAGGCACCCACTTATTGAGCTTTTTAACCTTTCCAATTTGCTTCAAATGCCTAATGACCATAGAATGGTGAATGCTGAGTTCTTCGGCAACTACTCATGTAGCTGTAAGAGGATTAGCTTCAGTGATTGCTCTCAATTTGTCGTTGTCAACTTCTGACAGCCGGCCACTATTCTCCTCATCTTCAAGACTCTGGTCTCCTTTGCAAAACTTCTTGAACCACCACTGCGCTGCATGTTCTTTAGCAGTTCCTGGGCCAAATGTGTTGTTGGTGATGTGAATTGTCTCCTCTGCTTTAAGACCCATTTTAAACTTGAATAAGAAAATCCCTGGAATTTGCTTTTTGCCTAACATCATTTGCATAGTCTAAAATACATATAAAATAAACAGCAAATAATAAGTCATTAGCAAAAAAAAAAGAAGAAAGAAAGAAATGTGCATTAAAATGATGTATAACATATCCATGTTTATTTAAGAATGTATTCCAATATCAAAGGCAAATTTCAACAGTGCAAAAACCGCAATTATCTTTGCACCAACCTAACAGAAAAGAGTAAATCTTTAAGTTAGTCAGTAGCTAATATATGAGTGAATAAGATGTCTGAGGAAGAGAGTGAGTAATGAACATAAAATTGAGCCAAAGAACAAACAGTGATTGCTCAGACACTTAGATATGGATAGGGTAAAAGGAGCCAATAAAGGAGTATAAGAAAAAAAATTGTTTATAGCTAGATGGAGAAATACTACAGAATAAGAGAGGAATGAGTTTCAACCAGAGAGAGAACAATACGACGGAACACTGCTGTGGTAGGTTGGTGTAAAAACCAGATTGCAAATGGGCTGAGGCAAGATTTTAAGAGGGAAATCTTACTTTTGTCAGAAATGTATCCTTAAACTAGTAGTGACATCCATGTATCTCAACCACAAGCAGGTCTTAATACTCATACAATGGAGTAGCACATTTAATGGAGATTATTTTCCTAATTAATAGAGCAGCATATATAAAGAAGATTAATTTCCTGTATTAAAGTCCATTATAATTTTTCAAACAAAATCTTATGGGTTGTTTTAAAACCCTATATACAAAATAGCGTGTTTTTAGACTCCTATATACCTCATATCTAAGTCTTAAAACAATCATGAAGTTAGCATTAGCAGATGAATTGGCACTTATACTGTGACTGTGAATTTAGAATCAAATTCCATCATTTCTTTAGCTGTATTACATCACCTTGGTAATAGCTACAAAGTGGAATATCAATTATGTGTGTGTTACCATGTTTGAGATATCTCATGAAACCATTTGTTCTATGAGAATCACTTCAGATATTACTGAAGGCAGACAAAGGCCTCTTGGCGATAACTATACTTTTATTGCAACTGTTAAGCAGACATTTAGGTAATCTAGTTCAAGTCTAGTTCAAACACGTTTTTACCTCTGTTTTAAACATTATCATGCTTTGCCTAAAAGTGTGAATATATTATGTTTCAACAACATTGGACTTAATGGAAAGCTCCCTAATAAAATAAATTCAGTCAGAAGCAATTTGTAAGAGTTGTTGAGAGACTGCGGTGTTTGCATTTATAAGTGCCAAAATTTGGACTGAGTTAAGAGTAGGAGAGCAAAGAGCAGGAATATCAGGAGTAGGAAAATAAATATTCTCACTTTCTTTTATAATTACTTTCTAGTTATAATATGCATTTTTGGGGTCATGACCCACCAATGACAACAAACACTAGAAAATTAGTATATGTTCGTGTACGTACTTCTTCCCACTTTTTTTTTTAGAATATCCATACATTATGTCACATAAAAAATTTTATTACGATCGTCTGAGTTCTATTTAAAAGAACATTTTCTATTCTATTTAGTCTTTCATGCAAGTTTCTCAAAGTATCTACGGTAAAGACCAGCCTTTCTTGTTTGTTTTATTTATTTTTTTAATATCTAGGCTGTTGCAAACCAATGCTTTTATAAAATCCCAGAAAGACTTACAGCTAGAAAAATACAACTAAAAAGACGCACAATGAAAATCCCAATTTTTAATGTTACTAGATTTAACTGATATTAAATTACTCTCTCGGATTACTATAAAGGTTTTTAAATGTCGATTCCCAGTTTTTGTACTTACCTCGTTTTGGGCCAATAATAAATAGCTTATCAACTGTCACAGGTCCACAAACCTCACTTTGAGTAGACTTATACTATCACATCATTTTGACATTTTACATAACCTATTCCTCTGTTCATATATACAGAAATTGTTCCACTTGTCACTCTTCTTTCTTTCTTTCTTTCTTTCTTTCTTTCTTTCTTTCTTTCTTTCTTTCTTTTTTTTTTTTTTTAAAAGATTTTATTGGGGAATTGGGGGAGGAGAACAGACAAGTTGCTGTCCTTTTGTTCTAGTTGTGGAGGACGTCGCTTCACTGGCCTATGTTGATATTGTGATCATTGCACTTTTCCCTAGTGAGACAGATCTGTCACTGGCCATTGGACAGCTGCTCACAGAGGCTCTTGGCAGCTCACACCAGCTGCAGACTGCTCACACTGGCTGCCTGCCACTCAAAGTAGCTTATGGCATCCCATTGCAGCAGAGGCTGCAGCCTATGCCATCACCAGCGACTCATGGCAGCCCAGCTCCAGGTCAAGCTGTTGTTCATCATCTTAGCTATAGAGGGTGCAGCGTCACTGGCCCTCATGTGAGATCTGAACCAAGGCCCTGCTGCTCAGAGCTGGCGTCCCAAGCCAACTCTTAACCAACATGCCACTCGGCCCAAGCCAACCTTGTTTACTTATTGGGCTTAAGCACGAGCAAGTTTTGTAAAGACCAGAGTCCAGGGAGAAGTTATTAGAGGTGGACTCTATTAAATCAGAGGTGAGCAAGTTATGAAATTTAGTCAGTAGACATAAAATGAATAAAATGCAGACATTTGGAGAAAATATAAAAGAATGCTTTTGGAGAGAGACATCCAAAAAGAAAAGACAAACTAGAAAACAGTAGAATAGTTTCCATTCTCATAGCTCAGAAATGGGAAAAGCCAAGAAAAGAATTAGTCTATGACTAAAGGAAGTTGTTCGTCTCATAAAAAGTTTCTATTGGATCATTATTTTCCAAATTGTGATACATGTAACATTGGTAATAAGCAACATGTTATTTGGTGATACACAGATAAGTATGTTTGATTTTTTATGTTTATGAACATTCATATTAGAAAAATCATACTAAGCATTGAAATCCGGATTTCATGGCCAGTATCACTTATGCTCAGTCTAAGTCATAAAGAGAGTTAGAAGAAAATATTAGGTTGGTCAAATGTTGTTGTGGTTTTGCATTGTTGAAATCTGCCATTTGATAATGGAATACTTTCTTAAAAAAACACGGATATGTTATACATCATTTTAATGCACATTTCTCGCTTTATGTTTATTTTTGCTGATGAGTTATTACTTGCTGTTTATTTTATATATATTTTAGACTATGGAAATGATGTTAGACCAAAAGCAAATTCCAGTGATTTTCTTATTCGAGTTTAAAATGGGTCGTAGGGCAGAGGAGACAACTCACAACATCAACACACTTTTGGCCCAGGAACTGCTAACAAACACATAATGCAGTGGTGGTTCAAGAAGTTTTGCAAAGGAGACGAGAGTCTTGAAGATGAGCATAGTGACCGGCCATCAGAAGTTGACAATGACAAATTGAGAGCAATCACCGAAGCTGATCCTCTTAAAACTACACAAGAAGTTGCTGAAGAACTCAACATCAACCATTCTACAGTCACTTGGCATTTGAAACAAATTGGAAAGGTGAAAAAGCTTGATTAGTTGGTGCCTCATGAGTTGACAGCAAATGAAAAAAATCATCATCTCAAAGTGTTGTCTTCTCTTATTTTACCCAACAACAATGAACCATTTCTTGATTGGATTATGACGTGCAATGAAAGGTAGGTTTTATATGATGACTGGCAACTGGCAATGACCAGTTCAGTGGTTGGACCTAGAAGAAGCTCCAAAGCACTTCCCAAAGCCAAACTTCCACCAAAATAAAAAAGGTCATGGTCACTGTGTGGCGGTCTGCTGCCGGTCTGATCCACTATGGCTTTCTGAATCCCAGTGAAACCATTATGTCTGAGAAGTATGCTCAGCAAATCGATGAGATGCACTGAGAACTGCAATTCCTGCAGCCAGCACTGGTCAACAAAAAGGGCTCAATTCTTCACAACAAGGCCCTACTGCATGTCTCACAATCAATACTTCAAAAGTTGAACAAATTGGGCTAAGAAGTTTTGCCTCATCCACCATATTCACCTGACCTCTCGCTAACTGACTACCACTGCTTCAAGCATCTCGACAACATTTTGCAAGGAAAATGCTTCCACAATCAGCAGGATACAGAAATACTTTCCAAGAGCTCATGGAATCCAGAAGCACAGATTTTTATGCTGCAAATATAAACAAACTTCTTTCTCATTGGCAAAAATGTGTTGATTGTAATGGTTCCTATTTAGATTAATAAAGATGTGTTTGAGCTCATTATAATGATTTAAAATTCATGGTCCAAAACAATAATTACTTTTGCACCAACCTAATAATTAATAATACTATATATGTTATGCGTATATAGGTCGGTGAAAAATCATGCATTTTGGGGCACTCTGGATTCAATATAACTTAAGATCCTTTTCATAGTCAAAGTTCTATATAGTTTCAGGGATTGTTTTGTAGCATAATACATGTCGTGGGACTCTGGACCTTGGGCAAATGGGTAGAAACACAGAAGAGAGAGGTGGTTTGGGTTACTATTGCTATGAAACAAACTCCCTTAACATTGGTGACCTAAAACAACCATTTTTACCATGCTCCTGGATTGCAATGGAGGAACTCAGGTAGTACAGCAGGAATGGCTTATCTCTGCTTCTGTCTTGTCTGGGGCCTCAGCTGGGAAGCACCTGGGAAGAGAGACTTTGAAGACCAGGAATCACCAGGAGATCTTTATTTTTTATTTTAGTTTATTTTTATTGGTTTCAGATGTGCAAGACAATGTAATAGTTAGACATTTACTTCCCTCACAAAGTGATAACCCCCTCCCCCAATCTACTACCCCTCTGACGTCATATACAACTGTTACAATTCCATTGACTCTATCCCCTATGCTGGACTCCACATCCTGTGACTATATAGACATATTTATTTATTTATTTATTTATTTATAGTTGACATTCAGTATTATTCAGCTTCAGCTTCAGATGCACAGCGGTCAGTCATCTACACTATCCATGAAGTGGTCTCCCTAATAAGACAAGTGCCTGTCAGACACCCTACTAAATCTTTACAACATTATCGATTATATTCCCCAAACTGTCTTTCATATCCCCATGACAGTAGTGACTACCAATTTGTGCTTTTTAATCCCCTCCCCTTCTCCCCCATCCCCATCCCCTCCCATCTAGCAACCATCAGTTTTTCCTCTATATCTCTGAGACTATTTTTCTTTACATTGCTCATTTATTCAGTTCTTTAGATTTTACATATAAGTGAGATCACATGGTATTTGTCTTTCTCTGTCTGACTTACTTCATTTAGCCTAATGTCCTCTAGGTCCATCGATATCATTGCAAATGGTACGATTTCATTCTTTCTTTTCTTCAATTTTTTTAAATTATTGTTAGTTTCAGGTGTACACAATAATTATGGCTGAGTCATACTCCATTGTAAAAATGTACCACAGTTTCTTAATCAAGTCATCTACTGATGGTGCAGCCGCTTTGGAAATCAGTATGGAGGTATCTCAAAAAACTAGAAATGGAACTCCCTTATGACCCAGCAATTCCACTCCTGAGTATCTATCCAGAGAAATCCAAAATGCTAATTCAAAAAAATGTATGTACCCCTATGTTTATTGCAGCACTTTTCACAATAGCCAAGACATGGAAACAACCGAAATGCCCATCGGCAGGAGATTTTGATGAAATGCAAATTATGCACATTACGATTCAGAAAGTCCAGAGAGGGGGTCAGGAGTGGCCTGAGTCATGTCCTTGCTTCCTATCCCAGACCCCAGTTAGAGGTGCTACAACATGAAGACACATTGTATTTGGGGTTCTCATTCATGAGTAGAGTTTCAAAAATAATCCTAACTATAATAAGCTTGATGTACTGTATCTCCACACACAAACTGGTTTAAATAAATATCTGTGAATTCAAATAAAGTAAGTTTATGATAAAGTAGAAAACACCTCCAGCTTTTTACTCAACACATAAAGACTGGCAATACCTTAGAGAGATTATAAGGACAGGTGAGATAAGGGAAATTAATGAGAAATGGTAACATTACTATAGTGTTAACCAAATGTTCAACTAGTTCATTTGAAGGGATAGTTTTGAGTGTGCAAGGTGAAGGTTCTGAGCTATGTCTTTTCCTTACACACTAGCTGGCAGCATGTTTTATATATATTGGTTTTTGGATTTGTTTTTTTTTTTAAGATTTTATTGGGGAATTGGGGAAGGGGGACATTGTGTTTTTCCAGGACCCAGCAGCTCCAAGTCAAATTGTTGTCCTTCAATCTTAGCTGCGGAGAGCTCAATTCCAAGTCCAGTAGCCTCTTTCAATCTAGTTGGGGTGGGGAGAGGCGCAGTCGACCATCCCACTCGGGAGTCAAACTGGTAATCTTGTTGTTAAGAGCATGTGCTCTCACCAGCTGAGCCATCCGGCTGCCCATTGGCAGCTCAGCAGCTGCTCAGCTTGGGAGCAGCTCACTGGCCCATGTGGGAATCATACCAGCAACCCTGTTGCTTAGAGCTCATACTCTAACTAACTGAGCCACCTGCCTGGCCCCCTGGTATCACGTTCTTAACCTCAGCACCAAAGCCTGAATGTTCAGAGCAGCCAACCACACACAGAAACATGTACACATTTATATTAAATTTACCCTGTCCCAAAGCAGCATCACGAAATGTGTGTGAAGAAACCATTCTGGACCTTTCTATCAGAGTCCCAGCTCTTTACTAATTTTTGAGCTCTGGAGGAAAGGAAAAGGCAACAGTACGTACTTAGAGAAAACTATGATTTACACATTAACTAGAATGCAACCCACAGAGGGGAGAATGAAATTGTGGCCAACTAATATGTGTCTGTACTTATTAAGGCTGAAGAAAAAAAACCTGTGAAACAAATCTAAGCCTTTCCCAAACTGTGCAGGGCAATTATATTTGACATCAGTTCCACAGGGAAGATGCAGCTTTTGAATACAGAATTGAGAAATGGGAGGAAGAGAGCCAGCTGAAGACACAAGTAAAACATTTTCCAGCTATAACACAGGTAAAGGAAAGGATAATAGTGAGAAAAAGGACACACTGAAGGCCATGGGGAAAAGGAGAAAAATGAAATACGCCTTTTTAAGCTCAGTCTTCATTCTGGAAGGTGATGGGAAAATTTAAATTTCAAAGCCATCCATGAGAACTTGGAGAATAACTTTGATGGAAAATTTTTGGCAGGACGACATAGACCTTTAATGCCCCAAATCAAAAGAAACAGAGGAACAGTCCCTTGAAGAATTTATTCCCCTCCTGATGGTAACTTTGCTAAACACTGACTCTTTTCCTAGATATGATGAAACAAATAGTATTTCTGCCTTTGAAAAGTTTCTATGGAGTGGAAAGTCTACACACACATATCAGCACACACTCCAGCAGTCACATATGCAAGTTCAGAAAAACTCTGGGTCTTTTTCTCAATGAGAACTTTGGGTTCAGATTCTAGATATTCTGCTTACAAGAACTAAATGTGGCAACATAATTCACCTCTTTGAATCACTGGTTATTTGTCTTAAAATGGAAATGATAATATGTATAAGGCAAGACTGTTAGGAGAATTAAATGTGAAAGTGCTGAACTCATAAATAGATATATGAGTTCTGACAATTAAGTTAGCAAACTCATCCTAGAAAAAGTTCTCCATACCTCATTGCTGAATATCACTACCGTTGCCATCGAATTGTTCCCTTTGGAAAGCTATGCACCAATGCCAGCACCTAGTCCACCTTCTAAAACAATTTTAGAACTCTTTTACTGGAATGGCCGTCAGAGCTCTCATTATATTATCCTTGATGTCCTGAATGTTATCAAAATGTCTTCCTTTCAATATTTCCTTAATCTTCGGGTAAAGAAAGAAGTCATTGGAGGCCAGATCAGGTGAGTAGGGAGGGTGTTTCAGTACAGTTATTTATTTACTGGCTAAAATCTCCCTCACAGACAATGCCATGTGAGCTGGTGCACTGTGGTGATGCAAGAGCCATGAACTCTTGGCGAAAAGTTCAGGTTATTTAACTTTTTCCACACAGCCTTTTCAGCCGCTCCAAATGGTAAACTTCGTTAACTGTTTGTCCAGTTGGTACATAGTCACAATGAATAATCTCTCTGATATCAAAAAATGTTAGCAACATTGTTGCAACAAGTTCAAGAACTTAATTGTCAGACCTCCTACTTGTTTTTCTTGGTTTTCTTGTTTTTCTTTCCTTTCCATTTAAATTAGAGCATGCTGCAGAGTGCAGAGGTTCAAGGTTCAGGATGCCTGGGTCATTAGGGAGGTTTTATCTACTTTTCTACCTACTTCCCTCTCTCTGTCCTTCTCTTGTTTACAAAATTATTGAGCACATCACAGTAATAAATACAATCCCTGGCCTTGACGAGCTCATGGTGGAGTAAAAGAAACAGTGGGGTAAAATGGAGTAAACCATTTCAGTGCAATGTGGTAAATTCTATAGCAATGTGAGTCCAAGTTATTGGAATAGAATCAAAGATGACTCTCTTAATTATAAGCAGGGACATGAAACATTAAAGATAATGGTAATCAAAAGAGTCTGGAAGAAGGCCGGCCAAGTGGCGCAGTGGTTAGAAGCTGGCTTGGGACGCCAGCGGCCCCGGTTCGGGTCCCACATATGAGGGCCAGTGACACTGCCCTCAAAAAAAAAAAAAAAAAAGAGTCGAAAAACTACATAGAGGCAGTGATGTTCAAGAGAAAGTTAAGACTTCAAAGACTAATTTAGCACCTAATTTAATTCATTGTCTTGGCCCCAGTTTCTCGCACAATGCTGGTATGTAGTTTGAGGTCAATAAATGATGAACTGAAGGTGGGGTGCACAGACAGGAGAGCAGACAGCTCACTAGACCAATGGTTATCAATCATGGCTGCGCAGTATAACCATGATAGAGATTCTAACACCATATTTTGGGGTTGGGGGGTGGTCCAGTACAATAAATTTTTATAAATCTCCACAAACAATTCCATTATTCACGTTTATGTAAGAGTTTCTGCCCTAAAGGGAGAATAGCACATATTGAGGCTCAAAGACACAGGATTGCTTATTATAGGAAGGTTACTAAGAATGAAGCAGAAAGTAACCTAAGGGGGTTTAGGTAAAGCTACCCGCAGAGCAAAGAAAAAAGTTCTCTACCACTTACAAGGAGGGTTGGGACTGTAGAAAAGTCTTATGTGCAGGTAGTTTATTTGGAGCTGACTCCAGGAAGCAGGAGCTTTGAACCAGTGGAAGTACAGAAGGAAGGAAAGAAAAAATGTGCTAGTAAGTTCATAACCACCATAGGAACCTCATTCCAATCAGACATTTTGAGGAGCATGTAGAAACGACTTTCGTCATTTTCCATCAGAGGACTTCCAGGGAGAAACATTTGTGGTCTCCCGTGTCCCATTGTTTGAAGTTTGCCCAAGGGTATATTAACTCCTCTTGGTATGTATTTCTATGGGTTGTTGGAAAAGACATAACATATTTCGTCTATGTTTTTCAAAGGTCATTTATTTATATAAAGAACAAAGATCAATCAATCATATATAGCCCATTTTGTTCGATAACCTTTTGCCATCTTTCAAGTGAGCTTCATAATTCTTCATTCATAAAAGGACCTGTCTTTATTTGCAAAAAACTGAACAAGGTGCTAATTTATAGCCTCATCTGAATTGAACGTTATACCACGCAAGGAGTTTTGAAGACAGTCAAACAAGTGGAAGTCTGATGGCGCAAGATCAGGTGAGTATGGTGGGTGTGGCAACACATCCCATCCAAGCTCCAATAATTTTTGAGGAGTGGATCAAACTTGTGTGTAGTCTCGCATTGTCACGATGAAACACAACTCCTTTACAATTAACAAGCTCTGGACATTTCTGGATGATGGATTAATTCAAACTGTCCAATTGCCTACAGTACACATTTGAATTGATTGTTTGGTTCCTTGGTAGGAGCTCAAAAAACACAACACTTTTAAGATCCCACCACACTGAGAGCATAACCTTCCTCTGATGAATGTCTGCTTTCGATGTCGTTTGAGGTGAATCATAATGTCAGGACCAAGACCGTTTGCACACCACAGTGTTGAAAATGATCTATTTCTCCTCACCAGTTATCAGTCGCTTCATAAAAGGATCATTTTCCTCACGTTCAGTGAGCATATTGCAGATGTTAATACACACAGTCAATTGAATTTCTTTGAGTTCATGGGGAACCCAAATATAGACCTTGCTTATGTATCCCAGCTTTTCAGGTTGTCGTGAATGCTTGAATGATGGATGTTCAATGTTTCTGCAATCTCTTGTGTCGTGTAACGTGGGTTTGACTCGAACAATGCCTTTACTTTGTTGTCATCAACCTCGGTGGGCCTCCCTGACTGAAGAGCATCTTTGAGATAAAAATCACCCACATGGAATTTTGTGAACCATCTTTGGCACTGATGTTCTTGTAGAGCATTGTCACTGTAAACTTTATGTAACTTTTCACAAGCTTGACACGCGTTCTTCCCTTTATGGAAGGAAAACAGAAAAATATGGCAAAAAATGCACAATTTGATTTTCCATCTTCAACTTGTAAAATCTCCAAAACTCAACCAAATCGCTCAATTTTTCTTTTGTTTTAGAATGAAGCTAGAACTGTCAGCTGTCAAATGACATAGCAATAATATAGATGTGAATGACTCTATACTTCCAAAAATGAACTACTGCCATCTGTCACAAACATGCGTCATGACTTTTTTGACAACCCAATAGACATAGCAAGCAGAGGAATCCTGGGGCAGAAAGCAAAATATATTTGCTCTATATACTTGGGGTGAGCTTCTAGCAGCACAAGATGAGTTTATTTCATACAAAACAATGCTAACTCCACAGCTGGAAATAGAGGTGAGGCTGAGAGGATGTGGGGTGGAAGGGATACAAGAGTAATGTGATACAATGAACTTCAGGATTCCTTTTAGTGAACTTTCTAAACCTAATTCTACTTATTTGCAGCACACATTAAGAATCATCACCTTCCTCTCAAAGCACATCACTTATCCCTCTGGTGAGTGCATGTTCCATTTATCCCACTATTTTAGAGTCTGATGTAGTCACTGGCTGTCTTCTCTTTGTAAAGACTTTAGTACAGTTTTCTTCTATATATAGTAGGTAGATCCTCTATATTTGTTTGATTAAAAAAATTCTTTATCAAGGTTTTGTTACTCTCTTTGCCATCACATAGGCAACAAAAGAAGAAATAGACAAATTGGACTTCACAACTGTTTTTTAATTATGCATCAAAAGACATATTCAATAGTGTAAAAAGGCTACCCACAGAATGGGAGAAAATACTTGCAAATTATTAGGTTGGTGCAAAGGTAATTGCAGTTTCAGTCCGTGAATTTTAAATCATTATAAATGGGCTCAAACACATCTTTATTAATCAAAATAGGAACCATTACAATCAACACATTTTTGTGAATGAGAATAAGTTTATTTATTTCTGTAGCTTAAAAAACCATGCTTTGGGATTCAATGAACTCCTAGAAAGCATTTTCTATATCCTGCTGGTTGTGGAAGTGTTTTTCTTGCAAAAAGGTGTTGAGATGCTTGAAGAAGTGGTAGTCTGTTGATGAGAGGTCAGGTGAATATGGTGGAGGAGGTAAAACTCTGCAGCCCAATTCATTCAACTTTTGAAGCTTTGGTTGTGTGACATGCAGTCAGATGTCATGGAGAAGAATTGGGACCTTTCTGTTGACCAGTGCAGGCTACAGACATTGCAGTTTTTGGTGCATCTCATCGATTTGCTGAGCATACTTCTCAGATATAATGGTTTCACCAGGATTCAGGAAGCTATAGTGCATCAGACCATCAGCAGATCACCAAACAGTGACCATGACCTTTTTTTTGGTGGAAGTTTGGCTTTGGGAAGTGCCTTGGAGCTTCTTCTGGGCCCAACCACTGGGTTGGTTATCAATGGTTATCATATACAATCCACTTTTCATTGCATGTCACAATCCCATCGAGAAATGGTTTGTTGTTGCTGAGTAGAATAAGAGAAGATGACACTTCAAAACAAAGGTTTTTTTAATTTGCAGTCAGCTCATAAGGCACCCACTTATTAGCTTTTTCAGCTTTCCAATTTGCTTCAAATGCAGATAGAATGGTCACTGCTGAGTTCTTCGGCAATGTCTTGTGTGGTTGTAAGAGGATCAGCTTCAGTGATTTCTCTCAATGGTAGTTGCCAACTTCCAATGGCCAGCCACTGTGCTCCTCATCTTCAAGTCTCTTGTCTCCTTTGCAAAGCTTCTTGAACCACCATTGCACTGCATGTTCGTTAGCAGTTCCTGGGCCAAATGCGTTGCTAATATTGCGAGTTGTCTTCACTGATTTATGACCCATTTTGAACTCAAATAAAATAATTGTTCAAATTTGCTTTTTGTCTAACGTAATTTCCATAGTCTAAAATACATATAATAGAAACAGCCTGTAGTAAGTCATTAGCAACAAAACATAAAACAAGAAATGCACATTAAAATGATGTATAACAATACCACATTTATTTAAGAATGTATTCCAATATCAAGGGCAAATTTCAACAATGCAGAAACCTCATTTTAAAAAAGAAAAATGCAGGGCCGGCCGAGTGGTGTGGTGGTTAAGCGCTGGCTTAGGAAGCCAGCGACCCCAGTTCGGGTCCCACATATGAGGGCCAGTGACACTGCCTTCAAAAAGAAAAAAAAAAAAAAAAAGAATAAAAAAGAAAAATGCAAATAGAAACTACAATGAGATACTACCCCCTACTCATTAGGATGGCTACTATTAACAAACAAACAAACATAAAATCACAAATGTTGAGGAATTGTAATCCTTGTGCACAGTTGTTGGGAATGTAAAATAATACAGTCACTATGGAAAACACTATAGAAGTTCTACAAAAAATTAAAAATAGAATTACCATATGATCTGGCAATTTCATTTCTGGGTATACACACAAAAGAATTGAAAACAGGATTTTGAAGAGATGCCCATGTTTGTAGCAGCATTGTTCACCATAGCTAAAACATGGAAAAAATCCAACTGTCCATAAGAATGAATGGATAAGCAAAAAAAAATGGAATGTTATTTAGTCTTAAAAAGGAAGGAAATTCTGCCATATTCTATAACATGGATGAACTTTGAGGATGCTATACTAGGTGAAATAAACCAGGCATCAAAAGACAAATACTGTAGGATTGTACTTACGATGTACCTAGAGTAGTCAGAATCATAGAGACAGAAAGTAGAATTGTGGTTTTAGGGGCTGAGAGTTGGGGTACAGGGGATTATTATTTAATTAATACAGATTTCAGTTTTACGTGATGAAAAGAGTTATGGAGGTGGATGGTGGTGAGGCTTGGGCAATATCATGAATGTGTTTAATATCACTGAACTATGCACTTGAAAATGGTTAAGAGGGTAAATTTCATGACATGTGTATTTTACCACAATAATTATTTTAAAGAATAAAACAAGGGTGGGGACAAGAACTAAAGAATAGTGCCTAAGTATTATCTGTCTTAATGAAGTATGAATAAACTAAGCAAGAAGGAGGGGAAAAGTTGAACAAATCTATTTCTTAATGGATAATATGTGGGAACAAAGGATGTTATTTAAATTTTGTAAGCTAAACAGTAGCTTCTGTAATTATGCTATGTTTCTGTAAGACCTTTAATTTATAAACTTTTTTCCTTCTTCTCCTTCACCATCAAGTCTCTGAGAGAGGACTTTCCCTATAGATATATATGTAGCTCTATCTCTTCCAGAAGCAGTGCTTTCCTAAGAGTGATACTTTTGATTTTATGCACTCTCAAATTTATTCGATCTGCTGTATATTAGTTATGTATTTCTGTATAACAAATTAAGCAAAACTTAATGGCTTAAAACAACAAACATTAAATTATAGTTCCTGTGGGTGAGGAATTCAGAAGTGGCTTAACTGGGTTATTCTGGCTCTGGGCCTCTTATGAGGTAGCAATCGTGTCAGGCTGGGTTGGAGTCAACTGAAAGCTTGATGGAAGCTGGAAATTCTCTTTCAAGCTCATTACTGTGGCTGTTGGCAGAAAGCATCTATACCTCTCTGAATGTTAGCTGGGGGCCTCTCTATGTAGCTTCTTCATAGGGCTGCTTGAGTGTATCGTCCTCACGACATGGCAGCTGGCTTTCGCGGAGTGATTTCTGAGAAAGAGAGACAGACAGAGACAGAGAAAGAAGGATGTTGTCTTGTTCCAACATCATTCATTTTCTACTGTATCCTCCTATTTTCTTGTAATATCTATTTGGCTCTAGTATGGACCCCTGAGCTACCTATATGTAAATTGAAAGCTGTAATATATATATTTATCTTCTTGTGATGTTGTACACATGAGATATATATATATTTCCTTTTCTGGATTACCTGCATGGATTTTGGATGTAAAGTAGAGAAATTTGTGTCCTAAAGGAAACTGAAAGTATCCCAATACATAATTTTTCAATGTGTGACTAAATAAATCAATTGATTCAGAAATAGGAAGTTAATTTATTGAATAAAATTACATTGATCGTCCATTAGGGAGACTGGAGTTTCATGACCATATGATTGGACTATTTTTTTTCTGGGGAAAATGGAGACCAGAATCGTAATCAAAGTGCTTCTGGGTGAGAATAGAATGCCTAAAAGTGGAATAAAAATTTTTTAAGTTTAGTGGCCTAAGACCTCCTTGTGTGACCAGAGTCCTGCCATTGGCATGATAGCAGCAGGGCTATAAGGGGAGTAGGATTGTAAGCAAGGTCAAGCTAATAGCCTGTTGAGTAAGCCCATGTCCTCAGCCTTCTCCACATCATGTTACACTATCTCAAAACACACTCAGATTAGTTGAAAATATGATTGTGTTTTCATGCACAGACACATGAAATGAACAATTGAGATGGAGTAGTATGTCTGCAAGCCTGTATATTCACACTGCCTATCAACTATGACCCAGCCCGTGGTCATATTGACAGAAACCCTGGCAGAGCGAGGAGTGCCCAAGACCTGGGAGCTGTATCCCACAGTGGAGTCTCCACGAAGAGAACTTGCCTGATACTTCACTTCTCTAAGGCTCAGGTTTTGTCCAGACTCTTAAGACAACTTTCAATTTTTCCCTAGGGTGATGAATTTTCTTATTAACACTTTTGTTTTGGGAAGCAATATTTTTTTTTTGTACTATTGACTTCCAACATTTCCAATTATGTTTGGCCAAACTTTCTTCTTATTATAACAGTCTCAAAGACATATTTTGTATTCAAGATGTCATCTTTTGTTGAATCCCTTCTCATCAGGTCCAAAGGTATTGAATAGCAGATCATTTTTTCTTAAGCTTGGAAGTATAAAGAACTGTATTTTCTTCAACTGTTTCAGAGATGTTTTTCTATAAAAAGGAATGGCTGACTTTTGGTGAAGAAATAAGTATTCCAATTTCTTAAAGCACATCTTTGCTCCTGAAAAAAGAAAGCAGTAATATTTATTGATAGATCCCCAACTTAAAATCGTTCTGAAAATGGACAAACGTGCTTCAAATCAACATGTTGCCAATACTCATGATTAATCACACTTTTGTCATTGTCATTGTTTTATTTGTTTGCTTGTAGATCATCATTTCCTATGGTTCCATTTAATTAGACATTTCTTTTATTGGTAGTATATTTTAGAATATTTGGACCAAACAAACATATAAATTATCGAAGATTACTTTTAAAACTATGGTTTGAGGATTATGGAAAAAAATTAATGGAATAAAAAGTGGGGGAACATGAGAGTCTCAACTCCTATACAAATCAATATAGAAAAAAAGAATATTCAAATATAAAGGACTTTCTGGCCCTTAAACAAACAAACAAACAAACTGCTGGCTTCCATTTCCTGGCAATCTTTCAAATCCAAGGACAAAGCTGCATGAACTGAATCTAGACTTCTAGACATCTTTGAAAACATTTAAGAATTAGGGGACAAGTTTTGTTGGGGACAGTGTAGAGCTTGACCACTGCACTGTACACCTGAAGCTGACATTGAATAAAATGGTATGTCAACTATAATTTTATATATATATATGGGATGTAGAGTATAGTGTGGGGATGGAGTCAATAGAATTGCAATAGATAAGTATGCTATCGGAGGGGGGATGGATGGGGGAGGAGGGTTGTCACTTTGGGAGGGGTGAAAAGTATAACTATTGCATTGTTTAGTATACCTGAAACTAAAAAAAAAAAAAATAAAAAAAAAAGAATTAGGGGACATGATATTGATTTCTTTCCACCAGAGGGCACCACAGACTACAATCCAGCAACCTGGCTTCTAGGCCTGGGTACATAGACACAATAATTGGAAGCAGCTACTTTTAGGTTTTATGTTATTACAGCAAGGGTAGGTTTCTAAGGTCAACAAATGAGCATTATTGATTTTTCAATAAGGTAGGATTTATAGTAAAGACATTAATTTGACTTTATACCCTTCTCACATTTTTATTTTCTAGATGGGAAAAAAAAAAGAAAGGCTTAATCTTCTATTTATATATGTATTTCCGTGGGTTGCTTTATTTAGAAATTGGGTAATAGAAAGCTGTTGTCACTACAGGGGTCCCATGATGAAGTCCACCTATGATTTTGTCTGTTGAGATTCATCTGGGACGAGTATTTGGGATTTGTGGGTTCTGTGGAATTGTCATAGGTTCTAATATCCAAGGAAGCTACAAGGAAACCAGGCCTTGTCCCTCCAGGTGTTTCTAGGACAAGCAGTTATGCGCATCCTTTCATTTCCAGCCCAGCATTTGACAGAAAAATTTCAGCCTTGTTCATCACAGATGATACCCTGCTTATCATCCATTGAAAAGCCAGGCTCTTTGCTCTGCATCTCTGATGATCAAATGCTTGCAAGCCACCCTGCAGTTGGCTCCAAAGGCTGGGCCTGCAAAGACAGATTTACTTGTACTCCTTTTGTACTCTGAGGGGGCAATTTTTATGAGCCGAAAGCTAGCTTGCAGTCTCCTATGAGTGTTCAATAAGCCAAAGTGCTTGTGAAGTATAACCCCCATGGCTGCTTTCTACCGGCTGATTAGGACTGAAAAAGTGCATTTGAAAATGGAGTGCCATTTGAAATTCATGGGCTGGCGGGGATCACAGCTGATCATAATTTCTCATGTAAAAATGTGATTTCCCTCCCCCTGTTTCCTCTTGTTATGAGACTGAGTGGTGTTAAGTGAGTTTCCCAGCCTGTGACAAGGGGCTCCTGCAATGGTGGTGCTGGGAGACACAGGGAAAAGTAACAAAGGCATCAAGCTTCAGCCTCTGACTTCTCTCACTTACAAGGGATGGCTTTCTGGCTTTTGGAATGGTGAATCCTATATGGGGAAAAAGAAAAGGCTTCCAAACTGCTTAAGCCTCTCCCCAATTTTAATATAGTTTTCTCAATTACTTTGGATAATGTGAGCTTGTATGGCTGACTGGGCATCCCCACCTTCCCCAAGACTCTGGATAGTAATTGTAATTACTTCTATTTTTGTAGAACAATTCAGAAATTATAAGCCATTTAAACATATAATTAAATAGACACTCCACATAGCAAACAACTTTTCTCATGGTTCCCCTTCTTTCCCCCACAATATCTGTTTTTCTTATTCTAATCCTTCCCAATCCTAGACTATTTTATGCCCTCTGCAAAGCCTAAGTCCTCCGCCAAAAGAATTTAATTATGAGAATTCATAACTGCCACATGTCTGAGCAACTTAATGGGAAACAGACTCTCAAACTGGGGACTGCAGTTCAAATACACAGAAAGGGGAACTGACAAGTTGTAATTAATAATTTTTAAACTCTAAATATGGACATACAGTCCAAGTAAGGCAGTTAATACAATTGCGTTGGAATAATATCAACCAAGTGCAGTTTCCATTGATCAGAATCTATTTGGCAATGAAGTATTTCTGACTAACAAAACAGAAAATAAAATAGTTACTGAAATTGAATGAGTTCTCCATCACCCACGCACCCCTACTCTTATTGCTTTCTCTTTTGTCTCCCCTTCAAAGCATTTAAGGAATTGAAAGAGATGTTTGTATCCATACTTCTGATTTCCCATTTCCTCCACAATTCCCAATTATTGTTTTCTGTCTTCAAATTTTATTGAAACTACTTGTGTTCAAGTTACTGATGAGTTTCTGATTGCCAAGGTCAATAAAAGCCTTAATGTCCTTACTCAATTTGCCTTTGTGTAATGGATGGCGTCACAGACTTTCTTTCTTCACATGGTTCATCTGGTTTAACACCATCTTTCTCGTCATTTGCTCTCTGCCTCCATCCTCTTTCTCTGCTCATACCTACATATCCTCTTGGGTTTCGTTTTTATTTTTTCATTCTCTGTCTATAATTTCCCTAAGTATCCTCAGCCTGACTTCAACTACCATTTTATAGAACGATAGCTTATTAATCCTTTCTCTGGTTCAGACTTCTGAGATTCAGCCTCACATTTCTGTCTGCTGAATTTCCCCACCTAGATACCTGGAGTGGAGACAATGCTACGCGTCCACCAAAATCATTGTTTTGTTTTGTTTTGTTTTGTTTGTATTTTACTGGGCACATATTTACTGGTCTTCTCTGTAGTTATATGGGGCCATGCAACAGACTTATGGCCAATGGAATATGGGTAGAATCAACACATGCCACCTCTATTTCTGGTCCGTGTAACACCTTACATGGCCCTCTAAGCTCTCTCTCTTCTCTGACAACATTGGAGGATGGCAGTGGCACAAGGTCCACTAGCGAGGATCATTCATATCACATTTTGCTGGAATGCAGAATAAAATTACATAAATGAGAACATAGGTTGTTAGTCACAGCAGTTAGACTGTCATGAGTATTACCATGTAATAAAGGACCCCATATTTCTAAAACAAAACTCACCTAGCTCCACAAAACAAAATCCCTTTCTCAGTGAATGGAATCCCAACTTGCCCAATTTGAGAAAGACTCTCAAAATTTACCCTCCAAACTCATTGCCACACCCAGTCTCTCACCAAGCCATGTTAATTTGACCTCTTGAACATTTCCATGGACACTCCCTAGTTCAGGCCTCATGGCTCTGACATGTACAATTATAATGGCTTCTTAATCGTTCTCTGATTTTGGTCTCTCTTCTCGTCCTCCACAGTTAATTCCCATATCTTTTGAAGGATGGTCTTGTTCTCTGTAATTATGTCTTTTTCATCGTAAAAGTTAATGGCACCAATTTTCTGCTAAAAAATGAATACATGTATATTTTACAAACTTCAGAAAACTCAGAAAAGTATTAGATAGAAAATAAATATCAATTACAGTCTCATTACCACAATAGAAACCAATTCAACATTTGGTTCATGGGCTTTCTGTTTTATTTTTATGTGTGTTTATAATTATTATATAGAGTATTTAAATTTTAATGTTTATTAAAATAATACAGGTATAAATTGTAAAAGTTGTTTACTAATACAGCTTTCTGCTTCATCCCTCCCTCTTTCCATTTCCACCCCTCAGAAAGTTTAGTGATTTATTCAGCTGTTTTTTTTGCCATATTTCTAAATGACATGCTTGTACTGTTATTCCTTAATTTTTAAAATTATATATGTTATCTACTGATTTTGTACTATGGAAAATGAAGATAAAGTTTTGCTATATCTCACATCCACACAAACCTTGGATGTGACTAAAATTATGCCACCTTTTTTGGTTAAATCAATAATGGCATTTACATTATTATTACTCTGTAAACATTATTCAATATCGAGCTTCATAAGCTACATTGATTATGCTTATTTCCTTCAAGGTTTTTTCCCCTAAAGTTTAATAATTGCCTTTATTTATTATCTTTTTAATTTTCTATATATCTACCACAAATTTATCTCTATATCTTCAAAAGAACCAAATACTCTTTTCACTACATAAAAGCACGTTAGACATTCAGTTAAATTCAACTGGGGGGCACGTTCCCTATTAAAGACGTCCATATTCATCTTCTAACCTGGACTATATTTTTCAATATCCAGAATATATAAGCAATGCTTAAAAATCAATAAAAAGAAGAAAAAAGAGAAAACTGAACAAAAAAATGTGAAAGAGCTAGTCACAAAAGAGAAAGACAGGACCTGGCTGAGTGGCTCAATTGGTGAAGAGAGTGAACTCTGACCAACAGCGTCACTGGTTCAATTCCAACATGGGCTAGTGAGCTGTGCCTGAGCTGATCTGCCGCTGAGCTGCCAACAGATGGCAGGATGGCTCAGCTGGTGAGAGCACATTCACATAACAACCAGGTTGCCAGTTCGATTCCCACATGGGATGGTGGGCTACACCCACTTGCAACTAAAATTGAACAGAGCACCTTGAGCTGAGCTTCCCTGAGCTGCTGTTGGGAAATCCGATGGCTCATTGGTTAGAGTGTGTGCTCTTAGCAACAAGGTTTCTGGTTCAAGTCCCGCATGGGATGGTGGGCTACATCCACCAGCAACTGAGATTGAACATAGCACCTTGAGCTAAGCTGCTGTGAGCTGCTGAGGGCAGATGGATGGTGACAGGATTTGGAGCTGAGCTAGCTGCGTTTCCACAACTAAGACTGAAGGACAACAACTGTTTCCTTTCCCCAATTTCCCGTTACTGTTCCACTTCCCCAATTCCCCAATAAAAATAAAAATAATAATAAAAATTTTAAAAAAAATAATGTGATGAAGATGCAGCCATGCATAACCTACAATATAACAATTCACTAGAAGTTATAGACCCTAAAGAAACTCACTCATATTTATAAGCAAATGTGCACATTGAATGCATTTTGAAGCAGTGTTTTTAATAGCCTCTAATGGGAATAATTCTAATGTCCATCAGTAGGACAACAGATGAATAAATTATGGTATATTCATGCAGTAGAATACATTATTGCACTGAAATTAATTAATTATACATGTATATTTAAAACTGAATCTCATATCACTAATGCAAAGAAACAATAAAATGCTAATTTCAATATAGTAATCATTCCTGGAAGAAAAATGATGGGGTAAGAATACACTTTAATTGTATTAGCATTTTCTTTCGAGTTAGCATGGCAACTACATTATATTATTTATACCTCTTAGAAATAGTTTATAATACATGAAAAACTGGGGTTAAATATATTGTAGGAGAACATATTTGGTGTGATTTTTGAGTACCTAGAAATCGGATGATTTCATTGGTTTTAGGGTCCCCATTGAATGATTCTCCATAAAAAGGGTCATAAAAAATGTTATTTCACAGAACAGAAAGGAAACAGCAACCACCTGATTTCCTTGTCTCTAAACCTCTCTTAGAGTCTGTGTCTGGATGGCATTGTGAGAATAAGCCTCCTGACTTGTTCTGTGGCTATTGAACAATTTACTTTTGGCTCAAGGGAACTTCATACCTGAAAGTATATAAAACAGAAATTAAGTAAATGCTTGTTTAAAAAGAGAAAAAGAGTTTTGTGTATGTCACTGTGTCATTGTAGCTAGGAAACACCTTCAGGAACTTCCAGCCTCTGTAACCCCAAATCTTGCAGACCTGTGTGGAAATGTTGAAACTTTGCCAGATTTGCACCCACTTTGATGTTGTAGGAGTTTACTTTGCTAATTAAGCTCAGGTCCTCTGCCAGTGATGTTTCTTAACAGAGTTTCTAATTCAGTCCAGATGCTTCTGCATGTGTTTCATTTTGGACCACCTCTGCATTGGACCATCTCTGCATTGGATCATCAATATTTTACTGTAATGATAGAAGGACTGTATCAGGCATACAAGATAAAAGGTGGTATATCAAGCGCCAGATCCTATCACAATTCTAGGTGTTACTGTGGTCACCATTGAAAGGAATTCTCTGGAATTCTGCAGTGCAAACCATGGACTTAAAAATTAGAGTTCTTGAATTCACTCCCAGCTTTACTAACTTATTGTATAGTGGTTTGGTTACTCTGAATCTCTCAGCTTTACCTAGTAAAATGTTAAAAGGTTTACAGCAGTCACAAGGGTACAGTAAGGCTTACTAAATGTTTAGTGATTCCTACTAATAAGCTGTCTTTATAGAAAGGTACTAAAACTAATTAGGTGCTACCTACTTATTAAATGCTAGATGATAAATGTTTTTACTGAGGTTTGAAATTCTGGGGGAGAAATCGTGAGGCATAATTATCCTTGGCAGTGAATAGTATATATGATGATTAGCATGAAAAAAAAAATTCAAGTCATTACTATAGCATATTTTAGCTATTTTACTGGCAGGACTGGGGGAAAGGGTACTGTCGAAATTGAAAGGCACCAGTAACATAAAGAAACAATATATTTGAACTTTCAGGTTGGAACCTCAGGAGGAATCTTCAGGATGTCACGTGAGTTGAAACTAAGAAAAATGATTAAGTTTCTTTATTAGCTAATTTATATGTAAAAAAGCCAATTTCTAGAACCATAGTCAGTCTGCCTTAGAAATATTCTAGTGGCTCAGAAAGACATAGAAAACCTGCCCTTTGGTAGAGAAAATAATGATTCGGGACTTGGAAGAGAATGAAACACTGTACCCATGATTACAAAGCTTCACACACCAGAATTTCTAGAGCCATTACCTAAAGTCTAAAGGCAGGCTCAAGGCTTGGAAGCAAGGGCCCTGGACGCTTTCTCTACAGGCAACTTCCATGGCATTATGTCTCAGCTCTCAGTCTGTGTCAGCATCCACCCTCCCTCCCAGGACTATGAACTTTGTTTTAGAGACAGACCTTCCTTCCTTAGGGGTTGCACAATTAAGTTCACGAACTTGCCTCTGTGCACTTAACACGTATGTCCTGGTGAGTTACATCACAGCCTACCTAATCAATTATAAGGAGCAAATTAATAGTACTGGAAAAAAAATTATCATGCAGTGATTGACGATAACTTCTAGGTAAACCAAAGAATGCTTATTCTTTACAACTGTAAAATGATTTAGAGATTAGAAAGTGTTTTCATACTCTACTAATTCTGGAGTTAGAGATCAAAGGACCATTTTTGTAGCAGTTTTTCCAGATATAGGTATATTTGTCCCTTCCAAACTATCTTTTGTATGACGACAGCCATCTAGGTCTTTCCTAGTCTTAGGTTTATTTCTTAAAACTTTTAGGGGTGGAGAATCTAGAAAACTTGAAGGCATCTTTTTTGACACCTGTATTATTTTGATTCTAAATGAATGAAAGTCTATAAATTTTTGGTACACAATCTTTGCAAAGTAAAAGAGATTCCCTTCTAATTTTAAGCTCTGCTAAGAATTTTTTTCAAGTCTTAAATAAGTACTGAAATTTATCAAGTGCTTTTGCCGAATCAAATGAGATAACCTCATTTTTTCTTTTCCTTTTAGTACATTAATGTGGTAAATTAAGTAGTGCAGTTTCTAGTTTTAACACATTTTTGTACTCTTGGGATAAGCCATATGTGGTTGTTATTTATTATATATAAATGCATTGTTGGGTTCAGTTAGCTAAGTCAAATTCCTTCAAATGTCTTACAAGACTCTAAAATACTTCCTCGCCTTTCTTTCCTCTGTGCCTCACCCCATTATATCTCTGACTTTATTTCCTTCTGCTGTCTTCATGCACTTAAATTGTTTCAGCCATTCCAGTATTTTTGCTATTCCTCCAACCTGCCAGTCAAGTTCCCACCTCAATGCCTTCACATTTGTAGTTCCTTCTTCCTAGAAAGAACTTTATTCAGATGCACAAATGCCTCACTCCCTCATCAACTTTAGGTCTTTACCCCAGTTCCTTCTTCTCAGTTATTCCTGTTTAAAATTGTAAACCATCCAATCTGAACATTCTCCATCCCCTTTCATTGTTATATTTTACTGGTTTACCTCTATTTTCTTACTTTCTGTATTCTTGATGCTCTAACCCTTGTGACCTCACTAACTGGGGAGAAACTTCCTGCCCTGGGTCTAGCCAGTTCTTAGCATAAAGCACTTTCCCAGAACAAACCTTTCACAAGTAAACTAACCAATTCTGAACCCACACCTCCAGCCATCTTGTTTATCAAACTTTCCCACATCAAACTAATATTTCCCCTGCCCTAAAGCAACTCAGGGCCAGGTACCAGGCAGCTAGGCAGAGCCCCTATGCCCACAGCCCACCAGGATTATTCACACCAGCCAGTCTTAAGTTTGTTTTTTTGTTTTTTTTTGAGAGCAGTGTCACTGGCCCTCATATGTGGGATCCGAACAGGGGCCACTGGCATCCCAAGCCAGCGCTTAACCACTGCGCCACTTGGCCGGCCCCACCAGCCAGTCTTAAATGGTTTCTCCTGCCTTGCCTTGTGTTTCCCTCAGAAACTCCAATAAAGGCCATGGCCTGTTTTGTCCTTTGTTCCTTCCTTCCCTGACTGAACTCGGTGCTTCCCCCTGTGATCCTGAGTGGCATGCTGGGCCTCCTAATCCTAGAGAATTGTGAATATAAACTTATTTCTTCATGGCAATCGTGTACATGTCTTACCGTATCTGATTAAAGCAAATCTCAGATACACATTGTAAAACACTTACTTCTTATTCTATATCACTTAGCACAAAACACACTTTGTGGTTTACTTATTTATATTACTTATTACAAGTTTTCCCCAATTAGAATGTAAATTTCGTAATGCCAGAATTTATTTTGGGTTTTTGTTTGTTTTTCACTTTTCTACCTCCATTATCTAAAACAGTCCTTAGCAAGTACTGGACTCTCAATAAATATTTATAAAATGGATGCATGAAACATTAATGAGTAACATGAATATATACTTTTTTTATTTTCTTGCACTGGTTCCCAAACCAGGTAAGAAAAATAAGAAGCAATTGATGTTGGTATTTTGATATATTTTCTATCACTCAATTCAAATATTTTCATTCACAGCTGGCTTTTTGTTCTGATTTGACAACAACCATTTGAATGCTCATTGAACAGAGCAGCTGCCTAGCTTGTACCAGACCTGGGCAGGCGAGGCTGACAAAAATAATCACTATTTGTTCTTGTTTACAGGCAGCTTTCAGTCTTCAGTGTTTTGATCTTCTGTTCAAGATTGTATTATGGGCATTCCCTTTTGTTATAAAAACAAGACATCCATGTAAGTTAATTTTAATGGCTATGAAACAGAGGCTTGAAAACAACCTTCCACCTGTTACATCAACCCAGCAGACTTGCTTTGTTTATAGGCATGCATTTAAATCAGTTTCCAGTAATTTAAAATTTGAGTTATTTAATATTAAATAATCTAGATTTCCAGATGCTCTAGAAAAATAGGAAATTTCAGAAAAAGGATCCTATATCCCCAAAAGAAAACTCAATTGTTCTTAGAACCAAGTGGCAGCATCTAATTTCGACCTGATATTGGCTTGTCAGTAGGGTCTTTCTTCATTTGCCAGCTTTATTCATATACATTAATGGACTGCCCTCTATTCATTTTGAATTTGTAACCTCTGTATAAAGTATACTTTATATGGATGGATTATAATTTTCTTAGCTGTTTCCTCAAAGTTAAATAATTAATTTATTGCTTAATTTTCACTGTTATAAATAATGAGTAAATATCTGTCTCTATGTTAGATTCTTTCCTAAGGGTAAATTCCTATAAAGGAAATTACTAAAACATAGGGTAGGGATATTTTAATTGTATTTCAAATAAAGTATACAATTTTCTACTTCCAGTTATGTACAAGGATGCATATTTCAATGATGGTCTACTGAAACTACGCCTTAGAATGTTTTAATGTTTACTAATTCAGGTGGCAAAAATTGTGTTTTAATTTGGATTTTGTTGATTACTTCTGAGACTAAACAGTTTCAATATTCTATTGGGACTTATGCATTACTATTTGCAAATTGTTTTGATTTTTATATATAATTTATATACATAAATCAAAATATAATTTGCCATATATTTATGTTTGGTATAAGAGCTTTCTATGTTAATTATATTAATGAATTCCTCACTGTATTTGAGATATATATATATATATATATATTTATATTTATCTTTTTTTAAACTTTATACTTTCTTAGATAAGTAGAATTTATTTACTTTTTAATATTCAAATCAAAATACATTTTTATTTTTATTTCCTCTATTGTTTTAAAATGTATTATATAGAGATGACTTAAATAGCCACATGTACATAAAAATTTTTATGACTGAATATAAATAGTTTACTCTTTAGTACCCTGAAATTCATTTTAAAGTTTTTAAGGGGAGGATTTAAACTTACTGTCATGGTTTTGTCAATTTATATGGTCTTATTTTTTTTACTAATATTGAATCAATAATCTAAAAAAATATTTATTAAATAATCCTCTTTTCCATGGATTCATACCTCATTGAATGTAGCTTAAATTCTTATATGCATTAGAGTCTGTAACTAAGTGATATTACTTTGTTTCCTAAGTCTGCTATTTCATTATTAAAACTTTATGGTAAAACTATGGAGACAGTAAAAAGATCAGTGGTTACCAGGGCTGAAGGGAGAGGAGGGTTGCATAGGCAGAGCACAGAGAATTATTAAGGTAGTGAAAACACTCTGTATGATGCCATAATGATGGGTACATATCATTATAATTTGTCCAAAACCAGGGAATGTACAATACTAAGAGTGAACCCCAGTGTAAACCATGGACTTTGGGTGATTGTGATGTGTCAGAGTAGGTTCATCAGTTTTAACAAATGTACCTCTGTGGTGGGGGATGCAGGTTGGGGGGAGGTTGTGCATATGTTGGGGCAGCGGGGTATGTGGGAAAGCTCTGTACATTCCCTTCAATTTTGAATTTAGAATGGCCCCCTCAATAAAGTAATAATAATAATAATAATAATAATAATAATAATAGGTTATAGTATACTTTAGTAGCCAAAGCCTGCTTAACACCAATCCTTATAATTTTATTTTTAAACATAGTCATTCTCATTTGTTTTTAATTTTTCTAGAAGAAATGTATAATTATAATCACAATAGAAAATATTGACTGAATTCAGTTGGGTTTTTAAAAAGATAAACAAAAGCAAAAAATCTTTACTAGACAAAGAAAAAAAGAGTGAAGACTGAAATAAATAAAATCAGAAGTGTAAGAGGAGACTGCAACAGATACCACAGGAATTAAAAAAAATAAATCAGGGCCGGCCAAGTGGCATGGTGGTTAAGAGCTGGCTTGGGACGCCGGTGGCCCCAGTTTGGATCCCACATGTGAGGGCCAGTGACACTGCCCTCAAAAAAAAAAAAAAAATCATAAGGGACTATTATGAACAATTATAGGCCAAGAAGTTGGACAACCTAAAAGAAATGCATAAATCCCTAGAAACATATAACCTATCAATACAGAATCAAGACAAGTAGAGAGTATGAATACATCAATAACAACAACAACAAAAAAGATTAAGTCAGTACTTCAAACACTCCCAACAAAGAAAGTTCAAGACCAGATGGCCTCACAGGTGAATTCTACTAAACATTTAAAGAAGCATTAATACCAATCCTTCTTAAACTCTTCCAAAAAATATAAAAAGGAACACTTCCAAACTCATTTTATAAGGCCAGTATCACCCTCATGTCAAGGGTGATACACACATATCCTCAACAAAATACTGGCAAACTGAATTCAACAGCACCTTTAAATGATCATACACCATGACCAAGTGGAATTTATCCTGGGGATGCAAAAATGGTTCAATATACAACACATTAAGAGAATGAAAAATAAAATCTCGACACCTCAATAGATGCAAAAATGTTATTTTACAAAATTCAATACCCTTTTGTAATACAACTCTCAACAAATTAGGTATAGACACAATAGCCATATATTTGTTTAAAGAATTATAATTTTAAGTTTCAAAAAATCTTGTTAGATTTCTAATTGGGATTGTGTCAAACATACACATAAATTTAGTAGTAGTTGCCATTTTAGTAATATTAACAAGCCATTTCAATAAAATGGTAGCCTCTCTACTTATTTAACACTTCTGTTATGAATTTCAGTAAAGTCTTACAGTTTTGTTTTGTGTTTCTAATAAAACCCTGCATACATTTGGTTACTATTATTCTCATCTATTTTTTATTTTGTTGATATTTTGAAGGGAATATTTTCCACTACACTTTCTAATAGTTTTTATTGGTTTTTAGGAAAGCTGTTTTAATATATTCTTCCAGCTTTATTGTGCTATAATGAACATATATTTTGTAAATTTAAGGTGTACAGAGTTGATTTGATACATTTATACATTGCAAAATGATTACCACATTAGCCTTACCTAACACCTTCCCCTTGTCGCATAATTACCATTTCTTTTATTGTGTTGAGAATACTTAAGATCTAGTCTCTTAGCAACTTTAAAGCATATAATACAATATTATTATTTTCATATATCTTTCTGATTGTTGTTTTCACTCATACAATAGATTTTCTATACATTCAATATTATAATCCCTAATAATATTTTACTCTTCTTTCTATATGTTATAATTCTTATTATTATTATATCCCTTATTGTGTTGGTTACAATTGCTACAAGAAAACAAATTAAAATAGTAATAATATTATACATCTTTGCTTTGATTATGGTTTTAATAAAATATCACCTGTTTTTCACATTCAGGTGTGAATGATATTACCTACTGATCTGTCAATGTTTTCATCAAATTAATAAATATCATTTTCTTCCTAGTATATTAATTATTTTAATATCAAATTGCAGGTAAATTTAAACCACTCCTTTTCTAGCATCTACTGAAACAATTGAACTTTTAAAACTTTACTAGTTAGTGTTGTATATTATTACTTTTTAAAATAATATATCTTGGCATTTTTGGAGTTTAGACAGAATTATTTTTTTGTTATGCTGTTGAATTCAGCTTACTAGTACTTTGAAGGATATTTATATTTATAAATAAGATTACAGAATAGTTTTCCTTTTTGCCTTATAGTTGTCAGTTTTAGGGTTAGATTACAACTGAATTTGTAGGTTCTCACTTCTATGTCAGAGTTGGCCTCATTGAGAAGATAACATTTGGGCAAAGATTTGAAGAAAGTGAGGAAATTAGCCAAACATCTATTTGGGAAAGCCTTGAAGGCAGAAGCTAGAGCAAAGCTCTTTGTAGTACATTCCTTCAATGTGCTAGACATGGCATTGGATCTGGGGGCTGAACATCAAGCCTGCCCTTGAGTCTAGCAATGAAAGTGTATCGATTGCCCTGTTATGTAAAGAAAATGAGAGAGATAAGCACATAGTGCTTTTGAAGGACATAAGGAAGTTTCCTAACCCAGTCTGCAGGCAACATCTGAGAAGATACATTACTTCATATGGTAGAATGAGTAGGGTTTATACAAGTAAAGGTGCAAGATCTGTGTGAGATTAAAATACATATTACAGGCAGTTTAAAACAGTTGAGTATAATGTGAGTAAATTGTTCAAGGGGGTAGTAGTAAAAGTTGAGATGTGAAAGCTAGGAGAGGCCAAACCATGTTATGTCATCATACGAGGCAGTTTATTTCTATTTACCATTAAGAGGCCATTTAAGGGCTTAAGATGGGGAAAGGGTTGGCCATGTTTTGTTTTAGAAAAGTGACCGGCTGTTGTGTGTAAATAATGTTGAGCTTGGAGAGAGCAAATCTGAAAGCAAGGTCAGTTAAGTTTCTGTTATCATCCAAGCAAAGGCTGAGGCCAAACTAAACCAAGTCAGTAAGGGAGAGGGAGGAAAAGACAAGTGAATTTGAGAGCTGTTAAGTAGCTAAAATGAGCAGGCATTGATGACTGAGTGGATGGAGAAGGAAGTGATAACTTGGATCTAAAATAATTCCTAAATTTCTGGAATATATGACTGGGTACCAGGATGGTTTCCTCCAAGATGAGGAATGCTGGAAAAGGAGCTGGTTGGGGGAGATAATACAGAAAATAAGCACATCCATCAAGGACTTAATGCCAAATTAAAGGCGCTAGATTCAAGCTTCCCAATATGCTGTGTGTGTGTAGGTGTTTTCATTCTTTTTCACCAAAAGTAGTGTACATTTTCATAATATATTAGATCTGAGAGCTTGTTTTATTTTGCACTTGACATCTAATATATGTATGTGTGTTTCTAATACATTCCAAATATATCTGGAGGGCTTGTTTATTAATTGAATTTCCTGAGGCATAACTCATTCTCATGAGGTGCTAATAATCTGGTAACTTCAGATCTTTAATGCTAGAAATATTGGTGAGAGATGTTAAATAACTTCTTAAAGACCCTATTAGTCCTATTTGTCTTTTAACTTTTACTAGAACATGAATTGCTTTCATCATCCTTTTTTCCTACACACACACAAACCTTCCTGAATTAGGAGGACTTCAACAATGACCTTTGGATGCGGTATCATTCCAAAGAGAAACTTACCATATCTAAAAATATTGTCACCTCCATCACTTCTAGTAGGGAGAAACATAGCCCTGATTTTTGAGAGAAGGTTAAATGAAGCCAGAGGTGCCTGTGGTCTAGCTCATTGCCCTCCCCTCCCCTTGGAGTTCTCCCACTGGACTGAGTCAGGACTTCCCATTATGGGAGCCCTCAGATGGAAAAGCAGTAGCAGCCTCTCTTAAGCAAGGACACAGACAGGGGAGACCACGGAAGCTGCCATTTGGGACTATGGGGGACAAACTGCCTGGGGGGAAAACAGTGAGGCTGAGCCTGCTGGGCCTCGTGGCACCTAAGGCAGAGCACAGCGCCCCAGAGGAAGAGCAGGTCCTGAGGAAAGGGTCAACATGACAGGAGAGTGACAGGAATTTAAAGAGGGGTAATGGGATGTAACCGTGGAGGAAGCTATCATGAGTGCGGTTCTGAGAACTGATAACTCTGACAAAAATTCACACTGAGTGATTCTTGGATATCTGCAAATATCTGGGATGAATTGAGCATGGTTTGATTTATGCAATTTGAAAATGGGTTAAATGCTATAAGGGATTTCCTGAGGGAAACCCTCTAGCATTTGTATTAATTATGTAATTGTCACCGATCCATTCCAGTGGATTTTTGTGTTGTTGCTGCTGCTTTTATATAACATTATGTCCTTCTGGGCGACTTTTGTGCACCTGATGATATAAAAAGCACCTCTGAAATCATCACCCCACATGAAAATTCTGTTGACAGTGATAGTTTCCATTTATAGAGAGTAACCATGCATCAGGCACTGATTAATCTCTTAAGAACACTATAAGGCGTGTATGATCACAACGATTAGCAATTTAAAAAATTAAGCTGAAAGAGGATGAGGGAATTCTCCAAGCCATATATATATACAACCATATAAGAAGACACTAGAGCTGCGATTTATTGTCTGGCTGCACTTATTCTTTGATTTGTCTTTCCACTCCTTACATTTCTGAAAGACAAGGTTGGGTGATTTAAAACCTGTATGGTGGAGCATAAAAAAAACCTAGGAATATCAAAGTCAAGAGAAGCTTAGAACTTCTAGGATGTTGACAATCTGTATAAAACTTTTTAGATATATCATTATTTCCTTAAAAAATATGGCTTAATCAACTTGGGAAGCAAATTCATTTTTGGGTCAAGATTTATATATGAAAGTATATATGAAATATATACATGAAAATCATATATGAAAGCCAAGACTTTTAAAGCTTGTGAATAGATAGATTCAAACAGTATGACAGCTTTAAAAATCATGATGAAATCTTCAGATATCCACTGAGAGTTCTAAGTGAATATAAAAATAGAAAAGGGTGTAACAGGGTGAAATTCTCAGTCTCTCTGACTTCATCTTGTTCAAATCTGCTTTGTTCCCATGGCCTTTGGGCTAATAGCTTCTACTCCTTCTTGCATATAGACATGCTTATCAGTAGAGGAATTCTGATTGTGACTTCAGTTCTACAAAAATGGCCCTTTAGTAAAAAGTGCTTCTCCCAAGAAAATAAGGGAAGTACATATTGCTTATCAAAGATTTTCAGAACTCTTGTGACCAGACTCACATCAACTAAGGTCCACAGGCTCAGCAGAATCTTCACCGGCTGGCACCCAGATGTCTGTGGTCATCATTCACTTCTTGCCCCTCCCTTTTCTCCTTCCCATGACATAAACAAAGCCTAAACTCTATACTTTCTTAACATGGATTTGAGGTCCCATCAGGTCTCTTATCTTCACAGTTGGCACCTTCTTGATCAATAAACAAGACATTTGAGTTTGGGCCTTTTGAAGTGTCAGGGACATACATGGACTTTGAACGGGTCACAACGGAGGTATTTTATCAGCCCTGGAATCTATAAAAATGGTCCCAGCCACAGTCTAGAACTTCAAAGAATTACTATATTATAAAACACAGATCAGAGCAGACCAAGGAAAACCCTGGACAGGCTGGTAATTTGGTGCCCCTTAAAACCCATATTTAAAAATATCTGATAAGCAATTATTTATAAATGAGGAATTGCCCGAGTTAGGGGCAGGGAACAGATATTCAGTGCCAATGTAGGGCCTTAGGCTTCTCCATTTCCAATTTGCACATTCCACTCAGCAGTTAATAGGAATACCCCTCCCCCTTCCCCAAGGAAGCTGCTCAATTATAATCCATTGTTACATGAGTAAGTTCTTGGAGGGCTTAGCCTCCACTTAAGCATCTTATCAAAGTATTCTTTCTTACCATATAGAGGATTTTTTTCTCACTGTACTTTTCTATCTCCGTGTAGTTATATTATTAGTGTTTATCACATTTCTGGGGAACAATATTCTTCCCCAACAGGAGTATGGTAAATTCAGTTTTGTTTTGTTTTTCATGTTTGCAATGATATATTTGTTCCCCAAGGATGCACCCCTATGGCTAACTATGGAGCTTGGTGACCCCTCAATCTATCTTTGACCCAAAGGACACTAATTTGAAAGAAAAAAAGCATATGTCCCACCTCACTGCTTGCAGAGGGTAAATAATTGGAAGACTATTCATCTGAAGACCATGTCGTTATCTCCCCTGATTTTGAGAAAGCATGCCTGGAAGTGAGGCAAGGGGTGAGGAGGAGAAGGAGTAAGGCACCTTCATTCTCACCAAGGCCTGGGGACATGTTACAGGTGTCTGTAGGGGGAGAGGACATTGGGACCTGGTGTGGAATACACTCTCTATTTGCCTATGGTGACCAAGGAATGCTAAGGTTGCCTTCAGGAAAGAGCAGCATGCCAGGGAGAGGAGGTTACCCTGATGCCTTCAGGGTTGCCCAAACACAATGGAAGAGTCTTGTGCATAGACAAAAAATGACTGCCAAACCAAAACAAGTCAAACAAACAAATACAATCCAAACACCTCCCTGGTCCCTTCCTCTACTTTCTGGCTGCTGAACCAAAGCCAAGTCTAATAAAAATAAACTCTCCCTTTTACTCCATACTTACTAAATAATTGCACAAACGGCCCACAAAATCAATCACCTTTCATAAAACCCATCACTAATACCAGTGCTGGAGAACGTCTCTCTCTGTCAAAATGAACAAAGAGAAGAAAGGTCAGATATTTAAAAACTATGTTTAAATTAATAAACAATTTAATTAATTATACTTTTATTAAGATAATGAATCAAAACAAACTTATTAAATAAGAAAGAAATTAGAGAGAAATTCGAATTGGTACGCTCATTGAAAATCAATAGACATTGTATCTAGGAAAGTTGAACAGAAAAAGGAATAAAAATTGGAGTTAAAAAATGTTCCTGGTTACAATGCTACATTGATATGACTGATAAATTAAAATGAGACAGTGGAAAGCATATTGGAATGCTTATAAACTTAAATTGTTGAAGGAGAAAAGAAGCATAAGACTTCTCTAAGTTATAAGGAGAAAGGGAGACTATAGTAACAATTATTGTTCGTCACCAAATATTTATAATTCTCTGCTAAGTTTTCCAGATAAAATCAAGAACACCTAGTTAAATGTTAATTTCAGTTAAACAATGATTTTTTAAAAAAATATATAAGTATTTTTGAAATATTGCCTGGGGCATAGTTATACTAAAATTATTTATTGATATGAAATTGACATTTAACTGGGTATTATGCATTTTTATTTACTAATTTCTGACAACCCTACTACTCTCTGTCTTTAGGACATGATAAGACTGTGTTTCCCCACCCCCTGAAGAAGTTGGATATGATCATGTTACTCACCTTGGTCAGTGAAATGATAATACACAGGGTCTGAGTCACTTCTGATTGGAAACTGCCAAGAACCAGTGAACAAGTTGAGAGTAAAAGCCCTAATCAATTCACCTTAGACTATTAGTATGAGGGTGAAATAAACCTTTCTGGATTTAAAATGCTAACATCTATGGTTATTTGTTATTACAACACAATTTATCAGAACTAGGTAGATATATGTAAACATTAAAGTCAGGAAAATAGACATGATATATTTAATATTGCAAACACACTTCCACCCACAATTTATTCATTAGAACTAGTCACATGCCCCCACTGAAGGGTAATAAGAGATACAGGCCACAGGGAGTGTACTATGTACCTGTAAGCTACGAAAAATCAACTAAGTAAAACACAATACTAATATGCATATCCTCAAAGAGACAGAAGGATACAGCAAGTGAGAAAAAAAGACCTCTAAATAAAAAGATTTCTAAAATTCATAGCAATAATAAAAGGAAAGAAAAACTATGAATTTTAATAAATATGCATTCATAGTCTAGTAACATTGAGAAACAGACAAAGACCATCTTCAATAAGCCAGAACATTTTGAAATTGTGACCAACATAATTGGTGGCCCATCCAGTATCTGTTGTTCTCTCCTTCCATATGAGAAACTTGGTTTTATTTATTTGTGTATTTTGGGGGGTTCTGGAAGACAATGTGTATATCTTGTTTTATTTCCCAGACTCCTTTTCAGATAGGAGTTGTCAGGTGACATAGTTGTGACTAATAGGAAGTGAGCGGAAGTCACTAGGGAAGGAGCCCCAAGGAGAATGGGGCAGGTTCTACAGGCACAAGGCTTTCTTTCCTTTTTGTCCTTTCCCCCTTCTTACCTGCAGTACATCTACGATGCTGATGATGGTGTAGTCATTTGGGACAATAAGGAAATAAGCAAGAGACTAAAAGCCATGAGCTAAGGGTAGAAAAATGGAAAGACAGAAGAAGCCTGGATGTGGACTTTTTTTATATGAGAAAAATAAAAGCTCTTTTCACTAGAGGCACTGTATGATGGGTAGTCTTTTAAATAAAACCAAATATAATTCTTAACAGATAAACAGATCAAAAAGAAAGGATTTATAAAAAAAAAAATAAGTTAAAATGGGCAAAGCACATCAATAGGCTCATTTGCCCTCACAAAGGCAAATTAAAATTTATAATAAAATGGGAAAATATCTTATATTAATAGTGGTGGGAGGGGAAGTCTTGGGGAATTACAGTCATGCTTGTTGGTGGGAGTATATTGGGTTCAATATGGGTGGAGGTTGTTTTGGGAAGTATGCAGGAAGCTTTTTACAGTGTACATAAATTTATGACAAGCAATTCCACTTTTAGAAATTTATCCTATGGAAATGCTCAGGGTAGGTATGAAGAGAATATTATGAAGGATTTTATTATAATAATAAAAATCTATTGAAATTGGCCCAAAATATAGTTTATTAAATCAATCAGAATCATTTCATCATTTTAAATTTATTCTAGAACCTTATATATAAATATATAAATTATATAAAATTGCAACTACTGTGCTTAACATACAAAAATCCAGGCTATAGATGGTTTATATCACTAATAACACACATACATACACAAATGTATCATATATGTAAATTCTAAAGAACACAATTACAATACATTTAACTTGCTTTTAAAAATTAAAGGCAATACCCTGTCATTTTAGTACATTCGCATTTACCACATTCTTTCTTGACAACTTCCTGCAATTCCTTACAGCCTTTCATGCAGAGAAGTCTTTACTGTGGTTTCTAGTCCTTTCTAATTTGTTTTTTCCTTTGTGCATTCCCACTGATTTTAATTTTACCCCTTCCTCCCCATCCTGAGGTTAGATACACACCTGTATTTTATTCTTTGTTTTTATTTAAATAGTTTATTTTTTGACCCTAATCCATCCACCTCTAGAATATATAGTGTAAAGTAAAAACGAAACTTTAAGAAAATTCACACATTAACCAATTTTCCTTGCACAATTTACTGAATGAAATACTTTTGTACAAGTCTTTGTATGGGGATGTGTTAAATTGGTCATTCATCTGGAAATCAGATATCTCAGTAGAGTAATATAAATTCCGAGTGTTTTTTCCTAGTGGACTCAAGCCAGTCCCAACACTGGTCAGGATCCTCCATCCCACATTTGTAAAATAAAACCATTCCTTGGTGTTTTTTTTAATCTGTCATTGTTATATAAATAGCTGCATTTGACTAGAACTGTCAAAATAAGATAATGGATGGCTTATTTGGACAGATCACATTGTGGTAAGGTTTCCTGTCTTCCCAGGAACTACTTTTCTTAACTTCACCCTAAAGCCCAAGGAATGTATTAGATGGGTGGACAGAAAAGTATCAGAGAAGAAAGAACAAGGGATGGTAGGCTGAGGAAAAAATAAAATAAAAACATATTCCCGATGATACCTTTGATTTTTCAGAAACTTAACTGCCCTTTAGATCAGAGAACCAACCATAGGGCAAGGCTTGACAAACCAGCTATCAATGATGTGAGGCCAGCTGCACTACTCCAGGTATATCCAGAGCTGCTTCTACTTATTATTCAGAAGAAGTTCTCCAGTAAAAAGTGGTATTCTCATTTTAATTTTTGTTGTTCATTTCCAGCCTCACGACTTAACTTTTCACTCCTGTGTAGCCACAATTCTCCCTCTGGCCACAGAGGTCACCCACACAAGCATGAGGTGACATGATGAGACACCACTTAGAAGTCATCTTTCTAATTGAGAGCCCTGTCACAGTCCTAGTAAGTCCTGACATCACAGGGAGTGAGGGGGAAGATGCTTTTGAAGTGCCTGAAAGGTCATTTCTTTCTAGACAAGGCTTTCTAAAATTATATTCTGGGAGGAAAATGTCTTTGTGCCAATTCTAATACACATTCAAACTCAAGGTGCAGCCTCAGATGTCCAAAAGATAGAAAGAAAAAAAAAAAATGTACCTTTAATGACTGTTCTTCTTTGTCCCTTTTGCTTTATTATTTTATTATACTTGGGAACTGAGAAGATTTCTTACAACTAACCAGAGAGAAAATGGTGAATATATAAAGCATTGCCATTTGTCACTGGGGTTTATGGATTTTTGCTAAGTTCAAATTTAAATTATTATATTTTAGATAACCAAAGAAATAACTAAAATAATTACATTTGTAGTGTGTGGGCAGTGTTTTTAAAGGTACCAAATTTCAGTTCAAGTGATATTTTCTTTGAGCACTGCCATATGACCTGTCACTGTACCTGGAAGAACAAAGAATAAATAAGTCATGGTTCTTGCCCTCTTAAATATTTCAGTCTGATAGTTTAAAAGAAGGAAGTTAGATTAAGTATTTTATATTTTAGTTAAATATGAATGTTCTTGTTGTTCCAGAATATCAGCTAAGGGCCTCCAAATAAAAGTAACAGGTTAAGCTGCCCCACATTATAAAGTAAGGTCCAAGACCATCTCTGAGGACTTGTAAATTGGGGAAGTCAGAAGCCAGTTATGTCAGCATTTGGAAACTTGGCCACTTCTTTACAAGTTAAAAATATGCTTACCTTATGAACCAACAATTCCTCTCCTAGGTATTGATCCAAAAGAAATGAAAACATATGCCCATACAAAGACTTGTACCCAAATGTTCATAGCATCCTTTTTCTTAATAGCCACCAGCTGAAAACAACTCAAACAGTCACCCACATGTGAAGGGATAAACAAGTGTTGCTATATCTGTAAACAGAACATTAGTAATAAAAAATGAACAAACTACTGAAAAAAATGCAACAAGACATAATGATTCTGTTGACTTTAAACAGTAAGTCAGCCAGATATTTCTCCAGCAAAATGGGTGCATCAGGAACAACAAAGAACTACACTCCAGAACATGCAACATGGCAGGTGTTGACTGGTGAAAAATAACTCTCCAAGTAATCCACAAAAGAAAAAGTTTATTCAGGAAAAGAAAAAGAAGCAAGACCACCACCACAGTGGAAAACACACCTCCTACATGGCTGCAGTTCCAAGATGGCTAATCCCTTCATTATGATCCCTCCCCCAGAATTTACCATAAGGATAAACAGGAAGTCAGGATTACAGCGTTAACAAGGGTCCCAGCTCCACCCATAGTCCTCCCAACTTTATGGTTAAGCATCTTAAGATGCCAGCTCACTTTATCATAGGCCACATGCAAGACCACTAAAACCAAGAACAAGAAACTCCTTAATAGAGGGGAAGAGGAAGTGGGAGGGCTGTTACAGAGTGCTTCTGTTGTGCTTTGCACAACACTTAGGATGTAAGAGCTCCCTTTTCTGGCCTCCCTTCTTTATTTTAAATGAGGTTTCTGTTCACTCATTTTTTTTATTTTTTATTTCTTTTTTTACAATTTGCAGAGACATTCTGTTAAGAGAAAGAAGGCAGACACAAAAGAACATACCCCTGTGATTCTATGTATATATAATTGTAGAATGGGTAAAATGAATCAAGAATGACACAATAGATTAGTGGTTGCCTGAGATCAATTGATAAGGGTAGGTTGGTTGGAGTTTAATTACCAAGAGGCATGAGGGAATTTTTTGAAGTGCAAAAATATTTTACACCTTGACTATGGTGCTTATTACAAGGTTGGTTACTGTACCCTTGAAATGAGTATGTTTTATTGTATGTAAGAATATGCATAATAAAGTGGCATTTTTAAAGAGCCAGTTGTGCCCATATTGCTCTCCCAATTATACAAGAGAAAGACTAAGAATGTATTTGAGATTACTTTTTTATTTTTATTTTTTAAAGATTTTATTGGGGAATTGGGGGAGGGGAACAGTTTTGGAGAATTGGGGAAGGGGAACAGACAAGTTGTTTTTCTTCAATCTTTGTTGTGGAGGGCACCAGTCATCATCTGGCTTCCTGTAGGCAATCTTGTTACACCAGCTGAGCCATCCTGCCATCTGTTGGCAGCTCAGCAACAGCTCAGCTAGGGTGCAGTGTTCACTGGCCCATGTGGGAATCGAACTTGTGATCCTGTTGCTCAGAGCTCGCTCTCTAAGCCAATTCTTAACCAACTGAGCCACTCGGCCGGCCTGAGATTATTTTTTTTAAGTAGAAGGTTTTATTATAGAGAAATAGTTGTTGCAGAGAGAGGGAGGAGAGGTGTTCCCTCCTATTGTAAGTTACCAGGGTCTTTGAAAGAACCACTCAGATAATCTAACATACATTCCCTAGAAACTGTGGAATAAGAGGGCTGGTACCTTAGGACTAAAATACAGCAGTTTGAGAGGAGGGATAGAGTGTCTTCCTGACTTGCAGAATGAAATGGCAGGAACACTCCGGGAACTGCCTGGGCTTTCAAAGTGTGATGGGTCAGGGATGTGTGTTTGCTTCCTAAAAGTGAGATGTTGACCACACAGAAAAGAGCTAGACTTGGGTTCTCTTAAAAATGATTCTGTCTGTCCATCAGAACGCCCAGAGCACTGGGCCACAAGAAGTCAGTCGTTGGGTGGGGGTCAGTATTAAGTTGTCACCTAGAAAAGACCACTGTGAATGAAAGATCCTGAGAGCTATGTGATCATCTAAGAACCCACAAAAGTACCCTACAAACGATTTAGAGGTTTTTTTGAACTTGAGCTTTTCTCAGAAGGCACTAGATTGTAAGTGTACCCCATAAGTGATGCAGTTGTCCCTTCTCTCTTCTTCCACCAACCCTATCATCCACTAAAGAGCCAAGAATGGAACAATATGGGAAGGAGAAGAACAGAAGAGCAAACTAAGAAGCTGAGACCCACTCTTCTGTCTTAGACCTGGACTAGGGGGTGGAGAAGTTTTAGATTGAATAAGAAATTGCACCTTTGACACTAGAAGGCATTGGAGCTTTTAATACCTTAGATATGAAATTAATATAAGGGCATCACTGGAACAGCAAACAGAATTTAACCAGCTCTCTACTGTAGATTTTGGGGGAAAAAATGAGCTCACTGGGTTGCCTGACAGGGGCAGTGGTGGAAAAACAAAAATAATTGCTCTCTAGCTTACATCCTCAAAGTCCTGATCATGAACTAAACTGGTTAGAATATAACTTCAAAATAATATTAGAAAGTATTACTTCTAGGACATAATGTCATCTGCTTAGCTTGCTCTATTCCACCTTTCCCAAGTATTATAAAAAATATTTATGTATCAGGAGTAAATCTTTAGGCCACAAACTATTTTTCTGTACCCATGCTCACATCTGCTTAATGCCCCTTTTATAATTACAGAGGCTCAGTCTTGCCAATTCAGTGGATTTAGGGGTAACTGAAAGCATTTGAGGAGGATATCCAAGAGGGAATGGGTCTTAGTTATTGTCAGGAATTAGGTGAGGGCATGCCAAATTGTACCCTTGGTAGTCTCTATTAAAATGGGATGGCACCCACTGCTGATACCTTGTTGCCCATCATGGTTTTGGGTTGCATGGTTCACACAGGCTAATCTCCCTCTCAGCTTGCTTCTGATATAAATAGATGAACCTAACAGGTCAATGGATACTGCAGGAACTTCTTGATCTTCTATTAGTAGGATGCTAGGATGTCCCAAAGTCAGATGATGATGCACATGAAAATGATTATGCACTACGAAGCCCCATGTACTGATCTGATAATTATTACCTTGAAAAGTGTTTTACTACCAAGCAGAAAAATTAAACCCCAGGTCCTTCCCATACTTTTACTCTCAGAGACTTGTTTTAGTACTACGACGATTACTTCACTGCATTTCAGGCCAGAAAAATATCTGAGGGAATTTTTTTCCAAAATTGGAAAAGAAGCCAAATGTGCAGGGCCTCCCTTTGCCCTTCTGGAATAGTCTCTCTTGGCTAAATGTCACCCCCATCATTCTCCCACTCATGCCCCAACCAGCCCAGGACACACTGGTGCCAAACACTGGCTCCTGCTGCTCCTAAACAGTCTGGCCAACCCAGGATTCCAGCTGAAGTGAATAGTGGGCCTGTCAGCCTGCACACACGACGACATTTCCTCCTGCCAGCTGTAAACAGCTTGTCAAGGCTGAGCAGGACGAGCTGCCTTGAGGAGACAGACAAGGACATCGATATGCCAATAGCTCCCTGCTTGCCTCCTTCTGCTGTGAGAGCTCGGTGTCAGCAGCCCCTCACGGTGCCATGAAGGCCTTAGGGTTCACCCTGAATACCCCTCTTTTTTCTCCTACCTTCCTTCAGGGATGATGTTTCTGGAAGCTGAAGTTCACAGCAGCTTAAATCATTATTTGCTCAAACACATTGATTTTAGCTGGTTTTTCTCTCTCTCCTTCCCTCCTTTTATCCCTCCCTCCCTCCCCACCCTCTTTCCGTTTTTCTTCCTCTCTCTCTCTCTCTTTCTCTCTCTGTGTGTGAAAACAAATACCAGCAGCTATATGAGCTGAGAAAGATACCTTTGGCAGAGAAAAAGGAAATGGAGGTAGGCCAGTCTCTCCATCGCTCATATAAATGTGAGATAGATGTATTCAGTATGTGTATAATATGTGTATGATATATTTTATATTATAATAAATAGTATGTTTTTATAATACATTTTATTATTTGCATAGGAATATGATTAGCCCATTAAGATTATTAAATTATAGGAATATATAAATTTATATAATTTGTAATTTATGTTCAGATGCATACAACACATAAAATGGCTATATAGTATATAATGAAGATATATTTATTAAACTATACTAAATAGTAACAGCATGGACAATTATAACTATGACAAATGTAGCAATAACAGTGATCATAATCCCAATAATAACAATAATAAGAGCTACTCTGACTTCAGGTAATCTTCCTGCTAAGAGATTTACATACATTTTCTCATGTAATCCTTACAACAATCCTAGGAAAAAGTAGTATTTCCCTCATTTATGTAATTGAAGACACCAAAGTTTACAGATATAAAATAACTTTGTCAAGGTCACCCAACTTGTAAATGGTAAATGTCAGATTAAAACACAAATCTGTTTAACTTTCAAGTCCTTTGCTTTTATCTAACAAATTAGGTCCACTCCTTCAGTGGGACATCTCTTACTACCTGTCTTCCATTTTCCTCTCATGTGGGGAAGGACAGGTCCACATATTTGACTCCACAGACCTCTAAAGTCACAGGAAGGTGAATACTATTTGCCACAATAATAGAGATCAAGAAAGAAACCCATAAAACTTCATTCTTTTCCATAAAATAAAGTCTACTGGGAACAGCATAGTCAAACAGTTTTTGCCAGATAAATGATTAATTCTATTATAATTAATATTTCTTGTATTAATGACAAGAAAGTATTTCGAAGGGCAGAAAAAGTGGCAGACCATTCACAAAAATCATTGGGCTACTGACGTATTTTATCCTTCCAAGGAATTCTAATATACATAGGATCCCCATGCAAATGACCACTGAAAGCAACAGCATCCAGGAACAGTTAAATACTCATGCTTCAAAAGGCCAATTAAGATGTCTGGCCAAGTGGCTCAGTTGGTTAAGAGCTTGCTCAAGAAGGTGAGATGAGCTCTGAGCAACAGTGGTTTGATGCCAGCCTGAGCTGAGTGGCTGTTGAGCTGCCAACAGGTGGCAGAATGGCTCAGCTAAAAAAAGAAAGAAAGAAAGAAAGAAAGACCAATTAAGGAGGAAAAGGGACAAGTGCCTATTTTATTAAAATGCCAATTGTCTTATTTTGCTTATTTTAATTAAGAAATACAATGAAATCATAAGGTGACATTTTAATAATAGCTGTTGCCATAAATTTGCTCATTTTTCTAATGGATTCTTTGATGCTTGTCCATTTTAAAGAGTCACTTACATATTCCTTTCTATAACATGCTTGCCCCAAATCTATTATTTCTTTACCAATTTTAAAGAACAATTTATTATTTTAAAGAATAATATCTCCTGATATATGAAAGTTTTAAATTTATTAGGCCTAAATACATCTATTATATGCTTTAACATAGCTTTTGAGTGTCTTTTCTTGTTTAAAATGATTCCCATCCTGAGGTCATTGCTATTTTGATTTTCTTCTAAAAATTGATTACTTGGTTTTTTTTCTACATTCAATTAAATAATTAATCTGGGATTTCTTTTAATACATGGTGTACAATTAAGGAAAAATTAATGTTCTTCTAGATGCATTTCCAGCTGTTTCGGCACTATTTATTAAATATTATCTCCCTAATGAATTAAAATACCACTTTTGGTATATATTAAATGACTGGAATTACTTTTTGATCTTTCTATTATTTTATATTTTTGTATTTACTCAATTTCATGTCAATAATAGAAAATTTCCTAACACAATTACTTTGAATTGTGTCCTTAGCTATTGACCTTCATTTTATATAAATTTTTAAATCATTTTTCTAATTAGCATTACCTGTTGGGCTGCTAATTGCAATTGCATTACATGTATATATTAATAATGGAAGATTGACATTTTATGAAATTAAGTTTTGCTATTTAAAAATCTTAACTATTCGGGGCCGGCTGAGTGGCGCGGTAGTTAAGCGCTGGCTTGGGAAGCCAGCGGCCCCGGTTTGGGTCCCACATATGAGGGCCAGTGACACTGCCCTCAAAAAAACAAAACAAAACAAAACAAAAAAAAACCTTAACTATGTTCCCACTTATGTCCTTTAATAATATATTATCGTTTTCATTACATATGTCCTATTTCATTCCAATTAAATTTATTAATAAATGTTTTGCTTTTGTTGCTATACTGATGACATATTTTAATTTCTAGACACTTGTTGTTAGTTTACTTTTGGATATTTCTCTTATATCAGGCAAACCTACCAAAATCTTCTATTAATTCTAATTCATTTCTTTTACTAAAGTCTTTTGAGGATTTTAGATATATATTTATTTCTTCAGAAAAATATATAATTTTATTTCTTTCCAATGTTAATGCTAGCTACTTAATATTTTTCTTTTCTTAGACCTTCTAAGACAATAATGAATATCATTGGCAATAAGAACACATCTATCTGATTCCTGATCTTAATTTAAATTATTTTCTTTTTGTATTTTTGTTTTATTAAATCATCTTTATAAAATACAGTTTGCTTCTTAGTTATCTTTTTTTAAAAACTGGCTGTTAAATTTTATTACATGTATTTTAACATATTTTAATTTGATTATATGGTTTTCTTCTTTAATTTATGTATTTCTGTGTTTCGAATTATTTTTGCATTTCTGGTAAAATGTTACTTGGTTAGAGTATATTATATATTTTATATAATTATTAATTCTATTGGGTTGTCAGGAAAGTCATGACATATTTTTCTACGTTTTTCATTGCAAAAATGAGTCAGGACTTTTCCAATAACCCAATATTTGCTGAAATTTTATTTAGACTTTTCACATTTATTAGGTGGTACTCATGAAACTGCTATTTTTGTAGTTTTAAAATAGTCAAATATCAGCAATTATATAGTTAAATCTAATATATTCATGCATGAAATTGGTCTATAATTTTCTTTTTCTGCGCATGTGGGAACCAAAATTACCCAGCATTCACAAAACAAATAGGGAGCTATTTTTTTCTACAGTAAGTAAATTTTAAGTAACATTGTAATTATTTTAACATATTTTATATTTTATTTCATTGTTGAATAGCTAATACATAGTATAGATTACTCAAAATATACAAAGAATGAAACATAAAAAGTAATCTATCTTCCTCCTGAACAACCACTATTAAAGATGTGTTGTGTTTTTATTTTTTCCAAGAGATAATTAATGAATATAAGCTCAAGGAGCTTTAACATACCCACTATTTGGCACTTTAATTTTCCCACTTAAAATATTTCTTATATATAGAATGACTTTATTCATTTTAGTGCCTGCATATTGTTTCAATATATGGGTGTACCAAAATTGATTTAACTAGTCCCATATTGCTAAAAATCTGTGTGGTTTCTTAACTCTCGCTCTTTCTACAATGCAGTATTTAATATCTTTGTCCAATGGTATTTTGTATGTGTGAGATAATATTTGAGGAATAAGTTCCTAGATGTAGAATTGACATGTCAAAGTACATGGGCATTATAAATGTGGAATACCTAGTTAGTAGATCTTGGATCAGGAATCAGATCTTCAAATTCTGTCTACAGTGCTATTTCTGACTTGAATAATAGAGTCCTCCCTGATGAAATCATAATCCTGCTTGGGACAAGAAATCAAGGCTAGAATTTCTCTGAGATTGAGGAAAGATCTCTCTCTCTCTCTCTCTCTCTCTCTCTCTCTCTCTCTCTCTCTAAAGAGCACTGGCCCCCATATGTGGGATCCAAACCGGGGCCCCTGGCGTCCCAAGCCAGCTCCTAACCACCGCACCACTCTGCCAGCCCTGGAAAGATCTCTCTTAAGCAAACTCCTCCCCTTGGCTCTCTAAAGATATCAGCAAGATGAGAAAAAAGGCAGAAGCCCTCCTCAGTAGCCAGTAGGTGACCTGTGGCCAATAGTTGTTTGGGGGTGGACTGGAGAAGGTGTAGTTCTCCTCAGGTGTCAAAACTTGGAAACTTGTGAAAAGGGTTGGCACTTCTGTGCAGATGTGTGGTTTGTGCCTACCAGGAGGGATCACTTTCGGAGTATTCAAATCAGAGCGAAGGACCACAGGAACCAAAGCTGATTGCTGAAGGTTTTCCTGAAATCAGATCTAATAATAGAATGAGCAGCAGCAAGTTTTGTTATCAGTTTGTTTTATTTTTATCTTTCTCTCATGTTGTCCAGCCTCCCTAAACGGCTTATGGTATTTCAGTTCTAAGTGTGAATATTAAGTTTTTTATTTCAATATCTAAAAGACCACTGGTTTTGCCTGTCATTTCTTAATATAAGCAGAGATATTCCATTTGTGCTCTATCATGGCTTCTGTTACTGAGTTGACATGCTCTGTGTCAACTCCTAGAAAATGTTTTTTTCCTTTTCTTCCTTCTTGTTTTTTTTTACCCCTAGCAGTTTAGTAGTAATCTAAATGTGTGTGCTACTGTGTTTTAATAATCAATTTAGGCTATTAAAATAGTACACTATAAAACAAACGCATAGATAAGCACCCTCTAAATGGAGGTTCCAAAGAGTTGGTGTTCTTTTCAAGGGACCCAAAGGGAACAATGTTTGATAGAGGAGGAAAGATAGTCTGTTTGTCCTATGTCCTAAAATTCAGCTTGTTATTTACCTCTCATGCTGTTTTCTATTTGTTTGCTGAGATACCTGACTCAGTTGGTCAAGAAATACCACCTATGCTTGTTAGAATATTAAGAAAGACTTTATATTCAAGACTATTGTGATAGGGATATTGCAGTAGAAAAGATAAATCAGGTGCAACTGTGAATACAACAAAGACAGCTGGGCATTTATAGCCAGGAAGCTGGGTAAGGGGGTCAGTGGATGGGGAACTACTAACAGGAGACATCAAGGATTAGGCGGATTCCCACTAAACTGACCAAATAGTATTCTTGCTAAACACAGGCCAAGGACTTAGATCTTAAAGGTGGAAGATGTAGATATCAAAGATGAGAGAAGAGAGCACAATGTTTGTTTGTTTGTTTGTTTGTTTGTTTGTTTGTTTGTTTGTTTGTTTTTACTACGACTGTGCTGGACAGGCCAAAGACAGGACAGGAGCCACGGTTGAGGCTTAGCGCAGGGGTTAGTAAACAGTGGCTCGCAAGCCACATGCGGCTTTTTGGATACGTTCCATCTCAAAAGTTTGCTTACCCCTGGAAAAGCCAATCCTGTCCCTCACAACAATTTAAAAATTATTCAACAGCCATAAATATATTTTTACAAGTAAGGAAAATTTAAATTAATATTATAAATGAAACTATGATAGTTTTATTTTCATTTTCAATTTTACTTCAGAGCCACATGTACGTACACAAAGAGCCACATGTGGCTCAAAAGCCGCAGTTTGCTGACCCCTGACGGCTCTTCTGTCTCAAAAGTTTGCCAACCCCTGGCCTAGTGGAAAAGAGAGCTGAGAGGAACCAGACTAAAATTTAGTCAAGGAGAGTCTTTCTTTTAGGGTGGCCATTAAATGAGACATTGTGAGCCTGTTATCTGGTACATAGTCTTCTACACCCACATCAGTCCTGTGCAGAAAGGACTGGAGAAAGACTCCCATAGGGCATCTCTAAGATTTGTGTGCCCCTAGGCAGAGCAGAAGAACTGCCTTAATGTCAATGTAGACCTACGAGCAATAGCAACATTCTCTCCATGCTGGTTCTAATGAACAAACCAAGTAAGAATGAACCTTAAGCACAACTGGCAATAGGTTATGTTTTTAGCACCTCCAACTCATTTTTGAGTTCCACTTTCACCTAAACGCTGATCACGTCCCTCTTTGACCTCAGGATGCTTCCTTATCAATTCCAAAATTTTAAATATTTCTCTACTTCTCCATCCAATAATTAAAGAAACAAATAGACGAACAAAATAAAAAAAACATTTTGTTCACAATCCCTTGTTCCTCCCAAATGACAATTTTTGCATGTGAGCTCTCCCTGGGTATAACGCTTACACCACAAGATATGGCCAATAGAGTATTGTGCTAATATTGCCAGGGAAACAGTTTAGGTTTGCAAAGAGGGAGAGCTTTTGGTCTCCTATAAATCATATCACACAGGTTGTTGCCTATTTTGTGCATTTACATAATTGACCTTGACCCTAAACTCCTGAAGACCTTGTTTTTTCATGATTTTTTTAAAATTTATTTTTCAGTTGCATGCATAACATACAATATTATGTTAGTTTCAGGTATACAGCATGTGGTTAGACATTTATATACCTTATGAAGTGATCACCCCAATAAGTCTAGTATGCATTTGATACCACACATAGTTATTAAAATATTATGTATCACAATACATATTTTCTATGTTATACATGATTTTTATTAATGTTTCATTAAATTTATTGGGGTGAATTAAATTGTATGGGTTTCAAGTGTACAATTATATAATACATTATCTATATATTGCATTGTGTGTTCACCACCCGAGTCAGTTCTTCTTCCATCACCACATATTTGACCCCCTTTACCCCCTTCTACCACCACCCTCCCCCCTTTACCCTCTGGTAACCACTAAACTATTGTCTGTGTCTATGAGTTTTTGTTTGTTCTTCTTGTTTATTTGTTGCTTTCAGTTTTACCTCAGAGATCAGGCATATGGGAACCTTTAGGAAAGGTCATTTTATACCTTCATTCTTATTCTTTTTCTCTAAAATCCAGGCTCAGGTATTACCATATCAAATGTTAATGAAAATAGACAGGGATCTAGGAATTACTGACAAGCTCACATTTGCCAAGTCTGAAATAAACTGGCTAGAGTCTTTTTTATTAGAAAAAATATTTTTCTGAATTTAAAACTTCAGTCTCTCAATTCTAATTTTCACCAGGAGGCAAAACTTTACATTGAGTAAATCTATAAGCCAGACTTTAAAAGAGAAGACCTGATAGAGTTTATGTATGTGAACCTATGTTGACTTATACAGTTATGTATATTTATGCTCGATAAATAAATGTTAACTGTAAATCTTAAAATAGGTTCTAGCACTGAGGAACAGCCTTGGATATGTTCACCATTGACATCTTAAGAACACTAGACTAATGAGGGGATCACTGCATAAATTATGCAAATGTCTAACCACTATGCTGTACATCTGAAACTAATATAAAATAATATGGAATGTCAACTGTAGCTGAAAAAAAAATAATTAAAAAAAGAATATACCTCTTTTTTAGAAATTGATAATGCTCTGATTTAATGTGCTTGAACCTCTCTGCACAAGTCTGTGTTCTCAACCCCTTTTTTATGAATATTTCTGTCTGCTATAGTCCATTTGAGAGTAGAGAACATGAAAGTTCGACACAAAGTGAAAAAAAGCTGAAAATGTGAGTGCTAGAACTAGAGCGAGGATGAAAACTTACAAGTAATGCAGGAGGCTTCCACCAGCTAAGGGTGATACCTCCAATGCCCCTATAGGCTGTAGATAATTCCTATTGTCTACATAAGGCATGTTGTTTCTTCTCCACCAGACCACAAATGAGTGACTCAACTCTGCGTGGAGTGACTTTAAATACTGACACCCTAACGGGATTTATACACTAAACAGACAGGATATGGCTTCTCCTACCCATGTTCTCCTGAGAAATTTAGCAGTTAGAAGTTGCTAAATAGATGCTTTCAGGCTGTTCTGGTTCCTTTAATAACAATAACATGGAAATTGTGGGAAGACAAAGAGCACAGGGAAGTCCAAGTCTTTCCCTTGGCTTTTATTCCTTATTAAATGCAATGAGAAGCAATATCCATACATTAGTTGCTCTGCCTCCAGCACTAGACATCAAGGGGGTGGGGAGGGGGAGGGTTCAGTTCTCTATGTGGTCCTAAAGCCCAGGGTTGGCACTTCCTACTCAGTGATCAGGAACAGATACCATAAGGCTGCCCAACACAGAATATGGAATGCCTATGACATCAATTCTGGCAAAGGGAGGGCCTGTTTCTAGTAGAAATTACAGCAACTATAGTAAAATAGAATTACAAATTCCTTTTATGTATTTAAATATTCTTCACTAATTTATCAAAATAATTTAAACAAATAGGGATACTTTTCAAAGAGACTTTAAGCAGCATGTTTGGTTATGTTATGCAACCTCCTTGAGGAAAGATATGCAGCCTGTGTATAAAAAAAATGGCACAATGACAATGGCATATCTCACATTGAGAATAAAGAAGAAATCCCTTAAGTCTATGTGTTCCCATGAGAAAAAAAAATCATCTCGAGGTCCCAGGTACCTCAAGCCCCTCCTATGGGATTCCACATCCCCTTGACGCCCCACCCCCACCCCACCCCAGATCTTCCAGGAAAAAATGTTACCAAATCTATATTTGGTTTGGAGCCACATAGTTTATTAGGAGAAAATATAAAAAACAATAATATAACAATATAATGAAGTAAAAACTTAAGACCTCAGACAGAAAGACAAATATTATATGATCTCACTTAAATGTGAAATCTAAAGAACAAAATAAATGAACAAACAAAACATAAGTAGACTCATAGATACAGCGAACAAACTGATGGCTGCTAGATGGGAGAAGGATTGGGGGATGGGAGAAAGGAGAAGGGATTAGGAAATACAAATTTGTAGTTACAACATTGTCATAGGAATGTGAAATACAGTATTAGGAATATAGTCAATAATATTGTAAAAAGTATGTATAGTGTCCGATGGGTACTAGACTTATCAGGGGTGGGGATCACTTCATAAATTATATAAATCCCTAATCACTATGCTGTACACTTGAAGCTAATATAAAATAATATTGAATGTCAACTATAATTAAAATATGAGTAAATATATAGTCACAGGATATAAAGTACAGCATAGGGAATACAGTCAATGGTATTGAAGTAGCTATGTACAGTGTTAGATGGATAGCAGACTTGTTGGGGTTAACACTTTGTGAGGGATGTAAATGTCTAATCACTATGTTGTTTTGTACACCTGAAAATAACAATAATAATAAAAGAAATTTAAGACTTCTGAGGAATGGCAGAAATTAGGATATATAAATTCAAAAAAGTTTATTCTTCTTTCTAATATTAAAAAATTTGTTAGGACAAAGATGTACATATAGAGAGTGGTGATTTTGGAACTGAAGGAAATCAGTTTAAAAAAAGAAAAACACTCTGAGTCTAAGAAGTATCAGAATAATCCAGAGTTAATTATAGTTTGATAGATGTTTAGGAAATATTATATGTAGACATAGCAAAGGATTAGAAATTGAAGAAAATACAAATAAATAGATGCATATACCATGCTCATGGATAGGAAGAAGTAACATAATTAAAATGTCCATATTATCCAAAGCAATCTATAGATTCAATGCAATCCCTATCAAAAATACCAACGGCATTTTTCACAGAACTAGAACAAATAATCCTAAAACTTATATGGAACCATAAAAGATTCCAAATAGCCACAACGATCTTCAGAGCGAACAACAAAATTGGAGGTATCGTGCTACCTGATATCAAACTATACTACAAGACTACAGTAATCAAAACAACATGGTACTGGCATAAAAGCAGACACATAGATCAATGGAACTGAACAGATAGCCCAGCAATAAACCCACATCTATATAGTCATCTAATCTATGACAAAGAAGGCAAGGACATAGAGTGGGGTAAAGACAGTCTACTCAATAAATGGTGTTGGGAAAACTGGACAGATACATGCAAAAAAATAATACTGGACCACCTTCTTATACCATATACAATAATAAACTCAAATTGGAATAAAATCTTAAATGTAAGATCAGAAACCATAAAAATCCTAGAAGAAAACATAGGCAGTAACTCTCTGACATTGCTCTTAGTGATATTTTTCTTTCTGATCTATCTCCTTGGGCAAGGGAAACAAAAGAAAAAAATAAATATACAGATCTATATCAAACTACAAATTGTTTGCACAGTTAAGGGAACCATCAACAAAATGAAAAGATAGCCTACTTAATGAGAGAAGATATTTGCCAATGATACATCTAATAAGGGGTTAATATCCAAAATACATAAAGAACTCATACAACTCAACACCAAAAAAACCAAACAATCCTATTAAAAAATGGGCAGAGGACTTGAATAGACACTTCTTGAAAGAGGACATGCACATGGCCAATAGACATATGAAAAGATTCCCAATATCACTAATTATCAGAGAAACGCAAATTAAAATCACATTGAGATATTGTCTTATACTATTAGGATGGCAATCATCAATAAATCAACAAACAAGTACTGGTGAGATTGTGGAGAAAAGGGAACTTTCACACACTGTTGGAAGAATTGAAAATTGGTGCAGCCACTATGGAAAATGGTTTGGAGTTTCCTTAAAAAATTAAAAATAGAACTACTTTATGACCAAGCAATTCCCTTCTGGGTATTTATTTGAAGAAATTCAAAACATTAATTTAGAAAGATATACGCACCCACGTGTTCACTATAGCCAAGATATGGAAGCAACCAAAGTTCCCATCAATAGATGAATGGATAAAGAAGAAGTGGTACATATACAATAGAATGTTACTTGACCATAAAAAAGGAATGAAATCTTACCATTTGTGACAACATAGATGGACCTAGAAGGTATTATGCTAAGTGAAATAAGTAAAACTGAAAAACACAAATACTGGACCAGCAGAGTAGCGCGTTGGTTAAGAGCTGGCTTGGGACGCCAGCGGCCCCGGTTCGGATCCCACATATGAGGGCCATTGACACTGCCCTCTACAGCTAAGATGGTGAACAATGGCTCCACCTGGAGTTGGGTTGCAAGTCCCGGCGACGGTGTAGGCTGCAGCCCCTGCTGCAGTGGGCTGCCATAGGCTACAGTGAGTGGCCGGCAGCCGGTGTGAGCTGCCAAGAGCCACTGTAGGTGGCCGTCCAGAGGCCGGTGACCAATCTGCCTCACCCGAGAAGAGCACAATAATGATACCAACATGGACCAGTGAAGTAATGTCCTCCAGAACTAGACTGAAGAACAAAAGGACAGCAACTTGTCTGTTCCACTTCCCTGGTTCCCCAACGCTGTTCCCCTCACCCAATTCCCAATAAAATCTTAAAAGAAAAGAAAAACACAAATACCATATGATCTCTCTTACATGTGGAATGTAAGGAACAAAATAAACAAACAAAACAGAAACAGGCTCATAGATCTGAGTCTGAGAGACTCATAGATCTGAGAGAACAAACTAATGGTTGCCAGAGGGGAGGAGATTAAGAGCTGGGTAAAAAAAAAAAAGGTGAAGGGATTAAGAAATACAAATAGGTAGTTACAAAATAGTAATGGGGATATAAAGAACAGCATCAAGAATATAGTCAATAATGTTGCAACAACTAAGCATAGTGCCAAGTGGGTACTAGACTAGTTGCGGGGGAGTCACTGCATAAATTATATAAATGTCTAAGCACTATGCTGTACACCTGAAACCTATATAAAATAATATTGAATGTCAACTGAAACTGAGATAGATAGATAGATAGATAGATAGATAGATAGATAGATAGATAGATAGATAGATAAGAAAGGCAGAAATATGTAAGACAAATTTAGGAAACAGTAACAGACCTGTCATATAAATACAATGAGTAAGAGATAAGCCTGGAAGGTTAGTGTTGACTAGATCATGAAAGTAGAGGAAGCAAGATATTGATTTCAAAAGAAAGATAATTTCAATCAAACTTGATGAAGTCTGTTTTATTTATATTCCTTTCTATGAACGAAATCAGGCAGATGTAAATCTATACTAATTCCAGAAGGCAAGAACCATGAGAAAAAATACAGAAAAGGCAGATGCAGGCTAATCTAAAGAAACATTTCCTAAGGAGCCCTCCAAATGCAATGGATACTTTGAAAGCAATATTTGGAATGTTCAAAGCAAAAGAGGTCAACCACCTATAAAGAGCGGTGCAGAGATCCTTCCTTACTGTGAAAGAATTGGGTAGCCTTGAGGATTCCCTCCAACTTGGAATTTCTATGTCCCAGAACAAGATACAAATTGTGGTAGTGAAATTTTAATACCTGAACATTTTTGGAGCCCTGAAAGGGGGTAATAAATTATAGAAAAGAAGCATGAAGCATTTTTACTTATTTATTTATTTACTTCCTTCTTATTGAAGAAATTTCAGGACTGAAATCAATATAGAAGGGTCCCAAGACAAGAGTGGCATCTAAAACAAGAAAACCTGAGTAAGAATCCTTTTCTTTCTTCACTTATAAGTTGGATGAGGTCAGCATAGATAATATCTCTGAGCTTCCTCTACTTGCTATGAAAGGCAAGATTACAATCGCATTCTTATAGGATTTGGGGAGAAATGAAAAGAAATGTTGTATGTAAATTTCCTGCTGCATAATAGGTTTTTTGTTTTTGTTTTTGTTTTTTTTAATAAATGTTAATTTCCACATCTGTTAATTGTTAAAGACATTTGAGTACAGGGCTGGCCGACTTGGTTAAGAGTTGGCTTGGGACACCGGCTTTGAGCAGCAGGGCTCGGTTAGGATCCCACATGAGGGCCAGTGACCCTGCACCCTCTGCAGCTAAGATGGTGAACAACAGATCGACCTGGAGCTGGGCTCCCGTGAGTCGCCAGCAATGGTGTAGGCTGCAGCCCCTGCTGCAATGGGCTGCCACAGGCTACTGTGCGCAGCTGGCGTGAGCTGCTGTGAGTGGCCATGAGTGGTCATCCAATGACTGGTGACCAACTGCCTCAGCCGGGAAGAGCGCAATGATCACAATACCAACATGGGCCAGTGAAACGATATCCTCCACAACTAGACTGAAGAACAAAAAAGACAGCAACTTGTCTGTTCCCCTTCTCCGATTCTCCAATACTGTTCCCCTCCCCAAACTCCCCTATTAAAAAAAAAAAAAAGACCTTTGTATACAATTTTTTTCAATAATAAAACAAAACTTAAATTTAGAAAGAAAGTGTATAAGATTTTTTTTTACAAATAAGCTCTATAGGAATATTTTCAGTTAAAATAGAAATGATACGCAATAGGAATTTGAGACTATGCCAAATCAAAAATATGTGATTTTTTTTTTTTTTTGAGGGCAGTATTACTGGCCCTCATATGTGGGACCTGAACTGGGGCCACCGGCTTCCCAAGCCAGCGCTTAACTAATGCGCCCTCGGTCGGCCCTATCACATCTTCTTAGTGTCTCAGTAATGAAGAACCTATTTAGCTTCTTCACCTGGTTTAGAGTTGTTATCTACCTATTGACTGAGGTAATTAAGACAGTGTATGCTAAGAGAGAAGACCAACTAAACATCTGATCTTGACATTCCAACAAGTAATGATTTGACTTCTTTTTTAAGTTTCAAGAAAAACAATTTTTACTTTAATGAGATTTTGAAAACTCAGAAAAATATGCCTAACTAATGCATAAGTAAAGGAAAATAAAACCAATTTGTGTTTCCCAGTTTTCTCAAAAATATAAAATAAAAAAACAAAGCTAATTAACCACACAAGCAATCAAACAAACAAACAAACAAACAAAAACAGGTAATATAACTGGAGAAAGCAAAATTCAAGTTTTTCCATAGTCTAAGTCTAATTTTTATTGCCAATATTGTTTCTGGAATTTTAACCCAAAAATTTCTGTTTGGGGTGATACTGAAATAACCAATGAAAAGTAGATATTCTATTTGCTACTGCTGTATAAAAATCATCCCAAAATTTCATGGCTTAAAACAACAAAAACATTTACTTTTATTACAAATCCACAATATTGACAGGGTTTTCTGGTAATGATGTGCCTTCGCTTTATGAGGCATTGGCTGAGATGGCTTGAGTGGAGGCTGGGAGAGTGGGGCTGTGGCGATTGCTGAGGGGCTGGAGTGCAGATAGTAGAGTCCTGAAACTAACATAAAAGGCAAAGCCAATAGTTATTCACAGGGTGAAGGAGGATGGAGTAATGTGTGGGAGCACAGGTTTTATAGTCAGAGAGAGCTAGGGTCCAGTTCCAGGCTTGGTAGCAAGATGACATTAAATTAGATAAACTCTGTGAGCTTCAGCATGGAATGACATTTTCTATGTTGAGCAAAGTAGTCATGGACACACATGCCATTGACACTGTGCCATTTATTACAGCAGTGAAATATCAAAGCATGGACCTCTCTGTGTACAAGCACTGGGTTGGATGTGTGATGGTGAGATGGTGAGGGCTCCCCTGCAGGGATTCTGCCCCCACAACATTCTGTATATCAACAGAGAAAGGGCATGCATAGTAACATGGAGCCTCTTGGTCAGGAAGATGACCTTGCTAGAAAGGAAGAGCCTGCAGAGCTCACCATTTTTCTTTCCGATGAGCCAACTCCTTGTTAAGCTGCTGAAAAACAGGTAGAAACAGGAATCCAAGATTCTCCATATTTGTCTCTATTCAACCTACTTCATAAGATTATTGTAGTGGTTAATGTGAAATGCTTAGCACAGCACCTGACGTATGATTACATTTTCAATAAATGTCAACTATTATCGCATTATTATCGGGTTTCTCCTACTTTCTTAGGTGTCCTCCTTCAAATATAAATTGATGGCATCCACGGGGGAAATGTGCCGTATAAGCATGTGATACTGTTGCAAATATTATGTGAATATATTTTTGTTCTGAGAGTTATATCAGCTAGTGATTTCTACAAAAACAACAGCTATGAATCCTCATGGATGTGTGGATTATCTGAGGGTCAGTTGAGAGTGGCAGATTTAGACTGAGCTCCCGCAGGGCTCATCTCAGCTCTGAACCATATGTTTCTAACCTCCTTTCTAGGAGTAACAGTAAGCCTTAGCATGCTGTTCTCATGGTGATGGCAGAGGCAACAGGGAACAAGCAGAAATATATAGGAACTCTCAAATTTTAGGTTCAAAACTGGCACTTTGTTATTTCCACAATATCTTACCGGCCAAAACAAGTATGCTATTTAGTCATGACAAGAGAAAGCAATGTTTTCACCTCTTTAGTGGGAAGAACTACAAACTCACAGAGGGAATAAGTGAGTCCATGAATGCAATCTACCACAATGACAGACTTGGAAAATTTAGTTTGTCAGCAACAAAAGGACATTTGGGTTATAAAAAAAAAATCTTTGTGCAGCTTCTAAAAAGATAACAGAGTACAGAGCCCAAACCCTTTTCTTTGGATATATTGGGTTGAGTATTGCCCCCCCCACACACACACACACCAATTCATGTCCATTTGGACCCCATGATTGTGACCTTATTTGGAAATAGGTTCTTTATAGATGCAACCAAGTTGAGCTGAAGTCATACGGGACTAGGGTGGGCCCTAATCTGAGAACTGGTGTCCTTATAAAAGGGAAATGTGGTCCCAGAAACACACAGAAAGGAGAATTCTATGTGAGGTCACAGAAGACTCAAGGAACATGAAGGCAGAGATTGGAATGATGTATCGATAAGCCAAGGAACACCAGGGATCGCTACTGGCTACTGAGCAAATCTTTTCACTTTTTATATACTCATCATGTCTGTCTACTGATAGCAGCTTAGAGCTGCCAGATAAATACAGAATGCCTAGTTAAAATTGAATTTCAAACAAGTGATAACGAGAAATACATTTTGACCATAGATACATCCCAAATGTTATATGAAACATACTTATAAAAATTCTATATGGCTATCATAAATTTATATTCAATTGTATATCCTGTATTTTCATATCCCTTTTTATTGGCAGTGCTATAACCAGCTCAAAGTTTTCTTCATCCATTCTAACCTAACTTGGGGTCATTCTAGATCAAGCTCACAAGATTATTTTGAGGATCAGTCAAGGGAATAATGGCAAAGCATTTAGTAAATGATAAAGTACTATAGAAACACAAGAGATTATTCATTTTTTCTGGGTTGGACTCCTAAAGTTTTATTTCAGTCTCGTGAAGCATTGTCATACAATTCTAAACTGGAAGTCACTCCTTACAGATAATTAAGGTCATGAACAGCATTGAGCTTACATGTATGATTTAAAATAATCATAACTGAAATGATTTTTCTTTAGAGACAATAAAACAAAACAATCAACATTTCTCAAAGACACACATATATATATATCTTTCTTCAATAATTTCAGAGAGAATCAAATACAGTGTGCTATCTTCAACTTACAGTAAATCTTAAACTTTGTCTCAAGTTCTTTCCAAAAAACTTGGCCCATAACTTAGGTTTGGAAGTCAGCTTATGTTCCTACTATCAAGTTTTAATTGCTTCCTGCGGGGGATCCTTCTCTTAGTCCCAGAGACTATTTGGAAGAGAGACATCGGCTTGCTGCTAAACTGACATGCTACTTCCAGCCACATAGTTTTTTGCGTTTTTTTTTCTTTCTTTCTTTTAAAAATTTCCATCCACCTAGTGAAAATTCAGGTCTATTTTCTTCTAGAAAAAAAAAAAAAGAGGCATCTGCTTTGCCACCTGAACAATAAAAGCCCATTGTCTATCTTTACTAATTCTCAAGAGGACTCTTTTTGCTATTCTCTTGGAAAAGTGGGGAATGTAATTTACATATAATGGACAAGGTTAATTAAAGAAACCTCACAACCAGATTTCCCTGGAAAGCTGTGAAAATGATATTTTTTACAACCTGGATCAGTTAAAGGAGTAAAGCGATAGATTGGATTGCAAGAGAATAGCTAATTAAACTGGAAACACACACTTGCACCCCAACATTATATGCAGACATGATAAATGACTAAATAGTTATGCACAGGCAATTAGGAAACAGGACACTATATAATGTGTTAATTATTTCAAAAATATAATCACTTCAGGAAAATTAGAGAAGTGGCCATGGGACAGAGTCATAAAGCTATAATTCACAGAACATGGTGAGGGAATGTATTGTAAGTGTTGGAAATGACCTGGACACATCCTAGCTGATAACCATGGGCAAGTCATTTAAAACTCGGTGCCTCAGTCTCCTTATTACTCGACAGGAATAGTATGATGGCTGCTTTCAAGTTTATTGCAAAAATAAGAGACACAAAGCCTTTGATGCATTTTCAAAACTGCCTAACACATAGCAGATCTGAGCTCAGGATTGTTTATAGTTCTCCATTTCTGTTTACTTTGGATCCTTTCTAGGCTATCAAAGTCTTGCTTCAAACAGTTGATGGTCATTCCTAGTTAAGAGCCAAACACTGAAAAACTGTGTGGAAGCCCTGAGTGCAAACATGAACATCACAACTAGGTGATTGCTTGTGGACCTGATTTTGGCTGAGAGACATTCAAAGGTCAGTCTCTGAAGGTCTTTGCTCAGGAGCCTATCTGGTTTCCCAGCAAAAACTCTCCCAACTCTTGCCTGGGTAGGGTGAGAGGTGGCATATGCCTGGCAGCTAGCAATAGTAATGTGAGCTCAGGACACTTAATCCTCATGATTTTAGTCTTCTGTTCCACACCCATCCTCCACTTTTCCATGTGTCCCAAAGCAAGAGCATCTCTAGGTCAGCTGTTGCAGAGAAAAGCCTGGGTCTTTTTGTGGGGAGGAGGAGGCTAATACCCTGGCCATTGGAGTCAGAAAAGGACCTAAGAATATGATTTACATAAAGTCTTAACCAAGGATTTGGGTCCATTTTTGATTTATGCATATAGCCTGCTTGCTTCTGCACATGGGAAATGTTATAATTGGTACTTTTTCCATATTTACCATTTTGATAAAATCTTGTTTTAGATATTCATACTTGCATATCATTTTTTGCACTTTGGTACTGGGGAGGTAAGAGGAAGAAGGGTTTCCAATATCTATGGGAAAATGAAGAGAATAATCAGAAATTACCTCAAAACACATGTAGAAATCGGGAGAATGTTTTTACTTTAGGCCAAGATCCAAATAGATACACTCTCAAAACCTATTATTTTGTCATGGAAAGACACCTCTTTACATCTATTCTTTACTGTGCTCAGGCATGTGTTGTGGTGGTTTTATTTGTCTATAAATTCTTTGATGGTCCTCCCATCAAGAGGTAGTATCTAATTGACACATTTTTAGCAAACGTAAGATAGAGAAAATGACATGTGTGACTTCAGAAGCTAAGTTATTAAAGATGATTCTAGCTCTGCCTATCTCACTTTCTATCTGACACATGAACGTTTGGATTCTGGACTCATCCTGTAAGAGGGCTTGCTACCCTGAAGCCACCATGTGTGAGAGACCACGTGGGGAGACCAGGTAGAGATTCAGAGAAATGCCAGAAGAGCCTTAGCGATTCTGGTCTCCATCTGTATAAGCCTTCCCAGCTTAGGTAACAGTTATGTAAATGAAGAAGTCTTCAAGATGACTCCAGCACTAGTCTCTGTGTGACAAGCAAGAGGCCCTAGGTGAGAACCTCCTGTGTGAGCCCAACCTCCAGAACCATGAGAAATAAGACTGAAAAGCAATTGTAGATTTCTTAGATCACTACGTTTGGGTGGTTTGTTATACAGGAGTAACTAGGACAGTGTTGGTTCAATTACTCAATCTGTGAAGAATGGGACATAGCCATGGAGGCCAGTTCTCTGTCAGGAGGTTGGCCCTACCCCCATCAACTTGGAGATTGTGGAGAAGACACCTTAACAAGTTCTTCAAATCACAATTTTCTCATTTGTAACATGTGAATGATGATACTTAATGAGGAGAGATTTAGTGTGGATTAAGTGATAAAAAATATGGGGAAACTCTAGGTACTGCAACGCACAACATAAAGTTGTATGTTATTATTGAAATTTTTATGAAGAGAAGCACTTCCCATGGCCATGGGTGAGTTCATAGAGGACACTTCTTTTCCTTTTCTTTTTCTGTTTTTTTTTAAGGTACGGATTTTTTTTTTTTTTTAGAGGGCAGTGTCACTGGCCCTCACATGTGGGACCAAACCGGGGCCGCTGGCTTCCCAAGCCAGCGCTTAACTACCGCGCCACTCGGCCGGCCCTGGATTTTTTTTTTTTTTAATTAAAGTTTATTGGGATGAGAGGACTTTTCAAACTCAGCCCAGGCTACCTCCGGGTGATTGAGGTTTCAGGAAAGGGAGAGCATTTCTGTCCATATAACCAAATTAATGTCTTACTATTTTGTTGTACTTACATTTTTTTTCTAAATACATTTACATGTAAAATCACAAAGTAAAATGATTATATCTGTTCCATACTAACGAAAATGTCAGTAATATCTAGGAGTGGGAAGACTAGGGACATTAGTTACGATTCATAATGGGAGGCTAGATTTGTGTTTGAAGATTGAATATGTTTTTCATGGAATGTCAGCATTTATGTCACCATGATATGAATTCCTAATGATCAGGGCACTTACTCATCATGAGATTCATACATCGGTTTGTTTGTTTACTTATTCATTTACTTTTTTATGGTGCAAAAAGAAGGGATTTTCGATGATTTAATGACAATTTGCAAGGTTCAGCATACTTCATGACCAATAACTACGAGTGACAATATAGTGTGGCAGGCACAATCTTAATTGACAAAATTAGATGGGCAAAAAGCCATATTTCAATCTTTTCCAACTCAATTTAGTTTTTATTTTGAGCATTCATTCCAACCTATACATGAATTTGGAAAGTTAATCATAGTCAGTCTGTGCTTTTACCTATGCAAGTGTGTTTGATTCCTGGGGTAGTTATGTCATCTTAAAATATTAAGAGAACAATGTGTTCCTTTATGTCATCTGTAGTTGATAGACCCTGTCCCTTGCTTTTGCAAGGTGACATTACTGCCTAAAATATAGTGATTCCTAAATGTTAGCAGGCAGCAGAATCATCTTCAGGGCTTGTTAAAAACACAGATTATTGGGTGTCCCCCATTCCCAGAGTTTCTGATTCAATAGATCTGGGGCAGGGCCTGAGACTTTGCTTTTCTAACAAGGTTCCACAGGATGAAGAGGCTGAGGACCTTGACCACACATTGAGAACCACTGGCCTTAAGATAATCAGACCTATCAACTACTGAGAGCCTCACTCAGCTTAGGAGAAAAATTCTCTACAAGAAATCCCATTGCTCATCCAATGTCACTCTAATGAGAAAGATGATTCCAGGAGGCTTTCAGGAAGGGGGTAAGTGCATTTCAGGATTTCAGCTTTAATGAACTTTAGGCCATTCATTCATTCATTCACTCACTCATTTATTCATTTGCTAGTTTATTAGTTTCAGAAGCTATCAAACAAATTAATAAAATATGACATGGATAGAGATAAAAGCTTTGTTTTCCATTCTCTATCTCCCTACCTACTCACAGAATAGATATGTCCCACACTCCACTAAGAAAAATGATAGGTTTTATCAATGATTTGAGCAAATGAAATCCATCTCATCGTCTTTTCTTAGATCTGAATCTGAAACAACCACCACTAAATGTGCCATCTCATTTTGCTTTGTTTCTGAAAGTGCTGGAGAAATTTTGAACAGTTTAGGTGCATTTAAAATATAAACACACACACACACACACACACACACACACTTTTAGAGCTTTGCTTCTTTCTATGTGGGGAACACTGGTTACCCTATCTGGCTGTAATCTCTCTCTCTCTGTCTCTCTCTCTCTCTCTCTCTCTCTCTCTCTCTCTTTCCCCCCTCCCTCTTCTTCCCTCTCTCCCTCCTTCCCTTCCCCCAGCTTATTCTCCGCAGTCTATACGCTGCATATTTTATAATTCCTTTCTGTACACCCACCCACCCCCCTTATTTGGTGAGGTTTCTGTGGAACCTGTTAGCTCTGTGTTATGTGGTTCACTGGTTTGAAATCAGTTCTCTTTTAAGGTATTCTGTTTGGGAGACAAATAAAAGAAAGAGAAACCAATACTATAATTGCTTGTGTGTCCTTTTGAAATAAAAAACTACCCCCCTGAGACAGACAGACAGACACACACACACACACACACACACACACACACACACCAGAGTTCCTTAGTGCTTAGTCCTAGGTCATCCAAATTTTCTCACTCTATCTGGTTTTATTGCTAAGCTTGCTGACTGATATGTGTCATATGACTTAATTTCTAAAAAGATCACAGAATGTATAGTATTCATATGTTCTAGACCGGGAGTCAGCAAAATGCGGCTCGCGAGCCACATGCGGCTCTTTGGGTACATTGGGTCTCAAAAGTTTGCCGACCCATGGAAGAGCCAATCCTGTCCCTCACAACAATTAAAAAATTATTTGAGAGCCATAAATGTATTTTTACATAATCACCATTATATAAATAATATCCTTTACACATTTTATAAATGAAACTGTGACAGTTTTATTTTCATTTTCAATTTTGTTTCAGAGCCACTTGTATGTACCCAAAGAGCCGGATGTGGCTAGCGAGCCACATTTTGCCTACCCCTGGTAGCTCTTCTGTTTCAAAAGTTTGCTGACCCCTGGGCTAGAAGCAAATTTATTAATGCAGCAGAGCATTAGCTTTGAAGTCACAAACTTGGGTTAAAGTTCTGGCTATGGGCCTTTGAACTATGTGAACTTGAGCAAGTCAGATACATTGTGATTTAACTTTTCTTTGCTTCAGTTAAGATGGGGATGATAATTCCTGTCTTCCGGATATCGGGATTGGTAATATTTATAAAGCACTAAGCACAGTATCTGCACAAATACCCAAAAAATCATGGCTGCTGTTACTCCTTGTGTTCAGTAGCCTTCTCTTTCCTGCCATTTTTGATATCCACTGAGATCTTTTCCTGGCCACTAGGTGGAGAAAGCAAGCCTTTTACAGTAATTGAACTAAATAGGAAGCCAAATCATCGTGACCTAAATACTACACTATGAAAGGGAAGGTGTTTTTGTTGTTGTTGTTGTTGTTGTTGTTATTGTTTTGTTTTTTTTGTATCCCTTTTGTCAGAACTTCAGACAGAATGAAAAAAAATGTTTGGAGAATTTTTGTACAGTTCACAATGAAAGTGTTTGAATTTTGAGCGTGGTGCTGCCTTGAGGTAGTAGATTTCACTGAGGCATGGTACTAGGCAAATTATGCAGTTCACCAAGTCAGATTCCCAGCACTGTCTCATCCTCTCTACCCTAATACCTTCTCGCTTGCCTTTCAAGCAGGCATCTGTCCAGTATTCTTTCATTTCTGAGATGTGATAGCTACTGATTCCCAGGGAGTTTTGTATTTTAAAATGAACTCCCCTGGAAGTTACCTCTCTTTAATCTGTAATGTAGTAGTGATGAGAATCTCTGTGAGACCTACTTCACAGAGCTATTGTGAGGCTCATTTAGTTAACACATGTTCAATCCCTTTAAGTTCTATACAAATTTTAAAAATCTATTTATATTTAAGATATGAATTGCATCCATTAAGGAAAAAAGGTGAAAAGGTCAAAAGACCCTTGAGAAAGAATCCGGGTTGCAAGGGGGTCAGGTGATATGAAAGGATGTGATTGAAGCTTTGCTGTTAAATGAACAGCTCTAGGTCCAGGTGATAAGAAGAGGGAGTCTGCATTTATGGAGCTTTGCATGCATTTAAAACAAGATGTTCCTGAAGACCACCTACATCACCACTCTATTTCCTTCCACCCAACACTTAGCCCATACACATTCTAGATAATGCTTTTGTAGCTCTCTGCAGCATAGGCTTACAGAGCTCCAAGCCCCTTATTCCCTTGCCTTATGCTCTTCATCTCTCCTTCTCACCTTGCTTGCAAAGTCTCTTTTCATTTGCTTTCGTACCTATCTTGACCCTTCAGATGAACAACAATTTCCAGTGTTAATCCATTCTGTTGATTGGCATCTCCCCAAGAATTATGCCATTGACTCCAAAAGGTGCAGCTACCACCTACATTGCTGACCCAACCTTAGAAGTCCATAATATTCCAGCATGTACCGCATGACCCTCTTGATATAAGAATATTCAAGCAGAAAGTACCCGAAGATTTATTTATTTATTTTTGTACTTTTAACCATAATTTTACTTACAGAACACATTTTTCTGCTTCCCATGATAGAAAACAACCAACCTGTGTACTGAATTTTCAGCCTGTAATTCATGCAATTGTGTTGGAAAAAAAATTACCTCATACTTTTTAAATAGTAGCCCCATTTGCCTTTCCACTAGTGTTTTTTATAGGCACTTTTGTCATTGTTTTGGTTTTCCTATGTCATTGAAGGAAGGAAAAGGCTAGAGAGAAATTTTACTTTATATTCAGTAAATTTCCACTCTAGGTCCTGAACAAAAGTTTCACAGGCAGCCAAGAGCATGGCTGCAGCCCTGGAATGCTATTCCATTTAAATGTGGTTTGAAATAGCGCACATTTCCACTAAATTTATTTTTAATGTATCTCATAGAATGATCATTTTTGCATTATACACACACAGAGGCATCTAGGATCTACATATAAAATATCAGTGGACATTCCATATTTTTTCCTTCCTTATAAGATTTTCTGATTCTCAATTTACAGTGCCAATTTGCATTTACTATGTTCCATATGCATAAGGTATGAATATATAATGTTAAATATCTTATAAGAGCTGCCTCTCAAACAGACTCTGAGACAAAGATTTGAGTGCAAGCAGTTTATCAGGAAGTACAAGTAACATGGATAGGTGAGGGGCAAAGAGATACAGAGGAAAAATAAACAATAAAGGGTATATTATAAAGTTGGCTTTTACATGAGCAACTGGACCTTAATTCGATAGAAAAAACTCTGGAAATGATGCAGAATCCAATCCTCAGCATTAGCTGGTGAAGAGTGGGGAAATTGGGTATTTATATCCCTATACTGTCAGTCATTGGTTAAGGAGCTCTGGGGGAGGGGAGATGTTAGTTCTCAGCCCTTCATACCAGCCTTGCATGCGACCTAAGTGAATTCTGGCATCCCTCCAACAAAGATCCAGGTGCTGGCCATTGGCAGACAGGCGCCAAGCACAGAAATAGTAAGAAAGTCTGAAAGGAAAGGGGTGGAACACTGATGTGCCTATAATGCCAGCCTACTGGGAAAATTGCTACTCATGTAGCACACTCCATATCCATACATATCAAACTTCCAAACTAAAAATCAGTACATCATCGATTATATCTGAACAAAGCTGGAAAAGAATCAACACATAACCCCACCTCCCCAAAACACTCCAGGCCTATATCATTTCACTGGAGAATTCTACAAAACCTTTAAAGAACAACTAACAATTTTACACAACCTCCTCCAGAAAATAAAAGAGAAGGAAATACTGCCCAATGCATTTTATGAAGTGATCGTTATGCTAATATCAAAACCAGACACAGAGAGTACAAAAGGAGAAAACTGCACACAAATATCTCTCAAAAACTTAGATTAGAAAAATCCTCAACAAAATATTAGCAAACAAAAACAAATAATGAATAAGAAGAATTATACACCATTGTCAACTGGGATTTTTTCCAGGTACATAAGACTGGCTCAATATTTGAAATCAGTCAACGTAATCTATCATATCAACAGGCTAAGAAAAAAAAATCACATAATCATATTAGTTGATGTAAAAAGGACATCTGACAAAAATCTAACATATCTTCATGATAAAAGCTCCAATCAAGTTACAAATAGAGGGAATTACCTCAACTTGACAGAGAGCATCTGCAAAACCCCTATAACCAACATCCTATTTAATAGTGAAAGATAGACTGCTTTCCCCTAAGATTAGAAATAAGGCAATGATGTCTGATCTCACCACTTATTCAATACAGTACTGGAAATTGTAGCCAGTGCTATAAGGAATAAAATATTAAAAGCACACAGATTGGAAAGAAAATAATCTGTCCCTATTTGAAGATGATATGATGCTCTACATAGAAAATATCAAGAAATGTACAATCCAAAAATCCCTAGAATTAATCAGTGAGTTCATCAATGTTGCCAAATACAAGATCAATAAGCAAAAGTCAATTATTCTAAATACTAACAATAAAATGTAGAATTTGAAAGCAAAACACAATACCATTGCAGTCATTCCAATACTTAGGTATACGCTTAAAAAAAAGTCCAGGTCCTGTATGCTGAAAATTACAAAATGCTGTTAAATCAAAGGAGATAATATACTGTGTTCATGGACTGGAAGACTCAATATATTATAGATATCAATTTTCTAAATTGATCTATAGATTTAGTGCAATTCTTGTCAAAATCTTAGCAGGATTTTCTCTAGAGATAGTTAAGATCACTGTAAAATTTATAATAGAAAGCACAGGTTCCAGAATAGCTAAAATGATAATAATCTTGACAGAGAAGAATAAAGAGGGAGGAATCACTCTATATAATGTTAAGGCTGACAGCACACCTACAGTGATCAAGAGAATGTGGTATTTGTGGAGGTATAGATACATAGATCAATGGAACAGAATGGAGGACCCATACATAGAAACAAATAGTAATGCCCAACTGGTTTTTAAACTAAAGTGAAAGAGAAATTAAGTGGAGGAATAATGGCCTTTTCAATAAATGGCACAGGAACAATTAGACACCCATAGGGAGAATGGGGGGGGTGAGGAGGAGGAGAGAGAGGGAATGAGAGGGAGAGGGGGAGAGGGGGAGAGGGGAAGAGAGGGGGGGGGAGAGAGAGAGAGAGAGAGAGAGAGAGAGAGAGAGAGAGAGAGAGAGAGAGAGAGAGAGATGGGAAAGAGAAATCATGGACTTAAAGGCAAAATGGAAAATCTATAGTTTTATAGTTAGGAAAATCAAAATCATTCGTCCATTTTATGTTGTGTAACTAAAGTATGTCGCTTCTCTATATATTAACATTTTGTTTGATTTCATATCTTTTGAGAAGAAGGATACAGTCCTAGGTGGGTATGTAGGCTGTGGAGTTCAAGCACTTGGGTTTGTATCATGGCTCCTCTACTCAACAGTCTGTGACTCTGAAAATGTCCTATAAATCTTGTATCCTTCAGTTTTCCTATCTATGGAAATAATAGTAACAGCTGCTATCTCAAAGGGAAGCCAGAAATCAGGCAGCATGGAAGCCTATAAATTAGGACCCAGGACACAGTAAGAACTCTGTAAAGATTAGCTGTTTTCTAATGTTTACTTTTGAATATTTTCTTACATTATTCATTTGGAAAATTTTTCAAACCCATTGTCAAAGGCCTATGATTGAAGGAACTAAGAACCCTGTGTTTTGATCACTTGCATTCATAGAGAGGTGATGTAACAGTTGGGTGCTTTTTGGGTTGCTTTTCCAAGGGAGGCTGTTTCCAATCCTGTTTTGCCCATGAAATAACATATTTGGCTTATTACAAGAAGACAATAGACACCTATCTGAGATCTCAGCTTGGTTCAAAGGGTTGAATTGGTTTGCAACAGAAATCACAGTGGAGATATAAAGTGAGTAAAAGATTAAATATAGATAATGTAGCTATGCACTAGGATGAAAATAAAACCAATAACAATAAGGCTTCAAAATATGGATTTTCCCTACTCACATTGGCATTAATTTCTAAAGCCTATAATGTAAGATATATAAACCCCAAATTAAATATTTCCTTCCTGGTTTTGAGGAATTTTGTTTTTCCACTAGGATTTATTTCCTGAAACAACCTATTCTTTTCAGTATTTACCAAAACCTATGATAAAATGTACTTTATTGTCATCATGTGGTTACTTTCAAATAATTCTTAAGTCATTGCATTTAAGGATTTTATTTTATATTTTCATTGGCATCTATCCAGTCAAAATGGATGCCTTGCTTTTATCCAAATTCTGAAAGTGAAAGTTCAATTTCGCTTTGTATTTTGCATAATCAACCTAATGCCTAACCCTTGGTGGTCTTTTTGACATTTGCGTGGTATTTCTTTTTCTAAAATGCTGATCAACTCCAAAATTATCTGTGGATTTTTTTTACTTATAAACTTTTTTTTTTTTTTTTTTTTTTTTTGAAGGCAGTGTCACTGGCCCCCATATATGGGGCCCGAACTGGGGCCGCTGGATTCCCAAGCCAGGCTTAACCACCGCACCACTCGTCCGGCCCATACTTGTAAACTTTTTACTCTACTCATCTATGCTGTTATTATTGCTAGATAAAAACAAGCCTTTTTTTTTTTTTTTTTAAGTTTGTTCTTCTATATATGCTTTGCTTTGGTTTCTTCCAGGTCTTTAAAATTGGCATCATGTTAACAGTAATTAATTATTTCATTGTCTTACTCCTATTATAATCCCAAGACTAAACTAGATTATCTGTTGTCTATGTGATGCCATCACCACTACTCTCTAAGCACGGGACACATACTTTCCAGAATCTCCTTCAACATACACTTCCAGGATGGCATTTGCCCAAGAAAGGAACTCGTGTCTGATTTGAAGTGTGGAAGCAAAGCAGAAGCCATTCTTCTCTGGCGGTGAGTACAGCCAGATGTGCAGGGAGATGAGAGTTTTAAAGCAGCTTCCTGGTGAACTCCACTTTTTAGCTAAAGCAATTGGTGGGAGCCTCTCAGTAATTTTTGAGAGTTAAAACAGCCTGCAGGAAAATGTTGAAGAGTCACCAAATTTGTTGCTTCAGGCTGAGATCTTTAGTATCAATTCCTCTGACATTTGTTAGCAGCCACTCTGTCCTTCCCTAGTAGCTTTGCTGACTGTCACTCTTCTACCTGCCACATAAATCCCTAATTCTATATGAAATATGTTATGTCTGGAAAACAGTCATTCTATTTTTCTGGTTATACCCTAACCAATACAGAGACTTTCAAAACCTGGAGGATAATATTCTAAATATAGCTACAAGTCCTCGTTAAACATCCCAAAACCATAAAAAATATTTTCTGCCATATGGCACCTGCCATGTTGCTCTTGTAATATGACCTTTGGCTTCTGTCTATTGCTTAATAGCATTTTTGGACTTAGGAGGTATGGAAACATCATATTGTATTCCCAACCTTCTCTCTTTAACAAGCTGGCCACTTCCTTCTTCTATTCTTGAAGCTACCATGCATAGTGACTTTAATTAGATTAACCACATAAATTGCACTGTGTGGCTAGACAGGTGGCAGAACTTAAGCTAAAGTGGTAACTCCACTAAGTGAATATAAATTGTTAATTATTTTGACTTCAGTGCTTAGAAAATTCACGGGCAATATAGAAAAGAAACCTGAAACCTGCCTCTGGGAAAGAGTATAATTATTAATACTGGAAACTTTGGAACAGATTGCCAAAACTTGAACGTCACCTAAACCTCTTACTCATTGTGTGCCTTGATTAAAATACTTAACTTCTCTGTTAACTGAAAAATGCATAAAATAGTAGTATTTACAGAGTAGGGCTGTTACAAGGAATACCTTAATTATGATGATAATTTTTCTTGTTCACACTAAGTAACTTTGACAAAATCCCTTTGCATGATTGTGTTTCTGAATCCTCAAATAGAAGTTCTATTAGCCTTTTAACTCTAATATTCTATGGGTCTCTGTGTGTTTTCTTTATCAATCATGGCTTTGATCAAATTGGAAAACAACAACATCAACAAGAAGCCAGATTGATTTTATCCATCTCCAAGGCAAGCTGCATTGAAACCACTAATCCCTTCATTGAACTGCATTCTGAGCAGTAAATTTTGAGAGTAGATTTTAAATAGTGAAAATAAAAAAACTTTCTCAGTTGAGAATGTCTTCTCAAATTAAGTGGGGAAAACAAACATTCAGTCCACACTCTCTCTGTGACCTGCAAACATCTTTCTCCTTCCTATTTGATAATGCCTCTCTACTATCACTAGCCCTGGGGAAACTGCAAGATGATTCCTAGTTTCTCCTCACCTGGTATATACCCTTGACAAACACATTAGGGATTCAGAAAACTTTAAAGGTGATGGTAGTGTGAAGGGATAGTCTCACCATGACCAAAGTGGTATAGTCCCTTGTAGTTTGGAATCTCAGCCAGTGGAGAGCATGGTTGAGCAAAAGCCCTTGATACATTTATAGTTCTTTAGATACATACATTTCTTCAGAATAAAATATATGCAAATGATTATCTAGGCTTGTGGGTATTGGGGATGGAGAAGGTTGATGAAATTTTAAAAGCCACATGTGTGCATCTATAGGACTTGAAACTTAGAGGCTGATAAATGTGCAGGTACAGAATGATGCATGGATGGCCTAATGGCTGTTTCATCTGGGGAAGGGCAGGGAAATTGCTATGTATGCACCAAGTCTAAGTTACCAATCAGGAAAATGATTACACATTAGGCACTATTTAAAAGTCACAACCTGATGCTATTGGTGGTGTTTAAAGAATCCTGCATAGCCAGTGAGCTGTGGAACAGACCAACTCGAAGGGGCAATTCTTAATTCCAGTCCAGGAGTGTGGATGACGGGAGCCCTTGTGCTAAACTTGGGTCAAAGTGAACAATGGGATTTCGGGGCTCCTTAGAGAAAGAAGAGGGAGGAACAGAGAGAGGGGCCTCAAGATCCATTGTTAGTATTTATGAAAGTCAATGCCAATTACTATAGAGCTTCTTTTCTAAAGAAACAAACAAACAAACAAAAACCTAGCAGAGGCACGGTGTTGTAGAAAAATACTTTTTGGAATGTTCAAATTCCCTCTTTCTTAAAATGTCTCCAGTGTTTCACTTTTCTACATCCAACTTTATCAAATCTTTATTTATTTTTACACTCTTTCTCACTGGTCCCTCTAGCTAAGTGTATATATATTTTTCTTTCTTCTAAAGTTAAACCAGTGCTCTTGTTCTCACTGTATAAGGTACCTACTTTTCTTTCTTTTATCTTCAATGTCCTGTTTTTTTCACCTATAACATACTCCATAATAGAAAAACTATCCTCAGTGTCATCCCATAATCGCCGACTAAGAAATAAATTCTGTTATTATTTAGGTATATTCATTTTTTTCATTTAACTATCATTTACTGATCACTTATTATGTTCCAGACACTGTCATAGGCACTAGAAAAGCAGTGAGAAAGACACAGCAGTCATGCTTTCTTATCTGCAGTTTTGCTTTTTGCAGTTTCAGTTGCCCATGGTCAACCATGATCTGAAAGTATTAAGAGAAAAATTCTAGAAATAAACAATTCATAATTTCTAAATTTAGTGTTGTTCTGAGTAACATGATAAAATATTGAGCTGTCCTGCTCCATCCTGCTCAGGACATGAATCCTCCCTTTGTCCAGCATATCCACATTGTATGTGCTGCCCACCCTTTAGTCAAGTGGTAGCCATCTTGTTTATCAGATGGACTGTCATGGTATCTCTGTGCTTATGTTCAAGTAACATTTATTTTACTTATTAAGTGTCTCAAGGCACAAGAGTAGTGAAGCTGTCAATCCAGACATGCCAAAGAGAAGTCATACAGTCCTTTTTTTAAGTGAAAGTTATGTATATTTAGGAAAACAAACAGTTAATGGGTTTGATATTATCTGTGGTTTCAGTCATCCTCTGGGTGACTTGGAATGTATCTCCCACAGGTAAGGTGAAATGACTGTATAAATAAAAAATAAATGAATAAGATAATTTCAGAAAGTGAGAAGTGTTTTGAAGAAAATGATCAGGGTAACGTCATGAAGAATTATAGGCAGGGTCATGGAGCCACTTTAGATAAGATTGTTGGGGAAAACCCCTCTGAGGAGGTGACATTTGGGCTGATACTCAAGTGATGAGGAAGCAATCCTGTAGAGATCTGCAGGAAGAATATTCCAAGCAGAACATGCCTGTATGCATATACAGAGACACATATACCTGCATATACATGTGTACTTATACATATATTAAATAGATGAATTTTCATGGTGACCTTTAGTTCCCAATATTGCCTATTAAAGGATTTCCTTTTCAGTAGTCATTGCCCTGGTATTGTGTTTCTCTGTTAATTTAAGGCAGGGACTAGTCTGGCTAATATCATCTTATAAATTGTCTGCATGTATATTGCCCAGGGAGAGCCTATGAGAGCTAGGATAATGCATGTTCCTGGCCAGCCTCCAAATTCTAGACAAGGTTATGCAGGAAATATAATATTTCCCTGACCCCCAAATTTATAATGTCTTGCTAACTCCATCCTCTCCCATTCCTTACTAATATGAAAGCTTATAATATTGGATAGGAAAATAGAGGTCTTTAAGAGCAAAATCAGCCTGACTTGCTTTTAACTGTTATCCCTGGAAGATACTTTCCCATTTTCCCCTTTGGAGCTCTTGCATATTGTGATATGTGCCCTGAAGCACTGAAAGATCCATGCTATTTCATCAGCTTGTCAGGAATGGTATTCCTTATGTCTTCTACTTCCTGTCCATCTTCAATAGATCCATAGATTAGATGTTATTTTAAAGTGCATTGGTTTTAACTTTGTTGCAAGAAAATATAGCCATCCAGGGCATCAGTTTCTAAGCAATGTGAACTAAAATAGCTTCAACTTTTGATCTCTGCCTGCTGATTAAGCTAGAAGCCCAAAATAGACTCTCTTAATACCATCTGTGACCTCCTCCATCCTTTAACTTTTTTGTTCTACTCAGGCCATGCTCCTCAAATTTTCTCTTTGAAGGTCACTATTGACAACAACCTTTTAGTTAACAGAGTCCAATGGACATTTAACAATCTCATCTTTAACCTTCCTGCAGTATTTGATGCTGTCAGCCACCATTAGCTCCTTGCAGTTCTGCCTCTCTTCCTGCAGTAAGTAGCATTGTCCTGTATGTCTTTTTATCACTCAGAATCATTTAAGTCGCTTTCACTGGATTTTCCACTATATTACCCTGTTAATTTGGGGGTGGACCTTTTTTCCTCTGGCTCGCAATCAGTGATGTCAATTATCACCTCAATAACCGTGGCCGCAAAGTCTAAATCTGTAACCTTAACCATTCAATGACCGAGTCCTTCATTGTCAATTGTTTGCTGACATTTTCTCCAAGATATTTCTTCTGGCACCTGTCCATTTCTGGCCCAGGTCCTTAAGGCCCTTAGCTGGGGTCCTAGTGAAGAAAATGTGCTGGCTTGAGCCTAGTATCTCCACCCTTAGGTTTTCAGTGACCTCCTTCCTTCTCCTTTTCACTTACTTGGACACACTCACTTGGACTCACTTTGGTGCATTAGCGTATACTTCTGTTTGGTGTCCTGATCTTTGACTTCTTCCCTACCTCTTCTTTCCTAGAATCCTGGTTATTGATCTCAACTTTAGGTGAGCAATTCTGTGATAAATCGTTGCGTTAATATTCCAAGTTGGCTCAGCTATTTCCATCACCCTAGTAAAAATATCTATTCCCTTTAATAGATCTTAGGCTTTAATTAACATGTTAAATCTGGGCTTATTATCTTTATCTCAAACCCAGATGCATGCCCGCATTTCTCACTCTCTTCATGTCATCAATATTCTCCCCATCTCGCAAGTGCAAAACCAAATCAATATTTGTCTGCTCCCTTAACTCTACCTCTTATAGTCATTCAGTTAGCTAAATTCTGTTATTTTCCTTTCTAACCTCTGATCCCCTATCCCCACTTTCAACTATGAAAGGCCCTAAATGCTGGTCTTATGTAACACTTACACCAGTACAGCCTTCTTGATAACTGTCATCAGAATCTGATTTGTTCTACCTGCAAATATACATCATTCCTTGAATTTTAGCTACTTAGACAACAGCCAGATTATTAGCTCCATGAGATTAAAAAGAAATTGAGATTTACATGTATTTTTTCTCTCTCTTCAATATAGTTTACTTATGAAATAACAACCCAACAAAAACTAATAAACTGATTATTTTAAATGGTATCCGACAGCTTTGGGTATGTTGGGCTTCAACTGCACAAAACAGAAGCTTCTCTAGCTATGTACACCAGAAAATGACTTAATATAGAGAATTAGGTTGAATCAAAAATTAGTAGAAGGGCTTGGGTCTTGTGCTGTGCCATGAATATCTCCCAGAACAACATAGTTCATCAGAAAGCCATTAATAAAAGCATGAGGTCCAAAATCAAACCAATCTGACCAGGTTTCAGAGACCAGGAAGTTCCTGCCAAGTCTCTAGAGCTATGTCATGCCTGCTAGACATCTACTGGGAAAAAAATGGATGTCTCATACCTTGCCTTTTTATTTCCATAAAGACAGTGAAGCTTAATGCTGTGACAGAAAAAATAAAATAAAATAGAACAACACACACACAAAAATCATTCCAATTATGTCTTTGTCTAATTTTTGTCCTCTAAATCTCATAGAATTCAGTCTGATTGTTTAAATTTAAAGATTTGGAACTCTAGCTGTAAAGGAACAGAGAAAGGTAACCATTGGTTAGTCAGGCTCTGTAGGACACTAGGGCACACTAGGAGAATAAGATTCTTGTTGAAAGCTAATCCATCATAGCCATCATAAGACTTTGTGGAGGGCATTTTTCTTTTTCCTGATTTTAAAACTAATGCAGTCTTATTATAGAAAAATTATAAACTGAGAAAAAGGTTTTAAAAAAATCTCTAATTAGACTGAGAACGTTTTAATATATATTTTTCCATAGAATTTCTCTAAAACTTTGTCATTAAGGAATCTTACATGTATTTGTTGTTTGTAAGGGCTTTGCCATTTGGAGAGTTTTGTTAGGGATGGAAAAATAATTTCAGTGTCTCTTCTCAATCAATCTACATTGCATTTCAAAATGTTATAAAAATCTCAATTTTCAATTTACTTGGAGTCTCCAGATATAAGTCAGAGCAACAATGACCAAATGGTCTTCAACTTTTTTTATTTCCACAATGGATTAGATTCTTAACGCTTTACTTTTCTTTAACTTTGCTTTGCAAAGTGTTACAAAATACATAAAAATTATTAAATAATCTAAATAGTAATATGTATTTTGACTAACATTTATAATAAATAGGTAGTGTGTGATATATTGAAAGATTAATATAAGAAAGTCTGCTGCCTAAGGGAGCGATGGTTTGGAACTTTTTAAATAAAATTGGGAAAAGTAGAGTTCAAGAACCGCATCATAACCAAATCCAATCTTCTAATCTTTGATTGATATTTCAAAATTGCTATGAACATTTGGGAAAACAAATGTTCCTGTTAACTAGTATGAACTGCAAGGGAACGGATATATTTGAAGTACCTAGCATTGCTGAATACCTCTAGATAATGAAGTCTCACACTGATTCTGCCACAATCAATGTGAAAAATCTGATCTATAATGAAAATGAGTTGAGACAATGAAACATTCATTAGCTGGCTATATACCACAGGGTTGGAGGGATAAGGTGGGGGTTGTGGGCTGAGAAAGAAAAGCCTATGATACTAGCTTTCTCAAACTATCTTCCTGTTCTGTTTCATAAGTTTAATTGCTTGCCACCAGCATCCCCAAACAATATTTGATTGTTCAGGGTAAGAAAGTGTTAGGGACTGAATTGTGCACCCCCCATCCCCACAAATTCCCATATTCATATGTTGAAACTCTAACCCCCAGGACCTCAGAATGTGACTATATTAGGAGATAGGGCCTTTAGAGAGGTAACTAAGTTAAAATGAGGTGCTTAGGGTGGACCCTAATTCAACCTGACTGGTGTCTATAATAAGAGGAGATTAGGACACAGAGAGCGAGAGATTCCAGTGATAGATGTGCCCAGTGAAAGGCCAACTAAACACACAGCAAAATGCTGCCATCTGCAAAACAAGGGGAAAGCCTTCAGAAAAAACACAAACAAACCTGCCAACACCTTGATCTTAACCTTGTAGCTTCCAAAATTATGAGAAATAAGTATTTGTTGTTTAAGCTACCCATTGTGTGGTATTTTGTTATGGTAGCCCTAATAAATGAATACAGGGAGGGAATAAAAGCAAAACACATTTAAACAAATCCTCTTGGTGTAGAAAAGTTGTTCTCAAATGGAAGCAATTTTCTCCCTCTAGATGACATTGGGAAATGTTTGGAGATACTTTGCTTGTCACATTGTGTGTGTGTGTGTGTGGCATAGGGGCTATGGATGCTGCTAAACACCCTACAGTGCACAGAATAAACCCCTTCCTCCATAACAAAGAATTATCCAACCCAAGATATCAAGAGGCTGAGAAACCCTGCTGTAATGGCATGGATTTGCCTGACAGGATTGTGATTAGGAATGAGGAGCTTTAACTTTTTTCTTGGTGGTTGTGCCTACAAAGTCATTGCTGCAACGGTTAATTATCTTGTGCCAGGCACTTTGAACAGTTAGCTAGAAGATGCTTTTCCTTAATGATCTCCATCAGGCCATTTGGCCCTAACTGTGATGAGCATTTTGGACCGGGGAGCTTTCCACTTTACAATGAGCAGAATGGAAACATTACTGCTGTGTTGTTTCTCACAAAACACAGAAGGCAGAAACGGACCCCATATGTCAGACAGATTTCCCCATTAAAGATGAGGAACAAATAGAACCATTCTTTTCACCTGCAATGCTGGACATGAATTTATTAAACCAACTCATCATTCAAGCAAATTTTTAAGGAATGCTTTAGTTAGTGACAAGGAGGATTAAAACTGAGTTAGAACAGGTTTTTGAAGACAATGACTGTGCAGTCACTTGAAGCTTAATTTCTGTTATTTATATCATCTGATGTTATTTTCCTTTTGTCTTTTTCCTGTATCCTCATCTGTATCTAGTCACCAAGGAAGAGCAAGAAAGGTAATGATGCTCAAACCTGAGAAGCTGAATTAATGCAAGGATGCTCTATTACCCTTAAGGTGAAGTTGGGTCTCTGCACCTGAGTCAGACAAGGAACCAGCAAATGGAAACAAGCTTTTTCTCTAATATAAGTTAGAAGGTAACCCAGAGCCAGGCAGCATTGAAACTGCCATGTCTCACCTGCTTGCAGTTACCAAATGGGGTCCTAACTGGGGACGTGGAAATCATTTTGCCATCCCCTGTCTGAAATTCAGCAAAACAGATTGCAAACCCTGAAACATGACATTGGGATGGCCACTGACTTGATTTATTGGTGGAAATGAGAGCTATCAGAGCTGCCTGATCAAAGCTTCATTTTCCTTCCTACAGGTATGACACTGGTTTTAAAGAGGTGAGGATTAAATGTTGCAATTAAGAAAGAAAAATTGTTCTACACCTGACGTGTGTAGAAGTTTGTGATTTAATAGGATTTACTGTCTTCTGGGAAATAATTAGCATTCCAGATAAAATATTGAAACATTTTTTCTGATAGACTTTAATGAGATTTAGATCCCTTCTGAAGAGTTATTTACCCATCCACACAGCAAACTGTTAGTCAGAGTTTTTAAAACCTTTAATTAGGCATTTCTTTACTATCATCTTTATTTTCCATAAAAATTAGAAATGTTTGACTTTAACTGCTTAGAGTCAATTCTTTTGCAACAAATATGAAATAAAACTTTGACATTTGCTTATTATTGAGTTTTCTTTGATGATGATGATGATGATGATAGCATTCTACCCAACATAGGGTGACCATCCTCCCATAAGTTAGAAAGAAGGGTCCATGAGCTATGATGACTTAGCAAGCACTGATAGTACTCCAAAAGGGACCCAGAGAGATTTCCACTTCTAGCCATGATAAAGTGACTGATACTGAATTTGCATTCTCACCATAAAAAACTGTAAAACTGGGTGAAAAAATGCAAAAAACCAAACAAACAAATGAACAAAAACATTGGAAAACAGGCAATACAGACTGTAGTTCCTGAATAAAGGGAAAGAAACTGTGTGAACCGTATGATTACTCCAGCTCTGTGACTACAGACACTTTCTGGACAATGGTAGAGGGAAGAATAAACCAAATAGAGCAGGCAGGTTTTATTGAATTGAAGAGGCAAAGATCAGATCTAGAAGAAACTGAGGTAATTCGAATTTGTGGGACAGAGTACAAAAGAGAGTGAATTAAGCAGAAAGAGAATTACAGAAGCTAGCATAGGAGTCTCTTTGTGTCTTGGGCTGAATATCTAGCTGTGTAAGCATGAGGCAGGACTCCACAAAGATAGACAAGACAAAAGGATCTGTAGGATGAACAATCTCCAGAGCTCACTTAAAAACATGAGAAGGAAAAAAAAAATGAAGAAAAATAAACTGAACCCAAGAGATCTATGGGATATCATCAAGTATATCAACACATACAATATAGGAGTCCCATAAGATGAGGAAAAAGAGAAAAGGAAAGAAAGACTATTTGGAAATACAATGGCTGACAATCCCCAAATTCGATGAAAAATGTTTAGCTGTACATGCAAAAAGCATACACAATAAATATGCATACACATACCTACGCACATCATAAGCCAAGAACAAAGAGAGAATCTTCAAAGCAGCAAGAAAGAAGCAACTCATCACATACAAGTGACCTTAAATAAGATTAATAATTGATTTCTCATCAGAAATTATAGATGCAGGAATGCAGTGGAATTCAAATTTAAAGTACTGAAAGCCAAAGTCTGTCAACCAAGAATTCTATATCCAGTAAAAATATTCATCATAAACAAAGGAAAAATTAACACATTCTCAAATTAAAATAAATCAGAATACTCATTACTAGTGACCTGCCTTCTAGAAATATTAAGGGAAGTCTTTCAGTCTGAAATAAAGGGATATTCACTCGATAGTAATTTGAACCCACACACAAAAAAAAAGAGCACCAAGAAAGGTAAATAGATAGATAAATATAAAAGGCAGCTTAGATGTATTTTTGTTTGTAACTTCTTGATTCTCCTATCTGATTTAAAAGATAACTGCATAAAGCAATAATTATTAAACTGTGTTAATGGGCTTGAAGTATAGAGATTTTATTTGTATGGCAATAATAACACAATGAAGGTAGAGGGGAAAAGGTACATTTGAGCAAAATATCTCCATACTATTGAAATTAAGTTGGTATTAATTCAAACTAAATTGTTATAAGATGCTCATTGTAATATCTAGGGTATATATGAAGAAAATAACTGGAAAAATATAGTAAAAGAAATAAAAAGGGAATTAAAATGGTACATTAAAAATTATTGATTTAACAGAATAGATAAATGAAAGAGTAGAGGAATCAAAAAAGAAAGATATAAAACATAGAAAATCAACAGAAAAATGGCAGATGGCAGATGTAAATCTTAACACTGCAATCAAAAGATTGGTAGAATGGTTTAAAAACAAAGCAAAACAACAACAAAACATGAACCAACTAACTTGCTATTTACAAGAGACACAAATAAATTAAAAACAAAATAATGGAAAAGGTACATCGCACAAGTGATATACAAAAGAGAGTTAGAGTGGCTATAATGAAATCACACACATACATTTTAAAGCAAAAATTGTTACTAGGCACAAAGAACATTTAAAAATATTAAAAGGGTCACTCTATTAGAAAGACATAACAATTATAAACATGTGTCATCTAATAACAGAGCCCCAAAATACATGAAGCAAAAACTGATATAATTGAAGGGATGAATAAACAACTCAACAAAAAGTCAATCACTTTCAATAATAAATAGGCAACTAATCAGAAAATCAATAAGGAATTAGGAAAGTTAACAACCTTACAATCCAATAGACATCCTTAGGACACCAGCAGGACACTTGAACTTCCTCAATGCATATGGAACATCCTCCTATATAGATCATATGTTTTGCCATAAAAAAAAAATAAAAAAGCATCTTTTTATTTATTTTTTTTATTTTTATTTATTTATTTTTTTGAGGGCAGTGTCACTGGCCCTCACATGTGGGACCCGAACCGGGGCCGCTGGCTTCCACAAGCCAGCTCTTAACCACCGCGCCACTCGGCCGGCCCCCCAAAAAAAAAAAAAAAAAAATCTTAATAATTTTACAAGGGGCCAGCTGAGTGGTGCATTGGTTGAGTTGGCTTCGGACTTGGACTTTCAGGTGGCAGTTCTCCCAAGGAGAAGGCCAGTAGGCAGCAGCCATGGCGCCCAGCTGAAATGGCATGATCCTGAAGCCCCACTTCCACAAAGAGGTACATGGCCACGTGGTTTAACCAGCAGTCACAGAAGATCCGCCAAGTCACAGCGCACCTCATCGCCCCATGCCCTGTGTCCGGACCCATCCGGTCCATAGTGAGATGCCCTACCGTGAGGTACCACACCAAAGTGTGAGCCGGCAGGGGCTTCATCTTGGAGGAGTTAAGGGTGACTGGCATCCATAAGAAGGTGGCCTGGACCATTGGGATCTCAGTGAATCTGAGGAGATGAAACAAGTCCACTGAGTCCCTTCAGGCCAACATGCAGTGCCTGAGGAGTACCACTCCAAGCTCATTCTCTTCCCCAGGAAGCCATCAGCCCCCATGAAGGGAGACAGTTCTGCTGAAGACCTGAAATTGGCTACCCAGCTGTCAGGACCAGTCATGCCCATATGGAATGTCTACAAGAAGGAGAAAGCCAGGGTTATCACAGAGGAGGAGAAGAACTTCAAGGCATTTTCCAGGCTTCACATGGCCCATGCCAAAACCGGGCTTTTTGGCATCTTGGCAAAAAGGACCAAGGAAGCTGCAGACCAGGATGTTGAAAAGAAAAAATAGTTATTTTGGAAACCTGTAAACAACAAAAAAAAAAGAGTTGGCTTGGGATACCAGTTCTAAGCAGCAGGGCCCTGGTTCAGATCCCACGTATGAGGGCCAGTGACACTGCGCCCTCTATAGCTAAGATGGAGAACAACAGCTCAACCTGGAGCTGGGCTGCTGTGAGTCACTGGCTACTGGGTAGGCTGCACTGGGGCTGGCTGGCAGCTAGCTTGTGCTTTCGTGAGCTGTCCTGAGTCACCATGAGCGGCTCTCCAATGGCTGGCATGCAACTGCCTCACCTGGGAAGAGCACAACAATAATACCAACATGGGCCAGTGACGCGACCTCCTCCGCAACTAGACTGAAGCACAAAAGGACAACAACTTGTCTGTTCCCCTCCCCCAATTCCCCAATGCTGTTCTCCTCCCCCAATTCCCCAATAAAATCTTAAAAAAAAAAAAAATCATTTACATGATCCTAGACATTACTATTTATTTTACAGAAGTAAGGAGGATTATAAAGAAATACTATAAATAATTATATGCCAACAAATTAGGTAGCCTAAATGAATGGACATATTCGGAAGAAAAAACAAAAACAAAACACGAACGATCAAAATTGACTGAAAAAGAAAAAGAAAATCTGAATAGATCGCAAAACATAACACTGAGTTAGTAATTTAAAAATCCACAGCTAATATAATGAAATTGTGAAAAACTGAATGCTTCTCCCCTAATGTCAGGAACAAGATAAAAGTTTGTCTCCTAAGAACCAATTCTTTTTACTCTCCTGGGGGTACTATCTCTCCTGTTGTAACCGAATGCATTCCAGCTTCTAATTCACAACTTTCATTTTAACCATAACAGCTAGCTCTAATTGAGACAGTGTGTTAGGTGCTTTATGTGGATTATTTAATTTAATCCCCAACATCAATTCTATTTTACATATAAGGCAACCAGGTTTAGATTTCAAAATTGACCTAATTCACCAAAATTCAAAATTCACCAAGGTGTAAAGTAAAATTAGGTGAATTTTGAAATCTGTCTCTGCCATTTTCTACATGATCTTGGGGTAAGTTACATAACTTCTCTGTGCCTTAGTTTCAAAAGAGGACATTGATAGTATAAACCTCACAGGGTTGTTGCATGTAAGACATACAAAGCACTTGGAAACAGTGCCTGGAACACAGTAAGACTTGATAGGAATTGTTTATTATTATTATTATTATTATTATTATTATTATTATTATTATTATTTACACAAGCGGCATAGAGTAAAGCCAGGATCTGAGGCTACATGTGGTGGACCTGGAGATGCAAAGCCCATGTTTCAGTTCAAGGAAGGACTCGCTTTCCAGCTGTGAAGAATATACTCAGTAGCTGTCTCTATCTAACATCGTGTCAGCGTTTACATTGTAGAGAGCTGTCCTGCTCAAGGTCACAGAATTCCCAGGATAACCTTAGATTTGATGACTGAGTAAAATGGAGTTATAAACCCTAGCCATCTGGCAAAAGGAAAACTCTGGTGGGTAACCAGAGCTCCTTGCATTGGTGGCCAAGATTTTGCCAGGTCTTCACTACAATTCAGTTTCATTTTCTTCCCAATCCTGTTTCTGCGTCCTTCCTTTCATAGTTGTTCATCCCCAATAAATATCTTGCACCCCAAACTCTGCCACCCACCTGTGACATCACACTAACACAACATTTAGAAACCAGGCATGGAAGAAGCTAAGTGGTATTCGACTTAGGATCATTTTTTTAAATGGAATAAATGGGAGAGAGCTAATATTTATTGAATTATCATTATATGCCATGCTAAGTGCTTATTATTCCATAATTTTTTTTAAAAAATACAACAATCACTGTCATCATATAATTGGAGGCATAGGGTGGTTAAATACTTTGCCCAAAGTTCCACAGCTAATAAATGACATAACTGCAACATGAATCAAAATTTATTTGACTTCAAAGCTCATTCATTATCTTGTAATATATTATGGTATATTTGAGGTAGCTCTTAAGTTAATAAGAGTGAAGAAATTTCAATGCATTAAATTAAATCAATAACATTTGTGTTAATTAAAGCAAGTATGTCCTCATAATAATCCTGACAATCGTTTAGGCATACTTTTCCAAAGACCTAGTAAAATCTTGCAGCTAATACTACAGATCTTGATTTGTGTGCGATAGTGCAGTGTCAGGTAGGGACAATTCTTTGAGCATCTTTTTGCCTGACAAGGAATATTTAATTTATCATTCAAGAAAACTAAAAGCTTTCAGAGATTACTTCTAAGGTTTTTGCAGCACTCCTAACTTCAAAACAAAGGCAATTATATAGGTGAATAAGGGTGTTCATCTGAAATATGAAAAAAAATCACTCTTGCTACACTCTAGTGCCTTTAGCACTAGTCAGAATTACCTAGAGGGCATGTCTAAATATTAATTAGTAGGCCCTTTGTTAAATATCCACCCTTACAGAACCATGCTCTGCTCCAATCCTTTCTCTACCACCTATCTAATTATGTCATTCTCCATGTCTCCACCATCCCTAATGTAGATATCATAATAGATTTCCACTATTCTATGGCTAAAAAAAAAAGTACTTAATATAGCCTATAAGCCTGAAAATAGTCTGATACAAAATTAATATTTGTTGGATGAATGAATGAATAAATATATAAATAAATAAATAAGCAAGCAAGCATGCATCTAGAGTTTTAGGTATGTGGTTTGCAATTGTAATTTTGTGTTGTCATTTTGCAAAAACCAACACCCAACCTACAGGACCATCATAGCTAAGGTACATTTATGAGCTCTATGATGCTTTTGGACTAGAATGAGCATGCAGTTTTCTTATGTTTAGGCAACACCTGGCTGGATTGATACCTCAGAGTTCTTCAGAGTAGAATTAAAAAACAAAACTTCCTTTGGGATCACAGAATCAGCAATGGAAGACTCAGTGAATGCATAGAGACAGGAATTACAGCTGGCCTCATATGTCTGGCTATGACTTATAAAGTTTACTTAGTTGATTTCAGTGATGATGGATCCTGCAGATCACCAACACTGCTTGTCCTCTGCTTCTTCCTTTCACCGGAGTGCTTGCCTACATCAAAACTTTAAGATTCATAATTCATCAAGATGACTCTGTGAGTACATCATGAACTGGGCAGATTAGATTTTTGCATATCTTTACCCTCCACAAAGCATCATTGATGAGTCTCACTGTTGGATATAGAGTGATAAGAGAACTATGAGGCAATATGGGGACTAGGGGAAGATAATCTCATTTGAATTAGACAAACGAGGCCCTGCTGGAAAGGAATACCCAGTGTCTCTGGACAAATTTATGAAGTCAAAACAAAAAATAATTACAGTGCAAAAATAGCTGGTGCTGGGTGAACCTGTTTCATTCCTAATGTTGGCTTGCAGCTCTTCATCCTGATCATTCCATCTGGAGATAATTGTGTGATATCATCCATAAAATTAAATCATAAATCAACACAACTAGTGAACAGGCTAGCAAACTGCTCAGAAAATCACATGTAGGTAAGGTGAGAGTTCTCATCTTAATGGGAGGTATGGGAGTGAAATTAAGAGAAGAAGACATGTAGAGGGTGACCCTCAGCATGTCCCCAGGCACACTAGCCGACAGTTGCCTCCAAAGTCCATGTCTCAATAGTCTGAGGACAGCCAACATACTGCCCACATTATCCATTTGCTGATGAGGAAAGAATGCTCTATACAGGAAGAGAATAATGGGTTGCTTTTTAAGGATTTCTGGTTTGAATTGTGGATGTTCAAACTAAGAGCTCTTGATTTCCTTTTCTGATGAAATGTTAACAGTGGTACAAAGTCTGTCCATGTAAGGAAAGTCTTATACAGGAGCATTTGATGAAACGTCTTCTCTTGGCTTAGTTTTGGGATATTTGAAGAGGACACCATGGTGTTTGATTTTCCTAAGGAGGGAACTGTGGTCAATTTGTAGGTTATATTTGGAAAGGGTTTTTCAGAGGACAAGGTATGGTTTGTTTTTGAGTTTTTTTTTAAAGATTTTATTGGGGGATTGGGGGAGGGGAACAGCGTTGGGGATTCAGGGAAGGGGAACAGACAAGTTGCTGTCTTTTTGTTCTTCAGTCTAGTTGTGGAGGATGTTGCTTCACTGGCCCATATTGGTATTGTCATTGCGCTCTTCCCAGATGAGGCAGATCCATTGACGGCCACTGGATGATCGCTCACCGTGGCTATTGGCAGCTCACGCTTGCTGCCGTCTTCTCACACTGGTTGCTTGGCACTCACTCTAGCGTATGGCAGCCCACTGCAGCAGGGGCTGCAGCCTACATGCTCGCCGGGGCTCGCACAGCCCAGCTCCAGGTGGAGCTGTTGTTAGCTGTAGAGGGCAGTGTCACTGGCCCTCATACGTGGGATCCGAACCGAGGCCGCTGGCATCCCAAAACCAGCTCTTAATGAATGCGCCACTCAGCCAGCCCCAAGGTATGGTTTTAAAGTAATTGATTATGATGCATAAAAGAGTAAAGTAATTAAGATAAAGACAGATGTATTGCTCAAATGGCTACTGTTGATTTCCAAAAGTGCATTTTCTGTGGCCAGCAAGTTGGAGAGCGTCAAAAGTCAAAGGACATCTGAGACTCCCTAATAGCTCAGGCTGGAGCAAATGGCCTAGAGGCATATACTTCTTTCAGTTGAGTTATTTGAGATGATAAATCCCATTAGCTTTGGAGATTCCATTTGCAACCATAATGAATGCAAAGTTCAGCTGTACATACCGTCTTGGAATTTTCAAAATGGTAACAGTAATATTAATAGGTGTTGGGAAATTGGCAGCTTATGAGCATCTGTGGTAGGAAGGTCACTATGCCACTCAGCAAAAGTGCAAGTAAAAAAACAGTAAGAAATACAAATTCTTTCTTGCCTATTTTTCTACTTCTGAATAATATTAGGACCAGCAGAGCATGAAAAGCCACAAACTCTAAAAAATGTATAATCTTTTGTTTCATTCTCAATTGTGTTGAGTACTTATCATGCATATATATTGAAGACTATATATTTGTTAAGTATAGGTCTCTACTTGGTTTTGGACATTTCTAAATTTATGGGCAAATCAAAAAATGGAAAGCCTTCATAGGAATAAATACTATTTACTTGTCTTTAATTCTTTCCTTCCCTCTATCTTCTATTCCCGAACCACCCAAGAAGTTTGTTTTCAGCTCTTCATTTTGGCCGAACTCAACCAGAAACCAGAAAACACTACATATCAATTTTATGATCATGAACAACACAAGAATGCCATTTTATCCGATTTATTGTATTGGTAGGGAGTCTTTTAGCTGCAAACCTCAGAATCCTTTAACAATGGGACACAGAAAGGACTTTGAACAACTGGGTCTTGCTAGGTCCCTCTCTGTCCATCACACCTAGTTCATATTAAACTATAGCTGTCCGTGATGATAGCTCCACTCCTGGAGCAGGTCCTCTCAAGTCCTTCTAGGCAGTTAGCTAGGGGAAAGGTCAAAGGGTCTTCATGAGTCTTTTGTTTCTTAAAAATAACCAGCTTAAAATCATCAGTATCCCAACATGCATATTTGGGGGTGGCAAATTCAGCTCCCCCTCATGTGTATGGAGGAAATTGTGGAGGATAAGCTAGGTGGTCTGACTAGAGCCAGGAAGCTTTCTTAAGTTTTGAAGCTACAAAATGAAAGGACTAGATCTTTCTTTTAGAAGAATTACCCTGGTAACAACATGGGGAATGAATTGGAATTGGTGGAACCTAGATTCTAGAAGAGAAGTGCTGGAAGCAGAAGATGAGGATTTAGTGGCAGAAGGATTAGAAAAGATAAAAGCAGATCCAAAATGTCTTTGAGGAACATAATTGAAGTAACTTAACAACCAACCCATTGAATGTGGACAAATAAAAGGAAAAGTTAAAGACTGCATTTAAATTTGTTTGGATGATTGAGTGGATTTTAAAGTCATTAACTGATATGTTGAGACATCTCAATACTGAGTTTGAATGCACTTTATCTTTGTAGATATTTTAAAGGCATTTTTCTATCCACTAGGTAAAAATATCAATAAGTCTGGTACCTCTTGCATTCCACTTATAGCAGAGAAATTGTGAGACAGACATTGAACAACATTTAAGATAGAAACTAAGGGTTTTTGTTTGTTTGTTTGTTTGTTTGTTTTTAAAGATTTTATTGGGGAATTGGAGGAGGGGAACAGCGTTGGGGAATCAGGGAAGGAGAACAGACAAGTTGCTGTCCTTTTGTTCTTCAATCTAGTTGCTGAGGATATTGCCTCACTGGCCCATGTTGGTGTCATCATTGCGCTCTTCCCGGATGAGGCAGATCGGTCGCCAGCCTCTGGGTGTCGCTCACCGCGGCTATTGGCAGCTCACACTGGCTGCCAGCCGCTCACGCTGGCTGCTGGCCACTCACTGTAGCCCATGGCAGCCCACTGCAGCAGAGGCTGCAGCCCACACCGTCACCAGGGCTTGCACAGCCCAGCTCCAGGTGGAGCTGTTGTTCGCTGTAGAGCACAGTGTCACTGGCCCTCATATGTGGGATCCGAACCGGGGCTGCTGACATTCCAAAACCAGCTCTTAACCAATGCACCACTCGGCTGGCCCGGTATTATTTTTATTTATTTATATTTTTAAATCAATGGAGCTGCTTTTTTCATCTTCAGGCTAATTACATTAAAAGACACCAAAAGTTTAAATCTTCCTTCTCAGCTTTTACAACTCAGAGTATTGATGCTATATTTGATTTTTCTCCAAATATTGTGTATTATAATTTAAAGATTTTAAAAATGGTTAGTTTATTGGAGATTGTCTTTAATAATTACCTGGCAGAGGACACTTAAGAAGTGTCTAATATAGCCCACAGATGCGTCAGTGTGCAGAGACCAGGGGAGGCAAGGAAGAATATTTGGAGCAATAAAACTTTATTTACAAAAACAGATGGCCAACTCTAGTTTGCCAATTTAATAGTTAAATATTATCTATCTTGATTACTGAGTTTTTTGGCAACTGCTTAATTTTTTTTTTTGCTCAGGGACACTGCCTCACCCTAGTCCCCAGTTTTGTTGGTACTAAGCCAATAGGAGACTGTTACCAAACAGAAGCTCAGGGCACTGTGTTCAGGTGGAAATGAAAGGCAGGATGATTGAAAGCCAAAAGACTTTATCCTTTAGGTAATCAGTCTAGAGGCCCAGATTAGGAGTCGGGGGGAGCCAGACACACTTCCAGAGGGTTGGAAGAAGCACAGACCTATTTTGAAATATCATCTTTCAAACAAAGTCAGCCTAACCACAGCGCTATGACTTTGAGTAGTTTGATAGGTTAGGTTTCCCTGGACAGAGAATGTGCTGTTAAATATTCTGAAATATGCTAAACAGGAGGAAATAATTTATAAAATGTGATATTTGATTCCGAGTCTTGCTACTAAAAATGTGGTCTATGGACTAAAAACATCATCTGCTTGCTTGTTAAAAATGCAAGTTCTCAGGCCACGTTCCTGGCCTACTGGATCAAAATATGCATTTTAACAATATTCTCAGGTCATTTTTATACACATTAAGGTGTAAGAAGTGGCCTGGCCTCCAAAGTGGAGTACAAAATTAAAATAATAGAACCTTTTTTTTTTTTGAGGCTTTTATTTATTGTTTTTTATCTCATACTTGTACCATTTTAATATTATGTATATATTTTATAATGTATTTATTATATTACCACAGTAGTACATACCTATTATTACTGGGGATATATTCAAAGTTTGTTTTTTTAATCAACAGAAATACAGGACGAAAAATTTTTGGAAACCACTGCTTGAAAGATTGCAACTCTGACAGGCAAGTCTTTGGAGAGAGGGATAAAAGAGGAAAGAACAAGGCTTAGAGGATTCTGATATTCTGGAGTGACCTTCAGGGTTATTAGTCTCCCAAAGTCATGATGACTAATCATTGCATCTATGAATTAGTTAAAATACTCATAGAGCCATCTAGGGAACTTCTTTGCCTAGGTCATCCCCAAGTAGTTTATTATTTTCCTTTAATACCTGATCCTGAAACACAAAAGCAAGTTAGAGTCACAAATCAATGCTTAGAGAAGTATCAAGTGATAAAGAACAAAGAAAATTCAGAATTTTGCACAATCTTTTCTTAGGCTGATAAACAGAGTCATAGCTATTCATTTTAAATTCCTGCTATTGCACTATTTTTTCCTGGGTAAAAATGAAACGCAGATGTATGGTCATTAATGACCCAATAAATGTTCCATCTTCTTGGAACAGGAAAATTTATGTAGAGGTATGTCCCATTTCTAAGATATATTCTCCTGTGTAATTAGTGATGCTTGGACTCAACCATGTAGGTCCAGGATCGGCTTCTTGTTTACTTTCTTGCCCCCTATATCTCCATTCTCTCTTTCTTTCTCTCTTCTCTGTCCTATTTGCTATATATTTCAGGTTATAGGTGATTTAGGTTAATAGAAGAAAAGAAGAAGAATTGGCCAATGGCTCTTGGAAAGATATTATCTTTAGAGCTACCTGGGGATTCAATAAGTAGACATTTTCAAGTAATATTTAAATTCATTACTTTCATATATCTGAATGTGACTTGTGGGGGAAACTGAAATGCCAAATCCTAGGCCAAAGAATTTTCTTTTTGACCTTTGTACTCAAGCTGCCCAAGAACACATGTTTATAGTGCAAAGAAACCACATGTAGAAGATTGCTTCTGTATTCCCTTCCAGTTTGCCATATTGTGCTTTACTCTTACAGGAGGCCATCTGGGTCCATCTTGTTTATGAGTGCTTCCCTTTGGCTTTCCAATCACTGTTAGCAAGCCCCTTTGGCAGACATCCAGAGCTGTCCCAGCACAGATTAAATTCCACTTTTTAGTGAATTATATTACAGTGATTTCTGTTAGCACTTGAATGCTATAATTATGGGAAATTTCTCCAAGAAAATATGAAAATGAGAAGTAATTGGTCTTTGGAAGTTAAAATATGAGATGCAGAGTGATACACAGGAAGAACATAGGATTCAGATAAAAGTTGGTGGTTCAACAACCTTGGATAAATTACTTAATCTCTGCCAGCTTTTTCTGTAAAATGGGAACATATTTATTTACTTTATGGGGCTGTAGTGATTCTTAAATGAGATAAATATAAAAAGTACTTCTCATAAAACTAGGAACACAGAAGTAACCCACGTGGCAACTGTTGGTATTACTAAAATTAGCACATTGATTCTGAACCAATATGTGAAATCTTTCTGAATAAGCCTGGACCACGAAAACCTGATTGAATAGATCGCCAATACCTAAGAAAAAGACCATGTCAGGTAGAAGGGCAAGCAGCAGATATGGCAAAAGAATTAGATATCAGAAAAAAAAAAACAAAAAAAAAAACAACAAAAAAAAACACTGTCAGTGAATTTCCTTACACAGTGGAAGGGAAAAGAAGGCCTTAACCAAACTCAGGTATTTTAGATCCCTAAAATGAGTTGAATGCATTAAGGTACCACATACTGATGCTAATTAGCATTTCAACATTTGAGACATTTAACTCAACAGTTTTTTGTTGTTGTTTGTTTGTTTGTTTTTAGTATATATTCCTAGTCCACACCTGCCAGAGATTCTGAGCTGATTATTCTAGGCATTGGTGTTTTGTAAAACATTCCCAGGGCAGTGAGGTTTGAGATCCACTGATCTAATCACTCTTGTTCCAATCTGACGCTCTCCAATCATCCCTTTGATTTCTCTGTAGCCCTTGTCCACATCAACAAAGTGAGATGACCATAAGAATTTTAAGTATTTCCAGGCCTCGGGCTGAATTTCCCATGATGAACCACTAATGCAATGTTCAATTATGACTCGGTTTCCCATGAAGTTTGACAAAAAAAATGAATATGTGCCAATCATGACAGAATAGTGACTGGTCCCTGAGATTGTTACAATTCTTACTATAAGTTAATAAGTCAACATTGTTTGGCTCTATCTTAGTTTCCTTTCTCCTATTTCACATGACTTAACTCCTTGAGATCTTATCACTTCTAATAATTAAAATTATTTCCCTCTTTTTCGTTTTAAGTCTCCTTTCTCTTTTTTTTTTTCCCTTTTTGTTTCTTTCTGAATAACTTAGTCCAAAAGCCGTTAGAAGCAAACAAGCAATGTTGGCACCTTTATGTGTGGGGGGTGGTCACAGGTGCCTAAAGCAGGGTACTGGAGGCCAAACACAGTAAGGAGGACATTCACGTAAGGTGAGGAGTGGCAGATGACCCAGTGGAGGTCTGAGAGCCCACACAGAGTGAGGAGGAAGTCCACACGGGCAGAGGGTGCTAATGTTGTGTTGCAATAAGATGGTAACAGAGTAGGAGTGGAATAATGTGGACCAATTATGATCCTACTTTTCAAATAACCTGAGAGATGCTGCAACAATGCTTGAAGAACTTAACTCCGGGTTTGTGGATACAAGAAAACACTAAAACAATGTCAGTATAAGATCTACTTTTAGGTCTAAAAATAGCTGCTCTGTTAAATTTGTTTTAACATCTCTATCCCAATCTACAAAGTGAGAGCATCTATTCATTCAATGTACTTTTATTAAGCACTAACTAGATCATAAATGTTGCATTAGACTCTGGCTATAGAGAGTAACAAGACTCATTCCTCTTATTTGAGTTTTCCCTGAAGCAGTCCATATGGCAAGAGCTTAGATGAATCCCAGGAAGCACAAGTAGAGGAGTGGAGAATGTAAAACAAGTACATTAACAAAGATAACCATGTGTGTATTTATGAATGGGCTATTGTCATGGAAAAGCGTGACTCAGTCCTACTGGTGACACTTGAAAGAATCATATAGGACATACTACAGAATTGTCTTAGTGAAGGACAAGGGAGCTGGTTGTGACATTATATCCCTCCAAATATAACCATAACAATATTTCTCAATATGTATGCTCTTCTTGCAATGGGACCTTGAGGCTCTTATATTCAAGAGCTTGGGTCTATATTCCCTCCCCTCGAGTATGTGTGGACTTGTGGCTTTGGTAGAAGTGTTGCTATATTACTTCAGAGGTTGGGACATAAAGAAAAATACAGCTTCTTCTTGTTTCTCTTACATGTTCATGTTTAGAACTCAGTGTCCATGTGAGAAAATCCAAACTAGCCTTCGCACAGAAACTATGTGGGGGAGACACATAGAGGTATTCCAGCCATCAGACCCAGCTGAGGACCCAGCTCCAACTATCTGCCAGAAATGGGAGTGAACAAGCCTTGGGATGACTCCTACCCTCAGTCACCAAGTTACTCTGAGCCTTTTATCTTCAAAAATGAGGTCCAAACATCATGGAACAGAGACAAGCTGCCCTCACTCACTGTGCTCTTTGCAAATCTCTGTCTCCCTGGATTGGTGAGCTCCCAGGCAAGATCAATGTTGTCGTATGGCTCTAAGTTTGGGGTGGTTTGTTATACAGAAGCAGATAACCAGACATGAGAGCATTTATCCATCAATATCCAGCTCTTATTGGTAGTATTAAGTCCCCAGCATAGGAAGTCTACCCTGTCTGGCTGACCAAGTTTCTGCAGCCTTGGTGAAAGGCCTCAGGAAGAGAATGACAAAGATTCAGACATTCAAAGTAGAAAGTTATTAAGGTGTACAGTCCCTGGCCCCTGCAGCTGTAGGCAAGGGCTGAGGTAGACTGAGGGCATGAGGGCGGAGCAATACCGCATCTGCCTCACCTCTGCTTAAATTGCATGCATAGCAGAGTGAAAAATAAACATGGAAACTGACAAGCTGGGATATGCTAAATCCAGTGATAGAGTTAGCATAACTGAGACTGGCAGCTCAAAGGAGAGTCTCCCACCCCAGGCCTCAAAGTATGAGGAAGGTTTCCCAGAAGAACAATTAAGTGAGTGCTTTGGGTTTGTAAAAGAGAAAACCACAGGCCCAAAATGGCATCACTTGTACTAAAGACTATGAAACCACACCTACATTTAATTCCTGACCTAATTGCTCTTTCAACCTTTCAGAACACTAATCTTAATCAACCCAACTGAAAACTTCTGCTCAACACCAACAAAGTAATCTGTCACATGGCCCCTCTGCAGCCCCCATAGAAAAAAGAGACAATTCCTTCCTCACCCCAAAATGCCCTGGTCTAAAAATAGTATTTTTCTTTTGTTAATAGCTCCCTTGCCCCACCCAACCTTCTTATAAAAACCTTCATTTTGGACAACCCCTGGAGTGGCCTTCTACATGCTTCATGGAGTGCTGCTCCATTCATGAATTGTTAAATAAAGCCAATTAGATCTTCAAATTTACCGGGTTGACTTTTGCTTTTTAACAGGCTCCACAGCACCAGGATGTGGGAAGGAGAAATGGGTCATCTCTCCAATATGCCAAACTCCTTTGGAAAAAACATATTTACAGAGACATCTGTTTTTAGGATAGCACTATGTTTTCCTAAAAATGAAGCCCTGTTAGGTTACAATTAAACATGCAGCCACTACCGGCTTCCTTCTCTAGGAGAACAACATTTCAGCCTGCACAAAATTGATTTAATGACCTGTCTATCCTTAAGATAGGGAGAAATACTTTTGGTGTTTTGGTTAGTAAATAGATAATATATGCTCTTTCATATTGCTATTCTGTAAGTTCCTGCTTAATTTAAGAAGGCATCGTTTTTCAAAAACTGAAGATAGAGAAGAGGATATAGAAAATTGTCATTGTCCTCTGAGTAGCTATCTGAGTATGATGGCTTTGTTAAGCACTGTTTTCTTTAACTAAAATTTTGACTCTTTTTATGCCCAATTTTTCTGGCAGTTTCCACAATGTTAAGCAAACTCTTTCGTGTTTATATCTTTGTGTGAATACATTTCTGGTGTTTTGGATTTCTTCACTCTAAGTCAGCTTTTCATTAAAGTATCACATACAGAGAAGTGCACTATTTTAGCTTCATTACTTTTCACACTCGTATAACCAGCACCCAGATCCATAAACAGAATGTACATGACCAGCATCCCAGAAACTCTTGTGCTCACATCTAGGCACCATCTCTGCAAAGGCAGCTGCTATCCTGATTTCTAGCCATAGATTAGCATTCCCTGCTTTAAGCACCATGTAGATGAAATCACATCATGTGTACTCATCTGGGCCTCTTTTTGCTCAGCATTAATTTAGCAAGGCTCCTCTATTTTTTTGTATGTAGTTGTTTGCTTTAATTATTTGATTTTAACTGTCATTTATTAAATTTGTATTTCACTGGAAAAATACTAGAGGTGCATGGTTATTATAGGATATCCTGACATTCTGCTTCCAACTAAGTAGAGCCTTTACTAGGAAGAAAATGGAAAAAAAAATGTTCTGCAATGTGCTATATTACGGTTCTATTTCCTGCGGAAGTTTGGCAAAGACGTAGGAAGGGGAGTGTATTAGTCACTCAGAGAATTTTGTCCTCAGATGTCCTAATTTTGTAGCTGAACAATTCCCATTGTAAGTTAGGATTAATGCTGTTTTGTGGTCTCTGTGTATGACTCTGTATTAAAAATGTAAAAACTAGAGTTTAAATTTAAAGTACCAGTGATGTTTATTTGCTTGTAATATCGTAGTTTGGGTTTATCATCTCTGGTAGGGCTGGAAATTTGGGGCCAAGTATGAGAGGGGAAGGTCTTTCCTAATATGACACATGTTGGTGCCTCTTAAAAAAAATTGATGCAGAAAGGTAACCTTAATTTGGTGGTTCTGTCAGTAAGTGCTACCACAGTGCTATAGAACTGCACAACCTTCATCTTCCTTGTGCAGAGAATAGCAACGTGCTGGGTTGCACCTGACTATTAGGGGGAAAATATTTTTTAACGAATTCTTTTTATTTTTTAAATTTTAAAGATTTTTCTTTATTAAAAATATAACCAACATACAGTATTATCAACATTTATAGGGGTGGCCAGTGGTTAGCTCAGTTGGTTAGAGTGTGGTGCTGATAACACCAAGGTTGCCAGTTTGATCGCCACATGGGCCACTGTGAGCTGAGCCCTCCTTAAAAAATAAAAATAAACAAGCAGAAACCATTTATATACCTACAGAAATGATCACCATGATAAATCAAGTAAATATCTGACACCGTAACATGCTATCACAATATTATTGACTATATTCCCTATGCTGTATATTACATCCCCATGGCTTACTTGTTTTACACCTGGAAATTTGGACCGCTTATTCCCCGTCACCTTTTTCTCCCCTTTCAAATATTATTTTCTATTAATTTCAGATATACAGCATAATGGTTAGACATTCATATAATTTAAGAACTGACCCCCTGACTAGTCTACTACCCACCTGACACTATACATAGTTATTACCATATCATTGACTATATCCCTATACTTTACTTTACATCCCCATGACTATTTTATAACAATCAATTTGTGCTTCTTAATCCCTTCACCTTTTTAACCCACCTCCAATCCCCTCCCATCTTCCAACCATCAAATGTTCTCTGTATGAGTTTGTTTCTGCTTTGTTTGTTTATTTTGTTCCTTAGATTCCGCCCCAAAAGTGGTTACTATTATTATGCCTATATTATCACACACTAGGAACTGAGACTTAGAGAGACTGAGTAACTTGCCAAAAGTCACAGCACTGAAGAGCTGGCTTTGAATGTTAAATGGTCAGACTCCAGGGCCAATGCTTATAAACACCAAGCCACCTGGCCTGTAGTTGAAAGACTCTGTGACTATAAAAAAAGAGGTACAGGGGCTGGCCGAGTGGCGCGGCGGTTAAGCACTGGCTTGGGAAGCCAGTGGCCCCGGTTCGGTCCCACATGTGAGGGCCAGTGACACTGCCCTCAAAAAAAAAAAAAAAAAAAAAGAGGTACAATCGTACAAGCCTCATTGGGTTCTTGAGCTATTTAAATGAGGAGACCCATGTAAAGTGCTGACCAGAGGTCTTGACCATAAGCTTTCAGTAATGTCGGCTGCTCTTATTATTGACAGAATAATGGTGAGAATATAATTAACCTTGCGAATTTTATGGGGACATGGCAATGGTGTTGAATTTAACACTTCCATAGGTGACTATGTATAAGATGGAAGACAGCCATGGTGTGGCGGGAAGGGTGTTGCTTTAGACTCAGAGCACTGCTCTTTCCTTTTATAACTGACTTTGGCAAATCACTGAACTGCCATGAATCCACTCTGCATTTCTATCATGGAAACAATAATTGCTACCTTTCAGAATTTGTATGAAGCATATATAAAAAGTGCCCTAAAAATGTCTGGCACATAATGGAAACTTCGCCGAGGTTAATTTCCTTTTCAACCACCTCTGTGACTCTACACTGGAAGATGGAATTGTGATCAACCAGAGGAAGTTTAGATTTGGTCCAAAAATTGTTATCTGAATGAGCTTCCTCAAGAGAAAGTGTTGGCTTATGATGGTAGATGACGTGCAGATGAAGGTTGGGCTGGGTGAACTTTTTGATCCTTAATCTTTTAACTACCACGGAACCAAGAAAATATTCAGTCTTTGAGAAAGTTCCCTCAAAATCACTCAAGCCATTGCAGTTTTTTACTAAATCTCAGGATCCACTAGCCTTTTCGACAGTAAACAACAGTGATGGGAAGACAGATTCGCAGGTGCTGGTCACTGGTGGGCTTCTTGGCATCTTTTTGGCCAAACCTTTTTTCCTTCTGTAATTTGAGGTGGTGGTGGTTTTCCTAGTGACAGGATCTAGGATGATGCGTTATTAAAATAAATTCTAAAACATTCTGTTCATTGTATAATTTTGTTTTCTCCTTTTCAAAGAGCCAGGGCTTTTGCATCTTTCCTTAGACTTATGCTGAGAAAAGGTAATGTGAAGGAGGAAAGGAAATAGTGGAATGGCACTGGAGGTACTAAAGGAAAGAAGAAAAGTGTTTCCCAATCCAGGAAGGGGCTAGAAACCATCTATCCTGTGAGCAGGGAGTATGTACCACCCCCTATGCTGGGAGCAGCCCTGAGGAGGCAATGAGATCTCAGAGAGGAGCTGCCTTGTGGACACAGAGAACCTGAGGAATTGAAGTATGTGAAATCAGCTGCTATTACCATGAGCAGAAGCAGCAGGTAGCAATCCTGGAGGAACTGAGCAAGGCTTGTCAGTGGACATCTTACTGGGAATTGATGAGAAAAATTGGCCCAGGACAGTGACTGGATAAAACCCTGGGAATTCCTGAACTCTGCTGGGGGTGGGAGTGGGGCAGCATCCATAAGGGCTGAGAGCAAATCTTCCATCAGTCTGGTGAGATAAAATCTGAAATCTGATTTAGGCTGATCCTTAAAAAACAAAGACTTGTGATTATTTCGAACACACCTGGTTTTGTAGCACAAATTTATACTTTCCATAAATAGAAACCCATTGGAGAGTTTCCAGTGTAAGGTCATAGTATCCCCATCTCTCCTAATGATTAGCAAATTTTCCCACATTAACCCTGTCAAAGGTGGAGACAAAGAGACCCTAAGAGATATGAAGTGATTGATCCAGCCACAGCACCACCGGCTTGAGAAATGCTATCTCGATATGATAGTCATTATTTCAAGCAATAATTTATTTCTGCTCATGATGTTTATGGAAACCTGATAGAGGATGGAAACAGAGCAGTGCTCCCCTAGGGCCCTTCAAAGCCCTGTTCCTGACCTTCCTTGCACAGCCTCCACATTGCTTCTACCTGGTTCTGAGAGCACAGGGCTGAGAGAAAGGGATTAAAAAAGTGATTAGTGATTGGAAAGGACTTCAGTATCCTGAGATGAAAAGTGCTTGGTAAGTCTGAAGTGCCACTTCTTGAAGGATTACCTCTGTTTATGCTTTCATTGCCACTTGATAGTGTTTAAAGGAAAGGCTGATTTCAAAAATTGATCCCTTTACCCTTTGAGCTAGCCAAAGTGGGCAGAATTGAAAAGGGATTTGAGACTGCTACTGGCAGCTTTGTTGTGGAGGCCTGTTATCATCCCTACATGAGGAGAGTCTCCCAGGCTTGGCTGGCCTTGAGCAATTAATGAAGGCTCCTATGGAGTCACCTTAATCTCTTTCCTGCTGCAGCTTGCACACTTGAAGGTAGGTGAGAGAGATGAGCTCCTGAGAAGGGAGGAAAAAGGGCAAACAAGCCTGTGATAGTCAGGCAGTGGATGCTCACACCTTGGGCCTCTGATGGGTGGGCGACTGGGTGGGGGCAAGGAGAGACAATAGGAGAGACATTAGAGAAGTGGACTCCAGGAGATGCTCATGATCTCCAGTCACCGCAGGGTGATAGGCCCGTCTGCCATCTTTGTAAGCTGTGATGCCCAGAAAGCTGTAGCTACCTGCTTTGTTTCTGCCTTATTGCCACCTTTCATCTCACACCAACTTCCTTCTCTTGAATATCTTCTCTTTTCTTATAATTTCTATTTCTTTTTCCTAACATCTCAATGGAAGTAGAGACTGTTAGAGCTTGCAAAGCATTCAGCAGTCATCTGTTCAAATTTTGCACTTTATAGAAGGGTAATTGAGAAGTGTGAATGACTACACTAGCTTATGCCAGATCTAGGAACATGAATTTTGATATTCCGAGTCGTCTCTGGGGATCTTTATAGGATGTCCCACGGCCTCCCCCGTCTTTTTCCCTCCCCTCCCCTCTCCTTCCTTCTTCTTCCATTTCCTCCTTTTTTCTCTCCTCCATACAATGGTGTTAGGAAGTAGGAAATCATTGTTCTTGTCTGACTGTCACCAAACTGCCATGTGACTTGCTGAAAATCACCTAGTCTCAGGTCTTCAGTTTACCCATTTGTAAAATAAAGGATTGGATTAAAGGGTGCAGAAACAGTGACAATTCCATGTTTTCACCAAATCCAGCTCATTTTCCTCCTAGGCATATGGGAAGACTACATTTTCCAGCCTATGCTCTGTTCTTTTGGACAAGATGACTGAATTGGGGCCAGCAGAAGGATTGAAAGCAATATATCTCACTCCAAGGCTTGGTCAGAATCCATCCTCCTTGCTCCTCCTCTCCTTCTGAGGTGATCTTGGAGGCCACATATGGAAGCTGATAGCATTCCAAGATGGAGAATTACTGTGGAGAGCATTAGGCTCTCCCTAAGGCCGCATACCCCTTCTTTACATCTACTGCATTGGACCATGACACGACAACACAGAACCTTTATTACATTACTGAGAAGCAAGGATTGTTAGTTATAGCCCTTAGCAGTCAGCATACTCTGACTAAGAAAACCTTTCAGATCCATTTCAGCCATAATACACTAACATTTTACTTTATTTTATTCTTCTTCATTCAACATGTATTAAGCTCCTGCAATGTACCTACCAGAAATTGTTTTAAAATACAAAACCTCATTTTTGTCAGGAAACTTATTGCCCCAAATCTAATTCAAACATGGCCGGAGGAAATTCAGTTATATGAGGCATAAACTGCTTTTGATTTCTCAGTCTTTCCTTCCCACCACCACAGTACTAAGGACCGGGAAAAATGGCTTTCAGTTGCCATTATCCAGCACTATTTTAAGAAATTCTCAAAGCAATTATTAAGCACCAACAGGCCAAGTTACAAAGGAATGAGAGGTAGAAGTGTTTCAAATCATGGGGCTGGTGGGATCTGGAAATGATTCAATGCTATCCACCCCAGAGGACTGGACTATGTGACACCACTTAGCAGGCCCATGGACAAGTACTCTTTATCCTCATTAGAACTGTCAGTTCCTTACTGGCTTTGGTGTCCACTCCCACTCTCAAATTCTTGAGGCACATTTTTTTCTTCTCAGCATTGCAGCTGAGCACATCCATCTGGCCAGTGAAAGAATATAACAGGGCATATTTTCAGCATGACCAATTAGATGCACAATTCCTATTAACAATAACAGGACTTATGCTCCAGATTCTTCCTCCATAAATCCGGTCTTTCCCCTCGTGAGCAACAGATGGGTTTTCCACAATGGCTCATTACCTCCTGGCTCGGCTCCGCTGCCAGAAGTGAAATATAAAGTTATTTATGGATGAAGAAAGATGCATAAGTCACTGCAGGTTATTTTCTGCCATCTTTTTTTGTTTATTTAGTTAGGGTGTTTTTTTTTTTGTTTTTTTTTTTTTTTTATCGCTCAAGATGAACACATTAGAGAAGATGGCAGTGTCCCCACTGGGAATGGAGATGGATGTCCCTTCACCTTGGTTACTTTTCCTGAAGGCCACCGATCTCTGAGGTGATGCTGTATTTCCCACAAGTAATGGTGATTGGGGTATTTCCATAGAGAAGATAACTCATTCCTCAAAGCTCTTCTAGACTCTGACAGGCACCATCTTAGTGCCACTTAACTGCACATGATACATTTGAGAAAAGAAAAATTGCTTCCTCAAGGAATGCCAATATTTTCTAGAACTTGACATCTCATGCAGATAGAAATGATTCCTCTGTCAACTGGGAGAGGACAGGGAAACAGGCAAAGAGATTGACATGCTAGATGTTATATGGGAAAGGACACAGTAAAAGGATAAAAACCCATGAAGAAAAAGGAGAAGAGAGATGGGAAGATTGAGAAAATAGCACCAAACGTAATGTTCTCAGACTGAATGCTAAGCTAAGTAGGCTGTGATATGTGAATATAAGCCTATTCTGTCCAGTTCTTCCCTATGCAACCCCTCAAATACTATGTATGCCTTAGTTTCCTCATCACTAAAATGAAAATAAGAGGATATCATATGATTATGTGACAATTATGAATATTTCAAAAACACAATAGTACCCACCATACAAAAAGTGCTATGACTGTTTGTTTACATAAAGAAACTCAAACCAGCAGTGGACATTAATTATTTTATCTCCCCACATGGTTCAATGGGGTTGCAAATTGTAGGAGCTTTCTTGCCTCTTAGGCACAGGAGTAGATACATTAGCCAATTCATGCTCTTCCTTAGGATATTTTTGAATGGGTTCAAAGGAAAGATGATCAGTCCCTCTCTGAGTTATAAATCCAGGTGCTTCCAGAAGCCATGACACCTACTCTGTGGAAAAGCTGATTATCAACAGGAGAGATGAACCCAGCACAGAGGGAAGCACAGACAAGAGATGAAGAGTCCTAAGCAGGCTTCGGTTCCTGATTTCATTGGCTTCTAAGCCAGTCATGTCCATGCCCTTTCTGAACCTCTTTTACATGAATCAACATGCTCCCTTTCCTGGGACAGGGGGAAAGGCATAATCAGTTCAAATTGAGTTTCTGTCCCAACAACAACAAATTTACTGAAAAAAGATCAGTATTTCCTGGAAAATATAGCTCCCTGTGCTCCTACCCACCCCCTCTTCAGTTTTTGCTGGAGGAAATGAACTTGGAGATAGAGATAGAGGTAGCAGTAGAGAGAGATAGAAATAGAGATGGAGGGGGAGAGAAAAAGAAAGGGAGAGAACTAAAGAGATATTAATAGATAGATATCACGAGGTATGGGAAAGGAGGAGATCCATTCTAAAAAGACACACAAGAAGTAATGCTAAGGTTATTTCTATACCACAAACATGCAAATAACAGAATCACAAAGCCCCAGAGCTGAGAATTACCTGCTAGGTTTCACTCAGATGATGTGATTTAAGACTTTGCCTAGAATTAGTGAACACGGGGATGCTATTTCTTCTGAGGTTGTCGATAGCTCTAATGATGAAGATGGTTATTCCTCACATTGAAATAAACCTGACTTGGCACAGTGTCTCCTCATCAATCCTAGTACTTCCCTCTGGAAAACTCTTAGTATCCTACCTATTCATTGTGAGAAATACAATAGTTGAACACAGTTTTTTTCCTCATCAGTCTTTTCTTCCATGGGAACAAACACCCTACCAGAAACATTCCATTAAATATTACTGAGAGCTAAACTTTTGGTTGCTTGAAAATCACCAGGGTTGGTGGAAAGAATGTTTGTTGCATGTCAGGCCAATAACATGGTGAATTGTGGCAGGCGGTCTGGTTGCAGTCTATCACGTGAACAGTCTTTTAGCAGAAAGAATAGGTCACTGCTCAGTTGCAATTCCAGGCACTGGTGACCTGACTTTTGCAACTACTAAACCAGAAGCTAATTGGTAATATATAAATGCCATCTCATTTTTTCCTAGATTGATTTCCTTTATAATTGACAATAATTAAAACAGATATTATGCTAAATGATATCCTGTGGTTGATAGAGTTTTCATTTAAAACAACATAGGCTGCAGGGAGTCTACTGAAACACTGCCTACCTTACCTTTACAAGTTGTAAGTGAAAAGAACACATTTTTGACACCTAATTTCCCTGAAACTGTGAAAAGAAATTAAACACTATAACATAGAAGAATTCTTTTCTCCCGACTTCAAGTGTGTTTTTTTTTGTCCTGGAGGTTTGATCCTAGCTGGGATTTTATTCCTATTTAGAAAGCAGAAGTAATAAAACAACTCTAGCTGGTCTTTAAAAGTAAATACCATCAGTAAAACCGGCCTTAAAAACAAAATAAGCAGAACAAAAGAAAAAAACAAAAACATACAGTAGTTGTAGCATTTCAAAGGACTGACACATTTTCTCTATAGTATTGGCGCTATAAAAAATGTCACTGGACATTCTGGAAATGCTAATAGATTTTCAAATCTTTTTGAAAGACTACATCACAGACAATTAGGGCATCATTTAACCTTTGCCATTTTTATTTAACTAATGGTGTAACTGTGATGTTCAGAGCACCAGGAAACATGTACCTGGATAACATTCGCTTCATTGTTTGTATCACTTAAGCACTGCCACAGAGATGTTGCTCAAATTATAATTATATACCATTATACATCTATTTAAGTGACTAAAATCATAAAACCTGATACCATCAAATCCCGAGGAGAATGTGAAGCAACTAGAACTCCTATACATCCCTGTAGGTGATGCAAAATGGCATAGCCACTTGAGGGAACAGTCTGGCAATTTCTAATAAACAGGTACTCCCATATGACCCAGTGATCTCAATCCTAGGTACTGACTCCAACTTAAGGGAAAACATATGTCCTCATCAAAAGTTGTGTATGAATATTTGTAGTACTTTTAGTCATAATTGCCAGAGCCAGAAACAGCTCAGGGTCCCTCATGTGTGGAATGGATAAACTGGTGGGCAGCCACACACTGGAATACTACTCAGTAGTAGAAGAAAAAATTACTGATAGATGCACCAATCTGGATTGATCTCAACTGCTTTATGCTAAGTGGAGACAGACACAAAATACTACATCCTTTACAATTCTATTTATATGACAACCTGGAAAAGGCAAAACTATAGAGACAAATCAGTGATTGACAGTGGCTGAGACTGGTGGAGGAGAATGACTGCGAAGAGGCATGAAGGGACTTTTGGGGTAATCAAAATGCTTTGTCTTGATTGTGGTGGTAGGTTCATGTCCAGATGCATTTTTTAGAATCCATAGGATGGTATACATAAACAAGGTGAATTGTATTGCTGAGGAATTTTATATTAATAAATCTCCATTTAAAAAGTGCTATACAACAAACCACTCCAAATCTCAGTGGCTTAAAAATATCACTTAATGTCAAAGCCCCGTGGGTTGGCGGAATGGTAGGACAGTTGATTTGGCTGGACCCAGTGTAGCAGCTGTTCTTGTTGGAGGTCCACAGATCTGGGTCGAACCTACAAGTTTCCGTGCACTTGAACCTGCAGGATGTCTGCGGTATGTTCTCTTGCTGATAGTAGAGGTGCTACAGAACAAGCCCAACTGCAGAAGACTCTTTCAAGTACATGCTTACATTCCATCTGCTAAAATTCCTTTTGGGAAAGGAAGTCCATGACAGCCCAAATTCCAGTGGCTGGGAAGGAAACAGCTCTGGGGAAGAAATGCATGGCAAACGTGTAAATGAAGCATTGGAACCATAATCCAATCCTACAGAAGGCTTTTTATTGAATTACAATTTAGTAGTATCCTCCCATGTTTCTTTAGGGATGGTAAGCAGGAATGGTCATCTGAAGATTATTTTTGCTTTTTTTGCATTATCACTGTTGAAAATTTGTTTTTGTGTTTTTTTTTATTTTACTTGTGCTCTAATCACTAGGATCTTCACTATACATTTTTAGAATTTAGACCGATAATCATGCTCTGTTTCCTGGAAAACAGTATAGCCAAGTTTCTCAGACAATTAGAAATCTATGAATCATTTTGATTACTTTCCATGTTAGTAACCAGGAAACTCAAAGCCAAACCTGTATTGCTCAGCTGAGACAACCATCATATTCCAGGTTCTTTGCATGTTTCTCCTTTACTCTGCAGGGTTATAAGCTTTTTCTAAATTTATATATGCACTTGCCTTATTTTCTTTGTGATTTTATTGCAAAATTTATAAATACCATTTTGAAAATAGGCAGAGATACCGAAGGAGAAAGCTCATAAATAATGCAAAGAATAGTGGATGGGGAGATAGAATATTTATGTTCTAATCATTTCTTTGAAAATATTACCTGACCTTTGCAAAAGTCTTGATCTCTCGAATAAATCTCTCTCTCTCTCTCTCTCTCTCTCTCTCTCTCTCTCTCTCTCTCTCTCTCTCTCTCTCGGTTTGTTAATCACCTTAAAAACTAATTATGTCTCTCACTCCTTACTTTGCAACATAGTGGAAGAAACCTGAAATTAAAATGCATTTTTGGTGGGCACAACAGACTCTGTTTATAAGCCATTTCATTAAGTGAATATACACATGTGACTTTGGCCCTTGAGGAAGTCCATATTGTTCTTTAAATGAAACAAAAGTGTCTCCTTGATTTTTTGCAATGGTTTTGCCTGCCAAGTGGCTTAGGAGATTTGTGATAAGTAGAAGGTGCAACTTCAGGTCACTTGTGGTTTCAAACCTGCACAGAAGGATGACAGGTCTTCAGTTGCTGACAGTCATGAAGTCAGCAGGTGGTCTCAGGATGATTTTAAGTAGAAGGCTGGCCAAAATCCCAGTAAGATCCTATGGGATTCACTGTGTCAAAGCCAAGGTTGAATGAAGTGCAGATATAAGGGAGCTTGATTACCCACAGAGGGGTCGCTTCTAGGTTCATGAGTCTTTAAAATGGCATCCTTTGGTGAGAAGGTAGTGAGGGAACTCCCAGACGAGAATAATTCATTCTCTGACCCATGTGTGTGCTTCCCAGACCTGCATTGTCTCACTGGGCAAATGTCACAACTTGCAGTAATCATTTATTTCATCATAAAAAACAAAAAAGTGATTTAAATGGGCAATTATTTACAATTTTCAAGAAATTTGAGCCATAAGATTTGAAATCTACATGAGCCCAGAATACATGTTTGAGTTTATCAAAGTTTTAAGACCCATGCATGTGTTACAAGAAGCCTTTCATCAGTGTAAAATTATACCTTAGGACTCTGTTTCTCAAAAAGCACAGCAGGTAGGAAAGTATCACTCTCTCTTTGTCTGGTAATTTGAATGTTAATCAACTAGAAGTCTCCATTTACAGAGAGACATGTGTAAAAACATAAACCTGCATTAGAATCACCTACATTTTGTATTAAAAATGCTAATTGGGAGGCTCCTTTTGGACATGCTGAATTAGAATTGGAAAGGCAGGATTCTGCCTGGAGTTTGAACAGGTTCCTCAGCTGATATTAAAAGATGAATGCTATCATGATAACCACAATATTTAAACAGAGACTACCCTAAATCATATTTCACAAACCTACTTTCTTGTTTCCCCAAGGGCATGTAACCACAGAATAAACATGGAGTCCTACCCCAATTTTTTTCACTCTTAAAGTAGTTTAACTTGATACCACTAAGCATTTGTATTTTAACTTATAACATAGAATACAAAAGTAGCATGACTTTTTTTAGATAAAACAAGAATGTGTAAAAAAAAGTTTTTGCTTGTGGGAGGCTACTTTCAGGTATGCTTCCTAGTTTTATTTTGTTTTGTTTTTCATACTTCACTGCCTTTAAAAGATTTGTCTGGAAGGTTTGCAAAACATAGGAAAAAATAATGAAGGAGAAAAAGCTGCCAAGGTTACAATCATTCCTTATACATTTATTTATTCATTATTTATTCATTTACGAAACACCTACAACATGGGAGGAACCTGGAAAATACAACATAAGGTCCTTATCTGAAAAGAGACAGAACAACTGTAACAGGAAGTGAACTGTGCGCTCCTGGGGCCCACAGTAGAAAAGAGGGGAATGTCTGTGGGGAATGGATAGGTAGGGAGGGGATTTAAGCAGTTGTGCTGATGAACGATTATAGGAGGTTTATCTGAAGGAATGGCATTTGTACTGTGCCGTCAGAGATGAATAGGATTTGGAACAGTAGGGACGGGAAGGATGTCTTGGACTGAAAGAGCGGACATGAGCAAAGAGAAAATGGAAGAAAGGTAACATTATTAAGCACCCTCAGTAAAGTCCCATGTGCCACAATAGGTATTTCAGAGTGATCTTTTGACATTTAAAACTCAGTTGAAGTGAAGCCTCCTTTAAGAAAACACCCCCCTGGAACCTTTTCAGTCCTTCAGCTTTGTTATGTTGTCCATGTTTTATTTTAAATACTTAATCACAACCAGTGCTCTATTTATTTGTTAGCTTTATCTCACCAGGGGTGGTTATTTATCAATGGAAGTGTTCCCCTCAGGAAAGCAGACTTGATGGGTGGGTGGTGAGCCTTTAAAGAGCTCAAGCCACACTTTTCAGAGACTGGTATTATCGACTATCTCAGATCAATGCTGAGGTTGGGATTGTTCATTTGTTTAACAGATGTTAGAAAATATTTTTCATCAGTGAGAAAAAAACAGTGGGATTAGAAATATTATTCAGGCACCTCTGACCTTGCATGGATCTAGAAAATTATACTCTGCGAGGCCTAGCAGCATGATCATGTATATCAGCATTTTGAGGGAATTCTGTTGCCTGAACAGATCAAGGTTAGCTGAATCTCACTATTAGAAGGCCTTTAAGTGATTCCTTTCACACAAAGGTGATGGTCTGAGGCCTTAAAGGATGGGGAACTGGGACCTCATCAAGCTTATAAAACATCCGATTATTTTTGGGCTGCCTTTTAAATAAATGTTTATTTCTTGTTATTGTTTTTTGTTTTGTTTTGTTTTTTGTTTTTTTTAAGGGCAGTGTCACTGGCCCTCATATGCGGGACCCGAACTGGGGCCGCTGGCTTCCCAAGCCAGCGTTTAACCACAGTGCCACTCGGCCGGTCCTAAATAAATGTTTAAACGTTTAGCAAAATGAGGTCTCAGACTTGCTATCTTTTTAACACATCATTTGATAATGAGATGGTAGGTAAAGACTGTAGTCTTCATCCACTCTACTAGAGACTGCAAGTATTTACCAGAAAAAAACTTAGTAAGTGTAAATAACCAAACAAGGCTGGATAGGTCTATAGCCAGGCCTCTCCTTCTTTGATTACGTTTTCTCTCTATGCTCTCATATCTGCCTGTATATACACCTGTAATACTTCAGAGTAATTACTGGCTTCATCACCTGTCTCCTCCTCTTGACCATGAGTATCCTAATGATGCAAAAAAAATCCAGCCAATTTTTGAACATGTATATGTTTAGGTACCTTTTGGTAAATAGAGATAAACATCCAAAAGCCCTAAAACAGGTGAGATTTTGCTACATCATCTTTCCATCTTTAGTTACAAGATTGTAATACACCGATATTTATTAACTAGACATCTATTGATAAATAAAAAAATCACAAGAACAATCCACACAAATCCTTCCAAAGGCACAATCGAATCTCACCTTTTAGTTTTTTCAGATGTTGTAACCATCACCTTGCATGGGGGAAGATTTAGTTGAGGTAGCCCTGCCAATGTGCCAAAGTCAGGACACTGTTATCCCTTCAGTAAGCACCTGGCAGCTAGAGTCCTTCAGTTTTACAGGACCATTTAGAGGTCAGCTCTCAGTATCATCTCTCATGGTAAGGCCACACACCTCACTGTACTCTTACATCCTGTTCCTGCAAGACTAAGAAATAGCTCTAAACAGCCAATCCATCCATCTTGAATACCTTTTACTTCACCAAAGCAAACTACTTCCCACATTCATCATAGTCTCCAGGTATTCATTTCACAAATAAAAACTAATTCCTGATAGTTACCATGCTCATTTTAAAATGTTTGGTGTTATTTAAGGTAAGGATATCAGATATCCTTGCAATAATGGCTCCCGATAAGAGGTTATCAGATTAGAGTGCTAGCCAAACAACACTGAGTGATCTTTCTGAAGTGGGATGCAATCTGTACCTTGGTTGTAGCTTTGTCTAACATTCAGAGAATACCATTTTTTCTGTGCTAAACTTTTTTTTTAATTATGCATATCTTAAACCTGACTGCAGGGACCTCGGTTCATTGGACTTTGTAATCCCAGGGCTTTGCAATGTCACACAGTGCGTGCCCCTTCCTTAGCTGTTGAATTGACTATTAAATAACTTCACGAGTAAACACATGAATCAATCAGTGACACCATTTATCCCCACTACAGCCCTGTGAGATATTATCACCAGTTTATAGATTCAAAAGCTGACATCTAAAGAGGCGAAGCAAATTTCTCAAGGCTAGTCCATTTACAAATAGAAGAACTAGTGCTCTGAATAAAGTGTGCCTGATGTCAAGTCCACATTCTTCCCACAGCTCAGGCTCACCAACCATGTGCACAGAGCTATGGAAGATCACGCTATGCTTTGAGAAACATAAGTTCGGTTTGGTACAATGTTACCATGAGAATTATGAAGATAGTCTGGGGAAATTGATGGTATTTATCTGAGAACCAACTGTTTTTATTTTATAGGTACTGGTGATTCATCAAAGAATCTCTTTATTTATTTTTTTTTTTTGTAAATAGTGACCTGATTCCAACTACACTTTAGAAAGATGGATCTGGGAGTAGTTTAAAAAATAATTTGAAGTTAGAAAGAGGTAAGAAGAAGGAAGTCTAAGTAGAAAGAAAATGGCAAGGGGAATGGAAAAGAAATAAATGGGTGAAAAATAATTAAACTTAAAAGGACACTGTGTAGTGACTTGTTGACTGTGGATAATACAAAGGGGTAGGAGATGTAACTTAAAACTAGTTTCTGGGGGTCGGCCGAGTGGCGCATTGGTTAAGTGCTGGCTTGGGATGCCAGCGCCCCCGGATCGGGTCCCACATATGAGTGACACTGCCCTCAAAACATAAATAAATAAATAAATAAATAAATAAATAAATAAATAAATAAATAAAAACTAGTTTCTGGGTAACTGCAAAAATTAGAAATATAAATAGTAGTGTACAGGGTGAAAGCTGTCTCCTGGGAAAATTACTTCCCAAATTCCATGCCAATGTGCCTTTTTTATTACGTCATGTCATCCTGTTCAGAGCCTCAACCTTCAGAGCTCTGGGCTGAGTAGCCACCAATGAAGATACACATCAGTTGTGGACTCTCCAAAGTAGTTTTAAATACTTTTCAAACTCTCAAAATATTTTTAAAAGCCCACACAATCTCACAAATAGACAGTAAGCATCGGTGCAAGTTTTAATGAGGGAACCAGCAGATTGACAAAGCTAGTTCAAAGGCAGATAAGAGGGAATGAATGTGTATTCATGTGTTACTTCGAAAGAGAAAATAAATGTATAGTGATTGAATGAAAAACATGATCAAATGATATTTCTATATTAAATACAATGCTAATTCATGTTCCACAACATAATAGAAGAGGCTCTATGGTTATCTTCTCTAACAGACAAAAGTCATTTGCATTGCTATCAGGAATAAAGAAAAACTCTTTTGCATACCTATGAGACAGAAATAATTTGCTTTCAATTTTCTAAATTTAACATCTTTACAGAATTGTAAGTTTATTGAATTATAATATATACTGAAGGGTGCCAAAAAATGTATACAATGGACTCTTTGGTCACTGTTGCTAAAGCAGTAGTTCACCGTAATCAGAACGTAATCAGGATGCTGATGGTAGCCATTTTGAGCACCTCTTGTAATTGCAGAAGTCAAACGTGACTGGTAGTCATCTTTTGTTATAGGTATATATTGAGTATTAAAATTTTAATACAGTTTTCCTTTCTTAAAATGTGGATACATTTGTTTGGCACCCTCTGTGCATGCCCTAATGAATAGTAGTAGGAAGCTACATCCCTGCGGAGACTCCTTAGCCAAGTTGGATGCGCTCCTATGACATCACAAGTCACAATCATCTTTTCATTTCATTTCCAAACTTTGGGCAATTTTAATTCCTGGGATACATGTTGTTTTGCCTGCCATTCACATTTTTCTGGTAACTCTCCCTTTCTCCTGACTCCATCCAAGCGATTTCAGCACAGCTCAGGTGGTTAGTAACTGGCAGCCCTGCCCCCAGGGTGGACTCGATCCAAGGCTGTGGAAGTGGCTCAGGAGAGGGCTAGAGGCTTGGGAATTACTGTTTTTCAACTTCATTCACTTCACTCAAAATTTGCCAAATTGAGTGAAATCATGCTAGGTATGTTGTTTCAATTCATCAATCTACAGTTTGTGGAGCTGGATTTTTGGTAGTGATTGTAATAGAGATAAATTACATGAATAAATTGGATAGTGAAACTCCACTTTATTTTATACTGTCAAATATGAGCATACAAATTGACATCTTTGCTTCAGAAACTGATTCTATGTAATGCCAAACCATGAAATAAATATTTATATTGAAATTGTTTTGTCTTTAATTTTTACTAACATATTTTGTTTCTCTTTTTTTAAGTGAAGGTATAGGGTAATCAATAATCTTTTCTTAAGAGAGACTCTCCTTCATTCCAAGATTATGTCCTACTTTTTTTTCATGTTAAAATGTACTTTATGTGCGTATGCAAAGATGGTGATAGAGAATGTAGATATTTTTGTTTGTTTGATTTTGTCCTTAATATTTTTACCAAGAAAAATAAATGTGGATAACCTTATGTCTATTCCTTATTTGCTTCTTTGTTCGCTTGCTTAGAGATTAGCTTTCTTAAGAAAGCCAAGTCTGGAAATCATCCGAGAAAACCCGAGAGAGCAAAAGTCTTGTTAATATTTCTATTGTTCAGAGTCTAGCTGCAAATGTTATAATTTCAGAAACCAGAGTCGTTTTCTTGCACACCAAGTGTAGGTTAATTCACTTGGGGTAGTCGTCCATTAACCAAGATAGACATAGAAAACCTAACTTTGAATATAGGGAAAAAAAAAAAAAAAAATATATATATATATATATATATCTCAATTGATTAAATTGAATTGAAATTTGGATTCTAACCACAGGAGGGGATGGGATAATTTAGTTCAAGACTTTGCCCTGACCTTATACCACTCCACGTGCCAACTACAATCAGGGTGGCTGGTAAGCAAGTCATCAGAACAAGGAAAGTTGTTCTGGACTCAAGGACTTGAATGATTGATGGCTTCAGGCTTGCCGCTGGGAGTAAGATTGCTGTGTTAAGGAATCCTCTTTCCTGGGCAATGCCTGGGTAGACATTGCAAACATTGATATCTATGCATCTTTTATTGGCCACCAGGCTAAGGAAACCTCTTTTTTAGCCACACATCTTTCTATTCTGATGAATGTAATACCTAATGTCAGAGTTCTCCAGGGCTGGTAACAATTCTACCTCTTTAAGAAATCTTTACATGTTTTTACTCTGACACATAATGTTTGATTCTAAGAAGTGACCTTCTGTTTTTCTTTGATATATTTTTTTTCTTTTATAAATCATCACCACTCCTGTTCATCCACCTCCACTGTATACAGTAGTCACCATTCTCTTTAAAAGTTACAGAGATTGATTGAGGTCTTATCTGAAGTATAAAGACATCATTCATCTATGAGTGTTTGGTCCCTCTCTATACCAAACCAAAGATACTCACTGCTATGGACTGAATGTTTATATCCCCCCAACACTCGTATATTAAAGCCCTAATCCCCATGTGGTGTTATTTGGAGGCTGAGCATTTGAGAAGTAATTAGGCTTAGATGAGGACATGAGGGTAGAGCCCTTATGATGGAATTGATGCCTCAATAAGGTGATACAGAAACCAGGGCTCACTCTCTGGACCAAGGGAGGACTCAGCAAAGAGGAGGCCCTCTGTAAACCAGACAGTGGGCTCTCACCATCCTGGCTCCCTGAGACTTCCAGCTTCCAGACAGTGAGAAATAAGTTTCTGTTATTTAAGCTACCTGGTATTCATAGGTTTAATATTTCAAATCCACTTGTTTATGACTTCAGTGAAGTTGTTTTAATCCACTTGTTTATGACAAAGACAAAAAAATGTTGCTTTGATATAAGTATGAAGTAAGTTGTGTCAGGATGTCATCATTTCACAGTGTTCTGATATAAGAATGGAGTATGTCATGCCAGGGTGTCATCATGCTATAGCTGTTGTCATTGATAAGCAGTCAACAGCGCAGGTGCTGGGGGGTTTATTGATAAGAACATGTGGAGAAGCAACTATGGCAAGGGGGCATTTACACTATAAATACTGACAGTTGTGAGGACTCTTTGAGTTTCAGTTTGGGTGAGGCAATTCTTCCACAACCGAAACATTCTCTGAATATCCTTGGGGCATCCGTTCCTACTGTAGACAAGGCAACTCTTTGGTTGGTAGTGGTGAGAAACCTCAGAGGTCCTGTGAGTGATCAGCCTACCTACCAACACTGGAGTCTTTGTCCCTTAGCAACATGCCCTAGCAACCAGGCACTTTTACTTTTGCACTGGTTTGTATTAAAAAGGTAGATACCTCTGTCAAAATTTGGACTTTATTTCACTCATATCCTCTTCCCTAGAACAACAGTATGATTAATCTGTCATTTGTTTGGAGTATGTTATTTATTTGGCTTATTAAGATATTATTATTGGCTTGTGCTATTATAATTCCCACAGCAAACCTGTGCTAAATGAATTGTTGGCAAAGACAGAATTAGTCTCTGAGTCTGCTTTTTCTGCCTCCCACAACAAAAGCAAAACAAACACCACCCAATGTATGATATTTGTTATAGCAGCCCAAACTGACTAAGACATTCCTACTGATAGACTTTTCAGAGCCCTGCTGCCTTGAAGACCCTCCACCCACTTTGTTTTAGCTGTGTGTCCATGTGGAAGTGGTGATTCCAGGTTTTAATAATAATATTATGCTTTGCACCATTATTTGTTTTTCTCATATCACTTCTGAGAATTGTCTTTATCCCTAAACTGCTCCTTGCCTTGTATTACTTGTTTTGAGTTTTAGAAATCTTACTTGAGCTCCTTCAGTTTTTCTTTTCCAACAGTAATTCCTTTCCACCCCACCCCACCCTCCCCATGGCAACTTAAAGACAAAGAGAGAATGAATGCAAAATTCTGGGCTCCTAAAATTGCTAATACATATTTTGCATTAAAGCTAACATTTGTTAGCTAACATTCTTGCCTGTCACTATCTTAGATAGTCCAAGTCATAAATTTATGTGAATTCTGGGTAATAAAAATAACTTCCTAACTTGAAATAAATTAGACCATGTGAAATTGCCAAATTTCCACTAAAAATGGTTTGACCTATAAAAAAGGAAATTTCACATGTTTCAGTCTAATAGTTTTCACATATAATAATCCTTTCTTATAAGCAATATTTCCCCAGAATTCGTGAACTATTTATGAAGCCAATAAAAATGTTCCATGTTGGAGAAAAAGTGAAGCAGTGTTGGGAGTGAGGGCGGGGGGCTCTGTGAGCTTGAGGACTGTCCTGATACCACAAACTGTCTACCATGGCCATACGGACAAAAGAGTCACACAGCCTCAGACTACTGCTTCATTCTATGTCCTATTCGCCTTGAAAATGCTTTGACCAAAGTCCTCATACCTGTTTTGAATTATCTGCTTATTAGGAAACAAATTCTCTCTGATTTCTGTCTGACAGTATATATTTTATATATATACCAGGGGTGCCAAAAAAGTGTATACAAGTGGACACTTTGGTCAGCATCGCTCAAGCAGTAGTTCGCTGTAATCAGATGTGTCTGGACGCTGATGGTAACCACTCTGAGCACCTCTTATCATTGCAGAAGTCAAACGTGACTTGTATTCATCTTTTGTTATCAGTATATATCGAGTATTATAATTTTAATACACTTTTCCTTTTTTAAAATGTGTATACGTTTTTTATCACCCTCTATATTATTAAGTCTTTTCTCCAACTTCTCCTGAGTCTCTTCCTCACAATCCCTAAGGTTTTCACTACAGGGATCTTTCCAAATACCCACAATGCTTTGTTTCTCTAAAGCCAGGGGTTCTGAGATTTTGTTGGCTTTCTTCTGCTCAGGAGCCACAGAATGCCTCTTTTAGTGCTTCTAATCACAGGATGTAGTTGCTTTGGTTCTACTCTTCCTAAGATTTCTTTTTTCCATCATTTTTCTTCTCTCAGAATGAAAATCAATCTCTAGTTTTCTCTTGTCTTGCAACATAATAAAGCAGAACTAAAACAAAACCAGAGATAACACTTACTTTCCCTCTTTATTTTTTGAAAGGTTGAACAACTGTTTCTCTCTGAGATGGATCAGATAGATCATTTGTGAAATATCATGCTTGATTCTAGTTACTACATTTTAAGGATAATTACATTTAGTTAAGCCACTTGAAACTTCTTTGTTTCTTTTCCTTTTTCGTTTTCTTTTTTCTTTCTTTTTTTTTTCAGTTCTAAAAGAGTCAAATATCAAGATTTTAATTTTGTTCAAAAAATGTTTCACAAAGAGAAGCACACTAAAAATGAAGAAGTCTGGAAGACATCATGTGAAGACCCCAGAAATTGTGGATTTTATGGTAGCTATATATAAAAACAGTGAAGAAGCAACAGATGTCCATATTGTTCTGGAGTCTAAAAGCTGAGTTCCATCTGAAAAAAATTATTAGGGACAGACTTCAGTTCAATATGATGAATGTTTTAATTTTTTTTAAGCTGCATGCCAGAAACTGAAGAGCTCATTCTAGAACTACTAAGATTAACAGTGCATGGAAGCTTCTAGAACAGAGATCAGCAAAGTAAGGCCTGTGGATTAATCTGGCCAATTGTCTATTATTGTAAATAACATTTTATTGGAACACAGGCATATCCATTAGTGTACATATTATTTATGGCTGCTTTCTTGCTACAACAACAGAGTTGATTAATTGCTACGGAGACCATATGGTTTACAAGCTTAACATATTTACTATCTAACTCTTTACAGAAAAACTTTGCTAGCCTGTTCTAGGGGAAGAAACTTTTAGTTATTTTAGATGGCCTAGCACAATTAGGGAGAAAAATCTAGATCCCAGGCTTGTGAAACTGAAGACAAAAAATAGGAGAATTTACTGGCCTTCTCATTATGTGCCAGTCTGACCAACTTATCCTTGTTTGCCCAGAATTTTCTTGGTTTTATCACTGAATATCCTCTGTTCCAGGAAATCTTTCAGTCCTTTGCAAACTGAGTATGTATAATAACCAGAACAAAGTCATGAGAGACACAGATAAAAAACTAGAGAACAAAGACATAAAGCCCAATTTGGAGATGAGGGCAAGTGGGAACATTTTGAAAAGCCATCACAGTCAAAGTCAACATGGTAAGTTTGGAAAATGTAATACGTAACATACCCAGTATATCAGTTAGGATTAAGTTTAACTGTGAGTGACAAGAAACATAGAAAGAGAGTGAATTAAATAATGGTTCATTTCTCCCTCACATTAACAAAGATGGGAGGTAAGTATAATAATTCAGGACTCGCATGGCAGGCAACTACATGATCATCAGGGACCTCGATTCCTACTAGATTATATTAGCATCTTCAAAATGTTGGTACCACCTTCTGGACAAAGATGGCTGCTTGAGCTCCAGATATCACAGCAACATTACTGTCAATAGGAAGTTAGAAGAGAAGGAAAGGGGAACATTCTTGTTCTTTAATGACTGTTCTTCAGAATTGTACATATAACTTCTTCTAACCTGTGGCTATACCTACCTACAGGAGATTGGAAAACATGTTTTTATTCCTATATGTCAGATGCCCAGCTAAATATAGGGGACTTTATTACAAAGAAATAAGGAACAGACACTTTGAAACATATAGACAGTTATAATTTTTATAAATTAACAGCTAATATTGATTGAGCTGCTTTTATTTTTCAGGTATTATGCCAAATCCTTCATGTAAATTTTCTCTATTAATCTTTCCAAAAACCTGTGAGTTAGATATTATCATTATTCAGTATTTGATAGATGAGGGAATGTAGACAAAAATTGATAAGGTCAATTATACTAAGTTACACAGCTATTAGGTGGAGCTGGGATTTGACTCAAATTAGTTTTCTTCATCAGAACCATGAGCTTGATCACCTCGTAATGCAGCTCCCAGAGCATGGTTGCTTTTTACCAAGGTTTTCCTAGCCCGTATAGATAGACCAAAATCCTGAGCACAATAGTTACATGAAGTCAATTACTGGGTTGCTGTAAATTTCTGGAACAGTTAGTTCTCATGTCACTATTATGGCTCCTCAACAAAGGAGTAGATATGCATATCTATAGTTAATTTCTCTTTCTCTCTCTCTCTCTCTCTCTCTCTCTCTCTCTCTCTCTCTCTATATATATATATATATATATATATATATATATATATATATATATATGGATATAATAGGATATAATAAATTTACTGATAGAAGAAGAGTAGCAGATATTTTCAAATAATAAATACACAATACTCTTTCTTACAAGTTCTACACAGCCAATTGATTCCTATAGATTGCTGTCTTTGATTTTTGCTCAACTCTTGTATGCATAGCCACCCTATAATGGTCATTGATAAACAAGTATAGTTCTGATCTGAATACTAGTTGATATTTTTATTTCTGTTAATCACTGAGATGGACGTGAAACAACAAAGATGATGGGGACTTCATGTATTCATCAATAATGTGCATAACTTCTTTGCCACATTGGATCACAGCTTTCAAATACTGGAAGAATATTCACTCAGTTTTTGTGTTATTGATAATGTACCGACTACAGACACATCACCCTTTTAAGTTTAGTCTGTATTATCAACATTTCCTTAATTATTTTCTTAAGGTTAGACCAGGGACTGAAAACTATGACCCTTTGGCCAAATCTCTATCCACTCATTTTTGGTAAACAACTTTATTGGAACATAGCCATGCCCATTTATTTACATATTATCTGCGCCTGCTTTAATGTTGCAACTTCAGAGTTAAGTAGCTGTGACTGAAGCCATATGGCCAACAAAGTTGAAAATATTTACTATCTAGAGACTTACAGAAAATTTGCCAACCCCTGGCCTAACAGGACAGATAGCAATCAATAAATTGAAGAATGGGGCCCCTAATTTCAGTGAAAGAAAATAGGACTTTCACAAGGATGAGAAGCTGTTTTGAGAAAGAAGATCGTATAACACCTTAGGAAAAACAAAGGTAGGTAAAAAAACATCTTGGTTGATCCATGTATGGAAACTGGAATTTCAAGGAAAATGGCTGACCTTTTATCCTAGCAGAAGATATTCATTATACTTTCCCTAGATGCTGATTAAAAAGAAATTATTGATGGAAAGAGACATTGAAGAGGAACCAAGCCAATCCTGGCTGGTTACAAATGACTTCCCTACCTGTAATTGTACTAAATTAGTTTTTGCGCTTCATAGTGTGCGAAGAGCTGAGCAACTGCCAGAAAAGAGATGCACAAAACAATCGCCAGATAGTGTCCTCTCTAAACATTCACCTTTTTCTCTTCTTAAGCACGAAAACCTTATGTTTCAAAGATAGCTGCAGGTCTATCACATTTCCACATTTCTTTTTCAATGTTTGTCATATCCCAGAAAGACAAAAATGAAAGAAGATTGCAAGAGCAATTGAGGGCATGTGTGAGTTGCAAGAATAACAGATGTCTTAAAAAGATAAATGATATTATAGGGGAAAATTGACAAGGTAATTCTCAAAATGCAAGTCCTTAATTCCTTATTTCTCTTCTGGGTTTCCAATCCAATTATTGTTGGAATCAGGAACAGAAAATTCTTCATGCTATAAATAATACTATTAAACATGTGGCATATTTAATATTAATAAAGCCAAATTTATACTCCTAACAAACTGTTCAAAGGTGGTACATTAAAATGTGAAAGTGGTGCCAAATCTCTCAGGGTGAGTACTGGGCATTTTGTTACAAGGCAGGTTCTCTTTTGGTTAGCATTACCTACTACCCTGTGTCTTGTAATGTCTCAATTCTGACCATTTTCCTGTTTTGGAAATTCTGCTAAACTTTCATTTGTTTTGATCCAGAGTATCATGCAATCTTGGCATAGGCCTGAATTCATAAATACAAACAGAAACAGAGACACTGAAACCCTGTGTGCAAAGTTTCATTATAAGGAGGTCATATAATATAGAAAATATGAACTTTTTGATGATTATTAAAACAAGTAAAAATATCAAGTGAAAAAAATTCTTATAGAGAAATCCCAGAGTTCTGAGATTATGTTCAAGGATCCTGAGGAATACATTTGAAAAGAGTTGATAGTCAATATTGTTCTAATGCACTTGACCTTAAAACCATGAATTTGTGGAACATCCAATGGAAACACGCTTTGGGAAATACTGGATTCATGAAAGAGACTCTGTTCATTGTGTCTCTTCACAGTGATAGAATAGCCAGCTGGAGAAATAGCCTAGCCTAGGGTATGTTTTTTCATGGTTCTGGGGAAAGCCAGTTCAATGTGACATTGAACCACCACCTTCAAATTGCCCAAAACATTTTTAAGCTTGAACAATAAATAGATCACTGCACTTTCTGGGTCCTGAGATGACCAAAAGCTAAAGTGTCAACGTATTATAAAAACAGCAGCTATTTTGAAGATCTGTGATGGGATGGGAAATTGACAGTTCCGGATGCTCTCAGGGAAAAGCCTGTTCTTAAACTTTAAGACCGATTTTGCGTTCTTGGTAAGTTGGATAAAAGTCAAGTCTCTTTCAGACTCGTTAGGGCTTTATCATGATTATATGATTATATCCTTACATATACAGAACAATTTTTTCTCAAAAGGTCTTCAGGCATTTTATTAGCTATGATATATCTCTATCTATCTATCTATCTATCTATCTATCTATCTATCTATCTATCTATCTATCTATCTATCTTTCTATCTAGAGAGAAGGAGCTTTTGTAAAAGGAGCTTTTTGTATTAGCCTGCTTGGGCTGCCTGAACAAATTGCCACAAACTGTGTGGCTTAAACAATAGAAATTTATGTTCTCACAGTTCTGGAGTCTGGAAGCCCATGATCAAAACGCCAGTAGGGTTGGTTTACCCTCCCTGAAGCGTCTAGCACATGGCTGCCTTCTTGCTGGGTCCTCACATGGTCTTTCCTCTGTGCTCACACTCCCAGTATCTCTTCCTCTTATAGGATGTCATTCCTATTGGATTAGGCCCATTCTTATGACCTCATTTAACCTTAACTATTTCTTTAAAGGATCTATTTTCAAATACAGTCACATTGGTGATTAGGGCTTTAATTTAACATATTAATTTTGGGGAGAATGTCATTCAACCTGTAATGATGCACAATCATTATAAAGCATTCTAACAAAATATTAAAATATGAATAAAAAGAGTAAACTTTTAAAAATCATCTAACTTTCTGGCACTCAGAAATAACTTTAGCTTTAGGTGAAGGTCATTCTGCACATCTTTCCAACCATTTGGATGAATCACTAGATTGATGGGTTACAAATGAGTTGACTAGGTTCCAATCTATGTAAATGAATTTACAGTATATAAATTACTTTTTAATTAAATAATTTGAACTTTCAGTGGTATGATATTTCCCCATGCAGTTGATTCTAAAACCAGTGCATACGGTTGCTATTTTTCCTAAAAATTTTTAAAACACTCATATTGTAGGGTATATTTGTTTTCGTGTATAAATGAGGTTCACAAATTCTTATGAACATCATACTTAAGATCTTTTAATCTAGACTAAAAAAATTTAAAAAAAAAAGGAAAAGCAGTCAGTGTATGTCTAGTCATTTAAACCATTCAATAAATACAAAGAAAGGGTGGAAAATTATGAAGTGCTCCTAGTTGTTCCCAAGGGTTATTTCTGTCTGTTCTATAAATTTATAAAGTGGTTTACTATTTTGATTATTAAACCAAACAATATATAAGACAGAATCTAGCATAAAACCATAATAGCTGTTCATTATGGATGCTCGATAATTATTTTTTTGAATTAGAATCTAAAGCTTATTTAATCAATGCCACAAGCACTCTGCTTTTTGAAAAATTACAGAAAAGATTGGCCACTTGTCTTCCCAATTTAGCATTGGCATTTTGTGTTGGAGTCCTATTGAATGGTGGCCATTCTTGTGCCCCTAGGCTTTGGTCTAATGGAGTGAGATTTTGCAAAGATGCTAAGTTCTCTAGTCATCCATAAATTAAATGATGCAATTATGCTATACTTAATGTAGCAGAAAAAAAGTTAGAAGCCTTAAAGCTCATTTAAAACTTAGGCTACTTAAACTCAACACATATTATTTCCTAAAAGATTTCTTAAATCTTAGGGAAAAAAGTTTATGAAAACAATTAGGATTTGGTGTCTTTTTTTGTATTTTTACGTCATGTGTTTCTATTTTTTTTCCTTGCTATAAATGATACCAAGATTAAGCTCTTATAATTTCTCCTAATTCCTCTTCTCAGTACTTAATGTTTGTAAAGTGTATATGTCTGCAAGGATGGATGTATTCTCACAGCAAGAATTACATATGTATTCTATTGTGTGATCATAATTCCCACTGTTTCTTAATTCCATTTCTGTATGAATTTAATGTTCAATAGTCTTTTATTCTTTATCCCTGCATTTCCAAATTCATTTAAAATATCTCTTAGTTAAAGGGAACTCACAAAGTATTTTTATTCCATAAAGAATTTGTAAACACGGCTGTAAGTTCTTGTATGTTTAAGAATGTATATGACCTTTATCTTATAATGACAACGGATTGGGCATGGGTTACTTTTTTTTTTCCCTCTAGGAACTGTATAGACTTTGCTACTTTATTCTATTTTTGAATGTTGATGTGGAAAAGTTTAAATCCAGACTAACATCTCCCTCTTTTGCTGTCAAAATATCTTCCGAATTTCTTTTTTTCAATAAATTTTAAAAGCTTAGCTAGTTTTGTCCAAGTGTCAATCACTCTGAATGTATTTTTTCTTCTAAAACAAATTGGGTTTTTTCAACTTGCAGATCAAATTCTTCTTACTTTTTAAGGCATTTCTTTGAATGTCTTTCTGTTACATTTATTATGTTCCTTACCTTATCAGGAACATTCAGGGATAGCAGTTTTTCTTATGTTGAATTAGTTTCTCCATCTTCCACAATATTATTTTTTTCTGAGAATTGGTTTAATCATTCTGTCATTTTAGTTTGTGATTATCTCAATACTTTTCTTAAGTCAGTAATTTTATTGTCAATCATGTTTAGTGTGTTTTCTGCTATGTTTTACACAATTTATGACACAATTAATTTATTGTGTCTGTAATGGAATCATTTTTCTTCTCAATTTGTTGCCTTCTGCAATCTCCATTTTTATTTCCTTTCATTGTTTTCTCATCTAGGTTTTTGTTGAATTCATTTCTTATTATTCTAAACCATTAAACATTCATGGGAAATTACTTCTGCTTTTTGGGTTGTTGTTTTTTTCTAAAATGATTTCTTCTTCCATTAATTCCTTCTTGTTTTTCTTGTTTTCCTTCTTTTTTATGCTAAATGCTTATATAATTGCTGTAAGCCTATTTTTTCATCTTGCTCCTATTTAATTCAGGCTCTACTCTCCAGTTGTTCATTTTTAAATAATGTACTTGGATTTTCTTGGATCTCCTTTACTCCCACCTTATCCATGACTTGTCTGTCTTCCCCTCTGATGTACAGTTTGAGGGGTGGCTTTAGGTTTGATTGATTTCTCATATTCTGAAGATATGGGGTAAGAAGACAATATCAGCTGGAACTAGTCTCCTTTAATGAAAAGTTACTAAGTTCCTACCTAGTAGTAGTGGTAGTGAAAGTATTTTCCATGGTTGATGGCTACTTTAAGAGTCAAATTATTCTACTAACTGATCATGGAATTTCGGAGTCTACTGTGACCATTTATTTTTTAATATTATCCAAATTTTATCCAATGGACATTGCCATTTCCTCTACCATTCCTCATACCATAATAGGGAAAATATATAGATATTGCTTCACATCCTCTTCATTTCCCATTTTTTGGGCAACAACAATATTTTTAAGGTTTCTCTGGTTCACTAGTACTGTTTTGAGTAAATGTTAGGAGCAATGCTGAATCATTTCAGAATCTTCTCTTTCTGTGTCAAAATTTTATACTTACAATATTGTGGTTGAATTTTTGCCTCTTTTTTCTTTCTTAAAAATTTCTTTTACTTTTATTCATTTTATTAGATAATTTTAGGTGGAGGGATTCTTTGATTTGACATCAATCTTTCATAATTCCTTATAAGCCTCATCACTGAGGTTTTAATTTTTCTAGTGATAAATGTTTTCATCACACTTCCAAAGATACTGGGTTTTACCAACTGATAATGAAACTTACTTGTGATCAAACTATACATCTATATATGCGCAGGAGAAAATTAAGTATAAAAACCAATTAGCACTTGTTACTATGTGTTTTTATCATTCCTAAGATTGGACTTTGGGATGCTAGGAAGATTCTATTTATCATTATAGCAACAAAAATTGAAGAGTAAGAGTATGAAAGGGCTCCAGGGGCACTGTCAGTGGGCATTGGCCTTTTCTGCAAAGAGGAAAGCAGATGCACAATTATAGCATCTTGCTCAAGGTCACACAGCTATAGCAGCAGCATCTGAGCTCCTGTGAGCACTAGAACTGTGTCTTTTCAATGTTCCTCAGGCAAGAAAGCTTAAACAACAATCATTGCACTTACCTGCTGATTGTGCAGAACCTGAGGCAGGGAATCACGTGGTGAGGCATGGCCAAGGACCACCACTGACCCAAGCTGTGAATTTCTAACATCAAGTAATCAGTCTCCCATGGATGATCAAACACTAGTGTGCACAGAGGTGTGGACATTTTCCCCCCACTTCTGTTGGTTAATACATTCCCTTCTTTCATTGTGGAATTATACTGGCTTCAAAACTGCCAAGTTTGTGTCGCTTAAAAAATTCAGCACATACTTTCAGTCATAAAAGCAGGTTTCAAACTGATTTCTGCCCTAGTGAGTTTTAAGAGCTGATTGAAAATAACACCCCCCCCCAAAAAAAAAAAAGCTCTAAATGTTCAGCTTCATTGCATGGGAATAGAGAAAGGCAAGGGAGGGAGGATGCCAGGGGCTTTCCAAGGAAAGAGGAAGACAAAGGAGTCTTGTCTCTTATTCATTCTGAGCTAGGAAATGCAGCAAAACAGAATGGATGCCCCTAGATATCCTCATCTCACTCCATCCTCTCCTCAAAGTCATGGCCCCAAACCAACTGCTTATGAGAATACTGTGATCTCCAAGTATCACAATAATTTTTCTTCAATCACATGGATTGTTTTGCTAATGAGAATGTAGACACTCTTCAGCCAGTATCCCTTCACTGGGTAAGTACAATGGGCACTTAAAAAAATGAATGGTGCGATAGACAGAATAATGCCCCCTCCCCACCAAGATGATCATATCTTAATCCTTAGAACCCGTGACTGACTATTTTACCTCTATGGCAAAAGGGTCTTTGTAAATGTGATTAAGTTAAGGACCTTGTCATGGGGTTATCCTGGACTGTCCAGGTGCACCCAATATAATTACAAGAGTCCCTATAAGGGAAAGAGGGGGTATGAGGATCAGAGTCAGAGAAGGAAATGTGACAACGAAGCAGGAGTCAGAGAGATTTTAAGATGCTACAGTGCTGGCTTTGAAAACAGAGGGAGGACCTAATAAACACAGCAAACTTAAGAAAGAAGAACGAAGTTGGAGGTATCATGCTACCTGGTATCAAACTATACTACAAGGCTATAGTAATCAAAACAGCATGATCCTGGCATAAAGACAGACACATAGATCAATGAAATAGAATAGAGAGCCCAGAAATAAACCCACAACTATATGGTCAATTAATCTATGACAGAGGAGGCAAGAATATACAATGGGGTAAAGACAGTCTATTCAATAAATGATGTTGGGAAAACTGGACAGATACATGCCAAAAAATGAAACTGGACCACCATCTCATGCCATATACAAGAATAAACTCAAAGTGGATTAAATTCTTAAATGTAAGACCCAAAGCCATAACACTCCTAAAAAAAACAAAAAAAAAACAAACATAGACCATAAACTCACTGACATTAGTCTTAGTAATATATATATTGGTGTTTTTTTTCTGATATATCCCCTTAGGCATGGGAAACCAAATTAAAAATAAACAAATAGGACCATCAAACCAAAACATTTTTGCACAGCAAAGGAAATGATCAGCAAAATGAAAAGACGATGTACTAAATGGGAGAAGATATTCACCAAGGATAAATCCTATAAAGGGTTAACATCTAAAACTTATAAAGGACTCAAGCAACTCAACACCAAAAAAAACCTAACAATCCAATTAAAAAATGGGCAAAGGACCTGAATAGACATTTGTCCAAAGAGGACATAAAGATAGGCCATAGACATATAAAAAGATGCCCAACATGACTAATTATCAGAGAAATGCAAATTAAAACCACAATCAGATACCACCTCACACCTGTCAGAATGGCTATCATCAATAAAACAATAAACAAGGAGTGTTGGTGAGGATGTGGAGAAAAGGGAACCCTTGTGCACTGTTGGTGGGACTGAAAATTGGTGCAGCCACTATAGAAAACAGTATGGAAGTTCCTCCAAAGTTTAAAAATAGAACTACCTTATAACCCAGCAATTCCACTTCTGGGTATTTATCTGAAGAAATCCAAAACATTAATTCAAAAAGATACATACACTCCTATATTCATTGCCACGTTATTTACAACAGCCAAGATATGGAAGCAACTAAAATGCCCATCAATAGACAATTGGATAAATAAGAGTTGATACACACACACACACACACACACACACACACACACACACACACACATAATGGAATATTACTCAGCCAAAAATATAATGAAATCTTACTGTTTGCGACAACATGGATGGACCTAGAGGGTATTCTGCTAAGTGAAATAAGTCAGACTGAGAATGACAAATACTACATTACCTCACTTATATGTGGAATCCAAAGAACAAAATAAACAAACAAAACAGACTCACAGATACAGAGAACACACTGATGGTTGCCAGATGGGAGGGTATTGGTGGGTGGGTACAAAAAGTGAAGGGATTAAGAAGTACAAATTGGTAGTTACAAAACAATCACAGTCATAGGAAATATAATCAATATTGTAATAACTATATATGGTGTCAGATAGGTACTAGACTAATCAGGAGATCACTTCATAAATTATATAAATGTCTAATCACTATGATGTTTACCTGAAACTAATATAAAATAATATTTAATATCAACTGTAATTTAAAAAAATTTTTTTAAAGGTGGTGGGAAGGAAAGGTGAGGGGAAGTAAGAGGTTCAAACCTCCAGATATAAAATGAATAAGTCATGGGGATGTAATGTACAATCAATCAATCAATCAATCACCTAAGCAACACACAACAAGGAAAACAAACAAAACAGACGAAGGGGCCAAGTGATACAGAAAGCTCCTAAAAGCTGGAAAAGAGAAGAAAATGGATCTTCCTCTGGAACCTCCAGAAGGAATATAATTACTTTTGCAGTAATTTGTTACAACAGTAATAGGAAACTAATACAAATGCATAAATTATTGACATGCTGATTTCAGAATCATAAAGCATGGCTACTGTAGGAACTCTGAGGTAAATAGTAGATCCAGCACCTTACAATAAAAGCCAGTGTCCCTTAGAAGGTAAAGAAAGGAGACCCTCACCTATAATTAATTATGAAAGCAACAGTTCTGGAGGCATCAAGAAGACCTATTTTTCTTCAGGTGCCTCCACTATGTGTAGGAACTGGTAGAAATGATTTTAAGGGACACAGGAATCATTAATAACCATTTCCTGCTGGATGGAACTGAATGGAGATGCTTTATCTTAAACTCCCCATTTCCACATGTGCACGAGTAAGTGCTCACTGAACTTTTAAAGCTTTGAGTGAAGTCTGACCCAAGAGAATGCTTCTGCTTTTGCTTGCGTTTTCTTCACTCCAGACTGGAGTGAAGACTGTCTGTTTTGAAGTACAGAATTACTATCCATAAGCTTGAGACAACATTATTTTAAATAATAAAAAATAAAATGGGGGAGGGGGTGGTAGATGAGGGTAAAGGGGATCAAATATATAGTGATGGAAGGAGAACTGACCCTGAGTGGTGAACACACAATATGATATACAGATGATGTATTACAGAATTGTACACCTGAAATCTATGTAACTTTACTAACCATTGTCACCCCAATAAACTTTAATTAGAAAGAAAGAAAGAAAGAAAAAGAAAAGGCTTTGTTCTCTCAAAGAGACTTCTAATGTCCTCTCTGAAGAATCCTAGGGAATTCCTGTCCATATATCTCCCTTCCCCTAAAAGAAGAAAATAAAAAACAAAAAAACAAGGTTAAGGCCATTGCTTGGGTGACGCTGATTCTGACACCAGCCTCTTTCATCCAGTTGCCTTCATGACTTGATCTGTCTGAGTGGTCCCTATGCTGATCTCATTCTGTCACTATTATTGGACACTTCGAATGACTCCTCCCCCATTTGGTAAACCTAATTATCTAAGTACTACACAGATTCCCCTACTTACACAGTCGTGGTTCAGCCAATAGGCAACTCAAATTTCATTTTCTCATAGAAACAACATTTTACAAGGTGCTGAGATGCCAAAACCAGACTGCAAGAAGCCAATTAACCTCTAATGTATTCATGCTGCACACACTATAACCACAACATATTTTCCTGCCCCCCACAGTGAGTAAATGTCAGCAAGATTTCTCACTTTGGTTGCTAAGTGTATTTCTTACTTACTAGGATTACTTCTTGGGAGCTGGAGGTAAGATTAAAGGCAATGTTATGAATTAATTCCAAATTTCCTAACTATAAAGAAAATTGCATAGAATATATCCCCCAGTGCTCGTCAACACCATCTAGGTGGCCATAATGCCCCTGATAGGTGGGAGATTAAAAAATGGATTTGACTTGAGTTTAGGTGAGGTAAGCCAGAGGCCTTTCCCAAGCAAGTGTAACTTAATATTGCACCAAAATACACAAATAAGAACACTTTTCTGTAACCTCATGGCTGCAAAAAGAAAGGTGTTATTTAAATCTAATCATTTACTATGTGACTAAGAAATAAAGCACAGTTGATTTGAATTCTCCATCACCCCCAACCTCCATTGGGGAGCACGCACAGTTGTTTTTATGTAGAGGAATTAGTAACTAATCACAACGGACCCTTCTCTATAGGAAACTTGTTCCTGCCAAGACTCTCTGCCAGGTTCCATCCATCTTTCCCTTTGGTTAAGATTCTTCATTCTTCTAGGCCATAGCACATGTGACTATAGAACTGCCAGATAGTCTCTTTTTGTACATTTCTAAATTCTCTATGTCCTTTAAAGAATGTATCCGTCCTCTTCAAATCATTCCCTCTTTTCTCTAGCTGTGGTTGACAATTATTATTCTATAAACCCACCACTCTTTTCTTTCTTCGAAAGAAAAGAGTGGTGGGTTTATAGAATAATAATTCCTCCTTTTGGGGAACTCCTTGTTTTCCCACCTCTTGCCTCTCACCACTCTATTATCCATGGGAGCTAATAAGATTGCATCTTCACAACCACAGTGAATGACACTTAATTCAGCTGGGAACCTACAGAATTTGCACACACAGTGATGAGCCTACATGCCAGTCTCTTCCCTAAGAACTGTGAGCTGGAGCTGCTGTAATGAGCCTTTCTCTTCCTGGTCACCAGCTGTGTGTATGAGCCCCTTCTAGTTGCCAGAGACTAAATGGAGAAAATCAATTTATTTTATGGGAGGAAATCAATCTGCAATAGAAAGAATAGAACGGAGAAGCCCAGAAAAGAGATAAGCTACATAAGACAGAGTCATTCCTGGGGCCAACTTTACTCTGCTGCTTCTAAGAGTTTAACTAAAGAAGCTATTTTCCTTATGCAAATTAGGGTTGAGTATTTGTAACTGACCAATAAGGATCTTCACACCCTCCAGTCCCTTTCTGTAAACCTCCTCAATTTTCATATGGCCTGCACCATTATAGCACCTATCCCTTCGTAAACTAATAGCTTTGTTCCGTAATTGGGTTGTGTGTGTGTGACTTGAGAGCAGGTAGCCTAACATTAATTTAGCAAAAATACTTGTTATCATGGAAGGAAGCTCAGGAAATTCTTGGTGGTTGATTAATAGAAGAACTTCCTGAATAGATGTTGCATGTTTATCAGACATTATCAGATATTATTAGCTCAGTTGGATGCATATAAAAAGAACACAAGAGTCAGCAGATTCAAGTCTTGTCACTTCCTCCCTCTTCTTGACATTCTGATCCCTCTTCTTCACCTTTCTGATCTCCAGTTTCCTCTTTATATTTTAGATAGAGATAATAGTGTATTGGTGATGATATTTACAGTTGCAAGACACAATAATCTATTTTAGTTTGGATTAAACAGTAAAGGACTTTTTCTTCTCACCTATTGTAATTTAAAGAGTAGCAGAGTAAGGAGAACTTCAGGTATAGCTGGATATGGGTAAACAAATAATACCAATTTCTCCATCTCTTGGCTCTAATTTCCTCCTGTGCTGCCTTATTCTTAGATAGAGGACCCCAACTGGCAAAAGCCACACATCATTTAACAAAAAATCTGTTGTTGTCCTCCTGCATGTGACTACAAGGATCAGATATCTCTAAAAGTACTTTGTGTACAGAAATTGCCATACTAACATTAGTAATGATTAAAATGCTGAATCAGAAATGACACTGCTGCTGTTTCAAACATCTTTTAACACAAATTGATTAAAATAGTGAAATTGCACATATTGTAGCAAAAATTCCTTAAAACAGGTTACTGCAAGCAGGATTTTAAATTCTCATTATAGCCTCAATGCATAGCCCTTCAAATTTAAAAATGCTTCTCTCGGTCCTAGAAACTCGGTACCCTACATAAGAACACATCTGGGAGGGTCTTGTCAATTCCAGTTTAGTAACTGAAGGGCATCGAGATGAAGCTAATTCTATAATGGAACACAAACAGAGCGAAGGCAGGACAAGGATATGGATTTTCTGCTTTCCAGACAACACTGTTGAAGGGTTCCACACTTTTCTCCATCTCATGCAGTGAGAAGGGCACTATGGCAAACACAAGTTGACATAGAGTAGAGAATCTCCTCCTCAGATAAAAGAGTGTCAAGATCTATGAATCCACAGATAATTGTGTCTTTCTAACTATATCCTTCCCTGTTGGGACATTGTTCAGATGACTCCTGGGGGATTTCTTTCACCAATAGATAGAGCATCCCTTGAGATTGATACCAAAATTGTGACCCTGCAATTTCTGGAGGAGAAACTTGAACTCAATACAATGCCTGTCTTTGTTCTTTTATGCTGTTAAATCTTTGATAAGTACCTAATAATAAATGAAGTCTACAATGTATAGTAACTGCTGTGATTTTTAGAATCCTCACTTCAGGGATTGTCTTTTGACTTTCTTAGTCTTCCCCACCCAAACACACACAAACGTAGGAATGCATTTGTTCTTGTCAGGGGTGATAGCTTTGGGTGAGTCATGCTTTGCCTTTAGGGAAGTGTGGGAAAGGATGAGGTGTTTCTGTTGACTTCATTATGACATAAATTTCTATTTCTCTGAGAAACATGAATTTGGGGCTTTTCTGAAGAAATACATCTGGTATGGCTATTACTGTACAGGGACAGACACAGTGAGAGAGATGGAAAAGGCATTGAGGAAAATGTGGAATTACCTGCTTAAAATAGACTTATCCCCTTGAATGTCAGACAGCCTGAGCACCAATAGGAAACAACATATTATTCTCAAGAAAAGCCTTGTGCCATTCTTCCTATCTTCCTCTGAAATGCTGCTGTTCCTGCCACTGTGATTAACTTACCTCCATAACCTCTGTTAAACATTCCACTTCTCACCCAAAAGATTTCTGGAATTCTAAATATCAAAAAAATGTCCCCTTCTTACAGGTCTCTGGGAACCAGGAACCAGCCATTACTAAGAGATCACCACCTGGTCGGAGAACTGACATAAGTTCATTTTTATCATGGTGGAAAACAGATCCTTTTGTTGATTTGCACTCAAAAGACTCTTACAAGTATCTATGATGACAATAATAATAATAATAATAATAATAATAATTTAAAAATGGCTGTTTTGAAACTTGAAACACTAGGAAAGCTACGAGGTTTTCCCAGGCCAGGCCAATCCTTATCAAATCCATCCTAGTCTTACTTGATTATATGGGCACACAAATGCACAATGCTATTACACCATTGAACTAATAACGCCTGTTACTAACCATGCATCACATCTGCCTTCCTAACTTTGCCTGTAACAATGAATATATCCGTATCACTGTCAGTAATAGCATCTTCTCATATAGTGAACAACCATAACAAGTATTTATCTTTGTCATTAATTTGTTATTCATTTCGATTCTTCCAGGAGTTATTTTTGACAGATTAATTATAATTCATTCCCTTTGTTTGCCACAGATCTATGATTGATCTATGAATCCATAGATAATTGTGTCTTTCTAATCATACCCTTCCCTGTTGAGGACATTGGCAAGATGATTTCCTAAGACTGGAGAGAAGGACTATTGCGGGTATGAAAAAAGACTGGAATATTGTCAAGCTTCCTCTTGTTCAGTGTTTTGGTCACAGTCGAAGGCCCACAAACCTAGGGCTCAGAGTGAGGTGGTCACTTTTCTCTTCAGCCATGTTTCTAATCCCTGGTGGAATATTAGAATCACCTTGGCAGCTAAAAAGAAGCCAACAAACAATAACAGAAATAAAACCCTGCCAGTTGACATCCTTAATCAGTAAAGTCAGAATCTTTGGGACTAAGCCTATGGCTACTGAAAATTCACTGTTGTACAGTTTTAAACAGTCACAGGACACAGAGCTCACTGCATTTTCAAATGCTGGCGTGTCTATTGAGGTGAATAAACAGAGCAAAAATGCCAGCATGACGTAGGAGAAAGTAGTCGTTTCCTATCAGGGAAGTTTTTGCTGCAAACACTTGGTAACCTCTGGAGGCATTTCTGGTTGTCACAAGAGGGAAGAGGAATTCTATCGTCTTCTAGTGGGTCGACAGCAGAGATGCTAAGCAGCCTGCAGTGTACAGAACTAGTTCACACAACAAAGAATTATCTAGCTCCCAAAAGGTCAAAGGTGGCTTAGTACATTTCTCTTTAGAGTGATTAGTAAGGGAAACCGCTGATTTCTTAATTATATTCTATTTCACTCTAAGGGAAGATGTTTTTACTGAAGCTGGGAATGATCTAGGCTCTCAAAAATTGATTCTTCAGTAGGCTAATGGGAAATTAGTTTCTGCTCCGAACACCAGTACAAAGGCGCTGTGCAACACATTTGAGAATTTTCAGACTTCCAGTGGATTGCCGATTTTTAAACTTCCATCTTCCCAGCAGTTTGAACACCATCCTTCTTGACAACTTTCCCCTAAATAAAGTTTCTTAAAATAAAGTAGAGCTGAAAGTAAATCAAATGGACGAGACAGTTATCTACTTCTGTGTGTAAGTCACATGATTTTAGAGTAAAAGAAACCTCAGTGTCAAACTGTGGTTCAGAGAGGTTGATATTGTCCAGTCTCCCAGATCATAGCAGACTTGGGACTGATACTCATGTCTCTTGACTATTCACCCACTTGCCTTTCCACTAGTCTACATATTTTTCAAATGAGAGTCATAGCCAAAGATCTAATTCAGTAATTCCAAGTATAACTATTTAAAAATGAATAACTCTTGCTCCCCCGCCCCCAACAAATGGGGCAAAAATATCATCTGTTTATCGAAGAAGCAGTTATATCTCCGTGTGGAAAAGTGGTTGCTTTAGATTCTAACAGCCTGATGTAGCAGATTCTATTTTCCAAAAATGACTACCACCAATATCCCATCCTACATGTTCTTTTTACAATGTGACCTTGACACTTCTCCCAAAGAGTAATGAGGCCTCTGCCCCTCCCCTTGAACTTGGTAAGGCCTTCACTACCTTCCCCAGCAGAGCTCAGTGCAAGTGATGTGTGTGCTTTCCAAAGTTACTGTATAAAGGGGCTATGCATTTCTGCCTTTTTATTTTATTTATGGTCCCTCTTGGAATAGAGCCATTATACTATGAGAAAGCCAAGCAGCCACGTGAAGGGACCACCTACAGGTGTCCCAGCCAAAAGCCTCAGCGGCTCTTATGATGGACGACCAGCATCAGCTCTCAGCATGTGAGTGGGTTAATCTGCAGATGATCCTAAACCCCAAGCATCAAATCCCCTCTGGCATTCAGGCTGTTTCAGCAGACATCACATAGAACACTGATATGCAGTCCCGGTTGAGTCCTTCCCAAGTTACAGGTTTGTGAGCAAAATAAATGATCATTGATGTTCTAAACCACTATTTTGAAGTGGCTTATTACTCAGTAGTAGATGACAGATGCACTTGTTATCATTGAGCTTTAAAATTGTACTGGTAATTTAACTTCTTGTGATCAGACTTGGTTCATACTAGATTTTCAATAATTACTTAATAATTGATTAAATCTATGTTCGTGCTCACAAGGAAGTTCCAGATCTGGTTTGGCAAATATTACAAACCTTGTGACAAATATCAATGAATAAACTGACATTCTGTATTATACATTGATCAATCTTTGTGAACAAGCTAAATGTGAATCAACTCCTCAAAGGTAAATCTACTGTCTACTGTCAAACATATCAAAGTTCTAAGTCTAAAAGGGTCATAAGCCAAAGGATGGTAAATTCATCACTGTAAAGGATTCTACTCTTTCAGTACTTAGTGAAATAGTCTCTCTTCTCATACATGGACTTTGCTGAAGTACTTAAATCTTAACTTCAATTATATCCTTTTCTTCACATCATCTCTTATCTAAGAAATCACTATGCATACATGAAGAAGTGAAAAACTAAGTAACTTTGACATGCCCTTAAAAACCATCCTGGGATGTAGAACTACAAACAAATTATCCAGACCCTAGTTCTTTTTGTGAACCATCCAAACTCTTCATAATCAGGCATATGTTTTTGTGAGAAGAAGCACCATTCTTTATGTTGGCTGTCCTCCATTAAAGCAGAATATGTGTCATATAAACTCACCAAGGAACTCCAGGCCAAGTGTTTTCGATTTATGAAGACTTAGACGTGGTCTACAATGAGTTAATTACTCTTGGGAGCAAAATGGTTTCTTATAGATGAAAGCAGTGCTTAAGATTTATTGGTGCTAGAGAAATAACTCAGAATAATGTAAGATAATTTTTTTTCTATGACTGTGGTCTCTCCAAGTTGAGAAATCCCTTTTCTTGGGAAACAGGGATATAAATTGGTGACATCTCTCTCAAGACATAAAGTTTCTTAAAGCAAAAATGAAGAACAGGAAGGTAAGAGAAAAAATGTGGAATGACTAGTCCAACTACTAATAAAAACTTAATATTAATGTAAATTAAGATAGCTTGATATTGGTGCAAGGATGGACAAATAGACCAACAAAACAGAGAGCCCCCAATAGACTAATACATACAAGTAAACTGAATATATGACACAAATGACACTATAGATGATTGGGGAAAGGATAAGATATTAAATAATCATGTTAAGACAATGGGTTACCCAAAACAAACAAAAAAAGAAACTGGGTTCATAGCTCATACAAATTAATTAATTAATGCTCAAAAATTAATTCTAAATGAGTTAACTACTTAAAAGTGAAAGGCAAATTTTAAACTTATACACATTAATATAGATGAAAAATTTTACAGCCTAAGGTCAATAAGTATTTCATAGGATTTAATGAAAAGATTGATAAATCCAACTACATTAAAATTCAACTACCTTGCAGTCCTAAGAGGGAAGTTCATAGCAGTGCAGGCCTACCTAAAGAAGGAAGAAAAATCTCAAATCAACAGACTATCTTTACACCTAAGAGAACTCAAAAAAAAAACAAAAAACAGCAAAACAAGCCTAAAGGGAGTATAAGGAAGGAAACAATAAATACCAGAGCATAAATAAATGAATTAGAGAATGAAAAAAACAATACAAAAAATCAATGAAACCAAGAGTTGGTTTTTTGAAAAGATAAACAAAATTGACAAACCCTTAGCCAGACTCACCAAGAAAAAGAGAGGACCCAAATTAATAAAATCAGAAATGAAAGAGGAGAAGTGACAACAGATTCCACAGAAATACAGAAAATTCTAAGAAAATACTATGAGCAACTATATACTAACAAATTCGACAATCTGGAAGAAATGGATAAATTTCTAGAAGCATACAATCTACCAAGTCTGAACCAAAAAGAAACAGAAACTCTAAACAGACTGATTACTGCCAAAGAAATTGAATCAGTAATCAGCAATCTTCCAACAAACAAAAGCCTTGGACTAGACGGCTACACAAGTGAATTTTACAAAATATTCAAAAAAGAATTAGTACCTATTCTCCTCAAACTATTCCAAAAAATACGGAATGAGGGAAGGCTCCCAAACTCTTTCTATGAAGCCACTATCACCCTGATTCCTATGTCAAACGAAGATATTACCTAAAAGGAAAACTACAGGCCAATATCCCTCATGAACATAGATACAAAAATTCTCAACAAAATACTAGCAAACCGAATTCAGCATCTCATTAAAAAGATCATACACCATGATCAAGTGGGATTCATTCCTGGTATGCAAGGTTGATTTAATATCCGCAAATCAATTAAAGTAATACATCACATTAACAAAATGAAAAATAAAAATCATATGATCATATCAATAGATGCAGAAAAGGCATTTGACAAAATCCAGCAGCCATTTATGATTAAAAACTCTTAGCAAATTGAGAATAGTGGGACCATATCTCAACATAATAAAGGCCATACATGATAAGCCCACAGCAAACATCATACTCAATGGGGAAAGGCTGAAAGCTTTCCCCTTAAGATCAGGAACAAGACAAGGCTGCCCACTTTCACCACTTCTATTTAGCATAGTTCTGGAAGTTCTAGCCACAGCAATCAGACAAGAAAATGAAATAAAAGGCATCCAAATTGGAAAAGAGGAAGTCAAATTGTCATTATATGTAGATGACATGATACTATATAGAGAGAATCCCTAGAACTGATAAATGAATTTGGTAAGGTAGCAGGATACAAAATTAATATTCAGAAATCAATTGCATTTGTATACACCAATAATAAACTATCAGAGGAAGAAATCAGGAAATCAATCCCTTTTACAATTGCTTCAAAAACAATAAAATATCTAGGAATCAATTTAACTAAAGAAGTAAAAGACCTATACTCAGAAAATTATGAGACACTGAATAGAGAACTCAAAGAACATACAAATAAATGGAAATACATACCATGCTCATGGATAGGAACAATTAATATAGTTAAAATGTCAATACTACCTAAGGCAACATATAGATTCAATGCAATTCCAATCAAACTACCAAGGACATTTTTCTCAGAAATAGAACATAGAATCCTAAAATTTATATGGAACCACAAAAGACCCCTAATAGCCACGGCAATCTTGAGAAATAAGAACGAAGTGGGAGGCATCACACTACCTGACACCAAAACATACTACAAGGCTACAGTAATCAAAACAGTCTGGTACTGGCATAAAAACAGACACATAGACCAATGGAACAGAATAGAGAGCCCAGGAATAAACCCATCCATATATGGTCATTTAATCTATGATCATGGAAGCGAGAATTTACATTGGAGTAAAGATAATCTATAAAATAAATGGTGCTGGGAAAATTGGACTGACACGTGCAAAAAAATGAAAATGGACAACCTCCTTACACCATATATGAGAACAAACTCAAAATGGATTAAAGACTTAAATGTAAGACCTGAAACCATCAAACTCCCAGAAGAAAGCATAGGGAATAAGTTTGCAGACATTACCCTGAGTAACATTTTTACTGATATATCCCCTCAGGCAAGGGAAATAAAAGAAAAAATGAACATATTGGATTACATCAAGCTTAAAAGTTTTTTCACAACAAAGGAAATCACCAAAAAAACAAAAAGGCTGCCTTCTGAATGGGAGAAGATATTTGCCAATGATGTATCTGATAAGGGGTTAATATCTAAAATTTATAAAACACTCATGAAACTCAACACCCAAAAAACAAACAACCCAATTAAAAAATGGGCAGAGGATATGAAGAGGCATTTTTCTAAAGAGGACATACAGATGGTCAACAGGCATATGAAAAAATGTTCATCCTCACTAATCATCAGAGAAATGCAAATAAAAACCACAATGAGATACCACCTCACTCTGATCAGAATGGCTATCATCAATAAATCAACAAACAAGTGCTGGCGAGAGTGTGGAGAAAAGGGAACCCTTTTCTGTCCCACTGTTGGTGGGACTGCAAATTAGTGCAGCTATTATGGAAATCAGTATGGAGGTATCTCAAAAAACTGGAAATGGAACTGCCATATGACCCAGCAATTCCACTCTTGGGTATCTACCCAGAAGAATCCAAGATGCTAATTCGAAAAAAATATATGCACCCCTATGTTTATTGCAGCGCTATTTACAATAGCCAAGACTTGGAAACAATCGAAATGCCCATCAGTAGATGACTGGATTAAGAAACTGTGGTACATTTATACAATGGAGTCTTACTCCGCTATAAAGAAGAATGAAATTGTACCATTTGCAACAAAGTGGATGGACCTAGAGACTATTATGTTAAGTGAAATAAGTCAGTCGGAGAAAGACAAATACCATATGATCTCACTTATATGTGGAATCGGAAAAACTGAATGAATGAGCAAGGTAAAAGAAACAGTCTCATAGATATAAAGGAAAAGCAGGGTTGCTAGTTGGGAGGGGGCTAGGGATGAGGGAGAAGGGGAAGGGATTAGACAGCATAAATAGGTAACTACAATATTGTCACAAGGATATGAAAGACAGTTCGGGGAATATAATAATGTTGTAACTATTTTGTGGGGTGTCAGATGGTCTCATGTCTTGTTAGGGAGACCACTTTATGGATGGAGGAGAGGCTTGATCACTGCACTGCATACCTGAAACTGATGTTGTATAATATTGTATGCCAACTGTAATTGAATATATAGATAGTCACGGGATGTGGATTATACGGTGGAAGGGAGTCAAAGGAATTGTAATAGATATGTATGATATGGGGGGAGGAGAGAGGTGGAGAATTGGGGGAGGGGGTTGTCACTTTGAGGGGTAAAAAGTATAACTATTGCACTGTGTTGTACACCTGAAGCTAATTTAAAAAATGTTTATTTCACAATAAAAAACAAACAAAAATAATAAAAAAATAAATAAAAATAAAGAAACTACATGAGAAAAAAAATAAATAAATAAAATAAAATTCAACTACTTTAAATTTCAACACAAACATGCACACGTACACACACACATCACAAGATAAGAAAGGGTATTTGCAACAAATATAATTGACAAAGCTTTATAATTAAAAATATATTAAGAACCCTTAAAATCAATAAGGAAAAAGACAACTTACTATAAAATGGGCAAAAGGCAGGAGCACACATTTCAAAGGAAAGATAACACAAACGACCAATTAAAATAACAAGGTGGTAAGTGCTATTGCTATTCAGAAAATACAGAATTAAAATCAAAACAATACACTAAATTAAACACTGGATTGACAAAAAGTCGAGTCTGATTCTACCAAGCGTTGACAAGACAGTGAGTCAATGGGAATACTGTCCACGGATGGCAGGCATGTAAATAAGGAAATCACTTTGGAAAATGATTTAACATAATCTAGTAAATTTGAACATATACAGATCCTATAACCCCAGCAATTCTGTCTCTAGAGATAATCTTAACATACTTTACCAAGAGACATGTAAAAATATGTGTAATAGCATTGTTTATGAAAAAAATACCAACCTAAATCTCTATAGATTTTAGTATGAGCAAATATATTGTAGTTTATGGATTATTGTAGAGCAGTGGAAATAAAGGAGCTATAGCTGTACATATTAATACAAATGAACCTCAAACACTTAATACTAGGTAAAAAAAAAGAGACACAGAAGAACACATTATCATTGGGTTGTTTTTAAAATGTTAAAAAGAGATCAAATAAAATGATATATTGTCTATAAGTACCTACATAAATAGAAAACTACGAAGAAAAACACGAGAATGATTAATGACACTCAGGATAGTAATTATCTCTAGAAGGAGAGAGTAGGTGGAACCAATCAGGTACATATATCCAGGGATCTCCAAGGCTGTTTTCTTAAGCTAGGCAATTAATTCACAGTGTTCATTTTACCTTTAGCCTTTAAATTATACACACATGGTATATGTACTCTGATCCAAAGGATACATTTAAAATACAAAAAAACCTCACAAAAACCCAGAAATGTAGTTATCATGCTGTCTGATGGCAGGTTTCACATCCAAGCTTTCTGATATCTTTGTAAACTAGGAAACGGGGCTGGATTGATTAACTTTCACTTCAGAATGACATTCAGAATGAACTGTCCTGTGCTAACATGTGAGTAGTTTGATTCCTGTTACCCGAGCTATAAATAGGCAAGTAAAGGTTATTTTGAGAGGACTACAATGCCCAAGGTTTGCAATATTTATTTCAAAAGGGTTTCCTCTGGCATTTGCCTTTTCAGCATAACCTTGGCCTAAACGTTCCCCAGAGGATACGGTCCCCTTCAAAGCCTTTCCCAACATTCTATGTGCTTGTCTTTGTCACCTTGTCACCTGACATTGTCATCATGGGCATCCTTGTTTCCCATGGCCAGCCTTCAGCTTATTGTTTGTTATTAACAACTTTCTTAAGTTCATGTCCTTAATTAGACAGAATCAAAAGTGAAATACCATTTCAATATTTCATTTAATTATTAAATAGAGACAAAACTCACAATTCTGCTTTAAACGCATTAAGGAATCAAGCACTACACCAAATCTCTGTCCCGGGGACCATATTTGATAGGACTATGTAAAATGATCAAAAATAGCAAGGAGGTACTGAACTGTGGGGACAATTCAAGTGCAAACAATGATAATTTTTTAGACAGCTTTATTGGTGATAATTGATGTACAATAAATTACATGTTGAATGTGTAAACTTTCATGTATTTTGACATATGTGTGCATCTATGGAAGCAATACTACAATCAAGATAAGCATTTTATTGCCCCTAAAGATTTCCTTGTGCCTCTTTTTAATCCATTGCTCCCTTCACCCCTCCTTAGGCAGTCGTGAATTTGCTTAATTTGTGTTTTCTGGAATTTATATAGATTAGTAAGGATTTGCTAGAGGTGTAATCATAAAATATCTTTATTTTTTTTTGGTGGGGGGCTGGGTAGGGACTCTGGCTTATTTCGCTCAGCATAATGACTTGGAAATCCAGCTGTTGTTTCATGTATCAATAGCTTCTTCCTTTTCTCTTCTGGAATAGTATTCCACTGTATGGATATATCGCAATTTTCTTATCTCTTCAGAAAGGGTACAATGTTACTCCAGATTTCCCAGGCTTCAGTGTTTTACAATGTTGGGGGGAGGGAATGGGGAGTGGTGGTTACATCAACATAATACTTTTGCCTTTAGTGGCTAATACTGTGACACCAAACTCTTACCTGTCTGCTTTTCTCTCCATTTTTGGGTATCTTCAGAGGGTTCCTCCCATGAATTCATGAATATTTCCATTTCTGTTAAGCATTTTTCACAACTCCACTAGACATTCATGGTGTTCCATGGGGCAGCTGCCCAGTACAGCTGAAATGCTAGGGATTTCAGCACTCCCAAGCTGAATGAAATCCCACCATAAATGGGAAAGTCTGCATGAGGGATTCTAAAACTAAGCTGCTTACTTACAGAGCTTTAGTAAACAGCTTTTTCAGTTGTTTTTCACCCATTTAGATTGCAAGCATTGAACTGGAGGCCAGAAATTTAAGTTCATGAAAAATATGAAGTTATTTTCTGTAGCTTTAACATTCTACAGTTGAAATCCTTGTCTAATTGAGCTCACATTTCACCTAGTGAAAGAAACTTAAATTTAGTCAACTCGGTGCATCACAGTTAAATGTTCTTTTCCACTTGCACCTCCCCCTTTTTTTTCCTCCCCGGTTTATATATAATGTCCATAGGATATATGTGTGCACAGCAGTAACAGTTTTGAGAAGGGGAGCCTGGTCTTTGGTTTTCATTTATTCTGACGCCTACTGAGATACTTGAGATACTCCAACTGTCAGCCCACACAGCCCCACTCTGTGTCCCATTTGCACCAACCATCAGACCCCTTCAGGTCCACCTTTATCACTGCCGTGTCTTTTGCCATGAAAACCATCGTTTGTCTCTCTTTTCTCTTCTGAGACTGACTGTCTCAGTAGGTCTGTCTCAGACTCATCTGAGATGCATCAAGAAAATATTCCTCAGCTCCCATTTCCAATTTATGTGGGGTAGGTATGGGTCTCTGGAATGGTGATGTTTCCTGTCTCTCTTCTGCTGTCAAAGTGCCATATTATTTGGGAGTATTGTTCTCTCCTGGGACAAAATCTGAGGAGTTGGTTGTCAGAGGCTCAGGGATTCTTCTCAGAGACCTGGAATTATTCTTCACTGCTGATGAAGGCTTCCTGACTATGTTACACCTGTCATGCAAATTCCTCCTTCCCTTCTTATAAATTCTAAGAAAAAGCTCCTTGTTTTTCATGCACATGAGTTTCTAGTACACAGCCCTTCCTAGTTTGTCATATATACTCTGATACATACAATTCCAGTGTTGAGTTCCTCCAAATGCCATCAGGTGTCTGTTAATAAAGTAAAACTAAGCTTATTTGAACTTACTACCTTGGTAGGATTTCAGAAGCAACTCATAGAGAAAGCCAGAAGTGAGATAGTCATGGCGCTTTGAGGTCTGGGCTTAAGCAGTCTAAGATGGGTCCTTCAAGGTGGATAACTGACTAGAACTGGGCAAAATTCATTCTACAACAGTTTAGAATTGGTTGTCAGTCAGGAAAGACTCTTGAAGTACATGTTGATAGGCACATTTTTGTTTGCTAAGCAAGTTGTTTGCTGAGGTGAGAAGTCTGCTGTCTCTGATAAATTGATCTGTAGGATTTCCTCAAGCAAACAGGGAAGTTATTTATTAGTTTACAGTTTTATCTTTCCTAGGCAAAGTCTTCCTGGAGAAAAACCACTAAGTCATGTTGACAGAAGTGATCAAAAGTCTTATGTAAGTCATATTAAGGTAGAAGTTTTCAGATCTTACTTGCTTAGACCCCACTTTGTCTCATACTACATAAAAAATTATTCTTTGCAAGTTTTATACCCTGAATATCTCATAAATGCCAGGAAGTATCTCTGTGTAATGAGGTATCAGGCGGTGATTTTCAGAGGAGATGATATCCTAAAGTGAGCCTTGAAAAATGAGTAGGATATAGGAAAGTGGAAAAAAGCACAAAGGCAATTAGAAAGAAAGGAGAGTATGAGCGGAGGCCTGAATGGTGACATTCGTGAGGAACAGTGAGGAGAAAAAGGTCTACGTTTAAGAATATGGAGTTTTTCGTTTTGGTGAGTAGATTAAAGCTATATTGTAATGGACCTTACATGCATAATTAAGGAGTTGCACTATAACTCTATTTACATATTTATCATTAGGGCTTCCCAAGAACCTCTAAGTGCAGGGAGGTCTGACTCTAACTGCATATAATACTATCACTTGTATGCTTTCAAACACACCTCACATCACAATGAAACAGTGCCATGTTGCATGAGTGAGTGGGGATGATACTAGTGGTACAATTAAGAAAAGCAGTAAATAATTCACTTAACATAGTATCTTATGCATAGAAGTCATTTGATAAGTAGTAGCTGATATTATCACAAGATTGTGTTGAATAAGAAGAGATTTTGGTAGTACAGTATTATAGTCAGGCATGCAGGAATAGTTGACCACTGTGGACACAAAGAAGAATAGTGAAATGCAAATCTTATAATTTTATTAATAGCTATATATGCCTTGATGGACCAATACAGGATTCTATGCGTAAAGGTACATTTGGAGTATGAAGCTTAGTCCGCTCTAAGAAAAGAAAAAAAAAAATGGAAAAACAGTGAGAAGAATTTATTTACCCACTTAGATATACAGTATCAGAGGAGAGAACTAGAGTTTGCAAAACATCCGATGGGATCCTCACTGACATTTTTTATCTTTCTACCTAAAAGGAAATTAAACAAAAGCAGCTGGAGCCTGAGTTTCTGGGTTGTTTATCTGTGTGTTTGTGAGAGCACAGTGACTACCCACTGGCAATTACGATCCAATCAATGCCTTCAAACTCTGACCAGTAAGATTAACTATTCCGATGCCCTAGGGAAGAGCTAAGGAAGTGGTAGGAAGACGCATGAAAAGGGGAAGAGGGCACTGTTAAGTTTCCTGACCCCTACATTCTATTTTTGTTCACTGTACAAATTTACCTTGGGTGAGGACGTCAGTCTTGGGCTATAGTGATGATATTTTCCAAGAAACCTAGGAATCCCTAATCCTGCCCTATGTATTTATCTTCTTTTCATGGGGTGCCTAAAGGAGCTCTGTCAACAATGAATAATACAAGAAAAAGAACCAAGCTGACTTTATTAATAGCTGTGTAAGACTCAAATACCTATAATAGAAAACTCTACATTAAAAGTTAGACTAACACATATAGTTAGGATGAAGGTCTCCAATCTCTTTCTAAATCTACACCTTGGGATTCTGTACTATTTGGATGGTCAAACAAAGGAAGGAAATTAAATACTGGGAGTGCCAAAAAATATGTATACATGTGACTTGTATTCATCTTTTGTTATAGGTATATATTATTACAATTTTAATACAGATTTTTCCTTTCTTAACATGTGTATACAATTTTTGGCACCTTCTGTATATGGTGGGGGTGTGGAGGAACAATGTGGATATGTCTACACCAAATATCTGACTGAAAATTCCCCATACAGCCATACACACCAAATGGGCAGAAAAGAGGAACCGGAGTTTCATTAGCAGGACCTATTAAGATATATTTTATTTTCCCACTAGAAACCATGACCCCTTAACATTCCAAGCTCTGAACAATTTTACTAGTAATTGTTCTCCTATTGCAAATAACTAGGAAAGAAGTGAGCAGTGGAGCCAGAGAAGGATTCGAAACTTCTTTTCTCTCTACCAGCACTGTAGGCATTTGCTTAGAAAGGCAGAAGGAGAGCTATGAGAGAGAAGGATATAGACCATGCTTCTGACATAACTATACATAATACCCTTTTTTCTTGTACGGTCTTTACCTGACCAGCCATAGGCTACACCAGTTGGTCAACTAATTAAGGCCTGGGGGAGGGACATGACTAGTGGTGGAGTTTAAACTCTTCATCAGCACACTATATCTGTAGTTTTCAGTGTGTAACAGCATGTTTAATAAATATTTGTTGAGCTAATGCATGAATGTCAAACTGCGTGTGTTGCCCGTTCTTTAAGAACTACTGAAGGGAATCGCTTGTACCTGCTTACATTTGCAGGCACACCACTGGGTCATCTCTCACAGGATGGATAGTGGGGCAGACTTTCTAACAATGCCTTTTCTCCCTTGCCACCTTTGATGCCACTAAAGTGAAAATCTCACTTCCCCAACCTACCTTGTCCCAAAGGTTGGTCATGTGACTCAGTTATGGCCAATGAGAGGTAAGCAGAAGTCTGCTGCCATGTTTCTGAAAAGATTTACTAATACAAAGGACAGGCTAAAGTCATGCTTCCCTCCCTCTTCTCCCTGCCTTGAATGCAGACATTTGTCTAAAACTGGTCCAAGTTTTGAAGGCATTGTTAGAAACTTCAATGGCTTGAAGGTGTCAGTGCTGACTTGTGACTCTCTCATCCTTGCCTTCAGATTTGTCCAAATCAGACCGTTTCAAGCCACTGGCTGAGACAATACCAGAAATTGCCTTCATCTAACCTTATTGCTGCTTGAGAAAAATAAACCCCTGGTAGCTAAGCTAATAGTTTCCAGTTTCATGTGGCCATTAACATTCTTGCCTGTTACAGAATTTATCTGGTAAGGAAACAGAGAAAAACGTTGAAACTAAGTCACCCAAATGGAAATTCACATCTGAGTTGAAAAATAATCACCATTTTTCTTTTTGCAATATAAACATTTACAATCCGCATCCTTCTGACACTTTCACCAGGTGCATGAAACGAGGAAGATGGAGAGTGAGGCTGCTCTGGTTTTTTATTTGTGAGTTCAGGAACATATACAGAAAAATGACTCTCCATAGAGAAGAAAACTCGGAGATTTAAATTTCAAATGTCTGAATTTCCTCTGTGCCCAGTGCCCCAAGCCCTGAAGCTGGACTCCCCACTCAGGTTTCATGGCCCAGATGTCTGATTTTGAAAAGTTGCTTTGTGTTACAACAGCAGGGCTATGCACTGTATTTCTTTTATGTATTTAAATTGTTATATATGTCTTCATTAAGAGCACAACACATTTACTAAAAAAGTAATACATTAACAAACGAATGCATCGTAAGGAATTACGTTTTAGCCTAAAACAGCTGAGCTTAGCATTAAAAACATTTCATATTCTTCTAGCTCATTATGCTTCCAGCTAGGGTCATATATTTGAGTCCACTTGCAAGCAAAGAATATTAGCAGTGGAGTCAAACAAACTTGAAATTGAATCCTTGCTCTACCATATACAGTGGCAGGAGGCCCTTGCAGCTAGCACACTGGTTTCTTATTAAGATTATAACTTTGGACGTCATTTAGTCTATCTGAATCTCACTGTTCTCAGCTGGAAAAGAAATAACTAATATGTGCCATGAAGGCTGTGGTAAGACGTGGAGAAATATACCTGATAGCATCAGCTACTATAATTGTTAATTAGCATTTGGCAGATAAATATCCTCTCTGCATTGCATTTTGCAGGAACTTCCCACGGAGTCACTTTTTCTGAGATGACACCGGAGAAGGATGATTCATGGAGCCACTACCTCAGATCTTTATTCCATGCTTGTCCACATTCCTGGCAGCTGCTTAAGCCATTTGACCAAGAGCAATTTAGAAAACATGTTCATCTGACTGAAGATGATCTTTGTTACCCTCTCTCCATGGTCTGAGGGGTTGGCAAGGCTGCAAGTCAGAGGTGGTGGTGGTGGTGGTGGTGTGTGTGGGGGGGGGTCAGAACCAGCCCCTTTTGGAAATTGGGGCTACAGATCTTTTGGAGCAAGTGAGCCTCAGGGTTCTCTAAAGGGGCCCTATTGTTAATGAGAGAGAGAGAAAGCAGATGTTTGCTCACCCCCTCCTGCAGTGCTAGAGCCTCTGCATCTCTGTAGATGAAAGGCTTCAACAGCTGCACTCTTTGTTAGTTTATTGATCTTGAACAAAGGCATTCTACACAAGTTGTTTATCGGTACAACTTATCAAAGCAGTAGAGAGGATGCCATTAAAGGGTGTCTGCCAGATTGTCTCACTGAATAATAAACGAAGCTGATTTTTTCTTCTGACAACCATAGAATAAGAATGTCCAACACATGTAATCAACCCTAGTGAATATGAAATGCAAGAGTAAGGTAAATTACAAAGATGACAGATGATAGATAGATACATAGGTAGGTAGATAGATAGAATTGACCAACTGATAAATTTCAGTAAATGGGGAAATTGAGGCTTGGGGATTTTTCCCAAGTTTAGAATTACTTGAATGAGCAAATGTTCTCCATAGACCCTGTGGACTTGGGCCAGACCTCAATTATTAGAAAAGCAGGTGATCAATAAATATTTACTCAATGCAAAAACAAAAAACCAAACAAACAAAAAAACAAACCCAATTGTAATTTAGAATCTACTGTTAAACAGTCATAGCTTCCTGGAGGTCACACAACATTTCTAAGTCTCTGCTACCCCATCTGTAATGAGTTCACCTGGATTCAGGTATCACCAAGGACACTACCACATCTTAACGCTATGATTCTTGGATACAAAATAACAGCATTGCAAATTTGGTTGAATGGTGATACTTTTCCTGGTCTCCATGATGACATGTTTGGAATCTGGGCTAGGAGACTGACTTTTCATGTGCACAGATTTCCTCTCTCAATATCCACAGGCAACTATAAGAGACAAACTTTTCTGGTAGCACATTTTTATGGGAGTAGAAGAGAGGGGAGTGTCTTCTCTACCACAGTCAGGTTCATCTGCAAGCAGCTAACATGTATTATTGATTCTTGGGGTTTATGCCAATCGGAGGCCTATTAGGCTATTTCACTGGACCCTTTGTATTTCAAACTGAAAAAAAAAAATGCAGAGGTACAGATATTCTATTACCATAAAAAAGCAGACGTCAGGGATTGTAAAGGTGACACAGACCTGCAACGCCACCTGTTGGCGGCTGGGTTAATTGTCACCACGGAGCTCTAAACTTTCAGGAGTGAAAGAGCTTCTCTCCAAAATAAAAAATAAGGGGGCAGGGTATGTCAAGGCCAAATTTAAGTTCAACTCACTTATAGTTGAAAAGGGAAAACATGTCTCTAGAAAATAGATTGTGCAGTTTAATTGTGGATGGCCGTTTGGTAACTGCTAGTTTTCATTCACTTTATTTTTAATGAAGCACTAAGGAAAAATGAAGATAGAATGCTAGAATTTCAGAACTGGATAAGTCTTTAAATCATAGCAAAACCTCTTCATTGTAGAGATGAAAACACCGAGACACTAGAACATTATTTATTCCACAGCTATAGAATGTGGGACGGTGGGTATTGAGACTAGAATTTACTTCTTCAGCTGTTTCCGTCAAGATTTTTTCTGGGTAACTTGCTTTAAGAAAGTACATTTCAAGAAATCCTTATATTCTCCACTTCTAATCGCATGCTATTGAGAATCAGAAGCAGTTCTCACAATATTCCTTGTTTAAACTCAGCATTCAGGAAACAATTTCATTGATAACCACTATTTCTAGCTGCCTATCAAAAAACATTCACAGGTAGGATGCTTACACAATTGAAACTTGCCAGAGAACAACCTTTTTTTTTTTTTCCTTCCTCATTCTTCTCAGCAATTCATTTGTTGTTTTTTTTCCTATCTATGATGCCCAATGAGGGGCTGTGGTTCCCTTGAGACATAGGATTCCCAGGTGGTGGTTCCCTGAAATGCTAATTATTCACTTAAGACAACCAACAGCCCATGAAGAGAGACAACCCCAACCTGCTCTCATCCACAGGGGTTGGAAATTTCATGGAGAAATGGGTCATCATAACGCAGACAAAGTGTGACAGGGAAAAGGTTTAGTGAATGCTCCTCTCAGTGATAAAAGAAGACTGCAGGAGTCCAGTAAGTAGGGCTCAAAAGCAGCATCATAGACAGAAATCAGTCAATATCAGGAACGATTTTTTAGAACTTTGTAGTTTTCTAAAATTAAAGAAACTTGCCTCTATATTTTATTTTTTTTAAATAGTTAGTGATTAGCATACATTCCTTAAAGAGAATTACTGCTTATACTCCCTCCTGAGAGCAGCATGGAGAAAGACAACTTGCAAAGTGAGGTCTTGCTTCCTAGTTAATTTGGAGGGTACATGGTGGTAGTAGTGGAGGCTTGAGGGATGAAAGGAAAAGTAGGTTGCATCAAACTGGATCAGCACAATGATACCTTCGTGCCTGCAAAGTGGTCTGAAGGATTTGGTATTGGAAAGTTATGTGGATTCCCCAGCCTAATTTCCATTCAATTCACCGCCCAAACTAGAAGGCTGAGTCGTCAATAGTCCTTCCTGTCCTTTAAACTCTATGAATTTTACCACTTGCACAGTATCGCTGAATCTGTCCTTCCCTTTCCACTCCCACTATCACTCCTTAGCACAAGCAACATATTGCACAGTGACTGCCTCCTAACTAATCTCCTTCCCTTCAAATCTATTTTTCCACACTGTCATCAGCTTTATCTATCTAACATACAAATTGAATACTGTCATCTTCTTGCTTAAAATCACTGAGCAGGAACAAAACCCAAGCTTCTCAGGATGACATATAAGACTTTCCAGTTTGGCTCAAGTTTTCTGTCCAACCTTATGTCCTGGCTCAACACCTCTAGTTCCTCTAAAAATTCAGCTTCCTTTTGCCACACAGGTCAGGCTTTGGCATCTCTGTCTTATATTCACAGTCAGTTCCTCCAGCCTGTCATGTCCTTCCCTCCAATCACTGGGGAAATTCCTATTCATACTTCAAGGTCCATTTCCATTATTACTGTCCCAAAAGAGCCTTCTTTCAAATTTCTAGCCTTCTTTCGAAAAGAGAGCTCCTCTGCCTGTGTGCTTGTATTCTGCTTCCTTATTTCTTATATATTATATAACTATTATAGCATGAAGCTCATTGTACTGTAACTGCAGTAGCATGTGAGTCTGCCTTCTGTAGACTATGAGTTTCCTCATCTAAAGATCCTGATAGATCTTTTAGCAGTTCAAATTCTTTTATCATGCACTGTACCCCAAATATTCACTGAAGATTAGGCATCTGTCTATCACTGTGCTACATACTAGACCTGCAAAGCTTAGCCACGAATGGTGTCTACAGTAATCTCACTTAGGGTCTGTCTCTTTTGCATCCTAAGTATGAACAGTTGGAGAGCAGAGAAGAATTCTGTGCGCTGTGCACTAGCTGAACTCCATTACAATGTGGTGATTCTCTGGTACATGAAAATCAGTGGTGAAACATATTGTATGTAATTTTAGTTTTTACCAGTGCTCTAGTCTCTGGATATAAGAGCTGACACCATTATTTTGATTGTCTACATATGTGATGCACACAAGGACTTCACAATCACTGAATTATCATTACATGTTTATGGGATAAACAAACATGGGCTTGATGGAGACCTGGGTGGATGAGTTAATGGAGGAGATACTGCAATGATGGGCATATGGGTAGATTTGAATTCCTGATCTTTCTCCCATGAGTATTCACTGCACTTGGCATTTCAAACTGTGAACTTTGCAAAGGATACTGTTTGTTGATACTGAAGATCATCATTGTTTTTCTGGCCTATCCCCTGTTGTGTATAGGCATAAAGACTGGAAATTATACTTCTCAGATGCATGGATCTGGTTGGATCCCCCCAGTGAGAGGCACTTACACAAAATTTAAAACCAGAAGGGAATGAGAAGCTATTATTCTCTGGTGGCAGCTATAGGTGGATAAATGGCTTTCAAATATCTTATAAGGAATTGCCCATGTTGGTGCCTTAGACAAGCGAAATTACTGAACTCCTGGATTTCCTGAAAGTTCCTGTATTGACCTCCATTCATCCTGCTTCCTAATAATTGTACAAGTTTTTCCTGTAGTAAATTTCTTCCTATCCGAAATACTTAGGGTACATTCTGAGTGATACAGACTCTTGGTTGGAAAACCAAAATAAAATGGTTACTTAGTCCTACTGAACATTCAGTTTAATAACCCTTATAGTAATATAAGTCATACACACACACACACACACACACACACACACACACACACACAACACAGCTTTAAATACTTTCAGAGTTGGAAAGCTCATATTGCTTCGCAAGGTAACTAATTCCCCTCCATGCATGTTCCTAATTAGAAAACAAAAATTAAATTGTACCGTATGCCAAAAATAAAGCTTTGGTTATCAGTTGGAACTTGTGGTATAAGCACATAAAACTAACTACTTTAAGCAACCCAAAAAGTTCTTCCTATGGGGATGGTAAACCCATAAGGGACTGGATTTCACATTGCTACATTTCTCATTTCTGAGATTGTAAATAACTACGAGATAGGATAGAACACGTAGTGCACAATGCAGTGTCCAGTGTATGGTGGAATCAGTAGCCAAGATGCATTTCCTGCTCTTATGCTTTCGTGATTGTATGGATCTCTCCCAATGCATTACATGCACTCTTCTTTTGCTATTTTTCTGAGAAACATGTCCCTTCCATTCAAGATTTCAAACAGTAGATCTGTACCTCATGACCTCTGTATCTACTTTATTTCATTTACATTCTCTCATGCTCTGTTTGCTCGGGGAACAGTTTTAGATCCTTTGCTCTTTTCCTTCTCTGTTCCCTTTGAACTTCCATCTTTAGATTTGCCATGGGCTCTTTTATCTCTTTCCTTTATTCTCTCCTGTATTTGCAGCATTCATATGCCTCACTGGTTTCTCCACTTCCCACTTCCTTCATCAAAACTTGTTGCTTTCTTCCTGTCATGGTTAAGTATTTCTTGTTATTTTCAAGCTCATTTCAGCAATAGAAATGAAAGTACTCCTAATACATAATTAAAAATATTATATCATACACAAAACAAAAGCAAAGTTCTTTACAAGGTAATGGCCACGAATTAGCCTATGAATTTGATGAAATCCAATTAAAACCTCTAGTGAATTGTGAGTAGCCATACTACATATTATATAATAGGTATCTTCATACAATGCTGGTGGGAGTTAAAATTGGTTGTTGAACAACTTTGGAGAAAGGATTTCCAGGATTTAGCAAAATCCTGATCATGCACCTGTGCAGCAATCTATGCATAAGAATGTTTGTGACAAAATTGTTTCCAATAGGCCTAATAAGGAACCAAACCTAATGCACATCAACAGAGGACTAGGTACAATAATTGTGATCTTTCTCTACAGGACTATAGTATTGGATTTCATCTATGAACATGAACAAGCGTAGATAAATCTTACAAATGTAATGTTGAGCAAAAGAATTAAGGTACAAAAGAATACTTGAAGTATGATAAGATTCACAGGAAGTTCAAAAATAGACAAAATGAAACTATATTGTTTGGGGACATGCCTTAGGTGATAACTTATTTTAAAAAGCAAGGAGGTTACTCCTTGCCAAGTGTAGTAGGTTGAATGGTGGCCCCCAAAAGATATGTCCGAGTGTCAACCCTTCTAACCTGTGAATGTGATCTTATTTGGAAAAAGGGTCTGTGCAGATATAAATAAGGATTTTGAGATGAGATCATCTGGATTACAAGTGGGCCCTAAAGCCAATGAAATATGTCATAATAAGAGCCAGAAGTAAAGGGGGGGGAGCGAGAGCGTGCGCGCGCGCGCGCGCAAGAGAGAGAGACAGAGAGAGAGAGAGAGAGAGAGAGAGAGAGAGAGAGAGAGAGAGAGAGAGAGAGAGATTGATTGTAAAGGGATGATGCAGAGTTTGGAATTATGGAGCCAAAGGCCAAGGAAGGAATGTCTGGAGCCACCAGGCATGGAAGAGGGAGGCAAAGAACAGATTCTCCTCTAAGATCCCAGAGGGAGTGCAGTCCTGCTGACACTTTGATTTTGGACCTCTGGCCTTAGGAATTGTGACAGAATAATTCTCTGTGGTTTTAAGCCACTCAATTTGTGATAAGTTGCTATGGTAGCTTTTGGAAACTGATATATCTAATTTAGAAATTTTTAGCTGATAGCTTGTTAATAATGATCAAAAAGTAAAGAATGAGAGGCAAGGTGCTGCATTGTGACAGCTTCTCTGAAAAATGGGAGAGTGAAAGGCTATGAGGGAAAATGAGGGAGAGGGAGAGGGAAAGGAAGGGAGAGAGGGAGAGGGAGAGAAAGAGGGAGAAGGAGAGAGAGAGGGAGAGAGAGAGCATGAAAGTGGGAGGGGAAGCATCATCTTGAGCTGGTGAGTGGTGGGACCCTCGGAGACCACTGGAGACCACGGCTCAGTGGGAGATGAGCAGACAGTCACAGGAGGCTCATCACATAGCCTCAGGATAAATTTTCACAGACTCTCTTTCATCGGCAGAGTACTCCTGGCTTGAAGCATGTCACATCTGTCTGTCTTACGAAACTTCTTCCCTCCTGACTTGTCTGCATTTATTCTGGGCCCCAGATTATATTTATGTATTATTATTAGCGATCACTCCAGGAATAATTTTAGCTTTCAACTTTTAAAATAGAACAAAACATATTTTAAGAGCTAACCCACTGTGAGGACTATCTATATGATTTCTCCCCAGAGAGTACAGGTCCCTGGGAAGTCACTGCATAAATGTCATGCCAGTGAGAGAGATATTCTCTGCCACAAGTCTGATAAGAATTCATTTTTGTCAATAATTATTAAAATTATTAGTCCATGTGACATTTCTATGGTGTTATTAGAGTAATTGTATTTTATACTAACTATCTGATTTGGTCTTCACAACAGCCCCGTGTAATACATAGGAAAGACATTATGATCCCTACTTGTTTTTTTCTTTTTAAATCCCTACTTTTTAAATAAACTCTCTGGCATTTAGTGATTCCCCCCAGGTCATTAAGATAGTCATGGATGCAGTTCTAATGAAAACATAGAATTGTTGAATCCTTTTTTCCAATGTTAATTCTATGTTACCATTCACCAACTTTATTCATAAAGCAACATGTATTGAATATGTACTCTATTTAATGCTATATGTAATGCATTGGAGAAGACGTACATGGGATGCAAAGCAAGAAATGCAAGGTAGGATCCCTGACCTCAGAAACTTTGCAGTCTTCTCAGAAAGACAAGTATACAAAGGCCTACCTAACATTTAAAGAAAAATGAAATATGTAGAGTGAAGTCCAGTGATAATACCCCATAATAAGAATAATTTTTATATACCGCAATTGGTGTTTGACTTTTTCTCTCCAAGTAGCACATACTGTCCTACATGGGGGTGGGCAAAAGTGGGCATAAGGAGGCTGGCAAAGCTAGGCAGGGAAACGGTTTGGCATGTATGGAAATGTAAGGGACCCCTGCCTCCCAAGTACTCTTCCAGCTGAGAACTGGGAACTGCTAAATGGGGAATTTGGGGTGTTGCTGTCATTGTCCTGGATGTGCCAGTCTGGTGCAAGACCCAGAATTGTCCCCACTGATAGTTACACTGGAAGAGACAACCATGCCCAGGATGAGGATGGATTCTGCTCCTGCAGAATCCTGCTGGACTCTGGTCCTGCTGGACTCCTACTCCAGCTCTGCCCACAGTTAGGCAAATTCTGTCCTTTTATATGACTGGAAAAAAAAATCACCATCTATTCCAAATAAAACACCTGACATATGAAAGAAAATGAAGTTAAAATGCAGACAAAATCTATTGGAGGGTTGATATGCCCTCTATTACAATGGTTTTACAAAATTGTTTTCCAGTTAATAAATTTTCTAGTTAAAATCATTCAAAACATGCTACACTTGAATTATGCATCATGAAAATTTGATTTCAAGTTCTCTCATATTTACATATTAGGGGCAGATGTTTCTCATGGAGATGGTGGGATGTGATGGCTTTCTTCTCTGGTAGGATTTGTATCTCGATGCCAGGAAGCCAAAGTCAGTCCCAGCAATAAATACATGTGGGACCATTTGCACTGTTTTATTTACTCTAAAGCTAGTAACACTACCCTGATAGTCTTTTAACAAGTTGAACTTGTGTCCAGTAATACTCTTTCTACTCTATTGTAATTATTGTTTCCATCTAGGTCATATACACAAACCTCTTCAGTATTCAGAAAAGTATAAAAAATGGGGGATGAACTAGGATAAAACACAGAAAACAGTGGCTTCTGGCTAATTGAAGATCAAGTATCCTTCCTAAAGTCACCAAAATCTAAACTGTTTTTTTCTTTTCTTTTTAAAGCATACATGATGCAGAAAAAAAAAGTCTGTTAATCTGGTTGTTCATTTGTAATATCTGGTTTACTTACCCAGTTTCTAGACTATGCCAAAAGCCTTGATACACTGATTAGGTGCTATTTGTAGTGGTTTATCCATAGATTAGCTTTTAACTTGGTAAGGATAGGTATTTATTAAATATCTCATGAACAAGTGATTGAAAAATAATGAATGAATGAATAAATGAATTCTTAAAATTTAGAACAGGAAATGTGTTCTGGAGAAGATGAAATAATTTTTCTATGTTCTTGTGATATAAAAACTGATGTTATCTTACTGACTTCTTACAAAAACCTTGTGAATGTACTTTTTCATTTATCAACTGAGGAAACTGACCCTCTGAGATGATAAGTGATAGATCCAAGGTTATATAGTTATCAATAAGTGAAACTGATTTCTTTAGCACACAAAGTCCTCACGTGTTCATTTTACTATATCCAAGTACCTTTTCTTGACTCAGCTAAAATGCCAAATACAGCCTGATAGTTAGGGCATAAAAAATTTGATTCTTCTGACAGATTGTCAATATTTTATTTCATGGTCAGAATGTTTATGTGCCACAAACTAAACTGGAAGCCTTATTTGCCTGGTTATTGGACTGTGTCAGTATAATGCCCCATGATGAAACTAATATTGGAAAAGTTGAGATGTGAGTGCAACACTCTGGATTAAATGTAGACTGGATTTTGGAAAATGCTTCAGCACTCTGTGGCACACACCATGTCGCTGACACCATATTTTCTGTCTCCCTTTCTTTCAGCTTATAGATATGTCTTGGCAAATTGTCAGGGCTCAAAAGGATCATTTGCAAACCACAGGGACGTTTTAAGTGCAATGATGAGGATTTAAGGAATCTGAAATAGCAACCACAAAGAAAATTCTTCTGATAGATTTTGAAGCTCTTTCAGAGTATCTCATCTATGCTTCTTGAGCAAATGTCCTTCATTGTAGCCTTTGAAACTTAAAGAAGTATTAAAATCAAAGAAGCTTCCTTGATGTTTGATAGGGACTTATCATATAAAATGTGTTTTTAGAACAGCATTGATGGGCTTTTCCAGTGACTCAAAGAAAATGGCATGTCAATGTCAAATGGGAAGCTGGGAAGCAAAGCAAGGGCAGGCAGCAAACTCACTCTGCGCCTCCTCCATAAGCTGGCCCGGTGACAAGCCAGAGGGGAAGAAAGCAATGACAGAGACACCAGTAGGGAATAGCTGAGCCTCGGGCCATACTTTGGTCAAGGTATTTCAAGAGATGAATGGATCTTAGACTGACACTCTACAGTGAGTATATTATAGTGTGGTTGTAAAGAGCATGGACAATAACCCTCCTTAATGTTATACCAATTTTAGCTAGATCGTCTGTAATTAGAGCTGAAAAGATTGTAACAGATAGAATAATAATAACTACCTACAAGGTTATTGGGACCGTTAAAGGAGATAATGCATTCAAAACACAATGCATTTAAATATACTGCTTGACATATATAAATATAGATAGTGGATAATATTTATAATAAAAAAGCTGCTTCTCAAATCTGATCATCTCCCCCACCACCACCACCACCACCATGAATACTGGCTCTATTGTTTTTCTGACTTTGTTGCAACTATTGCATCTTTGTCTTAAGAATTCATGGGGTTGAATTTGTTTTTCTTTATATAAACCAATGTTTCTCCTGCCACAATAGCCCAATGCACAAATGGAGTAATCTAAACTCTTTTCGTTTCACTCCCTTCCTGCTTCCTGATAAAATTGGCAACAATTTCCTAGCTATTTGGGACATCTTTCACAGTGTCTCATGTGTGCTTACCCCAAAATTCTGCCTTTCCTCAATGTCAGCTACAAAGACCTCAGCAGCCTGATAAGCAGTCTGGAAATAATTGCCAATGCCACTCACTGCTGTCACCTCCCTCTTGGCATTGTCACCTCCACCGGTGGTATACCTCCACCAGACACCTCTGGTGTCATGAAAACACTGTGCAACACTACATGCCAGGATGGTACGTCTTGAATTTCTCAGGATGCCATGCTTGGTATGTGAATCTCAAGGTAGTTTCACCAATGGCCCAATATCTTAAAGGGATTTTAATGAAAATAAACTTTTAGACCTTTATTTTTGGGCTTTTTCTGCCTGCTAACCCTGTACATATTACCTCACTTTTCTAGATTTAAGTCCTTTAGGGTGTAGGGCTAGGAACAATTAAAAGAGGTAAATGCCATGCACCACAGGGAAATTTCTCTTCATTTCTATTGATTGACTTTTGGTTAATGGGCCAAATTTGTCTGCTTCTCTCTCTCTCTCATTTCTCAGAGGCAAATATAATTTTAGCACTTCTTTTAAACAAACTTTTAGATATTCCCTGAGTGACATAAACCCAATCATGCAAAAATCTTGGGTTTCATTAGGGACCCTCCCTTCACCCACTCACTTCTACCCACTACCTAGATTTGTCGCGCAGGAAGAACATCTGTCATAGCTTTCCTTCCCACTTCTTATCATTCAGTGGGACACATTTTATCACCTCATAGACTAAAGAGAATGTTACTTTTCCCCTAAACGGCAGAGAGTGTTTTTATCTTTTTCCCTATACAGTTCTCCAGAAGTGATTGTAAACTCTAAAGACATGCTTATTCATCTTCTTAATCTAATGCTTAAAAACCCCAGTGTCCAGAAATGATCCCATGAGTTGACCTAAACCCCTTACATTGCAGCATAAAATAAAACTCTTCTCATGTGGTCCCATGTGAAAACAGAGATAGGATAATCTATACAATCTCTCTCTAACTTAGCATACACCTTTAAGAAAATGCAAAAGTATGTCAAGTCTGTTTTTCTTCAGCATCAATAATTCTATGTATGTTAATTATTTTCTCCCTCCATGTTTCTAATTTCCCAGGGAGTCTGTTTAGCTACTTCTTTGAAAGGTCTACATGTTCTCCCATGCCTCCTGATCAGATAAAGCAACTCTAGTTGCTTTGATCTTCCTTTATAAACTTTACTTTCTAGTGCTTTCATAGTCATCTTTGCCTTCCTCCTGTACCCTCTCTAGTATTGCTGTTCTGAATATAACTGACTTTCAATTCAATGCTAATAAAAACAAACATTACCTTCCTGAGGAGACGATTAAGTAATAACTTAATGGTCACTCCTGTCTTCTAACCAGACACTATTTCAACCCTGAGGACAAAATGTGGTAGGGATATGCATTCAGGTACCATTCTTTAAAAATGTACTGGGTAACAAAACTGGCACCACTGCATTCATAGAGGTTTAAAATCTTAAGAGCATTTACAAAATAATCCCCAGAGAAAACTCAATAAAATAATGGATGTTATAACATATATCTCTTGTTGTATGGGTGGCATTTTATTACTGCCATACAGTAATTTGATTGAGAGCTAGGTGATACCTTACCGAATTGGTTTGTGGAAATAAATGAATAGGACCAGAGAAGAAAAGAAATAGTAACATTGGAAGAGCCCAGAAGGTCATACATGTAGAGTTGGGTTTTGTGTGGGTCAAGAACCATGTGAAATACAGATGTTAGCGGATTAATCAATAGGATAAAATTTTCATATCGAAACACAAAATTTCTGAAGCTTTTCTGTTGAGCTAAAGCAGCAATAGAAAGGGACATTCTTTACTTAATTTTCTTATTTCTATGAACTCTGGTTTAACAAAAGTAGGAACATTAAGAATGTAGAAATTAAAGACAAAATAAACAATGACTTTTCAGAACAGAGAGGGGCCTCAAATATGAAAATTCCATGAGCTGTCTTTATAGGAAAGCACATTTGCAACAAATACAAGACACTGTAAATCTAGAATGGGTAGTTTAGTTTCTTTGTCTCAAGAAAGTCAATCCAGGGCCGGCCAAGTGGAGCATTGGTTAAGAGCTGGCTTGGGATGCCAGCAGCCCCAGTTCGGATCCCACATATGAGGGTCAGCGACACTGCCCTCTACAGCTAAGATGGTATACAACAGCTCCACCTGGAGCTGGGCTGCTGTGAGTCACTGCTGATGGCATAGGCTGTAGGCTCCTGCTGCAGTGGGCTGCCATAGGCTACAGTGAGTGGCTGGCAGCCGGTGTGAGCTGCCAAGAGCCGCTGTAAGTGGCTGTCCAGAGGCAGGCGACCGATCTGCCTCACCCGAGAAGAGCAGAATGATGATACCAACATAGGCCATAGAAGCAATGTCCTCCACAACTAGACTGAAGAACAAAAGGACAGTAACTTGTCTGTTCCCCTCCCCCAATTCCCCAATAGAATCTTAAAAAAAAGTTGGTCCATGAACTATGGGATTCTTACTTATGATACAGAAAAAAATAAAAAGAAAAACCATCTAAGTAATTATAATCCAATTATATACCCTTCTCCAACATTCTAAACATGTCTGTTCACACAAGGAGCCCAACCTTCTTCGGGGAAAATAAATAATGTTTGAGGGTCAAGTGAAATTTTTCTATCTCATTATGTCAGGCAGAGAATGAAAAATCAAAACTCAGATACCCTTTTACAGACAAACATTTTGACATGTTTTTCATGATGTTAGCAATGACTCAAAACTTTATTTCACATAATTGTGGTCATGACAACATTGTTGTATTCTATTCTGAGTTATCCTTTTGCATTTAGTTCAAAAAAAAAAAAAAAAGAGCGAGAGAGAAAATAAATAAACTAAATAATCAATCAGCCATTTAGTAGACTTTGTTGAAATACCTCCTATGTGCCAGCCACTGTACTGGAATCTGGGCAGAGAGGAATAAAACCCAGCCCAGGTTCTCCAGTGCCTCTGAGTTTAGTGGAGTGGTCCTACAAAAAGGCAACAACGTGTAGAGTACCATGATAAGACTTACTTAGATGTGATGAATAAGACACTGGAGAGAGGAAAAAAGAAAACAATTTTCTTTTCCTTTGTGAAAACAAGAAAGGCTTTTTACAAAAAATCTCTTAATTCAGAGATTCAGACTTTTTTAGGCAGATAAGGGGGTGGGTGACATTCTAGAAAAAGGGAACAGTCTGGGCAAAGGTATAATTGATCATAAGAACATGGGGCACCTGAGCACTTTGAGTTGAGTTGGAGAGTAGAAAAAATTATGAGAAAGGCTAGATTACTAAGGGTCTTAGATACTCCATTCAGGGAGGGCCTTTTACTGCAGGCCATAGAGGATCATAAAAGATTTTAGCAGTTTTGACATAATCAGAGACTATAGCATAGAGGACTTTGGTTCACATAGAGAGTGACAGGACATGAAGCTAGGACTGAGATGGTGGGAACAGGGACATGAGTTAATAAGTATCTGGTAACTGGATGAGAGGAGGAGGTGTGGATGACTCATTTTAATTCTTCAAAACAGTCACCGTAGCCCCGGGCATCCTTAAATTTCCGAGATTTAATTCCATCTTGTTTTAATTCCATCTTTTGTGGTTCAGGCAAGTTGTTTTCATCTATGAGCCTGGGCTGTTGAGTGAGTTGAAAATTAATAAACGACCAGAGAAATGAGACATCCAGAAGACAAGCCCTGGGCATTCTCTATTTAAGGGCTGACTGCTGCATGAACAAAGTCACTAGTAGCTGAGGCCAAAGTGAGTGTGATTGTAAATGCAGTATGAGGCGATGAGTTTGGATAGACCAGATGTTTCCCACTCTGCTTTGGGAAACCAAAGCCCTAGAGAATAGTTTGGAAAAAGCCACCAGGGACTACTAACCTATGAACACGGTTGATTGCCTTGATAATGGTCTTTCTTCTCCACAAGTTCCCAATGATAGGAAATGTGGAAACATAAAGGCATTTGCCTAATCAGGTCCATTCTTAGCTAAGCTGGGAACAATGACAGAGCATTTTTAAAGACTCTATTGTTATTCTCTGACCTTCCAAAGGGGGATGGGGTGTGGTTATGTGCTTATCCAGTTTGATTTAAAAACCCTTTCAGCTAAGTACCACCAGCCTTATATTCTTGTTGAAATTTCTCACCAGGAAAACCCATCAGACCCTCTTATGCATCATATAATATAATAATATAATAGTATATGTCAACTGTAATTGAAAAATTGTTTTTTAAATATTGAAAAAAAGAAAGAAGGAAGGAAGCAAGCAAGCTAATAACACTCATGCTAATTATTTGGGCCACTGGCATAGATTTTTGCTTTGAAGGTTCTTCAAGATATTTGCTTTGTTGATGATGAAAAATACTAGTAATCTGGCAGCCAGTTGGAAAACATCATCTCTTAAATTTGATGACTTAAACTTGTATCAGCTTTTATAAATACCATCTGTGGCTTAGTACTTAGGTGAGTGAAAGAAAATAATACATAAATATTCTGAAAGAGAAGAAGCTAAAACTTACTAAGACTTACATCCTCACTACTCAGACTGATCCCTGTTCCCAGCTTCACCTGGGAACTTAGAAATGCAAATTCCCGGGCACCACTCCAGACCCTCTGAGTCAGAATCAGAATTTTCACAAGATTCTCTAGGTAATTCCTGGGCAGTGTGCATTTAGGAGCCACATGGAAAGTTTCATATGGTAGACATTTGGGGCAAAAGTAGCCAAATGGCCCTCTTCCTTTTAGACCTCAAACCATGTGTTATTGGTTTTTCTTTCACTCTAAGGTAGAGGCTCTTAATTTTTTCCTTATTCCTTTTTTTTTTTTTTTCCCCTCTCCAATGCATGGACCTCTTTAGCACTCTGGTAAAGCCTGTGAATCTTTCTACAAAATAATTTCTAAATAAATAATTTTTAAAAAATCCATATGATAAAGGAAACCAATTATATTGGGATACAATTATCAAAAGAAAAATAAAAGAAAATATGAGGTTAATTTTACCAAACATTACAAAAAAAAAACCCCATGAATACCAATCCTTCTCAAACTCTTCCAGAAAATAGAAGAGGAGGGAACACTCCCAAACTCAGTTTAGAAGGCCAGCATTACTCTAATACCAAAGCCAGACATGGACAGTACAAGAAAAGGAAAATCAATGTGAAAATCCTCATAAAAATACTAGCATATTAAATTAAACAGCACATTAAAAGGATCATACACCATGAGCAATGGGATTTATTCTAGGTATGTATGGATGGTTTAACACATGCAAATCAATAAATGTGATACACATTAACAAAATAAAGGTCAGCTCAGTAGATGTGGTAAAAGCATTTGACAAAATTTAACATCTTTTCATGATTAAAAATTCTCAACAGACTGGGTATAGAGGGAATGTACCAGAATATATTAAAGGCCATATTTAACGATGGAACACTGAAATATTTTGCTCCAAGGTCAGGAACAAGACAAGCATACACCTTCTCACCACTTTTATTCAATAAAGTACTAGAAGCCTTAGCCAGAGCAATTAGGCAAGAAAAAAGAAATAAAAGTCATCCAAATAGAAAAGAAGTAAAACTGTCTCTATTTGCAACTGACATGGTATTATATATAAACTCCTAAATACTCCACCATAAAATGATTAGAACTAATAAATCATTTAATAAATTTATGGGACACAAAATCAATATACAAAAGTCTGTTGCATTCCTATATATCAACAATAAACCATCAGAAATAGAAATTAAGAAAGCAATTCCATTTACAATAGTATTGAAGAGAATGAAACAGAAATAAATTTAAGGAAGGAGGTGAAAGATCTGCACACTGAAAACTATAAGACATTGATCAAATAAATTGAAGATGATACAAATAAATGGAGAAATATTCTGTGCTTACAGATTGGAAAAATTAATATTGGTGTGCTCCTTTGGCAGCACATATACTAAAATCAGAATGATTCAGAGAAGATTAGCATGGCCCCTATGCAAAGATGACATGAAAAAATTTATATTGTTAAAATGCCCATACTACCCAAAGCAATGTATAATTTCAAAACAATCTCTATCAAAATGGCATTTTTTTCACAGAAATAGAACAAACAATCCTCAAATTTGTATGGAACCACAAAAGACCCTCAACTAGCCAAAGCAATCTTGAGAAAAGAGAACAAAGCAGGAGGCATCACATTTCCTGATTTCAAACTACATTAAAAAGCTACAGTAATCAAAATAGTGTGGAATTGGCATAAAAACAGACACAGAGGTCAATGGAACAGAAGAGAGAACCCAGGAATAAACCCATGCATATATGGTCAATTAATTTATGACAGAGGAGCCAAAACACTAAGTTGGGAAAGGATAGTTTCTTCAATAAATGGTGTTGGGAAAACTGAACAGCCACATGCAAGAAAATAAAATTAGACTCCTATTTTATACCACATTTTAAAAAATCAACTCAAAATGGATTAAAGACTTGAATGTAAGACCTGAAATCTTAAAATTCCTACAATAAAATATAGTGGGTGAGCTCCTTGACATAGGTCTTAGCAATGATTTGGGGGTTTTGGCATTCAAAGCAAAGGCAACAAAAGCACAAATAAACAGGTGAGACTACATTGAGACTACATAAGTTTCCGATTGAAATTTTCTAAGAGAGTAGAATGTAAATGCTCTCACCCCAAAAATTAATATGTTAAGTGGTGAATGTGTTAATTAACTCAATGGGGGTAACCTTCTCACACTGTATACTTTAAACTTTTTTACAATTTTAGTTATCAATTATACCTTAATAAAACTGGGGAAAAGGAAATGAGATATAGCAATATATATTCTTTTATATTCATGCATTAAATGACAATATTTAGAGGTAGGACTAATATTCCCATAATTTTAAAGCAGTGATAAGTGTCAGCCATAGTTGGGAATATCTGCAACAACTATAATGTGATATAAAAATATCTGTGACAAAATCATAGGTACCGCTAATATGACTGTGGCTTCTACCCACATTCATAACTAAAAGAAATATTAAATATCAGTTTGAGGTTAGTAAAAATTAAGATGTAACTGTCTTCCAAACCAAGTTCACAAACACCCTGAATTCTATCCATAGGCCCCCTGTTGAGAACTGCTGTTCTAAGTGGTTAATGTAGTATATTATGGTATGTATTTGAACTTGGTTTTGAGGGTACCTTGAGTCATCTCCATTTAGTCACTTTCAAGTGCATGGTGGAACAAAGGGTGAGGGGGCTTGTGTCCTTCCCCATCTACTACCCTTTTAAGTGCCCAAAACCCCCTATCTCTATTTGATGGCTTAGTGTTCTGAACCATTAAAATGGTAAGGATGAGTTAGATGGAAAATTTGTGAGTCTTTAGTTTTCCACATCAGATCTATTATCTCAAACATATGATTATTTCACAAGACGATACACAGCAAGAATTGTGTTTGTAGTTATCTAAGTTTCATATTGATTCATTTAAAATTTTCAAAAAATATTATTTGGATTTTGATTTGGCATTCTAACTCAATTAATGATGTTGCTTGTGCCAAAAAGGGAAAAAAAAAAAAGATGAAAATAGTGTGTATTTTAAAACCATCATGAATGAATGGCATAATAGTAGCCTCATGAAAAAGGGGAAGATAAAACAAGTTAATGGTGGGGTGAACGTTTGACCTTCTTACTGAATTAATTTTTAATAAAAAGGCAAAACAAACAAAACAGAGCCTGGCATATGGTAAGCACTCAACAAATATTTGATGAATCAAACAAGATACCATGAAGAAAAATACTCAGAAAGACATTTCCTAATAATCACTACTCATTTTAGTGATAGCTATGTCTAACTAACTTAGCAATATTTCTGTTTTAAGATATAATTTATTAGAATAAGTGAGTTGTATTTTATACTCTCTCAAGTTTATTTAAGTTGTAAAATTTGATAATTTTAGTATAAACAGGTGGACCTGTGGGGCAGAAATGATTTGATATCATGTTCAGGAAGTGGTTTTGGCACTGCCTAGTACAAGGCAATTTAAAACCACCGAAGTATTCTCATTGTTAATATTTAAGGAGTTTTGGGAAATGTGTCCATTTATTTCACAATTTAAAATAAACAAGTCTTAATAGCAATCTTTTAGTATCTCTGAACAAAATTATCACCAAGCATAGTTAGAAATAGCTTTATATAATCTTGAATCCATGTTTATGAATTTAAAACTCACTCCACTATATCAGCCCTTCAATCATTAGATCTTTCAAAAAAAAAATCACTTCTAACTGAGAATTGATTATATTCATGACAGATGTTGAAAATGAACCAAAAACAGAGATTCAAGCTTCTACTTGTCTTCATTATGTTTTCAGATGAAATTTAAGAAGTCTGGAGCTATGTTAATTTTCATTTTAGTGTAAATATTTTAAAAGTAGGGTTCTCTGAAGTAATTTTTATTTTTCTCATCCTAGTTGATCTGAAGCGTGAAACCAGAGCTCAAGAATTTCTTTTCTACAGTAAATTGAATCCCCTACTTGCTAAGAAGTTGAATTTTAAAAGGTTGTTTCCTAGGTCCATCTGTTTATATATCCAATGTGAACCTCGGCACACAAATTCTAAGCTTATATCTTGGTAGTAGGCAGAGTAGATGGACTTTTGCTCTGGTCCCTGGTGTTGTCATGTGTAAATTTTAGAAGAAATTGTTTATCCAAACCAGTATTTTTGAAAACATAGAATCCCCATTTCTTGGACGAGTATTTGAAGTATTTTCTTCCTTAGCTATGGCATTCTGCCCTTACTGGATTCTATGTGGTCCTGATATGTTCTACTCTTATTTTAGTTTATAGTAAGCCACCTCATTCTTTCAGAAACAAACAAACAAACAACAAGATACATGAATTGTATATTTGAGAGAAACATAAAGGACCAGAAAGAGCTTAATCTTTAGCATCCAGTAAACCCAATTTAGATTCTGGCTTTCTCACTTTTATCTGAATAATCTTGGGTGGGGATCATACGCTCTCTCTTGGTTTAGTTGTCATAAATATATCCATTGATTTATAGAAGCTGGTTTAGAACAAATACTTGAAGTATTTTTAACTCAAAATTTTGTGAACATAATGAAAGAATTCATGAAGAATGAACTTACACTCTGAAATAAGAATGATATATTTTAATAACTATTTTATTGAGATATAACTCATGTACTGTAAAATTCACCCTGTTTAACTGCACAATTCAGTGCTTTTGGGTAGAGTCACAGATTTGTACATCCATCACTGCTATCAAATTTCAGAACATCTTTATCTCCCCCCAAAATTATCCCCATCCTCATTAGCCATCTCTCCTTATTCTTCCCCCGGCCCCTGGCAACCACTGATCTATTTTCTGTCTCTCTGGATTTGCCTATTCTGGACATTTCATATGTATGAGATCATTCAATAGGCACCCTTTGGAATTTGGTTTCATTCACTTAGCATAATGTTTTCAAGATTCATCCATGTTGCAGCATGTGTCAGTATTCCAGTCCTTTTCATGGACACATAACATTCCATTGCATGGATTTACACTTTGTTTCAGCTGATGGAGATTTTTTGCTTGTGGGCTTTTTTTGTTTACACTTTTTGGCTACTATGATTAATACTGCTATGAATATGTGTTCAAGTTTCTCTGTGGATATATGATTTCAATTCTCTTGAGAATGCACTTAAGAGTGAAAATATGAAAGCATATGCTAGCTCAATGTTTAACTTTTGAGGGACTGCCAAATTGTTTGCCAAGTGTCTATACCACTTTACTCTCTCCCCAGCAATGTGTGAGTGTGCCAATTTCCTCACATCCTCACCAACACTTATTTCCCTTTTATTTTATTTCCCATTTTTGATTGTTAATATTATCATAATCACTCTAATGGGTATAAAATGGTATTTTATTGTGATTGTGATTTGCATTTAACTAATGACTAATGACATTATTTTTTCCTGTATTAATTGTCCATTAATATATTTTCTTGAAAGACATCTCAATTCCAAATGAGTCATTTGTTCTTTTAATTGTTGAGTTGTAAGAGTTCTTTATATATTCTGGTGCAGTGTAACTTCTTCCTTTTTATGTGCTGCTCTTTTTCTGTAGTCTGCATTGTTTTCATCTTATTTTGTCTGGTTTAGAAATCATTAGCTCTCAGTTTAATTAAGGGGCGTTATTAAATGTATAGAGCAACCTTAGCTGCTTATACGTGTATCTGCTCAAAGTTTATTTTAAATACATACTTTTTTTTTTTAATCAGTGGTCTTATATGGAAGATTGAAACTTCAATACCTTTTGCCAAAGGCAGGTGTTTGGTTTTTTTTTAATGTTCAGCCTTATTTCAAATGTCTGCTTATTATTTGTGCAGCTTAATTGCTAAGTGGAGTTCTCTGCCTTGTGTCTCCATTATCTGCGGTAAAGGCATGTTCTGGCAACCAGTAGAGGTTGGAAGGGTTATATGTGCTCCCAGGAAGGAAGTCACTTCCCGATTAGCATCTGATCTGAAAATAATTTTCCCCTGCATAGTGTTTCCTGTGTAACGTGATTAGATATGCCTGCCTTCTTCAGGTGAAGCCCAGGGAGGAGAGTTGCCATTTGGTTACTTTGTGCCCTGTAGTACATAGACTTTAATTTTCTAGCTTGAAAGGATAACTTCCTTTAGCTCTGTCCTAAATTAAATCCAAATCCTAAGATTTGTCCTTTACTGTTTTCCAGTGACTAGATAGGGGCCTAGAACATTGTAGGTCCTCAGCAAAATATTTGTTGAATGAATTAATTCCAGGACTTTTATAAATTTTCTACCTTCATTTCTTCTTAAAATCAGGCCATTATCTGAGTTCGGTAGGTTTCTCTCCATTTCCTGAACTCTCCATGTGATTTTCACGTTATTTTTCCCATGAAATTTTTTCTGCCTAGGTTGTCCTGCCATGGGCCCTTTCTACAATGCTAATTTCTCCCATGACACATTATATATACCATAGGCTACCTTGTATTCCACTCAATTGTAAATACTATTACACATATGCTATGAATCACACATCTCCTATAGGCATTTCCAATCCTCTAAGCCTCCCTTGTCCCTTGGTCTAGTCACTGCTGTATGGTACAGACACACTCCAGGTAGTGTGACATGCAAGTATCCCCATCTCATACCCATGTTTAGACCCTTACTTCTCCTGTACTGGCTCATTCCCATAGAAGCTGAGGCCTTAAATACTGTAAGAATCACTTGGATTCCACATATGCACCACCCAGAACTGTAAGCCACTTCAGGCCAAATGGGGCAAAACTCACCAAACGAAGACAAAAACTGGTAAATAAATCTTTCCAACCTTTTCCGCAAGGATAGACTGTCCTAAAAAGTATTATTCAGATGACCCCAAAAAAACTGTCTTGTGAGATCAAGCAATCATTCACATTTGATAGCAGACCATAGCTGACTCCATAACAATTCTTTTCTCTTTTCAATGCCCCACTATCCCTTTTGTTCATGCTCCTTGAAATGTCATTTCCTGATAAGAATTCACATAAGCCATTGCCATAGGCTTTGATTTCTGGGAAACCCAGATTATGACATAATATGTGCTCTCAATACCAGGAATAAAAAAAAAAAATGAAGAAAAATATAGTTCCCACTCTGATGGATCTGATAGGGAAATGGAAATAGAAATTACTAACCATAATTAAAGGTACCCTCTGCAATAATTGAACTATAAATAAAGTACTAAGGGAACAAAGATGAAATGACATTAAATTCTAATAGTGGACATGGATTTGAAAGATTCAGTAGAGAATATAACATTGAATTAGACTTGAAAGCATGAAAAGCATTATGCCAAATGGATAAGGTCATGAGAAAAGGCTATGGAGACAAACAGAATAGCATCAATGAAGGGAAAAGAGGTAGACAAATACACTGTAGACATAAGATGTTTAATCATCTGTTTCCTATATTTGATTATGAATTCCTTCAAAAAAGGAACAAATACTAAGCACTCTGGTATAATTTATTCTTTCATTCATTCAATAAAAACTTGTAAAGTGCAAAGTGCCTGGCATTTCATATGTAATACATGCTTAATAAATTGGTATTGGTTGGATCTGAGTTCTTAGCTAGCTTTTGCAAAATCTAAAAAGTAATATAAATGTCTAAGTGTTGTTTGCTGTCCAAGAGCCAATAGAAACCCATTGCTTTGCATTTTGACAGGGTTTTAGATTTAATAATGAAAAAAGAAAAGCTCTGTATGATTGCAGCTATGCAAGGCAGCCTCATCATGGTTACTGGGAGCATTTATGTGAACAAGTGTTCGTGTGTCATTCTCCTTCAGTGTAACTGGATGATTTCAATTTACAGCCTTAGGGGAAATGATCTGAATAATATGGAAGATTTCAGGGGCAGAGGAAGTATCGAGACACAGAAATGTTTTATGTTCATGTCTTAGCACAGTAGATCTCTTGTAAATGTGTGGCTATTCTATGAAAATGAGACTTTTTTTTAAATCACTTTATCAAACGTTTACTGGGTACCTACCAATTTTTCAGGGCTGTCTTAAATGATAAAACAGGAAAGACAAGTCAATGTTTTCTCCTTTCTCAATCTAGTATATTGGTGATGGCTGCCCGTAGCACTGGGGTGAGGGTTTTGAAGCTAAATCTAAACTCAGATTTGTGATTAATAAGCAAGGTCTGTCCTAGATGAGGGAGGGGTACGCAGGCCCATTTGCCTCATATTTGCTGTATCGTTGCCCTAGGAGGACAGGATGATGGAGAACACTTGCCTTCTTGGCACCCAAAATGTAATGATGACACTAGTGGATAACGAATTAATAGAGTAAAATGAAATAGTACAGAAGCCTGGGAGGGGAAGTGCCTCAATAATTCCAACTTCATGAAGAGAGAGGCTGAAGGTATTTCAAGGAGAGCCACTTTTGTCTATTTTATATCCAGTGCTTTCCTGTAAGTTACATTTGAAAAATGTTGTTGTATAATTAAAGATATGTGAAAAACACTGATATGCTCCCACTCTTCTAAAAGTGACTTCCCAGGGCATCTGCGTGTTCTCACCATGGACAGCCTCGGGAATATTGGTTCTCTTGTGCATTTACTGTGGCCTAGGAGAGTCAGGGCATCAGCTTCATTTCACCCCCACCACACCTAGGAGAGTGGTTTTGCATGAATCAGCGAAGAACTAAATGAATCTCATCTCATCTGTCCCTAGTATGTCCCTAGTATGTTGGAGGTAAAAGGATTCTGACAACAGGGGTGGTGAAAGAAATAGTCAATTCTGTTTTGACCACAAGGGAATCTCATGTTAGCATCCAGCAATGTCCTTGCCTGATGCTCGCTTGAGCCACAATATTTTTGCCGAAGGGACATTCAAGAACAGAGAGAGTTAAATTGATTACATTCCAGCCTCAAGGCCAATAAAATCATGGAATATGGTGGTAATACAAGGACTGTGAAAGGCTTATTGAACTTGAACTACATGGGTAATTTAAAACGACAACAAAAGGCTAATTTTCCTTGACAGCAGGCAGAGGAATCATCTCGCATGGCTTCTTAGTGTTCAGGTTCACTTTGCCAGGGTCACTCGAGCGGCCTCTTGCCCTTTGTTCTGTGTGGAGACTGGAGAGCCATATCATGTCCCCTGGCTAGACAGGCGGAATGCTTACAATTTGGACCACAGAGCTCTCAGCTCAAGAAAGAACACAAACTTGGACAAGCCTAACAGACAGATGACCGCCTTTGGTTGGGTTCCAAATGAGAATCAGTGCGGCATGGCAGTTGATGGAAAGGGGCCGCGTAAGGTAGAGATACACTCATAAGATAACTACATCGTTTGGCAGGCATTTGGCACTTGGCCAGGCCAGAGGGAGCCCCCACAATAAATTATAATTTTAAGACTGCCACCGCCAGGGAGATGTGTGGAAATCAGCATTTTCACCAAAGCCAAAGGAAAGTCTTCCTGTCCTTTGCTTTCCTCTCATCTCCCCTCCTCCTCTCCCCCTCCCTATTCTTTATCTCCCTCCGCAGGCAGTGTGGCATTTTCACACATCTGTGGGTAGACCAGCCCATGTGAGCAGGCCCCAGGGCCAAATCTGAAACATTTTCCACAGTAACCTTCGCTAGTACATCAACCCTAAATACTTAATAATGAAGGAATGTGTATATGAGAGAGAAGCATGTGATGTACTTTTTTGAATTCCCAAAGCTTTGGCAAAGATGGAAAAAATTAAAAACATTATAAGGCTTTTAGGTTCAGGCTTTAAAAATGAAAGTCAAGAAAATGTTAAATTTAATGTTCTTCTTTTTCTGCAAGTTTGCTTGCACTGAGTTCATAAATTCATATTTTATAATCAGAGAGTAGCTACCTCCATCCAATTAAAAGAGTTACGTGACAATACGCATCTTCCGGTGAGTAGGTCGAGTATTTCTTGCAAACTATATCCTCAATTGGGGGATGGAAAGGCAGCTGAGCAAGGGTGAACATATCTAGTTGTAAGGGGTTTTGGAGTGGGGAGCCGAGCAAGACAGAACATCTATGAGAGATGCATTAGCAAACAGGTTGAGTTAGGATGATAGATTGAATGAATGGCCTCATTCCTTCTTCCCTGCCAGTATCCATGCCTTTTGCAATGAGATTTTGCACTCCCTTCCATTACTTCCCTACTGTTTGACTTTAGGCCCAACCATAAAACTTGCTTTGGCTAATGGAATGTTAGCACACCCAATGCAAGAGGTGAGCTCCTGCCTAGACCGCCAGATTCGCGATGGCTTTCTGTGTTGTTTCTTCATTTGCCACTCTTGTCTATTTCCAGCATCCCTTGGTAAGTCCCACCTCTCTAATATCGGAATTAATAATTTATTTTTCAGAATCCCAGTGAGAAAATCCCCATCCCCATTTTAGCTCAGGATTTCATGATAGGACTTAATTGTCTCATTGAGTTTCTGCAACTTTAGTAGGTTCAGAATAACTTTTTTTTTTTGGCGGGGGGTATTTTATCACATCTTCTAATAGATACTTAAAAATGTAGGCCTTAATGTTGAAGTGAAAATACTTTAAGGGAGAAAGTGTCCCACAATGGATTCTATGCAGTCTAAAGAAGTGTCGGCAAACTTTTTCTGTAAAGGGCTGGATAGTAAATATTTTAGGCTTTGCAGGCCCCGTGGTCTCTGTCACAACTACTGGATTCCTCCATTGTAGAGTAAAAGCAGCCATAGAGAACCCATAAATGAATGAGTCTGAGTGCAATCCAAAATACTTTATTTCTACAAATAGGTAGTGGACCAGATTGGGCTTATGGACTGGAGTTTGCCCATCCCTGTTCTAAAAAACAACCCAGGACTTTTAAAATCCTTTAAAATCTAATGTAACATATTTACATATTCAATGCATCCATGAAAAATACTACAATAAAGCATGCATTTTTTAGAAACTACTTGGCCATTTCAAACTTCTACTTATCTGACTATAAGTTAATTCATGCATCATAAATTTTTATACTGTTTTAATGAATTAAAGTTGTTATTACTGAGTACAGGTTATTATAAGAGAAAATTTAGGATCCTTGAGTTTCATAAAGTGACTGATTAGTTTTTCTCATAATGGCCTCGTAAAAATAGTAACTATTTTGAAAGCCATTCAGTTTTAGATTTATACTTATAAATTTTTCCATGTTGTGATTTGTTTCATTTTTATTGGTTTGAAAGCAAGGTCTATTTAAATACTGGATCTTTTCTTGGGAATTTCACAGTTCTCATTCCATGATGGAGGTGGTAACTAGTTGCCATGGAGATGACTACCAAAGCTCCACTGAGGTTTGTGATTTCTGGTGGGAAATGAACATCAAGAACAAATGAATTTTTTATAGCACTTTTAAATTACAGAACTAACCTTTAAACTGACCCTATCATATTATCAGTGGGATTATCTAGTCGTAATTACTTCTGCTGGTAATGAAAAGTTGTTGGACATTAATATTGAAGCTGAGCTGTACGAAACACAGAATTAGACATAGCCATAGGCCATATCCTGTATTCAAACCACAATTCTCTCCTGGAGAAAGAGGTAGAAAAATGGTCTTCTCAAGGTTTCTGAATGTTGTTAGATATTTTCGCAAATGGAGGCTAGAAAATGTAAATTTGAGAGCTTTTTCCTCCTGTCATGTCTGCACTAGCAATTTTCTGAGCAGATTAATGGAAAGGAAGTTGATTTAGTAATGAAAATTAGGTTCAAGTCTCCGTTACAAAGTCCCCTTAGACTAAGATTGCCACATTTAGCAAATGAAAATGCAGGATGCCTAGTTACATTTTAATTTCAAACAAACAACAAGAGCTTGTGTGTGTGTGTGTGTACTGGGGTTGCCAAAAAACAAAATGTATACACATTTTAAGGGGTGTGAACACTTTGGTCATCTATGCTCAAGCAGTAGTTTGCCGTAATCAGAAGTGTCTGCATGCTGATGGTAACCACTTTGAGCACCTCTTATAATTGCAGAAGTCAAATGTGACTTGTAGTCATCTTTTGTTATTAGTTTATATTAGATATTACAGTTTTAATAGTTTTTTCCTTTCTTAAAACGTGAATACCTTTTTTTTGCACCCTCTGTATATATGTTTGTGTGTGTGTGTTCCATGCACTATGATACTAAAATTATTCATTGGTTATCTGAAATTAAAATTTAACTGGGCATCCTGTATTTTATCTGGCAACTCTTCCTTAGAGAAATCACATACATAATCTTTCTGAGCCTCAGCATTTTCAGTTAGATTAGTTTTTATCTAAATACTTTCTATCTCTAATAGGAGTTTTCAAGGCTAGTGAAGGTTAACTGCTATAACAAGTGCTCCTCACTTCTCAGTAGCTTTAATACAACACGAGATATTTTTCTTATTCACACACATCCAGTGGTGTTCAGTAGGTTGCCTTCCACATGGTGGTTCAATGTTATAGGTTCCTTTGTTTTCTAGCTATATCATTTTCAAAATATGGTCTCAATGAAATTGATCAGTAAAATACACCCCTCTCATTGGTGAAAACCAGTCATGATTACCACCTAGACTTAAGGTGCTGTTGAATGGTCAACTAATCATATTCCCAGAAATACAAAATAAGTTCTATGGATCTCTAGTCAGTTTCTGCTACATGTTTAATTTTACTCATCCATTCACTCATTCATATGCCTAGCACTGTTTTATGCACTGAAGACAGAGTAATGAACACACTGGATAAAGTCTCTGTCATTGGAAGGTTTTGTTCTAGTGGAGAGATAGAAAACAAACCAATAAATATAAATATACAATACATGATTTATTATGCAGAAAAATAAAGCAGTATGCAAAGATAGTTAATGGGGGGTATATGAGTTAGAATTGTTAGGGCCTCTCTGATAAGGTGATATTTGAGCAGAAACCTAAAGAAATCCTCTTTAGGGGAAGAGGATTCCAGACAGAAGAGACAGTGAGTATAAGCCCCAAGGCAAGAATGCACTTGTGTGAAGAGCAGTGTGAAGCTGGAGTGGCCAGAGCAGGAGGAGTAAGACTGGGGGTGGGAGGAGAATAGGTCAGAGATGCAGGCAGTCACAAGGACTATTGTTTGAACTCTGAGATGTGAAGCCATTGGAATGGTTGAGCAAAAGGTAATATAGTCATGCTAAGTTTTAAGTCAGGTGTTTAAAGCCTTTGTGCTGCTTTACTGAGTGTATGCTAGAACCAGGCAAGGCAACAGAAAGATATCCATTGAAAAGATGTTGCAATATTCCAGGTGAGAGATGATGAGCCAGAGTAGACAGAGTACTAAGTTAGTATGAATTGGATGTGTTTTGAATATATTTCGAAGGTAGAGAAAGGATTGGCTGAAGGTACCATGTCATAAAAACAGAGAGGGCAAAGATGACTTTGAAGCTTCAGGCATGAGCGACTGATAGAATAGACTGACATTTACTGATATTAAAAGTTTATGGGAAGAGCAGGTATAGGGCTGGCTGTTGGAGAACAGAAGGGTTGAACTTTGAATAAATTAAACTGGTAATGTCTCTTAGTCATTCAGGTGAAGAAGTATGTCTGCGATTCAGTGGAGAGGTTGAGGCTGGAGGTACAATGAGGGTCATTAAGCAATTAGACTGATGCAACTACCAAGAGAATAAATGTAGACAGAATAAAGAAGAGGTCTAAAGACTGAGTCCTGGAACAGTCCCAACATTCAGGAGTCAAAGAGATGAGAAGGAATCGGCAAAAAAATACTAAGAATCTATAGCCAGAGGGAAGGAAGTAACTCAATTGGACGCCAGTGGAATCAAAGTTTCAAATGCTATTGGTTGGTTAAGTTGAGAATTCATTAAGGACCATTGGATTAACCAATGTGGATGTCACTGGTGACTTTTCAAGGGCTAATTTGATGGAGAGATGTGGATGAGAGCCTAACTGAGCTCAGTTCAATAGAGAGCAAGTGAATAATCCTCAGTCATTTAGAGAAGCTGTTTAAGGGAGATCAGATCTGCACACTCAGAAAACACCCCTGTCAAATGGAGGATCATACACCGCAGGACTAACCACGAGGGTGGCCAAGGGGAGGGGTCAACTATTTTGAAAAGCCTGCCTCTCCCTATTATCATCCTTTTCTCCGCTTCCTTTCTCCTCTACCCCCAGGGTATCCCATAGATCTCACAGTTACCCAGGTTCCTTAAGTTTCACTTAAAATTATGCTCTGGATAGTAACTAACAATAATAATAGCTACTGTTATTGTACTTACTATATGCCAAGAGCTGAGTTAACTGCTTTAGAAATGATATCTTATTCAATCTTTGCAATAGTCCATGAGATCATTATTATTAGACTGATTTTTAAGGAGGCCTAGGGAAATTCAAGGAAACTTGACCATCTTGAGCCAGATTGCATGTCTATTGAACTCAAAAGCCATGATTTTTTCCATTTCACGAATGTCACCACTATGACGTATCCTTCTGCTGCCTTTTTCAGGGGCTTGTGTTTCACATCGTCTATGATGACAGAATGAGTTTCGTTGCATTGAAGAGACTTGGTCATTGATGAGCAGGTAGAATTCATCTGATCTGGGTGGCCATGGGAGCCTTGTAAAATCACACCATGGGGGGGCCGGCCGAGTGGCGCGGTGGTTAGGGACTGGCTAGGGACGCCAGTAGCCCCGGTTTGGATCCCACATATGAGGGTCAGTGACACTGCCCTCTAAAAAAAACATAAATAAAATAAAATAAAATAAAATCACACTATGGGTACTTGCCCTGACACTTGAAGGTAAGACTCAAAGATAAGAGTTTGAGGCTGTCAGAGATGTCTTCCCTGTCAAAACGAAACTTGTTGGATCTTTCTCTTTACAAGTCATAGCATATCTGAGAGACTATTAGAAATCTTCCTTTCAGAAAGAAGGAATTGTTTGCATCTGCATAGGTATTGTAACCTCCCAAATTCTATTGTTTTCTAGAAGAAAAATATGCCTCCCCCAAACAACCCCCAAAGTATCTTCCCCAGTAGCATATACCTGTTGGGTGTAAGTAAGTCGAAGCAGGTATAAGCCACACGGACATTTGTGCTAATTTGCATATCAGATCATTGGACATCCAGGGTTCAAATTCCAGTTCTACAATCTACCAGGTACATCTCTAAACCTTTGTTTCCTCATTTGCATATGAAGATGATATATCTTAGGATTGCCCTGAGAATTCACACATGTAAAAACACTTAGGTCTGTCTTGCCCTTAATTGTAGCTGCTATGATTATGAGTATCAATTTGACTGAACCAGATATCTGCAAGACCTTGGAATTCACTTCTATAAGCTCCTAGGCCCAGAAAACATGTGCTACTGGGCTGTAGGTAATACTGTGATGTCAGTAGGTTAGTATGGAGACAATGATAGTAAGAATTGTGAGTATTTTTCCCACCAAGTCCTATGCTGATTATTACAAATATACAGTATCTTATTTAAGCTTCACAATGACTCCATGAGTTCTACTGTTAACCCCGTTTTATAGATGAAGAGAGCATAATTTATAATAAATTAAGTGAATTGCCCACAATCAAACAACTAGAACAAGGTGAAACTAGGATTTGAACAAAGGTCTAACTATGGCTGCCCTCTTCCCCAATGCAGTGTAAGAACAAATATTTGTAAAGCATTCGCTAGTGGTAACCTCTCTTTATTAATTCAAGGGAGATTATTATTTTTGCTTTTAGTCTTAATGTGGTTTTGTAAAATAAACATTGAACATTAGCACACATCACTGAGATGTTGTCTTGTGAGTAAAATTGTTACCCGGACACTCAGAATAAAGTATGGTTCCATTTCCATTAATTATATGGATTGTTGAAAGCTATTATTATGAAATTGCTTCCACTCCATTTAAATAAGACAGACTGAAAACTGGAGTGGTCTTATTGTCTCAATTTAGATGATATCCTAGCGTTTAGTCAGGGCAGGAGGTGAGGTAGAGAAGGACAGAAGAGAGAAAGGGGGCCACAGTGTAACAGATAAATCTACCCATTACATCAGCATTCATTGGCAGCCGAAATGCTCTAGGAAATCATCTGGGATGTAAATGGGGAAGGAGTAGACAGACAGCTTTTTACAAATCTGCTATTTACCTAAGGGAGGCATCCTGTTGATACCCCCCAGGAATTCACTGTCCTGCTTGGTTTGCCATGGACAGGAAGGAAGACCTGACACACAGCCCCTTAGTTTGCTTAGCTGTGAGATTTCCATTACCCACACAGAAGCTCACTTGGGCACACTGTGTGTTTGCACAACTTGCAGTGGCATCTTTTCAAGACCCACCATTGTCTGGAAAGACTTCCAAAGTCGTGAGTCTACCATAAAATAAATAGTGTACACAGTCATTACTTTCAGGCTCTGTTTTTACAGTCCCACCTATGAATATCACTGGTTGGATTAAACTCCAAGGAGACCCAACACGATGCATGATAGTTGAATGTGTTCTTATGCTTGTCAGTACATTAGCCACTTCCTGCAGGCCACTTTATCTCCACTAAACTATTGGAAATTTAAGTATAAAGTTCAGATAGAAAGTCACTGTCTGTATTTTATTAAGGACTATTTCCCTAACCAGTAACCATAAAGTATTTGGTTAGGTACATAATAGGATGATATCTGTAGCTACCAATTATTTGTATGGCCTGGCTTTTCAAAACCACTTGTTCATGTATTTTCATATTTGTTTGAAACAAGTACCGTTATTATTATCGCATTTTACGCATTAGAAAACTACTGCTCGAAATGCTTCACGGATTTTCCTAAGATTATTTATCTAGTGAGCAGTAGACCAAAGCATACAGTTCCGCTTTGAGGGCCTATAATCTTTCCACTACTCACCTGCACATGCAAGCCTACTAGATATTTGCTACTCAAAGTATGGTCCATGGAGTAAGCAGCATCCCATCACCTGGGTATTTGTTACAAAGGCAGAATCTCAGACCCCACCCAGATCTATTGAATCTGAACTTGCATTTTCTAACAAGATCTCCAGATGACATTAAAGTGTGATCAGCCCTCTACTCATGACTCACATGTATCTCCTTACTCCCGCTCAATAATATATTAATGTGCGATGGTATATGAAATCTGTAGTAAATACCAACAAGGCAGCTGAGATCATGGCATTCTTTCAGATATGGTATGAACTTGAAAGTCTATAATTTCACCTTTACTTCATGATAATCTCATTTTTGATACAAATGCACACACACCCACCTTAGCAAGGAAATTATGTTGTGTGTCCCTACCTGTTTGGGCAATACTTTTCATATTCATTCGCATGGTGGATTGTGAGGGTAAGCCATCTGAAGCTTGAGCCAAATATGCCATTAGGAGCTTTCTAGTGGATACAAATTTTTAATTAAATGTTCAATGCCAAGTAAATGCTTGTGAAATTGCAGCCCTCCTACCATATGGTATGCTGCTTAACAATAGATATGTGACATTCCTAAGACAAAGTATCTATTGGAAATCAATGCTATGTCCAATAGCTTTGCTAATAACCAGTTAAATGAGCTCAGAAAAGTCATTTAAATTCCTCACTTCTTATTTTTTGAGCCTGCAATGTTAGATCATCTCTATGCATCTCATCCAAGTTTTAGCACAGGACTGGAATTTTCAAAGTTACCGAAGATTTATCAAGTCTGGAAGAACATAGTAAATTCACAGCCAAATCTTTTCCCCTCTGCATTCTTTTGCGAGTAGAATTCTCTATGCTCTTCATTAACTGCACTTAACGTAACTGTTTCTTTCCTTACCCCTAGCGTGAAAGAGCTTCTAAAATCTCAGCAATGTGGTCCAGCTCAAACCCTACATTGAAGTACGCATGATTAAATGCCAAGGAGTGGCTGAGGACTCAGGAATTTACATGGTAACCCCAGGGCAGGATGCTAGGAAGTTAGATGCTGGCCTAGGGGAGGATCTTGGTGAAAAATTGCACAAGAGCACAGGCCAGGATCCTGAGAAGGAGATAAATTTGCCACTGACCTTTTTGTATTAGGAGCATTCTTGTAAAATATGCTCCAGAAGAACGGCTCACTCTCAATTTTTTTTTTTTTTAAATGTGTCTGGGTCCTTGTATTCTTAACCAGGTCTGAAACTTCCCTCTAAGTGTCCTGCCCAAATACAGCTGGTCTGTGAGCAGACAATTTAGATGAAACCCTGAGGTGAGGGAGTGCTGCCTGCCTGGTGCTGGTATCCGAAGGGTCACCAGCATCCTAAACTCAGACATCTGCTACCTGGAATGGTAATGGTATTAAAAAGTGTGTGCGTGTGTGTGTGTTTAGCAGGGATAATTTTAGAAAGAGAAAACTAACCCCAAAAGTCCAAGAAACACTGCATTGAGTCAAGTCCCATAACACGAACATAGGGCCTAACACATCTCAGGTGACACGTTCCCAAGTTGAAAAGCTGGTATAATGTTGCTGCAGTGAAGGTGGTAGATTCCGACCCTGCACTCATCAGAGGGATGAGCGCGTGTGGTTCAAATATGTGAGAATGGGAAGAGAAAACAAAACAAAACAAAACAAAACAAACAAACAAGGAATGGGAAGGGAACAGTGAAGCCAGCAGCTCCGACAGGACTGGTATGCTGGGTCCACGTGCCCAAGGTCTGGCCAGGGGTGCTCAGGCCTGCCCGGGCCCTCCATTTCTCAGATTTGGGGAGCCTGGAAGTTCCTGGTGATGGCCCCTCAGTGAATAAGGTCTTAATACTGAATGACTGACTGTACAGCTATTTGCCCAGGTCAATCTCCTTGAAATTAAAAAAAAAAAAAAAAGCATAGAACTCTCATGATTTCACATGAGTCCTGAATGATGTCAGCCTCCCTCTGCCTCTCTTTTCTTTTACTGCAGACCCACAATAGGAAAGGTATTTTATATTACACATTAGTATATATGTGCATGCATATATATATATATATATATATATATATATATATATATATATAAAACTGAACAAAAGTTCCATAAGACAGTACCTTACTGTATGTGATTTACTCTGATTTTTTTCTTCTCTACCTGGTTAGGTGCTATTTTGCTGTAAAGAAAATAGAAACTTACCTCTAGTTCCCTGAGATTTGGGATGGGAGTCTGTCCACTCGGTGGTTGGTTCTTAGCGTTATGTTCTCCTTCCTACCATGGTCAGCTTCTCTGAAGTCCTTGGTTAGTTCTGTGGCTGGTCTTGCTGGAAACATTTTGGGGTCACCAAATGCCTCGAGGCAGAGCTGCTGTCATTACACTGGTCTCATCACAGGGCTGATGTGGATAAACCCATTTCCTGTTCCTGTCAAGGTCCAGCCAGCAAACCTGAAAACATAGTGGTAATTTTAACAAACCAAATCTACTATGAGTGGTTACATATGCATTAAAGGACTGAAAAGCCAAAGGGGGAAACCGAGGTAACTCAGATAGAGCAACTGCAGAAAGCAGCTACCACTCCTAGGATTGTGGGAGGAGATAAGGAGAAGGAGTGGGGTTATTAGAAGCATGGCACTGGCAGAGCTGGGACTCGGAGCTCTGAAAAAGGGACATTCCTTGTCACCACCAATGCCTTAGGAGCTTGGAAGTGGAAACAAAACACAGATCTCCAAGATGGCAACACCGCCAGCTGGTACTGATATCTCTGGTAGGGGTAGAGTGTTTTCACCATAACCCTGGTTTGAGGAAGAAAGGGCAAAAAATTGAAGGCTGGAACCAACTGCTGCTACTTAAACCAACTGTTGCTGTGGTGAACCATTGCCCAGGTGAGAAAGGAAAGAAAACAAACCAGAAGAAGCAAGCCCTTCTTCCCTCCTTCAGCCTTGTCATCTCCCTAATTCTGTCTAGAGCCCCCTATTGTCAGAGCCTAAAACAAGGAACTAGCTGGCAAAGCAGAAACAAGGGGTTCCAGCACCAGCGTCACAGAGGAATGGAGGGTATGAAGGTGAGAGATGCTGGCTTCGTGAACCAACACTCCTCTTTCTGCTCCATTCCTTAATTCCCCCACAGCACTAGCTCATAGGCCATATAAGGTAAGAGAGCTAAGAGACTTGGATAACCAGCAAACTTAAAATATGGAGAACACTTACTATTTACAATGAATTTGACAGTCTCCATAATTCACGGAGAAATAATTAGCAACAAGTAAAATTAAATTCTTCACGAGGGCCCCATTTACTATACCTGGTCTTAGAATGGGGGCCCAACCTTTACCTTTGTCCTCATAGAATGTTTCCTTTTTAAAACTTCTATAATGTGAATTTCAGTCCTTGCATTAGGGAAAACCAGCCCCTGCTACCAGAAAGTCAGGCTCTACGATTTGTCTCCTTTCCTCCTCAAGTGCCACTAGTCTACTCTATAGATCACCAATGCAACCCCAGAAGTGTGGCTCTGCATATCTAAGCCTAGAATAACACACAGGAAGGGACTTGAGGCCAATAGGCAGAAGCAAAACAAAGTGGCCTTTCACACTCCATTCCAACAATGAGCTTTTTGAGGTATCTCCATCAGGTGAGATCAAGATATGCCTCCTCATTTTCCTGGTCAGTAAGCAGGTAGTTATTGTAACACACACACACACACACACACACACACACACACTGCATACATGTACATAATAGTTTTCAGAGACAACAGGGTCTAAACCAATGGTTCTCAGCCAGGGGTAATTTTGTCTACCAGGGGGCATTAGCAATATCAGAGGCATTTTCGAGTGTCATAACTGGGGGAGGGGTGCTACTAGCATTTAATGAGTAGAGACCAAGGATGCTGCTAGACACCCTATAACGCACACATGGACCCTCACAACAAAGAATTATCCAGCTCAAAATATCATCAGTGCTGAAGTTTAGAAATTCTGGTCTAGTTATATAATATAATTGACTCTGCAAAGTATGCCTACTTCATTCGAACCTCATTCTTGCCATCTCTGATCCCTTTTATAGGAAGAGATGGATCACCTGCTGAGTCTCAAGACTGGTTCTCAGTCAGCTCCTTTGCAGCTGTGCTTTGGTGGTCTAACACCATGCTTACAATGTGGGAGTATCTGACACATTCACACTGATGCTTTACATTCTTTACAATAATGGGTGACCCATTTCTGGAAGTGTTAAGAGACCACAGGAGCTTTTCTCAAGGGGAAAAAGTGAGGGGAGTTCTTCATGGCTCCGAGTTCCCTGCAAACTCCAGAAAATCCGGATGGCCTTCAAAAGAAATATATGAAATAAAATGTGCGTGATCCAGTGAGTTGGACAATCAGTGGTCAGAAACACTGTTTTTTGCTGAGACCATAGGGCTGGTTGACTCTTACCTGGAGAACAAAGGCTCTCGCTCCCCTGCTCGGTCCTGCCTCCACAGCATAGGATGCTTCCCGTGTGTAGGAAGACTTCCCAGGACCTGGATCTAAAGCTGCAGCACTGTGCACCAAGGAGCATGTTTAAGGTGGGCAGGACTCCAAAAGAGGGGTCTTCTGCTCTCACCCTGCCTGCCAGAGGCCCTGACATTCCCAAACAGACCACCCTTTGCCAATATCTCATAGGCATTAAGTCAAGAACGTTTGAAGAACATTTTGAGAAATAACTTTGAAAGCAGCCCCAAAGAAACCCAAAGCAAAGTTCATGTCCCTTTGAGTGACATTCACCCATAGAACCACTCACTATCTGAAGGTATCTGAGTGCTTCCAGAGCAGAGCTATTACAAGGAAAGCCTTCTGCCAGTTGGAAATCAGATATCTGGGGCTGGGAGGAGCCTGTGGCTTAATTCTGGCCCTACACTACCTTCCCTACTTTATTTCTCTGCAAAATGTTGAGGTGGGGGGGGGGTGTTTTGTATAGTTTGTGGGAAATTCAGCAAAGACGGTGGGGGGTAGGGAAGCAGCATTTAATGTGCTCCTTACATGAGGGAATAAATTCTACTTTCTCTGTTTAAGGGGTGGGCAACCTGTTAACACAGTGTGGGCTGCATTACCTTCGGTTTAAAACATCTGAAGGCAATAAATCCAAGTTTCACCAGGTGACTCATAGGAAAGGCATGTTCCCCTTTTCTTCACTTCCACTAGCTCTTGAGTGTGCTTCATAATCACCTGAAGGCTTTTTCAACACGGACTGCTGTGTTTCTCCCTCAGGTAGGGCTGGGGTGTGGCCCAGGAATTTGCATTTCAGACAGGTTTCTAGGTGAGATCTCTCTTCAGGAACTATTATCCCAAACATCGGGCCAGCCCAGAGGCTCAGTTGGTTAAGAGCTCTCTCAAGAGTGTGAATTGAGCTCTGAGCAACAGCAGCTCGATGCTCAGCCCAAGCTGAGCTGCTGCTGAGTTGCCAACAGGTGGCAGGATGGCTCAGCTAAGAACAAAATAATTGCCAAGCATTATCATTAGAGCTATTCTAAACCAAAGATTATTCAGGCAACTTTCCTTAGAAACATTCCATGGACTCTAATTACCAATTAAATAGACTTTATAATCTTAGCCCAACTTTCAAGACCCTGCAAAATCAACCCATTTTCTACCACTCCTATCTAAACTCACGCTCAGAAGGCCACCTCCATTCCCCAAGTATTGTGACCTTTCAATGTTGTGACTGTTCTCATGCAGTGTCTCCTGCCACCATCCTCACCAGAGCTGAGCACCATGCATGCTTTAAGAAACAGAGCAAGCATCACCTTTTACCCTACCAAACAGAAACCCTGGTTTTGTCACACCCGTGGCTCTACTCTCTTAGCAGTCTGCTCCTAACAATAACAAAGCTCTTCTCATCCCCTTAAAAAAACCAAAAAAACAAACAAAACTCCCACAACCTGTATTGACACCTGCTTTATGCAGGACAACAAGTCAGGCACTGTAGAGTTGACTAAGCAATGCAGGGAGAAAAAGGAGCACACTTGCCAGCTGGCATGATTCTCAGTTCAAGAATTCAGGTGTGCGAGATAGATCATATTTCTGTATTTTTAAAGTGTTTAAGTTTAATTGAATTCTTTCTAACATGAAGCCTTTACTGAAGTGGGTTGGCAGGAAAAGTAAACGCAGTCAGTTTCGAGCCTTCCCCTCCTCTCGGGGTCACACCAGCATCCAGGAGATATGAGTGGTGACAGGAAACAGGAGTGGGACTTCTATTAGCCATATTCCAAATGCACTGACATGCCGCTCATCCAAGCCCACAGTGCTGGGTCTCTGCTTTCATGACAAGCTTGAAATATGGGCATCACTGCTGAAATTGGAAACCTCATGCCTGGGGTCCTTCCTCCCTGAAGTCCGCCTTCCTCCTCTTCTTAACTGCCACCGTGAGGTTCACGAGTCAGTGTTGTCCTTAGAGCCCCAGGTCTCTTTCTATTGAAAAACTTGAAGTCATAAGTACATACAGCAAGGGTCTGAATCTATGGCCTCTACCTTCCTGGGTGTTTACCTTACTATTTACTTTACTCTCCATTGACTTGCCCCAAGCAATGGCAAAGAGAGCGGGTCAGCAGAAGCAGATAGATTTACCTTCTACCAGATTTGCAACCTGAGTAGAGAAACTTTTTCCCAAGCAGGGTTCTCATTGGCTGACTTAAGTCACACATCAACCCCTAAACAATCATTGTGATCAAAGGGATTTGGTATTCTGATTGACCAGCCCTGCTTGACACTCCCAGCCCTGGAGTCAGAGATAGGATAAGCCCCACACAAACTGTACAGTGGACAATGGGGAAGGTTTGGATCCCCAAAAGGAAAGAGATGGGTTGTGTTCACAGAAAAAAAAACTAGGCAGAGGGAAACCATACATGTTCACTCCAATGTGCCAAAAATCAAAGACTACAATTTATAAAATGTTGGCCAGCAAAATGATCAGGAAAAACATGCACCCTCCTCTAGGTGCAGGGTATAAAACTAATGCACAGATAACTTGAGATATTTTCCCAGACTTGTACAGTAAGCTAAGGAAAAAATGGTCCTACATTTTTTTTTTCCCTCGTGCTCCCTAACCACTCTATGTCCTCCACTTGAGGGTCCTGTCTGAGCCTGTCTTACTGAGGCAAGCCCCAAAGTTCCGAACAAATTTGTTTTAGCTCTATACCATCCTGCTCTGTTCATCAGAGTAGATGCATTAGATAGTTAATGAGATATACTTTTTGGGATACTATCTGCATAGTATACATCTTTGGATAGTCTCCTTCTCCAAAAAAGTAGTAACTAAAAATAGGTAATACAACTAGGGACATTTCAAATGCTTTTGGCAAGAGACAAGACTTCAAAGCAGGAAGTACTTTCCATCAAGACTATACACTGATTATCTACTCAACCTCGGTACAGCACCTGTTCTATCAAGGAAAATGTTGGCATTTGGAATAAGAGGAGGTATACTGGAAAAACATTGGTGAAGCATGATCATGTAAAATACTAGTTTATAAAACATTATACATTATATCATTTATGCCAATATGTATGACTATAAATACAGAGAAAAATATGTTTGGGAATGTATTTTAAAATATTAATAGTATTTGTGTTTGAATGTTGAGATTATAGTTGATTTTTTTCTTTATGCTTTTTGGATTTGGGAGGGAAACGTTATAATGAGTTCATATTGCTAGTATAATGTATGCATGCATTTCTTCAATTTTAAGACACTATTGATGGGAAAAGCACCATAAAATTAATAGCTTCTCAGTTGAAAAAATTCACTATTTATTAATATATATTATTTTTTATCTCAACCAAATGTCTGACTTGTTCATGGAAGGGAAATAGTAAAAACTTAGGTATTTCTTTTTTTTTTCAATAAAAGGGAGAAGTAATAATATGAGATCATACCTTAGTCACAAGTTAATGATCATATTCTACACAATATGAATATGTCAACATTTTAAAATTTAACATTAACATCTGCCATTAAAAATAAACACAAATCACTTGCCAAAGTTGTAAATTCACAGACACTGAAATAAATCACCGAAAATGAGTATGTTTTAATCCCCAAAGTCTTTCAACAATGTTCATAGACCGACCCAAATGCCAAGTACAAATAATGAGACCCCCAAAATGACATCATCAGCCAATTTCCAGTTCACTTCTTCATCACAGGTTGTCTGGTGTTACACATGGGTATTGCAAAGGCTGATGCCAAATCACTTTTTAGCACCAAGATAATCAACAAAGAATCTTATGATGAAAATGGTCACCTGTTTTTAAAAACGTATTGTATGTATAAAGACCCAAAATTTCCAAGTCCGATAATGGGGACCATAGTTTTGTTCCCAAGAAGCAGATCTGAGACAAGGAATCAGTGCGAGTAGTTACCTGGGAGTTGCAGGGAACAATAGCAGGTGAGTAGGGAAGAGGTAGTCATGGAGCCACCTATCAAGTGGGCAGCAGGATGTTCATTCCATGGAGGAAACATCACTGGGGTATGGAGGAGAACACATACCTTGGAATTATTCCATTGGATGGGTAAGAGAGCCTGGATATTTGCACATCTACTCCAGAAAATTATTGATTGACACTGCTCCCAAGGATTGTTAATTTCCTGGCAGTTTCTGGCTTGCTACTCATGATTCTGGACAGAACAGTCTCCTGTGGTTTTGAGAAAATAAGCTCTCAAGCACAAATATGCAGACACTGGCTGAGGGACTTCGGGGTGAGCAAACTGAAAGGTTTGAGGGAAGCGGCTGGAGCACTGATAGCATCTGTCACAATGAACCCCTAAAGTCAACCCATTCACCTTCAGCTTGTAGAATATAGCAGATTTCCTTCTCACCACTTATAAGCCTTTCTTACAGCATTCATCTCTTGATTTGCCATCTCCAAAGGGTCATATCATTACTAGCTTTCTGTGTTATAGTCGATATCATTATTTGCTTGGTAGCCACTTTTTGCCATAAAGATCCAAAATCTCTTTGCAGCAGCTCTGGACATGTTTGGATGTGTTGGTTCACAAAATGGCCCATACATGGAGGGCAAGGATGGACTGAAAAAAAAAGCAGGCCACTCCACATTGGTAGGTGGCAGGTTTAACGGGCAAGGGAACTTACTTACAAGGCTTGCTTTGGATGCAGCAAGATGAGTAAATGTCATCACCACGCACCAGAATCTTAAAAGTTTATAAAGAGGCTTAACTGGGTTCAGTCATGTATTCTGCCCAGATGGTCTCAACAGCACCTCACTACCTCAAGGCTGTATCCTTGAAACCAGCTTCTGCTGTGGGAACAGTGAGCAGAACATACATTCCATGGATAGGGATTCCAGGGTGAGGAGCCTCAAATTACCTGTGCCCAGGTCTTGGGTCAACTGGCGGTCACATGCTCTCAATGATCTCCTCCAACAGGGCCACACATTCTACTTCAACATTTTCAAATGGAATTTCTGCACCATTAATCTCTGGTTGTCTCACAGATTCTTCACTGCCCTGAAGTTCTTTCACATATTGACTTTTCTTCTCTGAAACTGCCACATGGAGGTGAGTGTCAAAACCTGAGTTACTAGGCAGCTGGATGCCGAAGCTGTAGCCCAAGTGGTTTCCTATTTTCCAAAGCCATAGTATTGGAGCTTGTATGTGCAGATGCAGTGATCACAGAAGACTCCTTGGTACCAAAGGCTCTGCAGATGACAAAACTGCCATGAATATCCCTCCACAATAAAAAGTAAATTTCCTCCTGGAACAATGGAAACCAGCCTGGCTCTGTTACAAAGCAAATTGGCCATTTGAGGCAGAGAGAACAAAAGCAAATTTAATTTTTTTTTAAATAAATATTATTTGAGTCTTCATAACCACCTTCCAGTCCCACATCTATATTCCTTTGATTGTCAAAACAGTTTGCTATTACTATATACACGCAATTATCTTGATGTGCTAAAATCTGGGGAGATTTGTGCACCTTAAAATAAAAAGGGGGCGTTGGGGGGTGGGGACCGGCAAAGTGGCACGGTGGTTAAGAGCTGGCTTGGGACGCCAGCGGCCTGGGCTCAGATCCCACATATGAGGGCCAGTGACACTGCCCTCTAAAATAAAATAAAAAGAAACCTGTGCAGAGAGATAATTTTTTTTAATATCACACAACAGAAGTCTTTGCAGGGAGGATTGTCTTCACCTGGGAACTGCCTTGATAATGCTGTAGTGAAATAGGAGCCTGGGTGTGAGTGTGGGTATTGGTGTGACCAGACACCGAGACCACCGATGTGGGATAGGGACAGAGTTGCCTCTGTGTAAGAGCAGACAAAATTTGAACTCCTGAGCAATGTGGAGGGGACAGGAGGAATCCAGGAAGAAATCTGACAGCAGCAGAAGGAAAGAAAGGGAGGAGCCCAAGAGACCAAAAGAGATGGGGGGGGGGAATGGGTGTGGCCAGTAAACTTCCACCAAGGAGGGCCGATGCCTACCTGCTCCTTGCCACGCTGTTTTCATTGCCGAAAAGCAAACCCCTTCTCTTGTGTTCTAGCCTGTGCTCTCCTTCCCTAGTTCAGGAAAGTCCATTATTCTCATGGGTAGTTTGATGTGTATAATTTTTTTTGAGATGGAAAAAAATATAAACTGGGATTGAAGTCGAGATGGATGTGGAGGGCAGCAGGGAAAGCAGATGAGGTTCAAGGACCTGGGAAGCCGCAGGGGCCCTGAGAATGTGGGCTCTTCCCTAGGAAGCGTCAGCAGCAACTCAGGGAGGACTGGGTACCTCCTTGTCCAAGGGAACTGGAAAGTGTATAGGAAAGTTTGAGCCAGTCGTATCCTTGCTTTAAAGATCCAAGGAACCCTGAAATGAAACCTGACATACATGTCTGTGTGTATGTGTGTGCTGTTTACCAGGCATCTCAGATCATAGCAAAACATGTTTTTTTCTTCAAGAAACCTGTCATAAAAACACATACTTATGTTAATGACATTAAAACAATAAATGTTTTTTAAATATTCCTATCTAGTAAGGGTTGTGTTTTTGTTCCTTTTCTTGAATTATCATGAACCCACCTTTGACTTTTATTATTTGATGTGTCATAAACTCATGTGTCAATCAAGAGCATTGAGGAAATGCCGGATGAGAGGAGGGAGGAGATGGTGACTAGTCTGTTTTCATTCTTTTTAATTATTATGCTTCTTTCTTACAAAATAAGTTGATTCCCATAAAGAATGAAGGTGTCTTGACCCCATCAACATGAATAGTGTAGAGAGAAACCTAGGTGCCAAATATGATACTGATTATGATGAATTTTATTGCTTATAGGTGACACTTATCTGTTTCATCTTATAAAAATATACGTATTGTGATGATATATTTAGTACACATATATAACATTGCATATATATGAATATTAAGTGTCATTGCTTATTGAACTATTAATAATTCATAAAGTTTTTGAAAGTAAGTGGATTATCTAAGATAAAGACAGTCTTACATGAGTGTTAATAGTGTGAGTTCATATGCATTTTATTGTATAGCTTATATTAATTAGTTGGGATTTTGTTTTTTTTTACAAAAGTACATTGTCCATATAGAAGAATAAAAAACAACAACAACAACAACAAACGTTATTAATAGTAGTTAGCTTAAAGTGGTGAAATTATGAATGAGAATTATTTTTCTTCTGTTTTTCTTAATTTTGTTCTAATTTCATTAGGAGAAAATTGACTATTTGTGTTTTATTTTTGTTGTGTTTATTTTCAGTGTAGTGTATAGGAAAGTACTCCAGCATAAGATATAGAAAAGCAATGCTCAGCAACTTAGCAGCAAATCATCTAAACTTTCTGGGGTATATTTCAACCATCTTCGAAATGGGGCATGACCTTTTTAGCTCCCATGGAAGAAAAGACCATATCTCTCTAGCTTCTTTTTTGCTCCCCGCTTGTAACCCTTTTGTCTAGCACAAAGCCAGGCTTGTTTAATAAATGCTTGGTGTTTAATACATAATAATGAAATAATAATACTTGTAACAACATCATTTATATATAATAATTATAAATAAAAAGGTAAAAATAAAATACATGCTTGGTGTTTAATAAATATTTGCTAGCTGATTCAAGGAATCAGAACTGAATGTGTGTTTTAAATTATTCATCAAGATATCAAGCTAAGGGGTAATTATTATTTGGCCAAACTGAAGAGCTCCAATAATTGGACTGCCAGGAGAATCGTTAAGTGGTCACACCCTATTAGCAAGAAAAGATGAATTATCTATTCTATGTTAGGGGGGCAAGTCTCAATCTGGAAAACTCTAAACAACTTTCAAGTTTCAAGGCTTGAAGGCAGAGCAATTCACTCTTTTATTATCTAAATAAATAATGTTTACTGTATAAAAATTTTAAAATAAGCATAGGCATAAGGAAGAAAATCAAAATCACCCATAATCCCACCACCTAAAAATAATTGTTTTAAGCTTTTGGTGTGTCTCTATAGGTGTGTGTGTGTGGGAGGGGCACGTACAAGTAAAACAGCAATGAAGAGAAAGAAAGGAAATATATTTGCACCATTCACTTCATTTTTATATTGAGTATGTCTTTCCATGTAAACACATTTATTTCTACTTTTTTCTTAAGAGTCACCCTATATAGGTGTCTCTCATCACATTATATTTAACCAATTCTTAATAAGTAATTTCCTGTTTCTTGCTATTATAAGCAATTTGAGTTGAAAACCCTTGCACATTCACCTGAGCCTTTGATTATCAGACTCTGAGACCCCTTCTTTATCTATATTTCCGTCCTTAGGCAAAGGCTGTTGCCCCAAACTACTGGCAATCAGGGAATTCAACAGACCGCACAGCAGATGTTCTTCTATGTGTCCATACGTGGGGCAAATCATATTTGACTAAATTGAATGGCCAATTACTTGCAGAATTAGATTGGCTTTTTCCTCTCATCTATTTGATTTACTACCAATCATATCAATGAAATTTATTCTCATTTTTAAAGCAGATTTTGTTTTCTTTATACCTTCACTGTTTTCTTTCTCTACATAAAAATCTTACAATAGAAAATACATATGTAAAATCAATATATTGAATATTAAGGATAAATATATTGAATTATAAATATATTGAATATGGGATATATAATATATTCAATATAAATTACAAATAGATTAAATTATAAATATAAGTTGCAATTTTGAAAGCTATTGAAAGTTTTCTACTGTTTATGGAGCCAGCCATTTTGCATACATAATCTCTAGTAATGGTGAATAGTGACAGAGCAGAAAATAGAACTCAGGTTTCTAGTACGTGTTTGCTATTCTCAAAGGTAACACTTGTACTGCTATGAAGAAAGGTGATATGACAATGCTGTCCTTAGCTTCAGAGCCAACCTCAGTTTTTATTGTGTTTGACAAAAGTATATAAGTAGCCTTACAAATAGCTTTTGATGTCTGCAGTGTATGTGTAAAGGAAAGAGAATTTCGCCACATAAAAGCATTTGCAATCTGAAACAGTGAGACTTAACCATTTTCATGCTGGTCCACATCCAACTTTATTCTGGGGTGTTTACTGAGGAAACAATTAATGAAGTGGACCTAGAGACAACTCTGCTGTCAAGAGGGATTAAAGACTTTATGAGTCACTTCTTGTATTCTAAAACAGGTGACAAAGAAACAATGTTGTGACTTTTAAATTGAAACCAGTGGTTGGATGGAATCCCCTAGTGGGAAGTGGGAGTAGTGGTGGTTTATACTCTACCACGTGCCCTTGAGAAAACTGTATACAAGGGATGAGATGACCTCATGAATTTCTTTCTCTAATTAAAAGGAAAAGAGCAATACAATTTCACTTATATGTTGGATGTAAAACAGAAAACAACAAAGGAACAAAACAAACTCATAGTCACAGACAACAGTATGGTGGTTACCAGAGGGGAAACAGGGAGGATGAAACAGATAAGGGGGTTAAATATATGGTAAAGGACAGAGACTAGATTTTGAGCGGTGAACACAATGCAACATACAGATGATGTATTATAGATTTGTACATCTGAAACTTATATAATGTCATTAACCAAGGTTACCCCCATAAATTTAATTAAAAATATATATGTAGACACTTTTAGTATATCTGGCGGCAATAAACTGGCTTGCATGGAAAAAAATAATTAAAATTAAATTAAATTAAAATAAAAACATAAGAGGCCACCTAATTTCCTTTTTTTTTGTCTTTACTTTTCAAGTACCAATTAATAGAACTCAACAGTGTCTGAAATATTAAGGATGTTTAATAATTATTTTTGTGGTTGAAGAATGAAGGAATAAATGAATTTATCGAGCATGAATATGTTCCAGAAGTTGTTTTAGGCACTGGGAATTCAGCAATGAACAGAACAAATGAGAATAAGCTTACATTCTAGTAAAGAAAACATGGCAATAAATGAATAAAAGTAAAATGTATAGTAAAATGTATAGCGAGTGAAACAGTGATAAGGGCATCAAAAAAGAAGTATATCTGGGAAGAGCAAAAAGTGTGTATGGAAGGTCTGGATGAGGTTGAAATTTTAAATAGTGCTGTCCCTAATATTTGCAAAACTTGGAGCAAGAATACCAAAGGGGTCCACATACCATACGTATAAATATTCCAAAATGTTCAAACAAAATAAATTGTTAATTAAAATATACTCCATCCTTTTAATTTGAAATATATCTTCATAATGAAAAACTTGAAAATTATGTATGAAGTTATAGTTTTATATTACAAAAAATATCAAACATTCCTGAATTTAATTGTTAATGTGTGTTTCTGGGTGTTGTGTTGGTGGGCCAGCCATGTTTAAATAAATACATGTAATCAGAGAGATATATACTTCATAACAATTTATATGCTTATTCCATGAAATTATATTTTTTCTTCATTTCGTCAAAATCTCTATGTAAATAACCAAATGTTTGACATGATTTTTATTATCCAGTCATCTACAGAATAAAAAATAAGCATAATTGTATTCCAAATAAAAAAATTTAAATATTATTTCATCAAAAAAGTAAATAAAAACATACATTTTTAAAAATAAAATTACTATGCATATACTTTAAGACATTTTATTCTGAAATACTGAAAATTATTTACTAATTTAAAAAGCAAAATATAATTATAATTCATGAACATAAATTTGACACTGAAATTTATTTAAAGCTGAATTTAAAATTTTTATTGAAAATCTAACTAGATCTTTTAGTTTTTAAAAATAAAGCTTCATAATTCTAATGTTCAATGTCTGTCAAATTTTCAATGAAAACAAGCTTAGCACATTTCATGTATGTTTCCTCTAAACCTAAAAACATACAAATTTAAGAATAATGCAAATTCTTTAATAGTATGAATTGTTTGTCAATCACTAAGGGTAACCATTGTGAATAGTATGCTAATTCATGAGCATCATCAGAACCCTATATTGGAACATAAAGAGAAGCAAGGAAATTAATGTTCAACGTTATTAGGAAATGATATTTCATTAAGATAGTATTCCTTTTATGCTATCTAAGAGGAAGGATTTAACAAATTGATTAAATTATCTTTATCCTTCCCCAATATATTAGCCATCTGGTGACACATAACAGATTGCTTTAAGACTTAACGATTCCAAACAACAAATATTTATTATTTTAGTTTCTGTGGGTTAGGAGTCTGGGTGTGGCTTAGCTGTTTCTCGTGTTTTCACAAGGCTCCTAAGAAAAAGGTGTTAGTCCAGCTGCATCTCAAGGGGTTGGGGAGAGGCGGTGGAATGGTCAGATGCCATGCTCACTCACAGGGCTGTGAGCAGGCCTCAGGTACAACCTGCCCACTAACAGAGACACCAGTTACTGTCTTCATTTCATAAGACAACTTCTGGGACCTGTGCACCTGTGTGCGGCAGCTCTGGGCAGGTTAGCACAGTTAAACTAGGAGTCTTTCTAGAAGCCATTCCAACAATGGGACAACTATCAATAAATACACAACTATGTCAACAAATTATACACATGTTTCACTAAACTTCTGTTTAGCTGGAACCCCAGAATTTCTGTGGCCACTCAATAAAAGGTACAGTATGACAGAGAGGATGTGAGAGTGGAAAGAGAAAGTGGTCCAGCTTTAGTTAAAATAAAGTACTTTCACAGTCATAACAAAAACATGTCCTTGAAGACCTGGCTTTTCCAAAACCATTCCCATAATTCTGGAAAAGCCTTAAAAGTTTAAGCTTCATTAGTTTCTTTATAAATCCACCTCTGTTCTTGATAAAAACAAATCAAAGATGGGAAAAAAAAATTCCACATGAAGTATGATACTATACAGAGCAGATCTTTAAATTTTCAGAATTCAATAGATATGAAAGTTACTCTTGATTGGCAAATGCAGTCTGTGTAACTTCATCTTTTCTAAGAGAAAGAACAAGAATATGGATCAGCCTATTGCTCAAGTCCCCTCCAGTTCCCATGGTTCTGTGATTCACTTTTTACAATATCTTTTGTGCATCAGTGTGTCAGAAATTTTGATGCAGAATCAAAGTTGTACACACTTGAACCTGAACTGGAGAAAGGTTCCCACTATCAAAAGAGCATTGATAGTGAAGGGAAAGTTGGCTCCAGTGCTAATATCTAAGTGATGGTAGCGGTGATGGCTCCAGTAGGGGGCGCCTGCGATGAGCAAGCTGGAACACCTATCTAGACTGGGATCTCTGACACAGGGAAATTTCTGCATCAGAAATTAGATTGGACTTAGTTTCACCTCTGAATCATAGCGAAGCTCAGTTCTTCCTGTTTAATTTTGTTTTTATTATTTGTTTGTTTAACATGGTATTAATGAATCATTTTCCCTCAGATGGTACCATACTCTAACAACAAAGCCACAATTGTAAGGAACAAAGAATTCAGCAATGACATCTGTCATTCTTTAATTAATCAGAGTGCCCCTAATAAGTCTCAGAAGAATGAAAATTACATCTGAACACAATTATATTATATTGGGCTGATGACCTGTGTAGTTAGCAATTTTGGGCTTCCTGTTTCTCCATATGTTACAGAAATATAGACAACTCAGAGCATGTCACAATGTAATTCGTGTTACATTACAGGAACCAAACCTAAAGACAGGCGTTTGGAATTTAGTTTTGCAAACATTCAAGTGGAGGGATTTTTGCTGTTCGTAGAGGATGAAATATCTCCATGGGAATTGAAGTAATTAGGTATAGGTCAGGGAATTATTTCAATATTTTGTAACATGATTTTTTTTTTCTTTTTACTAAATCCCAGATTCACCTAAAAGGGGGTGACTTTATGTCCAGAATTCTTCGGAAGAGTGCTGCTTTCAAATGTACTCTTATCTACCTTCCTACCACAGAGAGACCCATGTTCACATCACAGTCACCCAATCTTTGGTTTAGGAAATATGAACACACAACAAATGGGCAGAAGAGACTGTGTGCTTTACTCCTTGGCATCATTTTCTTAACCACTAAACCTGCAAAGGTTGAAGATAGAAAAGTTGACATAAATACACGGCAAATCGATGCAATCCGATTTTCTCTCTGTGGTATAAGGGTAAGGCTTTCTTATTAATTGTGAAATTTGGGAAGAATCTTTAAATTGGCTTTTAAGAAATTCACTACAGGTTGAGCCAAATGTGTGAGTAGAAATTCACTACAGGTTGAGCCAAATGTGTGAGTTACATTCAGTACAGGTTGATTTCTGCTGCTACTTTTACTGGCAAACAATGGCCAACTGCCAAAGCATGGTCAATCCACACAGCTGTTTTCAATGATTCATTTCCCTTGATTTCCCAGCTGAGCCATTCAGGAGGCGAACAGCAGGCTTCAAGCCCCCGTTGCTGCAAGGAGCCCTCCCCTTCAATTGTGGGAGCATTTTAAAGGCTAACGTGAGGGACAGTGGCCCTCATAAACAAACTTGTTCCCATGACTAGAGAGAGTGTAAGCAGGCAAGAAAGGTTGAGAAACAAAACTGGAATGTTGATGTTATGGAAAGGTGCTCACTCATCATGGCTCTGAATCACAGCATACGTGCCCCCAGCTTTCTCTCACACCATGCACAGGCTTTATATCCCAGCATTCCAATCACTCTGGCAGTTTCCAAAACACAGAAGGTTCTTTTACCTGTTGGAACTACTGCTATTCCTATTGACTGGAATGTTCTTCACTCTTTGTCTGAGATCCTCCGTCTACCTCCATGATTAAACCCAAGCATTAGCATCTCTTGAAGCCTCTTGTAAGCCCCCACAGGGTTAGATCTGGCATTCTTAATGAGGGGATATTGCCCACAACGGGGTGAGAATTGACTGTTAGAAGACAAAAGAATTCTTACTATCTACGTATATAAAGCACAGATATACATATAGTACATAAAAAGACATACAATTTATCTGTGGTATGAAATTTTCACTCTGGGGGGAGCAATTAGATGAAAATATCTAAAAAAATCTCTTTAAGTGGGCATTAACAGAAAAATTTAAAAAAATGAGAAACCCTGGGTTATACACTCTTTTGTCTTCCCTGTGCATACTATTCAGTTTGTTTTAAGTCACTTGTGTTAGGAAGGTTTTCTGCTCAGTATTCTTGCAGCAAAAGCTGACTGATACCCCTTTCTTAGAAGCCTTCCTTTCTCTCGCACCATATGATTTATAAGCTTCTTGAGAGTTGGGACGCTGTCTTGCATCCCACTGCCCCCTCAGGTCCATGTACAGTATCAAAAGGCAGCAGATACTAAGGAGATGTTTATTCAACAGCTTTGACAAGATCTCGGCTTCTCAGTTCCTATTCTTGACTTTTACACCCACTGTGCTCTACAAAGGAGGCTTCGATCCCTTTCTACTTCTTCAGCACCTATGATTTGGTAAGATGGTGTTCCATGATTTTTTACTCCATCTGCAACAACCATAGAAGAGGTGACTCAAAGTGCAACTTACAGCGCTGGTGAGTCCTATTCAAATATCCAACGGGTGCTTTGGCTCAGCCATTGTGAAGACGTTTGACATGCTCTGCTTCCAAAAGCCATGGCTTACCTCTGGGTAACCATATGTCTGTCAAGAACAACATTTTCACCATAACATCAGTTGAATTGGAAGTACTAGAAGCAGCCAATTAGCAGCCATATTTGCAGCTTTGTGTTGTGGCACAAATCCCTGTGACTGCTTTAAATGACTTGAGTAGTCAACATCAGAAAACTCTTTGTAAAATGATTTGTACATACCATTCTTTTATTTTATACAGCTATTTTTATCAATATCCTCCATTATAATAATAATGAAAAAGATAATGACAATCGTTAGCTAACTCTATTGAGTACATACCATATTTCATCCATTTTGCTAAGTATTTTCCACCCATGGACTGACTCATTTAATGCTCCCAGTAGACTTTTTTTTTAATAAAAATTTATTAGTGTGACAATGGTTAGTAAAATTACATAGGTTTCAAGTGTACAATTCTGTCATACGTCAGGTGTATATTACACTCTCCCAATAGTCTTATGAGACGTGTATTACTGTTTCCCTGATTTACAGATGGAAAAACTGAGGATTCAGGCAATTAAGCAATTGGCCTAAGGACTTAAAAGTAGAAGTGGAATAGCTAGAATTCAAACACAGGAAAATCTGACTGCAGGCCTAAACTTTTAAAGCACTATGCCAATTTTTTTAAAAAGAAAATCTGTTTCAAAACTACATAAATAAAATATTGCATTCTAAGGGCATCTAAATGATGATTATGATTACTGTTAACAAGAGTAAATAAATGAACAGGACATTTCAATTTGCAAAGCAAGATGAAATTTTGGCTTGGGATATGTGCATTGCATTCCAGTTATGGGTCTATATATAGAAAATTGTCCTCAAATAGGAAGAAGCTAAAATAGAGATTCCAAGGAAAATATTGAGATATGTTAGAGAATGTGCATAATCAAACTTGTTATTAATAGTTATTATTGATAGAAAAACATGAGTGTGTGTTTGGGGGAGGGGAAGTTTAGTGAAAGGAGATAGAGAGAAAGAAGGGGAGGGAAAGACTTAAAAGACAAAATTCTAGTTTTTTGCTTTTAAGAGTCTCTACTGCCCACCCCCGCTTCAATTGCTAGCATGAATGAATTCTTTTCTTAGAAGTTGGCATTACAATAGGACATCAGTTACTAAAAAACAGAAAGAAAAACATAATAAAAACCTAAATGTGGAAAGTGAGTGCATGGCTCAGAAAGAGTAACATAATAACAGACCTTTCCCATTTCTAGGAGACATTACATTTTCCATGTGGCAACATTTCACTTGGTCCTTTGGAAAAATTCAGCCACATTTTGAAGTCTTTAAAAGCCATATGGTGAGAGAGGTATTTATTAAACTAAGTGGATTTTTTATTATTATTATTATGGCCTTAAAAAGAGAGGGGAAATGAGATGGGCCAAATAGAATTTAACTCATTAGCTAAGAAATTTATCTCAAATGAAATTTTCAATTTTATTCTTAGCCTGAAAACTCCATACTCCCCAAGAAGCCCTTTTGTAGGCAAAAATTCTTTCCTAAGACTTATCACTGATGCTGGTTCACTCCTATTCACCAGCTTTTTGTTACTGGAAAAAAAGAAAAAAAAAATAGAAGCGTGTAGGTAAAGGGTGTGGTCTTTGGAGTAAGACATATTACCACTGTGATCTTGAGCAGATAGATGACTTGCCTTCTTTGACCCTCAGTTTACACACTGTCAATTGATAGTTATTGGTGCCAATTCAACACTTACAGGAATCCCCAATTTGTGGTGCAGTGAAGAAAGAAACTTTATTCAGTGCAAATAGCTCGGTTGTAATACAGTGTGGCTGTGAGAAGAGCATGGCTGTGGAAAAGCTCTATAGTGTTACAGCTCAATTAGCAAGGCAAGCCTGGCCCCTGTTTGGCTAAACAGTCCTCTGTGCCACCTGCCTTGGTCTGCTCCAGCAAGGCATCTTTGGTGTTTCAGTTCAGGGAAACACAGTCTCCAGACTTGGATGAAAAGGAAAAATACACTCTTTGAGCCAATGAGGAGCTAACTTATATAGACAGAAGTCCCTGATTAGTCTGTCCTTGTGCAAATAAGGACTACAAATCCTCACAGTTTGATTGGTCCAAAAGGCACTCTCCTGATTGGCCAGAATGGAGCTGCTCTGATTGGTTGGTGAAAATGCTAATGGAGATATAGTTGCACAGCTCCCATTGGACAGGGAAAGTCTCAGTCCTATTGGTTGAAATACTCTTCCAGGAACTCCTTAATAAGAGCTGGCTCAGATAGTAGGAACACAGTGTAGTCAGGTAGCTTTGTGCAAGAGATAGGCAGCTTACTGCAGGCTTCTTCATGAAGTGTGGTTTATGTGAGAGGCTCCTGTTCAGAAATGGCTGCTAGGCTCTGCTTTTAGATTTGATCCCCATTAGCCACCAGGAGCTCTTCTCAATAGGTATCTTCTTTCTCAGGGTCCACAGCGCCTACCAAATCAGGTACTAATATTTACCTCTAAAGGCAGTGATGAGTTGGATGAGGAAGCATATATAAATATTCAGGTCAAGGGCCGGCCGAGTGGCGCATTGGTTAAGAGCTGGTTTGGGGATGCCAGCAGCCTCAGTTTGGATCCCACATATGAGGGCCAGTGACACTGCCCTCCACAGCTAACAACAGCTCCACCTGGAGCTGGGCTGTGTGAGCCCCGGCAACGGTGTAGGCTGCAGCCCCTGCTGCAGTGGGCTGCCATAGGCTATAGTGAGTGGCCGGCAGCCAGCGTGAGCTGCCAGTAGTCGCAGTGAGCGACCATCCAGAGGCTGGCGACCGATCTGCCTCATCCAGGAAGAATGCAATGACGATACCAACATGAGCCACTGAAGCAACGTCCTCCACAACTAGACTGAAGAACAAAAAGACAGCAACTTGTCTGTTCCCCTTCCCCGATTCCCCCACGCTGTTCCCCTCCCCTAATTCCCCAATAAAATCTTTAATAAATAAATAAATAAATAAATATTCAGGTCAATATGTTTCCCCCTTTCTTCTTGTCCTTCCTTTCATTGTAAAATAATTTGGTTGGCAATATTTTCTCTAAGGTTTCTTTCAACTTTATAGTTCTATGGTAGTTAATTCACTTTGTCAGATATATATATATATATATATATATATATATATATATATATATATATATATATATCTCAGTTGGCTTTCTTGTAAAAATTTTCAGGGTAACTAGAGAATAGAGGTAAACAGGAAAGATGGTATGGAGGAAATATCATAATGTGGTTTCATGTGTACAGCTGGCCACTGCTCCTTGTGGTCTAAATTAACGTGGCACAGCAACCACTAAAACAGACACTTTTAAAGTCACTCTACAAGTTCTAGCCAAACATATGTTCTCAACAATACCAGATGGAACAGATGATGGAAAGCTGTGAGGGACACACACACACACACACACACACACACACACACACACACACAGGATACCAAGGACTATAAAGGAAAAAAAGATAATTTCTTCAACCATTTTTTATTGATAGGTGCTTTATCAAATATAATCATGTGCATTACATTGTGTAGTACTTTCAAAAACATAGGATAGAAACATTTTAACCCCATTTTGCTGACTAAAGTACTGAAGTTCTCAGAAGCGAAGTAACTTCTCCAAATTTAGTCACCTTGTAAGCATCTAGGCCAGCTTCCAACCCAGTCTGGGAACTCCAAAGGCTGTTCATTGTTCATGTTAATTCCCAATGATATATGAGCCAGGATGTATAATTCAAACTAAATCAAGCAAAAACAGGGAATGAATGCATCAATCACCACCAGCACGTCATGGGAAGAAGTAGATAGCTAGTTCCAGAAACACTAGTTCCAATGGATACACACACACACACACACACACACACACACTCACACACACACAGCTGGATTGCAGTGCTCCTTCTCTACCTCAATCCTTCCACCCCTTCCTCCCCACTTCCCTCACACCTCCATCTCCTGTCTACTTCTCAGTGAGTGTTAACTTCATTCTCTTCACCATCTTTTCCCATAACCTGAACCCATGGTCACAGGCAGCTTCAGTGGCATACCTTTCAGCTATAAGACAAGGACCATAGAAGGTTTCCCTGCCTTCTTCTAATATAAACTATTTAGGGCTATTATTGTTCTGGTTCAGTTGTATATCTATTTTTGAAACAGTAAGAGTATACATGGAGATGGTTACAGTGACTGGTTCAGGCTGGGTCATGTGCCTGCATTTGTGCCCAGGGGTCTGTAGCATTGGAATTGGATACTGCTTGCAGAATCACAACATTGGAGGAGAAGGAACTACCCCCAAAAAAAGGAATTGTTGTCTGAGCCAAGATAAAATAACAAATGACTGTTCTCCAGGCAGGGAAAAAATATTGACTTCGGAGGTGGGTAGAAATGTTTTAACTCCATTCCTCTGTTTCCTGGATTTATGACATTCAACTTTAGTCACTAAGGTTAAGTGACTTATGAAGAAGCAAATCCAAGAGTAGTCAATGCTAGAAAACTAATTGCTAAATGAAAGGATGATAAAGTGCTAAACAAATGTAAGATTCTAATATTAATATAACTTTGATCTTGAATTTAAAAATTTCCTTATCACTCTGTCACCGTGTACCAACATTAACTCAAAATGGATCAAAGACCTAAACATAAGACCTGAAACAATAAACTGCATAGAAGAAAATATAGGTACTAAACGTATGGACCTTGGGTTCAAAAAGGATTTTATGAATTTGACTTCAAAGGCAAGGGAAGTAAAAGCAAAAATAAATCAAAGGGACTATATCAAACTAAAAAGCTTCTGCATAGCAAAAGAAACCATTGACAAAATAAAGAGGCAACCAACTGAATGGGAGAAGATTTTTGCAAACAACACCTCCAATAGGGAGCTAATATCCAATACATATAAGGAACTCATACAACTCAACAACAACAAAAACAAACAATCCAGTTAAAAAATGGGCAGAAGACCTGAATAGACATTTCTCCAAATGGGACATACAAATGACCAATAGACATATGAAATAGACATATGAAAAAATGCTCAACATCATTAATCATCAGAGAAATGCAAATAAAAACCACAATGAGATATCACCTCATGCAATTTAGAATGGCTATCATCAACAAGACAAATAATCACAAGTGTTGGAGAGGCTGTGGAGAAAAGGGAACCCTCATACACTCTTGGTGGGAATGCAGATTGGTGCAGCCGCTATGGAGGTTCCTCAAAAAATTAAGAATAGAATTACCATATGACCTAGCAATCTCTCTCCTGGGTATCTACCCCAAAAATCTGAAAACATTTATCCGTAAATATATATGTGCTCCAGTGTTCATTGCAGCCTTATTTATGGTGGCCAAAACATGGAAACAATCAAAGTGTCCTTCAATAGATGATTGGATAAAAAAGATGTGGTATATATACACAATGGAATACTATTCTGCCATCAGAACAGACAAAATAGTGCCATTTGTGGCAACATGGCTGGATCTTGAGGTTATTATGTTAAGCAAAATAAATCAGACAGAAAAAGCCAAGAACCATATTTCACTGATATGTGGTATATGAAACAGAAAATAACAAAGGAACAAGACAAACAAATGAAGAAACAAAAACTCATAGACACAGACAATAGTTTAGTGGTTACCAGAGGGTAAGGATGGGGGGTGGGTGTAGCTTAGGGTAAACGGGATCAAATATATGGTGATTGGACGAGAACTGACTCTGGGTGGTGAACAGACAATGTGATACATAGATGATGTATTACAGAATTATACACCTGAAACCTATGTAACTTTACTAATAATTGTCACCCCCATAAACTTTAATTAAAGAAAAAAATGTTTTTCTTATCAGGACTTATGATTTCAGAACTGCACCTGCCACCACCACGGTGGGCACTTTTCTCAGACAATGTTCAAATAGATCCTAAGCTTCTAGAATGCAAGGAAATGTTTTCTGTATCTTTTGTGTCACCTGAACACCTAGCAAAGGGCTGAGCATAATCTTGTGTTAACAGGACTTGTTTAAAAAGTACTTGTTAATCTCTATCATTGAAAAGATTTACAGACTGGGTCACATTGGAAGTCCATACTCAAATTAACACTGTTTATGCTACTGTTCTAGGCTCTGGAGCAATAAGTATTTCTGAGAATAGGTCTTCATAGTGTTGATATTCGCTTTTATCTAAAATATGCAAACGAGTGACATTTTATCAATTTTTTTGGCCTACAGTTATGTGAAATCATTTTCATATGTGATCATATCATTGCCTTGAAAATGAGGAATATTATGAATGTTAAGCCCTTGCAACCCGCCTTGCATTATGAGTTCCCATTATTTAATTCTATTCTTCTTGTGATAATTTTAATACATTTCCATGTATTAATTATGTTCCACTGATATTCTGAAATAACCTCAGCCAAGCTCATTATATATTTTGATGGAAAAGTACTTAAATCTAAATGGCAATTTACATTTACTTTTCAAATAGATTAGTAACGACCATTAAAGGCTTTTCCCTAAATAGACTCTGATTTTGAAATTTGTATTGAATTTTATATTTTGTTCCACAAAACATAAGCATATCATTATTTTGGCTGAAATTACTGGGTATCTTACCCAATTATTCATGGCTTTGAAACATGAGTTACTGTTTCTTATTCTTTTGTTAATGGGTTGAAAATGCTCTTCCATGAATGCCGTGATCTGTGAATGAGTACAAAAGAGACACAGGTGATTTAAGGATCCCTATCAGGGCTGTGTGTGTCGGAAGTTCAGGTGCTAAAGGTGTTGGAACACTAAGTTGGATGTCCACATTTCTTTTGTATGACAATGGGGGGGAGGCATGAATCTACTTTGCCTTGCTGATTATGCTCTAGTTAGCTTGAGTTTGATGACTTTTTTCTTTTGATGACTTTTCTGTAAAGGCATTGAAGAGCTTCCCATTATTCTGGAATATAGTCCAAATTGCTTAAGGTCGTTCTCTCCAGGACCTGCGGATTTTAGCCTCTGCCTAACTCCAATATCTCATTTGTGTCACTCACCACCCATGCCTGCCATGCTGCAGCCACACCCTCCTTCAATTCCTCTAGTGATTGATTGTTCCATGTGTCCCACTATATGTTCATGTATCTACTCCTCCTGCCTGTAATGCTATCCTCTTCTCCTCGGGCACCTGGCTAACTCTCATAAGTTTCTGCTTAAGTAGCACTTTATCCTGACCTCCCAGACCGTGGGAGTACAGTAATATCTTGGTTTGCAAGCATAATTCATTCCAGAAACAAACTACCCGTATTGCAAGACATCGCTTCCTTACCAAGTTAAAATTTACTAGAAATGTTTGCTCGTCTTGTGAAACACTCACAAACCACGTTACTTGCAATCCAAGGTTTTACTGTATTTTTCGAAGGGCTATGTGTTTTTAGTTTAAATCTTTGATAGTCTAATTAGAGTTTATAATTGTTTCCTTAGTAATGCACAGTTTTGTCCCAAGACTAGCGGGAACCAAGAGTAAAGAGCAGAAGAGCAAGAACACTTGCATTCCTTAAATGCTTCTTGTGTCCTCTTCTCCATTCTAGCTCCCCAGAGAACAAAGGCAAGGAAACAGGAACGGGAAAAGACAAAGACGACAAGGATGGAGCCACCCACAGAGGAACCAACAGATGCAACAGCTTTCCTGAACTAGCCTGTGAAGAAGATGGGCAAGATGTTTCTCCTGAAGCCACAGCAGGGAAGTGGTCCATGAAACTACTCCCTCTGGGTAATTACCAGTCCCTGCGATCTACAAGTTCTCCCCACACAGTTCTGACCACTGGGCTCCTTGTTACTGGCAGTGATGCCTCTGGGCACATGCTCAGTCCATCTTAAGCTTAGCGATTTTCGCCCATGCCCTTCTCTGTCTTTATTTCTAAAAGTTTACAGAAGCAAGGAGTGTGTGTGCATGAATATGTGTGTGTATTCTGATGACTACAAACATATTTACCTGTATAATTTTCATGTGCAATATTCCGTGCTCACAGAGGAGATTTTCGCACCATTTCTCAAACAGAACTGGTGATGTTCCAAAGTCCTGAGAGTAGAAAAGGGGAAGAAGCCTCTGCTGAGTGGAAGACTGTCTTTAGTCTACAATTTTCAATCTGCCACAGATCCCATACTCTCCTTACTTAGCAAGCATCCCAATCGTTCATTATTTATTTTTCTAATTTGTTGTTTCATGTTGTTTCTTCTCAGTAGTCTGCACACTTCCTGAGGTTTGGTACTGTCTTACTTGGACATTGCTTCGGTCTCACCTTACAACATAACAGACACTCAATAAATGTTTACCAAATCAATAGATGCTAAAATGAAATGGGGAGGGAGAAGGAGAGTGGAGGAGATAACAAAACAAATTCTAATTCTGTGTTTTCTTTCTAACTTTAGGTCTCAAAATTATGTACTCCTGAACTCCTTTCACTATCTTCTCCTGTTCTTTATCCCCAAGTGTGAATTTTAATGCCCTATCATATATGTATTTAAATGCTCTATGACTGAAAGACATAATCACTCATTTTTGTAACTGTGGAGGAAACACTTTTAATATTGCTATTCAAATTTTGTTTAATCTTATTGAAACATATAGAAATACGATATCTTTTAAAATAAGTTCTAAGTTCTTTATTTTTTATTTTTTTTATTTCTGTGTTTTTATTGGGGAATAGAGTGGTTTTCCAGAACCCATCAGCTCCAAGTCAAATAATTGTTTCAATCTAATTGTGGAGGGTGCATCTCAGTGGCTCATGTGGGGATCGAACCGGAAACTTTGGTGTTATGAGCACTGCCCTCTAACCAACTGAGCTAACCTGCAGCCCCTAAGTTCTTTATTTTTAACATCAAGGTCATAAAAGTTGATTGTTGTCATCATTTGCAGAAAACACAAGAGTCATTCAATTTCCATTTCAAAAAAAAAACAAAAACCAGTGGCCAAGCAGATAGATTCTAGGTACTTTGAAATGCAGAGTGCAAAATAAATATTGCCTCAGACTAGAAAACAATTATTTGCAGTGATACACATGACCATGGAGATTTACCCATGGGACTGTAGACTGCATGTCTGGGTGAGGATAGAAAATAAAAGCATGAATTGGGTAAACAGCAAATTATAGCAGTACTTTTGGTTAGCCAAAGACAGAGATTAATATTATCACTGGGGCTCATTTTTAAGAGTTTCCAACAACAAGCTAGCCTGAAACAGAAAAGATAGTCTGTCCGTTTCAAACATCCAAATGAGTTTCCAAGAGACATTCTAATGGAGGTAAAAAATAAGGGAAAGAACTGAGTGGGCTGTGTGAGCATCAGTGTCCATTCCATTACTGCTTGGTATTAGAAAATGGTGTTCCCTGTGAGTGAACAAGAAAGGAACCCAACAAGGTGCTCAGAGAAGATGCAGAGAGGGGCGCAGCCAGCGCTGCAGGTTAGCTCTCACTTTCCCTCGTGGGCAGGCACCTTTGTGCAGCGCATATACCATGCAGCCATAGGCTGTGGCTCTGATTCCAGCTTTAGCAAGATATGAAATACATTGAGAATGTTTAGAAGATCCATACTGCACCTTGATACTTTCTTTACACATTCATTCTCTTTTAATTAGCTTGAGAGGCATTTAACAAAACGATTAAAAACACAGGCTTTGCCATGCAAGAAAACTACATTAAAATACTGAATTTATCACACACTGGTTAGTGATTTTTCACACTTCTCTCTGTGTCTGGGTCACTTTAACTGCAATATTGAAATGATAGTCTCCCCATTAGTAATGTGTCATAAGGATTACATAAAAAGAGATATGGATTGTGCCTAACATACTCTTTGGTAACACACTGCTCTACTGTTTAGTTTAGTTTTGTTTTTTAATAGACTTAAGATAGAGGCTTTATGAAGGGAAGATGCTTATCTTGATCTGAGTAAAACCACACAGGTCAAGCCATGCCCCACACAACTCGAACAGCTGGTGGCAATTTATCAACATAACAAATTACTTCAGTTAAAACACTTTTCAAAACTAAATTCTGACCACATAATAATGGCAATTCAATGAATGGAAACTCTTTGCTGATCTTTGACAATATCCAAAGATATAACAAAGTGTCTCTATTCATGAAGTGACCTGGATATCAACTGGTCATAAAAAATGCAAAATACACTCAATCGAGGAAGGGATATAGACTATGAACATAGAAATATCCATCTAATATTTCACACTTTAGCAAGTATTATAGCTGCTCTTATTTAAAAATACATTTCGTCTTATCTTCATTTTTCCATGAGATGAAGTTCATTACACACACACACACACACACACACTCACACACACACTGCTTGTGTAAAGATAGCAGAGCACAAAAAATACAAAGGTGGTAGAGTGTGGGGCTGGCACTTTATATTTCAGCCCTAGCTTCACAGGCAGTTAATTTGCAAATGGATTTCAAAAAATAATTACATTAATCAAAACTCTATTTATTCTCCTACAACAGTATTGATTTTACCTACATTTATCAAATTTATATTCTGCCCCTTTAATTGCCTGCCTCCTACAGCCTTTCACTCTCTGGGCTAAGAGTACATACATATCTGCACATCACAAGTGTGTGCAGGGTTCTCCTTTGAAAAATAACATGTCTATGAAATCCCAATACCACAAAGGAGCAGGAATTAGTTTCATTTTTCCCGACTGCTGTTTCTCATTAAACCTGTTCCTAAAATTCTTTGGTTGACCATAGTGTTTTTGCTTTTCTTTACATTTGCTGTATGAGCAAATGGTGATTGCATGATATTTAGTTTTCTGAAAACCTTCTTCTTGGCTTGACATTTTACACCGTGAAAATTAAATGGCAAAAAAAAAAAATTTTTAGAAGCAGCTTAAAAAGCTAATACTAAAATGGTGTAACATATCAACATAGAGTGTCTATAATTTAGAGAGAGAGAAAGAGAATAAATGACAAATGTGATAACAGTTAACATTTGGGGGAATCTGAATAGAAAGAATTATTCTGAAATTATTTCAAAATAAAAAAGTTTAAAAAAATCCAAATAAGGTTTTAAATGATAATGATCCATGACCATTTAAGATGGTGATGCTGTGGTGTGATTTTGAGGAATCAGAGGTGATGAATGAGACTCACAGGTAAAGTACCCACTGTTACCTACTATATAACACCCCACACCAAAGCTCAGTTACCTTTAAAACACATGCATCTCAGCTAAGTCAATCTTAGTTAAGATCTAAATAATTTCAAAAATCCAACACTAGTCTTCCAAGTCACCCCAGCAAAATAAGATAAAATACAAAATAAAATATGAAAGCTTCCAAATAAATTATGATATTTGCCAATAGCAAATACCCTTGCTTACCAAAAACTATCCAAGAAAGGCAACCCGGTTTGCAAGCCAAATACTAGCAATCTCACTCGTGTCATATTTATGATCAATATTTTATTTTTCTAGTTACTGGGAATTTTAATCATCTCAGTTGTCTCTAGGAAACCCACCAGGCATCCACAACCCACTGCCATCTAGTTGTAACTCTCCCCTGGGAACAGAGTCATTTGTAATTGTAAACAGGGCATTATACAGTTACGTGCAGGGGAAATGAGTGTGCCCTCTGCAGTCTTTTAAGCTTTTATTCATTTCAACATTGTGGCATTTAATGGTTTCCCTCAAGAAACAACACCAATTATTCTCACAGTTTATCTAAGTTTCTGGAAAAATCTGTTTGAAACTTGCCTTCCTACCCCATTTCCCCTGGCAGCAGGCTTACTGAGGAACACATTTTACCTTTTATATTTTTATTTCTGCGGGAAACCTTCTCATTAAACATTTGTTTTCCATGTGGTTCCCTGAGACAGACACATACAAACAGGAAGGTTATAAAATAGAAGAGGATAAATTGGGACACCAAGATAAACATGTACATGTATTTCAGTTCTGATATCCTGACCTATTTTTAAAAGCCAAGGAAAGAACAAGCTAGGTTCTTCCTCATAAGTGAGTCCATGGGAATTCTCTCTGTGCAGGGGTAACGCAGAGCAGAAAGCAGCGCTCTGTGTTCCTGGAAAGGAAGTTCACCTTTTTTAATTTCCTAAAAGTTCTCAATTCAGAATGCTTTGCACGTTAAAAAAAAAAGACAGGATATTTGACCTTTCAAACTCCCTCCATTGCCTGATTACATGGAATAGTTTCCTTTTGAGGAAAGTGGGAGTTATGTGGAACATGATTTTAGTGTTATAAAAAGAGTGTAATGTAATTAATTCCAAAGAATACATTCACCAGAAAATCTGTCTATTGCCAATTATCCATGAACACTGGAGACAATGAGGACGGAGCCAATGAAATTCCAGGATAATCTGAATCCTTCTTTTACTCCTTTCATCTTGCTTACCATATTCCGTCCTGCCTCAGGGTCTTTGCACATGCTGTTCTCTATTGCACACAGGTATTCATACTTTCAAGTTCATCTTTTCCTTATTTCTTTTTGTGTACCTATATTTGAGTCTTACTGATAATTCAAATGGTTGAGTCAACAGAAGATGCCTTTATTAATTCAACCACTATTGATGACTATTGGCAGTATTTACCACTATTGGCAGTACCTTGTCGGCACTGGGAATATAGGAGTGAACAACACAAAGCCTGCACAGCCTGCCGTCAGCAAAGGAGACATCCATGGGCCTGGACTGTTTTCTAGCAAGGTCAGTGCTCTGGCCCACATGGAATGGGAGGCAGCGTAACAGGGTGGTTCAACACAGGCTCTGGAGCTACGCTGCCTGGGTTTAGTCATACCCTGTCATTTATTACCTGTGTGGCTTCAGACAACTACTTCTCCTCTCTGGGCCTCAGTTTCCTCTTCTGCAAAAGGAGGAGGATGACAAGAACTGCATCTACCTCAAGGGGTTGCTCTGATGATTAAATGAGATACTACATGGGAGGCACTTAGAAGAGCACCTGCCCCTTGTAGGGTTTGTTCTTATCACCAATGCTACATGAGTCCACAGGATTACATGACCAATTCTACCTGGAGACTTTTCAGGAGACTGGTCTGAGAACTGCATTTTTAAGAGCACACCAGTGCAGAAAGCAGACTTCTCTTTTAAACATCTTGACAACACCAGAAGGCACTTCCAGAGTTCAAACTGCCAACTCATGACAACTCTGTGGGTTCTCAGTTTCAACGCAATACTCTGTCTCAAGTCATTTTCCTTATTCTTTAAAGAAATCCTTACTACTTATTTTAAACAATGGCCATGAAATCATCTCAGAATTCCCCCATGGATGATCCTAGTTTGGGAGAAAGTGTTCTCAATCAACATGTTAGTCATTCCAGTGTAAAAACATCTGAAACATATGTCCTGAGTTTCCCCAGGCTACCCCTGGGCTTCAAATCAGAGCAAGGTGGTGATCTAAACATGCTGAGGACATCCTACAGCAGGCCACGCTTTCAAACTAGTTTGAGACATTTGCAGAGAGTGAAATATGTCTAGCTGGATCCATTCACCATTAATTATTGCTCCCTCTGTGTACACATGGATTTCACACCATAGACAAGTAATTTCTGGTCACATCCAACCAACAAAAAGTTTTCCTTATGTAACCAAAAGAAGACAAACCTCAAAGTGGTGAGTTCTCTTTTCCTGGACAGATCTGTGCTCTATGATACCTGAAAGATCAAAAGGAGAACATTTTGATGGTTGAAGCTACCTTATATTTCTGTACAATGTAGACATGACAAAATAAGCTGAAAATTCCAAATACTTAAAACCTTAAGTTTACATTGGAATTTAAGGAACTTAAAACCATCTGCTCCATGGGAATGAAAGGCAGCTTTGGTAAGAGAGGGAATGGTAGAAATTTATCTGGCCTAGGGTGATAGAATGACTATGAAGGCAATATATTTCCCTATAGAAATATTCAATCTCAAAGAAATACCATAAGCTTCTTTATTTTCTCATAAACAGATAGCCATTGAAATTATTTCTGTACGTTTATGAATCTCTCTTAAAAATGTTTAAAAAGGAAAACTAAAGTGTGGCTTCTGGGGAGAGCAACATAGCAGTTCCTTAATTGTTTTGTGATGAAGACAAGGAAGTTTGAATTAGTGTTAAGTGAATGAAGACCTTTGACAAAATAGAAAGTGGTCAAACCCAAGGATACTTTCCTTTTCACCCAATAAACCCAATTATTCCAGGCCCACTCTGTGGTAGGGTTGTATATGCAAGGTAGATTTATGTTAGTCCTCATGGAGTGTCCCATGAAACAGATGACTAAATAGATGGATACGATGCTGCTTAGGAAATGCCAAGATGAAGGTATGTATCAAGTGCTATGGGGACCTTAGAGGACCTGAACTCAGGTGGGGAAGAAAAGTGGTCAGGAAAAAAATCCCAGTGAAAGCAATTCTGAGCTTCTGCTCACCTTGAAGGATGAAGTAAGAGCAGCAGATGGAAGGAGCTGAGAAGGGCATTCAGGCAGGAGGAGAAGCAGAAGCTAAGTCCCAGAGCAGGAATCCATGATGCCTTTGGGGAAGAAACAGCATTTCTACTGGAAGTGCAGTATGGTAATACAGTAGGAAATGCAGGGCATAGAGAGTGGGTGGGATTGGACATCTAGCTGGGGGCCACATCTTTAAAAATGCTAAGGAATGAAAGCTTCACCCTCCAGGTGATAAGGGATATGGAAGAACCACAGATGGATAATACAATATAGTCAGAAAGATCCCATGAGGAAAAGAGTTGGAGAATAGAATATGTAGACAAAAACACAAGGAAGACTCCCATGGATGCTGTTGCAATAATCCAAATTAAATTTTTTTCTGAAACAATCACAGATGCACAAGAAGTAGCAAAACTGGTACAAAGAGACATGATGTATCCTTAGTGCTGCCTCCTCCAGTAATAACAACTGACATAACTGTAATACCTTATAAAAACCAGGAAACCATCGTTAGCACAATACTGTTACCTATAAACCTCACTAAGATTTTATCAGCTTTGCATAGCTATAGTTTTAGGAAATTTAGCCGCAGGCATAGATTCATGTAATAAGCATGAAAAGCAGGAGGAAATCCAAGTGATAAGGACTTAAACAAAGAGAAACGGAGGAAAGGGGAGAGATTCAATAAAATATTTAGAACCTACACTCTAATAGTCCAGAGCATAGATCCAGGAGCCATTCTGCATCCCAGCCCTACCACTTACCACCTCTGTGACTGGAATGCTGTATCTCAGTGCTCTTGCCTGCAAATTGAAGAGAATAATAGTACTTCCTAGAGATGTAGTGAGAAATAAGTGAAGGGATGTTTGTAACAAGCATAAAACCATCGTCAGCCTATGATAAATGCTACGAATATGTATGCCTTTTAGTCTAGGAAAACTTACTATTGGTCATTATTTCCAAAATTATGACACTCCTAATATTGGGGATATAGCAAATGGATTTAGATTTTTCACAGATTAACACTTATTTCAATAGCGATACATTTATTTTTATAGTTGCTATGTACCTGTGGCCCAGGATGCTATTCCATTTATTCTGGCAATATATGCATATAGTTTCCTTCTCAGTTAAATGGTTTTAAGCAAGAATAGTTGATTTAAAGAAAAAATAAGCATAAAATGATACTGGACTATTAGGGAGATCACTTCATAGACTGTGTAGACACTGTGCTATACACCTCAAGCTGAAGTTGAATAATATTGAATGTCAACTATAATTTTATATATATATATATATATATATATATATATAGCTGTATACATATAGTGTGTGTGTGTATATATATATGTATATATACACACACACTCACAAACACACACACACATATATATAGTGTGTCTGTGTATATATATATACACACACACACACACACACACACACACATATATATGTATTAGTCACAATGTGGAATATAGCACAGGGAATATAGTAAATGGTATTGTAATAGCTATATACGATGTGAAAGGGGCAGTAGATTGGGGGTGTTACCACTTTGTAAGGGGTGTAAATGTCTAACTACTACATTGCTTTGTACACCTGAAACTAATAATAAAAAAGAAAGAAATGAAAGGGGCATCCCTTTCCCTTCCCCACCCCCCCAAAAAAATGATGCAGATGTTCCTCAGAAATGACAACAGTTGGGAAATCATGAAAGCGGTACGTGAGTGAATGTCATTTGAGACACACTACATTATATGTGTTGCTTGTTTACAGAGTTAATTTTGTCTTCCTCGGTGTAAGAAGTTTCAAGAACTGAGTGTTCTCTCTATAATCTTAATTTGGAGTTACTGTTGTAAGCAATTTAAAGATGCAAAACACACCTGAAGAGTTAAAAAAAGATGAAACAACAACTCTCTAACACTTTGCTGAGTGGACAAAACTGTCGTCTTTGCAACAGATTTTATCATGTAATTAAAGAGGGATCCCCTGATTAATTAAATGGAGAAGAAAACTCATTTAAACTGGTGATGCTAGGATGAGATTACAATATTTTGCTTTAGCCAAAATAAAAGTTTACAGCTCTAAAACCGGAGTTTTGCTATTTGCAATTTAGTCCATTTGCTGACAAATTTTCAGTACCTGAAATTTATTTGGGCCTATTAAAGGCCTCAAAACAACCAGACATTGTCATAAATATTTGAACAGAGAGCTTGATGTTTCAAATGCTGAAAAAATCATTGGAATCAGAGCTGGCACACCAACGGGGTTAATGCAGTGTGACTGCCCTTTGTCCTGTGCTCACTCTGTTAATGCTTGCCCTTTATATCAGGTCAGAGTATACTCTTTACTAGCTGAGGGAAGTTGTATTTTCATTTCAAAGGGTTGCTTCTCATCCAGAAAAGTAATAAGAGGAGAATTGTTTGAGACTAGGAAATCAAATATTTTCCTAATAATCAAGAGTTGTATCAACCACCCTCACTATTTCTGTGTAATCAGTCAGCCTGGCATTGCAAGCGGAATGTTTTAGTTAACTGTAGGAGGGTAATGAACCCTTGGTTGTAATAGCCCTTCTTCCAAGGGTCTCAAGGTTTCAGAACACACCTGTAAGTCACTGGATCCTGACCCTTTCCACAGCCAGATCCCTTTCTCATTTCTCACATGCTAAAAGGTTCAGATTCACTCATCCCTGCATGGTTAAGACATAGATGTTCCCTTCTTGGGACCTCCATCCAGAATCAGGCTCACCCTAGCTTTCTCTTTCTAGGTGTTACTAACAATTCTTTTTTTTCTTTTTAACCTTGAATTATAAGTGGCCATTGAGATTTCGTTAACATTTGTATTACCTATGCTTTGGTTTTCCATTTGCCAACTCTTTGGCCTACCCCTAAAAATGGTGTATTGGTTTCCTAGGGCTTTTATAACAAATTGCTACAAACTGGATAGTTTAAAACAACAGGAATTAATTTTCTTACAGTTCTGGAGACTGGAAGTCCAAACTCTAGGTGTTGGTAGGCCCATGTTCCCTCTGAAGGTTCTAAAGGAGAATCCTTCCCAGGTCCTGGTGGTTGCCAGCAAACCTTGGTATTCTTTGGCTTGTAGATGCATCGCGCCAATCTCTGCCTCCATGTTACAAGACGTATTTTCTTATAATGGGAACTAGGGTGAGAGACAGCAACTAGGTTCCAAGAAATAGAACCTGAGGCATCAGAGCATAGCAGACAGATCTGGACCTGAGGGTAAGGGGCAGAGCCCAGAGAAAGTCTCCAAAGCTGGAATTATTCAGCATTGTTTACTTTGCATCCATCACTGGTGTTCAGTGCTTTATATTCATTCCATCACTCAATGTTAAACAGCCTTGCGAGATAGGCGTTACAATCTTCATATTCCTCATAATAAAACTTAGACTAAGAGAGATAAAGCAAAAATTTCAAAGTCATTTTGGGATGAAGCCTAACCCATAAGTAAAGACGGAGATATGAGAGGGTACCAAGTTGGCTCAGGTAATTAAAATACAATTAGTTCCTTTCCTTGGGCCCCCCATCTTGGTGTTCAAATTACCCAGTCATGTAAAATGAATAATTGGCCATCCCATAGCTGGGAGATGCAAAATAAATGACATATCAGCAATTTTTTTTATCTGAGACTAGAAACAGGCTCTATTTCTGAGCAGTTTTGGTTTGTCCTGGCTCTTTGTCTCCACAGACAGAAACTACACTTTCCAACTCTTAACCCAAAAGAGTCCTATGCACCACTGGCCTGTGCTTCTGCTGCCAATAAAGTGTGGATACTCCCAAGGCGTGTGCCCGCCTGACTATTTCTGTTTGATCTCTCCATAGCCCTGCTTTCTTTCATTTTCTCAAGTTTCTGACTTGAAATGACTCAGCCATGCCAGCAACAAACCTCTCAGATAAGAGTCTGCCCCCTTCTCCTGGGTCTCCACACCCCACATTCAGATCTGTACTATTGAACTACCCAAAACCAGCATTCCCAGTTCTTCTTTAGAAAGGGAAAACTATCCAGAGCTTGTCAAGGTAGAAAATAGACCCCAACTCTTTTCCAAAGCAAGTGGGGATCTCTATACTTACTGGGCTATTTTTCCTCCCAGTACCGCAGTCTGGCCAAACAAGCAGAAAGAGCCAACTCTTATCAGTAGGTATGCAGAAAAGGAGAACTGATTTCTACAACCCTGTTGATACACAGAAAACGCAAGGGAGATTCCAAAATATGAAGTCCAAACATATGGACTGAGAGAGAGCATTATTCCAAAACCAAAGCCAAAGGCACAGGACAGTGAGAAATGGTCAGCAGGACCTGGAGGCAGCATACAGGACACACAGACAGAAGCCTTTTGTGTGGTGTTTAAGGACAAGCATGGGGGGAAGTTAGGTGTGGTTAAGGTCACTGTGCTTATTTGGATAAAGAGACATCCAGGGCCAAGACAAATTCCAACTTCTTTAGTGACCTTATTCTGAGATCTGTGGCCTGAGCCACCAAGTAGTCTTTCTTCACGCCTTCCTACTGTTCGTCTCTTCTCAGAGGTGAATACAATAAGGTCACAGGAATTCTTTATCCACACACAGAACCACTATAGGCAAGAGGATGATGGAGCAACACTTCCAGGAGGTGTCTCTGCAGGCTTTTTGCCAATCCCTGCAGTATTTTAGCTACAGAACATTTATTGGGGCCAAAACAATTTGTCTGGCGAAGGCTTACTAAAATAAGAATAATAGACTAGACTACCTGAATTTTTTTAATAGACAGAGCAAGCTATTGGAAAGATAGTGGACCCATGCAAAGCCATCGTTGGAAAATCATTTTGCACTGCCCTTGTTTTTAATCCAGCCAATGGGATGCCATCATGTCTTGTTTTATTTTGTTGTTCTTTTTTATGTTTGTTGGCTTATAAAAACGCACTGGCGCACTGACTACATGTCTCGTGGGTATAATTTTGACAAACTTGTCTTTTTCCTTCCCTAACACAAACCTGAAGGTGGACTTTTTGCCTTTTTAAGTCCACATGTTTTTTAAGATGCTGTCATGCCACTAGAGAAAATCCAGAGAAAACAGTCCCCAGGGAAATATGGATGTCCTCCCCTCAGGAAGCAAAGCTGTCTTCCTGGAGCACTTGTCCACTTTGATCAGCTGAGGACCTGTCTGTGGTCAGGAAAAGAGGGCAAAGGCCTGGGGCCCTGGGGCCATTACTGTCTCAGAGTAGGAAAGGAAAATGGCTCCTTAACGAGGATTTGGCTGAGAAGTTTCAATCCAAGTCGGGTTATTGACCTGTACTTCTTTATCCTCTAAATGCTGTCCTTCTTAATTCCCTTCCCTTCAAAAAAGACAAAGAACTGTCTTGTGTTTCTGCTTATAATTTCAAATTTAAAAGCACACCTGGTCTTTCTGCTGAGGTTGATTCAGGCATCTGGTATGGCCATCAAGGAGCAGTGGCAGGGGCTGGCGGGATTCCAGGTCTTGGTCCCTTCTCAGCTCGCTCCACATTTTGCTGGGTTATCACAGCATTCCTGAGTAGAGAACAGTGTGCAGTGCTGTCACCCTTGTGAAGTGCCTGTTATTATTCCTACAAATGGGAAATAAAGGAGGGAGTATTTTACCAGGTATATAATGTTTATAAGTTGCTTAGGTTAAAATCTCTAATAAGGTAATATTGTAATAGATGCATGGATCACTTCAGGCTGAGATTGTTCTGCTTAAATCCCATAGGCATAGTCATAATTTCTGATAGATACTTCCATCTCTACGTTTTGTCACCTAAACATAGTCTTTCAGCATTGAAAGGTATTTTGTTTGGAAATATTTCTTGATGCCTTTTACTTACTGTCTTTCCAAGGTAAGAAACAACCAGTAATTAAAAGAAAACAAAACAAAACAAAAAACTCAGTTTCTTTCTAAGATGGAAATGATGGCTTCCCTGAATCCCTCCCTGCTGTGAGATCAGCAGCCTGACATGTCTCCATTTCTTCAGGAAATTTGAAGAGTGAAACAAACTTCCCAGGACAACACCCATGTTCCTGTGTTTTGAGAAAAACTTTATTATAGAGTTTCTCACACCAACTTACATTGTTATCTGTGTTTCCAACTCTATTCTGCCCCTGCACTGAGACCCCAGAGGTCAAGACTGCTGTTTCCTTGTCTCATAAGGTCAGGATGTTACACAGAACCAACAGTATAGCAGATGGCCAATAAAAGTTGTTGAATAAACAAAAATGAAGGGAAGTTGAAGAAAAACATCTCTGGGCATGTCTTAAGGGAACATGTCCTCTGGTAAGATGAAGACAATTGGAATAACTAAAATCAGATATCAGCAAACTACAATCTGAGAACCAAATCCAGTAATTGCCTATATTTTTAATAAAGTTTTATTTCAATACAGCCATGTTTATTTTTTTACATAAGATCTATGGCCACTTTCACACTGCATTGGGTGTGACAGAGACTGTATGGGCCACAGAGCCAACAATATTTAACACCCGGCCTTTGATATACGTGTGTGTGTGTGCGTGTGTGTGTGTGTGTGGGTGTGTGTGGGTGTGACTTGCTGACCCCTGACTTAAATGAAAAAGAATGCAGCACAGCACATAAGTAAGTAACAAGTAGTTACTGAATGCTTACCATGTGCTTAACATAATTGCAGGATTTGAAGTAGACATTGCAAGATGCATCTTACCTCTCTGAGTAATAGGTCTTTTAACTCAGGGCATTGATTTTAGCAGCCACACCACTGAAGGTCTCCTTCAGTGTTGAAGTAAAATGGACCTCATTGAGATAAAACAGTTGATAAATCCAAAAGGAGGTGATCAGAGGGGACCAAATGGAATGCAAAAATGGTATTTTGGATGCAGCAATGATAAATAGCAACCAGAAAAATGTAATCATCATCCAATATCTCTCATTCCTATTTTCCTGCAAGAATATTCTGTAGGACATTCCACTGTGTATTCACTACAGTAGAAAGATTGGAACTAATTTACTTGCCTATTGCATGATGAAGTGACTTCAGAAAGCTGAAAAACTTAATGACAATTAGGCTGCAGATATTTGATTTCTGCATTAGGTAATTATTTTTAAAATTTTGTTGAAGACATACTGTGAATCAAAAGATCATATTAAATACTTTATATACATTATTTAATTAGATTCCAGTTTTATGCAAGAAGCCTCATTATTTCTATAGCATAGCATCATTATCTTCATAGTATCTTCCTAAGTCACACAGTGTATTAGTCAGCCAAAGTAGGCTAGGTTGTACTGCAGTAACATACAAGCCCCACATCTCAATGGCTTAATGCAATGTAAGTTTATTTCTTGTTCATGTTCCATGGTCACTATGGGTCAGCAGGGATCTCAGCCTTCTGAAGTCACTCAAAAAACCAAGCTGGCAGGGTGTCCATTTTGACCACCATGCACTGGGAAAAGAGCATTGCAGTATCTCCTACTGTATATAATGTACTTCATACGGAAGTGACACAAATAATTTTCATTCACATTTCATTACCAGGATTGGAACCAATTACTATCTGGCTCAAATACCCATTATCTCTTTACCAGCATTCATAATTATATAATACATAAACATTAATATAATATTGCACCTCATAGGTGTTTTTCAACCAAACTCTAAATATGCACAAAGGTATGCTGATATATACCAGTTCAAGAAATATTTATTATGGTGCCTCCTATGAGCCATACATTCTCCTAGCCTCTAGGAATATAGCTAAAACCAAAATGGACATTCCAACCCATATTGAGCTTACGTTCTAGCCGAGAGAGAAAATAAACACATTAAGCACATAGCTTAGTATATAAAACCTAGTAAAGCATGTAGGACAGTTGGTAAGAAGTGCTATGAAAAAAGTCATATATGGAAGGTATTAGAGAATGCTAGAGTTTGGGAGCTGAGATACCTCCCAACCCATAGGGTTCCTTAGCATTTAGGCCTGAGCATGACAGATGGAAACCTCAAGTTGCTTGAAAGAAACTGGTATAAAAGGCAGATCTATATTATTTCTGGGGGTCTCAAGTCCAATAAACATCCTGAGGCTGTGAGTGGTAGAGAACTGGGAGGGGTAGAGGTCTTGCCAGAAACATCAGGTTTTCTCAGGCCCATTTCAGGTGGAGGTAAGGAGATTTTAGGAGGGTAACTGTACACCAACATTGAAAACTTGGACTCTTCTATGCCTCCTTAAATATATTTTAATCATGAGCAAGAAAATAAAGTTTCATAAAATAAGTCTTCAAGGGGTATGATGAAAAAAGGAGGAGGGGTCCATTGGGCATGTACCTTATATGTGTGGGAACAGAAGTTAGAGATAAGCCTGCTTTGGGCTTGGATGGTAGAAGATTGCAATGTTTCTCTTCATTTACAATGAGTGACATGTTTGTAATGAATTTTCCTAGTCCAAATTTTGGTCCCTGTTTCCCTCTTCCTAAAATAACTTCTTCATTTCCTTGACTCCACTCCGATGCCCTCTGGTCTTTTCAGTAGCTCCCGTTGGCAGCACATGGGGATGTTTTCAAACCAAATTATACTCCTTACTTCTGGTAAATCCTTTCTGTTTTCCCCTGCAATTTTTCTAACTTACTATCAATCGTCACGTTAAGGTTTCCAGAAAAATGTGTGGATAAAAAATATCCCCGTTATAAGTGGCTTTTTCTATTAACTTGGATCATCCCACCTTGTCAAAACACTTAGCTGTGAGAAGTAATTCCCTCAAAGCCCTAGCTCAGATTTCAATTTACCTGTGACCTTGGGTGGACGAATTACTTTGCCATTGTGACAGAGAAGGCTCCTCAAGGAATACAGGATTATTCATTCTCCTCTCAGCTAGAGCTAGAATTTGAGCATTTCTTAATATTTCAACAGTGCCCTGTAGTTGAAAAGAATGATACAAACATCTTATTTGGTGACTTTGACTAGTTAGAGATATAAAGGAAGCCGGTGTCCAGTATACCCTCAAAGCTCAGGTTTCACCCTAAAAGCCCAGAGCTCCAATATGGTTTCCCCAACTGCACCCTCAGTCCTCATCCCTCCCTAACTACATCCTGCTTTCTCCTCCCCTCAGATCTACCTCTCAATAACAATATGAGTCATCTCTTATCGAATGCTTACCATGTGCTATTCATTGTGCTACATACAAGTTGTGCTAGGTTGCCTAGTCAAATTGTTCACATCTTCAGGTTTCCATGGTTTCCATTGTCTTTACCATGGAAAGAAGTAAAGACAACACAGTGGAAAAGAGAAGCCCTTTCAAGAAATGGTACTGGAACACAGTTCCTCGCCTGGAGGCAGAATGTATTTCCTACTCCACTGAAGTTGGGTTTGGTCGTGTGATTTGCTTTAATCAATAGAACACAGGGTAAGTAATGATGTGCTACTTGCAAGCCTAGGCTTCAAGAAACCTTGAATATATTTGCTTTATCTCTTGGAACTCTGTCTCTGCTATGAGAACAAGCCTCAGATAGACACCTGGAAGATGAAAGATGGGTCGACCAGTCACCTGAATCACCTTCATAACCAGCTGACATCTGGTAAATCTCCAGGCCTGGGCAGGAGACCCTCCAAGACCAGCCAGCACCTAGCTGACTGCAGATATGTGAGCGAACCAAGTGGTATCAACCGAATCTGGCCCAGGCAGCAGCAATGTTTTACGATCTATACACTAAGGAAAAATCATACCCAGTTTTTATTTTAAGCCATGAGTGTGAGGGTGTTGGTCATGCAATAATAGCTAATAAACATTTTATATAAAGATTTGTTTAATTAATCCTCATAATAATCTTACATAGTAGATTCTATTACTATGCTCATTTTACAGAAGAAAAAACTGAGGTTTAGAAAGTTATAAGATCACATAGTCATGTAGTAGCAGAACTAGGATTCCAAACCCAAATATCTAGTAATTTAAAATCTGACATTGTTTTAATATATATCACTATAGACACCCCTCTCCTTGCTTTTCTGTTCTTACTCATCTCAAAAGGGAAGGTTTCAGTTATAACCAATTGAAATTTACTAAAACTCAGACTGTTCTTCTTAAGATAAAGATATCCTTTTCATTTGACTCAAAATAGACAGGTTATTGACTTTGCTCAGGGTTTCTGCTGTCTTGTAAAGATTCTCTGAAGCAAGTGTCAGTGAAGAAATAGACACAGGGCATTTCTGAATACTTATGGAAACATTTTTTATGGTAATAACTTGTTTATGCAAATATCAATGTTGCCTGCTCTAAAATTCCCCAGTGTTTCTTCCTAATAAGTTAACATAATTAATGGATCCTGTCACTCAGTTTGAAATAAGTTTGTTTGTAAGCTGAATAACTAATTGGACAGGTCAATACATACATGATCATCAGGGAATGGCTTTGTGAGAATGGAAGAATGAAGCCTAGCTGGGAAGCTGCTGTCATTTCACAGAGATAATAAAGCTTGGCATACTGCTTGGTACTAACTACACTTGTTCTCCATGAAGGTGTCCTCAAACATGCACCTTTCTTGGAAGAGGATAATGGAATGATTCTTCTTTACTCTAACATGATACAGGTAAGAAATGCTTTCACTCTCAAGAAACATGAAAAATTGTTTTTATTCTTTAGCAGATTCCAACAAATAAACTATGCGCTCTTCAAGCAGTCATCTGTTGTTAATTTGTTTTTTTTTTCTTATTTGCAAAGTTTAATAAAAGGCTTTCTGTATCTCAAGCAGCTTTTGTTTTAAATATGCAATAGTGGATCTTCCATCTTGTTTGAACATTTCGTAAAAGTACAGACAAGAAGTTTCAACATTTCTAGGATGTCAGGGAGCTTTTCTATGGCTTAAAGAGAATGAAAAAAACAGGTACTGTCATTTTGCTCACAGCCAGTAAATCTGTTATATTACACATTACTGTAATTACTTTCCAAACACACAGCTGAGAATGTGAAAAAGTTGAACACTTGTGATGCCTGAGTCACTCAGAGCCTTCATGTTTGTTCCGTTGTCAATGACAATTGCATGACATTTTTTTTTCTGATTTTCCATTCTATAAAAAGTTGGGAAAGTTCACATTCTTCTTTTGACTCGTTCTCACAAAATGGGAAGGATTCCTCAATTGGACTTCATTTGTTTGACAGACTCATGGCCTAAGTATAATTAAATAAGTGAAAATTAAATACAGTTCTCAAATGCTATCTTGTTTAATATTTTTAATACTGGTACAAATAATATTATAAGGATTAGATGCATGCTATAATTTAAACTTTACTTTTCTACCTTATATTATTATTTAACTTTTATCCATATATTTTGATCCAAGAAGAATATAAGATTCTTCCAAAGTTATCTACCTAACATACTCTCTTTTAGTATTAGTATTTTCTGTCAATCACTTCCTCATTTATTTAACTATTTAAAAGTTCTTAACAACTATACAATGTTTGGTATACAACATTAACAATTTCTGAAATCACTGTTAATTATTGCAGTATTTTATGCTTGGAACAATAAATGTACATTTATATTAAAATACCTACTAGTGCTTTATCATATATAAAGCCCATAAGAAGACTTTCCACTGCAAGATACATCTAGAATGTGTACTTATATTTGAAAGTGAATGCTCATATATGAACAGGGAATTAGAGTAAAATACCTCACTCATTTTACTGATCTGGTTATGCTGTTTAGATATGATGGTAACCTATGTAATCACATGACTCTGACTACCTCATGTTTAAGGATACCAGGAAAGGTATGAAATTGCACATGAATCTTCAGCCTGAATCTTTCAAGGCCAATGCTGAAGATGAAGATGAAGGGCACATCTAGGCTAGAGCTAAACACTGATGGATCCCTAAATATATTCTGTTGGGAGACATAAATTTTAACTCTTGAAAAGATATCTTTTCCCAGAACATTTGGATTTTTATATTGTGTTTGCATACAGTTCAAATAGGAACATCAGAATTATTTCCTGCTCATGCCAACCAATATTAAAAGCAGTAGTCAGCATATACCTACCATGGTTTAGCCTAGTAAGTCAAGCGCTTTTACCTCGGGGTAAAATAACTGACATTCAGAGAAAGAACAAGAAGAGTGATATAAAAAAAAGCATGGAAAATAAGGATGGGATGAAATAGTTAAAGAGAGGCCAAGAGAGTTCCAGTCTTTCAGGATCTAGAGGAATTTTAGCAATCAGATATTTATAATACAGAGATACTGTCTGGACCACCACTGGCTCATAAGGTGAATTTAACCCCAACTCAGCCTCCTTCGACTTTCATTCATACATGTCTAGATAAGGGTTACTATACAATACCAAACACTGGAGAAATACAAAGAAGAAGCATGAAATACCATTGTGAGGGGATACAGGGATGCTAGAGAAAGCATTTTTATTGTAGCCTGGTTTTAGCTAAACTGCTGTGGACACAGTTAAAAAAGGAAACCACCTGTAAATTCAATAGTCTCCTTTAAACTATAAAATTACCATTTGTGCATATCTGGGAGTCCCAATGAAAAATTTATACACTGACTCTAATTGAAGACCATGTTGGTTTTACTTAAATTGTCTCTGAAATACTACATATCTTATATTATAAAGCTAGATGATTAAAATAGGCAGCTTTGGGAAATTTTCAAACAGAATTTCATATCTATGACTTATTAGTTTTGTGATATTGCCCAAATGATGGATCTAGATTTGTTTAATCTCAGCACTGTCTACTCTAAAATGAGAAGAATAATGAAGTTTATCAAATGATGAAATGAGATAATTCATAGAGTAGGGTCAAAATTTAATGCAATACAACCTAGATTATGCATGGCATTTAGCTTCTTTCTTTTTATAACAAATGACACTTCTGTTTCCACTGATGGAAAAAATAATTTCCAATTTCCCAAGTACAAGTTCAAAAGGCTCTTCTGTTGTAAACAGTCTCATTTGGGGGTAAAATGAGGTTTGTATTTCTTTCTAAAAGAGCTTTCCCTCCCTCACTTTTTTCCCAAGATGGTATCTGGATACAAGGAGGAGTTCGCATGGCCTCAGGGAATCCTGCCTCCATGTTGTCTTTCTTCATGGCTTCTGTTGACCCACAGGTAAAATGTAGCCCATTTTGCTTCTTCTCTAGTCATCAGTCTCTGTCCTCCTTACATCCACTTCTGAAGTGTTCACAGGTGCTGTAACTCATGGGCTGGCCTCTTGGCTCAGTAAAGACATAGTGTGCCCAGATTGCTGCCTTGGAACTAGTTCGGTTCTTCCTTATAATACAGACTGTCAGGGACTTAGCAGTCACCTCATTCCTCACCACTGATGCGCTTCCAACCACTGCCATCTTATTTTTGGCTTCTCTCTCAATATATCTGGAAACCACCTGAGGGGATGCAGCATTCCTCAGAGTCTCAGGCTTCCTCTTTACTTCAGTATTGATCCTTTCAAATATTTTTCTCCCCCCATATGAAAGGTTTCTACTTGCCTTTCCTCTCTAGTGAGAACTCTCCCTACATCACACCTTCCTTGGAATTTTTTATTCTGGGGTTAACCCTCTTTCCTTATTTTTTTTCCCCAAGATAGTATTCATGACTTAGGCATAAATTTGAAAAGAGATGCAAAAGAAGGAAATAAAAAGGATTACCAAAAAGCCATTAGGAGACATTGCATAAATATTACTCCATGATATGCAAAATGTATTTAGCACATTAAAATACAGCTATAAATAAATAAAAGCAGTTATTGATTCCAGATGAAAACACCAGAGTAAAACCAAACCTCAAAATTTTTCCTTTTCTTTAACCCAATAGGAAAAAGCAAGCAAACAAACAAAAATCAGTTAACATAGAAAAGTAACAATCCTAAGACTATAGGAAATATTAAAAATATGTAAGGCTGAGTGTGGTTGGCCGATTTCTAAATGCTCCCCCAAATCCCATTCTCTTTGTATGTGCATGCCTTACATACTGCCCCCCATGCCTAAACCTATAAATTATGATGGAATATCATACCTGTGATTAGGTTACTAACCAGTTGACTTGGAGTTAATCAAAAGAGATATCCTGAAAGATCCTGACTTAACCAGTGGAGGAAAGTGAAGCTCTGAGAAGAGATTTCCTGCCAATCTGAAGAAAGCAAACGACCATATTACAAACCTGCCTATGGGCTCAGGAGGTAAGGGTTTGACTGTGGCGTCTAAGAATGGTCCTTGGCTGGGAGCTAGTAATAAAATGGGAGCTCAGTTACACAGCCACAAAGAAGCTAAGTCTGATAATTTATCAATAAAGTGAACGAATTTTCCAAACTCACCAGTGGTGAGCAGAGGATCTAGCAAAGCCATGTTCTGACCCATGGACCCTGTAAGATAATAAATAGATGTATTGTTGGAGGCACTAAGTTTGTAATAATTTGTTACTTGGTAAGAGAATATTAATATACTAGATTTGGCAAGCATCCAAATAGTTCCAATCCCTGCCTCCCACACAAGCAATATTAAGGGGCCAGATGAGGGAAAGAGAGGTACACCCTGTCCTCCCTACCTCCCCCTCTCCCCCCACAGAACTCTTACATGTCCAACTTGGAAAAGGGAAGAGGGACAGTCACGACAGTCAGTTCCAGAAGGAGAAGCAACAATTTCCACAACCAACTCCACCCTGACCACCTCTGGGTCCAAACAAAGCCAAGGAAAAGTCTTGGAGTTCTCAATTCTAGAGGAAAGGGAGGAAAAGAGAGAAAAGAGAAAAGTCAAAAGGATTAATTAACTTCCCAATCTAATTGTCTCCAGCAATAAGTAAGGATTTAGCCAAAGAGATGACCAAAAAAGAAAAAAGGAAAAAAAAGAAAGAAAGAAAAGAAAAAGATACTAAATAAACAAGGCAAGATTTTCAGAAAAATAGGCATCAAGGAAGAGACACTTGGGAACTTGTTCCCAATTTTGGGGAGAGCAGGGTAAAGGGAGAAAGTGGTAATGATTTCTGAGGACAAAGCTTTGAAAGTGGTATAAAAGAATAACCTGGCTGACTCCCTAACAGTTCCTCAAGGTAAAATGGAAAAATTACTTCAGTCCTAAAAGCATTCTTTCATGGGAACAGGATACATGGCTAATATCCAGTGGTTCTGTTTTAATTAGTGAGTACCTGTATTTCAGGTTGTTAAATATTTTGAATAATACTCTGGGGTATAAAAAATTATATACATATATATAAAATTTTGATGTGAAGGATATATAGCACGCAAGGTAAATTAATAAATTTACAAATATTATTTACAAGTCATAAAATACGCAGTACATTCCATAGTCGATTAACTCTCATTGCATGTTTTTGTTGATTGTTGCGGAACTCTTGTACACATGGCCTAACTATGGTTGCAACTGATAAATGAGTATAGTTTCAACATTACAGTTCATGATATTTTTCTGAATTTTATTAATAAGGATAAAGTGAAACCATAAAGGTATTTGTTATCCATAAATAAAGTGAACGACTTCTTTCTGAATTGGGTAGTAATTTCCAAGTACCGAAACCTATTTTCTTGATTATCTGTGTAATATAAGAGCAAAATGTACAACACATTTAAGTTTAACCTGCATTATTAGCATTCTCTTCATCACTTCATTGAGTTTAGATCATTGACAGAACAATAAATCAAGGCCTGATTTATATAAAGCATTTGCCAATTTTCATGATGTAAAAACTCCCACCATGGCCAATTTCAAGCCACAAATCTGATGTCACTGACTGCAGAAAAACTGGTCAAAATGACTTCAATAGCATAGATGATAGTAAAATACAATGAGGTCATCAGGAAAGGTGAGTTTTTAATATGCTTATTTGAAAATTAATATAATTTAATTTTTAATAATGGCTATATATATTTTAACAACAGACTCACAAAAATACTGAAAATGTAATAGCGTGCTCTCTCCTATTATTTCTTTCTATTGCACCCCTCAGGCTACATAGACAATACCTTTAGTTTTAAATTATAAAGACACAGTTCTGAACTAGATTAAATAGGATCATGAGAATTCACCCACCCTGTATTAAACACAGAAGCCACTGCCCCATTAAATGTACCCAGTATAGAAGGAAGAGTAAAAAGAGAGGGAAAGGTATAATTCACCTCTCCAAGCATGTACAATAATGAGGTAAAGGCCTATAACGTGGCAAAAATAGATGAAGACTCTATGCTGGAAGAAACTATAAGCTTTTGTAAAAGAGAAAAATTTCCTAGCAGTGCTTCAGGGTATCAATAAACAAAATAAGACCATGAATTAAAGAAACAAGGCCTCAAAGATAGATAAAAATGCAGAGCAAGAAGAATTTTAAAAATGAGATAAAAATAGAGATTTTGGGCCGGCCTATGGCTCGTTGGTTCAGTGCTGTCTTGGGACACAAGCTCTGAGTAGCAGGACCGCCAGTTTGGATCCCACATGGGCCAGTGACACTGCGCCCTCTACAGCTAAGATGGTGAACAACAGCTCTACCTGGAGCTGCGCTGCCGTCAGTGACCGGCGACAGCGTAGGCTGCAGCGAGGCTGCTGTAAAGCTACCATGAGTGGCCAGCAGCCAGAATGAGCAGCCAGCAGCTGGCAAGAGCTGCTGTGAGGGGCTGTCCAATGGCCGGCAACCAAACTGCCTCAACTGGGAAGAACGCAATGATCACAATACCAACATGGACCAGTGAAGTGACATGCTCCACAACTAGACTGAAGAATAAAAGGACAGCAGCTTGTCTGTTCGCCTTCCACGATTCCCCAACGCTGTTCCCTCCCCCAATTCCCTAATAAAATCTAAAAAAAAAAAATAGAGATTTTATTGTTAAAGTAATAAATTGAGGACAAAAACTTCAAAATTACAAATAAATTTTAAAAATATTTTTAAACAAACACACAGATAAATAAGTATAGATGACAACCAAACTACTGACAAGGAGATAAAGCTAAAGATGGAATACAGATTGCATGTATAATGCAGAGAGAGAGAGAGAGAGAGAGAGAGAGAGAGAGAGAGAGAGAGAGAGAGAGAGACTAATACATTAATGTAATTATAGAAAAGAAAATAGATTTCATGGTAGACAAAGGTGTCCACCAAAAAGAAAAACTGCTGCCTTTAAAGAAGAAAACCCACAAATGAAAGGGAAAACATCATCAATGTCAGAATAGAATATATTTCTGAAATGAATTGAAAAATAAGCAAATCAAAAGGCAAATTGATAGAAACAACTGACATGGAAACAGACTCCAGACAAGCATTGACAACACCAAATGCTGGCAAGGATGTAGAGCGACTAGAATTCATTCACTGATGGTGAGAATGCAAAATGGTGCAGCCACTTTAAAAGACAGGTTGATAGTTTCTTGCAAAATTAAAGAAACTCTTATCATATGATCCAGCAATTTCACTTCTTGGTTTTTACCCAAATGAGTTGAGAATTTATGTCCAAACCGAAAGGTTGCACCTGGATGTTTATGAAAGTGTTATGCATAATTACTTAAACTTAGAAACAACTGAAATGTCCTTTAGTAGTTCGGTTGATAAATAAGCTGTGATTCATCCAGACAATGGAATACTATTCAGCACTAAAAGAAATGAGCTATCACGCCCATGAAAAGACATGGAGGAAACTTAAAGGCATATTACTAAGTGAAAGAAGCCAATCTGAAAAGGCTTCATACTGTATGATTCCAACCCTATGATATTCCATAAATGGTAAACAATGGTGACAGTAAAAAAATCAATGGTTGCCAAGGGTTAGGGTGTAAGGAGGAATGAATAGGCAGAGCACAGCAGATTTTTTAGAGCAGCAAAACTATTCTGTATGATACTGCTATAGTGGATACATGTCATTACACATTTGTCAAAACCCATATAACAGCAAGACTAAACTCATACGTAAAATTTGGACTTAGGGTGATAATGACATATAAATATAGGTTCGTAGCTTGTAACAATGTACCACTGTGGAGTAAGATGCTGATAATGGGGGAGGCGGGGTGTGTGGGGGTACAAGGACTATGAAGGAAATCTCTATACTTTTCACTGAATGTTGCTGTGAACCTAAAACTGATCTACAAAGCCTATTTTAAAAAATAAAACATATAAGAGTAGAGACATTATTGAAATATTCATTCTCTCAGATCATGAATTGATTTGTGCCAAAGAACAGAATAAGACGCTCTTATAAATTGCAGAAAATAATGTATTACTCGGTTCACCAAAAGACCATTGATTCTAATGAGTAATAATGGATGTAAGATTGATCTTTCCTTTTAATAAAGTCCTTTCAGGAGAGCAAAGTTCACAGGGTTGGCCATATTTTTTGAATTGGGTGTCATCACCATTATTTTCATCATCAGACCTTTAATTTTTCTCTAGGGTTTAGCCATTTAAGGGTTTCTTTTCTTAGAGACGGGAATATCTATTATTTAGTCCAGATAATAATAAGAAATCTATATCCTTATTCAAATAATAGATTTTTAATAAGACAACACTGTAATTATTGAAGAACTTTAAATTTCAGGAGTCAGGGGAGTAAACGTTGGGCAGGGATTCTGAATACTGTGGTGCAGGTTCTAGCATCAGTCTCAATGAATTTTTCTTAGGTTTAGAGAAATCATCACATTTCTATATAATTAGTACAACATCAAAATATTGTGTCACTTCCCAACTTTTGTGAATAACATGGTAGTAGCTAAGGTCTAACCCACATAATAAAAACTCCTTTTTATTTATTGTTCGTGAAGTGTGAGACATTGTGATAAAAAAAAAAACTTCATAAATGTTTATACTATTTAATTATCATAAAAACCTATTAGTAATTAATAGCAATCCAATTTTTAAAATTAGCATACAGATGCTAAGTAACCTATCCAGGGATGCACAGCCAATATGTAGAAGATCCATGATTTGAAACTATTTGTGCCTGATTTCAAGATGTGTGTTCTTCTTCATCACTCCCCTCCTTTCTTGATACACTTTCCTTGGGATAGCTCACGAAATGGGGAGAGAGATGAAACCAAGTTTTCTAGAGTGTCCAATTGATGCTTTCAGTTCTTTTCCTGGTTTTAAAAATTTAATCCCCAAAATAATCTTGTAAGAACAAGGTACCATTCCTAACTTATTGGTGAAAAAATAAACCCATAAGTCTTAAGCATTAACTAAACATGATTTGTCCAAGTGATTTGAACTGGGTCCTACTTGAATCCAAATCTCTTCTCTATTCTCAATATTAAACATCGTTTCACATCATGTTAAAAAGGGGTCTGCTAAATTTGAAGTTAGGACATGTAATCTCTAAGGCCAAAGCGCTAACATGGAACTTACTAAATAGTTTCCTTTCTTATTATATACTATCACACTTTTACTCTTCTGCCTCTAAAATTTAGGGACGAACGAACAAGCTTAATTTATGTGTCTCCAGGAATCAGCAAAAAACCTGCTATTCAGGAATCATCAGAAGAGTTTAAAGATGGTAGAAGGCAGGAAACTGTAGTTCTTTTAAAATCTTACCTCGGGGTCTGAGAAATTCTCCACAATTTTGAAAACTTCAAGAGAAGGTGCTTTGAAGAATAACAATTTCTCTTCAATTGTGGCAAGACTGCTACCTCCCTGTCACCAGATACTCTTCCAAAATGAAAGGTTTGAGAGGTTTAATGAAGTCTCTCTCGGTCTTGCTGCTTTAGACTCTAGCACAGACTTGAAAATAATTAGCGAACCACCTTAACACTGATATTTTCCTTCCTGCCAGCAAAGCTCTTTGGAAACCATCATTTGCCTCTCCTCAGGAACATCAAACTCTTCAATTGAGTAATGACAGCCTTGAAATATGTGGGTCTGAAACAGATCAGCGAGAATCAGACTCTGGAAACCTGTAATCTCATTGTACTGCTTAGAGAGCAAAAGGATTGTAAGAGCAGTGAAACCATTGTCTGCAGCCCTGAGACCCCCTCCTCGTAACACAAAGATCTGGGGCTGAAATTCAGAACTCCATTCAACATGGAGACCTCTCTGTGTATGAACCCCCTTCTGCTTTACCTCATGGCAAACACCTCCTACTGTCCTAATGTGCCTGCTTGCTACTGGGCTCTGCTTTGGAATTTCTCAAAATGACCTCCCTCATTAATGAGGCACACCGACTGTTGCATAAAGCTATCTTTTTGTCTCCTTTGCTTGACTGAGTAATTATAGAAACAATCTATGTGCACTGTAGAAAATTGGAAAACATGAACAAAAAAAATATAGAGGTAAAAAAGCACCCCTATGATACAAGTCAGAGGGGTAGCTCTCTCAGCAGGGGTGTAGAGAGGTGTAGGGGTGATATTGACTGAGAAGAGACTCATCAGAGCCTGCCGGGTTGCTCAGCACGTTGTATATCTTGTTCTGGGTGATGGTGACATAGAGTATACGTGTTCAAAAAGTGAATTATGATACAGTTTACACACTTGATTTACTATACCTCAATAAAAAGAAAAACTTTAAAGTCACCCATCACCCCCAAACTCAGAGCCACTTTTGCACTATGGAATATTTCCTTCATATAGGTCTGTACCTATACACACATATATGACATATAATATGCACTCGTGCCCATGGTTCTGGATTCTTATATCTTCACATAAAACATGTCCCTCTACTTAATAACTTCCAACTTGCATATATCCTTCCTTACAACAAAGCTATGAGCAGGACAACATGGCACCAGTTCTGCTCCCACCAAGGGATGCTGTCAGTTGCTTGCTCCATGAATCTATTCTAGGGTGCAGCCTTTTTCTTTAGTCTTCAGGATCTTTGCTATGGTTGTATTTATTTCTGAAATGCCCCACAAAGTTTATAACTCCATTTCCTCCAATTATTATAAAAAACACTGACAGTGTTAAAATCGTCAGTAGGAAGCGGCGAATGGGGAGGGTACAAGGAAAAGTAGAGAAGCACATGGATGTGAAGCTCGATGCATTCAGAGAACGGAGGCAGGGCTTCGCTTTCATAGGACTTGGAATTGGAGTTTGAGCCAAGTTAATGAAGATTTTGATTCAATAGAAATGGAATGGGTCTGAGAGCCTGAAGTTCTAAAGGGCTTCCAGGTAATAGCTATGCTGCTGGTCCGTGGACCACTCTTTGAGAAGCAGGGGTTTAGACTTGCATTGCCAAATACAATAACTACTTATCATATGTGGTTACTGAGCACCTGAAATGTGGTTAGTCTGAATTGAGATGTACTATGCAGTAAGTATAAAATACATAGTGGATTTCAAAGATTTTTGCATAAAAAAACATAAAAATATCTCATTAATATTTTCTATTGCTTTCATATTGAAATGATAGTGTTTTGGTTATATTGGATTAAATAAGATATACTATCAAATTAATTTCAGTATTTTTTTTTAAATATGGCTAGTTTTACAAAATATAAAATTACATATGTGGCTCATATTATATATTTATTGGACAGTGCTGGTCTAGATTGAGTAATGCTACTTAGTTTAAATTCTAAATTCTGAATCCCCACCTACAAGCCTAAAGACTGTGAGCAAATCAACTTCACTAAGTTCAGTTTTGCTTTGTAAACTGGGAGTAATAACAGTGTTTGATTTCTAGGGCTGTTCTGATGATTAAAGAAGAGAACCAAATAAAGGATTTAACACATGGTAATTCTCTGAAGTTGAGCTATAGCACTGGGATTTCAACAAGAACCAGTAAACGAACAAAAATTATTTGATGCTTCATAGTTTTAAAATATACCAAACATAGTAATTCGGCACTTTAATGATCTTTGTTGCCAATTACTTTAAAGGTGATTTTGGTCATTCGCATCACATAAACTTTGCCAGCCTCACTCTCTTTATTTTCCAAATTCAGTAAAATTGATGAGGTGCCCAGTGAACACAAAGATAGGAAGTCATGTTCAGTGATCAATTCTGGACATAACAACAACACCTACATTTCCAAGCTAACGATCAGCTGAGTCAGTTCACTGTTGCTTTCACAGAACTACATTTTACTGTAGGTCCCCAAAGCTGTTTATATACAAAATACTAATCTTTTCCAAGCTCCATGGTTTTACCAGCCTATCTCTTCCCAGAACACACAGGGTCTGGGAGAACTCACCAGAAGTCAATTTGCTGAGTGGGCAATTTGCCTAAAGGCAATTAGTGGAAAGGTCAATTTGCCTAATAATTGATTCATCAAATTTACTTATACCTTTCAACTGTTTGGCTTTGGTTCATGAGTTTTGATTTTGTCCTCATTAGTGGATTTTAAGGAATGTTTACTTTGTTTCTTTAACAGTCCCCACTGTTCCAGAGGAAGCTAAGGGACAAAGAGAGAAAGAGACTGAAGAAAGAAAGACAGCAGAGAAATGAGGATTGAGAAGTAGAATCATGGAGAAGAGGAGAGAGACACTGCAGAGGATAAGAGGGGTATATTCGTGACTGTTTCTTAAATAAGGAGCATTGTTATTAATATATTTTTTCAAGAATATATTATCAATCATGCAAGCAGATAATTATAATAACTCCTGATATTCAAAAAAATATTCCAGGGCATATATTGATTGAATATGTGAAGAATTCTTGTCAACAGAATATTCTCATACATCGTAATATATTCATAGGCATTTTCATATTCATTAATTACCCATGTGAAATATTTTCCTTATGCCCCAGTCTCTTGTGTCTCTGCCTCTTGATCTCTTATTTTCCAGCTGGTAGCGACAGGAAGTGGGGGCAGAAATGTTTTAAAGATTTTTTAGCATGCTGTTATGAAGGCAAAAGTGAAAAGTAACCCTTTAAAAATAGTTTTTGACAATGGGAATTTGGTGATTGGTCTTTGAACACATTTGCCTTTGGCAAAATGGGCATTCAGTGAATCAGCATCTCGGAGTTGGCTTGTTCTAGATGTGCAAAGGAAACTGATAATGGATGACTTAAGATGGAAGCCCAAAACACTGGAGATGATGTTGCATATTTTGCCTTCCACTTTCAGAAGAAAGACATTTAGGCAAACAATTATCAGACAGGTACTTTTTTTTTTTTTTAAGTTCCCAGACTCGAGTTAGGATCTAAAGCAGTGTCAACAAATGTTTGGCCCTCGGCCACCACCCTGAGCCCTGCCCACCATCCTCACTCACCCATCATTTATCAACCATGCTGTTCCTTCCTGCTTAAGTGGATGTGATTTGAGAACCTTCTTACACACACCTTAGTCATTGAACTTTTTGGTATATGAATAATAGGAATCTAATTGCCATCCTGAGTCTCCCAAATATATTAGCACATAAGTGTAAACAGAGGTGCTGTTCCCCCTCAAAATAGAATAGAAAATAAATATATCACTACCTTAGTGAAAGAGCCTAACTCCAAGGCCAGCAAGACATGCTTATACCCAGGCTGAAGGTTTTAATATAACTAAAGATCAGTGAGAAGGGGTGTTGAGAGATCTGAAAGGAAACTGTCGATGTTCATTTCAGGTCAAGGATGCACCTTCTCACCATCCCCACCTCTGTGGTCCTGGAGGCAGGTATAGTCAGTCATCTTGTGAGATGGGAACATTAGGTTGTCATAACCTGACATTTAAAATTTACAAACTAGATTTGATTGCTTCTGCTCCTCTTCTATGTTTGCACAACAACATTTCTAAGTATAATTTGGCTTGTATGAGCTACAAGTATCTGAATCTCTTAGCAAATATATCTGTCTATAAATTCTGCTTTATAATCCCTCTCAGAATAATCATAGCTACCATTTTTACTCTGTTTTCCCTGCCATACGTGCGTGTGTGTAGACATAGACCATCTGGTCATTACAACTATGTTATGAAGTAGATATTTGGATCTTCATTTATAAAGGAAATAACCAAATCTCAAATAGGTAAAGAGTATACTCAGGTTATTTCAGCTGGATGGAAACCTTGGATCAATCTGACTCCACAAAGTCTGCGGGGCTCAACCTTTGCACACTACAGTCTCCTGAGTCTAAGAGTCACTAACTAGGCACTTTGGGGAGGTGACAAGACCAGGGATCTGAACCAGATAGTGAAGTGTGGGAAATCCATATTTTGTCAGGCAATCTTTCCTGGGCATAATGAAGCAATGATGTTATAATCACATCAAGTGCTTGTAACTTCCTGGTTTTCTTATCATTTTAAAGGCAAATTATTGTGTAATAATAAGAATCATATATATGTGCCTAATATTTTTCATATATATGTACACACACATATAGATACATATGTGTGTGTGTATGTAATTTGTGTAGAAGAAAAAAAGGGCACTTTTTTTGTTCCAAAATCCCTGTTAACTTCTCACAAAAAGCACACAGCTAAACACAGGAGAGATGCTGATCACGTGACCTACACTTTGTAGATAAAGTCTTTGGATCAGGATCAGCTTTTGGCCAAGACAAGGGATTATGTCCTGCACCTCCCCCACCAAAGAAAACATAGTAAAAATAATAATAAGTCCAACCAAAAACTGACTAGCATAGAAGTTCAGCCAATAGTAAAAACCAGAAATTCTAGAGCTGATAGGAGTAAACATCAAGAGGAAAGCCGAAAGCAAAAAATAAAACAACAAAAGTAGGGTTGAAGCAGAAATCGCCCTAGGATTAACACATTGGAACAATCTTTAAAATTCTATCGTAAGTTTCCCTCTTTTCCCTTATAATATAAAGCTCTGTTTCTCACACTGTGTAGATCATTGAGCCAATGCTTAGATCTCTTGGGTGAGGACAGATGTGAAGGCAGTCAGGGCAAACTAAAGGTTTGCCTCGTTCACAGTGGAGAAGGAGTAGAATGGTTCCAATGGGAACCTTGATAGGTATGTATAATAATTCCCAGAATATTGAGTTTATCAGAACGTCCTGTTCTTAGGTAAAGTAAGGCTTTCCTGACACAAATATTCCCTGACCTTGGGAAAGTATTTCTGATTGTTATGTACAAAAGGATATGTTTTTGTGTTTGCATCTGTTAAATGAGAGCAATGAACGATACTAGGAAGTTGTGGGAACAGAATTCATTCATGGGAGAGCTTCCAGTATTTTAAAAGGCTCAAGCTGGCATTTGAGGAAAACATGAGAATTTACCTTAACACCACTTAAGTCTTAACAAAAGAAGAATGACAATTAATATAGGGAAAAGGAGTTTCTTTGAGAACACAGGAAACTGAATCAGAGAAAAATCTAGGCCTGAGATTCCAAGTTCTAATTTCGGTGTGAATGAGGTCATCAGGAAGTGAGGGCATTTGAATGGCAAACTTTCATTTAAAGGAGAGGTAATGATTGGATGGGTGAATGCAGCCCCATATCATTCAACTAACAATTCTTCTGGCTCTTTAAGGCAGAAACAAGAAAGAAAGAAAGAAAGAAAGAAAGAAAGAAAGAAAGAAAGAAAGAAAGAAAGAAAGAAAGAAAGAAAGAAAGAAAGAAAGAAAGAAAGAAAGAAAGAAAGAGAGAGAGAAAGAGAGAGAGAGAGAGAGAGAGAGAGAGAGAGAGAGAGAGAGAGAGAAAGAAAGAAAGAAAGCAAGAAAGAAAGAAAGAAAGAAAGAAAGAAGGAAAATAAAAATAACCAAGAAAAACATCCAAACACAAACAATAAAACCATGTAAGGGCATAGTTCTAACCACCTAGTAGATTAAATAACCCTCAAAACATTATTTGGGCAGAAAATGGTGAAATAAGTGCATGGTAGCAGGTAAGAGGCATGACACCTACAAGATCAGATGTATAAGAGCATGAGCAAGACATGAGCCCCTCTGGATACATAGTGATTGCAACTCAACTGGATTCATTAGAATGGGAAATGGAAAGTTACGTTTTAATGTGCATTTGTTAGCATAAACCATAAACCCTTGCTAAGGAAAAACCCTCACCTGGAGCTATCAGAAGATAATTAGGTCCACGGAAAAATAGCGTTTGCTTTATAATGATTCTGTTTTACAATTACATTTCCTGAAATATATTGTTTTCTATTAAGCTAATTGTTTCATTCACAATCATCTTACCTTTGTTGGTAAACATCAGTAACTTCCAATTGTTGATGGTATGTGAGTGCTTATTGGCCTTGTTCTCTGTTATCATGACCAGGTTGCAATGAAAACAAGACTAAAAATAAATTCTTTTTTTTGTTGTTTTTTAAAGATTTTATTCGGGAATTTGGGGAGGGGAACAGCATTGGGGAATCAGGGAAGGGGAACAGACAAGTTGCTGTCTTTTTTGTTCTTCAGTCTGGTTGCGGAGGATGTTGCTTCACTGGCCCATGTTGGTGTCATCATTGTGTTCTTCCTGGATGAGGCAGATCGGTCGCTGGCCTCTGGATGTCGCTCACCGCGGCTATTGGCAGCTCACGCTGGTTGCCAGCCGCTCACACTGGCTGCAGGCCACTCACTGTAGCCTATGGCAGCCCACTGCAGCAGGGGCTGCAGCCCACACCATCGCTGGGGCTCGCACAGCCCAGCTCCAGGTGGAGCTGTTGTTAGCTGTAGAGGGCAGTGTCACTGGCCCTCATATGTGGGATCCGAACTGGGGCCGCTGGCATCCCCAAACCAGCTCTTAACTACTGCGCCACTCAGCCGGCCCTAAAACTAAATTCTTCATACATACAAACATTTACTTTACCAAACAGGCCTAACAACAGTTTATAAACTAGCGAGTAAACTCAAGTGCCAGCACTCTGTTCTTTTAAGTCTCTGACAGCACACTGCAGGAAAGGTTCATCGGGGCAAATACAACAGTGTTTAACTGGCAGGGGTCAGGCAACAGAGAATCCTAGGCATCTATCGCTGCATATGGAGCATGTGGGTATCTAGCTAGCTAGCTAGCTAGCTATCACCTGTCGTCTATCTTTTAGAATATAAAGTTCCATTTGAAAGCAGATAATCTATATTTATTAGATTTTTGTACCCTATTCATCTAAGGTTGGGAATGCCTATAAAGATCACTAATAGAAAAGTACATATACAATACAATCACTATTCAAGTGCTTTAAAGTACAAACAACATTAGAAATGACCCAAATGTTCGTCAACAAGAGAACAGATAAAATGTGGAGCATTCATATAATGAAATATCCCAGGAAGGAAAAGAAATAGATGACCAATACTTGCAGCACCATGGATGAATCTCAAAAACATTATGTAGAATTTAAAAAGCCAGACAAATTAAAAAAAAGAGTGCTTACTGTCTGGTTCCATTTATATGGAAATTCAAGAATAGGCAAACTAGTACATGGGGATAAAAACAGGAAGAGCCATTGATTCTGGTGCGGAGGGCCATAGACTAGAAAGGAATACGAGGGAGCTTTCTAGAGTGATGGCAAAGGTATGTATCTTGATTGGGGTGTTGGTTACATGGATATGTATGTATGTATATAGGTATGTATGTATCTATCTGTCTATCTATCATCTACCTACCTATATATCTACGTATATATTACATCTTAGTCCATGCAGGTTTCCATAACAAAATGCCACAGATTGGTCTGTTGATAAACAAAGGAAAGGTATTGCTCACAGCTCTGGAAGCTAGAAGTTGGAGATCAGAGAGTCATCTTGGTCAGGTGAGGGCCTTCTTCTGGATTTTAGGCTTCTTGCTTTATCCTAGAAGATAGAAGTGGGTAGGGAGCTCTGTGAGGTTTGTTTAGCACTAATCTCATTCCTGAGGGCTTCACCATCATGACCTAATCACCTCTCAAAGGCTTCACCTACTAATATCATCTTTGTGGGGTAGGATTTCAACATATAAATTTGGGGGTGGACACGAACATTCAGATCATAGCAACAGGTGTGTGTGTGTGTGTGTATATATCATATTCACTAATCACACTGAGTGCTTAAGTATATTTAACTGAATGTAATTATAACTTAGGAAAAAAAATTACAAACTACATAACACATATCTATTTCCTAAAGTTAAGCCTCTGGATAGCTTGGAGGTTACATTTTACTAAGGAAGAAAGTGTCCATTTGGTCTCTTGATAGTAATCACAATAATTCTTGCCCTTAATAAGTCATTCCAACATGCCAGGCGCCATACTACCTAATCACCTTATATATAAAGATCTCTGATTTCTCTCAACAACCCTATGAAGTTGGATTTATTATGATTTCCATTTTGTCAGTGATGAAACTGGTGACAGAGAGGTTGCATGTTTTGCCCAGTGTCACAGCCTAGCAGATGGCAGTGTGGGTCACCAGGTCCAGTTGTCTTTGTTTAAAATCCGAGTTTGCCAGCTTTCACTACAGGCCAAGGAGTTTTGCTGATACCATCTTCAGTGCTCTGCATGGCTCCTATGTTGCCAAAAGCAAGAGGAAAAAACTATTAGATAGTGGAAGGTTATTAAAAAGTAGACCAAGAGATGAAGGACAAAGCAAAGAATGATATTGATTTCCTGTGACTGATCCTTATCAAATGCATTCACTTCCATGGGTGCCCAGAAGAATTTAATCACTGTCAAACCCAAACTAAAATTGTGAAACAGATTCTCTCTCTTTTTTTCCTATGTTGTAATAAATAACCTCCCCTGCCAGTTTGGGATTGCTAGAGAATATTTTTATTATTTATATTTAGAAGGAAGTCACTCTTTTTAACTGGATCATCTTTTTTCAATTACAGTTGACATTAAATACTATTTTATATTAGTTGCAGGTATACAGTGTAGTGTTTAGACATTTATATAATTTACAAAGTGATCCCCACAATTAGTCTAGTGCCCACCTGGTACTATGCATATTTGTTGTAAATGATTGACTATATTCTATGCTGTACTTTACATCCCCGTGACTAATTTATAACTACAAATGTGTACTTTTTAATCCTAAAAAGAAGTCATTTCTGATTGGAATTGGGTTTCCATTCTTAGAAATATAGATCACTTCTAATGTGTTTACCTAATTTGGTCACCATTATTTTACCTTGATCAATTGTAATTCCAATTTTGTTCTTTCCCAAGATGTTTTACCAAAAAAAATACTGAAATCTCTAGTTAGTATTACAATTCAATTAACAAAAATAAAATCAAGTGAGGTTCACTTTTTTAAGTGGGGCAAAATATTTTTCAAAGGGCAGAGAACAAGAAAATATTCAAATAAAGGAACAATCTCACCATTTCCTTTCTTTAGCCTCACTTCATATTTATCAAGCTAGTTTTATTTTGAATCACTTCCCAACAGCCTAAACAGGCAAGCAACCTGCTCAGACCACTCCTGGCATGTCTAGTCCTGTGTAAACCAATAGCAATCTTCCAGTATATAACCTGGTGCCAAACTTCTTTTAAGAAAGAAATTATAACTAGGATGTAACAGTGGGAGCATACATTGGTTAGGGTTGGAAAATATATTTCCAAAGGGTTTGAACTTTATTACGAGGCTGACATGAGGATGATTGCCTCTATCTCACTTTCTTTGCCTTCTGTTCCACACTCCCCTTCTGGTACTTACAAACCAAGTGCGTGTCCACACACCTCTACAAATATTCAAATTGTGAACCAGCCTGTACATCTGTGGGGACAACTGAACAGAATTAGAAATTTTGCTTTCCCCCTCAATGTGCGGTGTTGAACCAACAATTTGTGCCTGTAGGTGGTTGCTTGCAAATCCAATTAGGCCCTGCTCCCACAGGGAGGGCTCAAGCCTCATTATCTGGCCCAAGATGGTACTAAGACTAGTCATTTTCCAGCTATAAGAAAAATGGGCATGTTATGCAAAAGGAAGTGAAATATATGGCCAGGTGCCTAGGCCATGTAGCCAATGCTATTTTGTAAAGAGAAGTATTCAAGTCCCAGTCCATTATGTTTAGATGGAGTTGAATCATCCTGGGCTCATTAACAAAGAGTTTTCTCAACAGAAAGAGAAACCCTATTCCTGCTTGGAACTTTTGAAGAACACAGTGAGTGATCTTTCTAATGTAAAATTCCTGAGTTTGGTAGAAGAATCATAGGTTTTGGACTAAGACTGACCTATGCTCTGATTACATCTTGACACCATCAGCCTACAGATGCATAGCAGAGTCAGGATTTGACATGAATTGTTCAATACTAGTCTCATGCTTTCTCGTAGTGTACCCAGGTTCCAGGACACAGAATGAAAGGAATGAATGGCATGTCCTAGGAAATTAATAAAACACAAGTTTACAGAGGCAGTTCATGTTATTTTGAAATAGTATCTTAGAAGCTCTTTCTGATATTCTGATGTATCCTGAGACATCATCATCACACACAACATAAAGTGTGTTTATTATGATTTGTGAATTGTTAAAGATATAGTTTCTGTTAGTTGGAAAATAAAATTTGAAATAAAAAAATAAGTCTCTGAAATATTATTCTCAGGTGATTCCTAATATGAATCCTAAGGAAAAAGCAGGAGGCTTTGAGAGGAAGAGCTGTGGCAAGAATTAAGCTCTCATGGCATAAAAGCAAGAGAAGAGAAAGGGGCCCCAGTGATCACGGAGAGCACGGGGCGGGGGTGAGAGCACAAGGTGACTCACTCTAGTCCACACCCACACCCGGGCAACATGAGCACCCAGGAAACATGAGATGACAAGTGAGAAGTCATAGCTTGGGGCAGAAAAAAATCTCAGATATGCCTATATTTGAATAATAGGCCATCAAGTACTTTGTTGAGGTGGTATAGTGGCATATTTAAGAATTTAGTCTCCAAAGCTACAGTGCCAGGATGAGTCTTTGTTATATCTACTGACGAAGTCTTTTTCGAGTTACCTGATCCCTTGAAGCCTCAAGTGGACATAATAGCAGTATCTCCCTTGGAGTCTGGTTGCAAAAGTTAAATGGGGAAATATGTTCAAAGTGCTTGGCAGAAGAGTAGGTACTCAGCATTTCTTAGCTCTGACTATTAGATCTTGGCTATTATGAATATCTTATGTTTTGATCTATAGCTTGGATTACAAAAATACCCCTAAGCAGTGTTCCAACATGTTCCAAAACAAGAAAAATATGATGAAGAAATGTCTATGAAATAAGAGCTCTTGGTCCAGCCAATGCTGATATGTGTTCCTTTAAACCAGTTTATCCACCTCATCTCTTTTCTACTTATCCTCAAGGTTCAATTCAACTCAGCTTGACCTTAATAAAGCTTCTTCCAATCCCACAAATCAGAGAATTAATTTCTTCTTTCTCTAAATTCCCAAAACACATTGTGTTTATCTCTACTTGCCCCAAACAGTTCTTTCTGCTTGGTACCGTGGTTAATTGCATGACTCCCTCACTAGCTAACTTAGGAAATTCTTGAGGACTCATCTCTGATTCCAACATAGCCAAGGATTCTATAAAGGCCCACTTAATTAAGACTGAGAGGTAAGACACTGAATATACACATACACACAAACACAACTGACTGTGGCTCACCAACTTTGTCTCAAAAGTGAAAAATATATACATAGTTTCACTTCATAATTCAGTTTTGAAGAAAAACAATCCATTATTCTAATCAGTGAAAGATCCAGAGCCAGCTCTATCTTCTCCTCAATCTGGTAACCTTAATCAACCTCTCAGAAAAAAACCAAGAAAGAAAAGAGGCCAATAGTCCTGCACATATAATTGCATTATTGAGAGGAAATTCCTGTGGCTCTGTGTTGCCCTCTGTTATAAATAAAATGCAAGATGGGAATCCACCTGAAAAAGGCAGTTGGAACACAGAGTCAAGGATACATTTCTTGGCAATTACAAATATATGCATTTTAAAGCTTTTCTCACAAACATCATTGTCACAAACCAGTGGGCCTGAGCCCCTCACACAAATAATTCCTGTGCAGAGATAATTTTTAATTAAATTGAACTTAAGTAGCCATTGAAGTTTATCATCAAAACCCAGAGCACCTCAACCAATACTTACAAATTCCCAGGATATTTAAACAAGAAATGTAGGTCAGGTGCTTGAAAGCATTTCAAATTCTTATTCTCGCTCTCTTTCTCTCTCTCTCCCCTCCCCTCTCACCCTCTCTTCTTTTCTCTCTCTCTCTCTCTCTCTCTCTCTCTCTCTCTCTCTCTCTCTCACACACACACACACACACACACACACACACACACACACACACACACTATATTTTGAATGCATAGAGTGATTCAAAATGCACCACCAATCACAACCACAATAGTCCTTTCTCTTGCTATTGTAAAAGGAGTTTGGGTTATTTTTTAAGTCACTGTTTGGGCCCAGAAAGGCCTTTCTTTTTCGTCTCAAGAAGCACAATAATCAATTCCTTTAGAGAGAGAGAAAAAAAAAATGTGTTTTTTCCCAAATGTGTTGCACAGAAAAGATAAGGCCACATCTCCCTAGGGAGATGGGAAGAACAAACTGTGTTGTCAACACAGGAAGGCTGCCTCAGAGGTAGACACATCCCTGATGAGAGAAAGCCAGGAAATAAGGGCTGTTTACTTGGGAACCACCATGAGAACCATGCTACAGCTCCAACCCCAAGGCGGGAAGGGGAGAAACAGCCATACCTGGGAAAGCCTGTAGTTCCAACCTGGCGTTCTTCTCCCATCCTCCACAGCATGATCTGTCTCTGAACCTGAGGCAGATATGCCAAGGAATGAATCACCATGCCCGCCCTCACAGGGCAGGACTGGGAAGTGGGCCGCAGGAACCTGACAAGGATTTAGGACAGGAAGAAGCACTGTACAACTCTTAATTCTGACATCTCTAGGGAAAATAAATTTGAGTGGAAAATTTGTATGGTAGATTGGTGCTGTGGCAATTTAGCTAAGCATGAACCATATTTACCAGGACCCTCCACTGAATAATTCCAGGTTAGCACGGACCTCAAGAAACAGATATGGTGGGATTGGGAAGTTAAGTATAAACCAAATGTTTATTATTATTATTATTATGACTATTATTATTGAGATAACATTGGTTAATAAAATTATATAAATTTCAGGTGTACAAGATTGTAATCCAATATCTGTATACACTATTGCATGCTCATCATTGAAAGTCAAGTTTCCATCTGTCACCATATATTGGACCCCCTTTACACATTTCACCTTCCTTCCATCTTCCTTCCCCCCTGGTAACTTCCAGTCAGTTGTCTGTATCTATGAGTTTGTTTTGTTTTGTTTGTTCTTTTAAAGAACATATTATTTTAAAACTCTGATGATCAATGTGTACACAAGTGCAGAGCACCAGGCCCCGTGGCAGCTCACCTGTGGACATGGGCACACAGTTCCGTCAGCTCCCCCCAGATCCCCTCCTGCAGGTGCCAAGCTGCCAAGCCAATCATGCTTAGCAATGCAATGAGGCACGCCAATTCCTCCGACGGGCCACTCTCGTCACTGAAGTTGGAGGTTCAGATAGAGATTGATGGGGGTTCCAGCTTGTCCTTGTGGGTTCTAGCCCACAAGGGTTTGTTTGTCTTTTTTATATCCCAATTTATGCCTGTCTTTCCTTCTTGACTGCCTGCCCTGCTGACTTCAGACTCCAGTGCCAGAATTAGAAACCACCACCATACTTAAACTGCTTAACCAGCTCCCGTAAAAAAATAGTTTCTTCCATAAAAAACCTTCGCCAAAAATAGCTTCTTTTAGATCATTTTTAGTGGCTCTGTTTCTCTGGTCAAATGCTGCCTGGTTTCATCTAAATTCTAGAAGAAAAACTGCCAATGTTCTTGGTGCTGGGGTTGGCCTGGTTATTAACCAGATGCTTTGAGATAGGCAAGATGGAGCACTTGACATTTCTGATAAAATTAAGTCATGACAATATAATTGTAGACTTGAAGAATGGGACAGGAGCAGATGGCAATAAGCACCCATTCTAAAGCAATACAATAAAAGGTGAAACCTTCAGAATTTTGAATTAGATAATGTTTCAAGGAATGCATGTTCATTTTATATATATAAACCTATATACATATATAGTTAGACAAACAATATGTTACCTGGCAGACATCTCCATGGAACTCATATCTGTAAATGAATATGAATTGATAGGCTGCCAAAGGAATACTGAAGAGTGAATCTTTAATCAATCCTTGTTTGGAGAAAATTGCATTGCCCTCTGTAACTTTGAGAAATAAAAATGATTGGTTATAGTGCTTCACATATTACTTCCTTATAGTCCATCTCCATCTCATTTCCAAAAGTATGTGAGGCAGCTTGCAAAATACATACACTAAAATAAAATAAAATAAGTAGATGATGAAAGTGGAGCAAAGTAAAAATATGGCTAGAAATATAAAACCGAGCAGGTATGAAGTGAATTCAGAAAAACATACAAATTCTAAAGAATGCACACAATTCCTGTGCAGCTGAGGATAATGGGTATCATCAGTGTGACAAAGAGACCTGAAAAACTCATGCAGTATTAGATTCAATTAATCAAGATTTAGTATTCTGTATGTGCAAACTGATCATTTAATTTTACTCTATACTAATTAGGTCTTTCCCATAATATTTATCCAATTTGTGGTTTCAGGCCCTAAAAGATTTAGACAATCAGGAACATGTTCAGTCAAGATTAACAAAATAATAGTAATAATAATAATAATAATAATAATAATAAAACCTTGGAATGGTGCCTTGGGAAGATTGGTTGAAGGAGCTGAGCTTTTAACCTAAAAGAAGGAAGATTTCAGGAGGCAAAATAACTATTTTTCAATGTAAAAGACTCTTGAGTAGGATAGGGTAAATTTGAAATGCATTACCTGGGGATCAATATAAAGCCAAGGAGTTAAAGGTAGAAGAAATAAATTGCAAGCTGAATGTAATATTCATAGCCATACAGATGTAAACATGTAATAAAATGCTTCAAGTAGATTTGAGCAGAGATTTTCAAGCAAGTAAGACTCCTCCTTGTTGAGGATGTCATAGAGAAGAGGCAAACACTGGATGTGAGACTGGAAAAATATGATGTCAATGGTCATTTCCCATCTTAATCCATATCATAAACACTATCCCAGGACTGGTGGTGCATGCTTTCTCCAAAAATAATAGGTCAAATCTTTGCAGTTTGAGGCACAGAAAAGAGCCCTAAAGTGTGAATACTTGAGTACTTTGTTCATTTTCCTGGGGAACCAACAAGAGAAAAATCACCATATGTAAGACACACCCATTACTCAGTGACAATCTTCCTTGGTCTCCTTGATGGCTTCTCCTACATTTTATAATCTTTCCCATGTAGGCTCCCCCTTCCTAGATTACAAGCCCAAGGTTACATGAAATCAGTGCCAGCCCACAAGTAGGTATGTTTAATCCACACTGAGTTTAAAGTTTTAAAATTAGTTTCTAACATTTTAAAAATAAGATTTCACACGAAATTCCAGATTGACAATGACTTTTGAAAAATAGAAAGGCCTGGGACTCCTGAGCCCTCTCTCTTGCATGGCATTATCATCAATGAAGCTGAGTTTTGTCTCCCCTCAAGATGAAACCTGGAGATTCCATCATTCCTTATGGCTTTTATGCATTTACATTAACTATTCAGCTGGCCCACAAGCTGAATTTGAAATCTCTGCTATGTATTTTGAACATACTAACTGGTAGACCTTTTTTTTTTTTTTTTTGACAGGGAAATTTTTAGTGTATGTTTGTATATGTTAAGACTGTTTTAGCTGGATTCCCTAGAGAATAGAGCCTGAGGCAAGGATTAAGTGCTGATGTTTTATTTGGGAGATACAAACCCAGGGCAACAAAAGTACAGAGAGAGGAAAGTAAGACAGGAAATTATATTAGCAAGCAATTACTTGGAGATGCATAAACTTGCTGGGAATAGCACTCCATTTAGCAGGTGCAAACACTCGGCCAGTTAGGATGTCTCAGAAATGTTTGTACAAGAAATAGTGCTACTATGGACAGGAGGAAGAAATGGATTGGGTCCTTCTCATCTACCATTTCCCATTGGTCCAAGCTTGCACCATTGAAGGTTAACCTCTTTGTGCTTCTGGGTTGCATGATCTGGAATCTTTGATGGCTTCCGTCATGCCAGATTCATGCCCTACAGTGCAGGTTTTTGGGGTTGTGTTTTTTAATCCTATTCTAAAAATGGGAAAAGGAGACAAATTTCAGGTGTGTGACTATGGGGCTAGCTGTGCAAGCTGTGCAGTAGCAACCCTGGGCAGTGCAAGTAGATGCACATGCCAGGTAATGAAGCTTGCCATGGACACTTCTGAATGGAATCAGTCAGCCACTCAGGAAAGGCAAGTGAATGAGAGTTTGGTAGGGATGTTGAGGCAGGGTCAATCACCTACTGCCTGAAGGCCCAATCTGGCCTGCCACCTGTTTCTGTATAACCTGTGAACTAAAAATGGTTTTACACTTTTAAATGGTTGAAAAAAAAAACCTGAAGAAATACTATCTCACGATACAAATTTATGAAATCCCTATATTAATGTCTACCCATCAAGTTTTATCGGAACACAGCCACAGTCATTCATTGCATACCACCTATGTCTGTTTTCAGGCCACATAGTTGAGTAGTTGCTGCAGAGAATACATAGACCACAAAGCATAACATTCACCATCAGGCCCTTTACAGAAAGGGTTTGTCCATCTCTGGAAGCCCATTCTGTGTATCTGAATCAAGAAGCAAAATGCAACATTCTCAGCAAAACTCAACAGGGCTATAATCGCTCAAACATTCTGTTGCAAGCTTCTATAATTTACACACTAATGCCATCAAAATTGTGAATGTAATTGCACTCCCAGGTGCAATCTAAAGAGCTTTCCATAATGTCCGGTGGTCTATTGATGGAGACTCTTACAGAAAAACAAAATAACTTGTATGGTTTTAACCCCAATAGCAATATAGTAACTCTATTCTCAGATGAAAAGCATCTCAGAGCATTATCCTTATATACAACAGGGCAAGAAAGAGAGCAAATATTATTTGTTTATTAAGTTTCTAATGCAAGTCACATGCTTTCAATTTAAAAATCCTAGGTGGGGAAAAAATGTCCACACCCTGGCTTGAGCTTGTCCTTGTATGTGCACTAGCAGGCACACTATTTCTTGTGGTTATGATTTGAGATGAGTTAACGGCCCGGAGTGTGCTAACTTTGTGCCAGGTGAAACGATACACAGCCATGCTAATAATAGGCGCCAATTTCGCTGACAGCTAGAACAGAGCAGCAGTCTTGGCGAATGACTATATTAAGAGCTCTGTTCAAAGAAAAAAGATTTTGAGCATTTAGAAGATATCTTTTCTTTGGGGATTCACTGAGTTCTTTTTATTCTTTCACTCAAAAAGCATGCGCTGAAAGCCTGTTATGTAGTAGGTGCTGGGTGAGATGCTAAGGAGACTTACATAAATAGGACACAGTTCCCATGTTGGCACTTGGGATATCATCAACCAACACTCTGACCGCCATTGCCTGGATGCTGTAAACTCTGCATTCCCTCCCAGAATAGCCCTCTCTGGGGACCTGGGCTCCCAGCAGAACAGTGTCTAACTATTCTTGGCTGCACTTCCCAAGGCGAGCCTGACCTTTCATGGCAGCTGGATAGCATGAGCTGTCGGAGTCATGCAAGCCTCTCCCAGGATGTACGCCCCTGAGCCAAGCATGCGCAGGCCTGCTTTTTTCAGGAGAGGGTGAGCTCAGGCTCCCAGAGCTCCAGGGTACCTCCTCTGCTATGGAGGCACCAGCCTGCCTCTAAGCAGTTGACCTACTGTGTGAGAACAAAGGCTTCTTCTAATCTGTCTAAAACTGGCTTTTCCTTGGGAGCCTTAGAGAACCTTGCGATAAGAAGCTGGAGCTTGGTTTATTTATGTGCTTTCTGCACAGCAAGGGTCTTCCTTTCTGACAGGACTGCCTGGGTATGGGGAGGGGTCTCTATGAAACAGCCACATGATGATACTCTGCCTTCAATAGTGTTCCCAATAGTGATGCCTAAGGAACAGTGATCATCAGAGTAGTGCTGTATGAGGCAGCATGGCAATGCTCTATAATTCCTTTCCACCATTTTGATCATTAAACATGAATCCTTATTTACAGACCTCTGCTCTAAAAGTGTAGGAAAGCTGTATTTCTGGGTGAATTGGAGTAAGAATTCTATCACTTTAATATGCTTCAAAACACTGAAAGCATTTTATCTTACAAAAAAACACAAACAACAAAAAAAAAGTATGGCCACTTTGGGTTTAGTCTCTTTTTCTCTCTCTGTGTGTCTCTCTGTCTCTCTCTGTCTCTCTCTCTCTGTCTCTCTCTCTCTGTCTCTCTCTCTCTCTGTCTCTCTCTCTCTCTCTCTCTCTCTATATATATATATATATATATATATATATAGCCAAAAAAATGTACACAAATTATACAAATTTTAAGAATGGAAAAAACTATTAAAATTGTAATACTCAATATATACCAATAACAAAACATGAATACAAGTCACGTTTGACTTCTGCAATTACAAGTGGTTACCGTCAGCATCCAGACACTTCTGATTATAGCAAACTACTGCTTGAGCAATGTTGACCAAAATGTTCACTTGTATACCTTTTTTGGTATATATATCTTCACTTGTGCCAATTCTCCCAGACAGGGTATACAGGGCATAGCAAACAGAGCTTTGCCATTGTCCATTGATTCCAAGGTGCACATACGAGTAAATCAGAACTCATCTCCTAGTCAATGACTTCATATCATCACTGTCTGTCTGAGTGAAGGCGGGTGTTCCAGATGACCACACAGCTCATGCCAGTCATCAGGGCCCACCCAGCCTCAGGCTGTTTGACATTACATTCTTTCTCTGAGGTTCTTTTGACTGATGTGAAAATTCAGGAAGCAAACCTATGTGAGCACCCCTTACCTGGGACTCCTATTTTTCAAGGAAGGATTTTTCATTCATCCACCTAGTATCCAGGCTGAGACACACACATTGCCTTGCTTTCCCTTTCTACATGGTGGTTTTGTTTTTCAACCTTCTCAGTGAGGTTTCCCAGCTTTGTGTGTGTGTGTGCGTGTGTGTGTGTGCGCAGGGGGGTGGGGGGGGTGGGAGGTGGTGGGACGGGGCTTCCCATTGATATCCTTATGTCTAAAACGACAAGATGGGACAAGGCTACTTGTCTATGAATTTCTGAAAGCTAGAAGAGTGCTTGGTATACGGCGGGCACTCAGTTATTACATTTAATTTATTGTTTTGACCTGAACTTAATCCAGCTCTAATTTTCTATGATTGGTCATTTATAGGTGTCCGGAATAATTTAGGTTAAGCTAGCTCGTTCCTTTAGTTGACTACTGTCCATGGCCTGTTGCACTCAACTCTACTCACCTGTTTCTCTGACTTGTTTGCCTTTCTGTGGTTTGCTGCAGTCCAGCTCACCAGGTCTCTGACTCACACCAGGTGTGGAATATCAGACAAGGCCACCATCTTGATCTAAAATAAAGTGCTTTGAGGAAAACACCCCCTGCTGTTTTGCAAGGAACCTAGTAGTGCTTCCATCACGCAAACTCCTGGCGACAAGGAGGATCCTGAGAAAAATGGGGGCTGTGCCATTCTCTTCCCGCACTGTGTTAAGGGCAAGGCCGTCACAGGAACCTTTAGGAAAAATGGATAAGTAAAAACCTTAAAATATTTAAAACAGATTTGTGTTTTATACCAAGGGGCAGGCTCTAAACTGTAAGACAGAAAAAGCATGTGGCATCAAAATAACAATAGAAGATATCCAAACTTTCCTTAGGTTCCAGTATGGTATAAGTCCTACAGACACGCTAACCTTTCTTCCCTAGCACTAGAAAAAAAACACGCTTTCTTTAGTTGAGTTCCAGAGGAGATAGCCGGCTTCCACATAGGGGACATGTTATATATAAATATGTACATTATTTTAAAAACCAGAATCACAAGTGGTACAAGGTATTCACACGATGGGAAGTGTGCCCACCCTAGGTCTTAACACTTAGTCAGTGGACTAGCGAGTTGTTTTCCTTAGTTTCTTTTCTCTTTGCTGACCTCTATTAGTTGAATTTTATGTGAAACGGTCACATCATGGCATTCCTCCGTATTTACAGGAAACCCAACATCCAGCTTCACTAGGGTCAGTGCACAGAATCAGCTGGAAGAGGATGTGTCATCCATGAGGACCCTGAGAGGAGGCAGCACCTTCACAGTGCACTCAGCTCCAAAAGGGAAAACGGGGTCTTCAGGCAGGAGACAATCAGTGATGGGTGCTGGGCTCATTCCTGGAGGGGGTACAGATTACCTCTGCAGAGGGTCCTGCCTCTGGGTACTAGAAGCTGTGACATTGGGCCTGGGGTAGAGCGGGAAGGCCCCGAATCCCAGAGGACGCTCAGTATGAGAGGTAGACAAGTCCCTGGGGGTCCACAGAGCATCGTTAAATGAACTAGAACAAAGCACTTCTTTGGCTGACAGCCATGCACCAAGGGGCATGACTTGGCACCAGCCCATGCACTAGGTTCCTGCCTCACTCATTCTCTCAGCCCAGCACCAAACTGCACAGCACTGATGAGAGCTGCACGGAAGCAGGGCCATGGTCAAGGTCTGTCTTAATCCTCCCACTTTGCAAAGCTGAGTTGGTCTCAGGGTTTGGGTAGTCTCAGCAGGGGCAGGCTGGGGAACTCTAAGGCAGGCAGCCAGGTCTCTCATTACTTGTGCTGGGCTCTAGAACAATCCTTTAATCCAACCAACAATCCCTGTAACAACAAACACTGATTCTCCTTTTATTTAATTAGAGAACTGTTTTCTCATGAGCACTCTACTTGACTTATGAATATCTATTGTTCAAAATGTAATTGCATATTCAGCACTGCTCAATGGAAGCAGGACCATTTGGGTTTGTACTGCTTGCTTTATATTTTTAAAATCCTTTGCTTAAGTGTATATGATTCATTTCATTACAATGCATAAAATCAAGGCATTCCATGAGGCATTCTATGGGTATGTGTTGTTTTAGATACTTGCTTAGACACATGGAAAAGACTGTGCCAAACCCACCAGAATATAGCCAGGCTGACTCAAGAGCCTTGAAATATAGTATGGTGATCAGACTAAGTCTCCAACATGCCCACAACCTTCAGACATGTACCCAATACAAAATAAATCCATTTTGACTGAATGAAAGATTGAGTCATGCTTTTAAGAATTTAGTAGCATACAACAGCAATCAGATACTTTTTTCCCCCAGCTATCCTGATGTTCTGTAGATACCCGGATACAATTTAGAGAAAACCCTTGCTGGTTTGAGGAAAGTTGTACAGACACTACCATGAAGCCAGGTCATTTCATTGGTCTGCACTGGCCTTCACTGTGACATTGGGGAGTGGAACTGTGAATGTAGGCATGGGTGAGTTCAAATGAAACCATAAAGTCATATTTTGATGTTCAATGTCACCCATTCCTCTTATCCTACTTCCATGATTCCTATCATTGTCCATCATTATCTCCCTGCTGCCCCCACCCTTTGACCAGAAAGGAACTCCTTACTCACTATTCCCCACATATATCCAGGCTATCCTCACCCTTGTCTTTGCCTGTGTTTTTTCTTCCTCATCTCAGTTTCCAAGGCAACAAATACCCAGTAGGCTAAGACTTATTTACAATTGCGACACTGCATTTAATAGACATGAAGTCAAGTGTTGGCCACACCCTAGTAAGATCATCATCTTCTCTTCAAATACGCATTTACTTCATTCAAATATGCATTTACTCTTTATCTCAGCCAGTCAGCAAAAAATATTTACATAGCACTGAGCATGTGCTAGGTTAGGCATTGTTCTAGCACTGGAGACACAGCAGAAAAGAAAAACTAAAATCCTTTTATTCATAAAAGATCCTAAATCCCTTACTGTTTTACTATGAGAAATTCATCTGGTTTCCCATTATACAACAACACTTAAATATACATTAAATTACACAATTAACCTGAAATTACTCAGTTAACAGCCATAAACTACTTGTAGCTGGCATTCTGTTCATAAAGCCTTTTCTAAGGGGAAAGAGTATTTTTAGAACATTCTCCAAAGTTCTAGTTGAATGGTTAACATTGCTTCCCATTGTCTTTAGGATAATTGTAAACATTATCTTTAATCAAAAAACATGTGTTTATTTAAAATACTGAAGTTTGAATAATTTTGACCATTCAATATTTAACATAAAGTTGCCTTGTTAGCTTTTTAATATGACATGGATACAGAGGAGTACACAAAACATAATGGTGCAGTTCAGCGACTCACACAAGGAATTTCTCAAAGCAAACACCCACATTACCACCACCCAGATCTCAAGAAAGAACAGTACCCATACCCTCAGAAGTACTGCTTATATCTTTTATCAGTCAAAACACCCACCCTCTTACCCAAAGTTAACCATGATCCTAATTTCGAACATTCTTGCTAAATTTTGAACTTCATATAAATGGAATTTAAAACTCAAGTGATCTTTCATGTCTGGCTTCTTTCTTTTACTCAACATGGTGTTTGTGAGATCTGTCCACATCGTATGTGGCTGTCTAGCATGCCATTGTATGGCTATACCACAGCTGGTTTATCTATTGTGGACTAAAAAGGGGTTCTGTAGTAAAACTGACAAGTCCAGTGACTGAAACTAACCTCACAGGGTAACCTGATCATAAATTCCTAACTGGGCAGGTCATGGTAAGTAGTCATGCTTCATGCAGATAACTCTTTTGCTAAAAGGCTTAAGCAAGCCATGTCTTGTTGTTCTTGTGCATCTAGATTAAGACAACTTGGAAATGCTAGAAGTAATCCTCTTTTCCAGACCCCTGAAAGGTGTAACCATCCTCAAGGGAGAGCGTAATCTCGTTAACCATCTTGTCATGTAATCTTCCTTACATTCCCTCTTGAATTCTAAAGGCAAACTGCAAATGTATCATTCTCTGGAGCACTTGAGACTTTGCTTCCTGGCATTGTCCTCAGTTTTGGCTCAAATAAACTCATAAAAATTCTCGACAGGTTTGGACATTCTAATGTCAACACTATCCTGCTTTTAATAAAAATGTTCTGCTTCACCCAACACTAATCATATAGAATTTGTCCCTCAAATTCAAAATCTACATGAAGACCAGTTTTAATTATTTTACTTACATTCTGATTTCTTGATTACTTCAATCAAGTGACAAACCTCTTGATCCTGATATGTCAGTTACGCTTCTGTGCTTAGGCTGGTCTCATGAAAATGCTATGTGTCTTGTTTTTAATTAAATTTATTAGGGTGACATTGGTTAGTAAAATTATATAGGTTTCAAGTATACAATTCTATAATACATCATCTACATATTGTATTGTGTTCACCACCCAGACTCAGTTCTCCTTCTGTCACCATATATTTGACCCCCTTTACCCTCTTCTACGATATTCTTTCCCATTCTACTCTCTGGTAACCACTAAACTGTTATCTGTGTCTGTGAATTTTTGCTTGTTTGTTTGTTGCTTTCGGTTTTATATCCCACATATGAGTGAAATCATGTTTCTCAACTTTTCCCATCTGACTTCATTCACTTAGCATGATAATCTCAATTTTCATCCATGTTGTCTCAAATGGCAGTATTTCATCTTTTCTATGGCCATGTAATATTTAATTGTATATATTTATCACATCTTTTTTATCCAATCATCTATCAAAGGACACTTTGCTTATTTCATGGCTACCATGAATAATGCTGCAATGGACATAGGGGTACATATAGTTTACAGATACATGTTTTCAGATTTTGGGATAGATACCCATGAGAGTGTTGCTGGGTTGTATGGTAATTCTATTCTTAATTTTTAAGGAACCTCCATATTGTTTCCCATAGTGGCTGTACCAATTTACATTCCTACCAATAGTGTATGAGGGTTTTTTTTTCTCTACAACCTCTCCAACACTTGTTATTACTTGTCTTGTTGATAATAGCTATTCTAACAGGCCTGTGTCTTTATTTTAACTACATTCTCTTCATCACCTCATCCCACACTTCTCAAAAGTCTCTTCTCATGCCACAATAAATAGTTAAGATTGATATATGCTTCCACCTGAAAAGGGATCCCATTTTTGGTTTCCAAACATCATCTATTCTCAAATTCTGTTTCAGAGACCTCCTGCTCTTGTTGAGTGGCTGATTATTAATCTTGTAGATGTGCTATCTTTTCATAATATTAAGTCTTCAGATGAGCTTTTGTTAGATGGCTATTTGCCTGGCTAGCACTAGCAGAAGGCAAAGCAATGTCAACCTCAATCAGCTCATGATCAAACACAGGATGGTCATTAACCAGCCATACCTACAAAGGTCACAGGAGTAAATATGACATCTGCTGACCAAGAAGTTAGTCATTACTTCATGGCGTCATTTTTATAAAGCACCCTGAGGAGAGATCCCTAGCAGAACTCTGTTCCAAAATCAGCTGTGCTTTTCTTGAACAGTTAGTCAGTTTGTATCCTTAGAAGATAAAAAATGTTCAAATATGGTTTTCAGAATATTCAGAGCCATATTTGTGACCTATACAGATGACTTCTAAGGCTGTACTTTTCACCTCACCCTGCCTAAACCCTAACCCCAGTTTTATTTTCTGTCTCCTCTTTTGCCCTACTTTTTGCCTCCAGTATTGTGTGACAGCGTTACTTGAAATGATGTCTGAAACAAGGTAGAGTATACAGACAATAAGAAATGAATTACTTCTCTTACTGGTTTGGCTACTGAATGTGCTTTTGATTCAGAAGCACCACCATTTTGATCAGTATGCACAAGTGAGGAATGGAGAAGTCACATTCTATTTTCGAATTTATCATGGTCTTTTGAGTTTAAAAGATGCCATTATTATTTCCTAAATTTATCACAATCTTTAAAGTTTTAAAATTCCACTTTTCTCCTTTTAGGGATAACTTAGGAGAAAAGTTACTGAAAACCATTTTTTTTTCTAGGTACATTTTACAGCTTTTGCTTATCATTCCATATTATTACTCAATACAGAAAGATCTCTAAGATATTCTATTTTACAAGGTAGGAAAAATAGGACCCTATGTTTCTATTGCCTTTAATAAACATAAAGTACCTCTAGAGAGACACACAAGTAACTAATAACAGCAGTTACCTGTTTCAGGGTTGGTAATTTCATAAACAGAGAACAGAGAAGGGAGAAAGGTTTCATTGAATTCCTTTTTAAACTTATTGGGTTTTGACACAAGTTAATATGTTACAAACTCAAAAACTCAAATAAACAACACAAAAAGAAAAATCATACTTAAAAAGTCCTCAAAATGAAAGCACCTCTACTCCAATAAAACTAAAACAATTATCATAAAACAGCCCATTTTTATATAGCAGTATTTTTTTATATACTAACAATAATGAGAGTTGAGAAGCAAACCAGGTGCAATCATGTCAACATGCCAAAAATCTAAAAGTAAATTAAAAAAATAGATTTTTTTTTTTTTTATCATGATCTTCAAAATGAAGAGAACAAACTCTTGCCGCTTGTCATGATGGAGTGAGACTGGGCTGATCTGTCACTATAAGCACTAGAAAACTGGCAAAAATACATGAAACATTTTTCAAACATTAGGCCACAGGAAAAATAAGGACATGATCCTTGAGGTTAGAAAACTAATGAAGGCAGCCCTAGAATCACCACAGCTTTTTGCCCAGAAGCACATTCCAGGCGACAGTGTGGGGAGAGAAACCTAAGTGTATTATGGCTTCAAACTGAGGTAAGGAACCATCAGAGTTCAGGGAGGCTGAGGCAGCTGGAATTTGTGGAGAATTCTGGAAAGGAGGAAGTTATGCAGAGAAATAGCTCCCGAGGTTTACATTAGGGTTTCAAGTCTTTTGTTGAATTCTAAGCCATTCATGTGGAGGGTGAAAATCCATGAGGCTGGGCAGAAAAAAAATGGAGATCTCAGAAAGTTGAGAGGTTTCAGTTCTGGTGAACCTGTGGAGAGAGTCCTGAGTGAATGCTCAGGGCATTCAATAGAGACCCAAGAAGGGTGACGTTACAGGAGTAGGACTAAACTAGCCTCTGGAGGAAATGCTACTCTAGCCCAGCCCTCTCCAATGAAACTTACTTCTGTCATGAATATGTTTTGCATTTATGTTGTGTTTTACAGGCACTACAAGCCATATGTGGTTTTTGAGTGCTCAAAGTGTGGCTGGTGTGACTGAGGAAATTAATTTTTAATTATATCTAATGCCAACTAACTTAAATTGTATTTAATGCTAACTAAATTTAAATAACCACATGTGGCTAACAGCTACCTGTTGGCCACAGCTTTAGACTCACTATGGCAACATTAAAAAGCTTGAAAACAAGCTTCAAAAGGATCAAGCTAATTCTAAAGTAACTTAACTGCTTCTGAGAATAAAGCCCAATACTCTTTTTAAAAAAAAACAAAAAAAAACAACCACAACAACAGGATTCTCTTTTGTATGAACCATGGCTTACCTCATGACAAACAGTAGACTGTGGAAGGGACAGTGTTTGACCTCTAAGGCTAGATCTGAAGGGTACTGGCACTTCAGTCTCTTGAACCTTTCTCTCTGAGAGAAACCAGTTGAAATGTTGGGGAAACCCTCCACTAGCCACCACCAACTTGCCAGTCACATGAGTGAACTATGTTAAAAAGAGATTCTCCTACCCCAGGTACATGGTCAAATGACTGGAACACCAGTGATATCCAATCACAACGTTAAGAAAAAGCCTGAATCTGAACCATGCAGTCAAGCCACTCCTGAATTCCTGGTTCACAGAAATCATTAGGGGTATAAAAAAAACATAGTATTGGTGTTTTAAGCCACCATGTGTTGTAATTTTTTAAAAACACAGTATTAGTTAACTAACACAATTAGGAATTATTTTATCCTAATAAATTCAACAGCCTGAATTTAAAAATACAAATTCTTTCAAAGATACAAATTATTGGGCCGGCCGAGTGGCGCATTGGTTAAGAGCTGGTTTTGGGATGCCAGCGGTCCCGGTTCAGATCCCACATACGAGGGCCAGTGACACTGCCCTCTACAGCTAACAACAGCTCCACCTGGAGCTGGGCTGTGAGAGCCCCGGTGACGGTGTGGGCTGCAGCCCCTGCTGCAGTGGGCTGCCATAGGCTACAGTGAGCAGCCGGCAGCCAGCGTGAGGGGCTGGCAGCCAGCGTGAGCTGCCAATAGCCGCGGTGAGCGACCATCCAGAGGCCGGCGACCGATCTGCCTCATCTGGGAAGAGCGCAATGACGATACCAACATGGGCCAGTGAAGTAACATCCTCCACAACTAGACTGAAGAACAAAAAGACAGCAACTTGTCTGTTCCCTTTCCCTGGTTCCCCATTGCAGTTCCCCTCCCCCAATTCCCCAATTTTTTTTTAAAAAAGTCTTTTAAAAAAAAAGACAAATTATTAACAATGATACAAGAAGAAATAGATTGTCTGAACAGACTGATATCTATGAAAGAATTTGAATTTGCAATTAAAATGAAAGAAATTTCAGGTTCTTATGACTTACTTCACTGGCATAGTCTATCAGTTTCAAAATAAAATATTATACCAATTTCACACAAACTCTTTCAGAAAATGGAGGAGGAAAATACTCTTCCAAACTCATTCGTAAGGACAGAATAATTCGAATACCATATCCAATAAAGACAGTAAAAGGGAAGAGAGCTCTCACGAACATAAATTCAAATATCCTTAAGAAAGTATTAACAAGTAGAGTCAAGTTATATATAGAATAATGTATCATTACCAAGTGAATTTTTCTCTGAAATGCAAAGTTGGATTAACATTCAAAGATCAAGTAATGGAAAATGTTCTGGAATTTGATAGTGGTGATGACTGCACAACCTAGTTACCATACTAACAACCACTGAACTGCATACTTCAAAATGATTAACTTTATGGTATATGAATTATATCTCAATGCAACTATTATAAAAGTGACAATTAGTGTAAATCACCAGGTAAACAGAAAAAGAAAGAAAATTCGTGTATCTACCTTAAAAAATAAACATGAAGCATTGAACAAAATTCATCTCCCATTCATGATAAAAACTCACAGAAAACTACAATTCCAGGTCAGCCTGATAAAGAAAATCTAAGAAAAGAAACTACAGATAACATCATACTTGACACTTGACGGTGAAATGCTGAATGCTTTGTCTTTAAGATCAAGAACAAGACAAGAATATCCACTCTCACCATTTCCATTCATTATTGTAATAGAGATCATAGACAAGGCAAGAAAAATAAATAAAAGGAAGAAGTAAAACTGTCTTTATTCACAGACAACCTAATGGTCTATATAGAAAGTCCTAAAAAAAAAAAAAATCTACAAGAAAAGGCTACTACAAGTAATAAGTGACTTTAACAATTATGCAAAATACAAAGTAAATTCACAAAAATCTATGTACTTATATATATTGGCTGACAACTGAAAATCAAAATTGAAAAGTATAACAATTCCATTTATAACAGCAGAGATATCCACTTTCAGTCAAGATGAAATATCAGGAATGTGATGTATTTTATGCATATTCCTGAAACAATTAAAAAATGGACAGAATATATGAAATGAAAGTTTCCAAAATACTAGACATCACATAAAGAAGAAAAGTGATTCCTGAGTGATAGAAAACAAACTAGGTGATCACCACAATCATTTCTTTTTACTGCCATGAGAGAGTTTCCAAGCTGTGGCAAAGGGAGGAGGAACCCAGGCAGAGCCTGGTGCACTCCCTGAGTTCAGGAGATGGAGGTAAGAACCTAGGAAAACCAAGGCAGACAGAATTTGCAGGACAGCGTATTGGAGAGGAGATGGGTATACAGAGAGAAAATATGGGGTTTCTGCAGAGGGTCTCCCTTAAGTACAGAGTAGAATACTGGTCAGTGCATGCATATGAGAAAACTACCAGAACCCAGGAAAGAGGCATGTAAAAAATTAGAGGTAATAGTTCCCAGCATTCAAACAGGTCTAGAAATTGTGTCAGTTCCCATCTACATGAATTGAAAACCCCATGGTTTCAGGGGCAGTGGGTAGATGCCCAATGGGTCTTGTCTCAGTAGTGCCTTTAGTTTTCTCTGAAAGCGATACTCTAAATCTGAAACCAATACTCTAAAGGATCAAACTGTTTCCAAGTAATGTAATTGTATCCCAGTACAAAGCTTAAGAATATTTATAGGAACACATAAACATCCAGCTCTAACAAGGGAAATTTTACAGTATTTGAAAGTCAACAAGAAATTACCAGGCACAATGTAATGGAGTGCTATCCAGCTGTGAGAAACACTCAGTTAATATACTTATTGGTGAAAAACTGAATGTTTTTTTCTTCCCAATCAGGAACAAGACAGGGATACCCACCTCTCCCCCACATACACACCACTGTTATTCAACATAGTATTGGAAGTCCTAGCCAGAGTAATCAGGCAAGAGAAAGAAATAAAAGGCATCTGAATTGGGATTGAAGAAGTTGAATTGTCACTTTTTGCAGATGACATGATTCTTTATATAAAAGAGCCTGAAGGACCAGCCGAGTAGCGTGGTGGTTAAGCACTGGCTTAGGAAGCCAGCGGCCCCAGTTTGGGTCCCACATATGAGGGCCAGTGACACTGCCCTCAAAAATAAATAAATAAATAAATAAATAAATAAATAAATAAATAAATAAAATAGCCTGAAGACTCCACCCAAAAGCTATTAGAAATAATAAATGAATACAGTAAAGTCGTTGGCTCTGAAATCTACATACAAAAGTCCATTGCATTCCTATATATTATAAACGAGACTTCAGAAAAAGAAATGAAAAAAACAATTCCACGTGTAATTTCAATAAAAAGAAAAAATACCTAGGAATAAACTTAACAAAGGATGTGAAGGACCTATACACTGAAAACTATGACATTATTAAAAGGAATTAAAGAAGACACAAAGAAATGGAAAAATACTCCATGTTCATGGATTAAAAGAATCAACGTAATTAAAATGGCCATGTTACCCAAAGCAATGTATGGATTTAAAGCAATCCCCATCAAAATCTCAACAGCACTTTTTAAAGAAATAGAACAAAATATCATGAGATTTCTATGAATTCATGAAAGACCGTGAATAGCCAAAGCAATCTTGAGAAAAAAGAACAAGGCCAGAAATACCACACTCATTGACTACAAATTATACTACAAATCAACAATAATCAAAACAGCATGATATTGGCAGAAAAACAGACAACAAACCAACAGAATAGAATTGAGAACCCAGAAACACACCCACATGTATATGGGTAGATAATTTTTGACAAAGGAGCCAAAAATATACAATGGAGAAAAGAAAGCCTCTTCAACAAATGGTGCTGGGAAAATTCGAAAGTCATATGCAAAAGAATGAAATTAGACTTCTATCTGTTACCATGTACCAAAATTAACTCTAAATGCATATAAGACCTGAAACAATATATTGCATAGAAGAAAGCATAGGTATTATATTTATGGACCTTGGTCTTAGAGAGAGTTTTTTGAATTTGACCTAAAAGGCAATGGGAGTAATAAAAAATAAACGAATGAGACTATATCAAACTAAAAAGCTTCAGCACAGCAAAAGAAATCATCGACAAAACAAAGAGTAAACCAACTGAATGGGAGAAGATATTTGCAAACAACACCCCTGATAAAAGGCTAATATCCAAAATGTATAAAGAAGTCATACAACTCAACAACAACAAAAATGAACAATCCACTTAAAAATTGGTCAGAGGACCTGAGCAGACACTTCTCCCAAGAAAACATACAAATGGCCAACAGACATATAAAAAGGTGCTCAACTTCACTAGCTATTAGGGAAATGCAAATCAAAACCACAAGTGATACCACCTCATACCTGCTAGAATGGCTATTATCAATAAGATAAGTAATAACAAGTGTTGAGAGGCTGGGGAAAGTCTGATATGCTATTGATAGGAATATAAATTGGTACAGCGACTATGGAAAACAGTATGGAGGTTCCTCAAAAAATTAAGAATAGAAGTACCATTTGACCTAGCAATCCCTAGTCTAGATATCTACCTGAAAAATGTGAAAACACTTATTCATAATGATATGTGTACCCCTATGATCATTGCAGCACTATTCATGGTGGCCAAGACCTGGGAACAACCAAAGTGTCCTTTGATAGGTGATTGGATAAAGAAGATGCGGTACATACAAGTACGTACACTGGAATATTACTCAGTCCTAAGAAAAAATGAAACACTGCCATTTGCGATGACATGGATGGATCTTGAGATTATTATGCTAAGCAAAATAAGTCAGACAGAAAAAGTTGAGAACCATATCATTTCACTTATATGTGGGATATAAAACTGAAGGCAACAAAGGAACAAGACAAACAAAGCAAAAACTCACAAACACACAACAGTTTAGTGGTTACCAGAGTGTAAGGGGGCAGAGGGTGCGGTAGGAGAGAATAAAGGGGTCAAATATATGGCGATGGAAGGGGAACTGACTCTGGGTGGTGAACACACAATGCAATATGTAGATGATGTATTATAGAATTGTACACTTAAAACCTATATAATTTTACTAACCAATGTCACCCCAATAAATTTAATAAAGAGAAAAGAAAAGATAAACACAGTGAAAAAAAAATTGAACATAAGGAAGATCTCTTAAACTAACATGAAGTAATTTCCAGGACATCTTCTTAAAGGAAAAAGTTAAAAGCCCACAAAAATGATCTATAGCATGTTACACTTAGCGCAAGAAAAGAAGTAAGATGACACACCAGTGTCTGCCCATTTGCCTAATGATGATTCTCTATTTTCTTTATTCCTGAAGAAGGAATTCAGGAAACAAATTAGAAACTGAAGAGATTGGTTCCCTACAGGGGTGTACGGGAAAGGGGTGAGAATAAGAGATCAGGAATTAGGGTAGCTGGGGTGAAAAAGGAGGGACACTTCCTCGACTATAATTTTTGATATAACTCTGACTCTTTGAACCATAGTAATATTTTATATATCTTGTACATACCCCCAAATTAAACAAATAGTTAAAAGCAATCAGGACATGAAGGTGATTCCACATGGAATACAAACACTAGCAAGTGAACCTAACTGTATTAAAAATTAATAACATCACCACACTGAAGGGTACAGGAAGAAAAGAACTATCCAAAATCACTTTGGAAAATGGTACCCTGGACCGACACTGCAAGGCTAAAGACAAAAATAACTGTACATAAAAACTGTAATGTAGATAGTAAAAGGTTTACTTTCGCTTTAAACAGGGGTAATCTCTAGTAATTCTGAAACTAATTTATGTTTATATTAGACTTGAACAAAAAAAAGTTAATTGTAGATAATGATAGCTAGGGTTTCTCAGTGTTAGGGAAAGAATTTATAAATAATGAAAAAAGGAAGCCTAAAATCAACGCCATGTTACTGGATTAGAATCAGAGATAGTAGTATTAAATCATGGTTTTTAACATATGTCCATATAGATACAAAAATATAGATATGTGTAGATGTATGGATTAGTATGCATACATAAAATAACTAGCTCAGGTTACCTGCTTTGAGGGTCAGAGCAATGACACCCCAATAACAATGAGACTACCCGACACCGAGTTATTGATCTCTAAACACTGTATTCAAATAAAAGAAACCTGAATTCCTTGGACAAGTGATTCATTTCAGGGCTGGGACACCATAAATATAAAGTGTGATAGAAACATCATATGGTGCCAAAAAATAAGAAAATGCTCACAAAGTCGGGGGGGGGGGTTAGTTTTGATAAAAGAACACACAGGACCCCCCCTAAAGGAGCTCTTAATGGCCCAAACTGGAAATGGCCCAAACAAAATTGGATTTGAGCTCAAGATAAACATCTACTAATCTATCAGAAAAATCATAATTTGGAATACTTTTAACACATGAAAAATTTCCGGCACACTCCTTTGCAATTATCTCTGCCATCCCTGGCCCAAGACAACCACAGATGAGCTTTCTGTCACTCTCAATTAGTTTGGCTTTTCCCGGAATTTTATGTTATATTACTCTAAAAGCTTTCTGACCTACACTGTAAAGTCAATCAACAAACTCCAAAGAAATAGTACAAATGTTTTCATGCTCTTTTTTATGTTCTATCAAAACATATTATCTAGATGTCAAGCTGGGCTTCATTTGAAAGTCGATTCTCCCTGAATTAGGAAGGGTCCAGGAAGAAAAACAGAACATCCGTCATGGTGTTCATTAGATGCAATTGAATCTTGGAAATATTAGCCACTGCTCGCCCTAGGGCTGGAGGACAATAGAAGAGCCAGACTGAAATCCAGTCCATGGTGGGAGTTGCCTTGGAGAGCCGGGCCTGTAGAAATGGAGAAAGATTCTCCCTTCTCCCACCTTCAGTCTCTCCTCTGCCTCCTGTTGACAGACGGTAGCCGGAAGCAGGTGGCAGAGGAGCCTGGGAATGGCAGTTTGGCAGGATCATCCCCTGCAGTGCTGGGTGAAGCAGAAGAAAGCCAGGAAATGGATGGGAGGGCAAACAGGCAAACGAACAGCCCACTCCCAACTTAAGATGCTTCTTTACTTTCCATTGTGGAAAATAGAGGGGAAGTGTGCTGATGTGAGGTTGAAGTTCTAAATATTTTATCTTGACGTTCTTGGGCAAGGTGAGTGGGGACAAATCATTTCGTTTCAAAACACCTCCTAGGGGTGTTTTATAGAATAATGAATATACGCCAAGAACTTATCGCAGAACCAGTGCCAGATGAACACCGAGTAATGCCTGTGCTTCCAATCTTACCTTGGAGGGTCATTCCATTTTGTGTAGAAAACGAAGTAAATCGTGAGTGCGAAGAGAACAAATATTTTAACATCTGAACATTCCTCTTTGTAAAATTAAATAAAGCAGAGAGACTGGCAGAACCACAGCAGAGGCATTTATCTTTTCGAAATGCTGAAGTATCTCTAAGCAAATAATAAACCAGAAAAAAGCAAACATTCATTTTCCTGCCATTTTGGGGTGTGATCCTAATTCTTTCAGTTCAGCATATTTATGACCAGCTTGCCTTCTTTCCTACATTCTCCCAATTCCTCGGTCCTTGTCAGATGCTGTCCTCTCACACATGTTGTTCTTTCTTAATCAAGTAATAGCGACACAGTCTGTCCTCTCTGCAGAGTAATTATGTTAGCCTGTTGTTATTGATTTTGCTGCCAAGGTCTGAGGATCTGCGAATGCTCGGCTGTGGGAGTGGTGAGGACCAGGGGAGGGAAAAGCATGTTCTTATAATTTTCCCAGAAACCAGATGTTTTCTTTAACTCTTACATCTTTAAAATAGTTTCTCTTGAGGGGGGAAAGAAAAAAAGGATTAGAACAAGTTTCAGATGCCAACTCTTATTTTCTCAGCATACCACCAGTACACACCCAAATAACTGAGTGTGGAGAATGCCTGCTTACAGGCACCTGTGTATCTGTTACTCATTTGATAAGCTACACATATAATTCAAGTAAAACCGGTTTCTTAAGTAAACCACATTCTTCCCATTTTCCAGTGGTTCTGTTTCGATTGCCATTGCTTGATTAAGACACCACCCCAAATTAAGTGGGGTCAAGCCACAACAGTTTTATCATCTCACAAATTTTGTGGATGAAGAATTTGAGTAAGACTCACCTGGGGCTATCACTGAGAATATAGCCTCTCCAAGCATGGCAGTTTTCGGGTAGCTGGTTTCTTCCAGAATGAATGTTCAAAGAGAGCCAGGGGCATGCTGAGTGGCCTTTAATGACCTGCTTCCGAAGCCCTAGAACCTCAGGCCCATCGTACCCTGTTACCGTGGTTTTCAAGCACAGGCAATTTTTCCCCACACAGAATGTTTGGCAATGTCTGAACATACTTTTGGTTTGCACAGCAGGGGGTGGGGGGTATACTAGCATCTAGTGGCTCAAGCTCAGGGATGCTGCTAAATATTCTACAATGCACAGAGTAGCCCCCCACAGCAAAGAATTTGTGGCCCCAAACCTCAGTAGCACTGAGGTTAAGATACCCTGCTCCATTGGTTGAGGCAGCCATAGCCTGCAGATGCAGATTTAAGGTGAGGGAACATGGATCCTCATTCTTTTTTTTTTTTTTTTTTTTTTTTAGCTGAGCCATCCTGCCACTCGTTGGCAACTCAGCAGCTGCTTAGCTCAGGCCGGGAATCAAACCAGCAACCCTGTTGCTCAGAGCTCGCACTCTTGAGCGAGCTCTTAACCAACTGAGCCACTCGGCCAGCCCCATGGAGCATCAAAAAATTCGTAGACAGTTTTAAGAACTGCCACAAAGTCCTTAATTTACTTTTTTCCTAATTCAAAGACCAAGTCTTCTCTCAATTTGATCCATAGGAGGTGAATTTTAAAGCAGAGAAAGAAGAAAGCTGTAATGGCTTCAGAGCCATGTAAATTCCCAGATCAAGTCATAGAACTGAACGGGAAGAAGCCGAGGCTCAGAAAGCAGTTGTATAATTTGACATCCCAAGCCATTATTTGCTCTTGATACTCAGATTTTGACTTCTTTTTATTCATTCCAATGTTGTCCAACTTTAATGAACGTTATTTGGAGATGTCAGTGTGATTATATTTAAGCATAATTTGCAAACTGGCCTGCCTGAAATCGAGAGCACATTTTTAAGCTCCCGAGATCCAGGGGAGGAAAAGAGTATCACTGGATGACAAGGGAGGATGCTCTGTGCCCAGGGGAGGCGTCTCCCAGACTTCAGCAAGCCGGGGAGCTGTGGAAACTTTTCTCTCTTCATGCTGAAAAATGGCTGGTTCTGCAAGACTAGAGCCTCCCTTGAGATTGTTCCCTAACACCAGGATAACGTGTAGCCGCAGCAATTGGAGGTAGCAGATGTCATGGAGAAAGCTGACTGATTTTATATAATGGGAACTGGAATTTTTAAAAAGCTAATGTCATCAAAAGCTTTTCTTTTTACTTGTTATCCTTTTAACTCTTTTCCAAAAATGTGTCCTCATATTCCTATATTTGTTCTAACAGTCTTTCCTACTGTCTTCAGATAAAGCACCTGATTTCTTATTTTCTTCAGTTGGTAAAAGAAGGAAGTGATCTGGTTTCATTCCCATATTCATCAGATATTTCTGGAGTAGCTCCTAAATTCCAGGTTCTATACCAAGTATTAAAAAGCGTGATAGTGAAGAGACAGCCCAAAGCTAGCAGACAGAAACCCTTGAGGCCACCTGTCCCCATGTGGTCTAGTGGGGGATAAACCCAACTGATATTTACATTTCATATATATTATGTCTACATGTTATATATCTATAAATATATAATAATAAAGGTGATAAACAAGGGAAGATCTATCTATTCTTACAGCATCTAGAAGACTTCTTGGAGTCAGCAGCATCAAATTCAGAGTGAGTTAGATTAAAACAAAATGGTTGGGGTGGGGTGGGGTGGGGCGGCCGAGTGGCGCATTGGTTAAGAGCTGGTTTTGGGATGCCAGCGGCCCCGGTTCGGATCCCACGTATGAGGGCCAGTGACACTGCCCTCCACAGCTAACAACAGCTCCACCTGGAGCTGGGCTGTGCGAGCCCCGGCAAAGGTGTAGCCTGCAGCCCCTGCTGCAGTGGGCTGCCATAGGCTACAGTGAGTGGCCAGCAGCCAGCGTGAACGGCTGGCAGCCAGGGCAAGCTGCTAATAGCCGTGGTGAGCGACCATCCAGAGGCCGGCGACCGATCTGCCTCATCCGAGAAGAACACAATGACGATACCAACATGGGCCAGTGAAACAACATCCTCCGCAACTAGACTGAAGAACAAAAATAAAAGACAGCAACTTGTTTGTTCCCCTTCCCCGATTCCCCAATAAAATCTTAAAAAAATAAAAAATGGTTGGGGGTGAAGTGAGGAGAGGGAGTTTTCCAAGCCAAGAGCGGGTGAAGACCTCTTCGCAGTTTCAACATTGCTCCTGTTGTTTTTATTTTTTATTTTTTGCTTGTTTTTTTGGGGTTCTTAAAATGTGTCATTGGATTCTCTACCTGCCTGTGTGAGGATTTAAGAATGGTAAAGACAAATTCTTAAATCTTTCTACAAAGTGGTAAGTGATGTGAGTATTAACTCTACAAATCTCTTTTTCTTCACGTGGAAGTGTGCTATATCAATATCATGTCCCTTTCACTTGTTTTGCACTATTTATACAACCCAGGAAAAAGTTTGTTTTAACCCTCTTTATTTCCAGTGATTTTTTTTATTTTTTATTTCAAATCAACCTAACACTCACCAACAGTCTAAGATGTGCCTTTCACCAAGCATCCTGAAGCAGATCCTGTGCCATAAACAGTCTGAGTTATCCATCACTTCGGACAGATTAATAGGCATTTGCAGCAGAAAACCCACAAAGCTGTTTTACTCTTCATCTCTGGGTAATCTACTGAACAGCACATTTGTTAATAATGTGAGCAATGAAAAGTTTGCTAATTGTCTTCACTTTTCAAACACTGCCTGATGGAACAGGGTTTTGTTTTCCTGCACAGCTCAATCACAGCCATACAGAAAAAAATGATTCTCTAACTTTTTGCCTTATGCAATAAAATGCTGCAAACTAGCTTGTTTGTAATTCTTGTTATACAGAGACTGCCCTCCAAAGCACAGGGCATCAATGTCCTGTGGATCATTATAAAAGAAGAGAAGGTTAAAATGAGAAGAGAAGATACCATTTGGCTCTAAAAATACAATCAGGGCTTTCAAAAAAAGACCTCTCATCAGCCCAGCAAGTAGAGTGAGAATCAGTAGCCACCCAGAGAGAAACATCCTCCCTCTGTAATATCCTCCTTCTATAATAACTCTAGATTTTTTACCAAGTATCTGGGCCACCTGGCCTAGCCCAGTGCTATTCCTCTTCACTCCATTCCATAGTTTGTTGCAGATCAGAGCCTTTGATCTGAGCCCTGAGCTCCTACTCATTCTCTACATCTTACTCCCACCCTAATTTTTATTTTGATCTTCCTGACTTCTGGTATCATTTTTTTGGTTCCTATTTTTGCCTTACTTCAAGCTTTCAAGTTGATATATTTTAATGTCATCATAGTTATAGATTTGGTTTAATCAATATCAAATTTGTGGTTCTTGGTTTCAAACCACGTGGCCTCAGGCTACTTAGAGGAGTCATTATTTGACACTCCCCTTCCCGCCCCCCCAGGACTGCTTTTCCTAAGACTGTCCCCAACAAGGCTTAATGTGTGTCATGCGGACCCAAAAGTGAAAATATTTCTGGAAACAGTAAAATGCACTGGTTAAGACTGTAAAATCTACACTCAGATAAACCTGAATTTAAATATCAGCTCCATCAATGATGAGTTATGCAACATTTATAAGTTTAGTTTTAATTCTTTAGGTTTAATCCCTTCATAAAATATTCATATTAATAGTATTTGCCTCCTGGGTTTATAAGAACTTAGATGATTAACCTATAGGCTAATAAATATCATTATTAATGTTATTATTATTATAGTACTTATAAACAATAATGAATTATAAAAAAGTACTTTAAAAATGATCTTATGTTTTTTTAAGATCCCCATAATAATTATCACATACCTCCTACAGGGTGCAATTCACTAAACACAAGTAGATTGGTTTGATACGTTCCTAGCGCAGTAGTGAGGTCATTTCCAACTGGGAAAATAATCTTCGGTGCTGACACAAAATGTGGACATTAAGTTTTTATGTGAAGTGAAAGAATCCCATTATGTAACAACTGAGCTTCATAAACATATCATTGAAGCTGCAAATAAGGAAATCATCCTCTAGTTAAAAACTCAGACACGTTGTCTTCCCTTCACAACTATGCACCTTCCCCTAAAAGAGAGAGCCTCAAACTTCAATTTGCATCACGATAACCTAAGATTCCCAGAACTGGCCCCCAGATGGGTATGTGTCTCATGAGCCAGGAATCTGCATGTTTTAACCTTTTTTTTTTTTTCCTGAGCCATCCTGCCACCTGCTGAGCGGCAACTCAGCTCTGGCTGGGCATCAAACTGCTGCTGCTCAGATCTCAGCTCACACTCTTGAGCGAGCTCTTAACCAACGGAGCCACTCGGCCGGCCCAGGAATCTGAATTTTTAATAAACACCCTGTATCATTCTTATCATGGTGCTGCCCAGACCTCAAACTTGAGGACAATTACTCTAAATACAAAAGGCTAGAAAAACAAAGTAAAAAATCACTTAAAAAAAAATTGAGATATATTTGACCTAAAATATTATATTAGTTTCAGGTGTAAAACATAATGATTTAACATTTGTATGTATTGTGAAACTATCACCACAGTAAGTCTAGTTAACATCCATCATGACACCTAATTACAAATTCTTTTCTTCATGAGAACTTTTAAGATCTAGTCTTAGCAACTTTCAAATATACACTGAAGTTTTATTAACTAAAGTCACCATGTTGTACATTACATCCCATAATTTATTTTATAACTGGAAGTTTGTATCTTTTGACCCCCTTCATACATTTCGATCACCCCTTCCCCCACCTGTGCCAACCAATCAACCACCAATCTGTTCTCTATATATATGGGTTCAGTTTTCCAAAAAAAACTGTTTGATCATTAAGTTTTGCAACTGAATTCTCTTGTTAATTCCTGAAATCTTTCTATTTCTCTCTTGTCCATGTCGATAAGCTAAAGGGTTCGCTATGGTAGAAAGAAGTATTTTGTTGCTTCCTGAATTTTTTTAATTGAAAAAAGCTACTCTTAACTCATAATATTGCTATGAGCTCCTTGGACTTGTTTCATATCTAAGTCTTGGGTCAGAATGTCTATCCCTGTCATAAACAAGGCCCACATCTTTTCCCATGAGTGACGTTTCTTACTGTTCTCTTATATCCCAATTGCATATCTCAAACCCCCTCCCCAGAACCAGGTTATTATAACTCAGCACCATTCTCCATGCAATTAGCTTCTCTATGTAAAAACTTGAAAACATTGTGTCTCTGCAAATTCAGGGAGAAGTATTCTGCTTGGGCAGCAAGTAGATTTCAAGTAGAAAAAAATGAGCAAGAGGTTACTCTGTGAGCACAGCCATATTTTTAACTTAATTCATTTGTTAAACACTGTATCTATGATACCAAGTTCTCTGGAGGCTTCCAGGTAGATATATATCTAGTACCTGGGTCAGGTTAGTGAAGTAAGGGATCTTCTGGAAACTTATTGAATAGTAGAAATAAAGCAGAAGCCTCTTAGATGATGCAGAGATGAATTTACGAAGGAATTGATTATATTTCTGTTTTAGGTGTGTCAGTCAAAAGATGTTCTAAAATATAAAAAGAAGTAGATACCACAAATAGGAAAATGTATGAAGATTATATGACTTGGATCTCCTAGGTTAGTCAAGTTTCCTAAAAGAATGGTTCTAGGAGTTACGATGAATATAGTAAATAGGCTGGAGCAAAAAGACAGAGCCCATCTCATATAGCCCCGGGGATTTTGGGGGTCTAACCGAATTCAGGCTATTAGGGCCATTGTGATGTAATCCTTACGTAGATGTGTTTCGCCATGCTGAATTTATTACATATGCCATTAGGTGCTTGTTGGTAACTGTCTTTATCATCTGGGCACTAGTTGATATTAGTCAAGTAGTAGGCACAGCCACACCTACAGCATAATCCACATTCCCCTGATGTTTATCTGCCAGAGGTACCTAAGGTCCTTACAAGCGGGAGTTGAGTCGTGAAGATAAAGGTCAGAGACAGGAGATTTAATGACTGAAGTAGAGGTTGGAGTAATCAGCTTTGAAGTAGATAGAACAAAGGGGCCACAAGCCAAGGAATTCAGGATTCCTCTATAAGCTAGAAAAGGTGAGGAAACAGATGAGATTCCCGAAGGAATGCACATCTGCTGACACCTTGAGGTTAGGACCATGAGACCTACTTTGAACTTCTTACCTCCAAAACTGTAAGATAATACATTTATGTAGTTTTAAGCCATTACATTTGTGGCAATTTATTACAGCAGCAGCAAGAAATGGATACAGCCAACATGCCTTACATTGAGAAGTGCATGGTACGGTATTATTTTTCACAAGACAGATGCTGTTCTTGTTAACAAGCCTTAGAAGGAATAATCACCATGTAGGATAATGCTAATTGAAATATGCATGTAAAGAGAAATTAGGTGAACACCGCACTAGATGAGCAAAAAAGAAGATGAGTTATTAACATACAACTGAAAAGGCAAGATAAGGCCAAGAAGAATAAAAGTAGGTTAGAGGAAAGAGAAGTTTATTACAAGCATTAATGGATAGAAGTTCCCAAACTGTAGCAATATAAAAATTGAGGCACAGAGAAAAACTTGCGTACTATTACACAGCTGGTAAATGGCAACCAGAATTTGCACTCTGGAAATCTAGCTTCAGAGCCTGTGGTCTTAGCTCTCCTGCTTGACAGTCTTCCATGTGTCTATGACATGACACAGTAGTTATTTTAATGGGCAAGTTCTTCCAAGATGCCAAAGTCTGAAGAACTGGTTTGGGACTATTGGCTGTATAGGAGTGTTTTAACCTAAGGTGGCAAGCAAGGAGAGAAGAGACAAGATGGGCAAGGTGAGCAGGAGTGATCTGAACCCAAGAAATGCCATCAGTAAGTCAGCCAGCAAGCAGTCAGATAAGGGAGGAGTGTGGTCAGATAGCAGATATTGAGACAGTGAAGGGGGGTCCCAGCAGTCAGAGGGCCTGAAGAGTGGGAGCACAAATTAAGGAAACGTGAAGTCCAACACAACCTCTGCCTCAAACAGGATTATGAGGGCAGACCATGAGATTGGACCCAGGGGGTCTACATAACTCTAAGCGTATGGGAAACCTCATAGTGTAGACCTGAGGAATATAGGAAACTCAGCACGTATATCTTTATGTGTGTACCCAAAACTATGTACAAGAATATTTATAGAGACACTATTTAGAATAGCCCTAGCCTGGAAACTTCCCAAACGTCCATTAACAGTAAAATGCATAAATAAATTGTGGCATTTTTACACAAAGAAATACTATTCAGCAATGTAAATAGAAAGCTTACAACTACATTTGGAAATATGATTACATTTTATAAGTGTAATGATACATGAGGGAAGCTAGTCATAAAAGGCATTTATTTTATTATTTCATGCATATGTAGTTCAAAAACAAGTAAAAGTGATCAAAGATATTTAAAGTCATAATAGTTGTTACCTTTGCAGAGGGCGGGGGGTAGTTTCTGGGGGGGACCACAGAGGTGCCAGTGCTTCTGGGGTACAAGGGACCTGGTTTTTGATCTGGGAGCTAGTGACATGCATGTGTTCAAATTGTGGAAATTCAGTGATTTGCATACTTATTTGTGTACTTTCTGTATAATTTTATAGATCTTTGAGGTGATAGGAGATGTTGAAAATGTACATTTTAATCTAAGCTTAGAATTAATCAAACTGTGCTTAGCATCTTTAACTGGCTGCGGGAGAAAATTTTGATAGCTGGTTGAGAAGAATCAGGACGCTAGATGCTTTTGTCAGCTGAGCTTTATTTAGCACCATTTGGTGCCTGCACGCTCACTGACTGTGTCAGGAATAAATCTTTGTCACTTGCTATTATTAATTACCAGCCGCAGATCAGTTTGCTTATCATTGCATCTCAACTAGATGATTTCTTTTTTCTGATGAATGGTTCATTTATATCTATGGATGGCTCCAAATCACACATGTCCTAAATATTATTGTAATCCATGTAAATTGTAAAAGTAATGGTGGTTTTACATTTCTGTGAAATAAACCAGTATTTGTGTTTAACTGTTCATCTGTTCATATAAACATTCTATTCTATCATCTAAGTATGCGGCTACTTGCCCTTTTTTTTTTTTTTTAATACTCACTAGTTCCCTTTAAATGTGCACTGAGGGCCGGCCGAGTGGCGCAGTGGTTAAGCGCTGGCCTGGGAAGCCAGCGGGCCCCGGTTCGGTCCCACATATGAGGGCCAGTGACACTGCCCTCAAAAAAAAAAAAAAAATCATAAATGTGCACTGAATTTTGATTTGTGCTCAAGATCACTTTATCTAAGAAATTTTTATTTAACAGCATGTCACCAGGTAATCAATTAAACTTTTTAAATATATATATAATGGGGAAACATCTACTGGCAGTGGTAGGAATATGTCTATATCAATACTCAGTTCCAGCCAGTTATAAGTTTTACAATGTTGAGATTTAAAAAAAAAAATCTGAGTTGTTTAATTGTTAAATGTTGTCAACAAATTTTAAAAATTAAAAAACCTTGTATAAGCCAAGGAAACCATATTTATGGGCAGGATCCAGCTCACACATTGCTCGTTTGAGCCTTCCACACGTATGATTTTATTTACTCTTCACAGATGCCCTATGAGACGAGCATTGTACAGAAAAGAAAACTGAGGCTCATAGAGGTCAAGTGTTTCGGTCAAGTTCACACAGCTAATAAGGGCAAAGCCTGGGTAAAATTCAAGTCTAATTATCTGATTAGTCTTTTCCCTAAAGAGTAAAGCTTCGTTTCCTAGCACTGACATTTGGGGTACCTGTCAAATTGCCTTTTTACTCATAGGTAGAAGAGATATCTGCATTATTTGTTAAGGAACTTAATTTTGGAAATTGGTTAGAAATCATGTACTATAAATAGAAAAATTTTATCCAATACTGGATTCCTCATGATCATTCTAGCAAACAAAATATTGATTATAAAGACACAGCAAATAAGCCAATCACCTTATCTTAGACAATTCAATGACCACAAAGAGACTTGGCTTAAAATTATGTCCGGATAACCAGTGAAAAATGTCATTCAGTTGTAGGAAGTTGTGGAGAGTCGGGGTCAGGCTATTTTGGTTTGGATTATACCAAGCTTTCCAAATACTTCTCCTCACTGTAGTTTTCCAGACAAAAGTCTTAAAATGATTTCAATCGTACCATCCAGGTTTATATCCATTTTATCTGAAAACACTCCCTCTTTGACAGAGTAAAAAATATAAAATATTTTATTTGAAGAACAAAAGTATAGAATTGCTAGGGGATGCTTCCTGCTTTGTTCATAACGTTGCAAGCTGAAATTAAATACACCTCACCCTTAAAGGAAAGTGAAACATTTTGTAAATGTAATAAAATGGGGTTGATAAATTACATGTGAAGAGGAAAGACGGTCTACTTAATTAAAATTATTTTTCAGGGTTTGTTTTCTTTCATATGGAAGACAGTAAGCCACACTTGGGATGTTCTCACCCTTTCAATTGCAATTCCAAGACTAGGCCTTGATCATCTCTGGAAATTACAAGGTTCTTTTAAACTGAGATCTTGGTTTGTTTCACACATTGGTATGGCTTTAGCTATTTTAGTTAGAACATTGCCTTTGTTAGGCTATTTGGTTAATATGCATGGAAAAGTGGAATATATGTTAATATGGTTCTCCATATGTTCAGCATTCAGCAAGCCACGTGGGACTATGCTGAATGCAAATTAATTTTCAAACCTTGCTAACCACTGAAATATTCCTTTGTCCCTCCTTTTGGTTTTACTTTTAGCATTTCATAAGTACTTTTATAAAGACCATGCCACATATATCATCTTCCTTCCCAGCGCAATGACTCAGGCCTTGACATTAAACCAAGATTATTAATGATGTTCCCCACACATTGTTTACTATGTGAATTGGCTTAGATACGAACAAATGAACAAAAACATACGTATTATGAGCACAGCTTCACCTTTTATACTAGACATTCTATAGTTTCATAGGCAGGGAATATAACCTTAAAAAATAAAAATAGAAGACTTAGACCCTAAAGGAGCTGCTACGTGGTTAGTGTTTCCTTGGGGGAAATCAGTCAATATATTCACTAACTCCAAGTTCATTACTATATTGGGAGCTAAAGGAAAAAGAATATATATATATATATATATATATATATATATATATATATATATATATATTTAGTAATATATTATTATATATAACAATTATTTTCATTTAATAATATATTATATATAACCTGTTTATATGTGTACATATACATATTGATGTGATATTCTCTGTTTCTTAGGGTGGCTTACAATCTGTAAATGAACTTGATAAAATAAAAAGAGTATGAAACTATTTTAAATCCATATATATCATGCTTAAGTTTTTATTTAAAATTTGACCATGATAATGGTAACACACTCATACACAGCTCTTGAAACTAAATAAAAAAATGGCACGAACTTAAAGACACTACGAGGACCCTTGTGATGGGAGGAAGTGCTGGGTGCTACACTGCCCAATCTACATAGTCCAGTTAGCCCCTCCTGTCAAGGTAGTGGTGGCTTTCAATTCCTGTATCAGCAGCACATGCCATGGGGAAATAGCAACCAACATTAATCATTAAAACATCTACCCACCAACAACATGCCAGAGTTTCAAGACAAATTAAACTAATGCCTCTAGATTCTACTCTCCTTGGTTTTTTCTCCAAATGCAATGTTCTCTTCCAGTATTGTATCTTCATTGACCCTTTGGGTAATTGCTGATTCTAATCCTTTGCTCACGTCTCTATTAGCATTTATTTTCTTCCTGCTGTTGATTAAAAATTCTTGAAACATTCTGGCTCTTGTCACTTTTTTGCAAATATCATCTCCCAGTGCATCATTTGTCTGTCGATCAACTTTGTTTCTTGTGTCCTTCATTGAACATAAACTTTTAATTGTGATATAGTCAAGTTCATTAATTTTTCATTTATGATTTGCAATAAGGGGAGCTATGCTTATTTATAAAATCCCTTACCACCAATCTGTCACAAAAACCTTGGTCAGCCAAGCCCTTATTCTTCATTCTTATTTTTCCAATCAGCTAGATCTCAATTCTTCTATATGAATTTAAAATAAGCTTGTCATTTTCTTGAAAAAAAATCTTGCTGATTATTGAATTTATAGACCAATTTTGGGAGAATTGACATCTTTATAGAATCAGGTCATTGCAAATATAAACAATATAGAACTCTTCATTTAATGAAATTCCTCATTAATGTCTTACAACTGAGTTAATGAATTTCTTCCCATGGTTCTTTTATTGTCTTTGTTAAGTTAGTTCTTAAATATCTTAGATCTTTCATCAGTATTAAAAATATCTTAGTTTTTGTTTATAATTTCTTGTTGATTATTTCTGTGAAAGAAACACTATAAGTTTTTGACTTATTATATACCTTCGTCAACCTTGCTAACTTTCTTATTAATTTCAATAATTTCTTGATTTTGTAGGGTTCCATGTAGATAATAAAGTCATCTGCAAATAACATATTTTTGTCTTTTCCCTTCTTATGCTTGTAATATGTAATACTTTAATTGGAGTCTCCAAAATCATGTTGAACAGTATTGGTGATAAGAGGATTCCTTGTCTTTTCCTGAATTCTAAAAGCAAATGCACTAAAATATCTCTATTATGGTTAATATTTAAGTTTTGGATGTATAGCTTTTAGGAATGAAAACTACTTTCCTTTTGATCATTATTTTCTGAGAGTTTCATATAATAACATAAAGTTTAATGTTGTTTATATAGCAGATGAGATATTCATGTGAATTTTGTCTTCAACCCCTAATGTAGTCATTAGAGCTAGGACTAAGGCAAGGCAGGTGAATTGCTTAGGGCACAAAATATAAGGAGGCACTTAGCCTGAGAGTGTGTGCCTCCTTAAATATTACACCCTAGAGCCTTCCCTCTCCTCAACCTACTCCCAACCCAGGAGGTGATTAACATAGATAGACCATCTAATAGTAAACTCTATTGCTATTCCTTTTTTTTTTTTTTAAAAAAAGATTTTATTGGGGAATTGGGGGAGGGGAACAGACAAGTTGCTGTCCTTTTGTTCTTCAGTCTAGTTGCGGAGGACGTTGCTTCACTGGCCTATGTTGGTATCTTCATTGTGCTCTTCCCAGATGAGGCAGATCGGTCACCGGCCTCTGGATGTCGCTCACCGCGGATATTGGCAGCTCTCGCTGGCTGCCAGCCACTCACGCTGGCTGCTGGCCATTCACTGTAGCCTATGGCAGCCCACTGCAGGAGGGGCTGCAGCCCACACCGTCAGTGGGGCTCGCACAGCCCAGCTCCAGGTGGAGCTGTTGTTAGCTGTAGAGGGCAGTGTCACTGGCCCTCATATGTGGGATCCGAACCGGGGCCGCTGGCATCCCAAAACCAGCTCTTAACCAATGTGCCACTCGGCCTGCCCTCTATTGCTATTTCTTAAATAACCCCTAATTGGTCATGATGCATTTTAAACTCCGTTAGATTGAGTTAGTTAATATTTTCTTTAAAATTTTTGCATCTAGTATCATAAGTGAAGTGAGCTGATAGTTTTCTTTTATAGTCTTCATCCAGTTTTAGAATTCTAGCTCCTTAAAAGGAAAGAGATAATTTCCCTTTTATTCTTATTTGGAAGAATTTGTGTATGACAGGTGTCTGCTCAACTAAACATTTCTCGCTCTGGAACATATTACGGGGGGTGAGTTGGAACATGTCCTTTTATCCTCTAGACTTAAATGTTCCCCATCTGCAAATGAAGATAATAAAACCTCCCAGGCAGATTTATGGAGAGGATAAAAGGTAATTTTTTAAAAAAAGTCTGTAGCACTGAGCCTGACCCAAAGTAGGTGTTTAAGTGACAGTAGATGGACACCTATGTGGGCTTTATTGCTTTTCTGGACCATGTCCCCAACCCCAACTTCTCTAGGTTTACACTGGGCTGTTCAGTATTCTCCAGAATTTGCTTTCGTTTTGTTTGTTATAATGCCTATTGCTCACTTTCATTTCAACCACAGTCCAATCTTAGCTTCCTAAGGCTAATTCCCTTCTGTTGGAATGTGGCAGAATAATATTTTTGAAAAGCTTACCAATGTGCTTCTCCTCTCATCCATCCTTCTCTTCAGGCAGATATCCAGAGAATGCTAGGGTCATTGTCTCAAGGAAGGAATGGAAATGCTAAAAGGGATAAAATAAATGAGTATCTTACTTTATTCTTAATTTCAAAAATCTAGATTTTCAAGAAAAAAGTAGTTATATGCATAAAACATACAGTAGAACTGGGAGCAAAGGTAGATTTTATGAGAATGATATGCAGGACACACTACCTTCCCAAAACTAAAATTACCTCAGTGAGGCAGAAGAGAAGATTGAAAGAGTTCATAAGGGATGGAGAGACCATGTAGACTACTGAGATATGGACTTGGCTGGAGCCTACCCCTCCACTGGGATCAGTGCAGGGTACAGAGATATAACAGGAACCTTAGGTAATGTTGGAGATTCCAATGCAGGGGTAACAGCCCTTTTCACAGGAAACGCAAGGGAAATGGCAAGATGTCCAAATAGAAATGACTATGTGGTATGTCCAGAGAGATGGCATTTAGACAGCCTCAATGGGACACTGTTCCATTGTCCCATTGTCACATGGGAGAAGTAGAAGTAGGCCTACATCCAAGGGAATATAGTTTGATAAACAGAGGACCACAGGTGTCAAACCAAGTTTCCCAATTACAGTGTGGCCCAGATTTGGAGAGCAATTTCAAATCCCAAGAGAGGATTAAGTGGGAGAGAGATGGACCCACAGGACCCTCACTGTTGGGTTGGACTCTGGTTATTGGCATCAACTCAGGAGGACCCACTTGGATCAGCTCCTAAAGACAGGCAAGAGTGAGGCTCTATCATTGGGCGCCAGTATGGATAGCTGATAGCCCCAGCTGCATGTTACCCTTGGGGCCTTGGCATTATTACAGAAGCCCACCAGCACTTACACACCACTCCAAGAAAAGGACCAGGGAGAAAGAATTGACCAAAACAAATTTCTACCACTCCAAGCAAAAGGCAGAAATGAGGAATCCAGAAATGAGTAAAGTTTCCACCAACTAGCCTGATGGAGGGTTTATATTGGAAAGTCTGGTCTGCATGGAAAACTGAACTTAGGTTTCTTGTACACATGAGTTTGTGAAAAACAGTGTCTACCCACTATGACCTCTATCTCCCAATTAAAAAAAAAAAATCTGTCAAGCTGTGGCAGTGTGGTCCACTGGAACATAGTTACTAGCTGTTATGACCTCTGGCAAAACACCGTTTGCCTCAGTCTCCATATCTGTAGGTGGGAAGATGTGCTTTTTTGTAGCTTATTTAATAATGAAATGAAATAGTGTGTGTTTCATGGTACTTTGCACTTAATTAGTATTCAAGGGTTATTACTTCTTCTCGTTACTCTAACTCCAGAGAGAAAACATGGGGAAAGCAGCTACAGAAATTTAAAAGAAAACAAAGAGATGGGGAAGATATTTGTTATTAATGCTGTTTGGCTGATTATGCCACTGGGGGTGCAGTTCCCAGACTGGGAATGTAATCAGAAAAATGTGCAGTTTGACACTCCCAACAATTAGCAAGGCCAGGCCTGTTGATTAGCCAGGACTCCAAGTTCTTGTCAGCTCTTTTTATCCTCATTTCCAGTATCTCAGGCATTGGTAGTGTAAGACCATATCATCCCTATCTCCTCCAAAGGGTACCCACCATATATGATGTTCATCTAAAGGGAAAAGGAAACCCCCTGGATCTAGCCTGGTGACAATAGCTATTTCCTATAATGCGCCACCACAAATGAAGTCCCAGGAAAACAAGAACTGGTTTTGTGGGCTCACTCTTGTTGCCCTGAGATGCTGAACATGAAAATTATGGGATGTTGGCCTGGCTTTGTTTTTTAATATGCACCATTTTCACTCACGATTCAATAATCTGCCTGTAATTAAACATCGTGTAATTTTCTCCTCACCTGGTGTTCAGAATTTTACCATTAGAGGAGTATTCTACTAACTCCTATATGGTATCCCAATGCCAACGGTTCCCTCCGGAAATGTGGTGGGAAAATGATTTGTTCTTACTGCCTAACGCCTTATGGGAATTTGTGAGGGGCAACCTGGGCGATTGGGCTGGAACTGCTAGTCGTGAGTGGAGACTTGAGCGGTGTCTGAGGACTTTGCCTTTATCATCTATACAAAAACTGTGAAGCGAAGTCATCTCCAGTCACATAGAACACTTATGGCCCACATTCTGGAATAGACTCAATTTCAAGCATTCTATCCCTTTGCTGCCATCAGTAGATTCATTCCTTTTAGACCAAGAGTTCAAAAAAGAATCGCAATGTACTTTAAAGATTGTGGCTGATCAAAGTTTCTATGATTCTGTCAGAGACCAGCAAATGAAGTGCCTTGGGAATAAGAAATGGAGAAGGACTTGGGTGTAAGGGAGAAGGTTGGGATGAAAAACATTTCAGAAGGAAACTAATGAGAGGGAAGCTGCGAAAACACCAAAGGTGACTTCACTTACCTTGTTATTTTTCTTAGATTTTCCAGACTATTCGGCAGCAGACGTGAGCAGATAAATGCTTATTGACTTCAAGATCAGGGCAATAGGATATTTTCTGTTTAATTATTTCTTTGTATGTTAAAAACTCAATGCTTTGGTAAATGCTTTAAATACAAATGGGGGTATTTAGTGCTCTCAGAATCAATGATATATTTGAGCTACATCTGGCGAAGAATGGCCATCATTCATTTAAACACTGTCTATAAGCGACAACCATGCATCAGGTGCTGTGCTCATCAGTGAGCCAACAGAGATGAATAAAGCCCAGTTCTTAAAGACTTCAAAGTCCAGAGGAAGAAACAGATGTGTAAATAAGTACAAATAAAATATAAATGAGGATCAAAGGTAGCTCATAAGAAACGAGTAAATCTTAGAGGAAAATATTAAAGAAGCAATTCCTGGATAAGAGAATGTTAAGCTAAATTCAGAAGACAAATAACAGTTCCTCTGGAGATATTAAATAGCATTTTGATAAAAGTAACTAACAATATTGTGAATGCATTTAGAACACGGGGTAGAAGCTATGTTTGGAATACTATAAGAGGCTTGATATTTTTAGAGCATAATGTGTAAGGTGGGGGGTGGTATGTTGGAAAACCAGAAGAAATCTAGGCTACACTATATTATAAATGGGTAGAAACCGAATGGTAGGAGTCTCCTCCAATATTTGAACTAGACCTAAACCCCCATGAGGAGTCAGTGAAGTGTTTGAAGCAGAGGAAATCATGACTGGGTGTGCCAGTGGGGTTCAGAGCAGATTAAAAGGCAGAGATGAGTGAATGATAGATTGGGATATGTTTTTGAATATATAGAAATAATGCAGATAAGAAAGAGTGTCTTATCTAAGACTGTAGAAATGAGAAAGCAAACAACAGCTTAATTTAAGAGTTGAGCAAGAAACACACAACAGCATCTGGTGATGCCTGATAATGAGGGGCGAGCATGACTTCAATCCTCTGGCCCCTTAAGTGAGTGGATTTTGGTACTGTCAATTGAGAAGAATAATAAAAAGAAGGGAGCACTGAATTTGAGGGGCCAGTAGACAACCAGATATATCTGGAGATAATTGGGAGAATAGCTCTAAAGGGTTTAAGAGAGACAATTGGTGTCAAGCTACAGATAGCACCAAATGTTATCACATATTTACTTGATGCCTGCCACATAATAATCAGTAAGACTAGATTCAGTGGACAAGATGAAAAATGTCCCTAACCCCAAAGGTATTTGGGTCTAGTGAGTTTTCAAAGAAGGCAAATGTAATAGAGGATACTCAGTGCCCTTAGAGGAAATGCAAAATGTGATGAGAGCATGGAGAGGGTTCCTAACAAAGATGGTCTTGAGGTAGCATGGGAGGAGGGGAGTGGGACAGACAGCCTACAAAAAATGACATGAAGATAAGACTGGAAGAGTTATTCGAAATTGAAGAGTTAGCAGAAACCATGAAGACAAGAATTTTCCAAGCAGTAGATACAGCATGTGCGATGACCAGGAAGCAAGACTGAACATAGCACTCTTGAGGAATTATGAGAAGTTCCATAAGATGGAGGGTCAAATCTAAGAGGCAAATGGCAAACGCTGAGGCTGGGAAAGATAGCTCAGGCGTTATAATGGAAAAGCTGTTTTATAAAGTTTAAACTTTCTCCAGGATGCAAGAGAAAGCCAATGCATGATTTTTACCAGGGCAGTGATACAATCAGATTTGTATTTTAAGAACTCACTCCAGCTACTGTGTGGAGAATGAGATGTTAATTAAAATAGTGAACCTGGATGTGATTACCTAGGGCAAAGATCACAATTCATTTCGACCTGCTAATGTGTTCTGGCCTGCAGAGTGCTTTTTAAAAAATCATTTAATTCTGAATTCTTTGTGAGCATTTAAAAATTGGAAGCTTGCCCATAAAATCAGGGTTGCAGGCTTCTTTCGAAAATTAGAAGACCTGGTAATGCTCATTCCACATTCCTGAGCTATTGATAATTGCCTGGAGCTTGAGCTGTCTAAAAAGTGACTCTTTTGGACAAGGTGGGTGCTCTGTTGCACACAGAGTCTAAGGAGGTATTTAGTATGGTTGTACTGTTCCTGCCTTACCCGGAAAGAACATGTGGACTAAGAATGATGAGACATTGTGTGTGCCTATCTAAAACAAAACTCATGTACCAGATCCCATCCCCATTCCTTATTCATGGACTTTGTTCCAAGCAATTCTCCCTTTTTTCATCAGACTTCTCCCCTCTACTGGACCATTGCCTTGGCATAAAAACTTGTTGTTATTTCTTCCATCTTAAAAATAACTTCTTTTGATCCACTTTCTTAAGAGAAATTGCATCCAAATGCACCTTCCTTAACATTGCCAGGAGTTAGCAATTGCCTTCCTAGCAAGTTTTTGTAAACATCTGTGCTGTAGGCTCAGACTGCTTGATGCCTAAGGGATGTACTTATCCTCACTGACAAGGGAGGACAACAGAAACTGCTTCCCAGCCCAAGCATAAACAACCTAGGGGCCAGGAACCTGGATGCCTAATGGCCTTCGCTCCCTAATGTCACTCGAGCTCTTTGCATCTCACCCTTGACCCTTTCTTCTTCTCATATCCCCGTGTCCTCCTGACTCTTCCTTCACAGCCATAGCTGACCACTTCTCATCACCTCCACTGCTCCCAGCTCCGGCCAAGCCACAATCATCTCTTACTTGGAATATAGCAATAATGCCTGTATTGGTTATGTATTGCTATATAACAAATTTCCCCTAAAACCTAGTGGTTTGAAACAGCAATATTTATTATCTCAAGTTCCTGTGAGTCAGGAATCAAGGTGTGGCTTGGCTGGCTTCTCCTCTACTTTGGAGTTTCTCACAGGTTTCAAGATGCCAGCTGGGGCTGCATATCATGGTTCCACTGTGGAAGGCTCCATTTCCAAGCTCATTCATGATTCAGCTCCTGTAGGTTATACGACTCCATCTCAGTTCTGCCCTGGCTACTGAGCTCCCTCAGTTCCTTGTCACGGGAAGCTCTCTATAGGGCGGTTCACAATATGCCAGTTGCTTCATCAGAGCAAGCAAGTGAGAAGAACCAGAGAGAATATGTGAGCAAAGCAGAGTCAGCATGTTTCATAACCTAACCTGGGAAGTGACAGCCATGATTTTGCCATCGTCCATTCATTAGGTTCAGCCCCCATTAACTCACACAAAAGTAAATTCTAGGAGATGGGCATTATTGGGGCTTTCTTAGAAGTCTGCCTCCTATAACCTGTACATGCATTATCCAATGCAGCATCCAGAGCGATTCTTTGTAAGTCAGATCATGTCACTCCTTCCTTAAAAACCCGGCAATGGCTCCCATTTTACTCTGAATAAACGCCAAGTCCTCACAATGGCATCCCATGCTCTCCAAAGCCCAGCCCCTGTCACGTCTCTCGTTTTGTCTTCTACTGCTCTCTCCATTGCTCAGCATGCTGCTCCCACACTGATCTCCTTGATGTTTCTCAAACCTGTTGTCATGTTGCAGCCTCAGGGTGTTGTTCCTGCAAATTTCTGTAGTGCTGATGCACTAGCCTCCCTGAAGACTTTGCTCAAGTATCGCCTCCTGTCTACCCTGGAAAACCCAGTTCTAGGTATTTCCATCAAAAGCATATTTTGCCATACACATCTTTGCCACGAGCATTTTTGCGAAAAGCAAGTTTGCAACCCAACTAATTTTTTAAGGCAATTCCACCCTAAAAGATAAAATACCTGGTTGGCAGTTTGGTTTGCATTTAGCAGACTTAATGTATTTAAGCTAGTTTCAGTTTGGTTTCCTGTCTCTATTAAGGAAGTTCTCACAGTACTCCTATTTTTGTAACATACAAATCTTAGTATTCATATTGGTCTATACAGTGATGAGTAGATGTGGTGGTCTTAAAATAGTGGATGATAAGAACTATATGTAAAGCCAGGTTGCGTACTATCCTAGAAAGTAATAACATCTCAGTTCACAAATATTTCAGTGAGCACAATCATTCCTTCCACCCATCAAAACCAAAAAAGTATGCAGAACTATGGCAAACATAAAAAAGATGGTTACTAATTCACAATAGTCTTGGAGAGCAATAATGATCAATTCTTTAGTTGGAAACTGATAGACACCTCTGTTAACGAAGGAAGAAACTGTGGTGAAAAAGATAAAAGAAAAAAAAATGTGATGCCAAAAGGGGAAACAAATTAACAAGCAAAGAAGTCATATATAATAGTCCAAATGAAAGACTTCAAAGACAGTGCATTTTTGTTTTTCACAATAGTCTTTTTAGTTTTGTTGTTACTTTTTCACGTTTCATAATGTCCCTCTGTTATTTTGTGTTATTTTATCTTTTATGGTGAAATTATCTTAGGGTCAATTAGTTGTGCAGCCAAAATATTTGCAGTGAAAATGCTTGTGGCAAAAATTTATGTCAAACATGCTTACAACAAAAATACCAGACAAATCTACCCCTGTCCCCAGAGTTCCTGACTTCTCCTCTTTCATTTCTTTCTATAACATTTTTAATACACTAGTTAACTTATTTATTATATAACACTGTAATGTTGAGCTCCTAGGGGCAGAGACCTTATCTGTTATTGACTATCTCAGGTGCCTGGAAAACAATAGGTGATCAAATATTTCCTAAATGAATGAATGTACAGAATATGTAGAATTTGGCTGAGTACTAGCCTTGTGGAACACCAGTACTTAAGTGGCTGGTAGAAGAAAAGGGCCCAGGAAGAAAATGGAGCGTTGGACATCTCTTGTGCTCTGCTTCACATCCTGCGGACACATTTTCTCAATCTTGTCATCTTGGGAGCGATCGGCTGAGTTCAAATGTAATCTGGAAGTATCTTGTCACAGCTATGCTACATAGCAGGATTTTTGCTGTGGGGATTTGCTGGCATCAGCAAGAAAGTCACCTGCATGAGTCCACTCGGCTATTCTACCACTCGTGGAAGTGCAAGGTTGTTAACAGCCCGCGGAGCAATCATTGCCAGGGAGGGATGGGAAATGATGGATACATATTCCCCTCTGCTGAACCTCAGGAGGAATGTTGTCAAAGTCATTTTCATAGTTTTTTTCATTCATAGCAATCTGGGGTCCTATGGCCCACAGTAGTGATTTCCTTAGCCAGGGCTGCACCCTGGAATCAGCTTTTACCTTGTTCTACACTACCAACTCATCCACTAATGTTCCTTGGAATGAACTTCTGGCACAAAAGCTTTTGTTTTATTGTTTTGTTTTGTTTGTTTGTTCTCATTTTTTGTTATTTTTTATTTTTTTAGGAGGAAGCTATGTTAAGACATGTCCAAGTAAGAAAATCAATAAAATATGAACACACAAATAATCAAGAAAGTGTTGGTGAACACTTTCAAATATGACATTGAGCAAGATCAGGAAATTTAGAGACTAGTGTTGATCAATTCCCTGGAGAGTTGGGTGATGAAGCAATATTAAAATAGATTATGGAGTAAAGGAAGGTAAGAAAATACAGAGAGTAAATGAAGACCACTCTCTTTTGAAAGAAATGGACAGACTGAGGTGACAGCTGAAGGGATATGCAAGGCACAATGGGAAAAGACAGATGTTCCAAGAAATAAATACAGGCCAATGGAGTAAGTGTTATAAAAACATGGTAACACAGGGACTTATGTGCCACATTTTCTGAGCAAAGAACACATGAAGGCAATTTTTGAGCTGAGTCTTACAGGGTAGTTTTGCCAGGTGAAGGGTTGAAGGGTTGCAGGCAAACTTCTGGGAAGAACTTTTGAAAAGGCAGTAAATTCTGAAAGAGAAGAGTGTGTTTGAGGAATTCATATAGAGCAGCCTGACTGTTATGGTTACAGATGGAGCTGGAGACATGGCAGGGCCAGGCTCTGACGGCTTGTCAATGGCAGCCCAGTCCTCTGCCTCCACTCAACAAGTTTTCTTTTATCAGGAGCATTAAATTATCAGGAAGGAAGAATCAGTGCCTTTATCACCCTAATAAAATTGACAATAATTCCTTGGTATCATCTAATTCTTAGTCCATAATTAATTTGACCCAACTGTCTCAATTTTTTTTTTTCCACAGTTGGTTTGTTTGAATCAGAGTCTAAAACAAGATCAATACTCTATGTTTGGTTATTACGATACTTGCCTTTCAAGTCTAGAGCAGTAGTCCCTCTGTTTTCTTTTTTCTTTTTTCTTTTTTCATGACATTTACTTGCTGGGAAAATTGAATTCAAACATTTTAAAGCCTGACTGCTGATTAGACAGACAAGATTGATTTTATAATTCCTGCTTTTCGGAATTTATTAAGGCTTTCTTTACTAACTAAACATGGCCATTCTTTGCAAATGATTAATAGGCTCTGGGAGAAGAAGGTTTATTTTATATTTGGACAGTCATGTTAATGCTTTTATAGTCCTGTCAGCCCAGCAGCTGCAGGATGTGTTCGCGAAGGGAAAGGTGAACTTGGGCATGAAGGAAGGAGTCCACACCTGCCCTAAATCAGCCCCATCTGTGTGCTGAACAAGCATTCCTTTGTTTGGCAAGAACCTGAAACTAATAGTCAGCAAGTTCTCTGTGCCAAGGGGTTCCATGCTTTTTATCAGAATCCTGTAGAATGTACTCAAGAGGACTCCATGGATATGGGGGAAGACCAGGAGAAAGCGGTGGATAATGACGAAAGTGAGTTCAATTGCTTTATTTTCACACTTTTCGTCAAATAATTACAGGGAGGATTGCTATGTGAATAAAGAAAATGACCCCTTCTTCCTGAAGGATCTCTCATACTGACTGGCAGAAAATATAAGCTTCCTCTTCCAATTTGGCAAATAGCCCACTATGTGACATTCTCAGGTAAGCCTAAAAACAACCAATGGCAGATGTTTCAGGCCATCAGCAAAGAAACTGCTTACTATTCTTGCTCCTCCACCAGCCCATCCACAAATCATTGTGTGGCATCCACTGGCATAGGGACACATGCTCTTTCTGTCACCCCAGTGCCATTCCCTAATTCTAGTCCCTCTCAGGTGAATGGACATTGATCGAACCCAGGCCATTCTCACCAGAGTCATCAGTTAAAGTTTCCTGGAGCAAACACTCCTCTGATCCTTCTGACTATCATTTCAGTTTAAATTTGCATTCAGTTATTAGTAATAGAGACCAAAAATTCCAGTAGCTTTAAAACGACAAGTTTGTGTTTTGTTTTTTTTTCCAAATAAAATAACTTAATTAGATAGTCAGGGCACCTATGGTAGCTTCAGAGTACCATTGGAGAACAAGGGTCCTTCAATTTATGTCACTAGAATCAATACTTTCCAGCACTTCAAGTCCTGAAATTTCTGGGGTTTCTCTTTTCTCTTTCATTCCAACTCGCAAACCAGCCAATTATTTCTCTGAGCTCACCTCATTATTATGAAACCCAGCCAATAGCACCATATCACAGTACGGACACTCCATTCACCAACTTCTTTATCTAAGGCCACATGCTCATTTAGCTTATTATCTGCCTTCCAAATTATTGCTAACAGTTTTATCAAATGCCTCATTATTGCAAAAATTATCTAAGTTCTTCATCCCAGTCCCCATATTAAATAAGCAATTCCTATCTGAAATGTTGCTGGATGCAAAGTAGAAGAAAACAAAGAAAACATGATGGATCCTAAAGCTTTTCCTAAAAGGCTGAATACGTCATTTCTGCTCACATTTTATTGGCCAAATCCTCACGTCAATAACATAGAGAAATGTAATCCTCCCTTTGGGGAGAAGATGGAGCATCGCAGAGCCAAACTTAAAGTCAATAAATAGGGCAGGAGGTATAATCCTTTCACATGGAGGGTAAAGCAGATGCAGTGAGCTTGCTATGGATATTCTCGTGGCCTTTGCTATTTCAGCAAGCGTCAGCCTCACATCCAGCTGCCAGCATGGAGTCTTTCCTGTCCATGTTTAGAACAGGCTCATAATACCAGGGGTCTAATGTCTCCTTCCACTCCCTTCTACCAATAAACACTCCAACTCCTTCATACCTCAGATGGATAAGTCTGAAGTTGATGGTCTACACTGGGGTAGAATTAGACTTGCTTTTCATTCCCATATTAGTATTTTCTGTGATCACTTCCCAAACAAACTACTTGCACTTGAATCCTTGCTTTAGAGTCTCCTTCTGGAAACCCAGACTAAAATGAAAAGACCGAAAATGTTTAGAGCGATGCTACAATTGGCCACGAAAAGAGGAATGGCTTTGGGTGGTAATTAGCAGTCTCTGCCAGAAATTCCATCGTAGGAATGGATCCACCCACTTTTTCCAGGTTTCTGTCCTCAATCTGTTCATCTCTGGGTCCAACCAGAAACATAGTTTCCCAGAAGGGATAAGCACTCCTGCAATAGATAATTTTCTCCCACTTCTGGACCACAGGAAGCGAGAGCAATCATTTACTCTAAACAGATTTTACCACCCTGCCTTTCACAGGACCTCAGGATGTTTACACAGGAATTCCCTTTATAGGCACATACGCTCCTTGCCCACAATACTGAGCTATCTGTACCATGTGGGGAAGCTGAGGAGAGGTGCACCCAAGTCCTTCTGTGCGACTCCACTCCACCTACTTTCCTCCCATAACCCAAAGCATACCCTGTCTACAAAACCATCTTGGCATTGCTATCCTGCATGAAACAAGTCTCATATATATACAAAGCACTTTCTCTATGCACCTAGGCACACATGCAAACTAAAGCAGAGACATAATAATTTAGTTTTCTTTTTTGACAAAGAAAACATAAAAAGACTAAAAAGTTCTCTATTTGTCTCTTTCTCTCTCGCTCACAAACACACACATACACACACACCTGTCCCGCCTCCCAACAAGAAGCTGGTTTGATATTAATCATTCCATCACTTTAATCACTTTGAGGTTAGTAAGTGTGATATCCCACAATTTAGTATCATATACCAGGGGTGCCAAAAAAATATATACACATGACTTGTATACATCTTTTGTTATTGGTACATATGGAATATTACCATTTTAATATGTATTTTCCTTTGTTAAAATGTGTATACATTTTTTGACACCATCTGTATGTTATAAGACATTGTAAAATACAGCTGAATTTGCTCCTTACAGTATAAAATGTTTTCTTCTTTTTAGGAAGAAAGTTAATATGAAAAGATTTAAAAAGGAAAATAAGAACAAGAGTAAAAATTCCTGTTACATGCTGTCCACAAACCAGGACTTGATTATAAAATACTTTAAAACCCATTAATTTAAGAGGTCTGAGCTGGATTATTTTTATAAAAGTTATAAATCAGGAAAAGGATAATATCATAGGAACTATGACACGGAGAGCAGAAAATCTATGCTAATTGTGATCACCACATACATGCCCCAAATATTGCTGCTATAATAAAATTGGAGAGTTTGAGTAAACTTATTTTCTAATGAAAGGACACATAGTTTTATCTCCAAAGAAAATTTTTTTTCTCAGATTTTTTCATGTAATATTTCAACTGTCTTATATTTTCACCTCTTTGTAACCTATATGGACCAACCTTCTATTGGTCCTCATGTCATCAGTGCAGCTGCTGATCCAATATCATTTTTCCAGGCACTAATCCCTACACATGCAAGGGGAACAGTACAAGATTCATGCCCACCCCCCAGTCCAGACAAGCTCAGGGATGAAGAGAGCAACCTGTACCTCCATTTGCATATGACCCTTGATAAATCCAGGCCCTCGTTATCATTGCTTTGAAAAGATGTCCTCAGAGGGAAAAAATTAATAGAGTGGCATGCAAGAGACATTTTCAGATTGATGACACAGAGTCAGACCTGACAGAATCTGGACACGGAAAACTATCATATCACTTTAACTATCATATCACTAAGGCTACCAGACTTTAGGAATCTAAGAGAAGTAAAATTAACAATTAAAACATGGGTGACATGACATAAGATTTGCCTCTTTTAATTTTACCGAGTGAAGACATTAAGAAAAAAACAACTGACAAATACCACTTAGTAGGGCCACTGTTTTAAAAGGGAAAAACACTTATATGTCCCCTTCTAAATGTCCCCAACTATATATTGGTTTATAAGAATTGATCAATATGGTCCTTATTTTGCTCCAGGCTGACATCCCTAGGCTGGTGAAAACTCCCTCCTGGTCCCCTACTCTATTCTGGGGATGGGGATTAGGGAAACATCACCTCAAGAATCCCTCTTGAAAATCTCTTGCCTCCTTGGCGGTGTTTTCGACAAGTTTAGATGGCATATAGCTCGGCACTGAGACCTGTAGTTCATACCTGCACAAATTTTTTAAGTAGCTGAATAGTTTGGCAATGGACTCGCCATTAAGATTTATAAGAATCCATGTTCTAATGCCAATTCATGTAATTCTTGACTTATCTGTTGAGAAGTGTCTGAACATGGGTACATAAGAATGAATTTAAAGAAATTCACTGGGCAAAGTGTTTTACTATAAACAACTACAGCAGGGCCAGCCGAGTGGCGCATTGGTTAAGAGCTGGCTTGGGACGCCAGAGGCCCCGGTTTGGATCCCACATATGAGGGCCAATGACACTGACCTTTATAGCTAACAACAGCTCCACCTGGAGCTGGGCTGCGAGCCCTGGCAATGGTGTAGGCTGCAGCCCCTGCTGCAGTGGCCTGCCATAGGCTGCAGTGAGTGGCCGGCAGCCAGTGTGAGAGGCTAGCAGCCAGCATGAACTGCCAATAGCCACGGTGAGGGACCATCCAGAGGCTGGTGACCCATCTACCTCATCTGGGAAGAGAGCAATGACACTACCAACATGGGCCAGTGAAGCAACGTCCTCCACAACTGGACTGAAGAGCAAAAAGACAGCAACTTGTCTGTTCCCCTTCCCCGATTCCCCAATAAGATCTTTAAAAAAAAAAAAAAATTACAGCAGTTTAGATGAACTTGTGGGCTGTGTTTCTGAAAGTGTTTCTCTATCTCTATCTGTAGGTCCCTGCTAGGCAGAACATATATTTAAAATACAACTGATCTTTTCTCTGTGAAAAGAACCTGAGCCAAGACAAGGTGAGGGGGATTGCTATTTGGTCAAGCACCTTCCTTGAAGACAATGCAGTGTGTGTCATCCAGACTCAGCTAGATGAGTCTGGCAAAGATCGCTGTAAAAGACTACAGGCAGGTTTTGACCAGTAAACCAAGGCATTTTGCTGGTTCTCTCCATCAGGGTAATTTTTTTTTTCTTGTTTTAAGAAATGTCCATATATTAAAATCACATATACTGAAGTATGTAGGAAGGAAGTGACAGGAAGTCTAGAATTTGCATCAAAATACTTCAGCCATGTAAAATAAGTGAAGGGAGGGAAGAAAGGAGGGAGGGAAAGAGAGGGAAAGGCAAATGTGACAAAATCTCAGTAACTGTTGAGGTGAGGTGACAGGTAAATGGGAGTTCATTACACAACCCTCTCTAATTTTGAGACTGTATGATCCTAATACATTTTTACATTAATAATTAAAAGGAAAGAACACAAAGAAAAATGAATTTATGTTTTACTGGGTTTGGGAAAAAGGATTCAAAGGGTCGGGTTCCAAGATTCTTTTGGAAGCAGAAGGACAGACATTGAGGCCTAGACAATTGGCTCATATGCTATCTGTCATGTACAGGTTTAAAAATCAATCAACCTGCAATGATCACATAAAGATTGGCTCTCAGGCAAGAGTCAGCAATGGATACTAAATCTAGAAAGATATTTCTGATGGAGAGCAAGATATTTGCATGATCTTAAAGTGTCTCCTCATAGATGATTTACTAGTTGCAAAAGGAAAAAAATCTTAGCTGTACAATAGATAAATTGGATAATGCATTGACCAGATAATCACAACTAATGTCAGATGGACATCATTTGCCTCCAGATGTGAAGCCCTGAGAAAGACAGATGACCACTTACGATGACTTATGTGACAAAGGAAATGTCCAAGGGATGTTGGTGCAAAATCTTAGAGGAATCTGTGGACCTTTGGGAACCATGTGAGGAAACACCTAACTGGCTATGGACCATCTTAGAACTTCTATTATATGGCATGGAAATAAGATTCTACCTTTTTGTTTTTATATTTAAATTTAACATAAACTAAAATCCTACTTAGACACTTTGAAGCATTCTGAACTCTTGATTCACAGAGACTATCAAGAGCAATTACAGGATTTTTAGAAAGACAAGAAATTACAAACTCATATATGAACATGGGGCATGTTCTCAGAGTTACTTCCCTGATATAAATGTTTTCATTATTACACAAGAAAAACAACACAAACGAGCACACAATGCAACTCAAGAAGTTATGTGAAGAACAATAAAACAAACCTAAGAAATACAGGGAATTAACAAAGTTCAAATCTGAAAATAAATAATTAAAAGAAGTAGACTGCATAAATATAAGAACAAGTTCTTGAGGGGAAATAATGAATTTTTCTGGCAAATGTAATATCAAAAAGAAATTGGAAAACATAAATTCAGAAACTTAAGTTTGCAAACATGATATAACTAGAGAAATGGGTATTGCTTTCAAAGCATTAGAAAATAATATATATTACCAATTCTTACACAAAATAGTACAAAATTATATACAGATAAAATATGAAACAAACAGCTATGGAAGAAATGGAAAAGGTTACCAAAGACTAAGTTTCATAAAAAAGATTTAGACGCAGATATGGTTTTATAGATCAGTTATTTCAAAGTGTTAAGGGACTGAAAATTCTTATATTATATAAACTTTTTCCATCACTGAAAATGATGAAAAGCTTCACAGCTCATTTTATGTAATAAGCCAAACCCTGAGACTAAAATCTATCAGAGAAGACCAAAACATAAAATTTAAAAATGAAGTAAAATATAAAATAAAAATAAATTTCAAGTGATTCTTTCATAATACATTTATAATATGTGAACTCTTTCTGTGTAAATGTTATACTTCAATAAGAAGTTAAATTATAAAATAGGAACCTCACTTATCGATATAAATTCTAAGCTCTTAAATAATAGTTGAATTCAGTAGTTTATTAAAAAGTGACACATTAAGAGCAAGTAGAATATTATTTTAAAATATTATCCTTGCATTTTTATTTCTTGGTAGAAAATATAATTTATCACATGAAATGAAAGAACATGTAATATTTTAAAGCATCAATTAGTCAATATCATTACACACAAAATATTGAACTGAAAATAGAAGGAAAATTTATCTAAGGCTAGCTTAGCTTATAAGAATAAAATACCAGAAACATTATCATTAAAATAAGGAAAGAGACAAAGATTTGAACTACTGCCACTGCCTTTTCTTAAATCTTGTTTTGAAAGATTCAATCAGTAACATAAAAAAATAAGTGTAAGTAAGAAGTTTAACAATTGCAAAGGAGGAGATGTAATCATTATTCACAGTTCCTATCATCTGACTAGAAAAATGAAGAGAATCAGCTGGAAAATCTTATGCAACTAATAAAAATGCTCAGAGACAAAGTAAATATGTACAAACCAGTTGCTACAGTGGAAAATGATTACTTTTACAATGGAAAACAAAGTACTTAATGCCTAAGAATATACACAGCAGAAAAAAATGGGCAAAAGAATTTTATAGGAGAAATTAAATATATGTTGCTATACACAACATTCAAGAATGATAATAAATTCCTACCAGGTAAATTTAAAAATGAATAAAATGTCCACTAAAAAACTCAAGGTATTTGCTTTTTCAAATCTTGCAAACATATAATAAAAGCTCATTTATAAAACATATAGAGATGATACTTGCCAAAAATATTTTGAATAAACAGGAGTACTAAAAAGGAATTTCCCAACCAAATATGAAAATACACTTAGAGAGACAATAATTAAAGCTGTGGAATTAAAGTGGAAATTAGCATATCAAAGGAAAATAATTTAAATCCCAGAAAAAAGAATACTTCTTACATAACAGAAGACTTGAAGGCAACATGTTACACTAATCAATAATTATTGGACCACTGGTTAACTATTTTGGGGAGAAAAATCTAAATTTGATGCTTACTTCATAAAAAATACCCAAATGGATTCCAGATATATTAAATTAAATAAGCAAAATAGTTTAAAACAAAGCCTAAAGATAAGATGGTGATCCAAGAGTAGATATTGAAACATTTCTCTTATAAATTCTAGCTGAAATGATCAAAACAATAAAAAAAATAAAATGATCAGTTTTAAAATAACAATACTATATTAGTACTGGAAACAAGAAAAATGTACAATTATATACCCAAAACTTTTAAGTGTATGTGACAATAGATTAGAGGAAAAGCACCAAAATTTCCACTTCCTAGCAAGTAAAACAAAAGCTATCTAAGGAATAATTGGAAGATACACCTAAGAGATCCCAGTAATTTCACTAAGCTTGGAATAAGAGCTGTTGGACAGCCTTGAAAAACTTGCAAAGCCAGCCGTCTTCCCTTGGTAGCTGCATGGAATGGGTACTCAGTGTTGTATGAAGGTCTACCGTGGAGTCCAAGGTGCTACCACACTCAGAGCTTCTGAGTTCAGTTCCTGCCACCACACTGTCACATCCCCACCTTCTAGATCACACAAAAGTGCTCTAGAGAAACAGACACAGTTGTCAGTGTGATTGGGGAGAGGATAGATCTGACCTCCAGTCACCTCTGTCCTGTGGCCTATGTCCAGTGAGAATCTTTCTTTACATTTAGTGAACTTGTATCCTTGCTTGTTGAAACTGCAGGCCACTAGAAGCCTGTCAAAGAGACTGAGACATATTAGGGGCCTCGTGAGGGTCTGAGGGTAGTTCCACATCCCCAGGCCTCACAAAAGCACAGAAGAACCATTGATCCTTTTCTATAGCAAATAGAAGGCCCAAGTGAGTAGACTATGACTGACTGCTGAGAGGAGCAACCGGCACGGACCCGGTGACTGGAGATCTGCTGGGACTAGAGCCATGTTAGTGGGGCCAAAATTGATGACCAGCATCCAGCACAAGACACCTGGACAATTCACAGGCATCCACATGGATGGGGAATGCGCCTGAGGACTGGACCAGTTATATCAGCAGAGGAGGCCAGCAAAGAAGCAGTAATCCAACCATCCACCTGCTGTCACATACTACACGGTGCACATGCTATATGACACATGTACACACATGCATCTGAACATAATATTCGTAAGCCCCTGCTTCCTGGATAAAGATGTTGGGACAGAAGGTGATGGAATTATACTTCTGGATTTACTGAAAAACCACTAGTTTGAACTGAGAAAAACTTGCAATTGGATAGATTTCATTGTCCGCTGCAAGGCAAGCTTGGGGCTATAAGTCAGAAATTAAATTGGGTTAAGAAATAAATTCTATTTTTACATTCCTGAGTCTGTAACTGAGAAATTCGTGCCTATTACACCTTAATCAAATCAGGTCAGTCCTCACTTGGCAACTGTTGATAGCTTCCCAGGTGTATTTCAAATGAAATCCAAACTCATGGCCCACAAGACCCAAGACCCCATGGTCTTCTCCCAGCTTACATCTCGGAGCTCATCTCCTCTCTCTCTCCCTTCTATCCACCATTTCAGCAGTAGGGACCTTTCTTCTTGAACACAGCAAGATCTCTCGTCAAGTCTTCCTACTTACAGAGACCTTCATCTGGACTGCCATTCCATTGTTTAGAATGAAATTTCTTAGTTTGTCTTTTTCTTTTAACTTTCTTTGTATTCTTTAATTCTCAACTTCAATGTCCTTATATGTATTTTCTTCATAATGCTTTGTGGAGAAAATTCTGTATTTATTTTGTTTACTTGTTCACTGTTTATTATCTGCCTCCTCCCATCGAATATAAACTTCCTGAGGGCTAAGGCACTATTTGCTTGTTTTATTTTTGTTTTTTATTTTTTTGGGGGGGCAAAGTAAGCAGAATCCCTACTTCTTAGCATGCTGCCTGGGACACAGGATGTAGTCAATAAAGCTTTTTTTATTTAATAAATTATGCAATTATTTAAAACCATACTATAGAAGAGTATATATAAAGTGAAATGTTCATGATATATTAAGTAAAATAAGCAGATTATAAATAGTTGACCTCAATTTTGTAAATATATATATAGCTGGATACCAAAGAAAATGTAAAACCCTGAAACAAAATGTACCAAAAATTAACAGTAATTATTTTGGGGTACTGAGATGACAGACCATTTCTATTTTCTCTTTTATACCTTACTGAAATTTCTAATTTCTTGATGCTATGCATACATACTAAATTTTAAAAGACTATAAATATCTCAAATATACTCATTATCTGATGGAATTTAATGTCTTTTCTGTCTCTTTTCTCCTTTATCTTCTCATCCATTTTTAATGCTACCTAAGAAAAATGAGATTATCGAGGAAACAGCAGACTCAGGTTGAAATCCATCCATCTCCCAATGAGCATGTGATTTGGGGCAGGTCACTAAACCTTTTTGAACCTCTATTTCTAATAGAAAGAGTGTTAAATGGGAATCATTAAAACTATCTCACAAGAGATCATGTAGAAAAGACTTCCCAGAATGCCTGCTATAAAAAACAAAAGGGAGGGGCAATAAAAATTGTTGAGTAACTGTCCTCCCACTTTCCACTTTCCATTCTCATTTTTGCTGTTACTTATTGTTCTTTTCCCTTTCCTCCTCTTCCATGACCCACATCCTATCAATTAGGGATTATGTCAGAGTGTCTTCTGTATATGAAATTCTTACTCATTCCTTTGAAAATCTTGTCTGCTCAATAACAAATGGAGTAGATTGATAGGACCAGAAAAACCCAGAGCCTTTGGGATACTCTGTGAGTTCTGTTTCTAAATTACCACCACCATTTTCTTTTCTCTCACAGTTTCCTTTTCAGCTTTGAAACTCTTGGCACCAGAGGGGGAAATGCAACCTTTAGGCTAGAATCTAAAAACATTAGGGAAAGAAAAATTCTCATATAAATAACATTCTACATTGCTTTTTCCTAGCCAAAGAAGAGGTCAGAATTTTCAAAATTTGAGATTTAAAATATATTTGGCACATAACGGGGGTAGGGGTGGATCTGATTCCAAACAGGAAAAAAATAAGTTTGAATTTATTTTCTAACTGACTCAGGAGAGATTTCAAAGTTGAAATGTTATAATTCGGTTGGCTTCTCTCAGCAGCACCAGCCATTTCCATTTCACGTGGGAAGAACAAAACGAGGCAAACAATCCAAGATTAAATGAAAACAGGTGGGATGGAGAGATACATTTACATTTTACCATGAAAGGAATAAGAGTATTTTCCTCTCATGGTTTTATCGGTTTGGGGGCTATTGAAGTAATAGCACCATCTATAAATTGAATCAACATTCATTAAACTCACTGGAGAAATTTAGTTAGGAAAACAGCCTAGATGCAAAACAAGCCCTTTGTTTTTTTTTTTATTGGATTTGAAGATAGGGAGCATTGTAAGCTAAAAACATAAAGATGGGAAGGAGTTAACGATGGAAATTACCCTCGTGTGGGACTGGATTTTGAGAAGACTATGCTTCTCTAGAGAGAACATATTTACAGCAAAAGACTGAGGTTAGACAGATGCTGTATTCTTTTCAGACCCCCAAATAATAACCTTAATGTCGTTTCTCTTCCCCTTACCCCATTATATCTCCCACCGCCAGCAACAGTTCATGCCCTGCCTGATTGTTATTCAGCTTCATAAGTCTTCTCAGATGACTTCAAAATATTTCACTGTCTGCAGCCTAATGATGCTAAGGCTACTGCCATATGCTCAGAAGCAACAAACTGTTATATACTCATAATTGTACACAGCACAGCAGAACCCTGTCTCTAGAAAACAATACTAAAATATCCATTCAAAACTCAGTCACTCTCTTTTCATAAGACAGTGGTCTTTCTGGCCTATGTTATCCTTCCAGGAAAAAAAAAGAAGTCACTCTTTCAAGTTCAGTTCAAACTGGTTTCAGTTCACAAAACATGTCCCAGCCTCCAGGAGCTATGCTAAGTACTGCACATCATATAAAGAAGGAAAAAGGAGAGAGAAAGCTGCCAGCCTCTTTCTGGGTGCTTTATATCTTACATTGTTGACATACCATTTAATGTTGGTTAAACTGAGTTACAGAGGATAACTATTTTTTATAAGCTAGTAACCTAGATTTTGAACCCAGATATGTATAGCTCTAAAGACCATGATTTTTCTACTATCCGAAAGTTCGAGATGACTCAGAGGGAATGAATATTTGTGCTAGAATCAGTCAAACTTCTACTCATCAGAAGTAATATTGGAAACAGAAAGCACTGTATTAATTTAAAAGAAATTGTTTGATAATCCCACACACGCACATTCCCTATTTCTGATGGTACCTTTGATTCATCATGAAATGGCAAGGGCATAATGGGCAAGAAAAGGAATTTGTGTTGCTCCTAGGAGGGAGAAGAGATAAGGTGAGCAGAAAACCGCTAAATTCTTCTTTAGATTTTCCAGTGCTTATGAATGGGGTATCTGTGAAAACAGTTGAAAAATTTGAGCCTCAAGTCATGGCTGACCCAGAAGTAAGAGAGACACAGTTTATATCCATCCAAGAATTGAAGGGTCAGGGAGGACTCTACTGATATGTGGGTTAGAATTACATTTGATGGACTCTTTTGACACGTGGTTGACCTGGCTCTTATTTGTAAAGAAATTCCTACCTTCCCATAGGAAACATAACTATTCAGATGATAGCTATGTGACAGAAGAACCTGAAAACCAACTCCAAAGGCGTGAAAATACATTTTTGCCTTCTTAACAAACTACGTTTTTTCGTCTGAATGTGTTCAAAATGCAATTCAGGTCAGACTGTAGCAGGAAAGCCCAATACCACCAGAAGAAATTTCTCATACATGGAATGTTCAGGAGCCCCGAATTGGAACAATACTGGCATGTCATCAGGGACTGAAGCAACTATGTCTTCATTACTTGCAACTACCATAATGTTCTTATTCAACGGTCTGACAAGAAGAAAACTTCTCTGAAAATTGGTTCAATGCTTTTTTTAAAAAAAAGGTTTTCATGGTGATTTCAGACTTGGTCCAATTTGGGCAACACACTGAAAGGCCCAGTCCAATGCAGCTTGAAATCTCTACCCTGAGCCAACATGGATGCTCAGAGTGTGTTGTATTCAGCACACTGTTGGTTCTCTCATAAGGCTGGTACATTATCTGTACCAAGTAGCTTCAGGCAATTCCAGAAATGTGTCTATTTAATGATCAATCCTTGCAATGATGGCAAGAGGAAAGTGCATCATTTGTTTTTATCCAAGAATCCCTGGCAAAATGGCAATGTCTTATTCTTTTCAATGCCTTTATTTGATATAATTTTCCAGTTAAACAATGAAGACACAAGAAGGCCAAGAAAGTTCTCCAAGTTGAAGGGTTAAGGTTATTCCAATTATACATAATCTTCATTGTTTCAGAGAGAAAACTGAAAAGTGTTCAGTGTGAAACCATTAAGCAAAGACAAGTCAGTGCTCACTGCTCAACAGAATTAAAACACCAACATAACTGCCTTTTCTAAATGAGCAATGTCCTAGTCAATCATTACTTATAACATCGTCCCTTTAAATAATTAAACTATATTTCCAGATCTTATGTACTACTTGAAGAGGGACAATGAGGTCTTTAGTGATAAAATTCCATGCTTGAATTTTCACATCTTTGGAGGAAAGAAAGCCAATGTTCTGGAGTGAGTGATGGAAATATATATATATATATATATATGAACATACTCTCCATTTCTGTTGTCTAGATTCAGCATAGATTCTCTGCAAAGCCATTTCCATCTAACAAAATAATTACTCTACTCACACTCTTTTTAGTACCCGTGTGCTGCCAATCCAAATAGAATCGAAATGATACTCTATCTCACTGTGAATTGAGTCACAGACTTGCCAGAGATAAACACAGATGTTATGGACTGAATTGTGACCCCTTCCCCCCCAAAAAATATATGATGAAGGCCTAACCCCCAATATGACTGTTATTTGGAGAGGGGCCCTTGAAGGAAGTAATTAAGATTAAATGAGGTCATAAGGGTGGGGCTCTATTCCAACAGGAATATTGTCCCTATAAGAAAAGGAGAGAAAAAGAGAGAGAGACTAGGGGTGCACATGCTCAGAAGACAAGCCATGTGAAGACAGAGCAAGAAGCCAGCTATCTGCAAGGCAAAGAGAAAGGCCTCAGGAGAAACCAAACCTGCCAACACCTTGATCTTGAATGGAAAGCCTCCAGAACTGGGAGAAAATAAATTCCTGTTGTTTAAGCCACCAGGTCCATGTGGTATTTTGTTATGGCAGCCCCAGCAAAGTCATAAAGCAGGTCTTACCAATAAGAACATACCACTGGGGGGCCGGCCGAGTGACGCGGTGGTTAAGCGCTGGCTTGGGAGGCCAGCGGCCCCGGTTTGGGTCCCACATATGAGGGCCAGTGACACTTCCCTCAAAAAAAAAAAAAAAAGAACATACCACTGTGTTCTAATATTGCCATCGAGTTTACTATTTCCCATTATTAGCTTTCTTTCTCTAGTTTATTTACTCCTTTCACCAATACAGACACTTCGCTAGATCAGCATTGGATCTGACCAAAAATGTGTCTGCTCTCATGGAGCAATGAATAGGGGGCAGACAATAAATGATGAAACAAACAAGTAAACAGTGTAATTTCAGATAATAATAAGTGTTGAGGAGGAATTAGACAGTTGGCATGACAGAAGGAACCGGTGGAGGATCTGCTTTAGAGGTGGCAATAGGAAAAGCTTTGTGAGAAGGTGGTATTTAAGTTGAAACTTATAGGATGAGAAGGAGCTAACCAAGTAAGGAGCTTGGAGAGAAGGTTTTCAGACAGAAGTAACAGCCAGGCAAAGTCCTAGCAATGGGAAAGGCCTTGGTTTGCTAGAGACTCTGCAAAAAGGCCAGTGTGACTATAACAAACAAAGAAAGAATGGTACAACATATTTGATGAAGAGGCCAGAGCCTAGAGTGTTACATGGAGTGCATTTTAAAGGCCTAGGAGGGCGCCATTTTCCATTTTATAGCATGGTCACTGACACAAGACTATACTGCATACTGTCGCTCTGGGCTTCTGAGAGTCTACACTGGCCTAGCTTTCTCTCTTACATCACTGGCTGCTTCTTTTAAATCACCTGCTTTGCCCTTCCCTACTAACAAGGTAAATGTCAAGAGTATCCCATGACCTTGTACAAGCCCCTCTTCTTTTCTCTTTTTCTCACTCATCCAAGGCCCTCGATATCACAGTCATATTTGAAATCCACCCTTACGTGTCTAATAGGCACTGTCAAATTTTAATGGACTAGACAAACTTTTAATTCCTACCTCTGACCTATTCCTCACCTAGTTTTCTCTGTCCTATGTAATGACACATCCCTTCCACTATTCACTTGCCCAAGTCCAAGATGCAGGATATGCCTCCCACTTGCTGGTACCTCATTTGCACAGTCTATCAGCCCAATCAATCCATTTGACCTCCAAAACACACCTCACCATCACTCAGCAAAACTATGGCAATAGCTCTTAATCTTTGAATTTCCATCTTTGCCTTCCCTGCCAATTGTTCTTCATCCACTGACCAGTGATCTTTTAAAAACACAAGTTAGATGATGTCACTCCCTCCAATAGCCTCCCATTGCACTTCAAACACCATCTAACCTATCAGGCCAGGAGAGACACGGTTTTGCCTACTTATACCAGTTCATCTCACACCATTCTCCTGCTTGTCCACTGGGCCCCACACACTGACCTCATGCCTTTTCCTGCAACACACTTACTGTGGATCCATGATACCATCATTCCTCTACTTGGAATGCTCTGTCTACAGATTCCCATGGGGCTGCTCCTTCTCACCCCAACGCTGGAGTCTCCTCAGTTTTCCCACATCTCCCAATGTAAAGTATCCCTTCCCCCTAGTCTTGGTTACTCTTATTCACATTACGCTTTTTATTTCCTTGATTGTACTTTCTACAAGCTGAACTAATGATGTTTAGTTGTTTATTTTCTGTCTTCCCTTAGCAATATTTAAGCTCCAGAATGTTTGCCTATCTTATTTGCTGCTGTACCCCCACAAGTAAATGAATGGAATCTATAGTCCTTTCTGGATAATTAGAGGTTTTGTTTTATAGGATTTCCATGGAAGCTGTTTATGGTATACCCAAAATGAGGATGAACTAGATAGCTAGACCTTTCCTCACTGTCAAGAGCTTTGCTGATAGAGTTGAACTATTCATTCTAAAGGCCTATGTTTAACAGGACACAATGCTTTCACTTTTTTTTTTTTTTTTTTAGCTGAGCCATCCTGCCACGTGTTGGCAGCTTAGCAGCAGCTCAGCTCAGACTGGGCATCGAACTGCTGTTGCTCAGAACTCAGCTTGCACTCTTGAGCAAGCTCTTTACCAACTGAGCCACTTGGCCGGCCCTGACACAATGCTTTCCAACACTTATTGTTCCCCTGCTTTGTCTAGAGTGATTACTTTGCATCATGCCAAAAAAAACAGGGGAAAATATAATTTTATTTTTCTTTTATTTGATCTCAAGGCAATCACAAACCAAATAAGAAGAAATAAAAATATATACAATATGATACACAAAGTCTAATAATATAAGGATGGACACAGAAGTACAGATTATGGAGTAACTCGCTCTCCATGAGAGTAAGGCAGCAAAGAAAGTAGCAGAGGGAGTGACATTTGGACAAGGTTTTGATGGACAACTGTGACAATCAGAGAGGGAGATGGGACATTTCTAAAGTGGAAACTGCATGAAAAGTTAGCCAATATGAATATGTGTGAGATTTTGAAAGAATAATATGGCATATCAGGGATGAGAGTGAGCAATTATTTGATATAGCTTCATAATGAAGATGGCAATATTTGGTATCTAATTCTATAATTCTAGTTTTCTATGCTAACACCATAGATCAGAGTTTGTAAACTGACTAAATCTAGTTTACAGATGTCTTTTTTTTTTTTTGGTCTGCAGTATTTTAAAAATTTCTCGTTTGATGTCAACATTAAAAGTCAGAAGATTTTACAAACAGATGTGAATTTCTGACTTTCCTTGAAAAACCAGATGGTCTGTCAAGGCTGGCTGGCATTCTCAAAAGGCCACCAAGGACTGAGCTGTGGTGACTGCCCCATTTAAGAGGGATAGGTGGGCAGGCAGGCTCAACTTTGCCCAAGTTCCCTCCCTACTTGCTTTCCCCATTTTACCTGCTTGTCGCTGTGCATGCTTAGTTTATTGCCTGTGGGCTTAATGTATTTTTCCGACAAGAGAAACTATGAGACTGAAGAAGTTTTTCGTCAACATTTTACTGAAAAATGCATTAAGAAAAGTACATGAATCAAAAGAGCACAATGAATTTTCACAAAATGAACTCACCTGTGTAACTACCACCCAGAAGAGAAAATGGACTATTAACAACAACCCAGGAACTTCCTTCATACCCAGCCCTGCCATTTTTACCAACCAAAGAATAAAACTAATCTGATACTAACACTGTCTGTAGATCAGTTCTGGCTGATTTTACACTTTTAAAAATAGGATAACACTATGTACTCCTTTGTGTCTAATTTATTTCAATCATCATAATGATTGTGAAATTGTTCATGTTATTTCTTCTAGCAATAATCATTAATTTTCTTTACTGCATAGTATTCCATTGTGCGAACAGATCACAATTTATTAATCCACTCTACTATTGATAGCTTTCAGTTTGTGGCACTTATTTATAATGCTGCTATGAACATTCTTTTTACTGTCTTTTGATATACATATATAAACCTCTTTGGGGTTAGATTGAGAAATTTCTTTAGATTGAGAAATTTTCTTTAGATTGAGAAATTTCTTTAGATTGAGAAATTTCTTATCTACTCAAAATTGCTAAAAGATTGTCTTTTTAATTGTGAATATACATTTAATTTCATAAAATGTTTCCTCTGCATCTACTGAAATAATCATATAATTTTCTCCTTTTTTAATGTGTAAATTTCAATTAACCAAGATTTTAAATGTTAATAAACCTTATTTATTTTAACCAATGGTTTATAAGAAAGACTGACTTGTAATAGCCCTTTCCTGTAATCATGAAGGGAAATTGCTATCTGAGTTTTGCTGGCCATGTAAAATGAGTTGGGAAGTTCCCTGTTGTCTAGAGTTGTATAAAACTGATATTTTTCTCCTTCAATGTAGAAAAAAATTACCATCAAAACCGGTTGGGCCTGCAGTTTGTTTTGCTGATATTTTTATTATAAATTTTATTACTTTAATAAATATTTTATTCAAATTATCTACCTCTTATGTCACTTTTGGAAGTTTGCTTATCTCAAAAAATTTCTCATTCCATCTAAGATTTAAAATTTATTAGAATAAAGAACAAAGTTAGAGGTGTCATGCTACCTGATATCAAACTCTAATACAAGTTATAGTATTAATAATCAAAATACCATGGTACTTCCATAAAAATGGACACATAGATCAATGGAACAGAATAGAGGGTCCAGAACTACATGCATGCCTATATGGTCAATTAGCTTATGACAAAGGAGGCAAGAATATGCCATGAGATAAAGTCAGTCTACTCAATAAATGGTGCTGGAATAATTGGACAGATACATGCAAAAAAAAAAAAAATGAAACTAGACCACCTTCTGACATCATATACAAGAATAGTGGATTAAAGACTTAAATCTAAGCCTTTCACCATAAAATTCCTAGAAGAAAACATAGGCAGTAAACTCTCTGACATTATTCTTAATAATATTTTTTTTCTGGTATATCTCCTCAGGCAAGGGAAACAAAGAAAATAAATAAATAAATTGGACTACAGCAAACTAAACAGTTTTTGTACAACAAAGGAAATCATAAACAAAATGAAAAGACAATCTACTGATTGGGAGAAGTTATTCGCCAATGAAACTTTTGATAAGGGTTTAATATTCAAAATATATAAAGAACCCATACAACCCAATGTCAAAAAAACAAACAACCCAACTAAAAAATGGACAGAGAACCCGAATAGATATACAGGTGGCCAATAAACATGAAAAGATGCTCAACGTCACTAATCATCACAGAAATTCAAATTAAAGCCACAATTAGACATGACCTCACACCTATCAGAATGTCTATCATCAATAAATCAACGAAGAACAAGTGTGGAGAAAAGGGAACCCTCATGCACCATTGGTGGGATTGCAAATTGATACAGCCACTATGGAAAACAGTATAGGGGTTCCTCAAAAACTAAAAAAAAATAGAACTACCTTATGACTCAGCAACCCCACTCCTGGGTATTTATCCAAAGAAATCCAAAACATAGATATAGAGAACAAACTGATGGTTGCCAGATGGGAGGGGCTTGGAAGGCTGGGTGAAAAAGGTGAAGGGATTAAGAAGTACAAATTGGTAGTTACAAAATAGTCACGAGGCTGCAAAGTATAGCATAGGGAAAATAGTCAATAGTATAATAACCATGTGTAGTGCCAAGTGGGTATTAGACTAACGGGGGATCATTTTATAAATTATATAAATGTCTAACCGCTATTCTGTACAGAAACTGATATAATACTGAGTGTCAACTATAATTGAAAAATTTTTTTAATTAGAATAATGTTCATAAAAATCCTCTCATCTTTTTAATTTCTATAGTATCTGTAGTGTTCTCTTTCTTTATTCATTATATTGGTGATTTTTTATTTCTCATTACTTTTTTTCTTGATCAAACCAGAGTTTTATCACTTTTAATGTTTCCAAATAACCAAATTTTGGCCCTCAACTGTGTCTATTATACCTTTGTTTTCTACTTCATTAATTTTATCAATTCTCTTATGTTGGTTATTTTCTTCCTTCTACTTTCTTTGGACCTAACTTGCTGCTTCATTCTAATTATTTAGAATAGATACTTGAATTTTGTAATTTTGAATGAATGCTGAACATTGTGAATGGAATATTGCAGAGGTTTTGTCTGTGTCATGTTATTTTCTTCAGAGAAAATTTTATTTTCTCCTGATATGCAGGTGGATTAGCTGCAAATCATCTTGATCCAATCAAGAATAGAGATGATTCAAGCCTGACTTTCTGCCTTTATGAGGGCCGGTCTACTTCTAATTTAGCTTTACTCCAAGGATTGAGCTTCCCAGGCATATCAAATGAGATCCTGGCATATCTTCCAGGAACCCTTTTTGAAGTGCTCTGAAATTCAAATTCCATCTCACCAGCATCAAGAGCTTGCTAAAAAGCTGTGCTTAACTAACATTTTAACTTCTAGCTGCTGCTCTCTGCTTTTCTTGTATGCTTTTATTACATACGACTTACTATTCTGCAAATGCTCTGAGGGTAAAACCTGGATAGAGTTTTAGAATCAATTCTCTGAAGTTCTCTGTCCTCTGAGACAAGAGACACACAAGTTCCCACTAGCTGAAAACCATGAACATTAATTTTTGTTTCCTCAAGCTACTGAGACTACAGAAGGTTTGGCTTCTTAGCCTCGCACCTCTTACAAATTAGTAACTGTCTCGAGGAAAAATAACCAGGAATATTGGACTCACCGTGATGCATTTAGTTTCAAAATCATGATGACTCTTCAAGCAAGGCCTTCAAACAGCTGGGGTGGGGGGGTTGTTTTGTCTTGTTTGTAATTTACCCAGCTTTATTATAAGTACCTAAACAGAATGATTGGCCTGTATAAGCTGCTCCATCATGGCAGAAAGATGTCACATTCTATTAGAAATTTGCTGATGGGAAATTTTATATGAGTTTTAGGTCATCGTTATTGCCAATACTGAAATTTATAACTTCACCCCCATAAAATTGAAACTGATTTGATTCTATCTACATAGAAATTTATAGCTGGAAAAACTTCAGAATGTATCCCTTTCTAATGCCACTACTTTGCAAGTAACTCATAAATTTAGTGTTGAAGTTGAGACTACAGCACCGACCTCCAGACTCTCAGGCCAGTATGTGTTCCTATACCATGCTGCCTCATGAATAATGCCACCACATTTTCAAAGCATACTTCTGAAACTCCTTCAGCAGGCTTAAGTATTTTTAGATTTAGTGACTTGAGAATGAATGTACCCCTGAAGTTGTGCTGAGTTTCTGCAAATATACCAACAAATGTTAGTCAGACCAGTCTCTCAGTAGGAAACTATCTTCCTTTCATCCTTCACCTTTTATTCATAAAAGAAATAAATAACCAAACAAACAAACAAATCCATATGCTTTAGATAAATGTATGACAACATCTACAAGCAGAATCATGCAAGAAACCCAGAACAAGTATAATGGTTCCGGGTCTGGAGAAATGTCCACATCCATGGGTGTGGGCTTCTGGGATGAAATCAGGGAAGCCAATTAATCTAACAAACTGTAGCACCTCGGCCCAGTTACAGCTGAACACCCCTGCTGGTACTTTCACTGCAGCAATTAATTGCAGTTAAAGAAAGTTCATGTTTCTCAAGAGGCCTTAGTATAGGGAAGGCATCTTTAATTTTAAAAAGAGGATCAATCTCTCTCTCTCTCTCTCTCTCTCTCTCTCTCTCTCTCTCTCTCTCTCTCTCTCTCTCTCCTTAACAAGTGCTTTCACAGCCCTGGTGGTGGGAGTAGAATTCTATAGACAGCATCTACATGTTGCTTTGGTCCCCAGAGACCAAGCATATTAAGTAACTTTTTGCTGAAAAGTCAACATTAGGCTCTACCAGAGACTGGCATTTGGAAGTCTCTCTACAAAGCCTTGGTGCACATGATCTGCCCAGTGCAAAGGCTTTGCAAGGGTCAGCTATAAAATATGCAGAGTTTTGCCTGGTTGCCCATGTGAAACTTTATTTCCCCAGTGCTTATTCTTCCTGAAACAATGTTCACTCCTTGGAAAGATATGGGAATTTGCTTAACCAGCAGGAGAGTTATAAAAAGGGGGCTCCCAATATTTCCTGCCCTACAGCCAGGGATCACTCTTGGCATTAGGAAACATTCTGCTTAATATATATCAACACATTGTTCCTACAGGGAGTAAACGTGTTATATTGAGAACCTAAGAATTCTGACCATGTCCATATTTTCCGAGCTTATTTAATATTATCAGTGATAAATACCGCCTAGAAATGATTAAACTCCCAGTCAGCCAAGGTCACTGAAAACACTTTGTTTTCACATATTCTTGACTCCTGGTATCTGCCCATGGAGGCCCAAAAGTGTTGTCAGTTAACCAAGAAAAGCAAATCAATTATTTTTAAAACCACAATTTATTCCTTAGGAAGTGGGAGTTACCGAAAATTTTTGGAAATGTTCTATATTTTAACTGGGATTTGTGTCAAAGGGATGCATACATTTGTCAAACTCATCAAATTCTATACATTTCACCGTACATAAATTGTACTTCGAATTAAAAGAAGTTGGAGGAGTCAGGGAAAGAAAGAAAGAAGACTTGCATGAGTGATGAGTGTCATTTACTGAGAAAAAGAATCAAGAACTCTCTTCAGAGTTATCAGAGATGGAGTCAGAGATGCTGTCCCAACACCTACCAGCCATTTAGCCTGTTCTTAAAGAGCCCTCCATATGAGGTTTAACTTTCTTCATATGATTCTCTTCATGTACCCATGTCTTTTATTATATCACCTAACATTCCTTTTGAAAATAGGAAGAAACTGTGTAATCAACAAATTCAATTAGTATGCTCTAACATCACCAACTCAACTCAGCACTGGCACCTCTTGACCTCACAGCAATTTTGACCAATTCTTCCTTAATTGGTCATGATCCCCCAGTCCTTGCTGAGTGGTGTTTGTGTTCTAGAGTGAAGACAGTCCATCAGAACTATACAGAAAAGTTTGGCACCACCAATCATGCCCTCTCTATCAATAGAAAAGAAGTTCCATTTTTAGAAACAACTTCATATTTCTTTCCCCCCAGGAATCTTCCTGTGCTTTCTTTTCTGCAATAATTAAGAGAACAATTCCAGAGTGATCTAGATGCAATTTTAAAATAAAATACTATTAGTATCTTTCAGAATTGGGAGATATTTTAAAGCAACACTTTCTCAGTATATCTTGAAAGGAAGTAGTTTTTCTCTGATTTCCTACAGTGACTATAGAATAATAAGTATTAAAAAAAAAATAGCTTTGGGAAGGGTTAAGGACAAAGACAGACTCCTAAAAGCAGCAAGGGAAAGGCAGCAAGTTACTTACAAGGGCAACCCCATAAGGTTATCAGCCGACTTTTCTATAGAAATTTTGCAGGCCAGAAGGGAATGGCAATAGGTTTTCAAAGTGATGAAAAATAAAGATCTACAACTCAGATTGCTTTATCCAGCAAGGTTATCATTTAAATTGAAGGAGAGATAAAGAGCTTCCCAGAAAACAATAAGTTAAGAGTATTCACTACCACCAAGCCAGCTTTGCAGGAAATGTTAAAAGGGCTTCTTTAAGCAGAAGAGAAAAACAACCTAACTAAGGAAGACTAGGAACACAAATAACAAAATGGCAATAACTACACACCTATCAATAATCACATTAAATATAAATGGATTAAACGCTCCAATCAAAAGACATAGGGTGGCTGAATGGATAAGAAAGCAAGACCCTTGTATATGCTGTATACAAGAGATTCACCTCAGATCAAAAGACACATACAGGCTGAAAGTAAAGGGATGGAGTAAAATATTTCATGCAAATTGAACTGAGAAAAAAGCTGGAATATTGATACTTATATCAGATAAAATGGACTTTAAATTGAAGAATATAATAAAGGACAAAGAAGGACACTTCATAGTAATAAAAGGATAGATCCAACAAGAGGACATAACCCTAGTAAACATCTATGCACCTAACATAGGAGTTCCTAAATATATAAAACAGATATTGTCAGACATAAAGATGGAGATCTTTTACATTATCATAGTAAGGGACTTCAACACCCTGCTGTCACCAGTGGACAGATCCTCCACACAGAAAATCAATGTGGAAACAGTGACCTTAAATGACACATTAGACCAGCTGGATTTAACTGATATATTCAGAGCATTTCACCCCAAAGCTACAGAATATGCATTTTTCTTAAGTGCACATGGAACATTTTCCAAGATACATCACGTTAGGTCACAAAAAAGTCTCAATAAATTTAAGAAGATTTAAATCATTTCAAGCATCTTATCTGACCACAATGCTATGAGACAAGAATCAATTTTAAGAAGAAATCTGGAGAGCTGACAAATAAATGGAGACTAAATAACATGCTACTAAATAGTGAGTGGGTCACAAATGAGATCAAGGAGGAAATCAAAAGATACCTCAAGAAAAATGAAAATGAAAACACCGTGACCCCAAATCTCTGTGATGCAGCAAAAGCAGTCCTAACAGGGAAGTTCATAGCAGTGCAGGCCTACCTAAAGAAGGAAGAAAAATCTCAAATCAACAGGTTATCCTTACACCTCAGGGAACTGGAAAAAGAACAGCAAAAGTAGCCCAAAGGGAATACAAGGAAGGAGATAATAAAGATCAGAGCAGAAATAAATGATATAGAGAACAGAAAAACAATACAAAAGATCAACGAAACCAAGAGCTGGTTTTTTGAGAAGAAAAACAAAATTGACAAACCTCTAGCCAGGCTCATCAAAAAAAAAAAAAAAAAAAAAAAAAAGAGAGAGAGGACTCAAATTACTAAAATCAGGAATTAAAGAGGTGAAATGACTAGACATCACAGAAATACAAAAAAAAATAAGAAATTACTATGAGCAACTATATGCCAACAAATTTGACAATCTGTAAAAAATGGATAATTTTTTAGAAGCATACAACCTTCCAAAGCTAACTTGAGAAGAAATGGAAAATCTAAATAGACTGATTACTACCAAAGAAATTGAATCAGTAATCAACAAGCTCCCAACAAACAAAAGCCCTGGACCAGATGGCTTCACAATTGAATTTTACCAAACATTCAAAAAACAACTATCACTTATTCTTCTCAAACTATTCCAAAAAATCCAGAAGGAGTGAAGGCTCCCAAATTCTTTCTATGAAGCCACTATCACCCTGATTCCAAAACCAGATAAAGACAGCACAAAAAAGGAAAACTACAGGCCAATATCATTGATGAATATAGATGCAAAAATTCTCAATAAAATATTAGCAAACAGAATTCAGCAATATATTAAGAAGATCATACATCGTGATCAAGTGGGTTTCATCCCTAGTATGCAAGGCTGGTTCAACATCCATAAATCTATTAATGTGATACACCACATCAACAAAATGAAAAATAAAAATCGCATGGTCATATCAATAGATGCAGAAAAAGCATTTGACAAAATCCAACAGCTATTTATGTTAAAAACCCTTAGCAAAGTGGGAATAGAGGGATCATATCTCAACATAATAAAGGGCATACATGATAAACCTACAGCTAACACAGAATTCAATGGGGAAAAGCTAAAATCATTCCGCTTAAGATCAGGAACAAGACAAGGCTGTCCACTTTCTCCTCTTTTATTCAACATAGTTCTGGAAGTTCTAGCCACAGCGATCAGACAAGAAAAAGAAACAAAGGCATCCAAATTGGCAAAGAAAAAGTAAAATTGTCATTATATGCAGATGACATGATACTATATAGAGAGAACCCCAAAGACTCCATCAAAAAACTATTGGAACTGATAGATGAATTCAGTAAAGTAGCAGGATACAAAATCAATATTCAGATATCAGTTACATTTGCATATATCAATACCAAGAAGGCGAAATTAAGAAAACAGTCCCATTTACAATGGCTTTAAGTACTATAAAATACCTAGGAATAAATTTAACCGAAGAAGTAAAAGATCTGTACTCAGAAAATTATAGGACACTGAAGAAAGAAATAAAAGAAGATACAAATAAATGAAAACACCTACCATGCTCATGGATAGGAATAATTAATATAGTTAAAATGACCATACTGCATAAAGCAATACATAGAGTCAATGCAATTCTTATCAAACTACCATGGTCATTTTCCACAGAAATAGAAAATATAATCCTAAAATTTATATGGAACCATAAAAGACCCCAAATAGCCTTGACAATCCTGAGAAATAAGAACAAAGTCAGGGGTATCACGCTAGCAGACATCAAAACATACTACAAGGCTACAGTAATCAAAACAGTATGGTACTGGCATAAAAAAAGGCACATAGATCAGGGGAACAGAACTGAGAGCCCAGAAATAAATCCATGCATATACGAACAGTTAATCTATGACAATGAAAGCAAGAATTTACACTACAGTAAAGATAGTCTATTTAATAAATGGTGCTGGGAAAATTGGACTGATACATGCAAAAAATTGAAACTGGACCATCTCCTTACATCATAAAGAAGAACAAATTCAAAATGGATTAAAGACTTAAATTTAAGACTTGAAACCATAAAACTCCTAGAAGAAAATATAGGGAGTAAATTTGCAGACATTACCCTGAGCAATATTTTTACTGATACATCCCTGGGGGCAAGGGAAGTAAAAGAAAATTTGAACATGTGGGATTATATCAAACTTAAGCTTTTTCACAACAAAGGAAACCATCAATAAAACAAAAAGGAGGCCTACTGAATGGGAGAAGATATTTGTCAACGATATATCTGATAAGGGCTTAATATTCAAAATGTATAAAACACTCATTGAACTCAACACCAAAAAAGCAAACAACCCAATTAAAAAATGGGCAGAAGATATGAAGAAGCATTTCTATAAAGAGGACATACAGATGGCCAACAGGCATATGAAAAAATGTTCAACCTCACTGATCATTAGGGAAATGCAAACAAAAACCACAATGAGATACCACCTCACTCTGTTCAGAATAGCTATCATCAATAAATCAACAAACAACAAGTGCTGGTGGAGCTGTGGGGGAAAGGGAACCCTGCTGCACTGTAGGTGGGATTGCAGATTGGTGCAGCCACTATGGAAGTCAGTATGGAGGTATCTCAAAAAACTGGAAATGGAACTACCTTTTGACCCAGCAATTCCACTCCTAGATATTTATCCTGAAAAACCCAAGACACTAGTTCGAAAAATATATGCATCCCTATGTTCATTGCAGCACTATTTACAATAGACAAGACTTGAAAACAAACAAAATGTCCAGTGGTAGATGACTTGATTAAGAAACTGTGGTACATTTATACAATGGAGTAATATGCAGCTATAAAGAAGAAAGAAATCGTACCATTTGCAACGATATGGATGGACCTAGAGAACATTATGCTAAGTGAAATAAGTCAGTCAGAGAAAGACAAGTACCATTTGATCTCACTTATATGTGGAATCTAAAGAACTGAATAAATGAGCAATGTAAACAGAAGTAGTCTTAGAGAGACAAAGGAAAATCTGATGGGGTTAGATGGGACGGGGATGTGCCTGAGGGAGAAGGGGAAGGGATGAGGCAACATAAATTGGGAACTACAATACTACCACAGGGATAAAAGAGACAGTATAGGGAATATAATCAATACGGTTGTAATATATTTTTTTAGGGGATCATGTCTTGCCAGGGAGAGCACTTCATGGACGGTGTAGTGGCCTGACCACTGCATTGTACATCTGAAGCTGACACTGAATAATATTAGATGTTGACTCTAATTTAACACATATATAATCATGGGATGTGGAGTATAGTGTGGGGATGTAGTCATTGGAATTGTAAGAGATATGTATGATATCAGGGGTGGGGAGCACGGAAGGGTGTAGTCACTGTGTAAGGGGTGAAAAAGATAACTATCGCATTGTTTTGTACATCTGTAACTAATAATAAATAAATAAATAAATAAATAAATAAACAAACAAATAAATAAATAAGAAGTCAAAAATAATATCATCATTCTATAGCCCACACAGGCCATCAGAATCAACATTATCTTCAGTATAAACATTTGATTTGCAGGGATTTTTCTATTCTGTAAGATTTGATAAGACTTGGTATTATTGCTAGCTATATATTTGGATTTTATGTGAATGTACCATTTTAACACTATTGTTGACAGCTGAAATTATTGGTGAAATTCCAAGCCAATGTTATCTGAGGTGACTAGATTAGAAGTAAAAAAAAACACCCAATAAAACAGATCTTTAAAATAGAAAAAAATAAAATAAAATAGCTTTGGGGAAATTAATAAACATGCCCCAAATATGTTTTTGTTGTTTCTCTGTGTAAATGGTTATAGCTTATAATAACTAATATTAACATGGCCCTCATTATCAATGAAACTGTCGCCAAGTTGTTTCAGAACACAAGAGACCCCTCTGAAAAATCAGCTCCATTAACGGAATACCTTGGGACTCTTTCTGTGGTTAACCTTGCAATCCATTTTTTTTTTAATGAAATATTTTCACCCTAAAACCAGAAATTAGGATGTCATTTTGTACAATAGGGTCTGGAGGTGAAAAGTCACAATGGCACAATGTTACTTTTTACATTTTCTTATTTATTGTTAAAAAAAAAAAAAGTCCAGTTAAAAAATATGATGGTCAGAGGTAGAAAAACCAGTGGGCAAAGAGTCCAACAGTCTCTGTTTTGCAATATGTTGGATGAATAATTTATGCAAGGAATTGAAAATCAGTAATGGTGGCGGTGGGAAATGATGGATAGAACTTCAGAAGAGTACTAAGAATTAAGCAAAATGAGTTCCAGCCACAGTCGTACTACTGGAGAAGAATGTTGCCTCAAGCAGTTTCCTTTTTCTTTTTAGAGCCTGTTTCCTCACATGTAACTTAGAGCACAGTTCTGGGTAATCTGCAGCATTGTATCCAGCCCTAAGACTCTGTACAGAGTGCTATCAATGGGTAGACTTGCTCAATATTTATTTGTGGAATTTAAAGCACTTTAAATCACACAACCAAATCTCAACATAAAGAAATAAATCCATGGGCCGGCTGAGTGGTGCATTGGTTAAGAGTTCGCTTGGGATGCCAACTCTGAGCAGCAGGGCCCCAGTTCGGATCCCACATGAGGGCCAGTGATACTGCACCCTCTACAGCTAAGATGGTGAACAACAGCTCCACCTGGAGCTGGGCTGCCACAAGTCACTGACTGCGGCGTAGGCATCGTGAGTGGCCAGCAGCTGGCGTGCGCTTTTGTGAGCTGCCTGAACCGCCGTCCAATGGCCAGCAAGCGGCTGCCTCAGCTGGGAAGAGCACAATGATGGTGCCAACATGGGTAGGTGAAGCAATGTCCTCCACAACTAGACTGAGGAACAAAAGGACAGCAACTTGTCTGTTCCTCTTCCCTGATTCCCCAATAAAAATCTTTAAAAAAAAAAAAAGAAAAATTAATCCATTTACTTCTTCCTGTAGTTTGCAACTTTCTGCAATAGAGTGACTATTTTCACTTCCCAGTAATGACCATTTACAGATCAAAAAGTGAAATTATCAGAAAAGCAGATGGCTTGGCACATCCTCTCTCTTCCTAATACTCAACTTCCTCTAACTGCAGTGAAAATCTTTTTCACTCATTTAGGGAATAGAAGATCAGCTTTAAGGGTCCCAATTGGTGTCCTGTCAAGGTCATTGAAAGGGCAGAGGACAGCCAAGGTAAACAATTCAAAACTCCCCAAAGTTACTTTTGGTTTAAAATAGACTGCTTTCTTGTGTTCTTTCCAATGTGCTTCCACATAATCTGACTCTGCTGACTGAGTTACTGAGGGAATTTTGAGGTTTGGCCTTCATTCCTCACTCTTGCTCATGACTGCGCGATCCATTCATCCAAGGCATGCCATTTAATGTTCTTGAAATTTCATTCCCTTCTTTCTGCAAAATGATTATCAGTTCTCTACCTACCAGGAATGATTAATACACTCTGGTGTGTTCACTCTCGCATTATTATTTACTATCTATATAAATAAAGGATCCAAAGAGAAATTACATATTGTACAAATTATACACTTAAAATATTAATAAACAAAAAACACACAGCTGACAACAGCTGTTTACATTTTCCTTCGGGGCCCTAATATAGAACCAAGCAAAAAATAAAAACTAAATGATTTCCCCCATAAATTCAACAGTAGGTGGCACTAAAAAAAATCTATGTTTTCTGAACCTTGTGTACCCTATACTATTTGCTGAGTCCGCAGTCTCGGGGTCCTTCTCCCCATAAGTGAAATTAAACCATTGAATGGAAATACAATGTGTGGCCAGGGGTCTTGTCCCTGCACCTTGTGAAGTGAATAGGGCCCAGCCCTGTGCTTCAGACAAACCTACAGATACTTCCAAGAAATTTAAAACTCCTCCCTACTTACAGTTCTGACCTAAACAGCACTCACCCTAACCTGCCTGGGAATCACATAAAGTACTTGGCAAAGCTGGATTTGCGGGAATGTGGATTATTAGCAGGTTGAAAAAAGGAAAGTTGAAGAGTATGCCTCTCACTCATTCCACAGGCATGCCTTTCTGTGACTGTGTGGATAATGGCAAATATAGTTTCTGTCACTAGAGGAGAAAGGGAGTGAGGAAGGAGAGATGGCTCTGTGCTAGCTCCTGAGAGAGATCCTGGACACACAAAGGTTAAATGATAGGCATGTTTGTAACCTTGAGACTCCCCCAGTATAATGGCAGAGGCATGTGTATTCATAGTTATCAGAGGATGTGAAAAACTACTACTTCATTTTGTCCTCCCAACCATATTGGCGAAACCACCTAGTATATCCATTAAGACCCTGAGTTTATGGGCCGGCTGAGTGGTGCAGTGGTTAAGCACTGGCTTGGGAAGCCAGCAGTCCCGGTTCGGGTCCCACATATGAGAGTCAGTGACACCACCCTCAAAAAAAAAAAAAAAAAAAAAAGACCCTGAGTTTCAAGCTCAGTTTACATGAAGCCTCAATCCCAGCCCTGCCACTGGCTAGGCTTCTTCTGTACTTCTGTACACACCACTTCTATAATCACCAAGTCCCTCTTGATCTTCAGTATGATCATCTGTGACGTGAGACTGGGGATGTGTATAGCAATAACACCTGTACCATAGAAGTGATTGTGAAAACTGAACAACACAATGCATGCAAATATTTACACAGGACTTGGGATTCAGTGAGGGCTCAATAAAATTATTAGCTCTTTTTATCAGCACTCCCACTTCACAGGTGAGAAAACAGGGCCAGGGGTCTGTGCCTTTCCCAGTTTTGCAGAGGCTTATGGTAGCAAACGCAGGACTTGAGTTCCTGTCTGATTCTGAGCCCAAAGCCCTTCCCTGTGCACAAGGAACAGAACAATTAAAGTGACTTCATCAAGTGCTGTGTTCAGAAAATGCAACTACTGTGCTCCACTGCATTCTCTCTCCACATTTATCGTCGGCGTTGGACGTTTCTTCCTGCCCTTACGTTGGTGGCTATAGCAGTTACCAAACATCAAAGACTCCATCTTCCATGGGACCTCTCTTCATCTGCTCACAAAAAAGCAAGAATTGAGATTGTCTGTAATGGAGGGTCAAGGAGTCAGAGAAATAGGCATTTTCCCCCATCAACATTCTATTTTCCATAATGAGATCCAGCATGTGAATTATTGAAAACTAGTTCTTTTATTCATTCAGTGATGCAAAGAGCTTTTTTTTTTCTTTCTTTTTTTTTTTTGAGTACTTATTTCTGTGAGCAGCAAGGTGTTAAAGATAGGGGATATAACGGACTAAAATGAATTCCTTGCTCATCGGGAGCCTAGGTCCTATTGAGGAAATAAAAAAGTGAATGCGTACACAATGTAAGTCTATCCTGTGTTTTTAAGTCATGAGGAGTGCTATAAAGAAAACAAGGCAGAGTGATAAGATACATAGTGAGAGCAGAGGGGGCTGGTTTAGATGGAATGTTCCAGGAAAGTTTTCCCTAAGGTGATGACTTTGAAAAGAGACGCAAACAAGAAGATGGAGCCAGGCATTTAAATTTGTAGAGGGCAAGTCATCCGATTAAAAGAAATAACATATACAAAGAAATATGAACTTGGCTTGTTCAATAATTAGCAAGCAGCCAGCAGGACTGGGGCATCGAAGGGAGAGAGCGGTAAAAAATGAGATTCCCAGAAAATTAGGAGCAAATCAAGAAGAGCCATCCAGGCCACAAGAGAGAGGTTGAATTACGTTCCAAGTGTAATGTGAAGTCCTGGAAAGTTTTAAGCTTGATGTGAGTCACATGTTTTTTGCAAAGTTGTCTTGACTGCTTTGTGGGGAACAAACTACAATAGGAGAGGACAGAGAAGGGAAGACCCAGCTGGGAGATGGCTGCTCTAGTCACTGGTGGACATGCTGCTGGTGACTTGGCCAGAATAGACAAATTTTCCATGAATTAATGCAATTATTTTGTATTGACATTTAACACTTATATCTTTATTGCAATAGTTTATAGAGCCATGTTTCTATATCAGAGATACAGTTACGCCAAAATCATCAAGGTTTGAAATGAGGTGATATTTAACCAAGAGTTAAATTCACCTCGAGGTTCTTTTTAAAATTGTGCTTCCAAAAAACCTACACTTCGGAGAAGCACCTTCTGAAATCTGGGCTACGTAAGCGCTAAGATCTAGAACTGTTTTACCTGAGTGTTGAAAATATAAATGATGTCGTTCTTGTCCTGCCCTCTTTTTCTTAGAGAAACACAGAATCTCCTACTATCCACAAATGGACAATCCTAGTTTGGTTCATTTATATGACATTTTTTTCCTCTCCCTTCTCCCTCTCTCAGGTTTTGGAGAATATTCACAAACGGTCTCTTTGTCAGAAGCAAAGATACATTGTGAGGAAAGCTCCACTAAAGACCCCCAGCAGTGACAGTGATAAAATACTTTCCAAGTGTTCAAAGAGCAGGAGTGACTGTCATACACCATCCCTCAGCCGCTGAGTGTATGAGCCTAAAGGCGATACCTGGTCCCTAACTAGATCCTCTCAACTGCTACTGTCCTTGGCTTCATTTTGAAGACTAAACCACAGAAACTATTGTAACAATGCCCAACCTGGATTTATAGCTCTGACCCACTTTCAAAAGCCGTTCAAGCCACAAGCATCCAGAATGAACTACTGTGGATATTAATCTGGTCAGCAACTTGGTTGGTCTCAGGAAAACCATCATGATAACATGAAGTCCATCTTTACCTCAGACTGAAGTAAGAAGACAATGCCAAGATTATTCTTCTTGTTTTTCTCCCATACCCCCTCACCTCCACCTCACCACCTTTACTTTGGCCACCATCGCTTGTTCTCTGTATCTGTGGGTCTGTTTCTCTTACGTTTTGTTTCTTCATTTGTTTTGTTTTGGTTTTTAGATTCCACATGTAAGTGAAATCATATGGTATTCGTTTTTTTCTGTTGGACTTATTTCACTTAGTGTAATACCCTCTAGTTCCATCCACGTTGTCAAAATGGCAAGATTTTATTCCTTTTTATTGTTGAGTAATATTCCATTTTATATACATATACCACATTTTCTTTATCTAGTCATCGACTGATGGACACCTAAGTTGCTTCCATATCTTGGCTATTGTAAACAATGTTGCAATGAACATAGGGGTGCATACTTCTGTTCTAATTAGTGATTTTGTTTTCTTTGAATAAATATCCAGAAATGGTATTGATGGGTTGTATGACATCTCTATTTTTAATTTTTTGAGGAATCTCCATGCTGTTTTCTATAGTGACTGCACTAATTTACAATCCCACCAACAGTGTACGAAGGTTCCCTTTTCTCCACATCCTCATCAGCACTTGTTATTTGTAGGTTTTTTAATGACAGCCATTCTGACAGATGTGAGGAGGTATCTTTGTGGTTTTAATTTGCATTTCCCTGATGATTAGTGATATTGAGCCCTTTTTCGTATGTCTTGGCCATCTGTATGTCCTCTTTGGGGAAATGTCTATTCAGGTCCTCTTCCCATTTTTTAATTGCATTAACTGGGATTTTTTTGGGGGGAGGGGAATGTTAAGCTGTATGAGTTCCTTACATAGTTTAGATATTAACCCCTTATTGGATGTACCATTGGCAAACATCTTCTGCTGTTCAGTAGGTTGCTTTTGTTTTGTTAATGGTTTCCTTTACTGTGCAGAAACTTTTTAATTTGATGTAGTCTCACTGGTCTGTTTTTGTTTTTGTTGTCCTTGCCTGAAGAAACATACCCAAAAAGATATTGTTAAGACCAATGTCAAAGATTTTATTGCCTGTGTTTACTTCTAGAAGTTTTATGGCTTCAAGTCTTGCATTTAAGTCTTTAATCCATTTTAAATTATTGTTTTATATGGTGTAGGAAGGTGGTTGAGACTACTCTTCATGGGTATAAAACCTTCTTTCTCAAAAGTATTCACATTTTCTTCCACTGAAAGACACCAAGATTACATCTATCCCCATGGCTCTACAATAATCTTAAGCCAGGAGGCTTCATGGAGGGAGTCCACAAAAGTTTTGAAATAATGCATCAGGCCCTTCAAATGATATTCTCAATGTCATCTATGAGTCCATTAGGGGCTAAGGCCCATAGCTTGTAGGTACATGAGGGTGCATGTTAGACCAATAGAGTATCATTTTCTTCTTTCTCCCTACTCCTTCAAACTCCAAATTTGGAAAAAAAAAAAAAAGATTCCATTCAACAGTGGTGGCAAAACTTATTCTGTGGTTAAACATGACCTGAATAATTTTCAGAGATATAAATGTAAGGTTTTCATCTTGTATCCATGACAAACAACAAGGCATGGATAATAAGGTAGCCTATGAGGGAAAAATTATTAAAATTGTTGAAGCTTGCAATGCCATTTGATGGACTGCAGGAAGTTTTTGCTTTCAAGGTAGATGGAAAATTTGTCTTTGGGGTATGTGCATCCTCTTTGGAGACCACTCCCTCAACCCTTAATATAGAGTGCTTCTAATTAAATGACCTTTAAATCAAGTGAGAGTTATGAATCAATATTTAGATTCTGCCAGTTTATGTGATTTATTGTGTCAACATGATGTCAAAGATAATAGCAGGTGGATGGATTTATTTTTTCTATAACCTTCTGGTTCCTACTTCTCACAAATACCCATACATATACCCACTCATAACTATAACTACTATGAGTATTGTCATGTGCCCCTCATAGTGGATAGGGTAGGATGGACTTACTAAGCACATTGAGCTATGCAAATATAACTCAAATATCTACTCATTGTCATTGGGAAAGCCTAATTCTGTCCATGAAGTTAAACATTATTTAGACTTTAGACTTCCCTTTGCAAGAAAGCTATTTGTTCTTAATGTGTACATATGTTTTTAAGAATAGCTTCTTACTGATTAGGAGACCAAACCACTTCAGGAGGAATGAAGTGTTAAAGGGTTAGGAGGAACTATCTTCAGTTTGGTATTCCCCCCATGGTGTTATTTTAGCTTGAATCAGCCAAACAGGAAATGAAATGTTGAGTACTGTAATTGTCTGATTTAGACATGAAGGCCAATTTACATCCTTCGACTAGAGATGGATATTTCCTCTAAAGGAAATAGACAATACCATTTCCACAAATCCTGGGGAAGGAAAAAAAAGACGAGTCTCAAATTAAAGGTAGTAAGAATTATTTTCCCCTCTTGTTGAGCCCTGGGGGAAGCTGGAAGCCAAGGCACACTGGAAATGACCGAAGTATTCATGTGGAGAGCAGTGACGTCAGCCCCTGAAATATTGAGGCAATCCTAAGCTGAAGAAGGAGAAAACCTATGTTGTAGAATATAAAGTTGTTCAGGATGCAGTTATATTTTCTGCCTTGTAGTTTCTTGCTCTTGTTCTCAAACCTTGACCTTAACTGTCCTTTGGAGAATTAATAGAGTTGCCTGTCCCCATTGTTAGAGTGAAACATGACTGAGGAAGGAGATATGAAACAGATGGCTGGTAAAATTGACAAGTGAAAACCATGTGGGAATTATCAAACATGTAAACAATCCCCTGGCATTCTCAGATATACTTGGAGAAGAGATAAAATAAAAGACCAGACTTTCCACAGTCACTCAGAGTGATGCCTCAGATAGTGGATGTTTGGGTATTAAAAGGAAAAGAGACCACAGAGACGCTTGGTTGCATAAGGGTAGGCTGGAAATAGGAGCGCAATGAAGACTCTAGGATTCAGTTCCTAATAATAACAGATACCATTTTCCAAGCACCTCCCTTCCACCTCTCTCTCTCTCTCTCTCTCTCTCTCTCTCTCTCTCTCTCTCTCTCTCTCTCTCTCCCATCTCATTCAGTTCTCACAAGAGCAAAGGAAGTCTTCAATTGACAGGAAACAGACTCAACCCCATCCATTGCTTCTCTTTTTTTTTTTTTTTTAAAGATTTTATTGGGGAATTGGGGGAGGGGAACAACGTTGGGGAATCGGGGAAGGGGAACAGACAAGTTGCTGTCCTTTTGTTCTTCAGTCTAGTTGCGGAGGATGTTGCTTCACTGGCCCATGTTGGTATCATCACTGCGTTCTTTCCGGATGAGGCAGATCGGTTGCCAGCCTCTGGATGTTGCTCACCGCGGCTATTGGGAGCTCACGCTGGCTGCTGGCCACTCACTGCAGCCCATGGCAGCCCACTGAAGCAGGGGCTGAAGCCCACACTGTCCACAGGGCTCGGGGCTCACACAGCCCAGCTCCAGGTGGAGCTGTTGCTAGCTGTTGAGGGCAGTGTCACTGGCCCTCATACGTGTGATCGGAACCAGGGCCACTGGCATCCCCAAACCAGCTCTTAACCAATGCGCGCCACTCGGCAGGCCCTCCATTGCCTCTCTTACATTTAACTTCCCCATACTCAGCACTGATGAAATCACTCAGTCACAAAATGGAGCCAGACATTCTTTGGAGGTACAAACCCTGAGTCCAAAGTCTTGCCCTGCCATTTATTGGATCATGACTTTGGGTGACTTAATTAACCTAGGCAGGTGTCAGCTTTCCTCTCTATAAAGAGGAGGTAACAGAATTTCATTGCAAGGATTAAATGAGATAACACTCTTGCCCAAATAATGTAATTTTGTTTGTTTGTTTTCACCCCTTTCTCTTCCCCATACTACACTAAATAGTTTGCTATCACCTCTAGCAGTGCTTCTCAAACTTCAGTGTTGCACTTGCCACCTGACAACCTTGTCAAGATGCGGTTTCTAGTTCAGCAGTTCTGAGATTCTGCATTTCTAACAAGCTCCCAGGTGATGCTGATGCAGTCGATCCTCAGGCCACACTTAGAGGGGCCCCAACCTGACCTTCCGTTTCTATCAGCTGCCTCTCCTCTCAGTCCTGGGCCCCTCGTTCTTACTCCATTAGCCATTGTTGAAACCAATTTCATATTTCCATATCTCTGCTTTTCCTCTGTTTTTTATGTCCCTAGACGATTCCAATTCATCGACTGTCATATTTGCTTGGAAATGCCGCCAGTCACATTTAACAATCAGTTGAATTCTTGCTGTAAGACAAGCCTTCGGAATTTACCATAGGCCACAGCACAACCATTCAGAGGGAGTCATGCCTTCTCCCATGCTCCCGGAGCACCTCATACTTCTGTTAGACTATAAAACACATTGTATCATACTTAGCTATGTATTTATCATGTTGGGTTACCATATACAAATATAGACTCCATGTCAGGTCTGTGTCTTATTTTTATTTTATCTGTAAAATAAAACAGTACTTGACAAATAGTAGTTTTTTGATAAATGCTAATTAAAATAAAATCCATATAAGCAATATAGTGTAGCTGCCAAAAACATGAGCTAATTACATCTTAGGGCACACATATGGAAATACACTATGTAAAACAAGGGACATATTCAGTTTTGGATCTGGATCTGGGTTATAGGTACACTGGTTAAGTGGTGAAATGATGAGGAAAAAAATTTCAAACTATGAGGGCATGTTGAAAATAGAAGATATTTAACCGGAAGAAGAAAAAATACACAAGAAAATGTCATTACCATGTTCATGGTAATGTGATTCTTGAATGCGTATCACATAAAAAGGAATTAGATTTGTTTTCTATGGTACTAAGATCTAAGAATTGAGCCAAAGGGTTTAAGTTCAAGTAAAACAGTACTTAGTACACAGTAGGAAACCAATAATAAAATTATTTGTCTCAATATAAGAAGAAGCTTTTTTACAGAGATTTCTTAGGCGCTAGTGAGTTGCCAATCTTAAGCCATATCAACCCAAACAATTCAACGTTAAGACAATTATTGATTGAAAAAGAAATTCAAGAACAAGAAAAAAGTTTCATGAGGCAAATTTTAAAAGTTCTTTTCAACTTCAATGGCTAATCTCATGAAGAGATGTCATGTTAGTGAGAGCTACTCATTTTTAATTGAATGCCTCCTTGTCATATCCTGGTCACCAGATCAAGAGCCTTGTGTAGGGGAATTTACCTTAAAAGCTCTAACTTTTAGGAAAAGTCACTGAAATTTATGACTACAAACACAGAGATTGGCGTGTTTTTGTGTGGACATTACATCTATATCTATTCTACCAACCAACCATCCCCTCTTCCTTATCAAGAAGAACAGTGGGAAATATGATTGGGTGCAAACTTGATAAAATATTTTAACTACCTCATACCATTTTTAATTACCCCCATCGGAGTGCATGTACTGGTACCGAATATTTATTGATACTTTTGAGGAAAGCAGAGTAAAGATAAAATATTTTTCATTCATTTTCCTTGGGCAAGGTTAAATAAGGGCCTGCCATACTATTATTTTCTTTTTTTTTTTCCCTTTAATTGTGGTACATTTTCTGAGTTGATATAAGAAAACCAATCTAGTAAAAGCCTGATCATTAATACAACTAAAAAAAAAATTACTCTTCATGAATAAAACAATAGTCATTATTCAACACGGGAACTCTGTTAGGAAATGCTAATAAGAAAGCAAATACTAGCAAATATTCTCAGCAGACCTATTTTGATGGGTGTCCTGTGATTGTGTACGCTCTGGAAAAATAAAGTACATTTTCTTGATTTGTGAGAATTTTCATGGTTTAACATGAAGAGGTGAGGCTTGATACTTGTCCAGAGTTATGGGTTTCTGAACCCCCTCAGAATCCTAAGCAGTAAATCTATCACAAAAAAAGGAAAAACAAGCAATTTACAAAAGCCATTATCATTATGCTGCATAAACTGATCAAAATAACTTAGGCAGAGTTACCCAGTAGGTTGTACTGCAAATTGCTAGATGATTCATATTAAACCAACCCTAGGATGCTTGTCCACCATTATGAAATTTTGTGATTTATACTGGCTATTAAGAAGAATTAGAACATACCCAACTAGGGAAAATCTGCAGCATAGCTAGAGGGTTCCCTGGACCTCTTGAAGACTGAAGGGCTTTCTTAGAAGAGAAGCCCTTCGTGCTCGACAGCTGCTGGGCACAATCTGTGATAACCTTCCAAATATTCTGCAACTCACATTCATCTTATGGCTAACTTACTAAATGCTGTCTTTTCTAGTCATCCATGGTTTGAAGGCTTGAGGAATTTGCTCTCAAGTTCTCTGGTCAATGTTAAGTCTTTGTTGGTAAGTGACAACTAAGGAATCGCTCAGATGTCTGAGAGGTCAAGAAAATCTCAGGGAAACAAAGATGTAATTTTTGGCCTCTGTAGAACTGCCAATGTTAAGGGAAAAAAGTGCTGATAGGAGCTTTCTGCAGACCCAGATGCCATTTTTTTGACCCCAAGGAAACGCTCTTCAGAGAGCTTGTTTGTTCTGATATTAAAACGTCTTCTTGTCAATCTCACAAAGCTGTGTTTTCCAGCTCTTATGAATGCATTCTTAGGATTTATATATAGCTCTGGCTCTTGGAATGAAATGGTTGAGTGACAATAATATCGTTGTTGGTCTAATGTATCAAAGAATCCCTTCATGAGAAAAGTCATTTTCATAGACTTGTATGTCAAGCAGAATTAGCCCGTAAACCATAGTGAAGTACTCTTTCATCAGGGCCTAATTCTACCCAAGATCATTAGAAATCCTTCCATGGGGGGAAAAACAAATGGTTGAAGGCACCTTGAGTCTGAAGACCTAGTTCTAAATTTTTGAAGCAGAAAGAATATTAAAAGTCAGGTGTGAGGTTCAAAGACATATGTACAATATACGATGGGCTTTAGAGGCCACAAAGGGGCACATTTTTCAATCTTAAAAGGGTGACTGATAGATACATCCATCTACTTTTTTCATTTTCTCCTCTATTTTTCAAAAATTTTAAGAATTATTTATTTTGAAATAATTGCAGAGAAAGAAAATTTGTAAAAGTAATACAAGTAGTCATCTACCCTTCATTCATATTCCCCTAAATTAAAATTTTACATTTGCTTTGTCTTTCTCCAGATAGATAGATATAGATAGATAAATAGTTATTTTTTTCTAACCTCTTTAAGAACAGGTTGCAGACATTAGTCCTTTTCATCTTTAAATACTTCCATGTGAATTTGTTAATGACAAAAACATTCTTCTTTACAATTTCAGTAGTTACCAAAATCAGAAAATTAACATTGATATAATAATATTATCAAATCTATAGACCTTACCCATATTTCACTAGTGATGTCTTCTATAGCAAAGGAAAAATAATAATAATATTTCTATATCGGGGTCCAATCCAAGATCACACATTGTATTTTGCTGTCATGTCTCTTTAGTCTTTCTGATCTGGAACAGTTTCTTCCTCCTTCATATCATACATGGTCTTGATGTATTTGAAGATTCCAGGCCATTTATTATTTTGTAGAATTTCCCTTGATTTGTGGTTGCCTGATATTTCCCTATGATTAGATTCAGTTATGCATTTTTGGTAAAAAGCGCACAGAAAGCATGTTGCAGACATTCCTCCTTTTGGAAATACAGTATTACCTTGGTTTGCAAGCACAATTCATTCTGGAAAGAAACTACTCATATTGCAAGATATCATTCATTTACCAAGCTAAAATGTACTATTAGGTTGGTGCAAAAATAATAGCAAAAACTGCAATTACTTTTGCACCAACCTAATAGAAATGTTTGCTCATCTTGCAGAACACTTGCAAACCAAGTTACTTGCAATCCAAGGTTTTACTGTATTTCATTCCCTAAGTTTTTGTGACATGATGTTCATCTGAATTTCTTCCTACCTCACTGGCTGTTTCATTCCCTGTCTTCTCTATTCGAGATGCCTAGGGTGCTTGCTCTGTTCTTCACCCTCCTTCATTGCTCTCTGAGTAGTCTCATCTAATCTCACAGAAACAGATACCATCCATACTGTACTCTCTCTTCTCTGCACTGCAGGCTCATGTGCTCACCCTCAAACTCATATCTTTCTCTGGGTGTCAAAGAAGCACCTAAAGCTGCAATATTGCTGAAACCAAACTATTGATCCTTTCCCTCCAAAATTTACTCTCAGAGCTTCACAGTTGAGACCTAAATAATGAGAAGAATGAATCTAGGCAAAAATGGGGGGTGGGAGGTGCCATGGGACTAGAGGGATGTTTCCAGTGGAAGGAATTCAATCTCCATCAATGAATCTTTCTTCGATTATTAAAATCTGACAACTGAAGAACTGGCAATCACTTTAGAATATCCAGCCTAACATTGCCCAGTGTGATCAGCCCTTCTACAAAGGCTGTGTGACACTTTAGTTGTTAGAGTTATAATCATAAGGAATCTTACTTTATAAAAAATTGTCATAGAGGCAATTAATTTACCTGAGCAAGTCACAGTGTCATGTATACCTCTACATCACTTATATTGCATAATGTTTTGAAAACGAAGATAATTCAAATTAGATTGTAAAAATGCATAAAACTACAACCCTTCATAATTGCTGATACTGAACAAAGGAATGCGATGCAGACTAAGCAAACAGCCACTGAAAGCGTCTGTGTATTACTATGCTTCCTGTAACCATGCTTTTTCTTCTGCACACACAGTTAGTCATCATGGTATAACTAATAGTAGCCTGCATAGTACAGATTGTGTTCCTAAATTAATCAAATAAATTACACATAATTTAGCTAAAGGGAGCACAAACTGCAGAAACAATATCTATAATTAACTTCTGCACCAATGATTTTGCTGACAAGGAGATTGCTGTCTCACAGAGCCACGAAGCAGCCCATTTCCTTTTTAACATACCCCTATTATTAATGACTATTTCATATTTAATCAAGAACTACCACCCAATAATTTTTACCCACTGATTCTAAGTTTAGTCCTCTGGAGCCACAAAAAGTCTTGTTTCTCCTACCCCGGGAATGGTATGGAAATGGTCATGTTTCTTCATTTGCTTCATCTATCCTCAGCCAATACACTTCTGGTTGGTAAATACCTTCTGAATAAAAATACAGACGAAACTATCTAAATTAGGCCTTACTGTTTGCGGACTGAACCGGAACAAATTTAGGTATTGGTCCAGGTCAAAGAGAAGGCTCTTCCTGCCTTCCAGCAACTTCCTAGCAACCCAGCCTCATGAGGATACATTCTAAATCCACAGTTACCCTTTGTATTTATTGCAGAATCGTTCCTTACCCCTGACTGCAATTCTAGTCTTATAGCCAAGGACTTGGATGACAATAGCAAAGTGAGTTGATTGAGCTCCAAACCCCCATTTGGTCTCACTGTTAAGATTCCAAATCCAGTAGCTCTGTCCACCTTGCAAGGTCTTGTAGTTTGGCCATGGCTATTCCATGGCCAATGAGACACACATACTGATGTTCTCACCATCTCTATGAAATGCATTCTATTCCTAAACTTGGGTGCCAGTTGTCTTTTTAAGAAAGCTTCAAAATCAAACTTAATTGTTCTGGCCACAGACTGAGTTGAGTTGTTTGTTTATATGTTTGTTTAATAGCTTTACTGAGGCATTATTGAACTACAACATTTAAAGTAAGTGTACAATTTGATATATTTGATATTGGTATACCTGTAAAGTAACCACCACATTCAGGAGAGTAAACATATAGATGCATCATCTCTGCAAATATACTTGCGCCCCTTTGTAGTCCCTCCTTTTCATCCTTCCTTACCCTCCCCAAATTCTCAAGCAACTCTGGGTCTGCTTTGTGTCACTATAGATTTGTTTGCATTTCTAGAGTTTTGTATAAAGGAATCACATAGCATGTACTCTGCCTGCCTTCTTCAACTTAGCATAATTATTTAGAGGTTCATCCATATTGTTTCATATATCACTGTCTCATTTGCTTTTGTTACTGAGTGGTGTTCCATTAGTTAGATACACCACAATTTATCCATTCTTCTAATAGTAGACTATTAGGCTGTTCCTAGTTTTTGGATATTACAAATAAAGTGATCAGAGTTCTTTCAATCTATCTTAGGTGGGTAGGCTTGTCGATTACTATGATTCTCTGAGTCTCCCAAGGGTCAACTGATTCTTTTAAAAATCCAGTTTAAAGATCCTCTTTTACAAAAACTTAGAACAAGCTCCCCAAGGGCCTGTGCTGATTTGAAACATCAACTAGCAGGACATTAGGGTGTGTTATTTGCATATCTTTAAGACCAATCTTTCCACATGAAGAATTGTCTGTGAAAATGTGAACTTTCTCTTCCCACAAGTTGGGGAAACCACTTATCTCCTGCTAGAGAGCTTTGGGCTCAAATCTTGGAATATGCATTGTTCATCACAGAAGGTCTCTGAGCCCTCATGAAGGGCCCCCAATAATATATCCTGATGTTTCAGAATTCTCAAGGTAAATATTCAGTTTAGATTCACACCCTGATTTTCTTTCTAAAAGTAGAAGGATAACAGGGAAAAGGAGATTCTCCAATCATCTTTCTTGTGTCAACTTCCTGACTTACAATAAAAATCCTCTCATAGCTCTTCCTGCTTTTTGCCACATCCCTTCCCTTTTCCCCTCTTACTATTATTTCACATTCAAACCTTACCCAGGCAAAAGTTTCTTGTAGAATAAGCTGAAGAATGTTAACAATTGTCAAGGTCAATCAGATGGGTATTTCAATTATATTTCCTCTTCCAACATCAAGTTCTGTTCTGCTGCAGACCTTATAACTTGGACTAAATTTGTGGGAACACAGAAAATGCAGAAAGTTTTCCTTATGACGATATATCTAGATAGATATATAGATATAGATATAGATGATATATAGATAGATAGAGATATAGGTATAGATACAGATGATATATAGATATAGATGTAGATATAGATATAGATATGGATATGGATATAGATATAGGTATAGATATAGATATAGATATAGATAGATATAGATAGATATAGATAGATATAGATAGATATAGATATAGATATAGATATAATAGAGGCTGTCATCTCTGGGAATAGTGCCAGATTATTTGAAAACAGTTTCTGGGCAATCATGTGTTTTGAAATATTCTCCATCAGGCAATTCCTCCCCTGTCAGATTGTATGTGTGACTACTATTGATATAACTCAGGCATTGGTTGAGGACACTGAAATCAAGGAGCAGAGCTAATTGTTCACCTGGAAACCACTCTTTCGTGTATTCAACAAAATTCTCTCCCCATGTCTTTGACTTTCAGGCAAATTATCTTTCAAAAGCAGAGGAAAAAGTACCCATCAAAACCAATTCAATTTCTTAAACTGCAATCGTTTAAGTTTATTGAACTATATTATAGCAATTCATTCGCTTTTCACATTGAAATCATACAGTTCCAAAAATGGCAGGTAATACCTTGGGTTTTTTAGTATCTTGGCTCACTCTAAAGACTTCACCCAACCAGTAAATACCTCCAAATCTGGGAAATAAATGCTAAAGGCTCCCAAACCTGGATTCTCTCATTGAGAATGCTGCCCCTATCACTGTCACTCAATTCCTCTCAAACTCATTTGTTCCAGTAATTAATATAATACCATGAATGAAATTATTAAACTTTAATAGCCAGAGATTCTCCTGCAAAGGTCATATACAGGAAGTCAGGATGTTACTTAAGGAGTTTCATGGTACTGTGCAAATACAGCATCGATTTTAAGTTCCAGAAGACTCCCTACACTCATGGAGATTTCAGATCCTATATCACCTCAGCATCTGGGGTGATGTGTCCAGAAACCAGAGTCAAAGAATGAGAAACAATACATCCAGATTAGAGAACCAACACTGACCTGAGGGTAACATGTAAACATTTATTAAAGATTTGATCAGCATTTTTTAGATTGTAAGTCACTTAAATACAGCACATACTGGTTTAGTCAGAGATAAGGGAGGGGAGAAGTTATAGGCTTTTATAACTAAAATATCCAAGTGTATGTGGATTAAAGGGATAGCTGGATTTAGGCACCCAAATAATGCTGTCAGCAGCGTGCCTCTCTGCATCTCCCAGCTCTGCTTTTTGCTGTGCTAGCATTATTCTAAGGTGGGATTTCCCCTCCTGGTGGCAAGATGGCTACCATCTTGCTCTGAGCGTTCATCAGTAGACACCTGACAGCATCTCTTTTCTTTTTTGATTTTTATTAAAATAAAAATCCCAGATGTGTGTGTCGGCAATGGATTGCCTCTGAGCTACAAACCCAGCCTCCATTGTCCTCCTTGTAACAGTAGAACATTTTTCCCTTGCCAGCTGGAATGATGTTAGGCTTTGTCAGTAGAAGGGACCCTGGAGGAGTAAAGGGCTTGTCTTCCTTGTTTCATCATGCTTGGCTTCTTCTTTGCTCCTATTGTGTTAGGCTGTCATGCAGGAAACTCAGTGATGCTCACCCTGTCAGGTGGCTTTCCAGCAGTGAGATCCATAGAACAAACTCCTGTGGGCAGCTTCCAGGCAAGCTCTGGTAGTGACACAGTAAGCTTCTTCAGAGTGAGTTCCACAGGAGCCATAGCTCACTTACTGTCAGCTTCCTGGTGACAGCTTCCAAGTGTTCCCATTGGGCTCTAAAACCATACCCTCCCCCCACCTGCTACAGCTTGATTCTTAGCAAGTTCCACAGCCACTCCTATAGGTAGCTTCTTAGTGAACTTCATGGGAACCCCACCAGGTAGTTCTCTGTTTGCTGGCCGCATTCCACAAACTTTGGACCAGCTCTGATCTGAGCAACCTAAGGAACCTTTCCACCAGCCAGTGGCTACAATCATAACCTCTCCAATGGGGACAGATCCTGCTCCTGGACAGAATTTCTCACCTACCAAATTAGTTCCTTCCTTGGGTAAGTTCCTTCAGCCCTAGGATATCTTTACATGTTTCTTTTATTCCTGTTTTAGTTAATTCCCTATAAATCATTTAATAATATATACTATTCCTTTATAGTAAATCTTCCTCATCAAATTATCATGTACTCGTATATCTGTTTCCTGATCAGACCCTGACTGATGTACCAGAGATGGTGCTTATTTATTCAGATTTATGAGGCTTGGCCACATATCTACTGCTAACCTCATACTTGTAACCAGAGAAAAGCAGTGAGCTCATTAGCCAATTGTGTCCTCTCCTAGAGCCATAGGCTAGAGTCAGAGACACCTACACAATATAGACTGAGAATAAGAAAAGGGTAGATTCCTAAAAATAAATTGTGAAAAATTGCTTTGGGGAGGTACAAACAGCACAGTCCATCTGAAAGAGTATGTGCTTTAAAAAAAAGGATGAGAGAGAAAGACAATAGTGAGAGTGAAAAAACAAAAAACAGACATTTCAACACATAGGAACACAGTTGACAAGAATAACATAGACCTCACCAGGAAGAAACGAAATCAGATAAAAGGTCTTCCTTTATCCCTTAGAAGTAAGCTTTCCAGCATTTTCTATGAGAAGAGGAATTAAAGACTGGGACCAAAACCATAGATAATCTTGCATAAACAATAAAGAGGATGTTTTAACTTACCTAACGAAAAGTTCAGAATTAGGGCAGAATTTAAGCAATACTTGATCCCTTGGCTCAACAGTGTCATCAGAGATACATTTCCTGTCATCTTTTTGCTCTGTATTTCATAGTGTTGGCTTCATCCTGACCTTGGCTTTCCTCTTACTTCCCAAATGGCTGCCAGCAAATTCTGGGTTTTCATGCTTCCTTGTCCAGAAGAGAGCATCACTCACAGAAATTTCCCTGCAAAATTCTCAAAACTCATTTTTGTTTGACCATCTTAGTTCACAAGTCCATCCCTGAACCATTGATTGAGACCACGGGCAAGTAAAACACTAATTGGCTTAGATTAGATCACACCTTCCATGCCTAAAACCAAGAGCAGCAAAATCTGGGATTATGGGAAAGTATACAATGCATGCTAGGAAGTGAATCAATTATATATATATATATATATATATATATATATATATATATATATATATCTTCTACTGGAATTATATATATATATATATATATATATATATATATATATATATATATATCCTACTGGAATTAATTAACTGTTCCTTCACTGAACTCTTATACTGTCTCAAACAAACTTCTAACTAACACTTACTATACTTATTGTATTTGTCTTTACATATACAACTCCTCTATTGGGTTCTAGGTAGGATCCCTCAATGGCAAAAATGAATCCTTGTTTATTACTTTTCCCCCAAGGGTAAACACTAGAAGCTTAAGAAAAGTTTGAGTTAATAAATGGCCTTAAACATTATGCATGCTAAACATTACTCTGTAGACCACAAAGCACTTTTAAGGGGTCTCGACAGAGCAGAATAATATTTCTAAGATGCTTTAAAACCTTCAGTGTTGGAAAAAAAATGGAAGCAGGGGAACTAGTATTGAGGCTATCATAATTGTCTAAGCAGTTGATTGCAAGACTAATCGATGGCAAAGGCAGCGGAAATGAAGAACAAGCTTCTGAGGCGTTCCAGAGTGTAATACCTAGGCCTTGACGATGAATAGAAAGCCTAGGATAGAGGGGAATTTTAAATCAATTCAAACTTCTAGTTTGGGTGACTAGGTAAATTGACCACCAAAAAAACCCAGAAAACAAAAAACACATCTGTGGAAAAAGATAAAGAGTCCACTATATCATTTAGAGAACTCAATATTTATTCATAAATACTTGAAGAGAAGAGATTTATTTATAAATAGCCCGAATACTTTCCCAGCTTCCCTGAAATTAGAGGTAAACTATTTGTTAATAATTAACTCTGTGTATATTATACCAAGAACAGATGCCTCTAATGCGACCAGTCTACATCATGGTTTCTCCCATTTAGTGGGTCTCTTATTTTGATACCGATGTGGCCTACTGAATTTTCCGAGACAGCTGGTCTATCATTGAGAGAACGCAGAGGGATGGACAAGAGCCAAATCCGCTGTGGCCACCTGTGAGCCTGCTAAGGGCTGGGAATAGCGGAGGAGATGGTTTCTCTTTTCCATCTCTTATGCTTTTTGTATCTGAGCAGGGCTGAGTTCGAGTCCCTGACCACACTCCTTTAATAAGGATCTTTGTCATGGGCTTTCTGCCAATGAGTAATGATTGAACAAGGGTATCAAATGTGCCATCTAGTGGATAGCTTTTTACTCTCCTGTCTCCGCTGATCTCAAAGGGCCTGGATTATGGGACTCAGAGCAGAGCTAGGCTTTAGAGCATAATAAGCTTTGGGTCAGAACAGATCTGAGCTTGACTTGGATACCATTGATTATGTGTGTGAGCCTGAGCAAAAAAATTTTTTTATCCTTTTTAAGCCTTAGTTACCTCAACTCTAAAACAAGAATAACTGTTACCTAACTATACCATTGTAATAAGACTGAATATATGAAAAGTACTCAGCATAGTGCCTTGTCAAAAATAAATGCATTCTGATATTGCTACTAATGCTACAATTGTGAGATGTAATTTGTAATTCAATCAGACCTCATTCCCTTAAAACACATACAAGTACTTTATCGTGAAAGTTGTCTCCCTATTTCCTCATTCCACTTTTCCTGGGAATTAGCATGAAATGTGACATAGTGAGAACAGATGAGGATTTGGAGTCCACCAGACTTAGGTTCAAGCATGTTCTCCATCATTTTTTTTGGCTCATTTAAAACTTGCTGTTAATAATACTCCTTCCTTCTAACATTGTAGTTAATATTCAATCAGAGAACTGTAAGTAGAATGAGCTCAATGGAGTTAGAAATTTTGTCTGTTTTGTTCATTGGTATATCCAAGCGTTTTACCTAGTGTCTGGCATGATGATATATTCGTTAAACGGTATTGAAGTGATTTGTACTCTGCTTAGAATATATTAGGTTCCCATTAAACCTCATTTCCTTCATTTTTTATTCCTCCTTTATTAGCTAATTGATAGTTTGGGGTCCATGGCAAAGCAAGAGAATTGTCAGAGATGCTGGGCTTCAATTGTTCTATAACAAAGCTGTAGGTGATTTGAGCCAACTCTCCTCTTCAGATGACTTTTGTTTCATACAGTGCTACTAAGAACTTTAAGGAAGTTGCTAGGATTTGGGGTAACATATGATTCCACAACAAAATCCAAATTACAGCTTCTCCAGAAATTTGGAAGGCCTGGCAATCTGCGGCGATATTCTCACCCGGCAACAGTGAACAGAGTATCTGGCTCCTTTACCAGGGTGTGTGTATTCCCATATACCGTCATCTCTATCACTCCTTTTCTATCTCTGACACTGCAGCTGACTTATTATTTATCATCAGCTTTGCTCTGCTGGCTTCTTTATATCCAAACAACGCTCTCATTTACACCATCTCCCTGACTTCTGTAGGTATTGGAGTTGTCAGCCCTGTTGCATTGCTTTAAGAGTGCCAGGGGGAAAGAGGTGAATCCACGCATAATTTTAAGCCTATAGTGGGAGTGGGGATTTAAATGCAGGGTGAGGATCCGTGAAAGGAGGAGTGAAAGCCATTTCTCTTGCTCTCAGCTGTTTAGTCATACAGACATTCCATAGTGCGCTTTACATTTTATGATGAACATTTCCTCAATCTGTGAATATGGGTAACATGATAAATATTACCACTGATATCATAAAAACACTGACATGGTTGGGACCTTTCATGAATGTTTAAATTAAAAACCCTGAATGTTTTTATAGCAGGGACGTGTCTAGAAACATCAACTGTACTTGTGCTTTGGAACTGAATCTTAAATAATTTCATGGACCAATGGCATCTGAAATGGCAGTCAGCTACAGAGAAGGTGACAGAAAACATTTGCTGCTGGGATAACCATAGCTATTAAAATACCTCAGTCATCATGTGCTTTGCCTACTCTTTGTTTATGTAACTTGGTGATTTGTTGGCTCAAGAATTTTAGGATTTATCGCCCTAGGAAAAGATGACGTACAGGAAACAAGAAAACACAATTCTTTGCAACTAACTTTAAAACATCTGGGCTTACGGGGTGTGGAATAAATGAAAACAACCCAAAATCCAAACTGACAGAGGTGGGGGAGGGGGCAGGAAAAGAAGGATGGAAAGGAGAGGGAGAGGAAAGGAATGAAAAAGAAAGGAAGGGAAAGAAAAAAAGATAGCTGAGGAATGTAGAGGGGAGGGGAGGGGAGCAGAGGGGAGGGGAGGGGAGGGAAGGGAGGGGAGGGAGGGAGGGGAGGGAGGGGAGGGGAGGGGAGGGGAGGGAAGGGGAGGGGAGGGGAGGGGAGGGGGGCAGAGAAATTCAAGTTGCCAAAAGTTTCAGCCTCCTTTTTCTTAGGTCACAAAAGAAGACTACAATCAGAAAAGGGAATAAAAATGTAAAGGAGAAGGAGAGAAAGATGGGCAAGGAAGAGAAGGAGGAGAAAATAATTAGCTAGTGGAACTGACAGGAATTTTATCTTTGTTCTCCTTCCTTTTAGAAGCTTATAAAAGTAGAAAAATGAAGAAGACCATAGAGAGTTTGCAAAATTATCTTATTTGATGGAATATTCTGGCTTATGTCAGCCTAGAAGAGTATGGAAACTTTAATTCTGAAGGACTCATTCTTTACTTGCAATTTTCCCCATAGTGAAATCTAGCAATAGATAAAATTTATCTTTATTTTGAACCATTCTCCCTTCCCACATTTCAGGACATAAAGCCTTTTTCCTCAGGAATCAGTACTTTAAAGACTTAAACTGGTCCACAGACTTGTGGTGGATTTTATTAATGAACAAATCAAAAAGAATGGAGGATGCATCAGGAAACTGATTGTAGCCATGGGCCCAAGCCATCTTCTCCTCTCCCACAAATAAAGTTGATAGTTTGATATCCATCTAATTAATTCACTTATCTATTCTTTATTTCTGATCTCAGAAAGGCAAGAGGGGAATGTTATTTATTATTTCATAAAACTCTCAATCAGTGAATCCACTGGGAACTTTGGTAGATAGGTGTAAGAACTGACACTCAGAGACTGAAGTAATCCATGAATCCATGGCAACACAAAGGCTATTGGTTTAATCAGGAAGTTTGGGCTTCACACTTCAGTGTTTCATAAACTCAGGCCTCTCTGGTTTTTGATCTTGGTAATTTGTAGCAGCTTCTACGGTGATTATGCAGCTATTTTTTTTTTTAACAGACGTGGACTGCGGAGGCCTCCACAAATTACCCTGACCTGTTTGTGTGGGCACAGATTAGCTTTAGCCGGAATTATATCAACATTCGTTCATACAAATATACTAATATTTCATAAGGACCAACAGCGTGCTAGGCACTGCTCTAAATTCTTGGAACACACCAGTGAACAAAGAGTAAAGGAAGATAAGGGGCATTATGAATTACAGAGGTTGGAGGAGGATTTCCAGAGTAAAATGACTTGGTCAGTAGGCTACATTGCAAAGATTACATTAAAGCAAAGGCTAGGAGGAAGAAGGGGGTGGGGGATGGGTGGCAAGTTGAGTCATACAGTTATGAGGGAAAGGAGGTGACAGAGCATTTCAGGCACAGGGAACAGCTTCAAATGAACAAACAAACAAAAAGGTATGGCAAGGAGGCCAGTGATGCTGGGACAGTGAGCTAAGAGGAGTGCATTGGAGGGATCAGGGAGGTATGAGGGAGAAAAATAATAGAGGGACTTGTTACAGTTGTGTAGATTTGCCCAAGTGACATGGGAAATCATCCCACAGTTCCATAATCTAAAATATGTTTCTGAAAAATGTTTGTGTCTGCAGGGTAAGACTAGGATACAGAGGCAAGGGTGGCAGTAGGGAAGCCAGTTAGAAGGCTACCACATTTGTTACAGATGAGAAATTATGGTAACTTGGACCAAGATTATTAAATGGAAGTAGTACAGGGTTGTCGGTTTGGGGATAGGTTTTCAATGAAAGTCATCAAGATTTCCTGACCACTAGGTTTATAAGCAAGGGAAAAAAAGAAGAGTTAAAGATGACTCTAAGATTTTTAGCCTGGGAAACTGGAAGAATGGACTTGCCATTTAAAGAAGTAGAATAGGTTTGGGGAGGAAGATCAGAAGTTTTGCTTTGAATGTGTTAAGTTTGAGAAGTTTATTAGAGATCTAAGTTGAGGTGGTCAGTATAGTTGAACATATGATTCTAGAATTCAAGGAAAAGATTAGAGAAGGAAATATAAACTTGAGTGTCAACAGTAAGTATATTGATGGGACATCAAGCAATGAGACTGAGTGAGATTGATGAGTGAGTGAGAAGAAAGTATATACAAAGAAAAAAAAAAGAGCCAAGAATTGATCAACCTTCATATTTCTGAGAGTAAAGCAAAGACTTTTTAGTCTAAGGTGAAACTTACATCCCAAAAAGCAGAGCCCCTGTTTACAGGTCTTTGAGTGTGTGAAAGTTTTGTACTATTCGTGTTGGCTCACAGCAGAGCTACAAACCATGTTATTTAACCTGGCATTGTTATGCTAGGCCTACTTAGGCACCATTAGATTGGGTGCCTCAAATTTCTATTCACCTTGTTTCAGAACATAGGAGAGACTGTGGGGCTCTGTGATACCCCCTGCCCCACTTCCCCCTACTCCCCGATTCCTAATGTCGTCTACCATCATATGGTTTCATGTTAGCTTTTTAAATACTTTGGAGCCACAGACAGTGTCTTCAACCAGACAGAAATTGGGAATGTTATGAAACATAAGAGCAAGTCTAAGGAATGGCCTATAATCTATAAATCCACTGAAAATAAAACCTTCATTTGAACTGAAATGGAGGGACATTTGAAAGACAGATCACAAATACAATGAGCTAAATGCATTAAAAGAAAGCTTGTGGACAAAATGCTTTCGTCTTTGAAAACTGGAGCAGAAGCAGAGCAGAGAAATTTCTGGATAGTTCAAGTTGATCAGAGAACTTCGGCCCAAGAAATAGACCACAGCTCTGCTCAACATTATTTTATATTAGTTTAAGATGTACAGCATAGTGATTAGACATTTATATATTTTGTGAAGTGATCCCCCCAATAAGCCTAGTACCCACCTGATGCTACATATAGTTTTTACAATATTATTGACTATATTTCCTATGCTGTAATTTACATCCCCATAACTACTTTGTAACTACCAATTTGTACTTCTTAATCCCTTCACCTTTCTCACCCAGCCTGCTAGGCCCCTCACAACTAATAACCATCAGTTTGTTCTCTGTATCTATGATTCTGTTTCTGTTTTATTTGTCTATTTTGTTCTTTATGTCCCCCTACGCTCACTGTATCTCTATTTAGAATAGCCAAGATGTGGAAGTAACTGAAATGTCCATCAACAGATGATTTGATAAAGACATTGTGGTACATATATACAATGGAGTATTACTCTGTCATAAAAAAAGAATGAAATCTTACCACTTGCAACAACGTGGATGGACCTAGAGGGTATTATGCTAAATGAAATAAGTCAGGCTGAGTGGCTTTTCTGGCTGTGAAAATGGGGAGAAGATCTAAACATGCATGGCCTCGTATATTCCATTTGGAAACAACACAGTGTCAGCGTCAAAGACTGCTTTTGACAAGGGGTCTGGAAATCCCATCGTTATTATAGATGCAAGAAGATTAGCAGATACAAAGCTAATGTCTTACCATCACCAATTTCATTCATGTGTCTATTGCTCAAATATTCTGAAATTTAAGGGTAAAGAAGGGAATTATTAACTAAAAAGGAAGATTGGAGGCCTATCAGGGGGAGACTTAAATTGAAATTAAGGATTAGGACATTTTTGAAGAGATTTATAAAACTACTGGAGGGCAGAAAGGTAGTTAGCATTGTGAAGTGGCTTTCCCCTTCGAACTCCTGGGTGTAGGTAGAACAATTTATACCTCAAATGTCTGTCTGTGCCTAAGGCACAGATGAAGGGCACGTATGCAGTGCCTTCCTCGTCCCGCTCTCCTACATCCGGAGGCAGGCAGGCGGCTATGTGACTTTTCGTGCTGGAGGAGGCAACGCTGAGTTTTGGACTTTGGACTTGAAACATCATAACACAGCTCTACTCCTCAAAGAACATTTGAGATGATTTGTCTCACACTTTTTCTTATTTAATTTTGTTATTTACTTCCAAAGGAAGGAAATTTGCCTAATGACTACTAGAAATTAAGACAGAAATAAACATTACTACCAATTTAAATAAATAAACATCATTGATATTTTCTCCTGATGTATAGTTTGTTGTATCATTTTAGTGAATATAAGATACTTATGAGAGTTTTCATATTATTATTCAAGCTCTGATTCCCCTAACCATGCCCCCCAAATCCAGTTTTCCCCATAAATAAGAACCTACTCAATTAAGTCTCCTGCCCCTGGGTTTTGTACCTTTCTCACTTTTGGGAAAGGGCATTGCATTTTGAATATCACATTAGGGCTTTGTATTTGGTGATTACTAGGCTTGGGATACTGTTGACCCTGGATATTCACATTCCTGTTCTTCCATTGCATTCCATTACTCTATTTTACTTTCTTAACATTGTATCAGATTTTCTTACTTCATCATTTATTCACTTGTTTATGGTACAAAAGAGGCACCACTGTATGCTCAGCCCAGAAGAGTGCTTGGTAAATATGTGATGAATATATATATATATATATATATATATATACACACACACACACACACACACACACACACACACACACACACACATATAGCGAGTAACTTGGTTTGCAAGAGTTCTGCAAGACAAGCAGACATTTCTAATACATTTTAATGTGGTAAATAAGCGATGTCTTGCAATACGCATAGTTTGTTCCCATAACGAATTATGCTCGCAAACCAAGATATTACTGTATGTGTGTGTGTGTGTGTATTTTTTTTTCTTTTTTTTCCTTTTTTCCAGTTCAAGATTATGGCTTGATGGTAAAAAGGAAAAGAAGATCATCACTTTCCCTGCTATGAAGTAGCTTGTGGAGTAGTTCAGGAGAGATAGACTTAAGAATAAAATCACTACCACAATGAGATACCACCACACTCCGGTCAGGATGGCTATCATCAATAAATCAACAAACAACAAGTGCTGGCGGGGCTGTGGGGAAAAGGGGACCCTGCTGCACTGTTGGTGGGATTGCATATTGGTGCAGCCACTATGGAAGTCAGTATGGAGGTATCTCAAAAAACTGGAAATGGAACTACCTTTTGACCCAGCAATTCCACTCCTAGGTATTTATCCTGAAAAACCCAAGACACTAATTCAAAAAATATATATGCACCCCTATGTTCATTGCAGCTCTATTTACAATAGCCAAGACTTGGAAACAACAGAAATGCCCATCAGTAGATGACTGGATTAAGAAACTGTGGTACCTTTACACAATGGAGTAATATGCAGCTATAAAGAAGAAAGAAATCGTACCATTTGCAGCAATATTGATGGACCTAGAGAACACTATGCTAAGTGAAATAAGTCAGTCAGAGAAAGACAAATACCATATGATCTCACTTATATGTGGAATCTAAAGAACTAAATAAACGAGCTATGTAAACAGAAATAGTCTTAGAGACACAAAGAAAAAACTGGTAAGGGCTAGACGGGATGGTGATGGGCATGAGGGAGAAGGGGAAGGGATGAGGCAACACAAACTGATAACTATAATACTACTGCAGAGACAGAAGAGACAGTTGTTTAGGGAATATAATTAATAAGGTTGTAAATATTTTTCTTAGGGGACTAGATGGACTCATGTCTTGTCAGGGAGACCACTTCATGGACGGTATAGTGGCCTTACCACTGCACTGTACATCTGAAGCTGCCTCTAAATAATATTAGATGTCAACTATAATTTAACATATATATAGTCATGGGATGTGGAATATAGTGTGGGGATGGAGTCAATGGAGTTGTAATAGATATGTATGATATCGGGGGTGGGGAGGCAAGGGAGAGGGTAGGGGGTAGTCACTGTGTAAGGGGTGAAAAGGATAACTATTGCATTGTTTTGTACATCTGTAACTAATAATATTAATTTTAAAAAGAATAAAATCATTGAAATTACAAAGCAAAAACAGTAAATAGCTACAAGAAGGACAAAGAATATGTGCTGATCAAGAAATTCATCTACATGCTTAACCACCGCTTTGTACACCTGAAGCTGAAGCTGAGTCATATTGTATGTCAACTATAATTTAATATCTATAGTCACGGGATGTGGGGTACAGCATAGGGAATAGAGTCAGTGGAATTGTAACAGCTATATGATGTCAGAGGGGTAATAGATTGGGGAGGAGGTTATCACTTTGTGAGGAGTGAAATGTCTAACTATTACATTGTTTTGTACACTTGAAACTAATAATAAATGAAAAAAATAAAAAGGAATTCATCTACAGACATTTCAAGTTGAGCATGAGTAGGAGAGTCTACCATTTTGAAAAAAGGCCACAGATGTGGGAACATTTACTTGAGTGGATTGAACCACTCATCCTGAAATTCAGGCACAATCGCAGCATTATTTGAGCTAGCGTGTCAGGGAGAGGTGTATGGAGGGAGGGAAATTATCTTAAAAACAGGAATTTAAAGCTGGGATTGCTCTTGTGGTAGAAATTATTGTGCATGTTGCAAATTGTAAAATAAATGAGGATTCAGCTTCCCTAAACCTTCCTCACAAAGGGGCTCTTCTATGAGGCCTTATTAATGTTACTTTTAACAAGTAGCTATAATAATAAAAATAATAATTATAATAGCATTACTAGCAATGAGTAATTATAACAGCAGCTACTAAATTTCTATGGAAGTACTTTGACAGAGAAATTTAGAGTTTTGTTTTGTTTTGTTTTGTTTTTTAACTTACTACAGATAAAGTTATTCTCATCTCAGTTAAAGAAAATCACATCAGATGTCATCAACTGCTCTGTCTCTTTGGCAGGTAAACTCTTCAATCCCATTATAACTGGACACAAAGACATCTTGGAGTGGTTTGCACACCGTTGAACTTTCTCACTCTTCCTGATTTGGAAACATCTGAAGAAGTCCCTTCACAGGCTCAAGAACATACTGAATGAAGAAATAGTGCACTTGCCCCAGGCCTGACTCAGAAATGATGGGTTCCCATTGCATGGTCTGGGAAAGTCATTCGTCATGGAAAATGTGGTTCATATTGCTTATCATAATCTGCAGCACCACTGCCCCCTCCCACTCACCTTTAACCAGACCTGTTTGTCCAGAATGGTTGGAAAGCAGTGGTTTGGGCCCAGCATAAATCCTAGATTCAAGTTAGTCACGTTGCATTTCAGAACCTCAGTCTCTTCATTTGTGGAGTAAGAACAACAGTGTCATGAAGGGTATACAACATGTAAATCTCCCGCTGCATAGCTGCTGTTCAAAAAATGATACCAACTGTCTTAAGGTTCTAATAGGAACCACGCAAGGATGAAATCATAGCCCCCTTCTTTCATCCATTTCCCTTGGGTGGCCATTCATAGATTTTCTGTCTAATAAATTGCTAGAACCAACCCCCTCCCATTTATATAACATGACAGACTCTCTGTTCTTTAAATCATGGGTGATGAAAGCTGATATAATTGGCTGCCTTCCTCTTCTCTCCTCATTAACCCAGAAATGAGGTGCCTTGATCCTCACCCCACAGTTGATCCCCAAATCTCGCTTACAAGGAAAACCAAAGACAAAGGCATGAAATTCACAACCAAAAAGTTGGAAATCTTCATTTTCGAATCACTGGGAGTTGGGCTGGCTGAGTGGCGCAGTGGTTAAGCACCGGCTTGGGAAGCCAGCGGCCCTGGTTCAGGTCCCACATATGAGGGCCAGTGACACTGCCCTCAAAAAAAACGAACCACTAGGAGTGACTTGGTAATTGTTCGAGTGACTTGTCAAGCATGCATCAAATATGTTCACATCTTGAAGTGATTATTCCCAAACCAGGAAGATCCTCTGCTTCTTGTGCTTAAGTGTTTAAATTACTTTAGCTTTCCAGCTGAACGTTTACTGAAGAAATACAAATTGGTGGTATTTAGATTGGTCAATTATGCAATTACGCTACATAGTCCTGTTCATATGGAAAGTATAGAGGAAAATCGTAATGCAAAGATTTCCTTAAATAATACTCAGAGCTGTGGAAGGTTTAATATAGTATGACTAAGGTCAGGCTTTATCTGATCTTTGCATGGAAACTTAATATGCAATGCACTCTCACATGCCGAGTATTATTTCACTTAATGCTTATAACTGCACTGGGATGGAATTATTATTAGGGCCATCTCACAGATAAATGATTTATCCACTGGTAGGTTAACACACATATCATCTAATAAATGGCAGATCCTATATTTAAATTTATGTAAAGATAAAACACATGTACATACTAAGAATCAGGAGCCTCACATTGAATATTTATTCCTCAAGTCAACCATGCAAGAAAGGTGACAAGCCTTTGACACATACCATACTGTGCAGACACACTTAGGTAAAGGTGCCATTCAGTGGATGGGCTCTGGTGTATCTCCCCTAATCAAAGAAAAGGTAGTCGAGCCAAACGTATCAAAGGCAGGAATGGGCTAAGTCTAGGGATTTAAATGCTGCCAAGACTTTCTCCAGCTCATTTCTGCCTTCTTACTACCATGGTTTTGTTTTACGTCACCGAAGTCCTACTTCCTCTACACAGTGTATGTCAGAGTCCTCTGAGATGCCCATATGCCAGCTTCACTATTAAAAATGAGACGCTTTTCTTTTTCTCAGATTCTGTTTAAAAAATCCAAGTGAATGACCATTTGCTCAATTTGATATAGGTGTCCAAATTAAGTGTGGTCAGGGGGATAGGGCCATCAAAGAACATAGAGACTTACTCTCTGACCACATCACCAGGAGGAGCAAAGGGATAATAGGCCAAGAAAAGGTGTTTTATTCTGAGAAGGGGAGAATGTTAGATAGACAAAACAATAGCCATCCACTTCAAGACTGGAATATATTAGCTTGAACTTGTACCTTATGGGGCATCAGCCACATGAATTTCTGTCCCCGTGTTTATCAAAGATGGATGAAGTCTGTCACTGAAAGATAGTGGGGGGAAAGGGTGAGGAGAAGGTGGCAGGGGACCTGGGTCATGTTACAGATACTAAATCATTTATATCCTTATAATCATCCTTTCTATGGAAGAGGAAACAAGTCCAGAGAAGTTCAATAACTTGTCCAGAATCACAGAGCTAATAAGTGACAGAAGCAGGATCCAAACCCAAGCTAACTGTCTATAGAATAGCCATGGCCCCCTGAAGTTTCTCAATGAGAAAGGAGAGCAAGAAATCACTGGGCAGAAAGAGGGCAGAGAGGCTGTTTTTCAAGGCTGTTCTGAGGCTGATGAGCAGTGGTCAGGCAACACATTTATGGGCTCAGCTGCGGGCCAACTGTCGGGTCTTCCATAACTGCTTGACATTCAAGAGAACATACCAGACAAGCACAAACATTCCTAGAATCTGTTATACTATATGGTCAATTGCTTCCAAAACTCAAGTGGGTGACTTGGATTACTCTCCTTTTTCAAGAACAGAGTCTCTAGGTGAATCGAAGATATGTCTTGCAAAGATATGTCTTGTAATTCTTGCCAGGCTTGGCTCCCAGCTACATGTGGTGCTCATGGGAGTGGTTAGACAGCCTATTCTCTGGGCACATGTGTGGCCAGTCACTCAGCCCCACTGTGATAAAATTATGAATCAGGGTTATTGGATCTCAAGAAATAGGGTGAGGCAAGGAAAATCTCTCCAGACACACACTGCAGAGAGGCCACACACAACGACTGTATTTTTTCTTTTTTTCAAATCATGAGACCAGATTCTTTTATCCTCTTTCACAACTCATGCGCTCATCCACCCCACCCCCCAGCTCATACTCACTTATATAGGTCAGTGTGTCCTTGTCTTCCTACCCAAACCCCTATCTTTTGACCCCGATCGAATGCCAATTCTTATGGGAGAAGCCAGCCCCTTCTAGCCATGACAGTGAGGCTAGCTATGGAAAGACGATTTTAATGAATTGTCTGCTGCTGAATAATGCATGCATTCTGTTTGTGAAGCTAATTAACTGAATTCACTTAATCGAATGGATGGTACTAAGAATTCTTTTTTCTTTCAGAAAGGGCTGAGGAATTAAATAAGGAAAATCCTCCTTCAACAATATGACCCGGCTCCATATGTCACCGAGGAGTCACAGCAAAGGCTCAGAAGGTGCTGAATTTATTTTTCCAGTTGCTTTTTAGTTTCGTAATTACCAGGATCTAAAAACCTTGATTTGACTTTTCAATAACTTAACAGTGAAAACCCATTGCCAGAGCAAGCAAAGCAATTTCCACCATGCCTGTGGGACTGAACGGATTATAAAGGAGCAGACGGATAGGAGAGTAATATTTCTTTTTCTCTCTTCTCCAGTGTTCTACTTTGTCATTCGTTTTCATTTCCTATTTTTAAATGCTAGCTAGTGAGCCTCTGATTCCACAGGCAGGAATTGTTTTCCAATTTCAAAGCTCTACAAGGCCACATTCAAATAGGAATGGGGACTCATTTCAGTTACACTCTGGAAAGCATGGAAATGCAATAGGTTTTTGTTTTCCTCATTACATGTGCATTATTCATCATTCTCTACTATTTCAATGAATTATAAGGAAAGGCAATGTGTTGATTCTATCTTTCACCATTATCAAAAGCAACACAGGTGCTTTAATTTTGTTTCTTTTCTGATTTTCTTTGTGTGAGATTTGTTTTTGCTGATGTTGTTCTTTTTATTTGTTTGGTTGTTTCCTTTTTTTTTTTTTTTTTTCAATTTAATATCCCTTAAATTTTGCTTTTTTTCTAAATCACCTATCACGCAATGTTTGTATTCATCTAAAAATAACTCACACCCTTCAATAAGTGCTTAGTCTACCAACAGATGACTTTAAGAGACAGCATATACACTGAACTTTCAGTGAAATTCAAAACGCTGATAGCTAATAATGGAGCCCACCAGATCTGCAGGGAGGGAAATGTTATTGGGCTTGTTCCCAGTTTTTCTCATCCAGAGTTGTGCTACTTGACTACCTTAAGGTCTTTGGAGGGCAATTCAAAAGCTTAGGAGACATTTCTTGTGAGCCCCAAGTGGGGCTTTGAATTCCACCCAGCCCATCTTAAGCCACAAAGAACCTCAATGTCTGGCAGCTGTGGGTTTCCCCTGCTCTTGTGCTCAGGGGTTATGAGAAATCAGCCAGATATGCTGCTATCCCCAGACCTGGGTGGATCTGAGAACAAAAGAAGTGAATCACAGAGCTCTGCCCTCTGCCTGCCACAGGCCCAAACTTCTCCAAAGCATGGCCATCACTCCATTCTCAGGGGAAGGCGATATGAACCGAAGATTGCATGAGCGTCACACAAGAAGGGAATATAAAGACAACATTAAGGGTGGGAATTCTGGTCAAAGCAGCATTCACGGAGGTAAAAACAGTCACATCTGATAATGTCACCTGAGCAGAGAGATGATATTACTCTTCTTACCATAGTTCACTCAGGGGCACCCTGATGCTAATCTACCTGATATGGTATCAAAGGCCTTGGAAGATTCCCACATCCAGAAAAATTTAAAAAGAAAGAAAGAGAGAGGAGAACAGAGAGAGAACAACAGCCCTAGCCATCCACCCTGGTATTAATTTAATATCTCTAAAATTGTACTAGTAAGAATGTATTCCTTCCATTTCTGGGCCTCCTTGGAGAGGCGGACCTACAGCCACTTGTGAGAGTTGTTAGTGACTGATTTACTCACTTGGAATCAGTGATAGAAGACTTCTGGACTTCCAGAGGGAGCAGGGGCCTGCTTGGTATGAGGCAAGCCCAGTGCCCAGGGAGTATAATTTAAGGAGATACTCATTTTCAGGTGCCGACCCAGGAAGGGAAAATAGTGTGTCCAAAATAGCGCATTTTATAAAATGAGTTAGGACGCCACGACGGAATGAGAAGATGAGAAAAATGAAGTGATGTATCCAATGCCTTCAGCAAACTGAAAGGACAGATGGTGAAAAGCAAGGATTTTCGAATGTTTAGTCTGTAGTGCTTTACTTGATTGGTTTTTAAATTCCATAGAATCCATGACTTTTGTTCTATGCTGGTTATTGCAGTGATATTTTATTATCTTTGTATTTTTTTCTGTTTCTTTTTCTTACTTAGTTGAAAATACTATGGCTTGAGGGTAAGACAGGTTGCATTCCAGTTTTAAAGCTTACAAATTTATGCAACTTTCAAGAACTTATTTACCATTTCTGACTCATAGTTGCTCATCTGTAAAATGGGGCTGTTGCTAGAATTAGAGATCACTTATATGGTTTACTCGGGCATTCTACTCATCAAAGTGTATTGTGTGACTCTATGCCAAGGGCTGTGCCAGGGACTGTGGATAAAATAGTGAGCAAAAACCAACATGGCTCTAGTTTTTAGTCTAGTGAAGGAAACAGATAAATAAACAAGATCTTTTGACCAAGTTAGACATGAGTGAACACCTACTCAAGTATTGGTTTCAAAGAGGTGGACTAGATGCTAACATTTGTGGGTTCTCTCTTCCTTAGTGTAGGAGTACTAGAATTTGTTGGTACACGGAATTATTTCTTCTTTATTCATAGGTTTCATTTTTTTTTTTCTAGTGGTTTGATTTAACTTTAAACCTCACAAGGCAGAGAGCTTATTGAATGGATAATACAAATTTTATAAATTCCCTTACACAAAAGACTACAGTGACTCATGTTTTCAAAAGCACATGAAGATGGATTTACGCCACATGACAGCCATAATGGTTCATTTGGAGCAGTTACACAGTCTGTTGGGTAAATAATACAAGTTGTATAAATCACATCGATGCTATGTTTACTTACACAATAGACCGTAACTACTCCAGAGGAGCTCAAACGATCTGATACAGGAACGTTTTATAAATGATGTAAATACAGTGCAAGGTTAAGTTACAAGGGAAGGAGCCCCAAAGGAAGACAGGCTTGTCAGGGAGGCCTAAGGAGATAAGATGAGTGAAATATTTGCCTTTGGTAAAAGTCTTTATTAGTCAACTCTCCTGGCTTGCAAATAACTGAAGTCAGTTTCAACTCCCTTAATTATAAAAAAAAAAAAAAAAGGAGGAAGAGTAGGATAACTTCTTCAAACTAGGGTGCTTCACAGAACCTAAAAGTCAGAATACAGAAAGGTTATAAGGAGGAACCAAAATTGGAGGAGAGGGAAAGCTGAAAAAACCCCAGAAACTTTCTCATTTCTTTTTCCTCTTAAAACTTCATTCTACTTTCTCTTTGTAAATTGGCCTACTCTAATTTCTTGCTATGTGGCCTCATATCTTCTGGGTTTCCCTGTCACTGTTCCAGTCACATGTAGAACTAGATTCCCTGTCTGTAGGTCTTAGTTCCAACTTCCTAGGCAGGAGATTCTCACTGGCTCACTTTGGGTCAGCTCTCCACCTGTATCCCCTCACCCCACCTCTGCCCCTACCCCCAGTAAGTTACAGGAAAGGGCTGGAGATATATAGTGCAATTGTGGCTGACTGTACATGCCTATACGTAAGAAGGTTGTTCTCAGAGAGGGGGATGGCTTATGGACTGGAGAAACAGCCAAATAAATGTCTACCAGAAGTGCTCTAATGTTGATAGGACCCAGAGGCAGAGAAACACTGAATAGACACAGGAGATACTGAGCTATTATAGAGACATTCCATTCCCTTCTACGTCCAGGAGGGAGAAAAGCTAAGAAAATTACTGAGATGTTGCCTATTTTATGATGACTCAAATTACCTTATAATTTTCTTTTTTTTTTTCTTTTTCTAATGGAGTACTCGTGTCTTGGCAGAATGTAGTGCAACACAAACAAATAAAAACAAAAATAAGCCCAAAATTTGAAACACTAGAAGGATGGGTTTTCCTGGTGTTTTGCTTTATGCCCCACAACCATAAAACGAACTCAGTGTTTGCAAATTTTCGTATTTTATTTTATTTTATTTTATTTTATTTTTTGAGGAAAATGTCACTGGCCCTCATATGTGGGATCTGAACCAGGGCCACCGGCGTCCCAAGCCAGCTCCCAACCAACACACCACTTGGCAGGTCCAATTTCCGTATTTTAAATAGAATCCAGAGTAGAAACCTATGACTAGACAAGGCACTTGAGAAGTATTATGGTATTAATATAGGGTTATTATCACAAATTTAAGCTCATTATTTTTAAAATTAATTAGCATAACCCAAAGTGCCTCAGCACATTGTGACTTTGACTAATTCCCATTTTGCCAGGAAGAATTCTTGCTGATGATTTTCATCGTAATAGTGTTAGGAGAGATAGTGCTTTGAATTTATAGCCCATGCTCACTACCACCTTTCAATCTCAATGGTGACCCTCACTCTTAGGATACCCTGAACCACTATTTGCTTTTTCTTGCCTCTCTCCTTTATTCCCCTATTCTTCCCTAAATGGCTCTCACAACCCAAGATAAAAACTTATTTATCAGCTTACCTATTGAGCTTGGACAGGACACATGATTTGCCTCATCAAACAGTCCAATATACATGCATGTCCACTATACATTGTGGAGTGTTTGGGGGATTTCTGCTTCCTTCCCTACCATCATGGACATAATTTGGTATCAGAAATGCTAATCCAATCTGTCATTATGTTTTTCTAAAAGTTTGTTGGGTTTGTTTTTTTTCCTTTTTTAGTAAATATAAGAAGTTAAAGGAAGAAAACAAAAATAACACCCATAATTCCACCAATCAGAGGTGAACAAGGTTAACATTTTGGTATATGTCCTTTCAGTTATATTGGTAATTTTTTTTTTGTTGAGCCCATATTGTATCTGCAATATTATACACTGCTTTTATCAAAGTGTTAAACATCTTTATAACTATTTTAACAGCTATAACATACTATTCTTATGCATGTTCCATCGTTCTCCTAACTATATCCTTATTTTTTATATTTATTGGGTTGTTGGAAAAGTCATGATCATTTTTGTGATGAAAAACAGAAAAAATACATCATGACTTTTCCGACAACCCAATATATTACTTGCAATTGTTTTGATATGTATTACCAAGTTATCCTTTAGAAAGATACTAATTAATATTCCCACAGGTTCATGTAAGTGTCCATCAGAAAAATCCCTCCTCAAGTATTAAGTATTGATTATAAACTTTATAGATAAAATGTCAAGTCCTTTTAATTTGCAATTTTAAATGTTATATTTCATGTATTTATTAGCCACCTTATTGCTTGTTATACTAGTTATATCTATATACCTATATATAATTAATATCTTCTAACTATTATATAATGTTTTTTATTCACTATTTGTTTTAGTTTCTTACATAGTCTGCCATTTTTGATAAATGATTTTTCAAGTTTGACTTTAGCCTCTTAAATCTAAGATTTTTTTCCTAAAATATTTGGGCACTTGTATAATCAAATCTATCCATATATATCTTTGTAATTTTTCCATTTATTCTAAGCACACAAAGTCCTTGATATGAAAAAAATTTTAAATATTACTTTATATTTTACTCTGGACTTACTGTATTTTCATTTGTTACATTAAACAGTTCAATATATGTGTTATGCAGAGGATACAAATTTATATTCCCTTAATAGCAAACCAAGTTCCCTTGCCCCAAATATTAAATTGGTCTGTCCCTAAATTTATTTCTTGGGACATTCAAATTACAAGTTTCTTTTTATTTATTTATTTTTTAAAGGAAGAGTATCGAAGAATTCTAAGGTTAAATAATTTAGCAAAATGTTTCACACTATTTCTCCTCCTTGTTACTTTATAATGCATAAACGTTTATTAAAGACTGAATGGCTCTTCAATAAAGGAGCCTGTTTAACTGTTTAGGTTTGCATTTTTGAAAGTCTTTTGTACCAGTTTTAAGGCATTCCTCCATAAATGAAAGGCAAGAGGGAATACAAAGTGGATATCTCACTGAAGAATGAATGTGCTTACTTTGCTTGACGAGTTAATTAACTCAATTTGAGACATTAGAAGGATGGAAATTTCAGGCAACATTTAGTGAACACTTCACGCCAAGCACATAAAATATCATGTCAGCTCAGGGCGATTCTATAAAATAGTTACTTTCCATATACGTCCATTTTAAACGAGGTATTTTAGACTTAGGGAACTTAAGTGCCTTGTCCAAAGTGACACAGTAATAAATGCTATCATTAAAACCCTAGTCAGAATTTCTTCAATGCTGACATTTATCCCCTTAATAAACTGCTATCCCTTTGTGAAAATGAGGGCATGTGAACTTCTTAATGGAAGGAATATAGTCTTGCCCTTCAGATGCTCCAGTAGTGAAGTGTCTCCTAAGACACATTTATACAAAATCAGGTGATTATTCAAAATTCTTTCATTTAAAGAGCAATTCCTGCCCAACCTCTACTTCACCAGATGTAGAGGTGGGACGAGAATCTGAGGCTCTTATTAGGCCCACAATGGATCACTGAGACAGTACATTCTGAGCAAATCACTATCAAATGGCCCATCTGACTACAGAGTAAATCACTAGCTAAAGTAAGTTATATACAGAGAAAGGAAAAAGCCCCATCAAACTTTGGAGCCAGGCAGACACTGTTATCTGTAAGTAATTTCTAGGTCTCTGCTATATTTGACAGATGAATTCCAAGTTCAGTGATTAATGCAGTAACTTATCCAACCTGGGAAGCTAGGCGGAAGATTCAAGATGGGTACTAAGTTTAAGAAGAAGAGAGGACATTGGTAAGAGGTTAACACTGTGGCCAGATTATTTCATTACACTGTAAACTCTTGAATGGGGTTGGAGGGTGGGGGGTGGCTGTTTTTTCATTCACATCCATGTTTTTAGCAATGCACAGCAGAATGCCATGCATTTAATAGGTGCTCAACAACAAATTCAAAACAGGTGAAAATTATTACCAGGGTCAGGAGTGAAGGGGGAAGATAAAAACAAAACAAAACAAAACAAAAAAACAGAACAAACAAAGAAACACTTAAAACACTCTACTCTCTAGTTAAGCAAACTCAATCACAAAAGCAGATTGATTTTCCAGTGTCTTATGAAGAAGGATATGGCAGTGCTTTGGGAATAAGCCACTTTTTTATATTCTGTGCCCTAAAGAAGGTGAATAAAATAAAATCAGAAAAGAGTCCTTTTACACTGACTTTTCATTGTATGAGAGACTCCAAAGTGCACCGAGTTGGTACCCCCATAGCAGCGAGGGGCCAAGTAGTGGAGAAAATTTGGGGAAAATATAAGCCTGTCCATGACTTCTCCAACTGGAGCCACCACCACAGGCATCTCACCGGATGACTCTTTTGACCCATTAGTATTTCTAACAGAGGAGGGACTTTCTATTGTCCTAAAATAAAGTTGTTATAGGGGATTTCTTGCCCTCAGTCTAAAGTTTTTTAGTCTTTCTTTCTTGCAGCAGATGAGAAGTCTTTTCTCTTCCCTGTCACTTACAGTGAAGAGATTTTCTTGAGGCCCAAGGGGCTGCTAGAAGGTGACATCTCTCATTTTAAAGAGTAGAGACTTTGTCATAAGAGAGAGCTGACAAGTTCAGTTCCACCACTTACTAGTTATGTGACTTTGGGCAACACTTATCTAATGTAGCCAAGCCTCAGTTTCATTTGGTGTAAAATGAGAATAATAATGGCACCTACCTTATACAGTGCTGCCTACCGATGTGTTGGCCAATGACAGGAGGCATATACAATGGTGGTCCTATAAGATTATGGATTATAAGCAAAAAGTTTGTTTGAGATATTGAAAGAAAAGGCTGGACCAACTGAGATGTTGAATTCCCTGCTAGCTCTGGGTGGTTTAAATAGGTGATCACCTGCTATGAGTTCACAGGGGCTGGTGCCCTGGGTTGATGAGAAAGAGAGAGGAGCAAGATGGAGAGGAGGGAACCTTGTGCCCACCCCTGCATTCATGCACACACATACGCGCGCACACACACACGCACACGCACACACACACACACACGCACGCACACGGGTACTTGCACTCCTGCGAACAAACTCATTTCCCATTCCTCCACTTCTCTTTATTTCCTCCCAACCACCTCCCTACTTTCTTTCCTCCCTGCCTCCCTCCCTCTCTTTCCTCTCTCTCTCTCCTTCCTCTCCCTCCTCCTCCTCTTCCTCTTCCTTTTATTTCTTATCTCAAGCTTTATCTCACTGTATCTTTTTGGATCTCTGCTCTCCCTTTCTCTCCCCTTCTCTCCTTTCCCCCTCCCTTCTCCTGAGGTCTACTGTCACTTCCAAGTAGCCAACCTCTACAGCCCTCCCCCTGCCCCCACAACAGGAAGGCACACATAAACATTTTATCTTTTATGCTGTATTTTTACTGTACCTTTTCTATGTTTAGATGTGTTCAGATACATATCTACTTACGATGTGTTACAGCTGACTACAGTATTCAGTGCAGTACCATGCTGTAGCCTAGGAGCATAGTCTATACCACACAGCCTAGGTGTGCAGTAGGCTAGACCATCTAGTTTTATGTAAGTGCACTCTGGGATGTTCGTACACTGATGAAATCACCTAACTGCACATTTCTCAGAACACATACCCATCATTAAGCGACACATGACGACAATGTTGTTAATGACTAGAGATAGTGTATGAAAAAAGTACACCCAGTTCAGGCTCTCAGTAAATTAGTTTCTATCTTTTTCTATTGATGAGGATACTTTTGTCATACTCTTTATTATCTTGGAGTGATATCTGTCAGAAATATCTGTCAGAAATATGTCAGAGCTGGTTCTCAGGATTTACTGACCTTTATTTAATAGATGCAAGTAAGAGGATAAACCCTAGGAAGTCAGCATGAACTTAAAGCGGTAATGTTTATATAAAACCTATGTATTAATACTATCCACGTGAGCTGCCATGAGCTGCCATGTGCGGCCTTCCAATGGCCAGCAAGCAACTGCCTCAGCCGGGAAGAGCGCAATGATAATACCAAAATGGGCCAGTGAAGCAATGTCCTCCACAACTAGACTGAAGAACAAAAAGACAGCAACTTGTCTGTTTCCCCTGCCCAGATTCCCCAATGCTGTCCACCTCCCCCAATTCCCCAATAAAATCTTAAAAAAAAAAACTATCCAAAAGTCAGGGTTGATGATAAGTCTCTTGTTAGATAAGAAACAATCACCAATGGGTTAAATAGGAATGTGATTTCTTTTTATCTTTTTTCTACTACCCTCCCTCTGTCTAAGTCTGCTCAGGCTACCATAACAAAATACAATAATACCTTGGATTGCAAGTAATGTGGTTTGTGTGTGTTCCCCAAGATGAGCAAACATTTCTAATACATTTTAATTTGGTAAACGAGCGATGTCTTGCAATACGGGTAGTTTGTCTCCAGAATAAATTATGCTTGCAAACCAAGGTATTACTGTACCATACATTGGGTTGCTTAAACAACAGAATTTTTTTTTCATCTTGGAAGCCCAAGATGAAGAACCAGTAAATTTGGTTCTTGGTAGGAGTCCTCTTCCTGACTTGCAGATGGCTGTTTTCTCACTGTATCCTCACTTGGCAGAAAGAGAAAGAGAGAGAGAGCACTGATCTCTTCTTATGAAGACACTAATCATCATGGGGCTCCAACCCTGTGACCTCATCTAAACCTGAATGCCTCCTAAAGGCCCCCCATCCTAATACCATCCCACTGGATCTTAGGATTCAACTTATGAATTTGAAAGGGACACAAACATTCAGTCCATTACATCCTCTTTTCTCCCTCATTATCCACTCATGCTTATTCTTTCTCAATGGTTGAGATCCATGACGTTAGTAAATACCATTCTTATAGAAAAGAAAAAGACAAGCACAATTATAAAGTCTAATGGGAATTTTTTTTTTTATCATATATGAGTAGTAGGCTTAATAAACCATAAGAGTCTAGTCCTGTTATCTAATATAGAGAAAGCATGTAGATGCAGATCAAATATTTTAAAATTAAAATATTTATTTTGCTTCCAGCTAACAAATCTACACAAGTCAATTTGATTATCTAGGAGTATATTTTGCAACTTATTTGTCTTGAAGCTGTTCCCCAAAATGTTATTTCTTAAAGTTGGATATTTTTGTGGGTAGATATTTCCATTATTGAGCTGTCTTTATACCACAGAAAAAGATTCAGGAAACTTTTATAAAGGGCCAGGTAATCAACATTTTAGACTTATGGGGCCATACAGTCTCTGCCACAACTATTCAACTCTACCACCACTGCACCTAAAGCAGCCATAGAAAATATATAAATACATGAGCATAGCTGTATTCCAATAAACTCCATGTATAGACACAAGCTTGAATTGTATATAATTTTACATATCCTAAAATATTATTCCTCTTTTGATAGTTTTTCAACTATTTAAATATGTAAAAACTATTTTAGCTTGTGGACTTTACAAAACCAGGTAGCAGGCCAGATCTAGTTTGCTACTCCTGGTATATATAACAAGCCATGCCAATATAAGCCTCAGAAATAATTAAGATGGATACTGCCAAATATCATTCACATTCAATCATTTATTTTCCCTGCCTTAGCCATGGAGTTGAGATATATTATTTACAGTTAGGTAACATGGGAAACATCAAAATAAAAGACTTGGATTCTTGTTCAATTCTGGTTCTAAGTGATCCTGGAGAAATCATTTAACCCCCAGCAGACAACAATGTGTATATGGAAGCTTCTGACACTGACAATGAGTGGGTAAGGTTCACAAGGTCTGGTCCCTGCCTGCCTTTCTAATCTCAACCAATTTTGCTCTCCCTACTGCCTACCCACTCCCTAGACTATAGGCACTTGGGGTAATTTGCTCTTATTCATTTATTCCAAACTCATTCCTGCCTCATGGCCATTATACTTGCATTTCTTTCTGCCTGGAAGTCTCTTTCCCCAGACACTTAGATAAAGGAATCCCACACATTGTTTAGCTCTCTACTTCAATATGACTTCCTCCATGTGGTCTTCCCAGGCCTCCTGATCTAAAATAACACCCACTGTCTCCTTTTGCTACTTTAGTTTCTATATCAATATTTATTGACATCAATAGTATTGTGTTCGTTTACTTCTTTCCCTCCCCTAGTGTATCCATCTCCCCTAATAGTCATGAGGACAAATTATCTGCCTGATCCACTGCTAGAACGGTGACTGGAATGTTACAGATACTTCACAGTCATTTGTTGGATGAACATTGAAAAATTAGTATGTGTCTCTGGAAATAAGAAATCTTTGGGGCCCTTATCCTTGGAACCAAACCCCAGAACCTCATTCTGGTTTCTTCTCTCTATAAATAGCACATATTAAATATACCCTGATATGTAAGACAAGCTCAGATAAATTAAGTAAATTGCCTGGGGGCATAATGTTAAAATGTGGCAGAGTCAATGAGTATTTCAACCCTGTATCAGATTTGAAAGGCCCTGTTCTTATTGCCCTACTCTTTGATGGTGTCTAAGAACCTGAAGGTATGTTGACCAACTTTTCCACCATCAAAAGTCATGGTATATTTATAAATTAGAATACTACACAGAAGTAAAAAGGACAGGCTACTGCTACATACAACAAAATGGATGAATCTCACAGGCATTATGTTGAATAAAAGAAGCCAGATCCAAAAGATTCTACATTGCATAGTTTGATTTATATAGAGTTGAGCAATAGACAAAGCAAATGATGATGATGAAAGTCAGAAGTATGGCTGTTTCTGGGTCTGGCACAGGTACAAGGGAACGTCCTTGGTGCTAGAAATGACCTGTCTGTGTATGTGTGTCCATATGTGAAGATCTCAAGATATACACTTAAGGTTTTGTGTACTTCATTGTATGCATGTTATGCTTTCATAAAAAATCAAAATTGAATAAAACTTGAAGCGTGAAACAGTCCAAGTATTTATAGAAGCAATGGGACAGAGGAGCAGCTGAAATCAGGGTGACCTGGAAATTTTAGGAGATGTGGTGCCCAGCATTACAGAAAACCTAACAGACCACCATCAAGATGGGAATTCACAATTGTCTCAGTGGCTGACAGCTGACAGGAAAATGAAACTAACCTCTGCCATCTGTCTGAAACCACCTCAAAAAAAAAAAAAGCTGAGCCACATAAAAATTTAGAGAAGTATCTTGTTTTCTCCCGCCTGTTTTGCCTCAGTCCCACTTCTTGAATTTAATGAAGCCCTTTCTTCTCAGATCTGGCTTTTCTCCTGACCACCCTACTTTCTCTCAAACAGCAAAGAGAGGCGAGAAATGGCCGTCAAACTTGAATCATGTTTGGCAGGCAAATACGCTGGTTTTACTGCTGTTTGTCATTGGAATTATCTTACATTAAAAAGATTACAATAAAGACAGTAAGTCTTTTCCTTATTTTTTTAAAATAACAAGTCATAAAAATGCCAAGCCATGTATGCATGGAAATATCCAAGAGACCAAATGGGCTGTAATCGGTCTTTATTAAAGGAAAAGCCACTCTGGGAGAAGAAATCAGAGGCCTGAGTTCTTCAGGAAGAAAGTATGTATGACTATGGCAGGGTGGAGATGATCTCAGGGTTCTAAGAGACAAATTATGGATAGGTGACCTTGGCGAAAAACTTTGATAAATGACATTTCTGCAAATACCAAATCAAAGGACAAGATCAGCTTCCTCAGCAAATGGGGCCGAGAGAGTCAGACATCTGGACCCTCTGGCATGCCGAGTAAATGAAGTCATCCAAGAGTCTAAAGAGAGTTATGTCTGAGGCTGAGGCTTGTTTATGGAAAAATGAGTTTCGGGTCTTGGCTTTGCTTAAGCACAGAGCCTTCTGGGCTGCAAGTACATTGGTTATTCTTTACAAAGTAGTTCTTGTCCTCGAGAACAAGTGTCCTAATTCCAGGCCTCAGTGCAGAGCTCAAAGGTTTAGCCTATCAGTTTTCTTCATTTCCTGTGGGCTCGGCCACCGCCCCTCTCTCAAAGGGCAGCTTTTAAAACTACACCCTCAGCTCACTTGGACGTTGGTACTTCATCTGAACGAGGAAGCCAAGAAACACATGAAGTGTATATGGGCTGGAAGCAGAAAAAGGTGGCAAGAAACGACGTGGCTATTTTACAGCATAACTAGTCTCATTCATACCCCTCTCCATAGGCACAGGCATCCCATAAAAGTACTAAGTTGCCTCTCCCCTCTCTTAGAAATCCACCGAGCTTTGAGAATTCAGAGGCCACAGGACAGATGGTTCTTTAAGCTTCTTCCTCTGCAATTTCCTAGTCCCACATTATTCTCTCTCAAAAGAAACGAGTTACTTACTGCCATGTCTGCCTTCACCAAGACCATGATGTCAAACTAGGACAAGATGATGTAAAAATTGATAAGGACTTTTAATTATGTTTTGCTCCAAGTCTCTGAGGAGAGCTCAGCCTTTCCAAAATAAACTTGATATGATGCTGGGAGACTTAAAACTACTATTGATATTTAGGGGAAAAAAATAATGAACTGGGCCGGCAGAGTGGCGCGGTGGTTAAGCGCTGGCTTGGGAAGCCAGAGGCCCCGGTTCGGTCCCACATCTGAGGGCCAGTGACACTGCCCTCAAAAAAATAAAAAAATAAAAAATAATGAACTAAAATTTTATCAGGAATGATGATGGCAGATGTGACAGACAGGATGTGGACTTGTCTATCAAACATGGTATAATTTGTGGACTCTTTTCTCCTCTTCTTACCTTAGAAAGCTTGTACTTTCTCCAAGGTACGCATGGTGAGAGCAAGTGTAAAGAAACTTCCATTGCTATGTGCCCCTTTCTTTAGTCTCTTTAGGTTTGTAAATAACAGGAAATATGTTTAGGGGTGGGGATGAGAAACAAGGGTGGAGGAGCTGGCATTGTTTCACTATGAGGCTATCAGTGAGGATCACTATTCCTATGGGGCACATTTCAGTGAATTTTCTCCGTTACCAGTAATGCATTGGATCGCCAAAGGAGGGGACAAGTCTGAAAAAGGGGGTTTCTCTCTTCCCTTGCTCTAAAGCACAAGTGAATCAAAATGTCTCCTGTCCAGTGAGGTCCACAGCGTTCACAAACCCAGGGTGGCCTGGGAGATTCCATCAGGCTTAACTACGTTCCCTGGCACGGATTCTGGCCTCCCTCCATTCAAATATCTAGTCACTTCATAGACATTTTGTTACCATTGCAAGGACCCTCTTTTCAGTACTTGAATTATTGTACATTGAGATCCCAGATCTCTTGAAGAAGACAAATGTGGCTAACTATAATTAAGAAGATTTTAGTATCCTTGAGACACTAATGAGATATACGGGGCATTGACAATATGGAGCATCGATTTTATCTCTGAGGTATTTCTTTTGGAATGCAACTTATATAAACCCAAAGAATCACCTTCCCCAAGCTAGTACTGCATGACCTTTTAACATCAGCACCTTCCCAGCACAAGTCTGTGTCCATCCTATTTGAGAGGATAGTAAAGAAGAACTTTACTAAGCAGGATGTTGTGACCTTGGCCTCCATCTCAGGCTGCCCTTACCTATCTTTTACTTTCTCATAGAACTTCGGAGTTTTCAGAATCCATCTATAAGCACTAAAGAATTTCAGCTTTACCGGATACTCTGAACTTTGGGACCATCCCCCAAGTTCAAATATAAGTATATAGATTCAACAACCAGTGTTTACAATAGGAGTTCTTTTGGCATTTGGGTAGAAAAATTAGTATTTGTGTAGGACTGTCCTACACATTACATTGGAAAATGATGACATCTGCCTTGGTCTGCTCTGGCTGCTATACGAAAAAACTAGAGACTGGATGGCTTAAACAACAAACATTTAGTTCTCACAGTTCTAGAGGCTGGAAGGTCTAAGATCAAAGTGCTGGTGTCTGGCGAGAGCCCTCTTCCTGGCTGGTACACAGCCACCTTCCTGTTGTGCCCTCGTGGTGGTGAAAGGAAGCTCTGGTGTCTCTTTTTCTTCTTATAAAAACAATAATTCCATCATGAGGTTTCCGCTCTCATTACCTCATTTTGACCTAATTTTCTCCCAAATGCTACCATATTGGGGACTAGGGTTTCAACATATGAATTTGGGGGGTACACAAACATTTAGTCCATAAGAACTTCCCTGGTTTGCATCTGCTAAAAACCATTAGGGACTCCAATCATTGTCATAAATACAAACATTAACCTACATTTCCTAATGCTCTCAGCAGAGAACCACAAAATAAAAACAAACATATAAACAAACAAAAAACTTAAGACAATGGGAAAGGTTGTTGAAACAGGATGGCTGTGTTGATTATATCAGAAAACACATCCTAGAAAGCTGTAACATTGCAGTCCTGACACTCAACACCACATCCTTCTATTAGAAGCCTGGGACACCCTCAATTTTGGGTTATGCCACCATTTCTTATCTTAGGCACCATGTCAAATATGAGCAGTCCAAAACATAAGTAAGATATGGTTCTGTTCTCAAGGACTTCATAATGCAATGGGACAAAGGTACAAATAAATAAGTACCAGGAAATAATGTATTCTCATCAGTGAAAATATTTGAGAAGGGCAAAGGGAGCCAAACAAGAGTGGGCAGTGAGCACAGGCATCCAAGAGCAGTAAGGACACCATCTGAGAGGCTATCACACGTGGTGTGAAGGCTCTACTATATTGGGCTACTCTGCCTTGGTTCAAGGCCATTTCTACACCTGTTCAGCTGTGTGACCTTGGGTGTGTTCTCAATCTCTCTAGAGCTCAGCTTTTTTATCTGTCAAAGTGAAATCATATGTAACAGCAACTGGTGCTTGACAAATGTTTAGTATGAAGATTTGGGCACTTGAAGGATGAATAAGAGCTCATTAGGCAGGTAAGCATCAGGGAAGAGCTGATAGAGCATTCTACTCATGAAGAATCTTTCTTGTGCATTGATTTCTCAAAAGCTGTTACAAGATTGGATTTCCACTTCTAGCTGCCTGACTTATAAGAGCTGTGTTGTTGAATGAAATCTTAATTCTCTGAGTCTCAGTTTCCTTGTCTGTAAAATGGAGATAATAGCACCTAACATTAATAGAAATAATGGTGTTAGCAAACTCTAAAGCCCCGATCAAAGTAAAAGAGTGGTTACTGCCCAAAACACAGGAAGTCACTTAGACGAAGAAAGAAAGAGAGGGCAGGGACACTGCTGACTTCAGACACAAGCAAATTACTTCTGAGCCTCCATTTTCGTATCTGACAAATGAGATTAACAATGTCCATTTCCTAGGTACCTTGTGAGGCTACAAAGAGATTGTTTATACAAAGAGTTGCCCCAGGCTGACCCACAGCAGAGGCAGTCAATGTTCATTTCCTTCTTCCTTTTCCTTTTTTTCCTCCTAACTTGAAGAAATTTCTTGAAACTTAAATTCAGGAAAAGCTGATGCCTGAGGGACCTTATGTCCTGTGTTCCCAGGCTGCCAGTGGAAGCTGCCTCTCACCTAGGTCAGAGGGGACATAAGATGTGCAGGGCAGGCTTTTCGGGCTCCACAATCATGCCCTGCTCCTGGCCATGTCTGTTGAAAGTTGACAGGAGACTGCATGATGGTGTCACCAGGATCAGTCTCAGATGGCTGTCCCACAGAGAAGTGTCACGAAGGTTCCCATAACTGGCAGCTGCAATTGATTCCAAATAAGTCTGTCTTCCACAGAAGTGTAAGCAGCTTGCAAGGGAACTAGAAATGAGATCAAATGACTTCCAATGCACATGGGAAAGGAAGCCAGAGCATGTGAAGTTCTCAGCCACGCAGGCTCATGAAACAAGCCTTCTACTCCTGCGTGCGCGCGCGTGTGTGTGTGTCTGTGTGTTTGTACACTCAGGAAGCAAGGGAGGTGAGGCGGAGGAAGAAAATATCCAGGATTGGGGCTAGTCAGGCTGTGGCTGCCCTCTAGCTTGACTTGTACCTTCTCATGTCCCGAGAGGCCTGGATTAGGACACAACAGGCATTTTACTGCTCTAAGAAGCTAAAAAAAAATGGATTGGTGGTGAAAGGATCCCCAAGAGACTCTGCCACTTATTTTGTGCCTTTGAGTGATTTGGGGCCTTGAGCTTTCTCCATCACAGACCAAGAGGTTGTAATGAGATGCGTTAAGGTCCATGTTAGCCCTCTTTTCCTAGGATTCTGTGATGTCCCATCTCTGTGTCCCTTACACTCACAGGAAAATGGAATCCCTTGAATGGGCAACTATTCTTCTGATTAAAAGCTATTATCAGTAGCATGAACAGCTCATTAACAAGTTTTCAAGAACTAGATTGCAATTAAATCTACCCTAAAGGACAGCGAGGTCTAACTTGATCCATGTGCTAAGATTTGGAAGGTCTTGGGTGGTATTGTAGACTTCCATTGAAAACATGGCAGTTGAGAGTCCTGAATGGGAAAAAAGACAGGCCTGTGTGGAGACCACCGCTCTGTTCTTTCTAAGCCATGCAAACTTCCACAAGTTGTTCAACTTCTCTGAGTCTATACTTCTCATCTGTAAAGTGGGAATAATGATGAAGACCTCATAGGATGGTTGAAGGCTTAAATGACAGAAAGCACAGAGCACAGTGATCTACAACTACATTCATTTTCCCCTCCAATTTTCTCTTCTTTTTTGTTTCCTATTCTGGTAAATGCCCTCACCATCAAACTCAAAACCTCAGTCACCCTTGATTTCTTGCTTTGTTCTTTTTTTTTTTTCCTCACTTCTTTCCTTTTGCTCCAACACCAAATCATTAAGTCCTGTTTATTTGACCTACTAAAGACCTTTCTATCTTTTTACTATCTCTAGTCCAATCTAGTTCACCTCTCTCTCTCTCTCTCTCTCTCTCTCTCTCTCTCTCTCTCTCTCTCCCCCCCTAAATTTCTTTAAGAACTTCTTAACTTATTTTCTACCTCTAATCTTATCTTTCATGAAAAAGCTACAGTGACTTTTCTAAAATACATATAGTAATATGTATTACTCGTGCTAAAAATTTTTAATTGCCATCATTAATGGCTCATACAGTAATTCCCAAGTTCCTTAACTTGGCTTTCAAAATGATCTGGCCAGCCTGACCTCGGCCTATTATATTTGTTTCCTTTGTGACCTTTTTCTCGCACCTTTTCTGAGTTGCAGTTGGAGTTATTGGAACTCAAATGTTTTCAAGAAACATAGTAATGGGAAGATGGTTCATAAGTCTTGGGTGACTACTGCAGATAGTTTTTACTCAAACCTTTTGGCCTCTTTACCCCGCTCCAAGGATATCAAGCTTTTTTATCAATCAAGTAATTGATAGAGGAAAAGTCTCACCTGAAAACAATGAAAACTTGATCCATAAGTGGATCAATAATTAATTAATGAAAAGGCCTTTCAGTCACATCACATTTGGCCATATTTGATCCTCATAAGCAACAACACTGTAAGAGGCATGTGTTATAATCATGTGATCATTTGCCTTTTCGTCACTTACTCTACTAGATCTATTCTCCAGCCTTCTTTGTCCTGCTCAGGGTCTTTGGGAAGCTGAGTTCTAAGGGTAACACTCCCCGGGCACACTTGTTCAATGGCATTTTGCTGGATTTTGTAGCTACATCTTCAAGATTATTCTGTTTCAATATACATAAAGCTGCTGCATTTTAACATAGCTTCCTAATTTTGCTTTCTTTGCATTCCTTGTAGCTCATACTAAGGCAAAGGTTTGTGACTTTCAAGTAGAAAATGACATATTGAAAACATCTCCCCACCTTGGGAGGGATCGTTTTAGGGGTAGATGTGTGTCTATGTATTGACTATATATTTTATTGCTTGCATTCCTGATTTGTTAACCAACCTTTATACAAAGGTTGTTAAATGATACCAATTATTTGCTATGAAAAATAATGGAACAAAAAATCATTCACATGTTAATTATTGTACACATGTCATTCCTCACGTATAGAATCATACCAAAATTTCTAGAAGTAGAATCATGGGTTTGAACTGCATGCCATTTGTAATCCAAAAAAATTGCTAAATGTTTCTCCATTAAGGGTGCAACCATTCACACTCATACATTGTAATGCATGAGCATGCCTGATTCCATACCCTGCCCAAAGGTATATGTAATCAAACCACATGAGTGGGGAAGATGAAAAATGTTGCCTCGTAATTTTAATTCAGATTTTTCTTATTATAAATAAAAGTGAGTGTTTTTTAATAATTTAAGGGCAACTTGTATTTCAATTGTTCTACCCTGTCTATTTTTGTCTATTGAATTGTTCTGTTTCATTCATTCATAGTCATGTGATGATATGAATTGCAAATACGCACACATAAACATATATATTAGTTTTTTATTTGTATTTTGACTTTGTTTATGGTGTTTTGTGGCATGTAATTTTTTACATGTAGTTTAAAAGAATTCCATTTTATTCACATTTTTAGGGGGCAATATATTATTATGGTTAAACATTGCTTCCCTCCCATTTCCTTTTGTTCGCCTCTTTCTTTACTCTTTCCACCAGGAATTATTGAAAAATAACTAGATGGGGGCCGGCCGAGTGGCGCATTGGTTAAGCGCTGGTTTTGGGATGCCAGCGGCCCCGGTTCGGATCCCACATGAGGGCCAGTGACACTGCCCTCTACAGCTAACAACAGCTCCACCTGGAGCTGGGCTGTGCGAGCCCCGGTGATGGTGTGGGCTGCAGCCCCTGCTGCAGTGGGCTGCCATAGGCTACATGAGTGGCCCGCAGCCAGCGTGAGCGGCTGGCAGCCAAGCGTGAGCTGCCAATAGCCGCGGTGAGCGACATCCAGAGGCCGGCGACCGATCTGCCTCATCCGGGAAGAGCGCAATGACGATACCAACAGTGAAGCATCCTCCGCAACTAAACTGAAGAACAAAAGGACAGCAACTTGTCTGTTCCCCTTCCCTGATTCCCCAACGCTGTTCCCCTCCGCCAATTCCCCAATAAAATCTTTAAAAAAAAAAAAAAAAAAAAAAAAAAAAAAAAAAAAAGAAAAATAACTAGATGGCAGGATTCCTAACATCAATTTAATCTTTTCTTTGCTATACCAGATCACAATTAATCCTGTTAGAAATTTGGTGGAAATGCAGGATGACAGAATGGCACAGCAGCAAGAAAGATCCAAGCCAAGGTTTAAAGAACAATCTTTCTTTATATGTAAACATCTCACCCCCCCACTACACACACACACACACACACACACACACACACACACACACACCATGACAATGTGCACTTAAAAAATTATATGCTTTAGTCATTTTACAAGTAGTATTCTACATATAAAAAAAAAACTGAGAAAGCAGGTAAATTAGAAAGCCCATCATAAATGTGCCACTCTAGATTATTAGTGGGTTATTTTTATTTATTTAAATTTAAAGGTGCTCTCCGGTTAAAGCCAGTTCATATATACAGACGGTGCCAAAAAAATGTATACACATTTTAAAAAAGGAAAAAAACTGTATTAAAATTGTAATACTCAATATATACAGATAACAAAAGATGAATACAAGTAATGTGTATACATTTTTTGGCATTCACTATATATATATATATATATATATATGTGTATATATATATTATGATATATATATATATCATAATATCAGTCTATTAAAAAAAACAAGACTGAAAATAATGACATATTTGGTGATGACAGGGGTCAAAAAATGAGGGCAACTGTTGAAGTATATATTGTTATCACTACAAAACATTTTTTATGAAGGGAGAGGCCTACTGTTTCATTGTGTGGAGCAGGAGTTGGCAAACATTTTCTGTGAAGGGCCAGATAATAAATATTTTCAAATTCGCAGACCGTCTAGCCTGTCTCAACTACTTAACTCTGCCATTGTAGTACAGAAGGAGCCACAGATGAGTTGTATACAAATGGGCATGGCTGTGTTTCAATAAAATTTTATTTCTAAAAACAGGCTGTAGGCTGGCGGGCCCTAGTTTGCTGATCCCAACTGTAGAAGGTAAATGCTTATTTAAATGATGTTTGCTTGCAATATATACCTATGCTAGACATTTCCTGTTGTCCAGATCCACTTGCCATCCTTCTTCACCCTGCTTTCTGTAGGAAAAATTAACTTCTATGGCTCTTGCATTGGACAACCTTATTCCTGGCTTCTGTTTGAGTCTGGACAACAGACAGGTTTGTTAGAAAACTAGAAAGGAGGGGAGTGAAAACAAGGTGTGTATTCTCCTGGCTTTCTCGTGCTTGGTTAACACATGTTGGCCATGTCTCTGTACCAAAGGTCACAGTGCCAGTTCTCCTAGCTTCTTAAATCTATAGCTAGGCTCTCAGCATTCTGCTTGGTACTCCCACCCTTTGTCTCTTCACAGCTTCCTACTGTGGCTGTCCCTGAATAGTCCTTGTTAGTTTCACTTAAACGAAAGTAATTCCTAGCCCCCACTTCAGTAAATAATCCCTTTAATAAATTGCTTTGAATTATTCTATTTGAATGTGCCATTTGTTTCCTATTAGAACTTTGATTTCGTGCATTTTTTTCTTTAAATAACTTTAAAACTTTGTAATATCAAGATGCTATTGTACCCATTACACAGAGGTCAGTTAATGTAAAACAGAACAAAACATTACTTTACTTCATCTGACACCAAAACAAAGCACATAACCCAAGCCACCACGTTCTCCCTCCTTTATTTGCTCAAACTAACACCCTTCAAAAGCTAACATCATCCACAATGGGACCTGAAAACCTTTAGTTGCCCAAAACACTGATGATGTTATGCTGCCTCCTACCTACCTTCATCCAACCATATGCAACTCAAAACTAAAAGTAATGTAAAAACGTTAAACAAGTGTAGGAAAATCCAGTGTTTGGGGTTTTTATCTCTAAAATCACTACTTTTATACTTAAAATATTTACAACCCTTTCAAAGTCAAGTCATTGCCCTTCTCCTGATTTATTGGTGTCCTAAACATACACCTGATCTGTCCGTTGGGAAACCCAGCATTGCTCTGTTGCATAAAGGCTGAACTCTTCATCATGGAATTAAGAATTCATGATGATCTGGTTTCTGCCTACCTGTCTATCATCATCTGCCATTCCACCTTCCATGCTCTGTGCTTCAGGTTCTTATGGTCATGCAGACTCTACAATGAAAACACGTCCTCGTGAATGGGGAGCCCTGAACTTGTCCAAAGTGGCGATCCTGCTTCAGCCATACTTAACTGTGTTGTATCCATTCCTAGCCTTATGAGAGAGAGAGAGAGAGAGAGAGAGAGAGAGGTATACAGACACACTATGCAAGTTCAAGTCTGTGCTTTCGTTCATGATTTCACATTATGTGGAATGCTCCCCCCTTCACCACCAATACCCAGGCCCTCCTCACCAAATTTCTGCTACTGTTTGAGCCTCAATGCAAACTTCCTCTCCTCTGGGTACTCTTTCCTGAGTAGCTGACTCCTGTACTCATCACCCCTGGAGGACACTGGCAGCATATTCTGCACTGGTCTGCAATCATCTTGTGCTGTTCCTCTTTAACACTAGACTATATGAGTCTAAAGGCCAAGATTATGTTTTTTCATCTTTTATCTCTTTGGCTTGATGAACTTAACTATTTCAAGTTCTTTATAACGTAGCCTCCTAAAAGTCATAACACAAGTAGCTACAGTCATTCGTCAAAAAATATATGAAACCGTCAGAAAATCCTTAGCATTCTTTCATTCTCCATTCTCAGTAGAGGTGCCTCAGTCCCAACCCCCAGACACACACCAGATTTCCCAGCACTTTCTGTAACAGAAAATATCTTCTTGGATTTTGTCGTGCTTAGGTTTAGAGTCTAGCTCAAGATTTTCTTTTGCTCATTAAAATTCCTTGTTTCTTTATAGAAAATTCTTCAACCCAGCTCTCTGGCAGTTGATTTGATGAATTTAGCATTTTCAAAGGGTGTGATAAATCATTTAAGATGGTATGTTAATAGTTACAATTTTTTTATAACCCATAGATGTCATTTATTTTTATAACCTACATAACTAGCACATCAAATCAGTAATTTCGTAGTTGTTATTGTTTAGGAGGAGGCTCCAATGAGGGGTGAAATGAGTCAGTTTAATTAAAAATATTAATTAAAAATATTGATAACACAGGAATGTGGCAAAAATCAGGAAGAGGAACCCTGAATTATGACGGACAGTTTTAAGTGCCAGTTTGGTTTGGCTATCGTATCCAGTTATTCAATCAAATGCTAATCTAGGTGTTGCTGTGAGGGTACTTCCTGGATATGATTAACATCTACCATAGGTTGACTTTAAGTAAAAGAGATTATCCTCTCTGATTTGGTTGGGGCTGATTCAATCTATTGAAGAGCTTTAAAAGCAGAACTGAGGTTTCCCTGGCAGGGAAGAAACTCTGACTATTGACTACTGTGTCAGCCCTGTCCCAGAGTTCCAGCCTGGCTTTCCTGATGTGATAGCCTTCCATAAGGGTTTCGAATATGTACAGCCAGCACCCACAACTGACAATTGCAATTGCGTAAACCAATAGATAGGTTGATAGATAGATAGACAGACAGACAGATAAATAATCTTACTGGTTCTGCTTCTCTGGTTGTACATTGAATGATATATTAAATGACTGAGATTTTGTTTGAGTTTTTCCCTTCCCGGGAAACTGCATATTAACTGTGACCATCTGAAAATAGTGCTTAAAATTAGCACTTGCCTTTATTGTGTAGTATTGTTGTTATAAACAAAATCTGAGATATTAGTATTTACGTCTTGATAAGATGCCTTTGTTCCTTTCCTGTTTTTACCTTCCCTATTTGTATTGGCTTGTGGGCTTGCTGTCCCTGCCAAATATATCAACTGTGATAGAAAGAGGAATAATTCAGCTGACATATAAAACCTGACTCAGCAAAATGGTGCTGGTACTTGATATTCATATGTGTTGTCAAAATAAAGGTGCTTCTCAGAATCCTGGGATCCTAGAATAGTTGGCCTTCACAAAGCCCTTGTGCCCAAATTATCTGGAATTTTGTTGCTGTTGTTGTTGTTTTGTTTTTCTTTTTTTTTTTTTTTAATAGGATTTCCTAGACCACCATCCTCCTTACACTTAATCAGAACATGTTACAAGAGGGCTACAGGACCTTAATTTGTATAAGCTCACAGCACGATACTTATATGTATTAATGTTTGAAAACCAATGTCTGAGGAGCTTCCTACAGGACCTGCAGAATGCTTGTAGCTTTACATACTTCTTCATTTTAAATTCTGTAACAGATTGTATTTGAGCTATATCTATTACAGCTATAAGAACCCTAAAGTTTAGAACGCACTGAGCCAGTCTGTGGTAGTTTCAATTATTGACCCCGGTGCTCTCCTTGTACCATACCCTTGCCATGGCCTCTGCATGGATAGACCATGTTTCCACACTCCTTGACTTTGGGATTGGTCACATGACTTGCTTTAGTCAGTGACAGGTGGGAGCATAATTGACCTGATAGCCCAATGATACAATAGTCTATTCCCTAATTTTATAGAGAGAAACTAAGGAGCTAAGCAGCAAAGTGGCTGTCCTAAAGAACTTTAATCCAAAGGGATAACTCAAAAATGTAGGATCTTTTTTTTGCAGCAGATCAGAAGATGGACAAACTAAGAAGGTTTTCAAACTTTTTCCTTCCAGTCACACAGAGTAGACCAACATTCTCAAGTTGATGTATCTTTGGAGAAGCAGCATTGGTTCCCTCCAGAGAACCTCATATATCATGTTTGGCCAAGGAAACAACTGAAATTCAATGGGAAGACCTTATGCTCTGCATGGTAGGGACTTGATGACCTTCCACGTCCTCTGCTGACCTCAGCTCTGTCACTCTGAATCATGCACTGCTTATTGGAATGAAAACAAATGCCACCAAATGCCATTGTCTTGATCATGGCAGTTTCTTTTAAATACCAGCTACTTAGATGTATGCATCCAAGTGCCTTTATTTAATATCCCAAGAGAACATCTTGCTTATTGGGCAATGACCTATGGTAGTTAATTTGACAGAGGGGAAATGAGAGTGGAACTGTTTATCATATTAGAGCCCACCTAGTACTCACACTTGGAATTGCTCTCTAAAACTCAAGAGTGTCCACACTGGTGATTGACCATATGCTAGAGAAGATACTACAAAAGGAATCCACGTACTCAAGATAACCTAAAGGACATCTTTGTAATGCCTGCTCATGTCATAAAGCCCCATGCTTTGGATTACCACAGCATTTCTTAGAAACTGTCTTGCCAAATAGCTTGAATTCAAGCCTAAGCCTTCTGCCCATTCACAGTCACACAGTGGGCTCAGTGGCGCAGGGAAATAGCATTGCAGTGTGCTTGCGCAAGGCTCAGGCTACGCAATGTTAAAAAAGAAAAACAGATAAATATGATTCCAGGCACATTCTCTGCCTCATCTCCATGGTCCGGTTTCTGTTATCCATCAAGCAGGTTTTAAAATAGTCCACGCTTTTCAGCCCTGCAAAGTCAACAGGGCTGGAAAATTGGCAGGTACACTTGTTTAAACAAAGCTCCCAAGTTTTCTGCTGGCAGGTGTTTCCAGAGTTCTTGGAGCACAATTCTTTGGATAGGATATTTGCCAATATACATAGCAACAGAAAAAAAAAAGTGTTTTCCTTTGCCACAGTGGAGACACCAAAATGCCTTCGATGCAAAGCTTTTCAGTGCAAAGATATTCAGTGTATTCAGTGCAGTGGCTTATTTTGGCTCTAGGTCAAGGAACAAACAATAATAAAATCCCACATCTCTCTGTCCAGAAGTTTGATGAGCTTCAGAGTGGAATAGGACCACTTATCAAATTGGCAGCCTGTGTTCCCCAGCTATCTCTGTACAATTTGGCCCAACGAGTTCGGTTTTTCTTTTCTTTCTCAATTCCCCCAAACTCCTGAAGGTGCCATTCTCAAGTTTCCAACTAATTCTGCTTGAAATTGAAGCAGGGGATGGTAGGTTTGAAATTTAATATGATGAGGGCAGAGCAGGTAAGACTTTATTCTTCTCCCACTTGCCCCTAGCCATCGATTTTAGTGATTCTTAAATCCAGCTTTCCAAAATTGAAATCTGGGACTGCTTTTAAAAACACATGACTAGTTTTATAATCCATTCCTTGGCAGTTGGACTATTTCATATTTGCTGCCGTTAGATTAATTCCCTTAGCCATTCAATTAAACTCAACATAGATGCTGGAACTCCACAAGAAAGGAAATAATCCCTGTTTCTCACCCTGAACTGAATGAAAATAAATAGTTTTTTGTTTTTGTTTTTGTTTTTAAAGCAAGACTAAAGTCTAAAGGGGAAAAAAATGTAAGTGTAGAAGGGAACGGTTTGGTGGACAAGTTTTTAAGACTCAAAGGTTAAGTCAAAATATTTCTGGCTTAGAAGGTACTTAATAGTCATTAAATTGTAACTCAGTGAACATTAAGAGTTTCAAATTCTGCCTACAAAAATTTAGAATATTAGGCTTTACTAAAAGCTATTTTAAGTCATTTCTTCTTTAGTTACTTGCTAGTGGTGCATGTATATATCATATTTAAGTTATTTCATTCTTATGTTAATTGACCTTATCTTGGAGTTCATTTTATGCCTCTGTGTTATCCCTTTGCTCTGTCTTCTTTATATTATCTTGTCAGTTAGTATCTTTGGAAGTTTCTGTACAAATTTCAAAACAAAAATACCTTTTATAGATGTTTTGGGTTTAGAACGGGTCTTTTCAGGAGTCTTTTCTTGGACAGTCTGAGGCTCTTATCTCATAAAATCCATCAGTTTCAAAAACAGAGCTGGCCATTCAATTGTCAGCAGGAAAATCAATTTTTTTCTTGTAGCCATGGCTACAAAAAGAAACCACATTGGTCACACCCTGAATGTTTCCTTTCTGAATGTCTGAAGGAATAACAGTGATTAAAAATATAGACTGCTCAGAGAGGCCTGAGTTCAAACACCTGTTTCACCACCTACCTGTAGGATGTTTTAAAATGAGTCTCTTGAGTGAATACTGGGTGAATCCTGCCATTGCCTCTTCCTAGCTGTGAGAGACTTAGATCAACTTATTAAACTCTCTAGTCTTTGCTTACTCAAGGGTCAGATGGGCCATATGAGTAAATACGGTCAAGAGAATCAAATAAGATAATGTATGAGCAGAACCCATGAGGCAACTCGAGAACAGCCACAAACTTAGAGAAAAATGTATTTGGCTGCAACCTTGACATCACCATATTTTTTTGTGTGTTTGTTTTAACTTTAATTGTGTTTGATAATAAATATTTGTTGCAGGAAAACTGAAAATATAGATAAGGTTTTTAAAAAAATGAGAATTGTTTAATCACTTATAGAGCCGTCTGCCGGAAATATATAATTACTATGGACAGCTGGTTAAATCCTTTCAGACTTAATCATGAAACATCCAGATGGCATTACGTTGCCCCTCAAAACCTTCATTTCCACCTTCAAGAGTCTGCTCTCTCTCATCAAAGTGGGCAAAGAAGGCTATGGGAAAATTGATTTTTGTTTTTAAGATAAACCAGGAGAGAGTATCCTGAGAAGATTTCAGAGGAAATGAACTTTTCTGTTTGTTTTCGCCAATGAAGAAATGTTGTGAATTCCAGGCAGGACATTGTTTTCTGCCAGATCCTTTTGGGAAGAGGCGATGGTGCTAAGTCAGAGCTTCACCCAGAAAAATAGAGGCCCTGGAGGATTGCCGCTAGTGAAATTTCAGTAAGTACGATGAATCAATATTGTGTTTACTGTTAACTCCCAATGACTTAATTGGAAAGGATTGATAAAGCAATAACTCTTTTTATGAGTTGTCTCCCTTTTCCCTTGATTCGTGAAAAATTTATGAAAACTTTTTTGCTGTCTCTGTGGTCTTGACCGTCATTATAGCTAAACAATTATTTTTTAAACGTTTCTCCTAAAACCTATTTGTTGACAATGTTGATATGTAATATTAAACACAAGGCTGCACTATATTTGTAGTATTAATAGCATACCTACCATTTTTGGGTACTCTTGTTTGTGCACCAATCCTGCAAATCCCATTTTAAAATGAACAAAGCTGAAGCCTGGAGAGACTAAGTAAATTGCTCAAGATCACAGAGTGAGTGAGTGGTAGAACTGAAGTGTAAATGCAGGTCTACCACAGCCAAAAACCCATGTTTTAGTCACTACAACCTGCTATGCCTTATTGTGTGCTGTGCACACGCGAGCCCATAAACACTTCATACCACTCACCAGAACAAAATGAAAGCAACTGCTCATACAGGTCATGCATAAGTCACAAAACAACCTGCTTACTTATGTTGCATTGATTCTGAGACCCTCAGATTCTCTCTCTACGTGAATGCAACTCATGCACCTCAACTGCTTGAGGAAAGCAATAACCAAAAGTGTGTCATTTTCAAACCTGCAGGTTCAAACATGTCCAAAGAGAAACTGACCATTAATAAGCCTTTAGATCAGAGGTCGTAGCATTTCATGACCTTGATGGCCAACGCCAACACACAAGTCTCAGCCATTCCCTGTGAAACTTCACCGGCTCTGAACTTCAACCTCGACATTCTTGTCCTGAAATTCCATCACACACAATGTGGAATGTTTAGGTACAGTTTAGTACTGGACGCTTTGTGACACTGAACAGTCATTAACCGAGCAACACCTGAATGTAGGGATATGTTTTGCATGGGATTTATCTGGGATAAAATCCATTGACAATGAAGAGTATTTACATTAACATGAATACTATTTTTTATAAGCCTGGGGGTGGGGGAGGGACACCAGTGAGTTCTTAAAAGGCTTTGAGGTGATTCCTACAGGATATAGAGTCTTGATATGTTGGAGGAGATGACCACAGCTGAAAACTCCAGCTACTGGAGTATGAGTACAAGGCCTAGCTGGGGAGGAAGGGGAATGACATTGAAGTGAAAATATGACTCAAAATTGTTTTGGATGACTAAGAGCCAAAACTTTCCTTTTTTTCTATATTCTATGGAGTCTTAATCCCTTAAAAAATGTAATGAATGTCAAAACGGAACTTCTAGAACTACCTGACATTTATTTCCTCTTGCCTTTATCCTTTCTCCATTGAACTTTTATGAGCTTGGAATTGCGGAAGAGCCTTTTTTAATAACTGGAGAGAAAAGCAGGGAAGGGGAACTAATGTTGATCAAGCACCCACTAAGGGCCAGGCACTTGCCTAGGTGTTTTGTATATCAAATCTCTTCCCAACATCCCTACAAAGTAGATATTATCATCCCCATCTTACAGTTAAGAAACTGAGGCTCAGATAAGCTATAATTTGACTAATTTAACCCATCTATTAAGTATTAGAGTTAGGATACCAGACCATTTCCAAAACCTTTCTACTGCATTGGGAAAAAAAAGAGAAATAGGTTCTGAACTTCGGCAGCTTCACAGCCATGGTGAGATTTATTTTTAGCTCTGCACAGATTACTAGTATTCTAGGTGTGAATATGTATCACATTCTTTGGGTAAGTATAATCAGTTATAATTTTAAATTCCACAGAAACCCCCAAAACACATTTCAACCCATACCTTGGAGTAAAAGAAGTCTCACACAGTAATAGTAAAACCACGTATTTCTGATTTTGTGAGACATCAAGCTGCTAATACTAATGATGCTGACATGTTGAGATTCCAAAGCCCAGTGAAGCAATTAGTAGGAAAAAAGAAATGAAGAGAAAGAGAGAGAGAGAGAGAGAGAGAGAGAGAGAGAGAGAGAGAGAGAGAGAGAGAGAAAAGAAGGAAGGAAGGAAGGAAGGAAGGAAGGAAGGAAGGAAGGAAGGAAGGAAAGAAGGAAAGGAAGGAGGCTGGCTTTGTTTGCCCCTTCATGTATGATCATAGGGCCTGGGCTAGTGACCATCAGAGTGACAGGCCCTGGGTATACTCAAGACTGACAGCCCTCTTCAACACCCACCCATCACTGGTGAACCAAGTTGTCTGTGACTGCTTTGTCTTTCTGTAGAATGTGATCTTTCTTAGGAGGCACTTCACTGCTTCTTATAGAGACTGCCTCCAGATATATGAAACCCTAAAGATAATCTCAGCTTGGAGCCCACCTGAGATCTCTGCTGTATACATGAGTATGTGAAAAATATGATGTTGTTCAGGAAATTCACAGGTTTGTTCAATTTTCTCAAGCTTCTTAGTAGCAAAGTTGAAACCAGAGTTTGGGGATCCTGACTCCTAATTCATAAATGTATTATTTTGTTCATTCATTTAACCATTCAATCAATATACATTTAGAGCTTGTTTCTTGCCAGCTGCTATAAGGGGTAATGCATAGGATACATGCTAGACCTTTAGAGTTCACACTCTAATTGTGTGATAAGTCCATTCCGAATGATGTGACAAGCCCATCATAGGGTGAAACTAAGATTCAGTGAGAGTTTGCAGCAGAGGCTGCTAACCTTGGGCTCCTGAGATGAGATGAACTTTAAGCTGAGCCTTAGCCAAGCTAAGGAAGTTAGCCACCCTAAGGAAGAAGGCTGACTTGTAGGCAGTGGGCTGGAGAGGTTGGGGAGGATAGGCATTTTTGACCCAGTAAGTCAGAAGGCAGCTGAGCACTAAGATTTCTTGCCAATAAGGTTGTATTTCCCTTTAGAAATTAAATGAATATCTGTTTTCTTTAGTCTTGGTAGTAACAGAACTTTAAAAATAGCAGCTCCTTACAACGGAGGTGTCCTCGTGAATTTATTAGAATGAAGGAAAGAGGAGAGAGGAGTTTATCTAATGGGAAGGGTAGGGTTGGAAGTAACACTGTGACTTCAAGTAAGTTAGGCAAAATCAATGTAAAATAACCCTAGGGTGGATCCAGTTTTTGTGGAGCCTGAAATTTACATAACATGAGGGACACTTCTTAAGAAAAATAATGAAAAAATTTACATTTGTGATATTTTCAAAGACATGACTACATGAACATATTGTAGTTTGGGAGGGGTCTTGTGAAAATAGGGTCCTGGAGTTTAAGCCTCATTAGAGTCATGGTAAACCTCCTTCTAATAACACTATTTCAGAAAGAGTACCAACAACAATGATAAAATCACTCAAGTCACTGGGTCGAAGTTACTTAAACTCCTTATTTTCTTAATTTCAAAACTTTCTGGGCTGGCCGAGTGGCGCAGTGGTTAAGCACTGGCTTGGGAAGCCAGCAGCCCCGGTTTGGTCCCACATATGAGGGCCAGTGACACTGCCCTCAAAAACAAACAAACAAACAAACAAACAAACAAACAAACAAAACAATTTAGGTAGAGGGCCGGCTGAGTGGCGCATTGGTTAAGAACTGGTTTTGGGATGCCAGCAGTCCCGGTTCGGATCCCACATATGAGGGCCAGTGACACTGCCCTCTACAGTTAACAACAGCTCCACCTGGAGCTGGGCTGTGAGCCCTCAGGGACAGTGTAGGCTGCAGCCCCTGCTGCGGTGGGCTGCCATAGGCTACAGTGAGTGGCCGGCAGTCAGCGTGAGCTGCCAATAGCCGCGGTGAGCGACCATCCAGAGGCTGGCGACTGATCTGCCTCATCCGGGAAGAGCTCAATGACGATACCAACATGGGCCAGTGAGGCAACGTCCTCCGCAACTAGACTGAAGAACAAAAGGGACAGCAGCTTGTCTGTTCCCCTTCCCCGATTCCCCAACACTGTTCCCCTCCCCCAATTCCCCAATAAAAAAATCTTAAAAAAAACAACAACAAAAAAAACTTCCCCTATTTGAGTGATCTTGGGAAGTTTGGAAAAGAGAAAGGGAGATGGGGAAAGTAATAAAAACTTGTTTTTCTGGTGTGTGTACGTGTGTGTGTGTGTGTGTGTGTGTGTGTGTGTAGCGGTGTGTGTGTTTACTTATAACTCTAGTCTACTAACAGTGATTTTTCATGATGTTCTAATAGATGGTTCTAGAAAGATTTCAACACCTTCTTAGTAAACAATGGCCACATAAACCTGAATAGCCAAAGAGGATGTGGCCTTTCAACACTTCTGTCAAAAAAACACTGCAGAGAAACTTCCGGTATTAAGGTAAATGAACAAATAAATCTTCCTTTGAAGACACAAGTTCTCTGTGTTTTCCGCAAATGTTTCATTTGGAACCCAGCTCTCTGAATATGGACTGGGGAGCAGAAAGGGAGCGGGGAGGGGCCAGGAGGCAAGGACTGGACTGGAAAGGTCGTGTACTGTTAAATTGGGCCTCCAGAAAAAAAGAAAAAAGCCTTGAAACACTTGTCAATTTCTGTAGTATAAATACTCCGATGATGGCTGATTTCAATCCACTGATCTAATATGACTAACATGGAGATGGGAAGACCATTAGTGCACACCCTTAGTTCTTGTTAGGTCAGTGGGATCCACCCCAGCAAAGAGGTACCTGGATGTAAACTTTCTGTGCTCTGGTTGATGCTTCCTTGTGAAGCTACAAGAACAGACCTTTTGTTTAAAATGCATCTCAAATGTGAAAAGCAGGTGCTTTGCTTTGCCTTCAGCACCTGCAATAATACGCAGAGCATGGATTTCAGGTCCCACATGCTCTTGAGTTAATTTTGCCAGATTAAAGGAGATTTAGAGCCTGGGCTGGCCAGGGTTTTGTGAATTCCAGATGGAGTCCTGGCAGCTTGCTCATCAAGCTCTGCTATTAGCAGCTGCAGCCTTCAGGGGCAGAGGCTGGGGGGTGGGGAGTGAGGGAGTGAGGGGGAGTGAGGGGGCGTGAGGGGGCGTGAGGGGGCGTGAGGGGGAGTGGGGGAGGGGGGTTGCTCAAGCTTAGGGAAAGGATAGAAATAACAAGAGCTGTGCCACCTTTTACCAAGGCTGATTGACATATAGTTTAATTTTGGTAGAATGTGGTTAAAGAAATGTTTCCAACTCAAAAAATTGGACAATGAGTGGGTAGACATCATTTGTTTACATATTAGGAGTACATGTAACTTGCAACATAAATGTTTTTAATAAATGTATGTATACTCTAAGTCCCTTCCCTCCTTTTCTTCCTTCCTTCCTTCCTTCCTTCCTTCCTTCCTTCCTTCCTTCCTTCCTTCATATGGAATAATTTCAAGGTTCTATAGTAGGTACTGAGTAAAATAATGAATAAGACAAATAGGACCTGGTGTCTACACTGAAGGAGCTTGTAGTCAAGAAGGAGGCATTCATGCAAACCTAAAAGGCTAAACTGGGCATCAAGTGTAGAAGGAGAGTAAATTCTGGCTGGAATAAGGGGACAAAAAATGGAAATCCAAGCAGAAGCCACAGAATCATAACACAGAAACTGAAAAGATGAGAAGCCTGGTGACCAGGACAGTGTGCAGTGTGAGGAGGAAGTCCATGAGTTGGTCAAGGCAATGCAAAGACTTCAGCCTGCCTGGAGATTGGGGGATAAGAACTGAAAAGGACACTCTGGGTATGAAGATGCCAGGAGAAAACTTATCATGGAAAATCTTGACAAACATGCCAGGGTGTTGGTATTTTATCCTGCCAGCACTGAGGAGCCATTTGTGGGTTTTTAACTGAGTAGTGATCATTTCTTGATTTTGTTTTGTTTTTAAGGCTCGCCTTGAGGTGTCTGCATGAAGAATGGATTGGAGGGTAAGAAACTCGGGCAATGAAGGCAATGAGAAGAATAAAGGAATGAATGGGATTTGATGATGCTGTTGACCTTGGGGCCATTCTAATAAGGATGGACAAAGCAGGGGAAGGAACTCAGAAATTTTAAGGAGATACAATTGTTTGGACGTTGTCATCATTCTGATGTAGGGTAACAGAATGGTTTAAGATGCCCCCCGGGTATTTTTTTAGGGGTGAGGGGTAGGGCAGGAAATTCCTGAACAGCAGTGAAAAATAGGACATAAATACAGGCTTAGAATTGGAAGAAAGATAACTAAACCCTGGGAAACCTAAAGAACACAGTACAACAACAACAAAGTTTACTTTATAAAATGATTTGAGATGACTTTATGAAATACTTTAAGTATGATAAAAAAATATCTATATAACATTATGTATTCTTGTAGTAATTATTCATTTACAAAACACTTATGTTCATGATTTCACCTTGATGTTGACTGTAATGTGCACTCTGTGAGAGAGGCAGGGCTGGCACTATAAACCCAGTATTACACAATATAGTAAATGGAATTCAGAGTGATTGAGAGGCATGGTCAAGATCATAGCTGCAGCAGAGGTGGGGCAGAGTCAAATGGTGTATCTCAGCCTCAGCGCAAGATTGGAAAGACAGACTGAACACCATGGAAAGCTTAACTTTCTTTTTCCTCCACACATATTTCTGCCATGGGCACTGTGTAAGATACCCCCAGTATCTGGTTTTGTTGGCAGTTTCTCTAACAGGTCTCCAAGCCACCTCTGTGGAAACTTGAGAGTCTTATTTGAGTTGCCTAAAATTATGTCCAAGCTAGCAAGGCCTTGACACTCCTAGAGATTGAATGATCTTAGAGGGTCATCCCATTTGTCATTGTAGGATCTGAAACTGAAAAGGAAGAGGCTAACATAATTGTCTCTTTTCCTTTCTGTGGAAAACAGAAAGCAAAACACACACACAAAAAACCCTGCCGTTTCCCTGAGGTCAAGTGACAGACACTGATCTTTGACATTAGGTGTAGAAAGCTCCAAAATAAACACAGAATGATGTAAAACAAATTAGGGACATCAAACTTTCTTTTGACTAGGAAAAGACAGCTTTTCTTACCACTGTAAGTAGGATTTTGGATGAGAAAATAAAGTTTCATAACACTCAATTGTAAATTAAAGAGTAAAGAATGCAATGTGCTTTGCTGTTTCTCAGAAGATGGAATGCAGTTGGAAAACCTGTGTAAATGTTAGCTTACTTCTGGTAAATTCTGCTAATCTACATCTTCCTACAATTGCCCACTGTTATAATTGATTATAATTGAGTGAAATGTCTCCTCGTGTATTATGTAAGCAGGTGGAGAAAAATGTATCATTACTCTTCTCTTTTTTTACATTTACAGCAATCTGAGAACTAACATAATAAGTTTGGAAAAAAATTTATCTTCAAAACATGGGCTGGGTGGCATAAATATCTAACACTTAATAGTACTTCTGTCAATATTAGCAAGCAAAGTGTGAAACAACTTTCTTCAGGATATTCTAACTGATGAGGCAGATATTGACATCACCTGATAGGTTTGGGTATATCCCTTTATTCTCTCTTTCAGTAAAGAGCATCTGAGTGCCTACTATATGCCAAACACTGATAAATACAAAGACATGTGGTTGAAAAGACAGAATCCTGCCCTCATGCTGCTAAAAGGAAAGCCAGGTACTGAAGGAATAATTACAAAGAGGCAGAAAATGTTAGAATCATAGAATACTAGGGGAAGCCATTACACCCACATTTATAGAGAGGAAAATGCAGCTTACAGAGAAAATATGGCTAACTTCAGGCATACCACTGATTTATGACAGTCTTAGGCCTTGAACCTGAATCTATTTATCTTTTTTTTTTTCTGGTTCTAATTAAGGTGACATACATCCTACTTTGGCCAGGAAAGGACTATCTTATTCCTTCACTCTAATTATTAATATCTCCCATCTTTCACTCTCAAAGAATCTTGGTTTGGATGACATGGCACCCCAGCTTTCTTTATTTTGATGGGTCTGACCTAATCAGGTAGGCCTTTTTTTTTAAAAAAGATTTTATTGGGGAATTGGGGCAGGGAAACAGCGTTGGGGAATCGGGGAAGGGGAACAGACAAGTTGCTGTCTTTTTGTTCTTCAGTCTAGTTGTGGAGGACATTTCTTCACTGGCCCATGTTGGTATCGTCATTGCGCTCTTCCCGGATGAGGCAGATCAGTCTCCGGCCTCTGGATGGTCGCTCACCACGGCTATTGGCAGCTCACGCTGGCTGCCGGCCACTCACTGTAGCCTATGGCAGCCCACTGCAGCAGGGACTGCAGCCTACACCGTCGCTGGGGCTTGCACAGCCCAGCTCCGGGTGGAGCTGTTGTTAGCTGTAGAGGGCAGTGTCACTGGCCCTCATATGTGGGATCCGAACCGGGGCCACTGGCATCCCAAAACCAGCTCTTAACCAATGCGCCACTCCGCCGGCCCGCACCCCAGTTTTCTTACACTGTCTATATTAGATCAGAATGCATGTGACTAGAAGGGGAGGCCATACGTATATGTTTTACTAGAAAACCAGTCTTGTCCATTGCATGCAAATTGCCATATTTGAGGTCATTTGATGCTAGCAATGCTTTTTAGACTAGAAATCAATCCCAGAGAATTCAGCCACTGAGAAGATGAGAGAAAACCATCCAGTGCTGTTTTAATTGGATGAAATAATTGATCCTGTTTCCAGGAGTTCTGAGCTTGAAATCCACATAGAGAAGCAAAAGCAGTCACAGCAAAAGCAGAGTGGGACAGGAAAATGGCAGAGACAAAAACATTGCCATAAACAGAAACACTTCCGAAAAGCAAAATGAGTAGGTCACTGGGGCTACTTTTCTACCATGGACGTCAAATAATGATATTTTCTTACTCTGTGAAGCTTATTGCTCAATTACTAACACTTTCCTTGGTTTCCTTATTTCCTTATATTTCTTACAAACTGGAAATACATGGTATATTTATAATAAATGTATGCTTTCTTTTTCAATGCCTGTCTATATTGTGCAAGTTGGGAATTGTCCAGGTTTCTACAGTTATATTCTAGAGGTCAAGACACATTCTACAATACACACAGCATAGGTTAAGGAATAGCCATTACTGGGAAAATTTACACAGGACAGTATGAGCTCAGGTCCATTTAATCCTCACATTATCCCATAAGAGGCTTGTCTAGGCCAGGACTGCTGGGCCTGAAACGGCAGGGCGGCATTTCTGCAAAGGAGCCCCTTCCACTTGCAGTTTCTCTGTGGTATTTACATTTTTTCAAAAACTGTTATCACTTGTAATTGACCTCTAAATATGCAAAAATATTCCTTGAGCTATAAAAATACACATTTATATATAAATATACATCATGTATTATGTCCAAATATGATATATATTAAAACAGTATGCTATATACAATATAGTCATATAATATGGACATTTTATATATAACATGTTATATACAATAAAAATTATTTCAATAATAAACACAAATATTAAAGCTAATTTTTGTGTAATATTTATATTTTTCTGTCCTTAAAGTACCCATAAAACTGGAAAGATATACTTCTATCAATGTCTAAACACTACAGAAAAATATAAAGCCAATTGTTTCCTCCACCTCAATTATTTTTTTTCAACATAAAGATAAGATAAAAAAAATTAAGAGTTCAGAAATGGATAAATTTAAATTTCTGATTCTTTTATTTCTTTGGTCTTAATAACTCTACTTCCATGCTAAATTAGTCACAGCAAAACAGCCACCCAATATTCACTAATGCATCAAGTATTTGATACAAGTGTTATTTACATTGTCTTCAAGTCACCCTCAGACTCACTTTAATTCCTTAAAGGAAAAGTCTTACAAAGCCCAGGAAGGATAAGGAATCCTTGGCATGGCATGATATGAGTGGACTGCTAAAAAAACATCCTTTCTCAAAAATATCTCTCCTTTGTAGATCTGGGCCATAAAATTTTAGTAATGGAAATTCAAAACTTTTGGCTAAAGTTTTCTGAAGTGTCAAACAAGACTAGGGGTTAAAACACATTAACGCAGAATTAACCACTAGCATCTTAAAGTGAATTAGCTCAGAAAGCTTTTCAAAGTATTATATAATCCCTAAATATGCTAGTATTAATCTGCTTTTTAAAAGGGGTTTCTCAAAAAAAAATAAACATAGAATTATCATCTTGATTGAGCAAGTCTACTCCTAGGTATATACCCAAAAGAAATGAAAATAGGTATTCAAACAAAAATTTGTCCACACATGTTCATAACAGTACTAATCCTAATAGCAAAACGCTAAAAAGTGCCCAAGTGTCCATCAGCTGATAGAGAACAAATGTAGTTATCTATCCATACAATGGAATATTATTCGGCCATAAGAAAGTATGATGTACTGACACATGCTCCAACGGGGCTGAACCTCAAAACAATTGTGCTAAGTGACAGAAGTCAGAGTCAAAAGGTCACATGTTAGGTTGCATGATTACATGCATATGAAACATCCAGAAAAACGTCAGTCCGCAGAGACAGAAGGCAGATAGGCAGTTAACAGGGGTTGGGAGGAGGGGCAATGGGAAGTGACCGCATAATGGGTACAGGATTTCCTTTCGAGGTGATGAAAATGTTGTGGAATGAGTTAGAGGTGTTGGTTGCACAACACTGTAAATTTACTAAATACCACTGGATTCTACACTTTAAAAATATTAATTGTACATTTTGTGAGCATTTTAAAGACTCTTGAGAACTCCTGCAACAACTTAGATTTGTTTAACTCAGACTTTCTTAAATGCCTTGGATCATAGAAACCTCAGAGCTGTGTGTGTGTGTGTGTGTGTGTGTGTGTGTGTGTGTGTGTGTGGCCAGGCTCAGTGAGATAACAAAGTAAAAAGCGTATACATCCTAATAAGATCAGCAAGGAAGGAGAAAAATGACCCATAGTAGGGAACTCTTAAATATCCAGTTCAGATGAGGAGGAGGGGGAGGGGCAGAAGAAGGACGGGGAGGGGAGGGGAGGGGAGGGGAAGGAGAGGGAAGAAGAAAGAAACAGAACAGACTGGTGGGCAGGTAACCAAAATTCAATTGCAAAGTCACATGAATAATGTCAATAAGGTGAGCACCAGGAGATTTGTACCCCCTTATCTTGGGTCAGGTTCTCCAGGAAGTAGACTGATGGAGATTTGTGGGTTGGACATTTTAGAAGAATCCCCTACGAAGGCATATCTGTAAGGGGTGAGGGAAAACAAGGAATGGGCAGAGGAAGAAGCTGAAGGGCAGTGCAGTGCCCAAAGTCCTGAGCAGTCCCACGGGAGCTGTGGAGCTGGATGGACCTTCAGACTTGACCTTGTATCTCTAAACCAGCTGGCCATGGAATGCTGGTAGCCCCGAAGGTGTAAACTGGGTTGCAGAGGACAATCCTGCAGAGAGATGCATCTAGAAGTCCTTAGAAGACAATATTTCTAGCAGCTGGACGATCCAGGGTCTCAGTCCTAAAGCAGGAACCTGGATGCCACACTATAGCATCCACTACACTAGGCCACAATTTTCTGAAAAAAGCCCAACGTCCCATAAAGGTGATTCCCAATAAGACCTCTTCCCACTCCCCACACATCAGTGATTCTGAGTGACTTCATATCCCCATCTATTGATACAGAGGACATTTTCACATTGCAGAGAAGAGGAAAACCACAAGTCCATTTTCCAGTAGAATATCCTCTCTAATAAAGTAGCCCACTCAGTTTGCAACAACGTTGCATTAACATTACTTCAAAAAGAGTAATTACAGATTAATTATGCTCAAATTGAAATGATCTTTTCTTGCTGATATCCCTAGATGTTTCATTAATTTACAGCAAATAATGCCACTTGTTAACGGTTGCTGTTACTTCCACTGTGGCTCACCTACCATCTACATTGGAATCTCTTCAAAAGAGTGAAAAACAGAGATTTATGGGTCTCACTGCAGTGGACTAAACCAGAATCTCTGAGGAAGAAGCACAGCAATCCATCTTTTCTATTTTGTGATTCTTATGGACATAATAAATGTTGAAGAACTACTATTATGAGTCCTCTAATCTACACTAGTTTGAGCCAAATCATCAGGAAGTCATGGGCTGATGGTCCATCACATTGGCCTCTGTACCTCTTCTATTTAATTGCACGTTGTCCAGATGCCGGAAGCTGATACCATGGTGTGTTATATGAAACTCCTCGGTACAACTGTGTCTACAATCACTGATGAGATGATGTTTATGACATTACCTTACATGGTGTCTTCTCTATAAAGGCTCACGGGGGAAAATTCTGATCTCAGAATCAGATAAAATTGTTCATCTCTTGAGCAACTAGATATTTTTAATATTATAAATAGTGTGAATCACCCACTGATAGTATTTCCTTCTTCTCGTTGGCTAGCAGAAACATAGACTCAAGTTTTTGGCACACCTCTAGAAAATATGCATGACTTCATAGTGTGATTTTTGTGTCCTGACTCATCACTGCTTCTCTTGGACTTTCCTGACTCTTTTTTCTCATTTATTTGCTGTTTCATACATATCTTGATAAGTTACTTGAAATCTTTTTAGAACAAGGCTGGCTATAAATAATCAAATGTGTTACAATTATTAACAAGTTGACAGACATCCAACAAATTCAGTACATTAAAGAAACGTCTTAAGGGCAAAGTAGCCCCTGTCGTATATTCTAAGTGTTTCTGCACAGAACACTGTGTGCAGTAATTCTAGCAATGTTATAACTAATTAATCAGATAGAAGTTCAACTTTTGACACCAAGAACTGGTCTAACAACATTTTGTGACTTGGCACATTAGAGGACATAGGAGAAAATAATAGGTCCTGTGCATTTCTAAAGAATTCTTGAAGAAGGAATTTAGAAAATGTCCTACAATTTTAATTCTCTTTCTTTTGCTCCTAATCTTGTTTGCTTATGCATGCTCAGGCACAAAAATCATAGAAAGGTTACTGAACCTCAAGATTTGAACAAAATATTTATGGTTCTCCGGACATTCACACAGAGCAAGTTCCCTCTTTTCACCCAGTTGAAATTCATGTGTTATATTTTGCTATGGGATGAGGAAATTCCTAATAAAAGTTGCCATAATTCAGCTCACTTTGGGAAAGTATAAGTTAAACTAAAAATATGTAGAAACTTGGAGCTAATGCATTACAGATGAATTTGCATTTCGTAATAGGTATTAATTACAAGAGTGCATTATAATTCATGCTGGATATTTCCTACAACTGTATAAAGTATCTAAGTCAACCAGAAATGACCTTGCACTTCTAATGACTTAGGAGTTAATGAATAAATCATGAAACAACCCCTTCCCCACACACACACACACACACACACACACGCACACATATTTTTACTGAAGTGATCTTGAAAAAGATGGAAACTACATAGGCTCTGCTTCTGATAACATATATGGAGAGAAATGATGGAGCCCTGGAAAATCTTTGGGGCTGTTAGAATTAGCCCCCTGTAGCAATGGTGGGTGACATAACACACAGTAGTTAAGCAGGCTGTGGCATTAGATTGCTCCAAGTTAAATCCTGACCCTAATACATAATAAGTAGGTAGCACTGGGAAATTCAGCTTAGTCTTTCTGTGCTTCGGTCTTTTTTCTTATGGAGTAGGGATAATAACACTATCTCACAGAATTGTTTTGAGGATTAAATGAATGAATCCATGGAGAGCTCTTGGACCTAGATAATCATGCTAGTTTAATAAACGCTAGCCTTGATTTTAATTCCTCTCTGGATGATGCCTTGAAACACCGATTTGCCTGTGTTCTTTATCAGGAGATTTGACAGGAAGTTCAGGCCCAGGAGGAGCCATTAATACCATCATTGTCACTCGCTCCATCCATAATGGAGGATGTCAAGATGGACATGGTAGACATGGTCAGAATGAATCAGCCTTGTATGTTTCCTAAGGAGTTGGGATTTTAATCCAGAGATGATCAAGAATCACTGGAGGGTTGTAATGAGAAGAAGAAAATGATCAGATTTGGCTTTTAGAAAGATTATTATTATGTTTTGCTTCTTTTTGTACAGTTGTTGAAGTGAGTTAGAGAAAAAAACACAAAGCAAGAATGGCTTAAAGAAGGTAGAAGTTTGTATATGTGTTTTTTTGTATGTACGAATATTTCATTTTCCTTTTTTATTTGTCATGTAAATGAAATTCATTTGTGCCCAGTCCCAGGCTGGAGGGTGATAAGGCAGATTCTCAAATTCTCCCATAACCAATACCCCTCTATCCCACTGCTTCTCCATCCTCAAAAATGTGGATTCTATTTCAAGATCCGAGATGGCTACTCAAGATGAGAGCATTGTGTTTTCATTCCAGACATCAAGAAAGGAAAAGAAAAATGGCTGTGCATCCTTCCTTTAAGAATACTCCCCGAAAGTCAAATATGAGACTGCTGCTTACTTTTCCTTATCTGAGCTTAATTATCATGGTTACCCTTGGCTGCAAATGAGTAGAAAAACGTGGTCTTTATTCTAAGTGAACATGTGAATTAAAAACATTAAATATTTATATTTTTATTACATTATATTATACTAACAGTTATGTTAAAATATCTGATTGCTAAGTGAAAAAGATTATCAAGTGTAAAAGAGAAACATAACTGACTATTAAGTAAAAATGTGAAATAAGGTAAAAACATTTGGAACCATTTGGTAATAGCTATTGGAGATGTCAGAAAGCTAGATCTTCTAGGAACAGCTTCTTGCCAAGGGAACAGTCAAGTGGTGCCCCAGTTTTCTGATTCTGATGAAAGAATAGATGGTGATTTCATTCACCAATCTGAGAAAAAACTAGTTTGTAAGGAAGTTTGAGCTTGAGATACTTGTGGGACAACCAAATAGAAAATATGTCTAAACATTTGTGTATAACTCTGAGGAGCTCAGAAAATTAATTCCAGGCAGTGATACAGACTTGAGAATCATCTGTGAGCAGATGGTTAAAGACAATGGAGTGAATGAGATAAAGTGGGCTCCATCTTCCTTTTCTTATCATGGCCTAAATGGATAAGAGGATGTGGCTACAAAGGCAATATCCCAGAGGCTCTTACAATGAGGAACACTATGTAGCCACTCTGAGGGCTGAGAGCATGGGTAACTCTCTATATCCTCATCAAGTTGGGAAGGACTAGTATTAGAAATAGGAAGCAGAGTAAAGACAGAACAAGTAGAAAAAGCATTCTGTGGAGAGTCTGTGGAAGAAGAGTTTATTTACAGTGGAATAAAGTTCCACAGGTCACAACAGAAAGCCTGAGGAGGAGGTCAGGAGGACAAGAGGAAAGCACACTACAGAAGTATATGAGAGAAGAGCTGGCCTGAGTGACCCACATTATTATGGATGGCTGAAGATGGAGACATGAATGTCAGGGTGGGATTCCCTATTCCTGAGCCTTAGCGACTACTATTGCTTTAGGAAAAGTTTTCTCAAAAGATTTGCTGGAGATCAGGCTTTTTGCATAGCTAAACCAGTGTCCTAAATCCCAAATTAGTAGCAGAGGCCCGACAACCCCAAAATCTGTGAACCTGAGCCAGACTCTTTGTCCTGTGCTCAGCTCTCCAAGGGGAGCCATGAGGAGCAGTAATTCTGTGACTCCTAAAGATGGAGAACCAGAGATTCCTGGGAGGGATGGATTCTACCTGTCCAGAAAACAAATTTTCTGATTCTCTCTCCATAACATTAGTAGCGACCTTCAGTGGCTTAGAGGTATATCCTCAGTAGGTCAATTATTTATGAGGATTCATTGAGATCAAAAGGTGGCAAGCAGAGCCCAAAGGGCCAACCTGAGCCCACTGCCCATTCTTTTTTTTTTAGGAATGTTTTTTTTCCCTTGTTTTTTCTTGAGGGCAGTGTCACTGGCCCTCACACGTGAGACCCGAACCGGGGCCGCTGGCTTCCCAAGCCAGCGCTTAACCACCGCGCCACTCAGCTGGCCCGTCACTGCCCATTCTTGTAAATGAAGTTCCATAGACACACACATCAGTACTGCCTGGCTACTTCAGTGCTACAAAGGCAGAGCTGAGTAGTTGTGACAAAGCTGTATGGTCCACACAGTCTAAAGTGTTTATTATCTGATTCATTATAGAGAAAGCTTGCCAATCCCTAATTTAATACTATATATATTAATAAAGCACTTAATATAGCATCCAGCACATAGTAAGTGCTCATATGTAATAGATATTTTGATATTTACTTTTAAAGCCAAATCTTGATTGCTAATATATTTGTTATGGGCAGTTTGATAACAGATGCTCTGGAAAAGCAATTTATCTTGTTAATTTACATGCTGTTGGTGGTAAAATTTTCTTATCTCTCCATTTTATCTAAAGGCGTGTATATATAACTTCCAGTCATATGGATCTTTATGAGTGTGGAGATCATGTCTAATTCAACCATATGGAAATTATTTGCAACTAAAAAGCATTTGAAAGCAACAGATGATTTCATCTCTTATATATGCAATTATTATGAGAGCCAAAATGTCAGACTTTCAGATGCCAGAACAAATGAATTCAAAGAGCTGGGTTTTGTTATTGTTTGTTTTGTTTTTAAATCATTAATGCTGAATATAAGAAGGGAAGTAAAAGTGAGATTCAATTAAAGTGTAACATTAATGTCTGTCACATATGAAAATTAACAATGTACAAAACAAAACAAAATAAGACTCATGGATCCTACGATGTATTTTCCATTTACTTTAAGCACATGATTAAAAGACTTCAGCTTTGGAACTAAAATGTTGTGATATGGCAATACACTAAATGTTAACCCAAATGATGTTCAGAATTTGGTGGAAAGAAATTTCTTCTGGAGAATATAGGAGATTCATCTATTCAATATATTTGATTAAATTGAGTGGGACTTCGCTATAAAATGTAGTTTGAGAGTTGGTGGACTGAGTTGACACCTCATAAAGAAATACCAAAAAGTGACTTGGGAAATGAAAGCTAGTAAAAGGACAGCTCCATTGCAAGGAGGCTTCAGTGTTGAGCTCAAGTCATGATGGAAAAGGAAATGACTAATCTGGGGAAGTCTGGTTGTGTTGTGTTCAACCCTTAGCATCCCAGAGGGGAAGAGAAGTTCACATTTCATAATATCTCAGGTCTCGGCCAACGTCAAATTTGAAGTAGTCATAGGTTGTTTTCAATGCCTCTCCAGTTCCTCTTTTAGCACTTATTTACCTTCTCATGAAGTTCTTTTCTTTCCCCACAATGCCAACACTGTGATGATGGAAATATTTCATATCTGAACTACCAACATGGTAGCCCCTAGCCACCCGTGGCTCCTGAGCACTCGAAATGTAGCTAAAGCAAATGAGGGACTGAATTTTTTGTTTTGTTCAATTTTACTTAATTCAAATTTATGTTTAAATAACCACATATGGTGAAGAGTTACCATATTGGACATCCCGAATTCTAAACCAAATAGGTTTCAGATTATATTTCAAACAAAGAATGTTGGGGATTTTTTTCCATAAATGACACTGATTGATTATTGCTTGAAGATGTTTCCTAACAATATAGGAGATTTAGTGGATCTGACCCACTGCACTCTATACCTTTCATTATCTCTCATGGTGAAAAATGTACCTATCCTGTGCCCCACTTCTGAAATGTTTTTCTTCAATTGATTACCTTTAACTTAAAGGTAATCAATAAAAGAACATAAAATGTCAACAGACAGTGCCTTCTCTGCAAAAACATTTTTAGTCAGTTTGGTCCAAAGATAAATATCACAAGTTTATAAAGAAAAATAAATCATTCAGGTTAAGATTGAAAAATATCACTTAGAAATTCTGGGAAGTCCTTATAATATGATACTTACAAGAACAAATATATTTGTCATAATTCCAATTTTGTTTATGTATAGGTATAATCCTTAGGTGTTTAAATTATAGGGCACAGTGAAAGTGTTATGATTTTACTAAAATAGACAAAAGAGTTGCAGGACAAAACTGACTCTTTAATATAAGAAATTTCTAGAAAATCTGTAAAGTGGAAAGTAAATTTATATAATCTGGATTTATTTACTTTTTTCAAGTAAAGACCCATCTGTCTAGTGTGGTAATGCATTAAAAAATTGTTATCAATTTCATCTCTGACTAAAGTAAGTTCATATCCCACAGATCTGCCACCAAAACATCATCTTTTCAATGCTGTTAATTATTACTTTCTTTTTTTCTGAGTTTCAATATCTTTTCTCCATAGTTTCAGTTTCCTCACCTCAAATGGAGATCAAACCCATGAGCAATCTCCCCGTGACTTAGAACTCAGGGTACATCCGGCCTGCTGTCCCTGGACAGTTCTGAGATGAGAAGATGATTGTTTGTTTAAAAGAACTTTAAAGGGCAGAGTATGCTGTCCACCACAGGGCATTGATTTATATATAGTTATCACATTTCTATTCTAGAGAGATAGCCACATTTCAACAACTAACTGGAAAGAATTGACCCACAGTCTTTGACTCACTTCTAGCTCAATCAGTGTTTCCCTTCCAGGTATGAGGTCTGACAATTAAGTTCGTGAACTTGTTGCAACAATGTTGCTAAGCTTTTCTTGATATTAGAGAGATTACTCATTATGAATTTCTACCAACTGGACAAACAGTTAACCAAGTTTACTATTTGGAAGTGCTGAAAAGGCTACATGAAAAAGTTAGATGACCTGAACTTTTCACCAATTCATGGCTCTTGCATCATGACAAAGCACCAGCTCACACGGCACTGTCTGTGAGGGAGTTTTTAGCCAGGAAACAAATAACTGTATTGGAACACCCTCCCTACTCACCTGATCTGGCCCCCAATGACTTCTTTCTTTACCCAAAGATAAAGGAAATATTGAAAGGAAGACTTTTTGATGACATTTAGGACATCAAAGGTAATACGACGATAGCTCTGATAGCCATTCTAGAAAAAGAGTTCCAAAGTTGTTTTGAAGGGTGGACTAGGTTCTGGCATCAGTACATAGCTTCCGAAGGGGAGTATTTCAAGGGTGGCCATAATGATATTCAGCAATGAGGTATGTAGCACTTTTTCTAGGATGAGTTCACGAACTTAATTGTCAGACCTCATAGCTCCTACACAGAGCCATCTCAGTCTGATAGTAGAAACTGACTCCTTTGGCCACTAAGCCCAGTCTTGGGAGAGGAAGAGCTGCATGCTTTTATAAAACAATAACCCAAGTCCTTTATATTCCATATGGCTTCTACCAGATGTGGCTTAATCCCCAGAGGTAGTTTCATCTGAGCCATTTCACTGCTATGTATTGGCTGCCACATTATACTTTCAGTTGTGTATGTTCTAAATGCTCTTCAAATGTATGTACTCAAAAATTTTAGATAAATTTTTAGGGTTAATGGAAATTAAATTAACACTTAATGTATATACTTGACAGGGATATTTTAAATCCTTTTGGTATTCTAGGGACACGAATAGTGATAATTACAATGAAGATAAGTTTTGATACACTGAATATTAACAGAGAAATAGATTTTGATAAAAGTTGCAGCCTCAATTTGATTGAAGTGACATAATAAATGTAGAAGTGCAATTAAATTGTTTTTAATTGACATCAAAAGAAAGATGAAAAGTGAAAAATTACATAGGTGGGGGAAGTAGAAAATAATTATGTCAAAAAAGTAAAGTATACATAATACTGCAAATCATGTGCCACCTTTTTCAATTCTTAAAATTAAAATAGTCTGTTCTCACCAGCACATGACACAGAGATCCACCCTTTGGCCTTCTACCCCATTGTGAGGAAACTTGGATAAACTCCATTTTAAAGCTTAGAGTTCAGGAGAGAAACCTCTGACCTCCAAGTTAACTGGAGAGGTCAAAACACTTTCCTCTCAGATGAGGTTGGCCCTCAGTAAAAACCAGAAAAATGTCTGATTAATTATGAACCATAAAGGCATTTTTCTGCTAATAAGAAGTGAAAAAAGGGCTGAACTGTGACTCTAAAATTCATATGTTGGAATCCCAACTCCCAGTACTTCAGAATGTGACTATCTTTAGAGACAGAGCCTTTAAAAAGGTAATCAAGGTTAAATGAGGTTATGAGGGTGCTCTTAACCCAATATGACTGGTGTCCTTAGAAGATGAGATTAGGACACAAACACACACAAGAGGGAAGACCATGTGAGGACACCAAAAGAAGACAGCCACCTACAAGATTAGAAGAAAGGTCTTAGAAGAAACCAAACCTACCCACACGTTGATCTTGAACTTGCAGCATCCAGCACTGTGAGAAAACATATTTCTGCTGTTTAAGCTGCCTAGTCTGTGATTCTTTGTATGGCAGGCCTGTCAAACTAATATAGGAACCCTTCCAAGATATAAATCCAGTTGGTTACTAGATTAAATCACACATAGAAGAGTGTTTAATATGTCTCATTTCTATAAAAAGAAGAAACATCATGAGATCCAAGATGGTGGGGTAGATAAATACTGCTACTTCCTTAGTTGTGAACACATTAAAATCACAGCTAAATCATAGAACAATCAACCTGAAAAACCATGTGAAGTCTGCCTGAACAGAAGTTATATAACTAAGGATATAAAGAAGCCACAGTGAGACTGGTAAGAGGGGCAGAGATGTGGAACTGGCTAACCTCTGTGTGGTGGTTGAGAACTGGGAGGGGTATCTCAGCTGTGGAGGTTCCCGTGGGAGGAGCAAGAAACACCAGCCCCACACTCGCTTTCCCAGCCCAGAGTACTGATGCTGAGAAGAGGAGCCCCCACAACGTCTGGGTGTGAAAAAACAGTGGGGAGTCTAACCATCCCATCCATGTGGGATGGAAGGCAGCAGGAAACATAAGTATCCTCTTAAAGAGCCTACACCTAGACTGTCTCACTCCCACTCACTCACCTTGGGCACCAGCGGAGGGACAGTAACTCAGGGGGTATCGGAGACATACGAAGGGCAAAACAAGTTGTGCTGCTTCAGGTTGAGGACTGGAGGACAGTCACCATTTCAGGTTGAGGGCTGGAGGACAGTCACCATTTCCCTTTGAAGAGGTCCTCCTCCCATGCAGCCGCCATCTTTCCTGTGTTGAGCCTGTCCCCTAGGCTTACAGCCAAATCTGAATCTGATTGGTCTGGTGAATTTCTAGGCTCTGCCCTGTCGATTCACCCTGCCTACCCCACTGCCTCAATGTCAGAGGCACTTTCTCCAAGAGCAGCCAACCTCACCCACTTTGTACTTTTCCTTGGAAAACTGTCAGAGTCCAACAGACACCAGGCAGGTGGCAACTGGCCTCGATGTGCTCTGAGACTTTTGCTGAGCAGCTTCAGGCTCAGCACTGGCACCAAACCAGAGTCTACATTAACCAAGTGATCACACCTCTTCCCACTCTAGTAACTCCCTGAGATCCTGCCTCACCCAACTTGTGTATCGCATGAGTCTTTATCAATGGCTGAACCATAAGGGAGCTGGCAGGTGGCAGCAGGCCGTGGGGTGTCCTGGCATTTTGCATAACCACTCTGGACATCTGCCAGACATCCTTGGTTCGCAGCATGGCCTCTCCCACGCACCTCTAGGTACATTACAGGCAGTGACCAACTGTGGATCATTTTGTAGTTCTTACCAGGCAGTCCCCTTATTATAAAAATTTCTAACCACTATGATGTACACCTGAAATTAATATAAAATAATATTGAATGTTGACAGTAATTGGAAATTCAGAAAAGAGGAGAAAAGGTGAAGGGGAATAAGAGGTCCAAATTTCCAGGTATAAAACAAATAAGTCATGGGGATGAAATGTACAGCATGGGGAACAGAGTCAATAATATTTTGATAAAGTAGTATGATGCTAGATGGTTGCTGGACTTATCACGGTGTTCACTTCTTTACGTATATAACTGTTAAATAACTATGGTATACACCTGAAACTAATATCATATTGTATGTTAGCTATATTTTAATAAAAATCTTAAAAAGAAAAAGAAAGAAAATGTCATCAACTCATGGCCTGACTCCTATAGGTTTACAGGTGCTGATTTCAAGACTTTCTCAGTCTACTTTTAAACACGAGATGTTCCCCAAGCCAGATCTTAGGTGCTTGCTCAATTTTCTACTTTTAAAATGCCTAGTAAATAGAACTACTAAGTGATTAGTCACAGATGGCAAATAGAAGTAGGATAAAAGAAAAGCTATCTCCTGGTGGCATTGTTGTCAAGACCTTTTTCCCAGATGGGTTCACAGCAGAGGAACTACTCTGAAAAGAAGCAACTGAGGAGAACTTTAAAATGTAAGAGCTGCGAAACAATCAACCTCACTTCCTGCACTTGTGTCTTTGTCAAGCAACAGGAACACCAGAATTGCCCTAATGGAAGGGAACAATGCCCTATTTATGCTGATATCCTGTCTCCTACTGAGACTTATGCCAGGTTCTTTTGAGGAAGGGCTAAACACCACATAAGCACCCTATTGTGTACCATTTGATCTAGTAATGAGTGGGGGCACTTTGGAGAGTATGGGAAGGGTGGTCTTCTTCCTGAAGCACGTGGGATGTGTAAATAATATCCAGTCATCTGTCCCCTAGTTTGGATTTCTAGGAGCCTTGGTTAGCAGGGTTTCTGAACTGCAAAAAAATATGCTCTAAGTGGTGACAATACACACGGCACTGTATATTTTATTATTTTCAACACCTTTTGGTTTCTCTGTGCCTCCCCTGATCACACTACTACCTTTCTAAGCCTTTTATTTTGACCTTGGGTAAATGTTATGTTATGTATTCAATTTTCCACTCTTGCATATGGAATGCTAATAATTTCTAGGATTCCACATTGATTAGATCCATAAAAAATGTATGACCTCTAAGTTTACCCAGAGAGTCAATTATTCTACTTATTTCTAGTTGATACTTACTTTTTTACACAGTTTAAGAAACAAACAAATAAACAAACAAACCCTAACTTTTTCACTCTGGAATGCTTTGAAAACCCCGAATGCATGCATCCTTGTATTGCCTACTACTTGCATTATTTTGTTGGAATCTAATGTTCACTCGATTATTTTTGTTATTATGTATTTCATATTTAGTCCTGAGATTTCAAAACACCAACAATTTTACTACAAACTATTTTTAATACACAATTTTAACTTCTTAACTGAGTAGTTGTATGTTTTTGTAAAAAGTTTAAGCCTCACAACACATTCTCATTATATCTAAGTCCCTGGTTCTGTCCAATGTTTGTAGCACTAGGGATGGGGACGCCTTCAAAGTATACAACTTGAAATCTTTTCTATGGTAAGAGCTACAAGGTGATGGATAAAAACTCACAGGAAACATTATTCCAAAGCAATTTTCTCTGAAAGAAATGCACTCACTGAGGTGACAATAGGATTCATATGGGAGAATGCTCCATTAGAAGCACTAGAAACAGGGCATATTTACAGAGTTGTTTCAGGGTTGCCTGCAGGATTGGATGAGAACTTAGCAGAAGATGAAGGAAAAGAGCCTTTTGAATTGCATTTGAGTTTTTACTTATTCTGGGCAATTTTATATTGTCTGGTTCTGTGAATTAGTAAAACAAAAAATTATATAATTTTTATTTTATGAGAGTAATTTTATTAAACTCAATGCATGCACTGATTCTAAATGCATAAAATGCAAAGCAGCCCGCCCATATAGCCTGAAGTTATAATGATGCAAGCAACATGGGGACAATATCCAGAAAAGAAACTTATATATATATATGAAATAAACAAGAAAAGGAAAAGACCGACAAATGAATCCTGTTTAACTGAACCACCCATGCTACACTCAACAGTCCTGACCCCAGGATATTTTGCAGAAATGGTGGAGTAGAGTTTCTATTTTGTGACGTAGGGAAGGAAAAATCGTTGTCCCTCTACATTCCTAGGTTTAATAGCTGGGGCCCACAAATCAAATTGATAAAAAAAACACCTAACAAGAGAAAAAAATGTTTTAACTATATATGTATGCAGTAGACTTCACAAAAAAAAAATGTGAGTCCAGGAGGCAGCCAGATGATGGAGCTTTATAAACCATCTTAAGTTAAACAAAGGAAAAGGGGTTTGGGGCTCTGGACCGGGAAGGCAAGTTATGGAGAATGAGAGGAAGGGGAAGGTGTGTCTTATTATGTAGATTAGAATCTCTCAGGTGATAAGAGTTGTCTTTCTTCCTGGTCCAGAAACACCTCTGCAAATGGAAATTTCCTTCAGAAATATAAATTTCTTTTATAAAAGGAGAAATTTATATTTTGTTTTTAGGCAGTTAGGATGAGGTAAACAGCTTTTCCTGTGTCTGCTGGCTTTCAATTGCCTTTTGTTTTTTTGGTTTTTTTGAGGGCAGTGTCACTGGCCCTCATATGTGGGACCCGAACTGGGGCTGCTGGCTTCCCAAGCCAGCACTTAACCACCACGCCACTTGGCCAGCGCTCTCAATTGCCTTTTTATCGAAACACTTCTCATGCCAAAGTGGCATATTTTGGGATGCCATAGCATGGTACCCTTCAATGACATGTTAACGTAAATTAATGAATGTTAAATTCATCACTTCCCATTCTTCTTGTTCACTGGAGAATTAACAGACTTCATTTCATCCCAGGAAAACTGCTAAATAATTTAAGAATATAATCTGCTACAAAGCCTTTTGTTTCATAACAGGAGTTGGAAAAAAAACTTTTCTATAGAGAGCCAGATAGTAAATAGGTACAGGGCCAGCACTAGGGTAAGATATATAAGGCATCTAAGGCACAAGCTTTTAAAAAGTTCTCGCTTTCAGGATCAAGCTGGTGCCCCTGGAGTGAGAGCCTATTTAGATTTTACACCTGCTGTACCTTACTCACCTCACCCTGGTCCTGACTGCCAGTAAATTGGTGAAGCTTACAGGCCAGGTAGTCTCTTGCAACTACCCAATTCCCTGCACCGTAACATTATAAACAATGCTAAATGAATGGGTGTGGCTGTGTTCCAATTAAACTTTATTTGTAAAAACAGGCACTGGGCCAGTCTTGGCCTGAGAACTATAGTTTGCCAACTCGTTTTAAGGGAATAGTTAAAATGAATATAAATTTTACATTATTTGATGTGACCATTAAATTTCATCAGTATGCAGAAAATGTTTTATGCCAACAAATGACATCTATTAAAAACCAAGTTTCTAGACTGTTTCTTAGACTTAAATAATGCTGGAAAAAAGGTTCCAGAACTGGGATTCAAAATGTCACTGATTTCTGGGCTAAGACATGTATATATTTTTCACACCTTTTAAATTTTTTTTTTATTACTTTTACCCACCTACCTTCTTAGTCCACTTGTCAAAATGTTAGTGATTCTTCAAAAGCTACATTTAAAAATTGCGTTCCCTATGAAACTGTCTCTTTGCCTCATCCCCCAAATACAAAATTCCTCACTCTCTCTCTGTGATGATATAGCTCTTAGTTTGGAATTCTGCACTAAAACTCTTCAACCTGCCTTGGGAAATGATTAGCTATACATGTATCTAACCCACATTAAACTCCAAAGGCAGGATTCATCTTGAACTCACTTGTTTTCCTAAAGACTAAAGTATATTGTATTCTTGGTGATCGTTAAATATATTTTGAAATAAAACAAACTGGTATTTTGCATTGACTTTTTTCTTAAGGTTTTAAAAGTACCACTCAAAAATCTCTCTCATACCTCTGCACTCCAAAAAGGAGTGCCCTAAAGCCATGTGGGAAGTATGTGTGGCAGTCTTTTGGCTCTAGACCATGATAACAGCCCACACTTTATATTTTAACAAGCTGATATGCCACCCACCAGTTAATTATTATACTCTCATTTTCTGATGCTCTGTTACTCAGAATGAGCATACTTTAAGAGTCCAGACATGCTCTCCTTTATTAGAAAAAGATTAATTGTGAACAATTTTTCAAAATTATTCAACCAAATGCTATGACATCTGTGATTTTCTTCATAATAATGTAGCAGGGCAGTGGAATAGAGAGCATAGATGAAACAAGTATGGTCATGACTTGATTAGTACACTTTAGTGCTTGTATATTTCTCTCAGGTTTTTGTATACGCTTAACATTTACTAATAAAAAAATAGCAATTTAGCTTAAAAGCAAACCTGTTTTAAAATCTGCCTTTTCCTTTGGTAAATGTATTTCCTTTAGAGACTAGTTCACAGGAAAATAGAAAGGAAGGACAGATAGATGATCAACAGATAGATGATAGCTAGATAGCTAGCTAGATAGGTATCCATTTCTCACTGGCCTCATTTTTCTGACTTTCATTTGTCTTGCCCTAATTTCTTCTAGACCTTCATCCATTTTAGTGCTTATATTCACAGCTCTGGTAGTTTTCTTAATGTCTTAGTGAAAAGCAGAATAGTGTGGCATAAGGGAGTGGAGGAAATACTCTCACATTAATACTATCTAACTATTGAGTGCATCATTTAACCCTCCTTGTTTACCAACCAATGAGTTAAGTCCTGTTCACCTTACTTTAGAGAAGATATTAGTAGCCTGACCAAGTAAACACAATTTGCAAATGGAAGAGCTGGGATGAGAATGCATGCATCTGGCTTCAGAACTACTATTTATAACCATGATGTTCTATAACAGAAAACACTCAGCAGAATTTAGAGAAGTTGCCAAACCAAGTCCAAGATCCCATTCTTTAGTGTCTATTTCCCAGCTTCTAATCACAATTTCCTCCTCAGATTATAGCTTTTCCACTTTTGCAGTTACCTCCACGGACTGCTTCTTGTCGAAGGCTTATAGGTTTCTTTCAGTACTAGTCAGTGTTTTCATAATAGCAAAAACTTTAAAATCTTAGTGACCTATAACACAAAGTTTTATTTCTTGCTCATGTTATGATTCAGCTGTGGATTTGCTGCAGCCAGGCTGTAGGTCTGTTCCATGTATTTTCTCATTCAGGGACCCTGAGGGAAGAGAAGCTTCTATGTGTGCCATGCCTGGGTCCAGGACACAGGAGAAGATTAAGAGTTCTTATAGAAATTTGTGATGCCTCTGAAAGTTTCTATGTGATCAAAGATGCATCACACCCTCTCACATTCCATTGGCCAAAGCATGTCTTATGGCCAAGCCCAAAGTCAGCAAAGCAAGATATTTACTCTTCTCCCAGGAAGCATAACAAGATATATGGAACAGACAGGAGTGACTAGTCTCTTACAAAAAAAAGGGGAGTAAAAGATTTTGAAAAGTGATTTGATCTGCCTCCTTCCTTTCAATACTTATCTAATTCTCTCTTTAACTGATTTAGCATATCCCTGGATGCCATCATTGTGCATTCCCTGGTTTAAGGATTTTCTTTATCATACAAACAAAAGCAGTGTTTTTAAATCCAACCATCCCATCTTAGAAAAAAATGGAATTTTGTGTCCAAAAAGTGTACCCATAACTCATGGATAAATTGTTAAAAGAACACAGGATTCCTAAAATGTCATCTAGGGCACTCATCATGGTTCTCCTAAGGATGATGAAAGTTCATTGGCACCCAACCCCTTGGTGATGCAAGTTACGTTTGGAACAAAGAAGAAAGTATTATTTAGGATAGCGTGCAACATCAAAGACATAAACCCTACTACACAGTCTAAAACATCAAAAGGGTGTATTTTCTCACATGATACAAAACACCAAAGTAGGCTGTTCTGGGCTTATACAGTCAGGAAATGAAGCTCTTTCTAATTTTCAACTTCATCTACTTATGCAACTTTGTACTTGGTGCTTGCAGAAAATCAGCTGCTTATCAGGTCCCATGCTTATGTTCCACGCAGGAAGAAGGGTAAAAGAACAAAGGGTGAAAACACATGCAGTAGCCTGCCCTCTTTAAGTGTGATAAAATAGCCTACACAGGACTACCACCTGTGCAATTCTGCTTATAACTCATTGGCCAAATTAGGTAACAGGGTCATCCTGTTATATGCAAAGAAATCTGGGTAAATATCTTTTTTTTTTTTAAGTTTCTATCTAGAAATAATTTTAGAGTCTCAAGAAGTTGTTAAAATCATACCAAGAAGTCCCAGGTAACCATTACACTGCTTCCCCCAATGGTACTATCTTCCATAACTACAGTACATTATCAAAATTCAAAAATTTACATTGATGATATATAAGGAACTAGACAAGACTTCCACCTTATTCAGATTTCACCAGTTGTTTTTTTTTTCCATGTGCACTGATGGCAGTTTTTTATATGTCTGTTACATTGTATCACCTATAGAGATTCATATAACTATAGTCACAGTCAAGATACAGAACAGTTCCATGACACAAAGGAACCCCAGGATATAAGCCTTTGTAACTACATATATTGCAGCCCTGCACAAAATCAGGGACCCTGCTAGGAAGGAAGAAGAAAAATGGATTTGGGGTAGGCAAGAAGCAATACCTGCCACAAAGGGCAGCTATTTTAAGGAGAGGGAGTTTTCCGTGATTTTGGAGGTATGAATAGATTCCATCCACCCCCATCTTTCCTCCCGACACACATGCTCCTTTTGTTCTTTAGAAATCTCTCAAACAAATGCCATACAATTTGATTTATCTCATGCTGCAAGGCCATAATGACCCCATTGAGATGGGGAACTCATGGTTTGAAGAAATGGCAAATATATGTCTGAGTTCAATACCACTAAAGCCACCCAAGAGACCGATGAAAGAACAAAGGGGTTTTGTTATTATTGTTCTAGTAAGAAGAATTCCTTGACACAGGACCAAAAGGCAACAAGTACAGGGAAATGAAAAATCCAGAGGGTCTCAAATTGCATGATATTTGACAGTGGGCTGGGGTAGAGGTGACCTCCTAACTACAGGACCATTACTTGCAGTTCAATTCCAAATTTTCTGAATGAAATACAGCAATTTTCTTAGCATGGGACCTGAGGAACATTCCTTTTTCTTGTCTAACATTAAAATTCTTAAAGTGTCAATTATACTTAATATGATGAAACTTGTAGAAAATATGTATATTCAGGGTGGAAAAAATATATCTTCCAGAAAGTACAAATTTACCTAATAAAATAGGATTTTTTTTTATTAAATAAGCTTTGCTTGAATTTACTCTGTCAAACCAAGGGCAGGCTTCATCTAATGATGGGTTTGATTGGTGACAGATAAAGTCAATCTCAGGGTATTCTAATGACTTACAGAAGGTTTATCCTGCCTACAACTATTAGCTATTGAGAAGTCCACTGCGATTACTGCTAATATAATTAGCAGCTAGCTGCTCAGACCCTGGAGAAGATGGCAGCCCACATAATGAAATAGCTACAGGGAAGGCAGTTTATCCTCCTAAGCACATCCTTTTAAAATAGTGCCTTTATCACAATGTTTGTGGTAGTCTTTGGCATGATGGTGGTTAAGATGGACGATATAGGACAACAGAATAAGCAGTTTGACACTAAGGGTCAACCTATGCAATTTTGGATTCAAGCTTTAGAGGTCAAACTACGAGATAGCCAGCAAAAGTAATCAGAGGGTGATACCATAATGTCCCAGCTCCTCCAAGACTACGATGCAGGCGTCATTCCACTCTTCCCCCAGCTCCCCAAGGTCCACCCAGTTCAGTGACCTACTCTCAATAGCTAAGGGAAGGTGATGCACTTTTTATGTACTCATTTTCCTTCATGTTATAGGTCTGATCCCAAAAGATATTAAGGACCAGAGAAGGCCATAGAAATAATAAGGACTTCTCAAGTTTCAGGCACCAAACAGGTAACATACATAAGTGAAGCTGATCGGTGTATGACAATAAGAAGCAGTGAGGACTTTGCCAAGGAGTAGCATGAACACCCTCCTCCGAACGCATTCAAATATACAATAAAAATACAACAAACAAAGAAAACAGGAACAAACATATTGGTGTGCTCACTGGATAGTGTGAGGGAGACAATTTAATCTGGGGTCCTCCCCTGTCAGATTTTGACCCAGTAAAAGATAAATATGAGACTACTTGAGTTCTTTCAAAACTTCCTAACTGAAATCCAATTTTATGCCAGTCTCTTCCATCTGTAGGCATTTTTGCAATGGGGTGCATGTTTTATTATCAGTCTCTAACACAGGTGATTCACTTTTCAGTTGACCTACAAAGTCTGGATATTGGCACACCAATTAGTCTTGTAGTTTGGATCCTGAGTGATGATCTCTGGTAGCATCAAATAGCTTCATGTAGGTAACAGGTGTCTAAGCCCATAATTGCGAAGCTATAAGGGCCTGGATTCTCTGGGCCCCATTCATGGAACAGAAAGTAGAGATAGCCAAATCTTAAAATCAAGATATTCTGTATATGTTTTATAGTATAAAATAGGTTTTAGTGATACTCAGAAAATATTAAATGCTTATTAGCTCCCTGGTTTCTGTGGTCAAAAGTCCCCAAAATATAAATTTTTCCTAAAAGTATTTAAACTATGTTTCATTCAACCACAACTAGGTTTATGTTAATGAGGTGTCTTTTGGAAAGCACCTAAGAATGGAGGTTAGTTGCCAGGAGAGCCAACCATGAATGGAGGGTTGGAACTTTTAGGCCCATCCCCTGGTTTCTGGGATGGGGAGAGGAGACTGGAGGTTAAATCAATAACCAATGGCCAGTGATTTAATCCGCCATGCTTATGTACTGAAGCCTCCACAAAAACCCACCAGGACAGGGTCCAGCAAGTTCCCAGGTTAGTGAACACGTGGAGATTCTGGGAGAATGGTGGACTGGGTGAGAGCAGGACAACTCTGAGTTCCTCCCACATACCTCGCCCTATGCATCTCTTCTGTCTGGCTGTTCCTGAGCTCTTTCCTTTTATACAAAGCCAGTGATCTAATAAGTAAAATGCTTTGCTGAGTTCTGTGAGCTGCTTTAGCAAAATAATTGAACCCCAGGAGGAGGGTCATGGGAGTCTGTCAGAAGCATAGATGACAACCTGGACTTGCCCTTGGCATCTGAAATGGAGGGTAGTCTTCTAGGACTAACTAAGCCCTTAAACTGTGGTATCTAACACTATCTTTGAGTAGATGATGAGTTGAATTGTAGGACCTCCAGCTCTTGTCTCAAATCTGTTTGGTGTGGGAAGCCCCCTCGCCCACATTGCAACTGGGTATGGAATATTTTACAGGGTTTAACTCAAAACCCCAAATAGGATAATAACAAACATTTACATAGTATTTACAATGTGCCTGAAATTGTAATGCATGCATGTCTCACAAAACTAAGTACTAAAGACTCCCATGGTCACTCAGCTAATAGGCAGTGAGGCTAGGATTCAAAGCTAGACAGCCTGGCTTCAGAGTCTGTGCTCTTAGCACTTACACTAAAATCACAGCACTTTTATATATTCAAACTAAGCAAAGGTTATCCTAATGTGCTCCATAAATCCGTTTTAGGTGGCCTATTTAGGCAGACTATGGTCTGCTTCACTTTGAGCTGTGTTCACAAGCCCCACGAAGAACCCTACACTCTGGTGCGATGCCACAGTCAACTGTTTAGGGATATACTATCAGAGTCTGGGTACATTACGCAATACCTATAAGAATCTTCAGAAGAAAAAAAAAAAATCCTTCCTGACATTAGGATCAGGAATAGTCACCATTGTTCTGAACAATTGGTTGGCTTTGAATAACTATTACTTGGTTTACAAACAAATAGATAGATGGCCCTGCTATGGAGCATCTCTGGTTATGCATTTTTCTATCTTCCCCTCTCTGGGCCCTATTTTGGTTCCTAATCCTTACTCCCTTGTAGAGACTGTCCAAATTTTTTTAAAATTCAGTGTGCCTGTAATTTGTGAATACTTATAGATTTTTTTTTCCTTAAACACATTTTAGAGTAAGACAAGGTAAATGTCCATCAATAAATAAAATGATGATTAAGAAGATAATTTTGAGTGTTTGTGCAAGTTACAGAATTTAACTTTGGGAAATCTGACCTTGAACCTGAAGTGTGTTTGTGTGTACAAATTATATCATAGGTCACCCAGTTAGAAATTCTTGAATATTACTAAAAAAATGAAAAAACCCAACAAGTTCCTGGGAAAATAGTCCACTATGAGAAGATGGCTCAGGGAAGAAGAAAGAGGCTTGCTACAGACAACATCAATTAGAATGTTTTCAGATGAAAGACAATACTAAGCAATAAAACATTACTAAATACTAACCAATAAAAAGACCTAAAATCAAGGACGCTAATGTTTATTTAACAAGAAGTCTGGAGGTGGCCCCCTCCAGGGTTATTTCATCAGCTCTGCCATGACAATGTGGAGAACTAGGGTCTGACATGTTCCTGGGCTCTGCCCTGGGTGGCAGGGTGGGTGCTGCTACTTCCTACATCACTTCCTCATGGGACTGCTTCCTAAAGCAGGAGGCAAGGGTCAGCCAGGATGGCAAGAAAGCTCTCCTCAGATACCCTTCTGCATTTATCAGGGAGGAAAAATTCTTCTTAGAACGACTCCAGAAGATGTCCTCTTATAGCTTCATGTTCAAAACTAAGAACCATGCCACTTTTGGTTGCAGGGGAATCTGGGAAAGGCAACATTGGCTTTTCATTCTTTCTAGTGGAAAGTGGGAAAGCAAAAACAGGGCTGAGAAAGGTTATTAAGCAACCAAATATGGCTGTCTGCCACAAGAATTTAATTAAAAACACTGAAGATATAAAATATTTAAAAATGAGGATGGCCTAGTCAATAACCAATCAGAACAGAGGACGGCAGCCTGAGACAGCTGTGTGTGACTGTGTGTGTGTGTGTAGGGGGGGGTTCCACTTACACTTAATTTGGTACAAGTCCCCCCAAACATTAGCAAAACTCTCACAAGAATGTTCATGTTAACTTTGTAGTTCTTCCCAGGAAGGGGCTGGAAGAGCTTTTGTTTAATCAAGCACTGTGGAGAGAGGTGTACTAGTTGTCAGCAGTCCATGGAGGGTAATTCCTGGGTTACCTCCTAAGGTTGAAAACAGGTCAAGGCCGCAGGTCCTAGAAGGACTACCTGCCTTTGTCAGAGCAGCTCCGAATTTGTTCTTTCTTTACTGAGTTTCAAAAGCATTTAGCTGCTAGCAAAATGTCTGATAAACATGGGTAATTTGTTGCAGCTGTAGTGTAGGGTTTCCTAAAATGTGATCTGTATCAGAATCCCCTAGGCATACTTGTCTAAAATTCCATTTTCTGGATCCTATTCCAGACCCATAAATTCAATATTCTGATTCATTGATTTGGGGTAGGTCCCAAGTATTTGAAGCAAGATCTAAAGTTGGAAACCCACCAAGATTCCCTATAACCAATACTATCTTAAAAAGACACCTATTTCAATAATTAGAGATGTGAGTAAACGTTAAGTTACAAGGATGATTATTTTTACTGGTTGTCTTTAATGGTGACATTTTTTTTTTCTTCCCTAAATTCTTATGTTTGATATTTGGCCTTGACATTCTCATATAGATTCTGAAATTACATTCCTGGTTACTCTTGGCTTGTGTTTATGTATGCAAAGTGAAAAGTGAAATAGTCATTGAAAGTGTTATATATAAATCATTTATGGGCCCTGCCAGGAATGCTTTGTTCCTTTCATCAATGAAGCAATATTTTAGAATAATTGTTTTAAATGACTAGAGCAGGTTCCCCCACCTCCACCCCCAGGAGTTAAATAAAAACAGGCAAGCACAGACAAATGCAAGAAGTACTACTATGTAAATGGTTGAAATTCAGGTACTCTTTTATTAGGTCACAGCAGTATGAGACAGATTAAATTTCAAGCATGGAGACTTTAAATACTGTTCCTGTGATTGCAAAGCATCCACAGGCATTCCTTTGCACTAATAATTACCCTCTCCGTTAATGCAATTGTTGCTAAAAATTAAACGGAAAGGTTCTAAGGAAATTACAGTTTCTTTTTGTTTATCACAACACTAGAGGATAAACTGTAGATTAATTAAATGTTCTTGCTTCAGTTTCTATGTGGTATTGATTTTCAATTCAGAGTTAAAGCTTATCCTCTCACAGTAAAAAGCCTGTTTATAAGATCATTTTTAATCCTCTTCTGAAAAGTTTCGTTTATAATTGAGTATGCTCTCTCCTCGACTTGAATTGTTCACAACAAACAATGCAAATGAAAATGTCCTTTATGGCATGGAAAATTGGGGATGACAGAATTCTCACACAGTGACTTTCAATATATTCTTATAATTTCTCCAGAAATAGTACTATATTTGAATAAGTGCTCTCTCCCATTACAATGGAAACATGGAACAAAAGAATGAGAGCACAGGTTTCTGTCCCAGGGGCAAGCCCACCAGGACCCAACTCAATAATAAACAGCAACAGTTTTGATTAATGACTAAAGTGAATAATAATTCTGTTCAGGCTTTATTTCTCCTGCCTTTGCCTTCTCCTGGTCCCTTGCTTCCCTTTATTTTATCTTAATTTCAATAACTTCTCATCTCTTGTTAATCTTTAAAAGCCCTTCCTAGAGTTTCTTTAAAATAATATTTTGTGTATTTTAGAAAAATACCAAGGCAATCAGAGAAGAACTGAAATGGGCAGTGAGTTACAATAAATTGCAAGTTTAAAAAAAGTATCCCTAACAATTTACTGCTCATACCAATTAAGCTGAAATGTTAGCATGAGTACACATACACACGTAACACACATACACACACACACACACACACACACACGGAGTCTATAAAAAGGAAACAGTAAAGTTCTTAATTTACACTTTCAAAAAGGGTATGATCTTGCCTTCCACCATAAAAATGAAGAGGCATATTGGCAAGAAATGATCCTGTACCTTCCTTTTGTCTGGCTAGTTTGGGAGTTTCTATTTCTTTCATTTTCATTTCTATTTGTATTTATATTTTCATAGAAAAAGCCAACCTGATTTCAAATGGACCTCAAAGCCATCATGTAGAATGGTGACCACTGATAAAAGGTAATCCCCTTTTCTTGCAGCCTGGTGGATGAGATCTGGATGAGTTAAACAGATTTGGGCCAAAGCAACAACACCGTCCTTGATTTATGAACCTCCAAGCTCTGAACCTGGCATCCAACCAGGAACCATTTTTTGGATGTCCTACCCAGGAAACACAGCTAAGCCTCTTCTTTTCCAGCAGGTAGATTCACTAAGGAAACCCAAGCTCAGAAAGCTCACAATGCCTGAAGACCAGAAACTCACCGGCACCTATGCATTGTTTGACACATACAGGCATTAAACATTGTTGATTCATGACCAACATTTAAATAAAGATGTCAGATTTAACATAGAAAAGCAAGACAACTGATCGTTTTAGAAAAATGAAAATATCTGGCAACGCTGATGCTGCATGTGGCAGTGACGGGCAAGAGTGAAGTAGATGCTTTGTATCCCCTTTGGAAAGAACGTGGGTGCTCCCATCTCCATAGCTTCCACTCCTCCCTCACGCCCATGTCCTGCCCTCGCCACTGTTACTGCCTGCCAGGCTTCTGTAGCCATCAGAGCATGAGTCCTGAGGTCGTCCAATGTCTGTACTTTTCCAGGTGAGGATATGCAATGGTAAGAATTGAAGGCCTTTATATATCTTCAGATGTGCTTACCACACTAAGTCTAGTAACCATCTCTCACCATGCAAAGGTATCACTCTATTAATGACCATATTCCCCTTTGCCTTTTTCATGCATCCCTCCACCACCCTCCCCTCTGGTAACCATCAGTGTGCTTGTTATTTCTGAGCCTGTTTTTGTGTTGTCTGTCCGTTTGTTTTGATTTTTTTTGGTTTCATTTCATTATGTTGTATACCAAAACTAATATAATATTGTGACCAACTATACTTTAATAAAGAAAATAAGGGCCAGCCGAGTGGCACGGTGGTTAAGCGCTGGCTTGGGAAGCCAGCGGCCCCGGTTCAGGTCCCACATATGAGGGCCAGTGACGCTTCCTCAAAAAAAAAAAAAAAAAGACTAAAAATAAAATAAAACAGTCACCTCTATGCAAATGGGAGTGGAGATCTGCTCTTTCCCCGATATCAGTAATCACTGGATGAAACCTGTTTGAGAGAGAGAGAGAGAGAGAGAGAGAGAGAGAGAGAGAGAGAGAGAGAGAGAGTTGAAGGCCTTGACTAAAGCTGCAAGTTGACAGCTGATGTCAGTAGATCCCTCAGTGAGGTGAAGATGAGCAGGACACAGGGAGTCAGGCTCCCCTGTGCTAAGGTGATGTGGTGTGATCCCAGACACAGGTAAGAACCCCAGCGTGTGGGCAGAATTTCTTCCCTGGAATTCCTTCCCTGGATATGCTTCTGCTTTCTCCCAGTCAACCTAGGCTCTCACACCAGAGATTAGAGGTCGACTGTCACTGTTATTAGCAGCATTTTAGCCTCACAGGAAGGGCCAGGCCCAATTCCCAGGGTCTGATCAGACATGATTTAGCTCTGCCATCTAACAAAGAGTGCCCAAGAGGAGTGACATGCCAAGGGGGGCGCCTGGGAGTGGTTCGCCCCGCTGCAGTCAATAAGACAGATGCAGTGCCTATAGACAATTCTAAAACAATAATAAAACTGACTAAAAGTCAGTCTATTTTTTATCAATACCGTGCACTAGCAAATCTAAGTAATGCCAGTGATACAGATTCCTCTCTAAAAAATGTGTTGTTTTTTAAGGCCTAAACAAATGCTACAGATACAATTGAATTTAAAAAATACACATATGTAAGCAGAAAATTAGTATATTGTGTCATCTCTACATGAAACTCGGGGAATCCTCAGTTAGACAGCTCACCCAGAACACCCAGACCCGGCTATGTGAATTCACATTGAGAATAGGTTTGTAACAGTTTGAGATCCTCTGAGCAGGCCTCAGGCTAAGTTTCTTTCTATCCCATATTCCAGTATTTAAACAAACAGTAGCTTGGCCATAAACAGTGATGGCACAGTGATTGCAAAGACAAGAAACAGAACTTGAGTGACTAACTCTGTCATTGCATGGTGTTTTAATTCATGTTTATAATTCTTCAACTGCAAAGACATTCATTTAAAGCCCCTAGAACCAATCATACTATCTTAAAGAAACAAATATATGGTAGTTGCATTTGGGGGCATTTATTGTAAAATGGAATTTTTATAATCTCTGCCAAATTTATCTGCATGTTTAAGATTTTTCAAAACTGTTTTCATATATGTTGTTTCGTGACAAGAAACTTTTTGAGATTAAGTGTAATAAAGCATGTTCTTTGATGAATTGTGAGTCAAACAGATGGAAAAATCTAGCTATATTCATTTTTTCAGGAATGTCTGAAGAAGATGAATTTTGATGATTTTGAAGAAGTCATTGACAAATTGGCAGAAGTTAAACCTCAAAAACAAACTGTCATTATCATTTATTGCTGTAAGTGAACAATATGATGGTATACATTTTCCCCTTTGTTCAAACAATGCATGAATGTAATCACAAAGTATTAATCTATTACTCTGTGTTTCTTTTCTGACTGTTATTATTATGAATCCTTTTACTTTAGGGTTATTATTAAAAATAATTCTTATAAAGAAGTTGCTGTTAAAAGGATAAGCTCTGGATGACAATTATGCTGGATCTTTCACATTGTGAAGTATGATGTTCCACCTTGACGCTAAGGATTCCCATGATTTATCAGATGTAGGTGGCAGGTTTTTACCAGGAATTGGAATTTGGACTGAATGTAATCCCAGCTTATTATCTACAATAGAATTAATTCTTTGCACTGAAATTTTCCCTGAAGAGTTTGACAGTAATTCACTCCTCAGTTGACCCCATAGCACTTTGCCCAGAAATAAACATGTCATGAAATATTTACATGACCATCTCCCCCAGTAAAAATAAACTCCTACAACACAGGGAATGTGCATTGATTATACTATTTCTACTATATTTCATGTACCTAATAAATTCCATTGGATGGATGGATGGATGGATGGATGGATGGATGGATGGATGGATAGTGTTCTCATCTGAGAACAACACTTTGTGAATACATGAGATTTACATTTCTACTAAATTAAATAGTTATCTTTAAAAGGAGTTATATTTATCTAAGAGCATACTCTAACCCTAATATTATTACACGTTAGAAACCACATCTCACTTATGTTAGGTGTCAGAAAATCTGACCCAATTCTTTGAAAATCCTTAAATAGCCAATAGTCAATCAATGAGATCATGGCAGCCCAGCAAAATGCAGTTTCCCAAACTTCAGCTTCATTACATATCACTTTATATCTTTGCCTAAACTGTTTTATATTTTTATTATTCATTTATGTGATTAATTAAGACATATTTTTCTTTAACTCTACCCATTTTTTTAACTTAAATACATATTTTAACCCCACTGTAAGAAATAATATCCACAAATATTTGAGCTTTATGTACCTGTTACATTACTTTTCTAATGCACACTAAAATAAACACATAAACATAAAATATATTACATCCATTTTAGAACTATCTAAGTATATACCATGGGAAAATACCTTGGCATATACTTAGAATATACTTGGTACATACTTAGAATTATTAACTATGTACCATGGGAATCACTGGCACAGTAGAATGAACTTAGGCTTTGGGATAAGATGAATGAGTGTTTAAGCTAGAGCTCTGCCATTTCCCAGGTGACTTAACTTCTTTAAAAGTTAATACTTCATATAAATACAGAGATAAGGAAACCAACCTCAGGGAATTTTGAAGATTAAATGAGATAACATATGCAAGTCACCTAATAGGAGGCTATCATAAATTATTTCGCCGTTCAACCAAAGCTGCTAAAACGATATTGATGCTTCACTTTTCAAACTCTATTCCTTCTTTCTCCACATCTCACTCCCTCTAAAAATCTGTTGACCACTCTTCTTCTAATATAGCCTCACAGAAACAAAGGGGCCCAGTTTTATGTAAAATAAACATCTTTCATAGTAATTGCATTGCATACAAATATATATGAACAACATTAAAATACATATGGATAACTTTTAGGGAGCAAGAATACAGAATCTAGAATTCTTTTCCAGGCCCTGCTTCAATTGGCTTTCTGCCATCTCAGAAACACCCATGAGCTCTCTGGGCCTTGGCCTCTTCGTCTAATCAAATTAAGAGTAAATTATTTTCCCATTTAAACATTAGTTTAAATTTTTAATTTTAAATTAAACAGTGATGAAAAATGTTTGCTATTTAACACAGCATCCCTTTGCTTTCTGTTTTCTCTCCCTCAACTTTTCTTATTCTTATTGTGTATGTGGTGCAAAGTTCCCTGGGAAAGTGGAAAGACCTTCGACTGGCGTTTCAAAAAAGGGCTTTTCAAGTTCAAACAAGTTTTAACCAAAGGTCTCTTGACCCTTTTCCTATTGAACCATCAACTCAGGCCTTTATCAGGGTGTTCTAATCTCCCCTCCCTCTTTCACCCAGGTGGCACCAACTTGATTTTATTTATTCTTATCTTGTTGGAGGACTTGCACTCTCAGAGAGAAAGTAGGTTAAAAACAAGAGCAGAAATCAATAGCTGGAAGCTGAACAGTGGAGAGAAATTTCAGTTAACTTTTTTTTTTCCCCCAAAGAGAGAAAAGTGTTTAGAGTTTTGATTGCATGGTAAAGGCCCCCAAAGCATTTAATTAAGATGTCTGAGGCAGATAATAACAAATGTGAGGGATTCGGCTCCTCCAGTGATCATCCTGCAGACAGCCTGGAAACAAACAAGCACCAAAGCAAGAATCCATGTTTCTCTGTCTGCCCCTTCTTCCTGTGGCCTCAGCAAGCTGGCCACACATGGGCCCTCAGATATCAACCTGATTGTGGTTAGAAGAACAAAGATTCTGTCTTAAGGCAGGCCTGTGTTCAAATGCTAGATCTACTGGTTCCCATGGTAAGACTAAAAGTTGCTTAAGCTCTCCAGCTCTCAGTTTCCATCTACAAAAATTGAGATTATGTGGGGTTTTGTGAAAACCGATTAAGAAACTGTTCCAATTATTATTACATAACACCCCACACCAGAACTTAATGATAGGCCAATGACTATGTTATTTTACTGATGAATTTTGTAGGTCAGGAATTTGAACAAGGTATATGGGGTGCTAAAGAATGTATACACATGACTCATACTCATCTTTTGTTATTGACTATAATATATATATATATATATATATATATATATATATATATATATATATTAGTTTTTTCCTGTCTTAAAATGTGGATACATATTTTTGGCACCCTCTGTATAATCAATATGGCTTGTCTGTGCTACACTGTTGACTTGAACGTATTGGGGCTGAGATTATCTTCACTTACATTTCTGGTGCCTGAGTCTAGATGACTCAAGTGGTTGGGGTGCATTGGCACCTCTCTCAATGTAGGATCAGGGTCTTTCCATGTGACTTCTCCCCAAGGTTCTCACCATCATAGTGACCTTTGGGTGGTCAGATTTCTTACATGACAGCTCAGAATTCCAAGTAGTCAGAAAACAAAGTGGAAGCTAAGTGGACTTTTCTGACCTAGCCATGGAAATCACATAGCATCATTTCACTGTGCTCTGTGGGGCAGTGCTACTCCAGCCCTCTCAGATTGAAGAGGAGTGCACATATTGGGTTGTTGGAAAAGTCATGACACATTTTTGAAATGGAAAACATAGAAAAAATACTTCATGACTTTTCAGACAACCCAATAGGTACTGTATTTAAAAGATACTATATTTAAATGCATCAGGCCCAATACCTGGAATATTGGAGCTTCAGAAATATTATAGATCAGAATGTCCCCAAATAAATTCCTTGTTGTAATGATACTGTAATAAATAAATCATAATATATGTGAGCATGTCCTTCATAAGACACTTTTATATCCATTAATACATTATGTCACATTATCCCTACCTAAGCAGGAGAAGTATTTGTCTTTATATTGTAAATAAAGAAAGCAAAATTCAAGGAGTTTAAATCAGTTGCCCAGGAATGCACAGCTAGTAAGAAGTGTAGGTGGGCACAAAACCCAGGCTATCTAATTGATGTTCCACTTTGTGCAATCTGCTCCACTTTGTACAGTGAATGGGACTAAATACACTCAGGTATAGAAGTATTCAGTTTCTTATAATAGAGGGATGTGGTAATCATTGGCAATTTCAGCTCACCAACTACAAAACTTGCTTATATTGTATTACTTTCATTATATTATATATTTTCCTTTTTATCTGTGTTTCTTTTACTTACTTGTTAGAAAAATAAAGTATTGACTCCCACTTGTATTATGTGACAATATGTTCTGTGAAAATATTCTGTGAATCCTACCCTTTTTGTGTCATAAGAGAGCAAAGTCCCTGACAGACCACCTTCCAGAAGCCATTAACAATTACTTTTTGACAGCAATTTGTTTCTCAGGTTCTCTCTCATGGTGAGTGGTATCCCTGAACTCTGACATTCCATGGTCTATATCACTTCTCCTTCAATGGGAAGAGAACTCTTAATATGTGGTTAGTTCAAACTGACATGTGTGGTAAATGTAAACTATATAATGAAAATCAAAGGCTTGGCATAAAAATTAATATAAACTATCTCAATAACTTTATATTAATTTTGTGTGAAAATTATAATATTTTGGATATATAGGGTTCAATAATATATATTATTAAAATTAATCTTACCTGTTTCTTTTTTATATTTTTTTACATGGCTACAAGAAACTTAAAAATACAAACATGGCTTGCATTACATGGTTCTTAGTGCTTATCTGAACAGTTTAAGGCACAGGATTGGGTCATGCTAATAACATAAAGTCCAGTCCTGGAGCAACATGCCAGAAATTTCTTAAGAAGAGCAGCTTGAATTTTTAGCTAATAATAATATGAAGACATGGCTAACAAGACAACTAAAAGCTACACATCCATGATATTCAGTGAAGTTTATGTCACAGTATGCTCAATCAAGCATTTTACCAAATACCACTCAACACTTGTAAATATTTTTTTTGTTTTTCTGTCATTGTAAAAAATGGCTGAAATAACATGAAGGTGCAATTTGGCAGCAAACTGAGAGGCTTTGCCAGCAAATTGACAGGAAATGTATGAAAAACATTGATGGAGATGTGAAACAGACAAATATTAGAACAAATGACACAATGTGGGAAGGTGCTGTGTAGTTGAATAAAAACACAGATGTTTTTATCTGTCTCAGCTTATTTGCTAAATTATTCTGTAATATATAAATACATAAAGATATACATTTAGGAGATCTATTTAAAAATGATGTACAAGAGATGATATATTCTTTAAAATATTTTTGAGAAGAGCTGTGGCTGTTTCGACTAGAAAAAAACAAGCAAACTGGCAGAAACAGCATTCTTTTCTCCTATAATATTTGTTGGGTGTGGTAGTGTGCCCAGATCACTTTCAACATAAGAGTCAAAGAATGAATTTTTTTCTTATTTAAAGCACTATAGTCTCCAGCCTTCTTTATGGCTATCTGGGGTCAAGCGACTAAATTCTGGACAAGCCGATAAAATTGTTGAGTGAAACTTCTGGGAAGTTTCCTTAAAACAAAAAACAGAGAGCTAGGATGCATCCCTTTTGATCTTGACCTTCCTTTAATTCCTTCTTGGGCCCAAATATGGTGGCTAAGCCCCAGCAGGCATCTTGTCACTTTAATGATAAAAGTCACAGGAAGGATATAGAAGCAGAAAGATGGAAGGACCTTATACTGTGGAGCCACCACACTAGCCCTGGAAGGTCAGTCTCAGGATTTATTCTGTATGAGAGAATAATTAGTTTATTTTCACATTTTCTCAAACATAAAGTTATGCAACCAAAACCTTTGGAGATCCCTGGCCTATGAGAGAGGATAGAGTACCCAGTGGTGCAGAATGAATAGCAAAGGGAAAGTGAATGAGGTCACAGGACGATTTAGGGAGAAGGAGGACTCTCTTTTACAACTGCACTAATATTTAATAAGGAAATAATCAAATCTGATCACCAAGAGTCTCTTTCTTGATTTAAGTTCCTTGGGAGCACCCTAGAGCTATCTTGATAAAGTCAAAATAAAACTCCTTCATGATCAGACATTGGCTACCGCTCTGCTCTTATTACGTGCCACCTACCTCTTTCTTTTGTTCCATCATTCCTTTTGAAAACTTGATCAAACATCAATTCTTTATCAAAAGAGCAAAGTGGAAAAATCAGAGAGATAAAATCAAATACAAATAAATAGATGGCATTAGAGTCATTTAATTACAGCTGGTAAATCAGATCAAGTAGCCATATCACTGTCCTGTTGTTAAATTTTGATTGTGGAAGTTTACAAAACTCTTTTAAGAGTAGAGTCAAATTTTCATAAAGACGAATGGAGGAGTCCATTGGTTTCTCAGCATTGTGATGCCACCTTCAATAGCAATTCATGGCTACTGAACTCACTTTCAACATAAGAGTCAAAGAATGAATTTTTTCACTTTCAAATCTCTATTCCTTGTCTGTGAGCTTCAGCTATTGTGTATGGATTTCAGTTTTGAAGCAGCATATTTTAAATTGCATTTCCACTTTATTTCCAACAAATCCCTACATTTTTTCAAAGACAGATGCCCCAAATAGAATTTAAGCCCTTCTTGACGTCTTGATAAAATCTTACCAGAAATCTTTGCCAGGTTTTAGTAATTCCTTCAACAAATGTAATATCAAGGTCTTAAAAATTCAAACTTTTGCCTTCATAAAGAAAAAAAAATAAACCTCATAATAATGTTTGTGTATATGTATATATACACTTAGAGGTAAAATCATAGATCGCTTCACAAAATATTTCATTTCTAAGGAAAGGAAACTTGCTCCAATGGTTATATGATTTAAGTTTCCACAATGGATAGGAGGGTCTTGATTTCACAGTCCCAGCCTTAGCTGCAATGAAGCACCGATCTTTTTTCTCTGATATGAAGGATTTGTATTTTTGTCCAAATCGTGATTTGTCTGATACCCAAAGCAGAATTAATTGTACATAGGTAAAATTTCATTTTTCTTTTCATTAAGTCAAAATTCACACTGACCACTTCCTAAAATTCTTAAATGGTTTATAACCAAGCAATAAAAAGTTAGATATAAAATTATAATACTTCAAGAATATAAATAAAAAGGAGAATAAGTAATAAATGCTATTTTAATAGCAGGATAATGCAGGCAAGAATCTCTATTTACACTATTTGCAATATGATCTTCTATGTGGATTAGATTTTAATTTAATGAATGTTAAAGATTACATCAATAAGGACTTTTTATATTGTATGAAATAAAAAGCCCAAGTCAAATATAACAAAGGAATCTATTTGCTCACAGAGTTGGAAAGTTCAAAATTAAGACAGGCTTTTTTAGGTTTAGTTTGATCCAAAGATTCACAATATCATCAGACCTCATTTTCCTGCAATTCTTGCAGCTTTCCCTCTTCTGTGTTTTTTTAATTTTATTTTTAGACTGGATTCTCTCATGGTAGGAAGGTAGTTGCCAGAGTTCCATACTTCCTTCTTTATTTCCAGGTGAAAGGTATTAATTTTCCCTTAACCATCAATTAAAATTGCTAAGCTTCACATTGATTGCATCTTCCTTCATCATATTATCATCTCTAAACTATAAATGTCATAGGAGGTTAGAATCATCTTGATTGACGTGGACCAAGTGTGATCTCTAGAGCTGGGAGTGTGGTCAATCTCATATAAACCTTATGCCTACTATTTACATCAGGGAAGTGGTGAAATAGACCCATGAGCAGCCACTGTAGTGGAACATCCATTACCAAAGATTAAGAAATATTTCTAAAGTGTACTATTTGCTTTCCTAATGCCACATCCAGTCATACCAGTCATATAAAACCATGACAATATATAGTCTCTCACTTAAAGAACTCACAGGTTAGAGTGTATAAAATTTACCTATAAGCAAAATGAAGTCTAGGGGAGGATATGATTAAATGACCAAAAAATACTCTACTGTGTTATAAGTACTGTGATCAACAGAGCTATAGTCTTAGAATTACATGGGGTTCAGATCCAAACTCTGCTACACACTAGTTGGGGAGGCCTTAGACACATTTCCTCAACAAAGTAGGGATAATAACATTTTATCATTCATGGTGGGTTCAGCTACCAGTAACACAAAAGCAAAGTGAAATTATTTCACAATAAGAACAACAATTACTTCACATTAGGGAAGACTAGAACTGATTAATTCAGTTGCTGATGACATTATCAAAGACCAAGCTTCCTTGCATATGTTGGTGTTTTCCTTTAGTATTATCACTTTATATTTGCTAGATGGGTACAGGGGCTCAAAACATCTCCTCATATAGCCATTTTCATAGGACCAAAAATGTGAGTCATGGATCTCCTTTTATAGCAACAAATCTCTTTTGACTGAAACCATTCCTCTCCCATCTACCCATGCCACCACCAGCAAACTTCTTGTTTGGCCAGAATTGTATCACATGCCTATGTCTTAACTTCTACCTGATAAAGATAGTAGAATTGCATGATTAGCAAAGACTAAAGAAGATTACTCCTCTTGAAATGTGCAGAGAAAGGACTTTCTTCCAGAACATGTGGATAAACAGAGATAAAACACTTAAAAAAAAATCTGGAAGGAAGTCCAGGAAAGAAAAGTATGTGGGGTTGGGCATAGAGATAGGCATGGGTCAGATGGATTTGGAAAGCAACCAAAAGATCTGCTAAACCAGCCTCACAGTTATGAGGCATATGCAAAAGCTCAATAAATGGTTACTAACGCCGTTATTATCTAAAAAAAAAAAAAAAAAAAAAAAGAAATTGTGTGATCTGGAAAGCTTCCCACAGGGTGTGTCACTCTGAGTGTTGAAGACAGAAGCAATTTGAAATTGCCTACATGAGGAATGATAAAGAAAGGCAGGAAGTCAGAGATTGTGAGGGTGGAGATGGTAAACAATTAAGGAAATGCTAAGGGCATGGTTTCTAGTTGTTTTGGGGTATGACAGAAGAGTCTAGAAAGACATTGAGTTTTTTGACATGACATGACCAATATCTGTGGATAGTGGTGTGATTTGCTAGAATATGAATGCTGGAGGAGAGAGATCCAACATGACAGAGAAGATAAACACTGTGCCTGCTTCCTTCTGTGAACCCATTAAGATTACAACTAAATTATAGAACAATCACCCTGGAAAACCATCTGTCGTGTGGCTGAACAGAAATTTTATAGCTAAAGATATAAGGAAGAAGTCACATTGAGACTGGTAGGAGGGGCAGAGACATGGAACTGGCGAACACCAAACCTCTGTGTGGTGGTTGAGACCTGGGAGGGTATGTCAGCTGTGAAGGTTCCCCCTTGGAGGAACGAGAAACCCCAGGCTCACACTGGTCTCCCCAGCCCAGAGTACTGATGCTGAGAAGAGGAGCCCCTACAACACCTGGTTGTGAAAAACAGTGGGGATTCCAACCATTTGGGTGGGACCAAAGGCAACAGGAAACCTAGGCATCCTCTTAAATGGCCTGCACATAGATTCTCTCACTCCCACTCACTCACCTTGGGCTCCAACGGAGGGACAGTAACTCGGGGACTGTTGGAGACATACGAGGGGCAGACTGAGTTGTCTTGCTTCGGATTGAGGGCTGGAGGACAGTCACCATTTCCTTGTGAGGAAGTCCTCCTCTTGAGCAGCCGAGGAGGTGGCCACCATTTTTCCTGTGTTGACTCCGCCCATACATGGTCAAATCTGAATCTGATTGGTCTGATGAGCGCCTGCTGACTCACTGGGAACCCGCCAACCCTACCCAACTCCTCAATGCAGAAGGCTCTTTCTTGCTAGCAGCTAGACCTACCACATTGCAGTTCTTCTTGAAAAACTATCATAGTGCCTGGGGCCCAGGTGGACAGCAACTGGCTTCAGTATGCTCTGAGACTTTTGTTGAGTAGCTCCAGACTTAATACCAGCACCAAACCAAAGTCTATATTAACCTGGTGAACACAACTTTGCCAACTCCAGCGACTCCCTGAGACTCTATTTCAACCAACAAATGTACTGCACGAGGCTTTATCAGTGACTGAACCTTAAGGATGCCGGCATGTGGCAGCAGGCCTGGGGTGTCCTAGCTTTTTACAGAGCTACCCACAGCTTGATACTGGTGGCAGCTGTCCTCGGTTTGCGTGTGTCCTCTCCTACATACCTCCAACTTTAGCAAAGGCAGCAAACAACCACAGATAGTTTTATAGCACCTATCAGATAGTCCCTGGCCAGTTACAGGCAGTCTGTGACCTGGGCCTGCCCTGGATGGAGCCCTTTCCAAGAGGCCCCAGAGCCAGCATACTTGGAGGTGGACTTCAGACCACTGCAGAGCACCATCCAAATAGCCCTACAAGCCGCACACAGAAAGGGTGGTCTCAACAGGCACCAGAGCCCACTGGGGTGATTCCAATTCACTGGGGTAAGTCCCATCCACAGCAGCCCATAAACTGTGGATGTGGCTAAACTGCCTCCCACTGATTTGTCAACAGCAATCAAGGCTCAACTACAACAGAAGGGCACAAATAACCCACATAAAGGGCACACCTGTGACCAGGAAGACTGTTCCACTGAGCTCCACAGGACATCAACTACATAAGTCCACCCAAACATGTGATAGCATGGTATGGTGTCAGATGGCTGCTGGACTTATGGTGATAGCTTCTGTAGGTATATAAATGTTGAATAACTATGGTGTACCCCTGAAAGTAATACAATATTGTATTTTAGCTATATTTTTAATAAAAATCTTTAAAAAAATGAATGCTAGATCAGTGTCTGATTTGGTTGAAGGGACAATTTTAAGGATGGGACGGCGAGTTTAAGGTGTCTGCAGGACATTCCAGTGCTGATTTAGTTGTAGTAAAAACTGCTCCCATTTATTTAGTAGAATGTCATTTATTCATTCAACAAATATTTATTGTACTGCTACTGTGTGCTTGGGACTAAGCTCAACCCTTTATAAGCACTCTCTTACATAATCTTCTAAAGCCTCCTACAAGATTGTTGCCCGAAGATCTCCAGCGATTGCTTTTGAAGCCAATTTTGGAGTCCCTTCATTGCTGCATCATTGATAGGTAATTACATTATTGGCAGCAGCATCCTCAAACACAAAAGCCACACTGTGTATCTTAATTCAGGAATGAGGTTAGGTGTCTCTCATAATCTTCGATCAGGTCTGCACATTTATTAACTGTTTCTCATTCCATATACACTCAAGAACCTGAAAGTTAAATACTTGAAAATGTATTAAGTGCAATAGACTGATGAAATACCAGATTAAAATACCTGCAAAGAAAAAGAAAATCTTAAAGCTGATGCCATTTTACTGTATATATACTATATAATATATAATTTATTAGTTCTTTATAAGTTATGAAGAGTTTTCATAGACATTATCACATTTGAATCTCAAGAAACATAGACAGTTAGACATGATTTTTAATTAAACCTTTATTTTAAGATAATTATAGATTCACATATAGATATGAGCTAAGGCAGAGAGATTCCATGTCCTCCAAGCCCAGTTTTCTGTCAACAGTAACACTGCAAAACTGCAACACAATATTTCAACCACAGTATTAACACTGATGTGGTCAAGATACAGACCATTTCTATCACTACAAGGTTCCCTCATGTTGCCTCTTTATTAGCCACACCTACTCCCTGCTGCTTTACAACCTCCTTAACACCTGACAACCACTAATCTATTCACCATTATTATATTTTTGTTATTTCAGAATATTATATAAATGGAAGCATATAATATGTAACATTTTGCAATCAGATTTATTCCTTTAGCATAACTCTCTGGATATCCATCCTGGATATCCATCCTGGTTGGTGTGTGTATCAATAGTTCATTCCTAAGGGCCGGCCGAGTGGCGCGGTGGTTAAGCGCTGGCTTGGGAAGCCAGCGGCCCCGGTTCGGTCCCACATATAAGGGCCAGTGACACTGCCCTCAAAAAAACAAAAAAACAAATAGTTCATTTCTTTTTATTGCTGAATACTATTTCATTGTATAGATGTATCACCATTAATCTGTTGAAAGATATCTGTGTTATTTCAAGTTTGGGGCTATTAGAATAAATCTATTATAAACATTTTTGTCTATTTTTCTATGTGAACAAATAACTTCATTTTCATGGGGTAAATACCTGTAAAATGGCTGGGTTATAGGTAGTTTCATGTTTAATTATTTGAGAAACTGCCAAACTATTTTCTAAAGAGACCGTGCCATTTACATACCCACCGGTAAAGTATGAGTGATCCAATTTTTCACATCTTCACCAGCATTTAGTATTGCCATTATTTTTTATTTTAGCCATACTCATAGGTATGTAGTGATATCTCATTATGGCTTTACTCTGCAATTTTTAAATGACTATTAATGTTGAACATTTTTTAATATGCTTATTTGCCATCTGTGTCTTCCTTGGTGAAATTTCTTCCCATGTTTTTTGCCTATGTTGTAATTGCTTTGTATTGCTGAATTTTGAGATGTCTATATATTTTAGATACTAGATTTTTAAAAAATCAGATATGCGGATTGCAAATATTTTTACTTCCCTGTGGCATCTCTTTTAATCTTCTTAAAGGACCTTTCATAGAGCATACATTTTAATTTTGATGAAATTTAATTTATCATTTGTTTTCTTTTATGGATTTGCTTTGGCTGTCAAGACTAAGGACTCCAGTCTAGAGCTAGATCCCAAAGTTTTTTCCTCCTATGTTTACTTTTCTAAAATTCTTATAGTTTTACTTTTTACATTTAGAGTTGGTGATCCATTTTGAGTTAATTTTTTGTTGTTCTTTTGTTTTTGTTTTTTGCATATGGAAGTCCAAATGCTCTAGCATCATTTCTTGAAAAGGCTACCTTCCCTCCATTAAATTGCCTTTGTACCTTTGTAAAACATCACTGAGGCATGTTCTGTTTCACTGATTTATGTATCTATCCTTCTTTCACTACCACACACACAATCTTGATTACTGTAGCTTGAAATCAAATAGACAGATTCTTCCCAACTTACTATTCTTTTTCAAAATCATTTTAGCTATTTAAGTTTCTTTACCTTTCTATGTAAATTTTAGAACAATTATTTCTATTAAACTGTTTTTCTGTAGCAACAAAAACTCTTGCTAGTATTTTCATAGGAATTGCATTAAACTTGTATAAATTTAGAAAGAATTGACATCTTCATTATTTTGAGTGTGAGTGGACCTGACACAGTGGTATGTTTCTCCATTTATTTGGGCCTTCTTTGATTTGTTTCATCAATGTTGTATGGTTTTCAGCATACAAGTTCTTTACATGTTTTGTTAGATTTACAGTTAAGTGTTTCATTTTTGATCTGTAGGTAGTATTGTATTTTTAATTTTAGTGTCTACATGTTTATTGTTAGTATTAGAAATGCAGTTAATATTTATATGCTTACCTTATATCTTGCTGAACTCATTATTTCTAAGATTTTTCTATAGATTTGTTGGGATTTTTCTATGTAAAAATTAATTATGTCATCCAAAAGTAAGGACAGTAATTTCTATTGTTCTATTTTCTTTTTTTTTTTTTTTTTAAGATTTTATTGGGGAATTGGAGGAGGGGAACAGAGTCAGGGAACCAGGGAAGGAGAACAAACAAGTTGTTGTCCTTTTGTTTTTCAGTCTAGTTGTGGAGGACTTTGCTTCACTGGTCCATGTTGGTATTATCATTACACTCTTCCGGATGAGGCAGATCGGTTGCCGGCCTCTGGATGGCCACTCACAGCAGCTCTTGGCAGCTCACACCAGCTGCCGACCACTCACGCTGGCTGCCGGCCACTCACTGTAGCCTATGGCAGCCCACCGCAGCAGGGGCTGCAGCTACGCCATCTCCCGGGGACTCACAGCAGCCCAGCTCCAGGTGGAGCTGTTGTTCACCATCTTAGCTGTAGAGGGCAGTGTCACTGGCCCTCATATGTGGCATCCAAACCTAGTCTGCTGGTGTCCCAAGGCAGCTTTTAACGAACCCACCACTGGGCCAACCCTCTGTTGTTCTATTCTCTAAGTCAGTGCTTCTTTCCTCTGTCTTCTCTAATGTGCCGTTGAGTGCATCCTGAGCTTTTTATTTCAGTTATTATATTTTCTAGTTCTACATTTTGATTTACTTCTTTTTTAAATCTTCTCTTCCTTTGTTGAGGTTTTCTATTTTTTCATTTATTTCAAGTATATTCTTAATTGCTTATTAAAGCATTTTTATCACAGCTGCTTTAAAATCTTTGGTAGATAATTCTAACATTTGGGTTACCTTTGTGTTGGCATTTATCATTTAACTTTTTTCATTCAGTTTGAGTTCTTCCCAGTTCTTGGTATGATGACTCATATTCTATTAAAACATAGATGTTTTTGTATTATGTTATGAGATTTTAGATCTTCTTTAAACTTTCTGTTTAAGGAGTTTTGTTTGTTGGTTGGTTTGTTTATATGTTTTGACACTGCTCCAGTGGGTCGAGGGTCACCACTTTGCAACAGACAGGCAGATATTGAAGTCCACTGAAGCCCAAGTTCAAGGTGAAGGAACACTCATTATTGCTGGGTGCAGGTGGTAGCTCTGCCTGTGTGATATCCACTGACACTATAGTGGAGGTGGGCAGTGGTGGAAGTTACTCCTGGGCAGTGGTGAAAGTCATGATTCCCCACTAGGTCTCTCTGATACCACCCCAGTGGGGAAGAGTAGGGACACCTGGTACTGCAGGATGGGGGTGAAAGTTCAGCCTCTCTTCCTGGTTTCCTCCGACACCACAGAAACAGGAGAGGGTGTAATAGGGATCTCATTACTGGCCAGTGGGAATGAAAATCCTGTCTCCCTACTTGACCTTTTCTACCTTAACCAGGTGGGGGTGTAGGGGTTCCTCATTATAATTTCATGAGGGTGGAAATCTATGCTCCCCGGTTAGTCTCCCCTGGCATGCATGAGTGGTGGAGCCACAATATTTTGTGTGATGTTTTGCTAGAGTACACTAGTTATTGTCTAAAAATGTTTTGTCTTGCTAGATTCCTTCTTTCTTGGTTCCTTCCTTCCTTCCTTTCTTCTTTCCTTTCTGTCTTTCTGTCTTATCTATTGACGTTTTCAAGTTCCAACTTGCTGGTTTCTTTAGCTCCAACTATGGACTTTATTAGGGAGGAAAACCAAAAAACATAACAGGGCCGGCAGAGTGGCGTGGTGGTTAAGTGCTGGTTTGGGAAGTCAGTGGCCCTGGTTCGGGTCCTACATATGAGGGCCAGTGACACTCCCTCAAAAAAAAAAAAAAAAAAAACCATAACAAAATGGAGAACTCAATACCATGACATTTTTTAGGTCCAAGGTCCATAGCTAGCCTTCCTTCTTCTTTCCACCTTTTCATAGTCTTCTTACATTTTCTTGTATATAGCATCCAGGATTTTTAGTTGTATTTATCAGGAGGAATAGAGAAAAGTAGATCTATACCACCTTCTTGGGAGTGGAAGTCTGACATGACTTGATTATCATCTTGATATTAAACTCAATTCAGGCTCAGAAATCTTGTATAAATTCTTCAGGGTCACCTAGTTAGAAGGTAGATGATCAGAAACAGTTAAAAATAAGGGCTCTAGAGTGAGACCGATTGGGTTTGGTTCCCAGGTCTATCATTCATGCTAAATATTATTAGTAAACTTCTTTTAATCACAGACCCTTTTGAGAATCTGATGAAAGTTACAATCCTCCCTTTTGACCTTGATTTTTTTTTTTTTCTTTTTGAGAGCAGTGTCACTGACCCTCATATGTGGGACCGAACTGGGGCCGCTCGGCCGACCCTACAATCCTCCCTTTTGAAAGACACATTTATGTAAATACCTACAACATTTTGTACATCCTGGAAATTCCATGAATTCCAGATTAGGATCTCCTGTTTTGGAGAACAGTATGCCATAGACTTGAATGTCAGGAAGAGAGAGGCCAAGTTTATGAACAAGCAGCAAAGAATCATGTTCTAAAAGGTCATTCACTGTTTCAAACATTGATCTGAAGGTCAAGAGACTCTGAGACCATGTAACAAGGAGAGGACAGCTATAGGGATTTCACGGTAATGCCAAGAGTAGTGGTTAAATTAGATGCCTCTCCTCTTACCAGGACTCTTATTGTTCTCCTCTGCCCGGGTGACTTTTCTGGACAGACAGCTCCACCAGGCTCCTCTGTGTGTTACCATACCATCTGCTAACTGTCAGTCCCCATGTTGCATGCTCTGTAGCAATGCTTCCAGCCCCCTCGGCTCCAGAACAAATGGCTGTACATGAACTTCAGGGAATTGATGTAAGCATATCAGTATACCCTGAGCTGGGTGCAGAGGTGAAAGCCCAATTCAGAGACATGTAAGCCAGCAGAAAAGAGACGTTAAGAAGGCCATGGGGAATAGAAAAACGAACAGTAAGGTAACTGATCTGTGTTCAGATTTTACTAGCTGCGTAGCCTCATGCAAGTTACTAAAGTCTTGTAATCTGAATTGCATCATCTGTAAAATGGAGTTCACAATTCCTACCCTGCTCATGCGGTTTTCATGAGAAACAAATCAGATTACATACATGGAGACTCTTGTGAAATGGAAAATGCTGCACCAATATTATTTTTAGGCCTGACTAGAGATTGTATACCTCACCCAAAAGTAGAATTTTATGTACAGAATTGTTGTTTTCCTGTAAAAGAGATGTATGTAAAAGACCTGATTTGAAAACCTATAAAAATTCTATGGTAAAATCATGATCTAGTTTTTTTTTCCTACTTAGAGAAAAACATCCTAGGTAACATAGATGTTCCCCATTAAAGAAGCAAATGTTCATTGGAACAGATGGCTGAGCTGAAGTAAAGTAGAGCATAATAAAGGTGACTATAAAATCAGCCAAATAAAACATTAAGTGTAATGAAAATTGTCCAATGTTTTAATTGTCTTTCAGGAGTTTGTTTTGTATGGAGGCAAAATGATATAACGATAAATTTCAAAGGCAGTTCTCTGAACCACTTCCTCTGGAATGCTAAAGAACTGGTAGTATTCTGATAGCCTTCAAGTAAGGAATGACTATACAGGGCAGAAGGTTTAATATTATTATGACTTGGAGATAAACAAGAACCAATGAGTCTATTTTCAAATTCAGGAAGGAGGCAACCCTTTGAAATGCCTGAAGGCACAAGAGGCACAGGCTTTTCCAATGATTCAGTGGTTAATAATTAATAACCTCTTGAGACTTTCACAAATGATTAGGCAAGAGCACACATCATGCCATGAAACTCTTTACCCCTGATACACTAAAGCATGTGTTTTGTTACCAAATAGTCTTTGCAGTTCTTAGAGGTTGATCCAAAGTTTCTGAGAACTGCTGTGAACCTATCAAAGTTGTTTTTGTCATTGACAAGTATTTGGTTACATTTGGCAGATGGGAGAATTTAGAAGGGCTCCCCACATCATTGCTACCAGGTAACATTTAACAGTCAGAGTAAGTCTCAGGTTGAATTCTGCTATACATACAAGTAATTATTAGAAAACCATCATTGACCTGCTCTGTAGGAACATGAAGATTGTGCTCTTTTCATGTACTCTGAAAATATTTTGCAGGAAATGGTTTCTCCAAGAAAATGTGACAATTACTAGAAGTAGGATTTAAGTAATCTGACATCAAGGGTCAGAATCTTCCAAAAGTGACTAAACACAGGATACTGGGTTAGGTCTAGGGCTCCACTCCTATAAGCCAATCAACATATCTTGAGCACCAATCGTTTCACTTATGATGATTCATTTCTGATCTCCATTATGTCAATTAACAAACCTTCTGGAGTTGTTCTAAGATAAAAATTGCAGAAGCTGCCTAGGGGTACAGTCTTTTGAAAAGAACTTTCTAAATGCTATCATTACCCTAGAAAATTTTTTTGTTTTTTAAAGATTTTATTGAGGAATTTGGGGAGGGAAACAGCGTTGGGGAATCAGGGAAGGGGAACAGACAAGTTGCTGTCTTTTTGTTCTTTGCACAGAGGAAGTTGCTTCACTGGCCCATGTTGGTATCGTCATTGTGCTCTTCCCGGATGAGACAGATTGGTCGCTGGCCTCTGGATGGTTGCTCACCACAACTATTGGCAGCTCACGCTGGCTGCCAGCCACTCACACTGGCTGCCGGCCACTCACTGTAGCCTATGGCAGCCCACTGCAGCAGAGGCTGCAGCCTACACCATCCCCGGGGCTCGCACAGCCCAGCTCCAGGTGGAGCTGTTGTTAGCTGTAGAGGGCAGTGTCACTGGCCCTCATATGTGGGATCCGAACCAGGGCCGCTGGCATCCCAAAACCAGCTCTTAACCAATGCGCCACTCGGCCAGCCCTAGCCTAGAAAATTTGTCTTTGACTAGGGTACAAATTTTTACCAGAAAATCTAAAATTTCATTGAATCTAATTAGCATATCCATATGATATCCTCTAAGATGTGTATTACCACGGATTTGAAGTAAATTAAGTGTAGCTCTTAAAATGGTTACTATCATCATTTTCTGACACCAACTAAATAAATCCACCTTAAGGTATATTTTTAAGTCAACGAACCAATACTGTTAAGTGATTTTGTGCTTTTGTGAAATGAATAATTAAAATAGTTTGTTATAATTAAAGCAACAACTTATGCTTGATTAAGTTTCTAACTTTCAAGTCTTGTGATATAATTTGCTTAATAACTACTTATTAAACTGAATATTTTTGGAACTTGAAAAATAATGTACAAATGAGAGTGAAATTGTCCAGAATTCCTAAGGAAACAAGGATTGAGTTAAACAAACAAACAAACAAAAAAAGTAAAGCTGTTTTGTTATAATTTTCCTTTAAAAAAACTTGAAAATTGGAGTTGAACATTTTTACCAGGATGAAATGGATTAATGTAACTATGGTACCTATCAAAGGCATAAATGCTCTTTTGGGAGGTGAAATCTGTCTTCATTGATTTGTACCATTTTCACTTTTAGGAAGCATTTTAAGAGGTAGTTTATGCTGGTGTTTAAATTCCATGACAATATTCTAGCTTCATTTGGTACTCAGACATCAATAGCATTACAGAATATATTTTACGAAGTTTCAGTTCATGAATGTTATACATTATGGAGCTTATTCACTGAAACATCTTCTCATTTGCAAGTATTTCTTGACCAACAAATATGGATCAGGCAGAGGACACCAAAGGTGTGAAAAATACAGTCTCCGACTCTAGAATGTCACAGTCCAGTGGAGGAGAAATGCAGGTGGCAGCAGATGACAAAATGGCTTAGATCCTGGGCTCTGCAGCCAGTCTTGCTGGGCTGGAATTCTGGTTCTGTCGTTACCTAACCTCTCTGTGGTTCAGGACACCTACCTATAAAATGGATATAATATTACCTACACCGTAGGGTTGTTAGGAAGACTAAAGGCAATTATTCATATAAAAAACTCAGAAAAGTGTTTGACACATAGTAATACATGTGCTGGACAACACATACTGGCTACAATTAAGTGTACAGTGCTTTGAAAGCTGCCTTCTGCCCCATCCCTTCCTTGTCAATTCAGACACCAATTCCCGCTAACCTGAGTTCTTTCTGATCTTTCTTATCTATTGATTTCCCTCCATTCCCATGATCATGACTTTGGTTCAGACTTGTTACTTCACAACTATTTTCCTGACAAGGTCTAATGCCCTCAGATGATTCTTTCAGACTTTCTAATCATGAATTTGAAAATCTTATGTGATTATCTATGATCATCTCCCTCCCTCCAATGACCAAAATCTCTTTCACTGTCTTTCATCATCTTGAGTATGAAATATAAACATTTTCTGTTGAAAAACGGGGTCTCTCAGAGCTGAAGTTATCCTGGGCCACTCTTGGATTTTGAGATTTCTTATTAATGTGTAAAAAATAGATAACTGCTAAAATAAAATCTGAAAATTTTCATACATTTACATTTTGAAACATAATCAGCCATATAAAATACAAATGACTGTAAATATGTATTTACTTATAAATACAAATATGTAAAAATATAATTGTGTGACTCACAGGACAACGGGAAAAACCACACAAGTCTTCATTCATGGTTGATGTAGTTATGTCTTGGTTACACATATTGACAGCCGTAGGTGAATGGGACATCTTCTTTCTATTTCTTTTTTTTTAAAGATTTTATTAGGGAATTGGGGGAGGGGAACAGTGTTGGGGAATTGGGTAAGGGGAACAGACAAGTTGCTGTCTTTTTGTTCTTCAGTCTCGTTGCGGAGGACGTTGCTTCACTGGCCCATGTTGGTATCCTCATTGCGCTCTTCCCAGGTGAGGCAGATCAGTCGCCGGCCTCTGGATGTCGCTCACCGCGGCTATTGGCAGCTCACGCTGGCTGCCAGCCACTCACTGTAGCCTATGGCAGCCCACTGCAGCAGGGGCTGCAGCCTACACTGTTGCCAGGGCTCACACAGCCCAGCACCAGATGGAGCTGTTGTTAGCTGTAGAGGGTAGTGTCACTGGCCCTCATATGTGGGATCCGAATCGGGGCCGCTGGCATCCCAAAACCAGCTCTTAACCAATGCGCCACTCGGCCAGCCCTTCTTTCTATTTCTTTAACAGACTTCTCTGTATTGGTTAGAAATGATTTTGACTGGAACTAACAATTCATACAGTATCTGTGTATTTTGTCTCACGATTCTGTAGTCTGGAATCTGGCTCAGTATTTCTTAGGACTAGAAAGTCCAAGATAGTTTCATCACTCACATGTGGTTCTTCTGCTAGGAGGCCTGGAATAGCTGCTGGCTGGCCGGGTATCTTTCTTCATGTGGCCTCTCACATAGCTCTCTTGGGTTTCCTCACAGCTGATGATCTCAGGGTATTCAGGTTTTTCACCTGGTAACCAAGAGAGGAAGCCTGATTTGGAGACTCGTCTTAGAGCTGACACTGTCATTTCTGCCATATCCTATTAGTGAAAGTTAGCCTAGATTCAAGGAGAGGGGAAATAGGAAATACACTCCACCCTACTTTTTGATGCGAGGAGCAACATATGAGTACAGTGAGGGAAGGAAGGGATCATAGCCATCTTTGAAGACTAACTACCACACTCAGATAATGTCCACATTGAGGGTATTGCTGGTACTGGTTCAGTGGTTCTACTCTTTGATGTGTTTGCCCTTCTCATTGTTGAAAAGTGATTATATTACCTGTAACAGTTTTATCACCCTGATCATGTTCAAAAGTAGTAAACAGAAGGAATGAGGGACAGAGAGGCTGTCCTTGGGCAGGTCTTTCTAACCAGGTTGAAAAGCATCTTTCTTACAAATCCCCATCAGATTTCTTTTTTCCTTGCCCAGAACTGGATCACTTATCTACCCTTAAACAAGGATGGGACCTTTCCCTAAGATGTAGTTAAATCCACATCCTAAACAAAATTGGACTTCTGACAGAAAAGTGGAAAGGAGAGAATGGATTTTGTACAAGCATGCAATGATGTTAGCCATATTCTGTAACATCATATGTAACCAAATTTGAAGAAGACACCAAAAATTTAAATTAGAGTCCTACCTGCTCCTCATTCCTAGTCCCCATAACAAACCCATTGAGCATAAAAACCCTTCGCCTCTAGGGGGAAGAACTCTATAGTCATGAGGCAAAGAGCATGAATTCAGGGATTCAGAATTACAGCCAAAAATACAATTTAAAATTCCTTTGAATCTATACTTCAAGCATTCTGACATATTTGCATTTTCTTACCCACTCCAAGCTCACACAATTCCTTATTTTTACACTGCTGGTCTGCATATCTGTAACATCTTCCTCATGGCTTCGCCTGACCATCCTGAAGGATTCAGCTCAGAAGGCATTTTTTTCCTTAGACTTCTGTTACTCTCAGGTTGGATTAGTGAATGGTCTCTCCTGCCTGCTCCTGTGGTACATACAATAGAGCTTATCACCATTGTGACAATCATATTATCATATCCATTAATACCATTTGTTTACTTACCCACAACATTAGATGATAAGGAAATCTTAATGCCCTTCAGTTAAGGTTAGGATTATATTTTCTGAGTTCTGATGTTTTCATCGCTTAACACGGTATTTCAGTATGCTGGTTAAATGAATAAATAGATGGATGGTAGGTTGCAAATTGATCCTCAAGGCTATGGAAAGCCAATGGATAATTTTTAATGTGATTGTTCTTGTATTTTTGGAGGGGAACATTTTGGTAACAGTGAAGGATGTAGTAGAATGGGGAGAGCCTGGAGAGGCAAGAAGGTGAGGAAATTGAAATAATCCCACATGAAATGAGAAGTAGAACAAAAAAAATGTCAGTATGGGATGAGAATAGAATTGATTGATAAGATATTTAGGAAGTAAATAGATAGACCCTGTAAAATAGAGGCAAACTCTTACCAGATTTTCATGTTTCTGGCCTGGGTTACCCATTGGAGATAGATCCTTTACTGGATACAGGAAATGTGCCAAGGGGACATACATTTTAGAGTCCTATTTTAGCATAATGAGTGTGTGATGACAATAGAACATCTACGAAGAGTTGAGTAGGCAACTGGACTAATTCTAGCTTAGGTGAGAATCAGAGCTTGATAAGTAGATTTGGCAGTCATCAAGTCTCAAGGAAGCCACAGAAACAGATGTGTTCCCCAGGAAGCATGAGAGAAGGGCAGAGGGCAGGACTGGTAAGCACTCCTATTTGAATAATGAGTGAAACATAACAAACCTGTAAAGACAAACCCCAGAAGAAAGAGCTAAACAAGGAGGCAGGAAATGGGGTGTATTAGTTTCCTAGAGCTGCAGTAACAACTGAGGCTCTACACAGGCCTCCCTTCAAACCTGGGTTCTATCCCTTACGAGGTGTGTGATCTTTGCCAAATGCTCAGGTACTTAACCTCTTTAATCCTTAATTTCTTCACCTGTAAAGATTGGAATGGTGCTGCAAGATCATGTTCCAAAATGTTGACAATGATTATCTTTGGGTGATAAGGTTAGGGATTTTTAAACATTTTCTGCCTTTGGCTTATCTGTATTTCAGACTTTTTTTTTTCTGCTGAAAAATCATATATGACTTTTGAAATAAAAAAACAACAACACCATTATATTTTCCCCAAAAAACAAGCTATTCATGCTTTCTATAAAAATGTGACATAATGGCAGGTTCTAGAAGAATCTGTGAAGAATTACAAACAAGGGAATGGGTTAGGGAAATAGATATTCTCATTTTTCCCAGTACTGATGACAAGAAACATACATTGAGTGCTGTAGGGTACAGAATGGGATTCAAAGTTGAAAAAAGAAATAATCTGTGCTTTCAAAGACTTAACAATTGGGTGGGTAGAATTCCAAAAAAGAAATGAATAACTATAATGCATTTCGTGTCAGCATGGGACAAACAAACAAACAAAAACAGGTGAAATAAACTTAATGCTAGAGGAATCACAAAATGTTTCTTGGAGGACATAGCAGCACAGATGATCTTGTAAGGGTAGGTGACTCCCACAAATTCACTATTGTCTCAGTGCTTATTGGTCTGCTTCACAATAGAAGGAATATTGGGCAAGAGATAAGAGTTGAGAATGCAGAGTGATTGATTTACATGGAAAGGAATCTCCCTGTCAACTGCTTTATATGCCAGTAACCTCAACAGCTGCGTGTCAACAAGTTCAGGGGAGTAGAAAGTCCTTGCTTCATCATAACCGGGTAATGCAGGCTTCAAGTTAACCACATTTTGATTCAGTCCATTTGTTTTGTATGCATGTTCAGAGTTTGTAACACTGGAAAAATGAAGATATTCATGCTGTTTAACTTGGTTCAAGTTGGTTTTATTACTTTTATCGTCAACTTGGTAAAGGCTTAAATATTACTTCCCAAGTTGTTTAAGTCTTGAGTCAAGCTTTTTTTTTTTTTTTTTTTTTGAGGGCAGTGTCACTGGCCCTCATATGTGGGACCGAACCGGGGCCGCTGGCTTCCCAGGCCAGCGCTTAACCACCGCGCCACTCGGCCGGCCCGAGTCAAGCTTTTATTTTTTTGTTTCTATCTGCAAATGGACCATTTTTTGCACATGTATGTTAATGGCCTATGTGAATACACAAAAAATTATAAGTCAATATATAACTATGTGTGAAAACAAAGTCTTGATTGAGGATATCAAACATCTCTTTCAATAAGATTCCCAAAAAGAAGGTGATATTGACAAATTTTAAAGATTGTCAACTTGCAATATGTGTGAATTTACATATTTGTGATTTCATTGTGATGGTTTCTAAAAGAAGAATTTGCACTTGGCAATTTGCACTGAATTCAAGCTCAATTTCACAGAAGATTGAGGATTAAATCAGAAATGTTAAAGGCAAACAAATCAACATTAGTGATATATGATTACAAAGACCATCAGTTAAATATTCAACCATGGACTCCATGGACTCCAATAGCTCAAACCTGGCCTTTAATAATGTAAAATATCTGTCTTTGCAATACATATGACAAAGAAAGTCTTTAGAATCAATTGGGCATGTATTTGCCTCAGTGTATTGTGGGAGAAAGAAAACATGTATGCTGTCCAGAAGAACTTGGGCAAATTTAGAAAAAGAGGAAGCTAACACACTTCTCCATTTTTAAGAAAAGGAAGAAGTTGTGACATCACCCTCAGCTACAATCTAGCTTGTTTATTTCAATTTATTAGGTAATACAATGCCTTCTTCAGAGTTATGAAGTAACTAGATGATTAACTCCAATTTCCTTCTGAATCTCTGTTACCTCATTCACTCATTCATCCAACAAATATTCATGAAACATTTATTACATACTAGGTGCTGGGGATATAATAGTGAGTGAAGGGAATGATGTGATCCCTGTCTTTAAAGAATTTGAACTTGAGTGGAGAAGAGGAATAGGACTCAAAGAATGATCAAACCCTAGCTATTGTGAGTGCTAAAAAAGAGAAGCATGTGGTGCCAAAACAGCCTATAATAAAAGATCTTTGCAGGAAGGACAGAGAGAGCTTGCTCACCACAGAAGTTCTGATTTACCCAAGGAGGATTCTGAGTTGGCTCAGTGAAGAGAAAAGGAAGGTCAGAAGAAGGAAAGTGCACACTGGGGAGAGCTCTGTGCAGGAAAGATACAGGGGCATGTCTTAGAAATTTAGAGGAGGCCCTTAGAAGCAGAGAAAGAGAAGCCCACTGGAAGGTAAAAAAAGAGAAGGGGGTTCTGAAGGCATGCTAATCTGCTTTCTATCCTTATCTCAGGGGCAGTGAGAAGCCATTAAATGATTTTAGTCGGAGGATTGGTATAATCAGGTGTGCATTATGGAAAACTGACTTCAACTCTGGTTTAAGAATCAGTGTAAGGACCCAGAATGGCCCTGACTGAGGGTGAGAGGTTGGGAGACTCCTGCTCAAGGGACCGCAATGGTATAGGTGAGGTGGAGATGGGGAGAAGCAGATTTTGAACTCAACTTCTCTGCATCTTAAAGTGACTCCAGCTTTGCCAAAGCTGTTAGTGGGCAAGAAAATGCCCAGCCCTTCTAATTTCACTGCCCTCCCTGCCTCCTAAATCTAAGATCTGGGAAGTGGTATTTGCCTAAAAGACACAATCAGAGGCAGCTTCAGGGCTGGTTGGAACAATGGTCACAAGACTTAAAGGGGCCAGATCAAGCAAATGAAATCACAGATTGACAAAGAAGGTTTCAGGAGATGGGTTTATGGGAGGGCTATTTGCCTTTATGTATTTCCAGTAAGCCTGGCCACCTGCCTCTCTGCAAACAACCTTTGTCTCAGATAAAGGAGTTCCTTGTTCAACCTGCTGGAAGAGGTTTTTGGAGAATTTAAGTCTCTGAGGGCTGGAGGTAGGGTGGGCATATAATTCATTATCCAAGCAAGATACCTGGAAAAGAGAATGTATCTTGGTTGGATAATGATTAACTTCAAAACAGACGTACACAAGGCACAAGGACCGTTTGGGGCAAACCTGGTCACCCTAGCAAGAAGTGAAAGTTGGAATTGATTCTGTCCAGCTCTGGCTCCCAGTTTTTCCTTTTGCAAAAGCGAGGCTAAGCATTTTCTTTTCACTGGCACTATTGGAATGCAGACCCTGGCATTCAGCTAACTTCCAGGCCACTTATATTTTTACATTTTCTGCCATTCATATACGTATTTCCCGCCATTATCACCCTGTGAATCATTTATAATTCCTCACTGAATCGCTCCCAGGAAGCGGCTGTTCAAAATGGGAGTCACCACCCAAGAGCTCAAAAGAAATGCTACATCCTAGATGCACTGAATCAGAATCTGCATTTTAAACAAGATTTTCAGGTGGGCAGTATGCATATTATTTGAGAAAAAACAAACAAACACCTGGACTTCAACCTCTAGTAAGAAAAACGTTTTGCAATGTAACGGTGTATGCATACATAACTGAAACAAACGTTTAATGAGGCAATCCTTAACTTTTTTATTAGGGGTGGGAAAAAAAGGGGCTCACAGCTCATTCGATTTCAGCATCCACCCCCTGGGTTGAGACTTGTTTGAAACCCTAGCTCTCAAGTAGAACAATCCAAAGAAGGTTGGGGTCAGGGGAAAGGTGCTTCGTGGGGTGCTTTGCAAACTATACACACTTGCTATGTTCAGTTACTTTGTGAGACGTGTGCACTTAGTCACTCCGGAATAAGGAACTCCTCGGGGCGGTGAGGGGCAGCTGAAAGTTTGCCAAAGTCCTCGGAGGGGCTGGTCTAGGGGACATGATTGGCAGCTACGACAGAGCGAGGGCTGGAAGCGCGGAGCGAGAGAAGGCTCTCCGGCGGGGAGAGGTCCTGCCCAGCTGTTGGCGAGGAGTTTCCTGTTTCCCCCCGCAGCGCCGGGCGAAGTTGAGTGAGTCACTCGCGCGCCCGGACCGACGACAGCCCCGCGCGCGCACGGCCGGGGCAGGAGCCGGCCTCCTGCGCAGCTCCCCTCGGCCGCCGGGGGCCTCCCCGTGCCTCGCCGGCCTCCAGGCCCCCCTCTCGCGGCGGAGCCGGCACCACATCTGGCCCACACCGCTGCCCGGGCGGCAGAGCGCGGGGTCCCGGGAGGGCGCGGCGCGGAGGCGCAGCCAGGGCTCCGGGAAGGCGCCGGCCGCTGCGCACGGGGCTCGGTCTATGACGAGCAGCGGGGTCTGCCATGGGTCGGGGGCTGCTCAGGGGCCTGTGGCCGCTGCACATCGTCCTGTGGACGCGCATCGCCAGCACGATCCCACCGCACGTTCAGAAGTCGGGTGAGTGGCCCCATGCTTGGCTTGGCGGGGCTTCTGGGGTCTCCGGGGGGCTCCCCGCCTCTTCGCTGCGCTTGACAGGCGGCCCCGGGGACGCAGCGCTCGGGCGGAAACGGGAAAGTTTGCCCTGGGACCCCTCCTGCAGCCCCTGCCGCCTTCGCCACGGGGCGGTGGGAGTTTTCCTTTCAAAAGAGAAGGAAAGTTCAAGTGGCCGGGGGCGCGAGGGGCGCGTGGCCCCCTTTGTGCGGGCAGGAAAGGCGTTGTGTGTTGGCGGCGTTGGAAGCGCGCCCCCACCCCCGGAAAGGGAAGTTTGAGAAGTTGGTTATCTGGAGGAGGCTGGGGAACCAGCGGCCTGGAGCGGCGGCCGCCGAGGCCCCCCGAGCAGCTGGCACACCTGGGGCCGCCGCGGGCCGTGGCGATGCTGCGTGCCCACCCAGCGCTTGCCGAGCCACCCCGCGGAGTGGCCAGGGACTCCTTCCTTAACTCCTGCGAAGGGCCACGCATCCCCCGAGGCCCGATTCTTGGCTTAGAGTTACTGGACAAAAACTTATTCGAAAAGAAGTGATATCCAAAGGAAAGTTATCTGACTCCACTGAAGGCTTGGCCTGGATGGACGAGGGAGGCAGGATTGTCAGGGGAGGCGGAGAATTATTCACTGAATGCCTGCTAGGTGTTGGGTGCTGGCGATGTTTCCTGGAGCAAGACAACCCTACCTTCCAAGAGTTGGGTTCTCTGCAATTATCGTTTGATGGAAACGGAAGGGTTAAAACTATAAATCTCCTGCCCACCTGATTTCTATCTCTAGAGGTGGTTTTTTGGGGGTGGGGGGAAGATAGGGAGGGGGAAATGCACTAATTGAGTTCTTCAAAATGTGTTATGGAAAATCCCAAACCCCTGAGACCTTAAAAATTAGAATGTTTGCAGCTATCATCCACATAACTGAGTATCTGCAACAGTGCTCTGTCTGAGTAACTAAGTGCTTGGATCCTTCAGGGCCTCAGTTTTCTCATCTGTAAAATGACATGGTTAGATCTGGGTAATTTTGCATGCCCTTCATCTTTAACATGTTATGCCCTCTCCTTTCCCGTTGGTGACTGAGAGATGATGCCCTGTGTAGATCTGGGATGAAATGCAGAGGATTTGACAGCCCACAGTACTCTGAAACACATGTTTCATTTTCCAAGGGCCTCAGGCAGACTGACTTACCTTTGGTTTGTCTTGAAGAAATATGCACCAGATTCTAAATGGTACATACCAGAGTATTTGAAATAGATTGAGAATTTCTTAAAATTATGTTTCATATTGAAGGCTGCATGGAGCTGGGAGTTTTTAATGGAATGAGGAAGAAGTGCTATTGTAAACAAAAAAGAATCCTAACACAAATTTGAGTTCTATGGTTTAATACATTCCCAGTGTTTCATTTTTGGATGTTTTCCTACATTGTAGTACCAGTATGTTGTTCAACTGTCTCTGATTATACCCCAGACTCTTAAAAACTGAGTTATATTTTACTAATAAATATTTTAAATACACCCTTAATTTTCTGTGTACATTAAAAATCATTAAAACTTTTGTTTCAGATTACGAAAGAAGGAAATTTGTGGGCTCTGATTTTGTTAGGTTTTGTTTACAAGGATAAGATTTATGATTTGCAAATTCCAGACTCAATAGTTCATGAGTCAGTTTCATTTCATCTGTATACACACTTTTAAACAATTAAAAGCCTCGTGGCTTTTTATTTGGGCTTTTAAACAGTTTTACAAAACCCACAGATTTTGTACTTTTATAGAATTAAAGTTTCAAAATGGTTGAACTAAAGAATCATTTTGAACTTGCATTAATTTGAAATTAAATTTTTGAAGATAGTTGAAGGTTGAAAGTAGCTGTAATGAAAACAAGAAACCTAATTCATGATTGCATTTTCATTTTCCATGTAAGTAAATAGTTTTAGGATTTTTCTAACATAATTGTCCATTGAAATATGTCAAAACATATTTCAAAATATTTTAATACATGATAAGATATGAAGAAATGAGATTATTTACAACCTCCTAGTAGGTCTCTCTCTCTTTCTCTCTCTCTCTCTCTCTCTCTCTCTCTCTCTCTCTGTCTCACACACACACCATCGCCTGTTTAGTAGATTGACAAGTGGGCAAAGGATTTCAGTACAAGAACAAACTTCACTAAGAAATATACTTAACTTTAAAAAATTTTAGTTTTTGAATTGGTAGATTCATTCTTACTGAATGCTCAGAATTAAGTAATTGCTCTTTTGGGGAGAACTTTAAAATATCTGAAAACTCTTCAGATCTGAAAAATGTGACTTAACTTTTCAAATAACTAACAAGAGATTCTTGTCGATGACTATAACTGTTGGTAAAAGCGTCATATGGGCAAGCTTCTTTACTAAAATCATATTATGATGTGCTTATGTTGTCAGAGTCAGAGATGAAAAGTCAATAGGCCCAGAATTTGATCTTGGTCTATTTGCTTTTGTTCCCAGAAAGCACATTTTCACTTCTAGGCCACTTCCTTTAATAACATCTTATTTCTAACCAGTTATGGTTTACACAAAACACTCATCACATTTTGGATTCATCGGCTTTTTTTTTTGGGGGGGGTTGCACCCCATGGTGATGGATCCTCATTACTGTCTGTGTAGTTGACATAATAGCTACATGTTTTTCCTTTCAGTTTACCTCAGTTATCAGGACAACTTTCAAAATTTTTCTTTATTTTTTAACTCTATTTTTCCAGTTAAGAATGACACTTCCTCAGTGCCATTGTAAAAAGTGGCCATTACTCATTCTTCCTTCTCAACAGTATTTATAGTGTCTCCTTGTATGAGGCAAAGGGCTCAGAGTGGAGACACCATCCCAAATGAATAAGACAGACACACTCTTTGCACTCATTGAGTGTAACCTATGAGAGCGTGTTAGAGGCAGAGAGAACATTCCTATTTTAACCCCGTGTACTTGAAAGCATTACCAAGCACTGGTAATTTATTCTCTAGACTCCTCTGTCAAAAGCCCATTTTGCTGTTGAATGCGCTAGGAGGAGGTCCATGTTGAATGTTTCCTTCTCAGTCCTTCTGAACATAGTTTTTTTCATTGATCTAGTCTTTCCAATACCTGCCTTGTTACAGGGCTCCAGGTGGACCACCTCAGTTTTCCATTCTGTAGCCAGAATGATGGACCCAATGCACCCACCCAGTCTTTTTTTTGAAGATAGGCTTGGGGATGGAAGAGTGTAGGTACAAGTTTTGGAGTTAGGCCTTCCTGGGTTCCAAACCCACCTCCCGTCTACTGGCTTTGTAGCCTGTTTCGGTGACTTTATTCTCTAGCCGTCATTTATAAAATGGGACTTATGGAGTTCTGGTGATGATGAAATGAAATTATACTCTCAGTGCTTAACATGGTGCCTGCAACATCATAAATGCTCAATAAATACCAGCTTCTATTATTATTATTATTATTATTATTATTGCCTGAATCTGGCCTAACAAGTACCTCTAGGATCTGGTTCCCATCTGATTCTGCAGCTCCATATCCTACCAAGACTCACACTTTCCCGGTCCACTCTTATCACCATGTACACACATGCTGTGAGCAGTTTGGGTTTCTGCGTCTTTGTTCATGGTGCTGTCTGGGACACCTGCTACCTGGATAACTTTCACTCTTTTTTTAAGACTTAACTCAAGTGTCATCTTCTTAAGAAAACCTGCTTTGAATGGCTCAGGTTAAGCCACTGTCCTCTTCTGAGGGTAGGCCTCCCTTTTAGCTCGCAACAATCGTCAATAATAGTAAGCCAAAATCATATCTTCATGTGACTCCCTTGCCCATTAGGCTTTAATTCTCTCAAAGGCAAGTGGTATCTCTTATTCATTTCTCTATCTCCAGGTCTCTGCAGCACCTGGTGCATCACTGAATATCCAGGAGATTCTGAGCTCAGCCTCTACTTCATCTTCTTGGAGGTCATGCAACTGAGTGGAGCATTTTAACAACCAGGCACTCCTTACTGGGAGTTTGGTCTGAATGGTAAAATCTTACTTTTATGAGAAGAGTTTCAGCTCTCACCTACATAGGCAGTTTGGCTGTTTTGATACTATATACTTGGTTCTTTTGTTCTGATGAGCTATGGAAAAAGATGCTTCAATTTCTTCCAAACATGATGAAAAGCTGCTAGAAGTTTTCATCCAGTTCCTTGAGCTATACCTTTTGAATTAGTGTAGGCTGGCATTCAAAGCTATTGCAAACTTTTACAACGTTTCACCAGAGAAAATCTCCAGTAAATTCTCTCTCTCTCTCTCTCTCTCTCTCTCTCTCTCTCTCTCTCTCTCTCCCCCCTCCTCTCTCTCTCTTTCTCTCCCTCCCTCTCTCTCTCTTCCCTAGAAGGTTGTCAAAAGGAGACTTTCATTAACAATGAAGTGCTGAACTCTTAATTTAGTTTTTAAGTTTCCTTTTTCATCAGGGTTTTATGTTTTGGTTTATAAGCAGTGAAGCAGAGTTGGCCTAAGGGAAGTATGGTCCTGTGGCAGCTGCTGTCTGCTGTAGAGTAGTGTGGATATTATTTAAGTCAGATGCAAAACACCAAAATGGTTTAAAATAAGGTACAGAGGAAACATACTTCCTGTCTACAGCATGGTGTTATTTAGGCCATTTCCACATACAAGCATAACTGTATCACCTTGTTAGCTTCCGCCCTCCAGGGGTGAATCCAGCAGACTTAACTCAAGGTTTTCAGTAGCATTGAGTTAGCCGATCTGCATCCGCACCCGGAACGCTCACTTCCCTTTCCTCGTACTATTTTGCTCCTCAGGAACCTGTTGCTTCTGACTGAGGCAAGATAATGATGACTGCCTTCGCTTGGTGTGTCAGAAGGGTTTGGAATACTGAGCAGGCAAATTGCCTCATCTCAGGAAGTGGGGAGAAGAGCTAACATTTGAACATCTGCTGTGAGCCAGCTGCTTGACATTGCTTATCTAACTCCATCTTCAGAGGGACCCTGAACAATTAGCTGCATTATCTTTGTTTTATAAATGGGGAAGATAGAGTCTCAAGGTCACTTGAGGTTTGCCTGTGTGTGGATGTATGGATATGTGTGTGTGTGTGTACGCGCACGCGCGTGTCCGCGCATGTGCGCATGCATGTGCTAAGCTTGCCTTGCTTGCATTCTGCTAGCTTTTTTTCATGGTGTATCTGTGTGTATGTGTGTGTTGGGTTGGAAGTTAGGGGCGGGATTAAGGAACATCACATTTGAGAAAAGGGGAACTTAACCATCTAATGTCATCAGTTCAGTGCTCCTGATTTCGTGATTTGCTTTGCTTGCGTGACCTGTCTCCTTCCTGACTGTCTTTATGCTACAGAAAATCAAGATAGGGCAGAGTCTCTTTGCATGACGAAACTACACTGTTCCTAGTCTGATAATGGCATCGTGGTGGTGGGACCCACCAATCTGACCCATGGTCTAACTGTTTATAGCAGTTGGACATGCACCCTTTTCAAACTCGTGTATTGCGAACCCCAGATTCCAGCCATGTAGGACCAGCATCTGTGTTGGTGAAAGCAGAAGGAGTGGAATTTCTCCAATGTAACAAAGGAGGATGATTTGACTTTTGCAGTCCAACTAATTTGTAAACTTGTAGTGACTAAGATTCTTCTCTTCCTGAAAGGATCTGGCTTTTCCCTTGCTGTGATCAGCATTATCCCCCAACGTGGATCAACTGCTTCCTTGGATGCAGTCAACTTAGGATATGATGCTTAGGCCCTTAAGGGTTCCCTAGCATCTTTGTTTTGTTTACTGGGCTGAAGCTATAGATCATTAGAATGGATTTAGCTTTGGGATAAGTGCCTATGACTGGTGAGATTGTATTTGGGAAAGGCTGTCCGCTTTCAAGACATGGTTCTTTCTCCTCCTCTTCCTCCTCCCCCTCCCCCTCCTTCTCCCCTTCCTTCTTCTTCCCTATCCCTCTCCCCTTCCCCTTCCCTCTCCTCCTTCTTCTTTTCTTTATTCTGATGAAATATAACCCCTCAATTTTTTTTTAGCTCAGCTGAAACAAAAGGTTCTCTGCCCTGGGCTTTAGAGGGCAGAGAACTGCTTTTATTCTTCTCTGGTTAAGCCCCTATACAAGGGGTGAGGAGATTGTGGGCCTCTCAGTCCAAACTTTGCTTTACCTGTGTTTCAGGTACTTGGGAACTCCAAATTCACCTTCCAGATGGCCCTGGACCAGCTTTTACAGCCTACATGGACACTCGTCCATCTTCATAGCCACTGGTTGTGCACCGGAGGGCTGGTTAAGGGGCAGCTGCGTATGTGTAGGGTGGGTGTGGGGTATGTGAAAGCTTGGTTGTCCACACTCATCTCATGTTCTCTCTTGATACGTGATGGAACTGGCAGAGGAAAGAGGAAGGCAGATTGTTGGCCAGGCCTGCGATGATGATTCCCCAAAACACCCAGTTCCAGGGAGAGACTTCAAGTGATAGTTCAGGAGCTTTAAAGTTGTACTTGGTCTTCCAAGACATCATGAAGACATACTTTTCAGTCAAGGTAGAAGGATAAAACCTATTTTATTGCATAGTTTGTCAGCTTGATTTATAAAGTTCCAATATTTGAGCCATGGTCTTTGGGCCTCCTTCTAGCCTCTTGCCCTGGGCCTTCCAATGTTAATGGTGGGTCTGACATCAACAATATTCCTTTTCGGAACTGTTGGGGACCAACTTAGTTTTTATTAATTGTATCATATTTTCCTGGAGTTGAGGGGTTGCTCACTGATGAAAAAGCTGAGTTTGTTTGTAATCGTAGTGTTGTATTTCCTTTGGGAAATTCAGTTTTTTTGTAGTTTGTATTTTCCTGAAGGGAGCAACTAGGAAAAGGTAAAGCTTATGAGGATATTTCCTTCTACTATTGTAAATATTTTATGTGAGTGTTCCATGATCTTCTCAAACTTCTTTAAGGCAAGTAAGACTATCAGAGGAGTATAAACAATTAAGAAGCACTCTAAAAGGTCTAGGATTGTCCAAACTATGCATTTTAGAGAACTAGGGGTTTGGCAGAGCAAACATGAATGTCTTCAAAGAAAAACATGGGGTCAGGTGCATATTTTTAGCATATGCCACAGTGGCTCTTTATCTGTTGAAGTTGTGGATCATTACAGAGGGTCATTGACTTTGGAGGAAACTCAATCTGTTGCTTTGTGGATGACTGTGGTCATCCTAAAACTCTGCAGAAATTTTCTACACAGGGAGATGGAGTTGGACTCGTGTTCCCTGTGAGTGGTGTTCCTGTCTGTACTCACCAGCCTTCATGCGTAGGATTTTCAATAACGTATGTAGCTAACATGTTCAGAACTTGCTATTTCCTGCCTGGATCATGCTGAGCGCTTCATGTATGACTTAACCTACAAAACAACTCTATGAGGTAGATTTTTGTAATGCTCATTATAAATTCTCTAAAGGTCAGGAAATTTAATGGAGGCCACCCGATTAGTAAATGATTTTACAGGGGTTGGAACCAAGATGGTCTGGTTTGGGGACCTAGACCCTAACAGTTACGTTATACTGAGACTAGGCTGCCTCAATTGACATAAACTACTTTTCCATTATAGCATGGGTGGCAGGAGACTCTAGGAAGAGCAGTAAGGATAATATCCAACATTTTTCTAATGCTTTAGCATTTTTTTTTTCATATACTATCCCACTTAATTTCTAAATAAAATCATGTTTGGGGGCAGCCAGTTAGCTCAGATGGTTAGAATACAGTGCTCATAACACCAGGGTTGCCAGTTTGATCCCCACATGGGCCATTGAGCTGCGCCCTCCACAGCTAGATTGAGGCAACTACTTGACTTGGAGCTGATTGGGTCCTGGAAAAACATGCTGTTCCCCAATAAAAAAATAAAAAAAAATATATAAATAAATAAATAAAAATAAACATATAATAAAATAATGTTGGATTCATATGCATACTAATCAAACATCATGCTGGCCATGTGAACTCATCAATGGGAAAATTAAATGGACACATCAGATGATAGTCTCCGCTGAATCATGGGATAGTTATGCCATCAAGGAGTTTAGTTTAGATATTCTGAGCAAAACAGGCACCAAATAGGCACTAAGTATGCATAAATATGTAGGGGATATACATGCCATGCCAAGGTGAATTTACCATGAAGCAAATGGAATTTAACTCAAGGCTTCTCCCTGGTACAGGCCCATCTCCTGGCTTTGGGAGGGGCCCCGGCAATATGGTTAATGAGTGTTAAAGAATCAAGTTAAAGAATATTTAAGGAATCTTGCAATGCCCTGAACATTACAGCTCATATATAAAAGACAGTTGATAGAGGTTTCCCCAAATTTAGAGGCAATCCAAAACATTTATATAATATTACTTATAATGAGTTATGAAGCTGAAAGAAACTTAAATGACAAATTCTGATCAACAGTTCTAGAGGAAAGATTGATTTTCTATTCTCTCTAGAGAGAATGTTGCAAAATATCATTGGAAGAGGTGATCAAAGAGTATGCACCTGGAAAATGTAGCACAGATATTTCAGAGGTGTATCACACAGTTAATTAACACAAATATTTGTTTTCTCTTAAATTTTATAATTCCGTTACAGCTTTTCTTTTTAAAAAATTGTCATTTGTAAGATGCCATTTTAAATGCTAAATGTCCACTTTCATACCTAAACTTCTATTCTTAATTTTTGTATTCTTTTTCTTAAAGAGTGTCCCTGAAATTTATGAGCTTCAGCTTTCATAAGACCTGACTCTCTGCCTAATGGTAGGATTTGCTTGTTGGTTTAGAAAATAAATAAAAAATGCCTCTTCCCTTTCTCCCCCAATATGTAATTATCACAAAACTTTGATCTTGAATAAAAGGTAACCCAGATCTAACCCTTAGTTTGAGGTTAAGACTCTGCCCAGGAGGCAGGTGAAGACTAAAGCATGCTATACCAGCAATCAAGGTGTGTGGGTGACCTGCTTAAATCCTTTGGTCCCTCTGAGTCTCATTTTTCTTCTATGTACAGTGATATGGATTAGACAAGATGAGAGTTTCAGCTTTTTCCTTTGAAATGTTTCATTCTGTGTTAGTAGAGGAAGACATTGGAGTTGATTTAGAAAACATAAACCCTTAACTAATCAAAATAAAAAGCTATCGAAAGTCATCACAGATCAGACTGTACAAATACCACAAACATCCATTTGGAGTTTGTTGGAGATGACTACTGTTAAAAAAAGAAAAAGAACCCTAGTTATTTTGACAATTTCCTGGTGCAGGTGCCTGAGCATACATCCTGACTAAATGGTATGTTTACTTCAGCTAGCACTCATTCTGTGCTGAAGAAAAGGCGTACTTGGTTTTGGTGGTAATCCCATTTCTCTCTGGTTAATTATGGTGTTTTCATTCTCCCCTGCCTCTGTGTTGGTAAAAGTGTCTGTGAAGCTTTTTCCAGAGGCAGAGAAATATGAAATGCTTTGCTATGTCTAGGAAAAGAAAGTCCTGAAGAACCTTCTTGTTTGGGGGGAGCGGGGAGAAGGAAACTTGTCTGAATATAATTAGTCTTCTGTTGCCTTTCAAAGATTTCTCTGCCACTTTTCTTAAAATATTCTCAGAAAAGACAGAATTTGCTACAGATTGGCAGTTTCCAGACTGCTTTTTTAGGCAGGGGAGTAGCTCTGAGTCCCATAATTGCATTTCTGTATGAAGCATTCTGCATAGAGGAGCGTTCCTGACTACTGCTTTGAATGGCTATCTTGTTGCTACATATCATGTTTATATTTTATTCTCTGAGACCCATAGTATTGGGGAATAATGTGATCAAATTCTTCCTCAAACATGTAAAACGAAAAAGAAGAAAAAAAGTAACATATTTGCATTCACTATTCTGGTGTCCCTTAAATTACATTGTTATAAAATAATTCCTAATAATCTACACCCGTCCCCCCCCGCCGCACTCTTACTTTTATTCTTCTATTTTTCCTTATAATGAATCATATGATTTTGATTGCCTCTCTTATCACCTCTATTTATTTACTCTCATGAGCAAACCAAGCAGCCTGTCTTTTCCTTTTTTGCTATCCCCTGTTTTCTATCACCTCCAGCCGGCAGCCCTTCTTGTCCTTTCTGGCTCCTTCAGGAGCCTCATCCCTCTTTTAACATTACCTTTCATGAGTTATTATATGCATCGAGGCCTAGATCTTGAGTCGAAGCATTCTGCACCCCAAATCATGCTTTTATATCACCCCTTGACAACTAAAGATGTTCTAATACCTTGCTACTCCAAGGGTAGGCCAGGGACCAGGAGCATCAGCATCACTGAGAATTTCTTGGAAATGCAGCATGTCGGGCCCTTCCCCAGACCTGCTGCATGCGAATCTGTGTGTTCACAAGATCCCCAGGTGACTCATGTAGGCACTGAGGTTTGAGAAGCACTGCCCTCTCTAATAGCATGGAAGCATTTTCCACAGAGGAGTCAAATGGTCTGCACTGATTTCAGCGGGTCAGATCCGGCTCGGTTCTGTCTCTGAGGAAGAGAAGGAGTCAAGGAAGAGTAGCTCCTAGTTTTACAAGGGTGTTTTGACTCCTCCTAAGCTACTAGTCCCATTTGAACTGGTTGTGACTAATGCACTAAGGCTAGCAGAAGAGAGCAGGCACCGATGACAAATCAATTCATCAGTTTTCACCAGTCTGTTTTCCCCAAGCCTCCTGCATGGCTCTGTCCTCTACTGCACGTCCCTTGACCACTGTGGGTCCCAGGGATCTGTTTCTCTGCTGAACTCACTGCACTCATCAGGTTTACTCATTAGGCGTTTAATCACAGTCCGCCTTGATATTTGTAGGCCTTAATTAAGAGCTATTACAGGTTGACGTTTATTAAAATATGTAGCACTCTGCTGTGTACAAAGTATGTACCCCAAATTAATGAATGAATGTCAGGCTTTCAGGAAGTATTCTACTCTTCAACATTAAAAGAACAAAAACAAAAACCCTTCTGCTTTTGCTTAGAGAAACTTACTTGGTTGTTGCTCAGTGAGGACTCACTAAATTTTTCCTGAATCTCTCAACATTTATTTTAGACTCTTTTGAGAAAGCCACCATTGGCTTCTGTATTTTACTCACCATAAGGCAATTTTTTACACCTCAGTTACTTTTTTCTTCAAGAATTATGGGTCCCTGTCAGTTATAACAACCAGTTCTCAGAAATGCTTTCTCATTTTTCCAAATAATTTTCTTTTCTGGCTTATTATTTCTTTTGACATCTTAACTATGCTTGAAAAAAGAAAGAGAGAGAGAGAGAGGGAGAGAGAGAGAGAGAGAGAGAGAGAGAGAGAGAGAGAACGAACTTTCCACTGCAACCTATATCTCATGTTGCTCCCTGTTGCATCAAATCTGAACTTATTCATCACAACAGTTTTAAAATCTTAATACCTAGAGTCTCGTAATCAACCATTTATTTACAATAGGAACCTAGTTACATGAAACGTATAACCATTTGATTTCAATTTTGCTCTTAACATTACGCTACCACAATGCAAGTCTGAACGCCTATTTTCTGTCATCTGTAAAAGTCTCCTCTTTGGTTTCTGCCCATGGACACCTCTTGTGCCTGATCTCTTCAACACACGTACACTACCATGAGTTACATCTCCGCCCACCTCCACACACAGCATTGTGAATAGGTGGTCCCTGCTGGAAAACTCCGTGGATCCTCCTTGTGGTTTCAGGTGATGACATGTTCCTCTTTGAGGTCAGGGGCTGCATCAGTCTCCCTGGGTTTTAAGACACACAGATGGGACACAGGACGATTTGATGACTACATGCCTGGATGAGGCCAGACCACTCCCCAGCTCCCTTTCTACCCTTGCACACGCCACAGGCCCTGGTTCCACGTCACCCAGGTTTCCTCACTCCCTTTTGCTGTCAAACTTTCTGACTTGAAGATTTAGAAATGTTCTGCTCCTCCCAGTTTCGTATTCTCTACTAAGACCCTACAACACCTCCACCTTCTGAAATAATGCTTAGCCAAATGCCCCTGCTTTTTGGTAGGATCTTCTGTTATTCCTTGCCCCAGTCAGATTTCCTTTTCTTCTCTTCAGTTCCTCTAAAAGGCCCTGCTCTCACTCAGGTGACCTTGGCCATCAAGCTACATGGAGCTGTACGTGTGTGTGTCTTAACTCTTAACTAGAATGAAAACCCTTTGAGATAGAACCTTCTGATTTTTCACTAGCACTCAGTGCACATTCTCAATAAAACATTGTTGCTGTTTGGAACTCATTAAAGGCCAGGGAAAAACTGCTTATCAATCCAAGACGGGGCAACAGGACACACACACACACACACACACACACCCATTTTCCCTAGACTGCATACTTTTTCACCACCAAATGTGTCATCAATGTCTGTGCTATTTATAGCCACCTATAGTATTGTCTGAGAGAACATGGGCTTGTGGGAAAATTCAAATGATCTGATATGGGTAAGTTGCTCTTTACAGTAGAGGTTTCCTCTGTCTTCAGTCTTCAGCTTCTGTGAATTTGAGGGAGCTGCAGTCTGTGGGTGTTACGGGCTGTTGTTTTTCCATCCATTGCAGACTGCCTTTGATTCATTTATCTTCTTGTATGCAAATCTTTGATAGTGGGCCTAATGTGTTATGACTGGAGAAGCTAGAAAAAGTCCTAAAGTAAACCATACCATCTGACTCAGGACAATGTTTGCCACTCCTGCCTTTCATTTTTATGAATCATAGGTTATCTCCTGTCATGGGGATGGTTGGAGAAGGAGCAGTTGAAGGAAGGCTTTTGGTGCGTGGAGAGTGTCTAAAGACACCCTTTTACTTGGCTGAGGGCAAACATCCCATATTGCAAAGGTGACTCCTAGTTGCCCTTTTTGGAAAGCCTTGTTTAAAAAGGTGCATGAATAGGAGACTGAAATATGAAGGCTTTCTTAAATGGATGCTCCCTAGAAGTGGGTCTCCAGGTAAGGTCTTCAACGTCTTGATGGTCTTCAGCCTCCTCTTCCACCATTGTCTCCGTCAGCTCCCTGTAAAGCCACCCTGGGTGGACATGCAGCCTAGAACCAGAGGGACAGTGCCTCTGATGCCAGTACAGTTTCCCTTCTGGCTGGATCATCACCCGCCAAGTCTCTCCTCCTCTGGAAATTCTGGATCTGTGCTGACTTCATAACATTAGCCATGGACTAGCAATGCCCGACCTGCTCGATCAAGGGGAGAGAGGAGATGAAATAAGAGTTCTGTGTCTTCATATCCTGGGGGTATTAACTGAAAATGGTTGAGGTAGAATACTTTCAATTTGATGTCCCACGGGTAAACTTTCACACTGCTGAAAACAATTATCCGTCAAGATTTGGATGATGATGTTGGTGAGGATGTTTGTGGCCATGACATAATTGCCTATATTTATTCGGCACTTTTACAAAGCATTTTAGGGCCGGCTGAGTGGCGCAGTGGTTAAGCACTGGCTTGGGAAGCCAGCGGCCCTGGTTCAGGTCCCACATATGAGGGCCAGGGACACTGCCCTCAAAAAAATAAATAAATAAGTAAATACAAAGCATTTTGTCAAACTGAGTGTTTCCTGTTACAAGTTTATTAATGATAACGCTTACGGTGTCTTCAGGGCACAGGAAGGAATCTAGTTGCTTAACAGTTCAGTGTTTACTTCTTCAATGACTGCTGGAGCTACACAGTCAATCCTGCTCCAAGCCTATCAGTGTTGCTACTCCTTGAGGTATAACTTCTTTGATATGGAAGCAATTGACTAAATGATAGATGTCCACATTACCTGTGTTCTGCCAGTCAAAGCAGTGTTCTCTCTCTCTCTCTCTCTCTCTTTCTCTCTCTCTCTCTCTCTCTCTCTCTCTCTCTCTCTCTCTCTCTCTCTCTCTCTCTCTCTCTCTCTCTCTCTCTCTCTCTCTCTCTCTCCCCCCAGGCATTCATTTTTAAGTTCTGGGACAGGAAGCCTCAAACAGCATTTAACCTCCACTCCAAGGTACTGTTTTGATTATGATCAGTACTTTAATAAAATTTATGTTAAGGATACTCTTTGGAATGAGCCCCTGAAAACCTGGGGAAAGTCTGGTTGATCCGGTGTCACTCCATGTTATACAATATGGTCATGGAGGCAGACCATGTTCTCTAAATTGAAGGGTCCTGAATTTATAAGAAAAGGAAGGCGCCAGAACGGGTCTTTGGTGACCCTGCTGATTGACAGCAGCCGTTTGTGTGCACCTTGTCAGCAGTGATCCGGCTGCAGTAGAAGGTCCTGATTTTAGTCACCATTTCTGCCCATAGCCCGCTTTGATGCATATTTCTTGGGAACATATAAAATGTCTTCTGTCGTTAAAATAGCTGTCAAACGAATATTAAAAGCACAACAAACATTGTAAAAATACTCATTTGCTTACTTGTCCAGTCAGATAAAAACTAGTGCCAGGAAAATGGAAAAGAGAAGTGATTTGAATAACTTTTCTATCATTGAGACTTAATGAGAGAAAGAGCACCCAGTGATAAAAGTTGAGTCTGGCAACTTTGAAGAAAACATATTGACTGTGAGTGGTTATAATTTTTAATAATCCCTTATGTTAATAGAATGCTTTCTTATTTATAAAACAGTTTCACTCGCATGTCATATTTAATTTTGGAAACAACCCCCTGAGATGGATGTAATTATCCTGTTTTACAGATATTATGGAAATGGAGGCCCAGAAAGATGAAACCATCTGAGGCATTGTAAAGTACCGCACATTTGGTTTTTTCATCATTTTACCATTTTTAGTCATTGTGTTCCTTCGATGCTTAATTTCTGAGTAAACCCAAGATATAAACTATGGTCCCATTGTGGTTTTGTATTTTTGTAGAAGAGAGGATGGAAGGGTTGATGTTTGAAGCCTTGCTTTTGGCCTCGAAAATTGGAAGCCACGTTGTAGATGAGAACTTCCTCTCAAGACACACTTCTTGGAGGGTTTTGTCCACCAGTCTTACTGGAGTTCAAGTTATGTAATGAGTCATTTTTCTTTCCCCTTTTTTCTTATGGGGACAGTTTTTCGTGTAAACGCCATGTCGTCTATCTTCTTGAGGGTTAAGCCATCAATGTCAGTAGACAGATGTTGCCATTTACAAAAAGACTGTGGCAGTGTCTGCAGTCGCACAGTTTTACTCATCCTTAGAGCTTCAAGGTGCTTAACATCATCAGGGACATGGGTGTCTTTACATAGGAAGGGTGCTTCTTCATCACATAAGCATAGAGGTCAAGTAGTGTCTTGGATTTCCTTTCACAGAACTTCTTAAACATGAATGTCTGCATAACAATCTAGAGAAGAACAAACTTGTTTTGACGGGTATAACACGAGAAACATAGACATCTAATATTTAGTCAAATATCTTTTGTACAGAAGAGGTTATGCCTTGAGGAGTAGTAAAGTCTACTTGTATGACTATGACATTTTCAAAGGACATGATAAAGGATGATCTCGATTAGCAGAAACTGTATTCCATTTGCCAGCACACAAAGCTAATTTGTATTCTTGCCTTCCTGCAATTTGCTTTACATAAGCTATTTTGACCACAACACACAAAGAGAAGTTGAATCACGATGTTGTTTCACTTAATTTTGGTTAGGGAGTCACTATACTGTGGACTTCTTTCTCTTCTTTTCCACCAGTTTTCATAAGGATGAGTTTTCCAACGGACTTGGAACTGACAATCTCATCCTTCATTCTTAGGGAAAATTCCCTTGAAAAGATGAGCTTCATTCAATAATGACTGGGTTCATGAATTTATAATTGGGGAGATTTTCTTGAAACTAGATTAGGTTTTAGTGTTACCTATTTATGTGCTTTTTTTTTAAAAAAAAGTATTCGATAGTAAATCTTCTGGAGTAATACCTTTTTTATATAATTCTTTAGAAACGGTGATTTTTACCTACTGAATCCTGTTCAGGCAAATGTAATTGTACCAATAAAATTACTCAAATTTTGCACATTTCAGGAATGGTTCTTCAGATCTGGTATATGATGCTACCCAATATTTATTTGTTTAGTGGCATAAAAAAGAAAAATATCACAGAGACTAGGGAGAGAAATTAAATTATAGGAATATATTGACTGAGAAATTACCTATTTTATGTCATATCTGTTTAGCTTTGTGATTTTCTGAAGGACAAGATTGTCCACAACTGTTAACTCTGATCTAAGGACTTGTTTACCTTTTTAATGTCTTCGCTGGATTATCTAAAGGGAGCTCCATTTTCTCACATTGGTGTCCTTGAACTCACTCTTCATTTTGCCTCATGGGGCCAAAACACCTTAGAATTCAGTTTTCTCAGGAAACCAGCTCCTCAGATCTTTCAAAAAGATCTTCTTTTAAGCTTATTGTCCCCTTGGTGATTTGGAAAGGATTTCTACCCTTTAGAAATATAGGAGCTCATAAAACCCATGCTTAAAAATTAATCTAAAAATGATCTTCCAGGAAGAATTTGTACAATAGCGGCTAAATGCCTTGGGGCCAATTATGTTTATGATCCCTGCCTCATCTTAAAATATTAGTAGAGTTTGAGTCATATAAGGATATTATTTGGGTTGGGCTTGATGCTACCTGTATACATTTATAATAAGATTTTATAATAATATAGTTTGTGATATTCCTTAGCAGCCAGGCAAATGACACATAGCATGTAGGCCTGTCCACTTCTGTCCAGTGCTGCCATGCCCCCTATTTCTAATAGAATAAATCCTGTACTGAATTATTTTTTTTCAACTCTAGCTACACATTAGAATCATCTAGAATGCTGATGTAACAATTCTTATGCCTGAGCCAAACCCCTAGAAGTCCTGATTTATTTGCCCTTGGGCAGGGTGCTGGCATCAATCCTGTTTTAAAAGATCCCCAGATAATTCTGATATGGTACCCAGGTTGAGAAACACTGAGTTAGCCTATTTCAGCTACGTTACAAATGGGGAATTTGATCAAAGTGGTCAAGGGACTTGATATCCCCCAGCAAATAACTACTATTTATTGGATTCAAAACCTTCCATCTTCTGATTGTTTTACTAAATCTAGTATAACAGATATGGGGCAGGTTTTGGAGTAGAGCTTTGGGAGATTCAAAATCCTTTTACTTCTGGAAACTCACCTGCAGAGTAGGATAAATATAGACCCATCTAAAAGGCTTTCTCACAATGAAGGGGGCTAAAAAAACCAAGGCCGAAGTAGGAAGATCCCTGTGGGTTGTGTTGGTGGTGAGTGGTACGGATGACTTTCCAGAGGAGAAATCAGTTGACCTGGGTCTGAAAGGGCGGGTGCAACTCACTGGCACCATTGTCTAGTTGTTAGCCCCGGAGTCATACTGCTCCACCTGCTTCAAGGAAACAGGGGAAGCTGGGAAGATGCTTGTTTGGGATTATGTCCACTGACCACATGGAGGAGTTCTCCTACTCTCCCGAGCCACATCCAACGTGGGCAATCCGCATGCTAGCTGCCTTGGGCCTATCCTCATGGAGTGTCAGACACCAAGTGACCCTGGAGAAGCCATTCTCCGAGTCCCTTTTGCCAGTCACAGTAAACGTCACTGAACTCTTTCTGGGGCCTGAACCGGCCACCTTGGGGATCATCCCTTGGCCAGACACTGGTAGATCTTGTGTGGAGGTGGAAATGCTGGGGGTGGAAAAGACAGAAGGAGTTAACTGATCAAAGGGTTTTTGATAAGGGGGTTGTTCAGAAGAAACGTAATTAGGTTGTGGAGGCCTTAAATGCCAAGCCATGTAGTTTAGGCTTAAGTCTCAGAGTCACTGGCAAATTGTAAGTAGCATGATATAATTAAACCATGGCAAGGCCAGGAGTTTGTGATGATGTGAAGGTAGCGACTCTCGTTTTTCCTTTCCCATAATGCCTCTGCAGTTAGCAGATGTCAGGGGAACCCATCACCACCTCCCTATGCATCAAGTCAGCATCTGGCCCCTTCCTGTTCCTGATCCCACATTGGGACTAGGATTCTATCATCAGCACTTCATGACTTTTAAAAACAACCATCCCTTCTTAGTACCTGAAAAGATATATGGGGAAGCTCTTAAGAGTCCCAGAACTTTCAGTATCCCCACCTTATCCTTAGATTCTGTCTACACAATGCAACCTGCCAAATTCTCTGGAAAGAAAAAAAAAAAAAAATGAGGACACAAATTCATTAATTCCAGAGAGTGCTATTTTTTTTCCTTGTTTTTTTTTTAAACTGTGCCTCACTCATAGACATTTTCCTGACTCATAGACATTTTTCTGATATGCTCGTACCTCAAGTACCTCAAACACACACTTCATACTTTTGGAATTCTGAAGGATTTAGAGTTTCACTTAGGTAGAGCCTCAGTGGAATACTTTTATTATATCTAATGCCATTTTAATGGGCTTGAGAGTGGGAGGGTGGGTTGATTAGACAACATATATTGGGTTGTTGGAAAAGTCATGACGCATTTTTGCAATGAAAAACATGGAAAAAAATATGTCACGACTTTTCCAACAACCCAATATAATAAAAAGCACTGCAAGGAATTCACCAAAGTGGAGAAGGTGGCCAATAGCCCAGAAACTTGATATTTAGCGAGTTTTTTACTTCATAATCTCCATAACAAGATTGAACAAATTAGGTAGCATCTTGGAGAGCAGCACTGTTCAGGAGAACTTTCTGCAGTAGTCACAGTATCTTATATTGATCCGTGCTGTCCAACTTGGTAAGCCACGTGTGGTTTAAAATGTGGCAGGTGCAACTAAGGATCTAAATTTTAAATATTTTGTTTCAATTAACTTAAATATCAAGAGCCACCTGTGGCTATTGACTGCCTTAATGAAACAGAACAGTTACAGAGTATCCGTAAAATTCCCGTTTTCCTTCAGTCTTCTGAGGAGGCACATTCAGGTCATTTCTTAGTGCCCACAATCTTAGTGGGACAGATGAAATTATTTGTTCCTTTCCATTCCTGGACTTTGGGATTTAGACTGTTTCTGTCCTGGATACATATTTTAACATTTACGGAAATACTTTTCAGTAATACACTCTAATTATAATACTTTGTTGGAGGAGGATCCAGCCAGGCCTGTTTTATCATCTGTGCTTTTTAGTTTACATCTTAAAAGGGATGTAAAATTACTATTGTCTTGTGGGAGAAAAAATATGCTTAAAGTCAATGCATGTGGAGTGCTAGGGATTATAAACCATCCAAACTCCTGGAAATACTGGGTAAAGAGAAATTTAAGAGGCAGGTAAAAGCCTCTGAGGAGAAAACCTGCCCTGGAGGAATGCTTTTAATTAGGTTTAGGTTCCATTGCAGGAGCCCAGTGAAGCAGCTTCCCCGAGGCCATTGGGATTTTCCCTTGTGAATAAATTTCCCCCTGCTGGTCACCTCTCTGTTATGTTCTTCTAGAAACTCACCCTTATTTGGCATGCTTTTGACTTAAACCCTCCAAAAATCCTTGACAAAAAAAAAAAAAGCTAGTATTTTTTTTTTTTAATAAAATGTTAATTTCCTTACTACAGGCTTATGTGGTCTTTGATGAGAAACTTAATCTGGGCTTCAGCTCTGAGTTATGTTTCAGTCATTGAAATGGGGCTTAATAAGAATTACTTAATACCTTAGGAGTCAGACAAGCCTTACTCTTTTTTTTTTTTTAAACCGTCTTTTATCTCAGGCACCGGGATTTGCATTTTGAGGGGTTATGCCAGCTGACTTGAGCCCTCACAGGTTTCAGCTTGTTGCAAGCAAGTTCGGTCCATTTTTCTGACTTCTGGAACCTTCTGCCGCTGCCACTCATGGCTTATAGGTTTACCATGGAACTCTAGCCCTTGTCCCTGATGGTCGCTTGCCTCTGCCTCAGCAGCATTACCACAGAGAGCCAACCATTTAATGCAAAACACACCCCAGGATGGAACTTGAATTACAAATGGCGTCCAAGCCGCAGGCCTGTCTTTTCCTAGTGCGACTCCTTTTCTATCTCTGCTTTACTTCTCCTTCCATTTCCTTGTAGCCTTCCTTGTCAGGTCTCCCTGGATACTGAGGAACCTTAGTCTTTTGGATTTCTTTCTATCAGTGTTGTCCAGCTGAACTGTCTGTGGTGATAAAATAGTCTTTCTTGGTCACACATGGCTACCGAGCCCTTGGATATGGCTAGTGTGACTTGAAAGGGAATATGTGGTTTCATTTAACTCAGAAAGCCAATATGGAGACCATATTACACGGTGCAGCTCGATTGGTCCCTGGACTTCAGAACGCTGTGTCTTGAAGGCAGCATCCCCTCTTGGCTGTTCCACAGCCCTCCACTGCCATACACCAGCTCCTCCCAGGAAAGAAATTCTTTTTGACTTCTTTTTTTTTGTTTTTTTTTTAAAGATTTTTTATTGGGGACTTGGTGGAGGGGAACAGCGTTGGGGAATCGGGGAAGGGGAACAGACAAGTTGCTGTCTTTTTGTTCTTCAGTCTAGTTGCGGAGGATGTTGCTTCACTGTTGGTATCCTCATTGCGCTCTTCCCGGATGAGGCAGATCGGTCGTTGGCCTCTGGATGTCGCTCACCGTGGCTATTGGCAGCTCACGCTTGGCTGCCAGCCGCTCACGCTGGCTACCGGCCACTCACTGTAGCCTATGGCAGCCCACTGCAGCAGGGGCTGCAGCCCACACCATTACCGGGGCTCGCACAGCCCAGCTCCAGGTGGAGCTGTTGTTAGCTGTGGAGGGCAGTGTCACTGGCCCTCATGTGGGATCCGAACCGGGGCCGCTGGCATCCCAAAACCAGCGCTTAACCAATGCGCCACTCGGCCGGCCCTCTTTTTGACTTCTGAACTGACTTCTCTATACCGCTGATGTTGACTAATAAACCCTTGAGCTTTTTCTTTTTGGATAAAAGACAGAAATGTCATCAAAAATGTACTTTCACAATCACCTCTGGGGCCACACAGCATTTTACACCACTCGGCTCGCACTCCTAGGTTGGTGTAACAGATAAAATCGCATGGGGGTGCAAATCGAAGGTGCAAAAGTTAGCTGCCTACCAGAGCTTGCATGAAAAGTCATTTTAAGAACTAGAAAGTGTTATAATTTGACTTCTTAGTCAAAGGTAAATGCCTGGTAGTAAATGTGATTTCAGTATGCAAATGTGGTCATTCCTCACGGTTGTATGGAGTTCACCACATTCCAATACTATGTAAGAAGAATGTACTTCAAAGAACTTTGAGTGTGTTTGTCATTTCCCGTATTAAAATGGCTCCTGGAATCTAGACTCTGCCACAGCCTGTTGACAAGGAAATAACGTGGTCACATCCATGCTGGCCTGTCTTCTCACCAACTTGAGTGGGACTGTTAGGGCTTGGCGGGAAATTGATGTTTCACCCATCAGTGGGTAGCATCATACCTCACGAGAGACCTTTCTGCTGTTTACTGCAAACATCATGAAGGTTGTGACGGCAATGACCAATGTCCCGGAAAGGCAAAGATTAGACTCCACTTTCTCATCCAAGTGCGCTGTGAGAAAACAAGCTTAAAGGCAGATTCTCAGATTTCATTTCAAATTTCCTGCCCTTTGTTGTCCTTTCTTGAAGCCTTAACAATGCTTGAAACTTGTTTCTTTTTTATTTTACTTCCTCTGCTTGAAAACCATGAAGTATGTGTGTGGGGAGGCAGGGGTGGCAGGTTTCAAAGTGTTTGGTGGTATCTCAGAAACCAAAGTGAACCTTAAGGTGCCTTTTAGTCCTCATGCTACATAGCCAAGGGGAGTTTGGCTGCTACTAGTCAAATAAAAACCTCCCCAAGTTCTCTTAGAAGTGGATCATTGTTTTAATATATCGGTGAAATTACACTAGAAGTGGTTTCCACACATTCATTGCTTTAAAGTTGACTATATTTATTTTTCTTAATTTGCCCTTTGGGGAAAATTGGCCTTGAATGGATGATATAGTGGATAGAGCTTGATTTTCAATTTTGGCTTTTAATTCAATCAACATTTACTGGGCCCCTATTATGTGTCAGACTCGGGGCCGAGGCTATCACCATGGAATAAGACAAATGACAGTCCCTGCCCTTAGGAAGCTTACAGCCAACCCAGCAAGTTACTTAAACACGTTTCTCTTCTGTGAAATGGGAACAGTAATACTACTTTTCCACAACCATTTGTCAGACACAATCAAGGCTTCGATCAAGCAATAGGATATTTTTACACAATCATGCCTTTTATTCTTATTAATCATCATTCAAGCTGAGCCCAGAGAATGGATTCAGAGTAAACCTAAACTAGGAACATTAGAAACATGCTCAGGGTGTTTTAAACTGTTACAGCAAATGTCTCTGCTCTAAATCAAAATTTCCTCCACATCCCCCATAAAATTAGAGGAAATGCCTACAGGGGCTGAGTGGAAAGGGATCCTTCCAGCATAATTTTCCTTCCTTCCGACCTCGTGATGCACAGATGACACTGAGTAATTTTGTTCTTGTGTGACTGATCAGCTGGAGGCTTCAGGTTTAAGCCTGTATGTGAGCGTTAAGAGGGGATGCGGCACTTAAATAGCATACTAGGAAGTTCTAAAGGTGGTTTCTCAATTATAAGAGAAAACAACCCAAAATCTAAATGCCCTGCTTGACAGTCTTGAAGCCATTTTTCTTACAAGCTGAAACTTCGTATCGCATTCTATTTAATCAAGTCTGCCAGGTCTAAGCTGGGACATATTTGAAGTATTCAGCTTTCTTGCATTTTGAGGGTTGAATTGTGAATATTTTCCAAAATGAAAGGGACATTAAGGATCATCATGTTCAACGCCCTATCTGATTGGTCAGAGGACAGGCACAGAGAGGGGCTGAGTAATGAATTGCCCAGGGACATGAATTGAAGCCAGCTCACTGTTGGTGCAGGGCCTTTTCTATTGCAACTCGCTTCCACTCTCATCATGTTAAATTCTCCTCCACTAGAAATTGTATCGCGACATCACATAATTTCTCCATGAGTAAAAGGCCTCAAAGAGAAGAGATCAAGAAGTACTGCTTTCCATAGATCTGAATGGCACAGAACACTTCTTAACTAGATACTTAAAAAGCTAGTAAAATTGTTGCTTATGTTCTCCTATTCTTTCATTAGCTGTGATTCAAAGTGTATTGGTGTTATTTCTTTGAGAAAGAAAGTTGAACCTGACTTTATCTCAACACGTTAGAATTCCATAATCTCCAGGGGCTTCATTGCCTCCCCATCTCTGCATGTCAAACTCACTAATTTTATTAGAATGTTGCCAAATAACATACTGAGTGTCTCAAAGCCAAAGTGGATCAGCTCTTGCCTGTTGAATATTGTGCAGTCAGCACAGAGTTTGAAAATTGAACTTGATCCTAAACTGGTTATGAACAATAGTTTAAAATTGGATTATTTGGTTCTGGAAGGGTTTGCTTTTTATTGTTTGTTTGTTTTTTTAAAGATCCTAGGCACTCTTGAAAACTTCATTGTAGAAATGACCCATTCCATTGTATCTCTTTGAAAGCATTGGAGCATAGTGGTAACAAAAAGTTATTATATTTCAACTTGCCTCTTCACTCAAATTTCCTGAAAGATTATTTAGAAGTCATCAAACTGCTGCACTCTATTGATGAGTAGAAGTAGATTGCCCAAACTCTTAATTATCTTGTCTTGCCTTGCCTGTAATTTTCTTTCCTGAGAGAGAACATTGCATGCAGTGTTGCTTTTGTTGCTTTCTAACCAGAGAGTGCTTGTGTGGCACTTTTTATTGGCTACAATTTTCACATGTATTTCAAGCACATTTTCTCTTCATCCTGACCCTAGAAAGTACCATTTCACAGATCAGGAAATGGAGGTTCTGAAAAAGTGGCTTCTCCTTGGTCCCATATCTAATGCTGGCAAGAACCTGAACTTACTCTCAACTCTTTGACCTTAAAACCCTTGGACTTTTGGGCCGGCCGAGTGGCACGGTGGTTAAGCACTGGCTTGGGATGCCAGCAGCCCCGGTTCAGGTCCCACATATGAGGGCCAGTGACACTGCCCTCAAAAAAAAAAAAAAACACAAAAAAAACAAACAAAACAAAAAAAAACTCTTGGACTTTACCAAGCTGCCCCTGTTATATATGTCTCATAAAATAAGGGAAGGAATTACAACAAAACAAATATCTTTTTGAAGAAACTTACTGCTCCCCCTGCCCCTATATACCTGCCACTCCTGCAGGCGACACTCAAGTGTCTTTGTCTTCTACTGCAATGAGTTAAACCTCTGCTCTTAAGCCTTTACAATGGGAATATCTATTTTATTGTTAGCATCAGGGAGTTTGATTGGTTACCTGTGACCTATGGCTTTGTGTCTCATTAGCTACCTTCCATTGATCTCGGATAAGTTACTTCACCTCTTTGACTTTTAATTTCCCCATCTATAAAATGGTGATTACACAAAATTACACAGTTGTTTGTGATGAATAAATAAAATGATCACCACACTTGGTACTAGACTTGGCATTTGGTCTACATTCAATGAATGGCGATAATGGAAATAATAATAATAATAATAATAATAATAATAATAATAATAATTATACCACTTAGATCTGACTTTTAAAGTAGAAAATGTTCCTTTTTCTTGACCTGAAATGTGAGTATCCACATTAGACAATCAAATGCTCGTTAGAAAATACTGTATTAGAGAGTTCTCCTGGATTTTTCCGTTTCAGGTAAACCTCTAATCTTTGAAGAGAGAATTGAATTGACATGTTGACTAATCATGAATGGTAAAATTCAGATGGTCACCGGGCCGAGCAGGGAGCTAGGAGACTCCAGGGATAGGCAGGGATGAGGCAAGCATGAGGAGACTTGTACCACCTTAAGGGGCCACCACCCCTCACCCCCGTTGACTGTCACAGGATGATACAGGCCCCCTGTTGCCAAATCTTTTTATTTCCATAAGTGGATTTGGAAATCCAGCTTTTCTTGTGAATTATCCTAATTTTAAAACTTGGCTCATATTTTAAAAAGAAAAGAATTTAGGCCAAACAGAACATATCCGTGGGCTGTACCTGGTGCCTGGTTATTTGTTTGTTGGAAACCAAGTGTCTTTGACCTCATCCTTTACAGGAGCACCTCTCCCAAGTGCGGTCATATTTCCAGCCCCTTTTCAGAGCTTCAATATGGGAGTCATCTGCTTTGACTGATATTTTCACATACTTAGGAAAACTATGATTGAAAAGCCTTTCAGGCACTGGGTATACACCAGGACACGGCAGTGCATTTAGAAGTGGGGGAGGGGCTCGTCCACAAAAAATTTATAACGGAAAAGCCCAATCTCACAGAAAATTGACATTCAGACCAAATTCCTTGCTTAATTGAAGCAAGTGGCTCATTTCAGGTGCCTATTTTTCTGATTCTCTTAATAGCTGCAATCTTTTTAAACATTCCTTCTTCCCAGATTTTGTATTTGTCTTTGCATTTTGCATTAAGTTGCCTCAGTACTTTGAGATAAAGTATTGTTTCAATCCCAAATGAAGAAGAACGTAATTTTAAAAAACACATCTTCAGGTAGGCCTTTTTTTCATTTTCAGTTCTTTTGGTAAAAATAATTTTTTCACATGTTTTTTCATTCCCTACAAGAACGTAAGCACCTTGAGAAATGGGCCATGTCTTATATGGTCCAACTTTTCCACAGGGGTTTAATATAAGCCTACTCCCAGAGCAGATAAATAATGCATGTTTTGTTTATGTTGGCAATTTTTTTCTGCTAAGTAATAAATTATTTTCGCTGAATATCATGTTATAAAACTCTATACATCATGTACTCATTATCTTGCCTCTATCAGACGTTGTTATTTACCAATGTTGTTTTGACTGTCACCAAGAGAGTTAATCATCTTTTGCTTTCAATAATCTCTGGGTTATTTTCCTTGTTGCTACAGCACACCATCCAAGTTACATCAGCCAACAGAGAATTGTTTTTTTCAGTTACTATTACTCTGTGTAAAATACTAACTTGATAGCACTTCCCAGTAGAAGAATAAAGTTATTATTTTGACAGTCCATTCTTGAATGAAATAAGGTTACATTCTTCCTCCTTCACTGGATATACTCTCATTTGCATTGATGTGGCTTAATTTTTTCAACCGAATTCCTCTTGCCCTCAGCCCCTCTCAGCACTCTCCTGGGTTTTGGCTCATGTCAAGTTCCTACATTTAGGATTTACCAGATAAATACACTGTTAAAATCATCTTTATCGATGGTAAACTAAAATTACCGAGTATGGATGGTGATTTTGGCTGTAAACTCACCGTTGTCCAGCTATCAGAAGTGTGTTTTGCCCACTCGATCCCTATTAGAGATGGAGGAAGGTGATTGAGAGGTCTCAAAGTTTTCCAGCTTTTTGAATATGGCAAAAAGTGCTGGTATTCTGAAATACTGCCTTTGGCAACACTATAGATATTTCCATCTGCAAGAGTCATTTTAAATGTTTGGGTTTTGTCTCCATATGTGACCCCATTCTGGGACTTAACATTAAAAAATAAAGAGGCAAATTCAGTAACTGGTGGGAGAACTCAAACGGCATTGCATTCCTTGGCGATCCAAGAAATTCAGGGATAAGCAAAAAAAGCAGAGTATGCATATTTGGAAGTTATTTGGAGTTAGTGGGGGTAAGGGGTGTGAATTAGGGAACGATGCAATGGACGCTCCAACTCCGGTATTTTACGTTTGTCACTAGAAAAAGCCAATTACTTTTCCATGTAGCTACAACTTGTTTTATTCCATAGGTGGCTTCTTCAAAATTTCTTTGTAAGTCAAATTTTAAAAATTATAAAGGCAAGGTCAAGTTTTTAATTTAAAGTACTCTATTGGCTAATCCTTTTAAAACACCCTTAATCCTTTAAGTTACTTGTTTGATGAATACAAGTTTATGTTTATGCAGTTTTCTTAAAGCAATCCAGAGCGAACTATTAGGAGACAAAAATGCTACTGAATCCAAACCTTCAAAGCTAAATCCCTGCAGTGGGATAAGTCAAACAGAAAGGGAGACCTCATCTCATCCCTTCTCTCTCTCTCTCTCTCTCTCTCTCTCTCTCTCTCTCTCTCACACACACACACACACACACACACACACACACACAACCTTCCGCTATAGTTCAATCATAATTACCTGCATAATAGTCAATTTAGGCTTGAGTTTTATTAAGAAGGTCTGAAACACTCTACATTCAGTGATTTCTTTGCTAATTCTTGACTTTTAACTTTGTAAATGAAGCATTGAGTTTTATTCAGTTCATGTTTATAACATAATATTTTTCTATTAATGAGATTAGGCGGACAGGGTCTGGGACATTTTTTGTGCGTGCTCACCTCTCCTGGTCTTTGTAAATCTTGTTTAGCCAAGCCAGTCCTGTGAGCCACGCACATACCTAGAATGGCCGTGCGCCTCTCAGCCTTTCCATCTGTGAAATGGAGGAGGAGTGTTTATTGAATAAGTCTCTGTTTTCAGAGACCTGACATTTAGATTGTCTGCATCTCCCATTGTACTCCACCGCTCCTGGTCCAAGCTATGTTCCCAACCCAGGGTGCCTTTCTGCCTGTCCTCTGCCCTGCCTCTCCAAATCAGCATCCTTCAAGGATAGCCTCCCTGTGAAACTGCTATTCCTGTATCAGCTCCCTTTCCTTTTCTTTTTCTTTCTTTTTTTTTTTTTTTAAGAGGGCAGTGTCACTGGCCCTCATTTGTGGGATCCGAACCCCAGGCCGCTAGCATCCCAAGCCAGCGCTTAACCACCGTGCCACTTGGCCTTTCCTTTTCTGCCCTCAGGTTTGCATTTAAAAGTCCGTAGTTTACATTTGATAATCTTGCCTCTCAATCTATGTTGTAAACCACAGGAAGGCAGAGGCCAACCCGATGTTAAATCTCTGACTGGGTGAACATCACAGATACTTGGTAAAATCCTTATTTATTGACCCTGCAGTAGGCAATTTTAAGGTGGAAAAATACCTGTGTTTTCTTACTAGGTTTCTGACTAGTAAGAAAGATTTCCCTGGCATTTCAAAGAGTTTTTAGAGTTTTGATTAGGTCATCCTTGGTTCTAAAAAAGTATTAATATTATGAGAACATTTGCATGAAAAGAATTGATGTCTTCAGGCCACTGCCTGTTTCTTTCTTTGCCCACACGCTGATCTCCCAGTTAACCTAGGGGTGGCTTCTTCAGTGATGGTCCTGGTGTCTCAGAGACCATATGGGGTTGTCACTTAAAGGAAAGGTCCTCCTCTCCTGCTCTCAAGATGCTTATAATTAGGGAATGAGGGGTCACATACAATTTTAAAACTAAAAAGAAGGCGTTGGCATTGTGTTAGAAGTTCCAATTATGCAATAGACATTAATGAAGGGAAACATTCCTAAAATGTTTTTGACTTAATTGGAAGATATTTTTTTGTTTGTTTGCTTATAGTAGTTGGCCAAAGTATTTGATTCCCTTGGGGATCTGTCTTTCATGAGGGGTCAGGAAGGGACTCCTGTGAGGTAGCTGGACTTGCTTTTGGTTCTGGGTGGGAGGACGTGTGTGACAGGCCAGTAGACTTGTCCCACCTGGTCTCAGGAGCCATGTGTGGGTTGTGTGTTGCCAGCGTCACAGGCCATGGTGACTGCCTGCCAGATGGTGGCCTCAAGTGCCTGTCTGACTCTGAAATGCCAACTGCAATTAAAAACCTTCTTTCAGAGAACAAGTCCTTCTATTCTGGGCCCATATGGTGATCGGAGCCTCTGGGCCTGTGATCATTGAGGAGGCCAGGCTCTAGAGAAAAGCAGATGGAAAGAGCTGTAAGATGAGACGTGCCTGTAAAAAAGGTGAGGAACAGGATAGCAAGTCTGCGAATGACGTCGTTTTGTTCAAAGTGGTTTCGTTCTGACGTCAATGAGATTCCACAGGAGCTTAACTGTTGTTTTTATCAGTTAGCCTATGGTAACATTAGCTTCGCTTAAAGTCGAGGAACCTATCAATGATTTTAAGGACGGACTTATTGTATTCACTTTTGCTGGATCCAAAAATGAGTGGACAGAGGGAAACAATGGCTGATCAACTGGGTTCTCCACAGCCTTCCTACTCAGTGTGAACCGACAGCATCAGCGCCCCCTGGGAACTGAGTCTCAGTTCCTACCTGTGCTGGTCAGCTTCACAAATAGTTGGCTAGGCTCTAGTGCCCAGTTCTGTAATCACACACTAATCCAGGTACCCCTGTGAAGGTACTTTGTAATGTGATTAGCAACTTCAATCAGTTGGCCTTAAGAAAAAGAGTTTATCCTAGATAATGTGAATGGGCCTCATCCACTCCGTTGGAAAGCCTTATGAGCAAAACCAGAGGCTTCCTGGAGAAGAAATTCTGCCTCAAAACTGCAGCACTGATGCCGGCCTGCGTTTCCAGGCTGCTGGCCTGCCCTATAAATGTCAGATTTGCCAGCTCCTCAATGGTACGAGTCAGTACGCTACTCCACACCTGTGGGCTAAACAGATTCCCAAGGGACCTGTGTGCTTGTTAACAAGTGAGAAGCCCTGCTCCCAGGCATAGGGAGTTCTGTTCACCAGTTGCCATGGATTATTCTATAAGATCCTGCACTTAGCTGTATCAATTTTGGTGTTTCTGCTATGAAATGCATAACATTAAGCAAGATATCCACAGGCGTTTGTGATATGAATGACTTCTTAAGTGCTGCCCCAAAACATGCTGTAACACAACAGCAGATACATGCATGCATTCTCAAAGATATGTGGACACTTTTCTGGCAAAGCATTTAGGATTATTTGTGGACTTTTGAGATTTTGTTCAGCTCATAATAGACAATATTCCAAGGATCTGGGTGAAGAGTTCCGATCCAACATTATTAATATTTATCTGGAATAAGTCTATACCTTATTAGGCTGCTCATCTCTGACCTTCAAAGACAACAGGACTGTTCCAGAAATAGACACAGCAAAGCATTGGTTGAATTCATATTCTCAAGACCTGGAACCTCTGTCTCTAGGCAGTGAGTTTGGGGAAAATGTGCCCTAAAATGAGGAAGGCAGTATGACCCAGACTGAACGTTTGGACATATTACTCACGGGTTTGTTTGAAGAGAAGTGAAATATGGGCCATGTGATACCATCATATGCTGAAAGCAGCTGCCCATGTTCACTTCCCTTACTGAATGACTTTCTAGGGGGGAGACATTCTTATTGGAGCCTTTTTTTTTTTTTTTAAGAACATGAATAGCTAATTTGCCTGTGATGGGTGGAAAATGCCCTGAAGATGGTCAGCTGCTCCCAGAGGGTCTACAGACATTAAAACATGCTGCCTTAATAGAACATCTTAACTAAAGGGACTTAGGAGAATAATTTAACAACCTGAATTGGAAATAATTTTGAAGTTGGTTAGGGTCTGCTACTGGGTTAATTTAATTAGGTGGCTTTTGTTGTGCTGTTTAGAGTAATAGCTCTGTCCCTGGCTATTCGCATGTGTCTCCTCCCTCAGTATCCAGGGAGGGGAGGGGGGTTCCAGGACCCCCTCTGATACCCAGTTCCGAAGATGCTCAAGTCCCTTATATAAAGTGGCATAGTATTTGCATATAACTTGCACACATTCTCCCACATACTGTAAGTCATCTCTATGTTACTTGTAATACCTAATGCATTGTAAATAGTTGTTACACTGCATTGCTTAGGGAGTAATCACACACAAAAAAAAGTCTATACATGTTCAGTACAGACACAACCATCAACCATGGTAGGTCCAACTGCAGAGTACACATCAGCGAACAATGTAACACCCCCCCCCCCCGCCCCATGATTTTCTTTCTGAGTTTGGTTGCATCTGTGGATACAGAGCTGGTGGATACAGAGGGCCAACTCTAGGCATTTACCTTATATTTCTTTGGCTTTACAAACATGCATTAAACATAAGGTGTTGTTTGATAGGTGAAGTCATGACAGTGACCTCTTTCCCTGTGGGTTCCAGTCCACAGATACAGTTGTGCCTACACTGAGTGACCATCACTGTCCCCTGCCCCCGCTAGACTTCCACCCCGCTCTGATGAGCAGTGTACTGCTTAGCATGTTATCAGTGACTCACCCTCGAGGACTCTGGGTGGGCCAAGAATTCTTTAACTGAGGTCTGTGAACCTCTAGGGAATCTGTGAACCAGCCCTCTGAAATGATGAGTCAAAGTTTGTATGTCTGTCGGTCCACCCCTTCGCTCCAGATTGAGTCAAAATTAGTTCACCCCCACCCCCACCCCCACCCCCACGAAGGTTACAAGTGCCTTTGCCCTCTACCTTTAACTCTCCCCCAGCAACACAGTTATTCACGAAGGTAGAAGACTGGCTTAAAGCGAAGCCTGGATATTCATTGACTGCCTGGGACTTGTTAGTGTGGGGACACTCCTGATGTCAACTAATAGTGAGTGGCTGCTAGGAGTGGGGTGGAAGTGGCAGGGATTGCAGTGAACATGCAAATTAAATCAAAACAAAGCTGATGAAGATAAAAACTCTGCTCACCTTAGGAGGGGTAGCTTTCACTGTAATAAAGAGAAAAATGAGACCTTCTTGCTGAGCCCACTTACCAGTGATATGTGATCACTTGTACACCTTACCTAGTACACATAGGGGCTTCCTACCATGTTTCCCCGAAAAGAAGACCTAACCGGAAAATAAGCCCGAGCATGATTTTTCAGGATGCTCGTAATATAAGCCCTGCCCCAAAATAAGCCCCAGTTAAGATTGTCAGCCAGACATGACTGTTTGAATAAATGTAGATTTTTGTACATGAACAAATGAATAAATGTAGATTGTTGGAGCAAAAATTAACATAAGACCCAGTCTTATTTTCGGGGAAACACTGTAGATATAAGTTCCCCTCATACACTGTCCCCTGTCCCCATATGCCTGTGCCTCCAAGTATGGAGTCAAGTTGGCTGTTTGCTGTTTCCCCAGAATTCAATGGAAAGGTCTTATCTTTCTGGGCCTCACCATGAATTACACACCTACCCATCCCCAGGGCGCTGTTTACACAGACTGCAATCTGGGTGACACCCCTGAGCTGTGCAACTCAGTGGCCCTCCTTTATTCTTCTGTCTCTCTCTCTCTCTCTGATGTCCTGTGGTTTTTCTTTTTTTTTCTTTCTTTTTTTTTTTTTTTAGGTCTGTTCACGATTGATTGTGTTTTGCAGGCATCAAATCCAAACCCCTTAGACTTGTCAGCACCTCTGTGGCTGCCAGTGCTACTTTCAGCACCAGTCGCATCTGTTTTTATTTCTCTTCTATCACTCCTGACTCCTGTCACTTCTCTCACACTTCTTAGCTTTTGTTAGAAAAGCATTGGCCAGACCAGAAAAGGGCTCCTTTCCTTCTGAGGTGTAAAAGTGCTAATCTGACAGCTTTCAGGGCCTGTTTTTCACAAGGACACTTCCCCCAGCTTTCATGATGAGCGCCCCCTTCACTGTCACATGAGTTGTGTATGTGTTTATATGTGGGTGGGGTGGGGTCGGCGTTTTTTTTGTTGTTGTTGTTGTTTTGCCATTTTGTGCCCACCCCATTGTTTTTCAGTGAATTCTAGGTCAGGGGTCTCAGTCTTGGTTGTACATTATAATCACGTGGGCAGCTTCTACAATTCCTGATGCTTAGGTAACTTTCCAGAATAATTAAATCAGCATGTCTGGGGGGGACTGCTTCCAGGTTTGTTAAAGTTACCTAGGTGATAGATTCTAACATGCCTCAGAGTTGATAGTCACTAATCTAGGCTAACATCTTGGCATGCTGAAAGACTGAATTCCAAGCCATGGAGGCTTGATTTTGTACTTAAAAACAACAAAGCTTCCTAACCAGCAAACCGTGATTTATCTGAAACGTACTCTAAAAGAAATAATCAAATAAAGCATGATCTAGCTTTTTTTGCTTTGCCCCTGCCCTATATGGAAATCTAAAGGGTTACATTCGTTGTTTCACAAATGGATCCAATGCTCACCATTGTAGAAAAAAATGTTTGTTGTTGTGTTAGTCCCAAATTTAACACAAGGCTCAGAGAGCACTTTAGATAGGCCTGTATTTTTAACTAAGCATAGAGCTCTAGCTCTGGGAGACATTACAAATTTCAAAATAGTTTGTTATCTAAAAATATACTTCCTGAAATGAACTTGAGGCCTGAGAGGGATGAATGGGTGTATTTTTTCTTCTATATTTAATGTTACCACAAGAAAGCAAATCTTGAATTTATATATGTTTATATTTTTAGAGACCCAGGAAACAGGTGTTATGCCTAAATGACAAAGAGGGTTGCATGGCATCGTGTCAATGACAGAAATCTAAAATTCATGACAGGGAGCCACCCTGGGAGGGCGTTGACACTGTCGTGGCTTCAGGGAAGAGTGTGCTTAACCCTGGGAGGAGCAGAGGAGACCATGCTCAGGCCTGTCCAAGCGCCATACCTGGGAGCAGCACACCTCCCAGCTTCCTGATGGCCAAGGCCTAGTCTCGTGTCCCATGTGGTCTAAATGCTTCATCATTCTCAGTCTGCCATTTCAGTGTCTCCAAGTTCATGTTTGTTGACCACATGCCTTATAGCCTTTGCCTCATCTGACTCTCCAAATAAATGCATGCCTTGAATTACCCTCACTGCTAATGGAATCGGAGCCCCTTGAGGAAAAAGCTGGGGAAAGGGGGTGTTATACCTTTTTTCTATTGCCTCAGCATACAGCATGTGTTTTGCAAAGAGAACAGTCTGTCTTCAATATATGATTGATGGTTGTGTGTGAACATTGCATGTATAAGCACATTCTGCACTTGAGGTGGGGAAGAAGGTCTAGGTTCTTTCCCACTGGGTATAAAGGGCCAAATGTGAGCTTCGTGTAGTCATTCCTTAATGTATTCATCTCTTCACTGATTTACTCAATCAATATTTTTGCATATCTTCTCTGTGACAGGCCCCCTCCCTTCTTGGCACTGGAGACACAGTATATAAACATGGCAGATACAGAGCTTGCATTTTGGTGGCTTAGGTTATAAGCAAGTCAATGCTCCAGTTGGCTTGTGCAGAAGATAAGAGTCCTGTCCTAGTTACTTGTGGGTTGCTTTAGGATGGAGAGCTGACATTTAACCAGAGACCAGAAAGGTGACAAGAAGCCAGACAAAGAGGATCGCAAGGGAAAGGCCTGAGGAAGGAGGAAACTCAGCTTCTTCTAGAAAAAGCACATGTGTCTAAAAGGTAGTGAGTAAGGAATAGGAGGGTGGTGGTGGTGGCAGTGGTGAGGGCTGAGCTAGCAGGCGACAGACCCATGAGGCGGAACTCAGCCTTTCCTCACCTACAGAATTCCAGTGTGTCCCCAGTGTTTGGGACTATTTCTAGGAGCCATTCAGTCTGTGTTGGCGAATCAACTAATGTCCCTCCAGGCAACTGAGAGCAGTCAGAGCCAGTCCCTTGTAAAGAAGGCCCCACAGCTCTTTCAAGGTCAGGAACAGCATGGCCAAGGCCTGCCTGGCCTGCAGAGTCTCCTCTGAGTTGGCCAACTCCCTTCTGTCCTTCACAACTCTGCTCCCTTGTGACCTCTGTCTGTCCATCTGGGCGGTGACTCTTGTCTGGCTTCCACATCCTCTGTCTTTCTCTGTATTTTAGGTTATCCTCCCCTCATCTGTTTCCTTGTCTATCCACCCAACTAAACTATAATTTCCCTATGGGTACTTTTCATTGTGCTCCCAGCACCCAGCACAATGCAATGGGCCAATCCAATCCATGTTTCTTGATCAGATGATAAGGTTTCTGTAGAAAGGGTGCCTTGTAAATCACTGACAAAAGCAAGAAGTTATTCAAACTTCCTCCCACCCTACAATGGCTTTCATTCCAGATTGCATAGGTGCTGGAAGTTCTCTGATGTGAAAGCATTGTTATGCCTTTCTCCAGATTCATTCTTATGACATGAGGTTCATTTAAAATTGCATAACATCGTCAGGAATTCATTGGCAGGCTGCCTAGCAGTTAGATAATGATGCAGTGTATCTTTATCTTCCCTCCACAGTTAATAATAACATGATGGTCCCTGACAACAATGGTGCAGTCAAGTTGGCCCAATTGTGTAAATTTTGTGATGTGAGATCTTCCACCTGTGACAACCAGAAGTCCTGCATGAGCAACTGCAGCATCACGGCCATCTGTGAGAACCCACACGAAGTCTGTGTGGCTGTCTGGTAAGCTTGCCTTTTTAAAGATATTTATTTTCCCCCTTTTATAAGTAATGCATGCTCGTGGTACACAGACTCCATGTATCTCCATGCCCTGAGAGTAGACAAGATCCTATTTCCCTTGCCCTTAGACAATCTCTCTTTTAATCATTAAATGCATCTTCCAGAGATATTCTGTATATTTTTTTTTTTTTGAGGGCAGTGTCACTGGCCCTTATATGTGGGACCCGAACCGGGGCCGCTGGCTTCCCAAACCAGCGCTTAACCACTGCGCCACTCGGCCGGGCCTAAAATTCAACTTCTTTTTTTTTGTATATTTTCAAATACATACATACACATACCTATAAGTGTGTATTTATATGTGTGAGACTATATATAGGATGACCTTTATTTTTGCAATAAATCTGGAGACCCTTCCTTGTATGAAGGAGAGGAATATGACACTTACTAGTCATTTAATGACATACCCTCAGTACCCTATAGTGACACCAGGAGCTTTGTTCCTCTGAGGCAACCCTGTCTTATTTTGTGGAAGGAAAAAAAAGATGAACTTTGGGCTGTTGGAAGAGGAAAGCGCTTGTCAGAAAAGGGAAGCTATTCGGGGAAACAGAAAACAAACAATTCCTTAGAAGCTCTGGCCATGTCACTCGTACCACCACTGGGCGACATGCTACATCTTTCTCTTGAATCAGTTTCTCTCTCTCTCTCTCCCCCCCTCACCCCCCTGTTTTGTCCCCCCCCCACACACACACAGTATTCATAGCTATAAATTGGGAGTAGGAGCAAGAGATAAAAAGGAAAATAGAGATCTTTAAAGGACTTCCCATTTTATAAAAATGTATAAATTCATTAATAAAATACAACACTTTGCAGACTCATTCTGATGTTTTGAATTTATCGGCCAATTTTTTTTTTTTTTTAAAGTACCTTATGTGTCTCCTGGCCATTTGCAAATGAGAATATAAATCCAAATATCCTCCCTTCCTTTTTGGGAATGAGTCTTTTGGACATTCTCCAGACCACATAGAGTTAGCCTTGATGATAGATCTGAACACCTTGCAAACTTCTGTATATACCAAGGGGTGACTAGTTTCTTTCGAACTGAAGGAATGTTAACAACAGAGACCTGTCATGACAGCTCCCTGTACCTGCCAACTTCAGTCAGGTCCCGGTCTGAGCAACGCTTTTGCAAAAGGGGTTTGGACAGAGATCATGTTGAGAAGAAAGGGAATGGTGTGATGAGAGGTTTGGAAAACGTGCCATCTAAGGAACTGCTGAGGCAATTAGACATGGTTCCAGTAAAGAGAGGACATGGGTTCTCTTGAGAGATATCGAAGGGCTCTCAATTAGAAACCATAATAAACTTTTTCCGTGTAATGCTGAAAGGCAGGAGGAGGGGCCATGAAATTGACAAGGGGACAGACTAGTGCTCAGTATAGGTTTAAACGTTTTCACAGTTGTGGTTGCCTAACAGTAGAATAAACTTCCTTCTCTGGTCAAATAAAGTTCAGGAGAGGCTGGCTGACGGGCAAGCCTAGTGCAGGGAAGATTGAGACACCGGACTGGATGACCTCAAGGCTGGCTGGCTGGCTGACCCCCTCCCTCCCTCCCTTCTCCTCTCCACTGATCATCTTTACTTAAACATCCACTGTGGTGTGAGCTTACTTCTGCCAATGAGAAAGGCTGTTTTAATTAAAATATGTTCCCCTGACTCACAGTACAAGTCCACATGATTGATTGTGAATCAGATCTCTGGAATAAGAGGCTTTGCTTGTCTCAGAAAAATGGGAACCTGTGAGGGAGAGGAAGCCACCCTCTCCTGTGTCCCAGTAAACATTGTTTTTACCTGTTTGGGCACAGAAACTCTCCTATGGAGTGGGAGTGGGATATGGACAGAGGGATGTGTGATGGGTGTTGTGCTTTACCTCCCTGACCCCCTCAGCCCTGAGGCATAACCCCCTCAGCCTCTAGAGCTCTGGCTGCTGAGGAATTGTCCCCAGTCACTCCCGGGAGTTCCCCTCCACCGAGAGGGACTGCTTTGTTCTCATTGGACCTTTCCATGGGTTTGGCCTCTCTTCCTGGGCAGCCAGCATCCTATGACTGATGGATGCAGGGGTCCGAATGCCTGGCTACTTTGCTTCAATGTGCAACAGTTCTGATGAGCCATCCAGCTTTAGGGCTTCTGAGGGAGCAGCTGAGTCCTTTACTGCAACCTGCATTGTGGTTCAACCCTCCTCTGGGCAGCGCTGCTCCGGGCAATGCTTTATAGGTGTCTCTCGCCAAAACTCCTGCACAGCAATCTCACAGCCTTGATTTCTGTTTCCAGGGAATCCAAACTAAGGAAGAAGGCTGTGTTAGCAAGAGCCAGGTGTGCAAAGGGAAAGGCTTCCATTATAGTGCATTTCAATGTCTTTATCAGTTTTAGTGTGGTTTTCCTTCATTCATTGATTTATTCATTCATTTAAATAATGTCAATTGTGAGCCCATTCCATGCAAAATACTCAAGTTCTTTCCAAGAGTAGAAATATTTTGAAACCAACATTGATTTCATGACTGTGGTTCTTTTTCCAAGTCTATGGAAAAATTCTTCCCCTTTAATTGCTGAGAGCAAATGTTACAGGACACAGAAATCCGTATTATTTCATTGTGTTTTCCCTTCCTGAGCTCAGCTGGCTCCAGCAATATTTTGCAGAGTGTGAGCTCTGCTGTCAGGGAAACACAGTGACAGGAGTGAGTGGAGAAGGCAGTTAGGACTTTACCCAGACTCGAGTGTTATAGCTGAGTTTCCTCTCTGCAAGTTTAGTTCTCTAAGCATCTAGGAGGTGGGAAGCCAGAGCCTCTGAGAGAGCTGCCCAGTCAGTGCAGAGCAGCTGGACTTCAGGCTCACAATTCCTTCCTTGGCCTCTAGAAGCTTCACAAGAAAGAGATGCCATGCCTTTCTCTGGAAGCATAGAGGACTCGGCATGCCTGTATTTTGCTACCAAAACACAACCCTACACACACACACACACACAAGGGGGACAAGCAGGAGGTGTTCTTGTTTCATGGCCACCATTTTTGTCTAAACTCCATACCGTTGGGGTTAAGGATAGGTAGATTTTTACCTACACATTATTAGTGGTGTCATGGTGCCAAGTTAAGTTTCATTTAGTTCCCTGCTAGCCAGCCTAGAGCAAGGCTTCCAACTATTACTCTTCCTTTGATAGGAAGGACCTACTTAGCAAGGCCTTCCTCTCCTTGCTCCTGCAGGGCTCACTGTTTTTCATACAGTGGCATGAGTGTTTGTACTGGAGTCAGCACTGGGCTGTATGGATGTTATAACCTTGGCTCATTCCTGGTTGGACTGATCCATCCTCACGCTCTTATCCCCTTTTTGACTGTCACTCTTATCCCCTTTTTGACACACTGTCCTTCATTGTCCTTGGATTCAGCACTCAAGGGCAGGATTGGTCAAGTTGCTCCTTCCCTGTGGGTATGGACCCACCTCTTTTCAGGCGAAAGCTGTATCTTAGCTACTTCTTGCTTCCAGCCTGCTTCCCATTGTGTGTGTACATGTGTATGTATGGAGAGGGAATTGGTGCGTGTCCACTAGTGTGTGTTAGCACACACGTGTACTCCTGTGCAAGCGCTCAGAACCCTTCCCAGGCAAGATTACATGTGCAGATGGACTGGACCTATCAAGTCATTTAAGGCCTTCTTAGCACCCCCCAGACCCCTTCCCTACCCTCCCCCAATATAGAGAATACCATTCAAGACAACAGACATTTTGCATCCGACAAGGATAGAGCTGGGAGGAAGGCTGTCAGACCCACCTTGGCATTAGACCCAATCATCCAAGATGGGCACATTTATGAGGGGACGGAAGGAAGCAGGCAGAGAAATAATGCACTTTCCAAGGATGCCAGAGTTTTACTTTGGCTTGTGCAATTACAATAGTGGGCATTAATCATGTCATTTTTAGATGTAATGTACACATACAGCCAACCGAGCATTTCCTAGGGCCCCAGTGAAACGCCGTGTGAAAGATTCGCTGAGTCCTTAGCCGAGTTAGGCTCCAAATTATTCTAAGAAGAAATTCGTTTTTGACAACGTACGACATTTCACTGAACTGTAAATGAAGAAAGAACACCTTGCAGTTCTTTCCCATATGTTTTACTGTTTTTACACTGCCCCCCCCACCCCCCGTGCTGTTCCTTTCTGTAATTCTGGAAACTGCAATTCATTATCTAGGAAGTATCTTCAGTGTTCTCAGAACAGCCAGCTGCTGACATGGAATATGCCCTCACACACAATGCCCTGGGGCCCAGCAGACAAAAAAGGAGGAACTGCAGTATTTTCCCAGGCAGGCTCTTTGAGAGCAGGTTAGCTAGACGTGACTGGTTCTGCCAGGTAAGCTGGGGCCGCAAAGTGAGCCGGGAGGTTTCGTCATCCCGAGGACCCAGCAATCTTGTTTTCCGTGCCCCGCCCCTCCCCTTTCATGATTGAATTAAGACTTAGTGTGTAAAAGTCTCCGACAGGATAGCCCCCAAGAAAAGCACTCATGTCTACAGCCCTAAGTGGGCTCTGAGAATAAGCCAAGGCAAAACTGAAGTGAGGAGATGGGACAAGCTATTAATGTTGGAAAACATGAACCAGCTGCCATTGCTAGAAACAGCTTCATGAAGGCAATGTATTCCAGGTTGCTTTTCTGCCCAGACACCATATCCATCTATTCTCTTTCTCTCTCCCCGGCCCGCCCCTCCACCACAAACCTCTGCACCCAAGGAGAAAGAATGATGAGAACATTACGCTGGAGACAGTTTGCCACGACCCCACGCTTGTCTACCATGGATTTGTCCTTGAAGATGCTGCTTCGCCAAAGTGTATTATGAAGGAAAAGAAAGTGGATGGCGAGACTTTCTTTATGTGTTCCTGTAGCTCGGATGAGTGCAATGACCACATCATCTTCTCAGAAGGTAAGTGTTTTTCTCCTGATGGTCTGGAAGCCTGACTTCTTCTGTGCTGATTTCTTTTGCATCCCCGGCCCGAGTCTCAAGCACAGCACTTCCTTCTGTGTCTGGTGCTGGACGGTGAGCTGATGCTCTGTGGATTAGCATCCCACTCGCCTGGTGGAGAGCAGCGCTTACTGAGGAACACGGTTGCTTCCCTCTTTACCACATCTGGTGCATAGGCCCACATGATTATTTGTCTTTGACAAATAGCTTCTTTCCCTTAGAGCAGTGGTTCTCAAAGTGCGGTCCCCGGAACAGCAGCAGCAGCAGCACCCGAGAACTTGTTAGAAATGCAGATTCTGGGGCCCCACCGCAGACCCACTGAATCAGAAACTGTGGGTGCTGGGCCCAGCCATCTGTGTTTTCACAAACCTTCCAGGTGATTCTGATGCAGCTAAACTTTGAAAACCATTGGTCTAGAGATTAGAGAAGGCTGTTTGATACAAGAGGGGGACTTGCTTTGAATGAGCCCAAGTGGTTTTGTGTACAGATTCCTAGGATTGTCTAAAGTGCACTTCCCATTGGTCCCACTTGAGAGGAGAGCTGAAATCCAGAAGGAAAATAATAAGCCCAGGTTTACTCATGGAGACAGGAGAAGGCTAGATGAGATTCTATCGTCTGTCTTTGAAGTTCAGCATTCACTCAGCTTGAAAGACAGGCACACACTGGTCCCTCAATTTAAAAAAACTATTCAATGATTTCAATGATTTGAATTACAAAAGCAGTAGATGTTCCTTATCAAAATTTCAAACAATATGTAAAATTTTCAAAATGGAAGTACATTCACCTCATCACTTCACTCTCAACCCAACAGATTATCAATAGTGAGAGTTTTTTGAATGCATACAGGTGTCTCATCCATTCATTCATTCATCCATTCATGTAGTCTCTCCTTCCCTCTCTCTTCCATACTCCTCCCTCCTTCTTCCTTCATTTCCTACCTTTCTCCATCCATGCATCTGGCCATCTGGCCATCCATCTATCCATCCCATCCACTCATCCATCTTTCAGGACAAATTGTTGATCTGTCTATAAGTATTACTTGGCAACATTTTTTTTCCACCCAACCACTTTTGCTTCTCTTTCTAAATAAGACAATACATACAGATATACTACACGCCTTTTAGCTGCCTAGAATTCCATAATATGGATTATATCCTATCACTAATTGAACCATTCCCCTGTTTGATGGATTATTGAGGTGTCCCCAGTTTTTCACTTAATGCTACTTTGAATATCTTAACAATGCATATGTGCTATTAATATTTATGCAAGGTAGATTTCTAGAAGTGAAGTTTCTCGATCAAAGTTATGAACATTTTAAATATGGTAATTACCATTAAATTGTTCTCCTTCCAAAACAAGATATCTGAGCATAGGGATATCCATGTGCCTTCTCCAACACTGAACATTATAAGCCTTTTAATTTTGCCAGTCTGACATTAAAATAATATTCTCTTGGTTTTAGGAATGTAAATTCAGAGTGTGAAAAGGTTATTTTGGCCCAATAAACATTCCTTTTGGAACACAAGTGCTGGGTCTACACACTATTCTTGTATGTGTTCCCACTATGGGAAACAATGTGTTTCCTCCATTGTGTATGCTGCCCATGAGCACTGCGGATCCACCTTCTTCTCTCTGTGTCCTTCACCTACTGCCAGTTTCCCTCTCTGCCTGTCCAACTTCCCACCTATGCCAACTTCTCAGTACACAAAGGCAGGCATGTATATCTTATCAGTGCAACACTTTCCAAAATCACTCCTTCCTCCTATTTTCTTGTCCTGTAAACACTCCATTTATCTCAGTTTACTTATATACTTTGAATTAGAAGGGAAGATATAACTAGATTAAATCACATTAAAGCATAATACCTGCTATTTTAGATTAACATGGCAACTTTCTCCAAGCACTTCACTTCTTAAAACAAGGTTAAGCCAAAGGAATTCATCTTTAATTGGTAGAGTAACTAGACATTTTACTATCATCTATGAAACTTTTCTCTCCTTTGCATTAAAGAGTTTATTTTATCTGAAAGGGACAAAATTTGATAAATGACCTGCAAGTTGGAGATATATATGTATATTATGATAAGCTTTTAAGATACTAATGAGTTCAGTTTTCAATGTATTTCAACTCACGTGATAATCATGGGCCCACATTCATACAATTCCCATATTCATTATCAGACTACTTCTTCTATATGAGGTGAGATAATCACCCTAAAGACAATTTCTCATTGTACAGCTCAAGAAATCCAGCACAGCTCATGACTCAGATGTCTGGGTGATTTCAGCGTCTTTTAAAATGTTCCAGGTTGTTTGTATTCTTCTAAAATGTTCTAGGGGATGTTTGATTTGCTTTTTAAACATCTCTCTTCTCCGAAAAGAGATATTTGCCCCCACCTAAAACAGCAGATACTAAAGCAACTTTTTAGGTTCTATTTCTCCACTTATTGCCACCATCTCTTCTTGATACTAAGGAGTGAAAACTCTTGAAGTAATTTTTATTTCTCCACTCCAAGTCAAATAAGATGGCGAACACAAAACCTCTGGAGGGTTTTCGACTGTATTTTTATTAGTACAGTACTCAGATCTTTTTGCCAGATTTCTGATCTGCAAACACAATGGATGATAATTACTTACATCTTTTGGTTTTCTTAAATATGTAAGGGAAAAAAGTTTGGTTGCAGATTTTCTTTTTAAATGTAGACCTTAATTTTCAGTGCTTAATGAATGATAGCTTACATTAAAAGGGAAGGTGCTGTTGTTACGTATAGTGCTCAGACCTTCCCATGGCTTGCCCTCATTTAAACTCGAGACCACCTCACGAGTAGGCGCTGGTAGAATCCCCATCTTATGGGTGAAAAAAACCAAGCTCAGAGAAGATTAACACTGTCCAGAATCACATGATTAGTGGGTGGCATAGCTAGGATTTATAATGGGTTACGTATGAACTAAAATCTGTGAGGGCTTGCCTTCCTTCCTTCCTTCCTTCCTTCCTTCCTTCCTTCCTTCCTTCCTTCCTTCCTTCCTTCCTTCCCTCCTTCTCTTTTTGTTTCCTTCTTTCTCTTCCTCTCACTCTCTCTGTCTCTCTGTATCTAAACACATAATAGATACACATATTTTAAAAACGCAAATGCTACAAAATGGGTACAGTGGAAAGAAAGTCTCCCTTTTAATTTATCCCCTAATCTCCTTGGCCATTGCTAACAGTTGGTCATCCATGCTTCCAAGAGAGTTTTTTCTGCATAGAATTCTGTAATGGGAATCCTAAATTTGGTAAAGCATATAATTGAGAGTTTTCACAGTATGGCTTGCTGAGTTGTGACAAATGTATATAGCTCTATGACTGCTCTGATAATCAAGATACAGAACTTTTTTATGACTCCCAATAAGTTCCCTCAAGCCTTTCTGCAGCCATACTGGAACTTTTATGCACATTATAAACATGCGGTTGCTTTCTTCCTTTGTGATTTTGATGTTACTTAACCAATGCCATGGCCTCAGCCCCCTGAAGAATGGACATGTGGGTCACCCCCCCCCCGCCTCAGACAACAAAACACAGCTGTTTTCCTTTGCTTCTAGAGGCACCAAGCCTATTCTAACAACTAAACAAGCAAACAAAACCAAATGCCAGCTCTGCATCATTTAGCTCAGATTTCCTCTCCCCCTCCATGTTGCTTGTCTCTATGTCATGCAGAGAGTGATCCTGAAACCTGGCTGATGGTTTGAGGGGCAGCTGGACCTCCATACGAACCCCAGGTTTCCCATTTCAGGAGTGTTTATGCCTATTGTCCTGTCCCTCTCCTCAAAGCACTTTTATTTTGTGTACATGAGAAATATACAGAAAATGCATCGAAGATACATTGAGGTAATCCCCTTGAGGTCCAATAAGGTAATTAGATCACTATTTCCAGGTGATGATGGAGGAAAAACAGCAGCACAGAAGTTAAGTGACTTGCCTTCAATCACTCAGCTTGTCAGTGGTTGAGTTGGACTACAGCTTAGGTCTCCAGACTTTCACTGAGGTCTTATTTCCTTAGTCCCAGGCATTGCGAGGGGCATCAGGGACTGAGGGAGAAGGGATCGAGTCAGCTCTCTACCTGCTGTGTGTTCTGAGCTTCATAGAAGATAAGAACTACAGGAAGCATGCCAGCTTCCATGAGTTTTAAAATTGCTCTAGAACAAAGGAGTTAAAGACACCTTGTGTCTTTCTTGGTGAACCAGGTACTGCCCTTTACTCCTGAAATCCCCCAATGGGGCCTTGTGCTGTGCCTGGGGACTCTCCTGCTTACCCTGATGTGCCCAAGGGCAGGTGAAAGTAGGGGACCAACTAGAATGAGGCCGGGGTCTGCTCTCCACAGCTGTGCTCCAACAGTCATGTCTTTTTGTCCTGTCTCTGAAGACACCCTCTTTCCAAAAGATATTGTGTAGACTTCTGTGGAAGTCAGCATCTACCTACCCCTGAACTCACCAAGATTCCAGTTAGAAGAGAGGGTGTTGGCCTTGGTTGTTACTGATGGCCTGGTGACAGCTGTGAGTCAGATAAGCTCTATCAGCTCCAAGACCAAAGTGAGCATAGAATGTAAGAGGAGAGAACCCAGAGCTCATAGGCGGCCTATTTACTTGCCAATGACATAGCCACTTTAAAGGCATTATGTAGTTATTGATCTCTTACTGAATCATTAAGAATCAGACATAACCATTCAGTTGTATTCATTTCATTCATGGTTTCCAAGAGTAGTACAGACACTGTGTTTGCAGACCACTGGGCAAGATGATTTCTGCTGTTTTCGGTAAGAGAGAAATGGTCTCTGTAATGAATAAGACTGGGCGCCACAGGTGGGTATCCTGGATGCAGGGCCTATTCTACCCCTTACTAGCATTGCCACCTTGAACCAGGGACCCGACACCTCCATGCTTCAGCCTTCTTGTCTATAAAATGGAAATAAAAGGAAGAGGGGGTTGTTGTGATGGAAGGATTGACTAGGTTCATACATGCAAAGCATTTCCAGCAGTGCCTGCTGCAGCCTAAGGAGTCACTGTCTGCTAGCTGTTACTATTACTTGGACTTTTTCTATAGGGTTTGGGACTTTTGCTTATGTTCAGACATGAAGCCAGGATGGTGCAGCCCTTAGGTGTGTGCCAGCTTTGAGGCTTCGTAGCTGGGTTCTGACCATGGCATGCCCGCACAGCAGACACCTCCAGGTGTCACACCTGAAGAGTTTTGGAGGGGCTTGTTTTGCTTTAATCCGTGCCTCATCCAGTTGCTCTTTTTTCTCCACATGCCTCCATAGAGGAAGGGGAGCATGCCGAGCCTAGGATTTCTAATCAAAGCTAACCACCTCCCTTGACATCCTTGGATAATATTACAAATTAGGCACGTTGTTCCTGTTTTGCCTCAGAACCACAGCAGGAGGTAGCTAAATAAAACAGGAACGACTCACAAGGGCCTCTCTGATCGGTGAGGAGGGTAATCTCAGTTCGGTACTTGCCAAAGGGTTTCACTCCCTCTTCTTTCTTTCAGCAGAAAGATTGCGTTGGGCCACGTGGCCTTCTCATTGAATGCCTGTGCCACTGTTGACGAACGAGGCTAGTAATGGTACCATCACCTGAGATTGTTGTGGGGATCGAAGGGAAGTGCCCAGCACAGTAGCTGGTACACAGTTGTGCCTCCTCCCTTACTCTCCATCCCCTTGGTAAGGAGAACACTGAAGCCAAGGGCACATTTCTTCTGAATGGTGAAAACCTTTGCTACTCAAATGGTTGGCAGACCAGACAAGCTCACCAGGGAGCTTGTTAGAAGTACAGAATCTCCGGACCCTCCTGGACCTATTGCATCAGCATCTGGGTTGTAACAGTGTCCTTGGAGATTTGTTTGCACACTGAAGTGTGAAAAGCACTGGGGCAGACTCCCCCAGCTGGGGCTAGAACCAGAGATGCGTCTTGTTAATTTCTTGATGGTAACTTGCTAAGCTTAATCAGCTGAAGAGGAATAAATGTGATCTTAAACCTGGTCATTTGGAAATGAGCTAAATATACTTTACTCAGTCTATTCATATAACAGGACTCCCCAGTGAAATATGGGTGTTTTTCAACAGCAGTGGTGAAGTTCATTTTTTTATATACTCCACAAACTGTGCTAACACGGGTCTGGCTGGAGAGAGGATCAGGCACCTTTTGGGGAACATTTCTTTAGTTTCCATGATAATGTACGTTTTAGTTTATCTGTGGGATTGACCCCTAATATTTCTCAAAGCGAGAAGATATTTAGGAATATTATCAAGATGCATTTTAGAAGATGTTGTTGTGAACTGGATTTACAAGAGCTGCTTTATAGTCCCAGGGAGCCCTGGACAAGTGGGAGAGTAGTATTTAAAAGCGTTTGCCTGAATCCGTTTGTTTCTCAGTTATCTGCTGGAGGCGGGTACAAGGAATGCAAGGAGGAGTGCTCCTGGACTACTGCCAGCTCCCAGGCGACTGGAACCCTGGCCATCCTAGCTTTCCTCCTGACTTAGAATTGAACTGCTTATTCTGGACAGTGAGAGGCACTATGGCCACACAGAAAAGGGAATTAGCACTAAACTCAAGTGCTGGGACTTCACAAAGTTTGGTTTCAAGGCCAGAGGTCCACTCCCCTTCCTTAAGTGAAGTACAGGCAAGCTAGCACTATGCCCAAGGCCCAGATTGTGGGAATTCATAGGACAAGAATAGCAATGATCACTGCCCTAGGTTGAAAGCCTACAGTGGATTGGTTAGCAATGATCACAGCCCTAGGTTGAAAGCCTACAGTGGATTGGTTAGCAATGAGCCCTAGGTTGAAAGCCTACAGTGCATTGGTTCATCTGTGCTAGCCACTGTCAGTGTGTTGTCTGGTTTCCTAGAGTCATAACTTTTTTGGTGGGGGGGGGCATTGTGTTTTTTGCGTTTTTCAGCTTTATTGAGGTATAATTGACAACAAAAATTACAGGGTATTGAAAGTGTGCATCATGTTGTGTGATATACACATATATTGTGAAAGTCCTGCCATCTAGGAAACTAACATATCCATCACTTCACATATTTACCTGTGTGTGTGTGTGTGTATGTACACATTTAAGGTCTATTCTCTTAGCAAATTTCAGTTGTACAATACAGTGTTATCAACTATCGTCACCATGTTTTACACTAGATCCTCAGACCTTACTCATGTGAGGTATGTCCCCTTTTACCAGCCTCTCAGTGTTTTCCCCACCCTCCCAGACCATGGCAACTACCATTCTACTCTGTCTCTGTGAGTTTGACTAATTGTATAGATCCCACATATAAATTATCCCATGTAGTAGTTGTCTTTCTCTGTCTAGCTTATTTCACTTAGCACAATGCCTTCAAGGTCCATCTATGTTATTGGAAATGTCAAGATTTCCTTCTTCCTCATGGCTGAAAAATATTCCATTGTGTCTGTGTATATAGGCCACATCTTATCCACCTACCCATTGTTGGGCACTTGGGTTGTTTCCATGTGATGGTTATTATGGATAATGCTGCAGTGAACATGAAGGGCAGACATCCCTTCAAGATCCTGTTTTTATTTCCTTTGAATATATACCCAGAAATGGAATCGCTGGATCATATGGTAGTCCTATTTTTAATATTTTGAGGAAACTCCATACTGTTTTCCATTGTAGCTGAACCAATTGACATTCCTACCAACAGTGGAAAAGGGGTTCTCTTTTTTCCACATTCTCCCCAACACTTGTTTTCCTTGTCTTGTGGGAGTCGTAACCCTTTTATGTTGCAATGAAATCCACAAAATTAGCTTGTCCAAGCTTTTCATTTTACTGACAAAGCAATGGGTCTCCAGGGAGTGGCCTGAATTTCCCATGGTCTCACATCAGGTTCTCCACCTTTCGTCCACAGAAGCATGAGAATCTTTTTTTTTTTTTTTTTTAAAGATTTTATTGGGGAATTGGGGGAGGGGAACAGCATTGGGGAATTGCTGTCTTTTTTTTTTCTTCAGGCTATTTGCGGAGGATGTTGTTTCACTGGCCCATGTTGGTATCATTGTGCTTTTCCCAGATGAGGCAGATCGGTGGCCAGCCTCTGGATGGTCGCTTACAGCAGCTATTGGCAGCTCACCGCGGCTATTGGCAGCTCACCACGGCTATTGGCAGCTCACGCTGGCTGCTGGCCATTCACTGTAGCCTATGGCAGCCCACTGCAGCACGGGCTGCAGCCCACACCATCACTGGGGCTCACACAGCCCAGCTCCAGGTGGAGCTGTTGTTAGCTGTAGAGGGCAGTGTCACTGACCCTCATATGTGGGATCCGAACCGGGGTCGCTGGCATCCCCAAACCAGCTCTTAACCAATGAGCCACTCGGCAGGCCCTCATGTCCTTTTTGAATTGTCCTCTGCATCCTGAGAATTTCTGTTGTGTCTAAGCCTATTATAATGTCATACCTGCCTGACAGAATTTGCTCTCTTCTACATCTTTGTAGTTTGAATACAGCATTTACTCTTGCTAGTCCTGTTTCCTAGAGCTGGGTTGTAATATCTCAGTTGTACAGGAGATGTCTCTGTAACACAGGATAAGCCTGACCCTGTCTTGAAACTCTTCCAGATGAAGGTTCTCAGGCCTGCAGACAATATTAGTCCCTAAACTTCCTAAGTTTCTAGATTTAAACATTTCTATTTGGAGTTATCTTAGGATGAAGGATAACCAGCACTAATTGCTCTCAAGGCTCAGAAAATGCCATTTCGTAAGGACTGTCTTTTTTTTTTTCTTTTTAAAGATTTTATTGGGGAATTGGGGGAGGGGAACAGCGTTGGAGAATCGCGCAGAAGGGGAACAGACAAGTTGCTGTCCTTTTTTGTTCTTCAGTCTAGTTGCGGAGGACATTGCTTCACTGGCCCATGTTGGTATCGTCATTGCGCTCTTCCCGGATGAGGCAGTTCGGTTGCCGGCCTCTGGATGGTCGCTCACCGCGGCTATTGGCAGCTCACGCTGGCTGCCGGCCGCTCACGCTGGCTGCTGGCCGCTCACTGCAGCCTATGGCAGCCCACTGCAGCGGGGCCTGCAGCCTACACCGTCGCCGGGGCTCACAGCCCAGCTCCAGGTAGCTGTTGTTAGCTGTAGAGGACAGTGTCACAGGCCCTCATATGTGGGACCCGAACCAGGGCCACTGGCATCCCAAGCCAGCTGTTAACCACTGCGCCACGCGGCCGGCCCCGTAAGGACTGTCTTTTACATCCCACTGTTTCTCTCATTCTCATTTCCCCTTCTACCACAGTGGTTCTCTAACTTTCTGGATTCAGAACATCTTTAAGCCCCTAAAAATGATCCAGGACCCCAAACAGTTTTTGTTTGTGTGGGTTATATCTATCAATATTTTCTACATTAGTAAATAAAATTGAGGAAAAAAGTAAAACACAAGCAGATATTCTGTTAACCATCAAGAGTGATGATGTTATCACATGTCAAGTAGGCCCTAGAAAGCTACTGCACACTCGTGAGAGAATAAGAGTGAAAAGAGCAAATAATATTATGCATTATTATGTGTTATTATAAAAATAGTTTTGACCTCACTGAAGGGTCTCAAGGACCCCTGAGGGTCCTGGTCCATATTTGGAAACTGCTGCTCTACTAGCTTCAAAGTTATACTCTTTGCTCTTAACAAATCCAAAGTTAATCAACACCTTTATTTTCCTTCCAAAAAAGATATAATGAGCTTTGAATGCTTTAATTCTGATGACCCGCTTCCAGCTTACATATTCTGGGTGTCCAGTATTTTAGTTCTGTCTTGTTGGTTTTGTTTTTTTGTTTTTTTTTTTGTTTCTAACTGGAGAACAGTGTACTTCTCCAGGACCCATCAGCTCCAAGTCAAGTAGTTGTTTCAATCTAGTTGTGGAGGACGCAGCTCAGTGGCCCATGCGAGGATTGAATTGCAAACCTTGGTGCCATGAGCACAGCACTCTAACCAACTGAGCTAACTGGCAGCCCCTTATTGATTCTTTTTTAAACCCTCAGTTGAGACATCACTTTATACAATCAGCATCTGTTTAAATATAGCCAAATATTTACCAAAATTTTTGCACATTATCCCATCTTGCACTTCAGACCTTCTGTCTGGTATTTTCTTTTGCCTAAAGTACATCCTTGGAAACGTTCTATTATGAAGTAAATTTGTAGAAAATTATCCAAGCTTTGTTCTTCTTTTTCTATCTTCTATCTCTAATTTTGCTCTTGTTCCTGAAAGGAACTTTCACTGGGGATAGAATTATAGGCTAACAGTTCCTTTCAGCACACTGAAGATATTCTACCATTTTCTGGCTTCCACAATTGCTGAGAAGTCATCTGACAGACTCATCACTGTTCCCAGGCAGGAACCTTGCTCTTCTCTCTGGCTGCTTTTAAAATCGTCTCTTTGTCTTAGGTGTACCAGGTGAACGTTGATGTGTCTTATTTTTATTTGTTTTAATTTTACTTACATTTATTGTAGAAGCATGAGAATCTTGTCTCCTTTTCAGGGGATATCCTCACCCTTCTACGTTCAGGTCCAGGTAGGGGTGTGTGCTTCTTATCAGCCATTCCCCATGGCAGGCTGCACACCTCACGTAAGAGACCACCTGCTCTGTGGGCACATGACTGATCGTTGAACAGTGCCCTCCACTCACCATTCCCCATGTCCTTGGCAAGTAGTCCATCCCCAGGCCCATACTGTTGATGTGTTTGTGAGGAATGTTTATAAATGATGGCCAGCTAGGTGCTCATCTTTGGAGATCATGGTCTCCCCAAGGAGATTATCTGGGTTCCAATCCCAACTAAGCCATTTATAAGCTGTTTGTCTTTGGGTGAACTAATTTACCTTAGTTTTCCCCTCCAAAAAAAAATGGGGATGGAACTACCGCTCTCTTTGAACAGGACTTTTGTGAGCATAAATGAGTTTATTCATGTCAGGAACTTACAGTAATACTTGGCACAGAACAAGTCGTCAATAAATTGTGGCTGTCAATAGTTACTGTTGTTCCCCTAAATTGAAATATCTTCTGTTTGGATTTGGCCAGGTGAGCGAGGAGCTTTGTACCAACATCATGTTGGATTCTCCTCCTTCCTGAAAATTCCTTCAACTGCCCTGTGTTTAGGCTCCATCCGTCATAAGCAATTCTTCCATTTGTCTTGATTCCAGCTTCCACTTTGACTTTTCTGTTGTCTTCCTTCACTGCTATATCTATCTGTAGGTTGCAGGAGTTTTTCTTTTTCCCTTTTTTTTTTTTTTTTTTTAAGGATGGAACTATCGTAAATACATCAAGTATATCTAACTAACTTAGAAACGGGGACTCTAGAAACCACTCTGACTCCGAGTTCATCCGATGTGGTGAAATGGAGAAGCAGGCCATTAGAGGTTGGCTGTCACCCGATGTGTGTTCACTGCTGACCCGCCCGCTGTGTGCAGGCTTTCACAGTCCGCATGCTCACTGACCAAAGAAGTTAAGGGAGGGGAGACGCGGACTCCTAGTAGCCAGAGTTTCATTCCTTCCTCCTCTCATTGTTGTAGAATTTCTTTTAAATGAAAACAGCCTCTTTGGTTTGCAAGCCTAACTCTGGCAGGAAGACAAATTATTTTTTTACAGTATCAGACACATGGTTTCCTGTCTGTGTTTAGCTTGCTAGCAGAACATCTCAGCCGGCTGGTTCCCCCTGGACCTACTGTGACTTAATAGCATTGCCTCCTGCCCTCTAGCAGGCCCACTCTGTGTATTGATCACACGCCTGGTCCACTTTCATTGACTCTTACTGGTTTCTGAGTCAAGGAAGACTGGGAAGTTGCCTTTCTCTCACATCTTGTTTTGTGTTTGTTCTGCTCCAGCACCAGGGAGCTAGCTGGCTTCTTGAGGGAAACTCCTGGTGCTCGCATGGGAGAAAAGAGAAGCGTGTATGGTGCTTTGATAGGTCCGGGAGTTCTGGGTGTGCAGTCTTTGAGCCGTGCACTCGCTACTCAAAATAGCTGTCTCGCAAGCTGTGCATTTTTATTTTGAGAGAAACAAGCCAGATTTACTTTCTGGTCTAAATGCAGAAGCAAAAAAAAAAGTGTGGAAATATGGTGGATAAAAGTTGTTAGAAGAGGAAAAACAAAATGATGGATTAAAGTCAGTAGTGTCCTTCCCGGGAAGACAAACCAGTTATTTGAGGTGGTGACTCACGGAGAAGGAGCTTTTGGTTGTGAACGAGTGAGGTTCGAAAGCATCCTCCGAATCCATGAACACGGCCCTGTGTCTCGCTAGGACATAATAAAGATTGTACCTGCCAGCCGGCATGGTGATGCAGTAAGTGAAACTTGGAATATACTTGTAGCGACTGCAGACAAAGCAACTGGCTTCTGTAGATTTTAATTTTCCTAAGCCGCAAAGTAAACAAAGGTGCTCGGAGCCAGATGTGGTTGCCAGTTGTGAATATGTCTGCTCTGGAACCTCCTTCTGATATGAATCATGGCAGCGTGGAATCCACTAAGGACACAGCCGTCTGGAATCCCACCCACTGGCTGTGAGTGACCAGTAAAACGGCTGGCGTTGCTGGGAGGCTGGGGTGATATGTCCTCGGTCTCCTTTCTCTCCCCCAGCCACACAAACACACCAGGTGGGTGATGGCAAAAGGGTCCCGGGAGACTCTTTTTGCTACTTTACGAGAATTGCAGTGTCCCACCAGTGGAAAAACACCAGGAAGCTAGCTAACCACCGTGAAATTGACTTTCATTTCCTCTCATACTAAACTTCAGAGGCTGTGTTTACCACCAGTTGGACATCTGGCTGACTTGCTTTTGAAAAACCATTGCTGGTCCCCAGATCACTCCTGCATGTTGCTAATTATGCAAAATATCGATTTTACCAGCAATAATTATGCCTATTAAAAAACATATGAACTTTTAAAGAGACAATTAATATTTGCTTTTCTACTTTAAAAAATATATATATACCTCATGTTGCCTCATTAGGATATAGCTAGTTCCAATATCAAGAACAATTGATCCTAAATGCAGTCATTAAAATTCTTTCCATTCCTTTTATGTCCAGGTCCCATCCTATTTAAAATACCTATTTTCCCTGTCAGGCTGAAGTAGTTGGTCTCTGCCTTGACCACACGTTGGAAACACCTGATAAGCTTTAAAAGCAACTCATTAACTGGTCTTAGCTCAGCAGTTTTGGACTTAATTGGTCTGGGGTCTTGTATCAGGAGTTAAAAACAAAACAAAACAAAAACAAACAACTCTCCAAGATACTCTATTCTGCAGCCAATGTTGGGAGCCACTGGACTCAAGACATTTTTTTTTTTCTGCCAAATCTTTTTATACTTTTCATCATGTTCCCCCATATAACTTGGAAAAGGACAATAACAATTAGAAAATGGCAACCACCACAGGAAGTAGAAGAAATTCCACCTTCTAGGTTAGAGGAAGAGAAAACAGGCAAGACAAGTACCTATGTTATCACCCCCCTGAGAATAATAAGATTCTTTAATGTGGGATATTACTGTGCTTTCCCCAGTTTACAAACAATTACTTCAGAACAAGGCAAGGGCCTCGCTGGGAATAGGTACCTGAGATTTTAGAACTGATGAAATTGTGCATGAAGGGCAAGCACATTTTAAACCTGAAAGTGTGACTGAAAGATTGGATGGCAAGCTTTGGGTCCATTACCTTGGCAAACACAACGATGGATGGGGAGGCAGTGTGCATCGTTGCTGGAAGTGAAGACACGCAGGTAAGAGGGAACCGCAGAAGCTGGGGTTCACATGGAAAGCCAGGAGAGATGTGAGGCTGTGTGCTGGTGACCTGACAGGTAATGACAGTGTGAGGAGTCCGTGTGCTTTTCTGAATCAGCCTAGTCTCCCTGTTGGGGCAGATACTGGAGTCTCTACTTTCTGATTTCCTGAGCACTTGAAGGGCCCCTGCACAGAACAGACAATACAAACCAGACAGGCAGCCAGAAAGGGAATTGAAGAATCAGGGCAGGTTGGAGATCCTACCAAAACCCAAGTTTAGTGGTCTGCTGAGATGATAACATGGAGAAAAAAATGAGAAAATCCCAGCTCTAAAGAATACACATCAGGCGGAGGTGCTGTCCTTGGAGGAATAGACATCCATAAGACATGCCTTTGTTTCTTAGGTCAGGCCAGGCCCATTGTAGCCTTTTTGGTAACGTTGGTTGCCCTGCTCCTAAAGCCACAGCCACAGAAGTAGCAAGACTCTATATTCCAAGAAGAACATAAAGGATGATGAGCACAGTGGAAAGAGTGCCTAACACAGCAGAGGCAGAATCAGGGTTTTCATTGCCTGGAATGACCTGTAATATGAAACAAGGGATAAATGTAAAGCCAGGTGCATGGTTCAAATGATCGATGGCAGAGGGGCAGCTTATCAAAAAGCTGACCGGGCACCTGTTCATGATTAAGACCCAGGGGTTTGCAGGTGAGTTGAGGTCATTCTGAACTTGAAGTGATCTGGCTAAGACAACCAAGACACAACAGAACAAAAAACCAACCAGCAGCCATCTTAAATGGCATTCCTTGGAAGGGGTGGTGAGAGCCCCACTGTAATCAGCTTGCAGAGGTGACATCTCAAGCATGGTAGCTGGGTCTAGTGAACTGTGTCACAGAGAATCTTGATCGCAAAAATGATTTCAAAGAACAGATCACTTTACACTTAGAAAAGGACTTTGCATTTATCAGGCACCTGCTATATGCCAGGCAGGCAGATTTTAGAGTCCTTCAAATATGTCAGACTTCTAAAGTCTGATACATATGTCTTTTGAAGAGTGATTGAAGGAAACAGGCATGTTCAGCCTGAAAAAGAAATGGTTTAGAGAAATGGGTTAAATGCCCACCAGGCGTTTAAGACCTCTCATCCCAAAGAAGAAGGAATCATTTTGTTGTCCTCTGCTTTGAGAGCAGCATGAAAGCCAATAAGTAGACATATAGGAAGGCTGCATAAGTATAAAGAATACATGTTTAAATATCCCAAACGTTTAGAGTTTATCCTAATAAATATGCAGCGAAATTGATTATGGCATGATTTACAGAGGAGTTGGGTTCCTCTGTTGTAACATTGGAGCCAGAGGTTTTATGTCTCTCAGGAATATTCTAGAAGAGGTTGTCATACCAAAGTAGACTGCATGTCAAGCCCTTTTGCTGGGGAGAGAGGTGGGAAGAAAATCATGTAAGGGAGACTCTGGGATGGGATGCAAAAGGTGGGGAATGTATAATTGGAAGAAAACAAACACATGGACAGAAGGGAAGGCATATTCCATCATTCTGCGAAAAAAAATATTCTCAAAGTCTGTCCAGAATGACAAACAGTAAGTACTGTCAATATGCTGGAAGTTAAATTAAATCCTGCATGCCTAGTGAGCTCACTGTCCTTCTGTTGTTTAATTAAAATGATTTTTTATTGTTTGCCTGAACTTAATTGTTTGCTTTTCATTGAGATGATGGATGGGGAATCATGTCTCATTCTACACTTCTCCAGCAGTTAACGTGACTAGAAAATTTTCATGGACCATTTTGTCATTGGTTAGCACTGAATACAATTGCACAAGAGCTTTGCAAACAAGTCTACGATGAATTTTCTTTGTGAGAGGGAAATATCTCTAAGGCAGAGCGCCAAGGGACTCATTCCCATGTTTGCTAAAACTGTGTTTCTCCAGCTTTGCTGTGTCAATTAATCACTGAGAAAACTTTGTAAAATGTAGATTCTGATTCAGCAATTTAGGACAGGGCTGAGATTCTGCCTTACTAATAAGTTCCCAGGTAATGCCTGCTGACTCTGCTGTTCTGGGGAGCACGCTTTGAATAGCAGGGTGCCAAGAGACTGTTTCTGTACTGTGGCACCCTGATTTTTACACATGGAGAAAATGGTGGTAAGATATTAGAACTCCTAAGTTAGAAGGTGTGTGTGTGTATATATATATATATATATATATATATATATACACACACACATACAGTATGGAGGCTTGGGGGATGTGTGTGTGCATGCGTGCATGTGTGTGTGATGGGGCAAAGGAAAACTGATAAAGATATGGAATGTAACAGAAGGAAGAGACAATATGTTTTGCTCCTTAGGAAATCCTTTATCTTTCTATGTAGGATCCCAGCATGTCTGTGACTCAGCCAGGCTTCCTTTGCATGATCAGTGAACATGCGCAGAACATATCCAGGAAATATCTAGGAGGTATCAGTGCCATTTGTTCACGTTCATCATTTTATGTATTATAACTGGGTCCAACTTTACCAGACATATGGTTCAACTGGGTTATGTCCCTGGGAAGACAGCATCCAAACACAACAACCGAAAAGCACTTGCCTCCCATCTCTCAGAATAGCCAGACCCACTACCTCCATCGCCTTCTGCCTTATTTTTGTTTCTTCACTTCAAATGCTTTAGTATATGTTCTCTTAAATTTATGTCTGATGTGGCTGTGTGGTTTTGCCTTTTCAAGAAAGAATTCTGGAGCTCAGATAGTCATGGGGGGAAAGGTTTCTCCCAAAACAGCATTATGGTACAACATGTTACAAAAAGAGGCAAAGCAAACTGGGGTCAGCCACAGGCCACGCCCCTTTTGATATTTTAATGCGTCTTGACCAGATCAGGTTTTTTTGTTGTTGTTGTTGTTGTTGTTGTTTTTCCCCTGGTTGGAAGTCTCTGAAATATGTTATTAATGAAAACCATTTCTGTTAAGGACTATCACAAAATAATACAAATATATTTATTGAATGCTTTCTATATTATAGGTGTAATGCTTTTAAGAGCTTGACAAACATGATCTCTTGTAAGCTCCATGACAACCCAGTGGGATTGCTTATGGGTCATCTTCCTTATACAGGTGAAGCTGAGACCCCCCCAAATCACACAGTCAGGAAACAGCAACGCCGGGTCCAAAATCAGATTCCCAAGTCCTTACAATCCAAGTTCTGCTGCCTCCCAATATACAGAATGGTATCTATTAAATTATTAAACCTCAGGCTCTGCTGTGATTATTCTTAGGGCTTTCTATTGCCTGATGAAGTTTTACTAGTTTGAGTCTAGAGCTAGTGTTTTTTTTGTTGTTGTTGTTTTTTCCTTTAAATTGCAAAAAAAGGCAACTTCTCAGTGTATGCTGAGAAAATCATAAAATTGGGTCTCAGCTCCATGTCATGTCCAGAAATACTGTGATTTGGAGATGAAGTAACAAGAAAGATCCTAGCAGATCACTTAGGTTGTATAATATTCCTAGAACACTTGAGAAGCCCCTTCCAAGAGAGCAGAGACGTCAGTATTTTAAATGTGGTCTCCGTTGCAGAATATCCTGCTAAATTGTTAAAGGGAAATAAAGTGATCTTAAACGCCAGGCAGGAAAAACACAGCATGGCAAACAAAGGTGATTCCAGGATATATAATATCTCCTGGCTCCTGACTTGGGGTAAAAATTCCCAAATAAGCTGTTTTCACAAAATGTTCTTTGTGTTAGTCTGTTTGGAAATAATCATTTTTCTTGACTGAAAGTCAGTGTACTTTTAATACTGTGAACCTCTTGTTCTTCCTGATACCGAGATCATTCCCTAAGTATAAATTATTTTGTCAGAAAAGAAGCCACATGTTCGTGAATCTGTTTATCCAGTAGATGAGCTAGCACAGTGATACCTGGAGACCAAGAATCGCTGAGATCAGGTGTAAAGGACCAGACAGATGAGGGTGTAGATTTATAAACATTATTTATCTGATAAGGCCAATTCCTCCGTTTTGTTTTACTGTGCTGCTTGGGATCTCCAACTCCTGTTCAGAAGAAGTAACTATGGTACACTTCAGTGTCCTTTACCTGGTTTTAAAAGGAGGGCATCTAACATTTCCCCATTAAAATAAGGTTTGCTGAAGATGGTTGGTATATATTCCTTATCAGGGTATTTAGCTGTATCATATACTTTCCCTCTGTCTACTGAATTAATCATATAGATTTTCTCCTTTACATTATTAAATGTGGTCAATGACAGTAGTCAGTTTCTTCGTTGGTTTTTAGTGCTAAAACATACTTTCTTGGTAACTTGGTAACTTATCTTTGTTTTATATCCTCTATAAGATTTGGCTTGCTGCTCTTTTATTTAGAATTATGTTTTTTAAATCACTGTACATGAGTAAGACTGTTCCGTAGTTTTTTTTTTGTCATGTTCCTTGTGTCTGCTTTTGGCTGTACTGTTTTCATAGACTGAATTGCCATGGTACACTGTTCCTAGTCTCTGAAAGAGTTTGTGTGAAATTGAAATGAACTGTTCCTTGACAGTTTGGCAGCTCTCAACTTCATCTGGGACTGGTATGCGTTTGGGCCTTTGGGGGGAACATTGTTGCTCAAATGTTTTGGGTTAATTTCCCCCCACTTTTTGTTTCAAAAAATTTCTACTTTCAGAAAAGTTGAAAGACTGATACAGTGAACCCGTCTGTCCTTTCTCTTTCTCAATATTTACTGTGTTAACATTTAACCACATCCTCATTTCTCTCTGTGTGTGTGTGCGCGTGTGTGTGTTACAGTCCATATTCGAGTTACCCCAAAGCAATGGGGTTGCTGCTGTTGTTAAGTTTAGGAGCCAGTCAAGGACTACACATTGCATTTGGTTGTTTTGTCTCTTCACTGTGTTTCTTATTTTTCATGGCATTGACTTTGAATAGGCCAGGCCATTTATTTTCTCGAGGCACATTCTGGATTTGTCTGATGGTTCCTGCTTTAACAGAGTCTATTTATTTTATAACTGAGATATCATTGACATGTAACATTATATTAGTTTTAGATGTACAACATAATGATTTGATATATGTATACGATGCAAAATGAACACCACAGTAAGTCTAGTTAACGTCCATTACCACACATAGTTACAAATATTTCTTTTCGTGTGATGAGAACTTTAAGATTTATTCTCCTAGCAACTTTGAAATATGCAATACAGTATTATTAACTATAGTCACCATGCTGTACATTATATCTCCTGGACTTATTTTATAACTGGAATTTTGTCTCTTGACCACCTTCACCTGTTTTGTGGCCACCTATCGGTTTTCTGTATTTATGAGTTTGGTTGTTTGTGTTTTTTGTTTTTTTTTAATTCCACATGTAAGTGATAGCATGAGGTTTCATTTTCTGTTTGACTTATTCACTTAGCATAATGCTCTCAAGTTCCATCTATGTTGTCACAAATGGTAGGATTTCCATCTCTTTTTATGGCTGAAAAATATTCTATTGTGTATATATATAGATATATACCACATTTTCTTTTCCCATTCATCCATTAGTGGACATAGGTTGTTTTCCATGTCTTGGCTATTATTATAAATAATGCTTCAGTGAATATAGGGATGCATATAGCTCTTCGAGATAGTAATTTTGTTTCCAACACATTGATTAAATTCTGACGAAACATTTGTGTAAGGATTCTACTGGTATTTTTATGGTAGGAAGATTTCAAGGGCAGTGATGGTTCCACAAAAATCAAATTTGGACATGTGTATTCAGTCATATCAATACCAAGAAAATTAATTGGACAATAAAAGATAAAAAATTTAAGAAGTTTATACTATAGGAAGATTTTTTAAATTACTCATTTCTTTTCATTAATTGTAAGATGATTCAAGTTTTTATTTTTATTTTTTTGAGGGCAGTGTCACTGACCCTTATGTGGGATCCGAGCCGGGGCCGCTAGCATCCCAAGCCAGCTCTTAACCACCGCGCCACTCGGTCGGCCCTGATTCAAGTTTTGTAGTTTATGTTGGGTCAGTTTTCGTAAAATACAGACATATATTGTTAAGACTTTGACCATTCTTGTCTAAGCTTTCAAATTTATTAGCAAAAATATTTTTCATGGGATTTTCTAATCCTTTGAATTTTTGCTGTGCTGATAACTGTCCCCTCTGCACCTTTGTTCCATTGTCAGTCTCACAGAGGTTTATATGTTTCTTCAGTCATTGTATTAATACACTACCAACTTGGGGTGTGGTTGACTCTCCCTCTTATGTCTTTGTTTTGTTTCACCAGTTTGAACTTTTATCTTTACTGTCTCTGCCCTTCTATTTTCTTTGGCTCCATAATCTTGTCCTTTCTCTAAGCTGTCATGTTGAACCCTGTGTTGGCTTAATATCCTGATTGCTGCCATCAGCATCGCTCTTCCGTGAAACCCTACCCCTCCACATGACCCCAGCTCACCTCATATATTTGTTTCCAGTTTCCATTTGTATGAAAAATGGCAACAATCACACATACCTAGCTGTGTGGCTACAAGAATTCAAAATAAACGATCTAAAGCACAGTGTGGCATTTAGTAGGTGTTCCATAAATGCATGCTGCACTTTTTAATATTATAATTGACATAATGGCTCTAGAGACAGGAAACTCTCCCTTCCCCCCAGCATATCTCTCTTTAGCAGTTTCTTTCTTTGGATCCCAGCCAGTTGCGTGTATATCCTGTCACTGTAGCTGAACATGTTCGCATGCGAAAATCTTTGTGGTTAGAGGGTCACTGCCAGCTTTGAAAGAAGCTCTGTAGTTGGCATGAGTGTTCCTAGTATACCAACTCAGCAAGGTGTGCAGAAACACGGTCAGCCGTGTCCCTACGATAAATTAGTTTCTTGGTAAATTTCCACACCAAACACCTTCATTGAATGGAGGAGCCCATCTCTCAAATTCATCTATGTAGATTGGTTTCATCAAGACGTGACCTACAGAGGCTTTTTTACTATGTTGGTCTTAATTTTGTGTTGTTTTTACTGTGTCTTTTTAAAAAAAATTGTGAATTATACAGGTTCAGTTTTAAGTTTCTTTGAGCAACCAGTGTTGGTTTGGGGGCATAACAAAGCAACCTGTTTTCAATGTCGTGTGTGTGTGTGTGTGTGTGTGTGTGTGTGTGTGTGTGTGTTATTAGGCAACTTTTTACTTTTAAATCACTCCAGAGGAATGTGTACTATGGAATTTCCTCTTGAGGTTTTCTGCCAGTTTGCATTTGTGTTTATGGCATACTAACATTTATCTTTGCCATTTGTCTTTAAAAAATATTTATTTATCAAGACTGACATTTGCAAATGGCTCCATATTTGCAACTAATTCTGAACTCCCTATGTGAGACACATTTCGTTGGAAATTTTCAGAATTATTAGATGAAACTCTGGGTTCATTGTTAGGGAGATAGCTTGGTGGCATGGAAAGAATGAGCCACTCAGACCTGAGGGAAACAGGCTCCCCTGCTTTCGCTTGCAGGAATCATCATAGCTCTCAATTCCCCCCTTTTCTCTCTTCCTTTCTTCCTTTCTCCCTCTCTCTATCCCTTTCCCTCTCCCAAGAGAGATGATGCTTATAAAGTGAAATGCTCAGTGCCTAGCTCAATGAAACACATTATAAGTATCTTTATTATTGTTAAGTTCAAAGGAGGGCTTCCCATCATTTTCCAATGAGAACTCCCTTCAGTGGAAAATGTGACAAAAGCTCTAACAGAATCCACAGTTGCCCATGGGGAACACAACATACCATGCCAGGGGTATCTATCATTGGCACCAGTTCTCTCCCTTACTAACTTCCCCAAGGAATAGAAGACCCAAAATCTCTGCTCTACAATATCCTGGCAAAGAAATGAGAGCTGGAGTGCCTTCAGTCTGCCAAGCGCTCTTCAATTTGTGCTTGCATGCGTGTCTGTGTGTGTGTCTGTGTGTGTGCGCCATGGACTTCTTGGAAGTCTGGTAAAGCCTCTGGGCCCCTTCTCAGAGTGATATTTTTAAGTGCATAAAATATAATACACACAATTTCAAAGACAATAAATGAGATTGAATTGCAATTATCACGTTTTAAAAAATAAATTTGTGGTATAGTAACACCTGCTTCTATAGTAATATTGGCTTCTATAATCATGTCTTAAATAATAAAATCTAGCATCAGATCTAAAAAAAATTTAAACGTCTAAGTGATGAGTATAAATGACACACCAAGGCATCTGCAACAAATGTAATATGGCATGAAAATATCTGTGGTTTCTATTGGTGACAACATCATAGGTATGGCTAATACTAGGAAACGTTATATTTTAGCTAAAGATTAGTGAAAATGAAAAGATGTAAATTTTGCCCATTTAAATTCACAGAGCCCTGAGTTCTATCCATGAAGCCCAGGCTAAGAGCGTCTTTCTGCTATTATTGTATAGAGCCTCATTTTTTTTTCTGAACCTTGGAGAAATTCCCCTCATTCGTAATGCCCCCCAGAACTATATCTAGCTCAATGTTCCATAACAAGGGCGTGTAATGTGAATGTCAGATCTTGAGCACTAGTTATGTATGCATCTAAGAACAATTCATGGAAGGTTCCGATAGTTCAACAATTATATCTTGATCTCCTTATATGTTCTAGATGCTAGGATAGGTTCTGAGAAAAGAAACATAAATGTTCAGAGTTCTTCCTCATATAAGACATTTTCTTCCCAGGCAGAGGAAAGATGCATAATTGCCCCCTAGACACATTATCCAAGAACTGTCAGGATCACTTAACGATGGCTGTAAAATCGCACAGCCCAGTCCCCAATGGAGAGCACCACTGGATCAAATAGAAAGGTTCCATAAAGTCATCATTAGTTGGCTCTCACCAGTGTGAAGTTCCGAGACAGTATGGCATGAGGTTAAAAGCAGGGGGTCTCACCAATCAAACAGAGCTCTTTTCAAAGGTCACCTTTAACATTGCCCAAGTTTATGATCTTGGGAAATTATTTAAACCATCTGACCCTTAGGTTCTCCATCTATAAAATGGGGTTCCTAATAGTAACAGTTTCTGCCTCATAGGGTTTTTTTCTGTTGGTTAAATATAACTATCATATAAAACTCTGAGGACACAGCCGTTTCATACTAAGAATTCAATTTATGAGTTTCTGTGTAATTGGGGACTGGCAAAAGAAATACTTCCTGCTGGTGTCTGCGTAAAAGAGATGCTAGCTTGTATCTACACCTACAGTGGTTGGTTTTTCTAGTAGCAACTGAAGGGTTAATGCTTTGAGAGGGTGTGGGTGGTTCCTTTTTGTAAAGCCACATCCCAAAGCTTCCTTTCAGCCTCTTTGCTATTGTTCAGGTTTTTCACCACTTCTTTGAAGTTTCAAAATTGACAGATGTTATTCAATAATCACGCCCCCCCTCCCGCCCCCAGGCCAGATTTTTACATGCAGATTTTCAAAAAGAAAATACAGGAAATTCGAGGGACAAGTAAAACTTTGGTGTCTGACATTGAAGGGGAGGATATTTCTAGAGACTTCTTCAATCAATGCCCACATACATTTCAGGGGATTTCTGTTTTTGTGTTTCTCCTAGCCTGCAAAAAGAACAGAATTTAGCAAGGAAGATCCTTTTCCTAGATGGCCAGGAATTATAAAATAAAATTATGAGTGATAAATGAGCAGTTCATTGGGACGTTTTACACTCTTTAATGAATTGGAGACACAGCTAAGTAATTATGCACTTAATATTTAAAACATTCAAATTGTGTTTCCTCATATGTGAAAGAGAATATTCACAGTAAATTAAAATGAAGTTTCTCCAAATTCTGCCAGTATGTTACAGGTTATTAAGATAATACCTGTAGAAGAGAGATCAGCAAACTTTTTTTAGAAAGGTATGGGTATAAATATTTTAGGCTTCTTGGGCCAGATATGATCTCTGTTGCATGAACATCTTAGTTTCTTCTTCTTTAAAAAAAAAAAAGTTATTTATTTTTATCCAGGTAACATTGGTTAATATTATATAAATGTCAGGTGTACAACGTTATAATTCAATGTCTGTATACTATATTGCGTGCTCCCCACCAAAAGTCCAGTTTCCATCCATTACCATATATTTGACCCCCTCTACCTATTTTTCCCTCCCCTCCCCTTCCCCTCTGGTAACCACACTGTGTTCTCTGCATCTGTATGTTGTTTTTGTTTTGTTTGTTACTTTTTTGTTTTATATTCCACCTCTGAGTGAAATCATACAGTTTTTGTCCTTTTCTGTCTGAGTTATTTTATTTAGCATAGTACCCTCTGGGTCCATCCATGTTGTTGCACATGGCACTTTTTGATCTCTTTTATGGCTGAATAGTGTTCCATTTTATATATATGTATATATCACATTATCTTTATCCATTCATCCCCTGATGGACACTTAGGTTGTTTCCATGTCTTGGCTAGTGTCAGTCATGCAGCAGTGGACATGGTGGTGCATGTCTTTTCAAATTGGTGTTTTCTTAATAAATACCCAGAGGCTGGGTCATGTGGTGGCTCTAGTCTTCATTTTCTGAGGACCCTCTATACTGTTTGACATAGAAGCTGCACAAATTTACAATTCCATCAATGCACAAGGGTTGCCGTTTCTCCACATCCTCTGCAGCACTTGTTCTCTCTTGTCTTTTTGCTAGTAGCCATTCTGACAGGTGTGAGGTGATCTCTCATTATGGTTTTGATTTACATCTCCCTAATAATTAGTAAAGTTTTTTTTCCTCTTGCCAGTTCCTGTGGCAGAACATAAAAAATGAGGGGACATTGTCCCCCATAAATAATCATTCACAAAAACACCTCCTGAGTACCATAACGTGCTCCATCTTGATCCTGTTCTGGGTATATTACGATGATCCAAATAGATCTGCCCTTTACCCATGTAGAACACACTTTCTCATGGGGGAGACAAGCAATCAGAGAACCAAACCAACTTACGATTATAAGACATCTTATGTAGCTACCGATAAGTAGGTACTTGAAGCCAACACATTCATTGAGGCTTCAGAAAACAGAGGCGGAGTTACAGGGAGGAAATGTTTTCAGCTGTTGCACCTGAATATTATTTCATCTGGCCCCTTAATTTTGCACTCCAGGCTCATACTGTGCCAAACAACAGGGACAGTCCAGATATCTCCACAAGAGTGTTCGTGTTTCCTGCAGTTCCAGTCCTTTCTGTTGTTGCTTTGTCCCACTGCCACTTCCACCCCTAGTCCCTCTTGTCCTTTGCCCCATTCAAGCCTGCCAGTGTAAGAAGTCGGGTTTTCAAGAGTCAAATTATAATCCACATTTCCTATTCATTTTAATGCATTAATGTATCCTTCCTCAAATTACTGATTTTTTTTTCTTGGTTGCTGAAATTACGATGTTTATTTTTCCAGCTTTTTATTAGGATCCAATAGACGTAAGACCTAAGGTTTTCATCTAGACTATGGAGTTAGTGGAAGTTGGCATTTCCATTAAGAGTTTACTGTAAGAATAGGTCCCGAATCATACTGAACCTAAAAACTCCAAATTAACATGGTATTTGCTTCATTTCTAACTATGTTTTGTTAAGTGGTGGTATCAAATACAATTTAGGTAATGGGTTCCTGTCAAAGGATTATGGTTCTATTTCACCTGGACTGTATTCTCATCACTTTTTTTCCTCCCCAAACACCTACGGTAGGTGAAAAACTGCAAATTGAATAATTACTAATCTCTTTCTGACAAGATGGCTGGATCCATACTATCTACTCAACCTTTTTCCTCCTAATCCCTGGTGCAAAGCGTCAATTTGGAAGAATTGCTCTTTCACACAGATGGTTCACATGTTCTTACTTCCTAACTTAACATTCCTTTTGCCCATTCTTCATTGACCAACTCAAAAAAAAAAAGTCCTTGCCTTCCTTCCCTGTTTCTCTCTTTTTCCACCTCTCACTACCACATAGATTGCAGCACACCTTTATCTCAGACTGGCATGTATTGCTAGGCATTTGCATACATGCCCTAACTCCTGCCAGCCCCATAGCAGGCACTCAGGAGTGCTTTGTTTAATGAATGAATGTAGCATTTGAGCCGGAAGCCTGCTCTTTAATGGGAACCTTTGAGGGGATGGAAATGACATATAAAGCAATAGAATTCTGGCATGTTTGTCCAACAGAGGCTGCCTAGCACAAAGCTCTCACTGAACTACCTTTCACCGTCGCCTGTCCACTGAACAATTCAATCCATGTCCTTCCCTAGAGGACAACCGTTTAACCAGCTCCAACCAAGACTAGCACATAAATCAAGGTTTGATATACATGACACTCTAGTTAGACAGCTGGTGCTAAAGACTCTTCCATCAACCCACAGGGCTTGCTTCCAAGGTGCAGGCTACATTTGCTTCTTTAACTCCTCTCACCATTTTAGGAAAGTTTCCATGGTTGCTATTAAGTATTTCTGTTCTGTGAAACTACCAATTACATGCACAGTGAAAAGAGGAATACTGGATGAATATAAGGTAATTGACTTCCAAAGAGACCCTTTTCACAGATTCCCTTCCCCACCAGTGATAGGCCCAGACATGATACTTCAGGGTAGCCCGGATGTTGATTAGAACAGGACAAGCTGGAGTTTAGAAGAGAACGAAGACCGTGACAACACTGTGGCAATCTCATTTTTTTTTTCCACGTATGATATATGCAATCAGGTCCTGTCATTCTTTCTATATCCGCAAAGACTTCCTGCAACACCTTGGGTATAGTTAACACTCAGTAAGTGCTTTGTCCGTATCTTCAATCCTTATTGAGGACCTGGTGCGTGCGAGGTATTGTTTACAATAGTGAAGAAGGAAGACATGGTCCCTGCCAGCATGGAGCTCTCAGTGTGCTGGGGGTGGGGAAAGACAAATATAAGAATCACTAAGGAGAGTCATAGTTTATTTAAATTGTGCTCAAGTGTTACATAGGAAAAATGTGGGGTGCTATGAAAATATATAAAATAAACTATTTCCCAAGTTTTCCTAGATTTCTATTAGGGCGTGACATTTAAGCTGAAGTTTAAATGCATCCATCCCTGGAATAAAAATTCAAGATATATTATTTACAAAAACTATACTGATGTTAAAACCTCTAGACATGTGAAATGTCTTCCCCCTTTCTCACGTGCATACCTACTCAACCCAACTCCTCTCTCTTGTTTTGTTTTCACATCAGAATATTCCCCCAACAACCCTGACTTGTTGTTAGTCATATTCCAAGTGACAGGCATCAGCCTACTGCCACCACTGGGCATCGCCATAGCCGTCATCATCACCTTCTACTGCTACCGTGTTCACCGGAAGCAGAAGCTGACTCCATCTTGGGAGACCAGCAAGCCCCGGAAGCTCATGGAATTCAGTGAGCAGCTTGCCATCATCCTAGAAGATGACCGTTCGGACATCAGCTCTACGTGTGCCAACAACATCAACCACAACACGGAGCTGCTGCCCATTGAGCTGGACACCCTGGTGGGGAAAGGTCGCTTCGCTGAGGTCTACAAGGCCAAGCTGAAGCAGAACACCTCAGAGCAGTTCGAGACCGTGGCGGTCAAGATCTTCCCTTATGAGGAGTACGCCTCCTGGAAGATGGAGAAGGACATTTTCTCAGACATCAACCTGAAACATGAGAACATCCTCCAGTTCCTGACGGCTGAGGAGCGCAAGACGGAGTTGGGGAAGCAGTATTGGCTGATCACCGCGTTCCATGCCAAGGGCAACCTACAGGAGTACCTCACGAGGCACGTCATCAGCTGGGAGGACCTGCGCAAGCTGGGCAGCTCCCTCGCCCGGGGCATTGCCCACCTGCACAGTGACCACACCCTGTGCGGGAGGCCCAAGATGCCCATCGTGCATAGGGATCTCAAGAGCTCCAATATCCTGGTAAAGAATGACTTGACCTGCTGCCTATGTGACTTCGGGCTTTCCCTGCGCCTGGACCCGACTCTGTCTGTGGATGACCTGGCCAACAGTGGGCAGGTAAGTTAGACCTGGATCCCCCTTACCTAGTCCCTCGCCCCGCCCCACCTCTTGATCCCTATCCCCTGCCTCTTGTCTCAAACAGTCCTATTATCTGAACACCTGCCTATGCCCCACTCTCTCTTGATGGGCTGCCTTTGATAACGAGCAGAATGTCTCCTCCAGTGTCTTCAAATCCTCCTCTCTTCAGGACAGATGTTTTTCTCCTTGAGTCGATCCTCATTCCTGTTCCATTTGCAATTTATTTTTCTTTGCTTCAAACAATATTAGTATTTACCTCTTTCATTTCCCTCTCTTTATGGTTGTACTCAGCCCTTTCTACTCTGTACTATTGGTAGTTGTAGTGGTTATTGTTATTTTTTCTTCTTCTTCTTTTTTTTTTTTTGTAGCCATTCTAGACAGTGTCTCCTTGAAGTCCAAATCCACGTCCATTTGGTCCCATATAGCACAATGCCTTGAGCAGTGAAAGTGACCAATGAGTATGTGTAGTGTGAGTGATGGACTTGAGTGAATGAACAATTCCACTTTTGAGGCATCTCACAGATTAAAATAGAAACCTTTTCGTCTAAGGAGATATTGGAAAGCGACCAGAAATTACCAAGACATCCTTCATGAGTGAGGGAGCCCCGTGTTTTCACACACCGGAAGCTTAGCTGTGGGTTAGAATGGAGTCTCGCGAGCACCATCATTTGCTCTAACCAGGTGCAGGGACGTGCCTCTGAAGCATTTAGTTACTGCTCGGTCAGCCCTCCGGGTCTGTGGCTACACAGGCAGTCAGGAGGTAAAAATGTTGAAACATGAACCGATTATTATGCCAGGATCATGAGTCATGCAATGACCTATTAAAAAGAAAAAATTCTTCTAATGCATGCCAACAAGAAACATTCCTTGGGATAATAATATTAACTCACGTGACCTTCCTTAGATCCTTGGGAAGGTAGGACTTCATTGTTTTTTAGTCCAGCTAGTCATGCTGCATTATCAAATATTTAAGTGATTCTTTTCCTTAGAAATATTTTTTTTCTTTTTTTCTTTCTATTCCAGTGTTTTCATATTATCAGTCATCATCCAAATAAAGGTCCAGACTTGGTCTTTTACGATTTTCATGTAATTTAAGTTAGTAGAGATTTTATGAAATTATACTACATCCTCAACACACTAAAATGTGCCATGGGATAAACAAAGAAGATTAAGACCGTCCTTAAGTGACCAAAACTAATGGCAATTATTATTATTTTTACCATAAATCTTGGAGTTTCAGGAATAACAAAACATTTTTTTGCAAAAGCAAAAATAAACATCTGAAGTATCATAGATGTTGTATCCCAAGTTATCTGCAAGGATGTTGTTGTATAATATGGTGACATATATCATGGGATTAGACAGGAAGACTCTTACTTTGGCATGCCTTGTTTATATTCTTTACAGGGTTTTCAGAAAGAGAACACCTACTTTTCAAAATAATTACATAAGCTATACTTTTCTGTGCAGGCCTCATTATTTTAAAAAGCATTGTGCTTTTTAAAGACTATCTACTCATGTAGGGGAGAAACATCAGCTCTATTTTGAAAATAAAAATGCAGCTGGGGATTAAATAATGGGCCTCGATGTCTGCTTTTGTTTTAGGTGGGAACTGCAAGATACATGGCCCCAGAAGTCTTAGAGTCTCGGATGAATTTGGAGAACGTTGAGTCCTTCAAGCAGACAGATGTGTACTCCATGGCTCTGGTGCTCTGGGAAATGACATCGCGCTGCAATGCAGTGGGAGGTACGTATGGACCCCTGTCCTGGGGCCATGGCGGAGGTGCCTTCAAAATGATGTTACTTGCTTCAGACAGTTCCACAGTAGCAAAAGAGTTAAGCCCACCATGAGAGCTTGTTGAGGTCTGGCAGTACATAGCCATTCCAAAACAATTTGGAATTGTGCTGAAAAGCCTAGGTTTTTAATCTGAAAGCTATGTTTGGAGCATAAAACATTTTTATCTCCTTTCTTGAAATACAATTGCTTTTCTCTCTTGACATATCTCTCCACAGATATTTAAATATTTGGCAAGAGGTGAACACTAACAATATAAGAATTATTTTTACTTATCACATAGATAATATTCAAAAAAGTATCTGATTTTTTTTCTTTCTGGTGTGTATTTCAGAATGAATAATGTTCAGGAGATGAATTTGACTTAAAATTTACTTTTATGGACATGACTTGCCTATGTTGGGCAAACAAGCAGAATATTTGATGTATTTGTTTAGGTTTTGAAAAATCTAGTGATGGGATATTATTGAGGAATGTAGCATTCTTCAGGCGTGCAGAGGAATGTCATTGTTTTAGAGAGTATTGTCCCCTGAACTTCCCGGACATGACAATGGCTGAGGTCTACATTATTTTATCTGTTTCTGACTCTCCTCTCAGTAGTTTCCGTCGGGGTCTTAGGTCTCACCTTAGAAAGTTACATATCCCATCATGGTTCAGACTGACTGCTAAGTCAGACCAAGCTAACTCCAATTTTCTTTTTAACTCTTTGTTTTGTACTCATTTTACACATATGGAATAGTTGCAAAAATAGTGAAGGTAGGTTATTAACATTGGTACAATATTGCTAATTCATCAATAGAATTTATTTGAATGTCCTAGTCCCCAGTTATGTCCGTGTCTGGAACAGAATCTAACCCAGGATCCCATATGGCATTAAATGGCCACGCCTCCTTAGCCTCCTTTAACTTGTGACGGGTCTGTCTTTATCTTTCATGACCCTGATATTCATGAAGAATTTAAACCAGTTGTTTTACAGGTGGTCTCTCACTTGGGGTTTCTCTGATGTCTTCTTATGATTAGATTGAGATTGTGTATTTGGGGCAAGAATACCACAAAAATGACACTGTGCCCAGATGTCAGTGTACCATTCAATTTGATCCTTGATAAAGATGGCATCTGCCAGGTCTCTCCCCTGTAAAGTAACTCTTTTTTCTATTTGTGATTAATACATATCTTGTGGGAAGGTGTTTTGACCTGTTTCTAAAGATACTAAACACCTGTATAGTCAGGATACTAGACCTGTTTCTTATTGTAATTTTGCCTGCTAATTTTAGGATCTATTAGTAATTCTTACCTGCAACAATGATTACTGTAACAATTTTCTGACAGTGAATCTCTATTATTCTTATTCTTCTACATTTATTATATATATTCTACTGTAAAGGATATCTGTCCTTTCACCACCCTCTGTTGTTTATTCATTTAATTATGTATTTATAACACTATGGAGTTATGGATATTTACTTAGGCCTATGAATATCTAATATTATTTGTTTTGTTCATATTGCCCCAGCTTTGGTCACTGGACCGAGTGACCCAACCTTTTGCCCAAAGTGGATTTGGTTGCCCCTATTGCTGGCTCTGATTCTTCATCCTGTTTAACACATGCTTATCCGGTTTTCCAGGATGGGCCCAGGTCACCCCCTCGCATGGGGTACCTTGCTGTGCCATCACCTAGCTCTCTGAGTCCCTGCATGGGGATGGTAATTCCTGTCTGACTCGGTTATTTTCTCATTTCCTGCCTGAGATTTCTCCCCCTAAAGCACTTTCAAAAGTAACTTGGTTTTTTCCTTGCACAGTGAGATTTGTATAACCAAGTTTCAGCCACAGAGAATCATTTTCTGTTTGAAAGCTTTGACAGTTCCAAAATGAATCCTTAGGCTGGTGTGAGTTGTGTCAGAGATGATGCTGTTGTCACTGTCAGAATAAATTTACCTACATTTCAGTATCTTTCCTATCCTTTCCAGCCTGCTCTTCTATAAACATGAGCTGGAGTTTGTGTCTCTGGCTTTCTCTCTGTCAGGGTAGCCAGCTCATTAGAGCCCCTGTGAGCTCCCTGCCTTTGCTCTCCACGATGACTGAGGCCCTTTCCTGTTGATATTTGCTGAGTGTGGAAGAACTCAGGCTAATGGGGAGGAACGGAGTTCACCAGCTTTTATGAGATCTAAAAACAGATACAGTATAAACAGGTTTCCCCAAGGAAGGAACAGGACCTCATTTGTTCAGCTTGTCTCAGAAAACCTCTCATAACCTTTAGGGTAAGAACAGACGGCATGTGGGGAACCGGAAACAGGTCTTCCTGGTTCTCATGTTGTTTGATCTTTGGCCCCCAGACCTGCTTCCCCCATCTCTGCTCAGTCTGGAAAGAAAAAACCAAGTTAATGATCTGTCCTCACTCTAGTCCAACAGAAAGCCTTCCCTTGATGAAGTGTGTGTGTGAACTTGCGTAACAAACCGTTTCTTTTAACTTCTTGTGAGAGCTTTTTTTTTTTTTCTTTTTTCTTTGTGGCATGTCTTAAAAATCTTAAAGACAGATGATTTTTTTAGCCTAGTCTTAATTTCAGACTTTTCTTTCACATTTAAAGAGTCTCTTGGAAGGTGCAGAAAGCTTGAAGATGGACGTGTTCTCCGAGCTGTTGGAAAAACACGTCAAAAGAAAGGTCTTGCTCTCAAGAAGCATGTAGTCTACCGATGAAACAGACTTTTGGTTTTTTTCTCCTTTTAAAAATTTGCACATGCAGACACATTTATGACCTTACAAGGAAAATCAATAATAATTCCCTCTAGTTGATGTTAGGCTTTCATTCCTAAGGTCTGAGAGAGAGGGCAGGATGTAAAAGGGCTTTCCTTAAGCTTAAACTTCTTTCCTGTGACTTCAAATACAACATACGCAATTTATTTTTCATTGGCAGTCTCATTTCAAAAAAGGAAATGTGCACTATACTTAACCGTAGCATGAGGAATTAGAGATGGAGATTTCATTTCATAGGATAAGTCAACTAATATTCCATCCAGTTTATTCCGAGTGGGAGAACATCTAACTGGACGAAATTGGATACGAAGCATCCAAGGGACAGGCTTGCGGCAGAATGTGAAACCCCAGCTTTCCTTCCTGTAAGCGACCCCATTCTGTTCTGAGGGTGGAGCCCAAACGTTTCACATGGGTGCCAGGCCAGCCATCGCTCGCTTCCCTAGGCTCCAATCCACACGGCGTCCTCATTCTGTAGTAGTCTTTAAGGAATCTCTTAGATCTCGCCTCCAGACTTTGTCTCATGCTGTCTCCTGGGACCGGGGCACTGAAATTGACTTGTAAGCAGGCCAGTGCAGTTAGGCTGAGGTTCCTGCCACAGAAGGAGAAGGCACAGGGCACAGGGAGCTGCATGCCCACATCGGCTAAAGGGAGCGTAACAGTCGGGTTAGGCAGCAAGGGACAGGGCAGCTCTTGAAGGAAGTGTAAGACATAGGGATGTTCTCTTGAGTTGCGTCTTTATCGGCCAGCCTCTCCTCTGTGCAGAGCAGCCCAGGAGAAACGGGAGAAAAACACAGCACTTCACTGGGGAGCCCTCACTCTCATCAGGTGAGAAAGTGCAAACATGATAATACCCTTCTGACGCCAACTGGCACAACGCTGTTAGCACTAATTTCCACCTATGAGCTCAAGACTTGGGTTGTCATAATTGAAGAGTGGTCAAAAGGGAAAGGCTTTCTGGTAGAAGTAGGTTTGGTCATGAAATAAAGCACAAGGGAATGATAGGTATCATGTCTTGAGCCTTGATGCATGGAACAGCTCATTTGATCTAACAAGGACTCTTTGAAGTATGTACTATTATTAACCCCATTTTACAGATGAGAAAACTGAGGCTTTGGGAGGTAGGAAAGTTGTGGAGCCAGGAATCAAAGCCCTGTTGTCTGACTAGCCCACAGGCCCTAACGTTCCTAGTAGGTGCTGGCCTGACCAATGGAGAACATATTTAATAAGTGGCAGGTACAATTAATAATATTATTGTTTATTATTATTATTATTATTATTATTATTATTGATGAGGGAGTCAGTATACTTTGTGCATCCTGGCCTTTGACTTGAAGCGTTTCTGGAAGTACCTGACAAGACAGCCACACACTGCGGAACATTCAGTGGCGACCTGCCTACCTTCTGGAAGATCCCCGGGTCCTGTCTCCCCCAGGTGATTCTCTGTTAATAAGATCCCACGGTGACTAAATTCTATAGCGTGGCGCAGGCCCAGTGTCTTATACTCTGAGACAACCTTCTTATTCTTAAAGTTTTCTGCAGATGCAGTCATTCGTTTACTCAAGAAATATTTATTAAGTACCTATTACATGGCAGGCATTATTCAAAATGCGAATCATACAAGCAGTGGAAAAAAAAACAAAACCCAGTCACTGTCCTCAAGGGACAGCGAGTCTACTGAAGAGCTAATATTCTAGAAGTGAAAATAGATCATGAACAAGTAGCTGTATAATGTCAGGGGTGGGTTATGATTTTAGAAAGAAAAATAAGGCAGAATTAGGGAATAGATACTGACAAAGGGTGTTATTTCAGATACTTTCACCATCTGAAAGAATATCAAAGAAAAACTGAGAAAACAGGGCTTCACGGTTGTTCGAAGAGTGAACAAGCTAGATGGAGGTGACTGGTGTGTCACTGTTTTATAATGAAGGAGAAAAGTCATGAAGTCTCCATTCAGCAACGACAAACCCAGAGACTGGGTTCTTTTACAGAGACTGGTTCTCTTTTACAAAGAAATCTCTGTCAGCTGCTTTTGGGCTGTTTGGTGTTCCTGCAAGTGTTTGTGGGGTATGTGGGAGGCGGATGAAGACAGGGTGCCTCTCATGCCCCCCTTGGCAAGCACAGCAGGCACGGCATTCATGTCATCCCCAGCCAAAGCTGGCCCACAAGCAGACCGACTCCCCAATCCTCAGCCATTTAGGCCTCTGAATAGAAGCTGACACACAGCAACCGGCTGAGCAAGTATTTAATAAAGACCGTAAAACACAACCCCAAGAATGGCTCCTGACCATATTGTCAACTCGCTGCAGTCTCGTGAGATGGACAAAAAGAGCAAATGAATCAAAAAGAAAGGAATGGGGGGACAAAACAAGAGGAGGACCAAAGACTACAAAAAGGGAGAGAAGGACTAAGAACTAAAAAGACTAGGATGGAAGCACTCCCATTTTCCTGGATTTCAGGGGAATATAATTTGGAGGGCAGACAAAACTCGGGTACTGCTCCGGGGAAAACTGTCAACAATTTTGCTATACTGTTAAGTTGGAACCACAATCAAAGCAACAGCTGGGTACCAGATGCGGACTTTGGAGGAATATCATCGCTGTGCCAGGGACTTGCCCTCTGCTGCAAGACTGGGAAGGGGGGTAGCAGTGTAGTTTTTCCTAAGAGCCTCAGGAGAGAACTTACTGGGCGCTGCAAGGGCCTGGGAATCAGGGCGGCTTCCATCAGTGAAAACGCTGTGGGGAAAGGCAGGGCAAGGGGTGCTGGGAAGAAGAGAGCATTGTGCTCAAGCAGTGAGATGAAGTGCCTTAGGAATGATGTTTGAGGCACTCAGGGAGAGCCTGAGGTGTTCGGCCTCCGTACACCTAACTTAGGAAGCAGCCTGTGGGTAAGACAGGGCCTTGATTTGAGTGTATCATTCTGCTGTGTGGGCCTCTACCTTGGGCTGGGTGTCCCAGACTCTGGAACGAGAATTGGAGTGTATGTAGTTTATTTGGGAGGAGAGCTCCGGAAATGCCAATAAGGGAACGGGGAAGTGAGTCACAAAAGGGAAGGAAGCCAGTAAGTGGTATGTTGTCAAGCAGGTCTTCACTATGGCTAACTGGAGCCACTGCTGCTAGGGACCCCAGCTGCAGCATCAAACACATACCTCCGCCTCACACCACCCAACTGAGCAGAAAGCTGGGTGTTTACCTTCTAACCTATCCATCTTTGGTGGAGGCTGCCCTGGGGCAAGTAGGTAGGGTGAACTCTCAGCACGTCCAGCCTGCCCCAGTTGGAGTTGGGCCAGCATGCATGGGAACAGTTGTGTGGCCACTGGTCTTGTAGCAGTATACAGAGGTCCCCCCTTTATCCACGCTTTCACTTTCCGTGGTTTCAATTACCAGCGGTCAACCACGGTTCAGAAATATTAAATGGAAAATTCCATAAGTAATGCACAAGTTTTAAGTTGCACGGTGTTCTGAGTAGCATGATGAAATGATGCATCGTCCTGCTCGGGATGTGAATTATCCCTCCGTCCAGCATATCCACACTATATACCTTCCCCGCATTGTTAGTCCCTTTGTAGCTTTCTGTTATCAGATCTACTGTCTTGGTATCTCAGTGCTTATGTTCAAATTATTCTTATTTTACTTAATAGTTGCCCCAAAGCGCAAGAGTAGCTAGTACTGCTGGCAATTCAGATGTGCCATAAAGAGAAGCGGTAAATTGCTCCCTTTAAGTGAAAAGGTGAAAGTTCTTAATAAGGAGAGCATAAAAATTGTTGTATACTGAAGTTGCTAAGATCTACAGTGAGAACAGATCATATATATATATATATATATATATATATATATATATATACATACATATATATATGGTTTGGTACTTTCCATGGTTTCAGGCATCCACTGGGGTCTTAGAGCGTGTCCCCCGTGGAGATGGGGAGACGACTGAATAATGATGGAGGGCCCTATGATTTCTATTATTTTGTGGATATGGAAACTGAAGCACAAAGTATGGACATTTCTTTTCTAAGTCCTCATATCTAATTTATGATGGACCCAGTGTAAACCAACTAATAATAGCCCTACCTATGATGCATGCCGTTAGCACAGTTTTTGGTGTGTTTTTTAGTGCTAAACTCTGTGTTACTCTCTAGACTGATGTTTTTTCTCAGAGGCATTTCCAATTTTTTTTAAAGAGTGGTTCTCGTTATAGGCTAGCCAGGTATAGCACTCTCCATGCCAACCCCACTCCCCCTAACTTGCTTTCTCTGCAGTTCTTCACAGAAGGAGGCCTGAACCTAATCGTTTGGTCAGGTGTACAAAGAGGAACTCGAGAAAATACTGCATTAACTTTATTGCCAACCATGCCCTGAGCTGGTGCCCGTGGCGTAAAATGCATTTTTACTCCCCTCCTCTACCACCACCACCACCACCTATCGCACCAACTTCCCTAAACCCCAAAAGCTTTAATGTCAGTAATTAATAGCAGTAAGGAGAGGGGTGATTTTTGTCATCGGGTTGGTTTGCATAGCTTGTTTGGAAATGACAAACCATAACATCCAACTGGTCCCAGAAAGTTCCCCTTCTCGGGAATCCTATGGTGGGGATGGCCTCGTCAAGGTAGCGAGGGACACGTTTGTTCCCAGCTGTGCTTGTTCTGTTTGGGGAAGAAAGAACTCACTGAAATGCTTGGTAGAGAGGAGAAAGCAGGAAGGCTTCCTAAAAAGGCAAAGCCATTTCATCAGAGTAACAGTAATACAGTCGTCCGTTCTGAGTGCTCTTCCCGGAATCCAGGGCGCTTTTTGGTCTGTTTTCTCAACTGTAAAATGAGGTGTTGGATCACATCTCTGCAGGCTCTTCACCATTCTCTGTCTGACTCATGCGAAACCCTTCAAACATGTTAAATAGCTAGTATTCAGTTCCTCGGGCAAGATGCAACTCATATTCCTTGCAGCGCATTTAGAACAGTGCTGCTCCAAGTGTCGTCTGTGGAAGGTTCTGGTCCTCAAATGGGTTGTTTCAGATTTGCGATATGATAAGGACGGAAACTGAGAATAGCTACTGAGTAACTTCAGTAGCAGTTGGCGTTGCCATGATACTCCAGTGGGATCCATTTTTCTTATAATTCATTTCTACGGTGTTTTACCAAGGCCTCAGTCCCCAGTGAATTGGGGGCAAACTACCTGGTCTTTTAGAAAGAATAGATTGAGAAGTGCTCATTTATAAACAACAAGGGAAAAATTTAAATCACTTTTAATTCTGCCATTCAACCTAAGCCATTTCTGTGAAACTAGGGGTTAGGAGTGGAGAGAGATTTGCTTTTGTCTAGATTGAGCCTATTTAGTAACTTGTTTTGTTTTAATTACATACATTTTCTAAAATAAAAATATTTGAAGAAGCAATATAACGAACAGATAAGATAAAAGGTATGTAATTTGGCCCCAGCAATTTTGCCAAAGTGGATTAAGCATCTCAGCCTCTGATTGACTGAAACCATGGGGAGAAAGTTGGAGTTGAAAACCAACTCTTTGCCAGTCACCAGCTCTGCTCGAGTCTCCAGGACTGCCTGGGTTCCAGTGGATGAGGTTCTGTCCTAGGCAAGACCATCGGTATCCTCCTGCCTGGCAGAGGCTGCCTACCGTCCCACCACCTCTCCCAGGGTTCAGGCTTCCGCCTCGGTGTCCATGGCCACCTTCTGTTGAGTCAAAGTAAATGCCCTTGGCACTCTGAGTGACTCTAGAGAAGAACTGAGGAGCAGAGAGGACACGGCGTCCAGAAAGGAATGGCCTCCAGTGTGACGTCTGTCAGTGGTCATCCTCCATGTCCTACTGGAGGAGACCCCAGAATGGCATTGCTTAATAGCCTGCCTTTCCCCCCCCCAAAAAAAAAAAAGGGCAATGCTGCCTGAGGGTGGTTTCCATCATTGTCACGATCAAATATTAAAGCAGGTGACTGGGAGGCAAATGGACACATTATTTTACACATTATAGGCATGATTTAAAAAAAAGAAGAAAATGCGTGGGAATAGGCTGTTAAATGATGGAGGAGAGCAAAAAAAAAAAAAAAGAGGAATTGCAAAACTTCATAATAAGAGAAAATGTGAACAACTGTTTTGGAAAGTATATGTTATATACACATGATGTTTCCCAGGGAGTTGAAGAAAGGTCAGGTTCAAACATGCATATATTTTAAGTCTCCATCCCTATTCCTAATCTGAATGACAACATCAGTATTAATGTATTGGAGTTGGTCATATTAAAATATGCCACGTGCTAAACTAGAGCACTGCCCAGGACATCTAACCAAGAAGGGCCTTGGGGCATATTCAAGGAAGTTTCTATAAAGAAATGGACCTTAGTTGAAAGGTGAAGTCCTAGTGAAGGGTTACATCATCCTCTATTATTTTCTTAATACCCTGTATCATTGAAGGAAAAGTACCTTTTAAAATTTTGTTTGTTGACGTTATTATTAACCTCTCTCCCCTGTCATCTTACTAAACAGCATATCTCAAACCTTTTCATTATTGCTATCCTAAAGGAGCCATTGTAGACATTTTTTTTTTCTTAATTGCTGCTCCCCATGATGTTTTTCCCCTTTGGAAAAACATGCATAACAAATCTACCATTTTAACCATTTTAAGTGTACAATTTACTATCATTAAGTACATTCGTCATGTTATGCAACCATCACCATTACCCATTTCCAGAACTCTTATCTTCCCCAACTGAAACCCTGTACCCACGAAACAGTAACCCTCCATCTCTTCTTCCTCCAGTCCCTGGCAACTACTCTTCTACTTCCTGTCTCTATGAATTAGCCTATTCTGGGTACCACATATATGTACATCATACAATATTTATTGATTGATTGATTGATTTTTGATCTGGCCTATTTCACTTAGCATAACATTTTCAGGGTTCATCTGTGTTGTAGCATGTATCAGAATTTCATTCCTTTTTAGGCTATTTGAATATTGCCATGAAATCTAACACCACAGGTTAAATCTGTTTATGGACTGTGGACCTTTGTAGGGCTACAAACCACTGTAATATGTAAGACTTTGTCTTCCTCTCAAGCACCAGTTTTGCTTCCATGGGGCAGCATCACCCTGTGTGAGGACGTCTGTGTTAGAATGTCAGCTCCGTGACCTTGTTGGGCCTCCTCTCCTCTCTCCCCACAGCTAGTAGCCCAATAGCTAGCACATAGCAAGAACTCAACAGTCATTTGTGGAATACTTCTCACGCTCCTTTCAAAACCACTCCTTCCTTCTGGTCTTAATCCATTATTATTAAAAATTGCTCTGAGTAATTAATCAAAGATATATTTTGACACTCAGTGCCTCATGATGTCAGCCAGACCTCCCACCAGGCTCATGTCCCCATCTGCACACGCCCTTCTCAGTGGCCCTGTGTTTGCCTGCTTTCTTAACAGAAGTGAAAGATTATGAGCCGCCATTTGGTTCCAAGGTGCGAGAGCATCCATGTGTCGAAAGCATGAAGGACAATGTGTTGAGAGACCGGGGACGACCAGAAATTCCCAGCTCCTGGCTCAACCACCAGGTAAGGAGTGACCATTTTGAGTGGAGCAGGAGTCATCTGAGGTAACCTCTTCCGAAGGAGAGAATTCTGGGCTATTTGGGCTTCAATCCGAGGGCAGGTCCCTTTGTGTTCTGTGATCCTCCCAGGTTTTGTTTATAAAGAAAATTTCAATAAAGTGGGCTGACCCTGTTATTTTAAGTTTCAAACTGGCAGGTAGATACAACCTTCAAAGAGGGCTCACTAATAATCTAGTAGAAGGGCATTTGTCACTTTGTCCAAGCCCCCTTGGTTCCAGTTAAAATATTTTGTTTGCGCCCTCTGCCATTCACACACCCCCATGCTTTCACATAGGGAGTTTATGGTTTGTTCCCGGTTGGGTTCCAAATGTTTTCTTCTGGGAGTTTTCAGCTCTGGAAGAAAATACTTAGCAGAGAGAAATAAGCAGAGTTTGTCAGCCAGTTGGACCGAGAGGCGGCTGCTGTGAGCTCAGGGTCCTATACGGGCCCTGTGCAGACTCTGCACACAGAGCTGGGCAAGAGGAGGCTGCATCTCTCTCTGGAATAAAAGAAAGCAAAGAGGAGGAGAATGAGAGTGGACAAACAGGAAACCTGTTTGTTGGGAATATCCTAACGGCTTCTTTTTTTCCTTTCTTTCCAAGAAATGGTAGGTAAGGCCTTCCATAGCAGGGCAGTAGTTCTGGACGTACAAGGAGACAGACCTATCCAGATCCTTAGTCTGGGGGCATTTTGATGAAGGCAGTGGTCAGAGAAAAAGAACAAAGCAAAGCGATAGGTTGTGAGAGCAAGAGGGCTGGTCTGACACACCCAGGAAAGAGCCCTGAATGAAGGCCTAGAGGGAACAGTGTGCCCCTAGCTCTCTGACAGAACTATTCTTTCTACTGAGTGAAACCTTTTAGTGTCTCCTCTGGATGAATTCCCTCATCCTGTGAAGGTTGGGGCTAAGTCATAGGTTTTTCTAAGGGCAGAGCAAATTCAGATAAGAGACAGAAACACGTCAGGCTCCACTGGGAAGACAGATGGAGCAGGAAGCCTGGCCTGTGGCAGTCTGGCCTCCAGCCACTTCCGAGGACAGAAGCTAATAAAGTTGGGGAGAGCAAGTGCTCGGCCATCGTAGCCCAGGGCTTCCCTGGGGCTTAGGGCAAACCCTCTTTGACTCTGCCAAGGCAAGACTGTTCTGCATTCACTCTGAAATCAGAAGGCAGCAGTGTTTCTTTCAGACTTGGTTGCCTCCTAAGCTGTATGGTTCTTGTAATGAAGCCATTATTCATGATGATAAAATTCTGCAAAGAATTTGCATAATACATTTTTTTCTCTTAATGAGATTTGTTGCCCTATTGATTTCAAGTTAATGCTTAATATTTAATTTAATTTACTGCCTGTAATTACAGTGTCAGAATAAAATAAATGTTACTTGTGTACCAACAATAACACTCCACTCTTAACAGGGCCATCAATCAATACCGTCAATTAGGTGAATTATACAATTAATTCAACATCACGAAATTACTCGCAAAGGTGGGGAAGGGTGGGAGAGGCTCCTAGGTGTGTTAGGAAAGTTACTAGTATGGGGAGAGTGCCAGTTCTCAGGGCAGTGTTGGGACTTAGCCATTCTATCAGGGCCACCTGTGTGAGGGGTCACCAGTGACAATGGTGATTGAGCCTATAACTGGCAGGAGTACACGCTGTTTCTAAGGCTATCTGTGTAACTCCTGCCTGCTTTATTTCCAAAAAGGGATTTGAAATGATAACAAAAATATTTGCAATGCCAAATAAAAATTAAGGCTGTGAGAGAAGACTCACTCTTACCACTGTGTTGGCAGCATTTCCTGGATGGGCCTTTTGAATGGGGCCATTATGGGGTTCGGTTGAACCGTCTGAAATGGCCTGACCTACACACAGCTGTTTCATAGGGCCCAGCCTAATGTTGGAGAAGAGGGAGGCATAATGGAGAGCACCCTTGGCAGCCGTTACTGCATCGCTCCGTAAAACGTGTGGACTTCACAAAATCAAACCAGACTGATGCCTGGACTTCACTCTGACTGGGGTATTCAGCCCTGTTCAAATAGAAACGTGTAGATGATTCCAACCCTAAGACACTCTGGAAAAGGCAAAACCACAAAGACAGTAAAAAGATCAGTGGTTGCCAGAGGCTCAGGGAAGAAGAAGGATGGGGACAGAAGATTTTGTAGGGCAGTGAACTTATTCTGTGAGACGCTATAATGGCGGCTACATGTCATGATACATTTGTCAGAACCTATCCATAGCATGTACCCTACAATAAATTGGCGTGGATAGTGCTATGTCAGTGTTGGCTTGTTGATTGTAACAAATATGCCACACAGATGCCAGATGTTGATGTGAAGGAGGTTGGGAGGGTGGGAGAGGGTATGTGGAAACGCTCTGTGCTTTCCACTCCATTTTGCTGTGAACCTAAAACTGCCCTACACAATAAAGGCTAAAAGTGCTCTAAAAAGTACAAAGCTGTGAAATGGTCTTAGGGACGCACTTCATGGGAATTTTCAGGTATTGGGGATGCTACTGTACCCCAGAAGCCTACTGGAGGGCCCTTGCACAGTCTCACCATTTGAATGACCTATTGGGATCTAATGGCTTGAGATCGAATAGGTACGGCAGGCTCCCAGGGCGGTGCACAGCCAGCAGCATCTCCCCTTCTCTCCACATGCAACTGGCTGGCCTACAGTGAGTGCTCAGAATGTGTGCAGCGCCTGGGTTCTTTCTCGCCTGGCCTGCACTGCGGGAACAAGGCCAGTGGCCACCGCGGAGCCCGCTCACCACCCACTCATGTGGCCTGTGCACCTCTCTTCCTCTGCAGGGCATCCAGATGGTGTGTGAGACTCTGACCGAATGCTGGGACCACGACCCCGAGGCCCGTCTCACGGCCCAGTGTGTGGCCGAGCGCTTCAGTGAGCTGGAGCACGTGGATAGGCTGTCGGGGAGGAGCTGCTCCGAGGAGAAGATTCCCGAAGATGGCTCGCTAAGCACTACCAAATAGCTCTCCGGGGCAGGCTGGGCCCAGTCCAAAGAGGCCGCCCCTGTTGCCAAAGAACAGAGGCAGCAGGAAGCTGCCCCTAAACTGATGCTTCCTGGAAAAACAGGGGTCACGCCCCTCCCTGTAAACTGTGGCATTTGAGCAGAGACAACAGTGGCAGGGAGTGGGTGACATGAAGCATTCTATGCCTTTGACGTTGTCATCGGATAAGCTGTGTTAGCAGTTCCTCAGGAAATGAGATTGATTTTTTACAATAGCCAATAACATTTGCACTTTATTAATGCTTGTATATAAATATGGAATAGCTATGTTTTATATATATCTATATATGTCTATATCTATATATATATATATATATATATATATATACAGCCATACTCTGGAAAGAGACAAGGGAAAAGATCAAATACTCCCAGGAAATAGGTTTGATTGGCAAGCTCCAGGCCCACACACAGAAAAAGGGGTCCACGACAACATTAGCACTTGACAATCACACATGGGATGGTTCTCTGACTACACAGGGGGCGCTCAGAGCCTACCACGGCCACGTTCCACTCACTTTTGGAAAATAATTCCCTGTGTGTGGATCCTCATCAGGCCATGGAGCTACTTATAGTCACACTGTTTAGGGACCAGATCCTGGGCTGCCTGTGGGCCATTTTCTCCTGGACTCTTCACTTGAGCTTCAACCCCCACCTCTGGTTTGTGAACCACCTTCCTCAATAGCTCAGAAACGTTGCCCCATCTCTCATAGTTTAAATATCTTGAGCCCCGTTTTTACCTTTAGAGGCTGCAGAAAAACCAGGACAAATGTCCTCGTCCATGAAATTGCCACACCTTCTACTAATAAGATACTCATATATGTTAATTCCCCCCCATACCTGTTACTATTGTCCATGTCCAACCCTTCTCCCTTTCCAGAAAGGGAACAAATCTTCCCTCTGGGGTTCATTGTGTTTAATTTTTCTCCATGCTTGGTTTGAGTCTCTAGCTTTCTATGTAACACCAGTGGGTTCCATCTTCTGGATGTGGACATATATTTTGGACCTAGTCAAAAGGCTTTGAGCTGCACAATACGGCCAGTCAGGAGTTTCTCAGGCATTCTAAACATGTGTTTTGTGTAGCTAGTGCAGTGTTTGATAAAATTGAGCCACTTTTTAAATATTTGGAGACTTTACCAAAAAAACAAACCCAAAAAACAAAAATCTGGATCCTCAAGTGAGAATAGATAGCAGATGCTTTCCTTTTCTCTCCCGTCCACATCGTTCACAAAATGAAGGTGTGGACACACTTATAAAGCTGCTTCACTTTTTGATGTAAACTTGTGTGTTTTCTGCCCAGCCCCACCCCAGTCTGGGAATGAAACCTGCCTCTAACCAAAGTCCTTTGTAAGAAATGTGCACGCAAGCAGTCGTCCTCAGGCTATATAATACTTTGATTCACTCCCTCTACTGGCCCTGGTGGTAAGATTTGAGGTTGGCCTTTTTTCTTTGGACCAAAGGGAACAATCCAGTTCTCTTTGGTCTGTATATTAAGAGCTTCCCCTCTGTATTAGGGAGCGGAGCCCTTTCCTCCCAGAAGCTTTCATCATGGTTACCAGTCTCCCCACCATACCAGCCTTCCCAGCCCTCGCAGAATTTGCTAGTGAGGATGTGTGTGGGACACAAGGATCCCATTAGCAGTTAGGAACTCTGTGTCCCTGTGGACAAGAAGAGAGAATGAGCTTTAATACTCCATAGGAAACTTGTTAATTCACAGACAAGTGTGAATGCTGCAAATAATGTCTTTGTACAAAATGTTTTTGAAGCTACTTAATTTCAACCAAATAGGAATATTAGAGAGGGACTAGCCGTGAGCAGATCAGCTCTTTTGGATTTTGGAAGGTCTCAACTCCTTGGGGTTTTAGCAGATGTTCGGGATTGAGTGGAACTTTTAGGCGCCCTATTGAATGGGGTTGCGCTGAGAGAGCTAAGGATGGTTTGGCTGCAAAACCATGCAAGTGCCCAGAAATTCTGTGCACTTGAGGCCATCCTAATAGCTGTTGCCCATTGACCTCTAGTGGTGAATTGCTAGAATACTGGTCCATTACTGGGACCTTCCAAGATTGAAAAGAGTTTTTTTCACTTCTGGGTCATCATCAGCATAAACTGGAATGTAGTATCAGATGATACTGTAGCCTGTTTTGTTTATGTTTTTTTTTTTTCTTTTTCAAGAAAAAGACCAAGGAATAACATTCTGTAGTTCCTAAAACATACTGACTTTTTCTTTTTACTACTATACATAAAAGGAAAGTTTTATTCTTTTATGGAACACTTCAGCCATGCTCATGTATTAAAATAGGAATGTGAATGCTATATACTCTTTTTATATCAAATGTCTCAAGCACTTATTTTCATACTGTGCATCATTCGCCTTTTATATAAATAAAATGTTTATGAGATTGAATAAAGCAAAACTACTCAGGTCAGCCTCTTGCTTCTTGTTCCTCTTCATAATAGCTAAGCCTATGAGCCTCACTTGGTTATTTTGCCATTTATACAGAAAAATATCACAAAACGAATCCTCTCTAACTTTTCGATATTCATCATCTTCTTCAAGGGACAGTCTCAGGTCCTTTTTTGAACAAAAGCATTCACAGTAACTCAATCATATAAGGTGCAGCAGATGCTACCGGTAGCCGGCCCCTTACCCCAGGGCCCTGGCATGGTCCCTGTACATCTGCTGCCCATTCCCCTCACCCCAACACCCAAGGAGCTGCCTCTATCCACATGGCTACTTCTCCCAGGGCTTGGCACAGCGAAGTCTGCTGCTAAGAGCATATGTCTGCTCTTAAATTTTCTCTCCTTATACTAGCAGCTGGCTGCTATGTTTTTGACTCCTGCCAGGTATCATGCTTCCTCCCTCTTTCTTTCTACTTAGCCACAGCATCCCACTTGGGGCTTTTAATCAGCTTATCTGCATCACCAGACAAATGTGCCTGGAGTAGTTAGCATAACTTGAAGCTACCTGTTTAGGAATCGGAGAAACTGTGGCTTCTTCTGACTTACCAGCTGGGTTCTAAACAGTTATAGATTGTCTACATCAGGGTATCTAAACCTCAGCACTACTGATATTTTGCGGTAGATAATTCTTTGGGAAGGGGCCTGTCCCCTGTATTGCAGGCTCTGTAACAGCATCCCTGACCAAGATACCAGCAGCACCCACCTTACACTGTACCAACCAAAGATGTCACATCACCAAACATCATCAAATGTCTTTGGGGGCGGGGGGCGGGGAATGGCTCTCAGTTGAGAATCACTGAGCTATAATAGATGAGGTGGTCCTGTATTACTGTGGGCATTAGTTACATTCCTCTCTTAACTAATAGCTTGACAATTTTAGTGGTTACTAATCTTAGTAGTTACCTGCTCCATTTACCAGTTATGTGATCTGGGCAAGTCACTTAATCTCTCCATGCCTCATGTATAAAATGGGGTTTTACAGACCCCATCCTCATTAAGATATCACTGTGAAAAGAAATATATGCAAGGCTCTGGGAGTTGTGTCTTGAACTTGGGAAGTCTTCCGAAAATACTGGTCAATATGAAGGTGATTTAGTATGCCAAGGGCCACTTACCCAAAAAGGCAGATTTGGGAGGTAATTGCTAGAGAGCATTAAGAACCGAGAAGAGAACTGGGTACATACTACAGGCCTATAAAGAGGAAAGGTTCTGTCCTCAGTGAGTTTTGATAATCAGGTGAACCCTCACTAAGTATCTGCTGTGGTAGCGAATTTAATCCTCCACTAGTTCTGTGAGCTAGATAGCATGTCTGTTTCACAGATGAGAAATCATGTTCAGAAAACGCAAGTAAGAAGCCTATGGTCTCACAGAGATAGAATCTGGGAGCAAAGCCAAGTTGTCCCAGAACGAGAATTTGGAATAATAATTTGGAGTAATGCTCGGTGCTTCCTACGTCACACTGTCTCCTGCGAGAACTGGCCTTTCAGTGGGATGAGAGGGCCCTCCCATGATGACATGCCTTGCTACTCATCTACAGGGCTCTAGCATCGTACTCATCACTCCCCTGTGCATCTGTTTGTTCAATGATGGCAGGGAAGATGGTTTTTCATTTCTATTGCCCAACTTGCTCTCCACTCACATTCACATGATAAGTGTTGTTTAAACTCTTGCTAAGAGAACCACTGAAAGATGAATGAATATGTGTGGACAGCATTGCCTAGTGTGTGAAATGTGCACGGGTACTTCAGATGGTTTCAGACTGGATCAGCCTTTAAAAACATTGTTTTAGCGGGTCTTTTTATTTTAATGTGTATTAGAAAAAATAAACACATTAATCCTGGGCCTTCACAAATATTATTACCCGAAATATAGCTGAGTCTAAAAACTCTAATAGATGTTTTAAATTCATTAAGGACATAATGGTATTTATTTAGGGCAACTACAGAAGATGTGCATATAAATGATCCAAGTTAGCTCTGCAAATCCATATTAATTACATATATTGAGCACTCAGTAAGTGCCAAACACTATTCTCTGTTTTACTTTCCTTATCTGCTTTAATCTTCACCACACACCTATGAGATACCTCCGTATTAGAAATGAGGAAACTGAGGCAGAGAGCGAGGTCTTGCTAACAGCCTCACAGTTCACAATCTTAAGCCAGGATCTGAACTGAAGCAGTCAGACACCAGAGCCTACATTCGCACTTGGATAGGAGATGACGCTAATGTTAGAGGGTGAGTTGGAACCTCTGGATTGCTGGAGGGTCTGACCCCTTAGCCTAAAATACAGAGGAAGAAGATGCAGTTTGCACTGGAGGTAAGGGGTTGGGCATCACTGAGCCCAGGGAGAGAAAGTCATTCCTCAAAGGCACATGGACTCTGGGCTCCAGCTCAGGAGCTTCAGCCAAAACAGGAGCCAAGGTCATCTGACCCCCTGCAGGCGCCATTTTGCCAGGGTCATTTCAGTTCTTGCTACTGCAAGGTCAGAAGCATTCCTAATTGGCAACAAGTCTCCAAGTGTCCTCACCAGGGACACAGTCCCTTGTACCAGTCAGCAGCTTTGGAATGCAGGCTCTTTGTACCCAGGAGTTGCTATTTTGTGGTGGTGGTTTTGTTTTAAACTCTTTATGCAAATGACATGCTAATGGTGCAATCCTGAGGGAAATCCCTTCCCTAGATGACAGACAGGAAGCCTTTCATTTAAATGAGTGTGTCCATCCTCTTTTGCAAAAGTCGCAACAGTTGGCATTTGCTCATTTTGTTCATTTTCTTCCTGAAATAGGCTGCCTAATCATTCCTTATCACATTTCCAATTAGTTTTCTTATTTTTTTTTACTTGAATAATTATAGCTCCAAACTATGGGTGTGGAGACATGGCTTTCAGGCCTACTTTGCAAACTGTGCTGATAAAGACAAGATTATGAACTTTCCCACATTACATGGCCTGCCAATCAGCCTCACGCAGTGTAATTTCATTCAGTGTAATGCACCTCCTGATCTTTGGTGCATTTAAAAATAGCTTGTTAATAGTCTTCCTATTCTAATTAAGTGAAAATTACATACACTGTGAAATGCTTGCTCTCTGTGTGTGCACACATACACACACATGCTCAGTCCTTAAAAATCACTTCTGCATGCCGCCTGTGCAGCACAGGCTTCTGAGCTTGTCCTCAAAGTCTTCTCTCCACCCATGCCCACAGTGGTAGGCAACAGGATAATCATAGTCCTGGTGCCCTAGAACCATCTAAAACCATACATTGCCTTTGAAATTCATGTTTGCCTAAATACTCATAACAAAATTGTTAAAATTGGGACCTCTAGCGTCAGACCCCCTTGGTTCAAATCCCAGTTTCTGCCACTGACTGACTAGTTATATGACTTTGTGCAAGCCTCAATCATTTTATTCCATTGGTTTCTTAATGTGTAAAATGGGGTAATGATAGGGCTGACCAGGGAGATCGGTAAGAATTACTATTAAAAGTAGACTCACCAGAGAAGACAAATACCATATGATTTCACTTATATGTGGAATCTAAAAAGCATAATAAATGAACAAGCAAAACAGAAATAAACCCAAAGATATAGAGAACAAATTGTTGGCTGACAGATGGGAGGGGGCAAAGATATAGAGAACAAGTTGTTGGCTGACAGATGGGAGGGGGCTGGGAGGATGGGTGAAAAGGTGAAGGGATTGAGAAGTATAAACTGCCAGTTTTTAATAAAAACAGTCACGAGGAAGGTGGCAGAGTAGGTAAACACTATGCATGCCTCCTCCCACAACCACCTCAAAATTATAACTGAACTACAGAATAACCATCATTGAGAACAGCCTGAAGTCTAGCTGAACATAAGTCCTATAACTAAGGACACACAGAAGAAGTCATGTGGACACTGGTAGGAGGGTCAGAGATGTGGAACAGGCTGGTCCCATACCCACATGTGGCAGTTAAAAATTGGGAGGGATATTTCAGCAGCAGAGGTCTACTTGAGGAGTGAAGGCTCCCAGCCCCACATTAGCCTCCGCAGCCCGGAGTTCCAGTGCCAGGAAGAGAAGTCCCCACAACTTATGGCTCTAAAACCCAGCAGAGATTGTGGCTGAGTGAGGCAGAGGGCTGCTGGAGTCCCAGGCTTTCCTCTTAAAGGGCCTGTGCATGGACTTACTGACAGATGCACTTACTCTGAGCTCCATTGCTGGGGCAGCAGCTTGAAAGATGCCAGGGACATTCAAGGAGGGACTGAATTGTCTGGCTTGAGGGCAAGGGCTAGAAGAGCAGCTTTCTCTCAGACACAAGTGCTAGTAGAAGCCATTGTTCCTTTGTTGAGTCTGCCTCTCATCCAGTGTGCAGACACAGGCAAACACTATATTTGAGTCTCCATCAACCTGGCAAACAACTTTTGCCCAGCTCTGGTGATTCCCTGACACGCTGCCTCATCCAACTTTCTGGCCCATGCAAACAGCTTCCAGTGGGAATGGGCTTTTCCATACCCATGTTCTCTCTTGACCCATGTTCTGTCTTGACTCATGTTGGGGACTTTCCTAAAATCTCTTAAAGGTTCACAAACCCCAAACAAGCATCATCTGGCCTTCTCATACCTCTTGCTAAACAGCCTAAAGCCCAGCACTAGCCACAGCCAGCCTTGGTTTAAAGCTTGGCCTCTCCCAGGCACCTCTAAGCCCAGCACCAGCAGCAACCATCTGCAGATCACTTTGTAGCTCATGCCAAGTGGCCCTGAATAGGGCACAGGCAGCGGTTAACCTTGGCCTGCAAGATAACCCCTCCCAATAGGCCCCCAAACCAAATACATCTGGTGGCCAGCTTCAGCCACACCATAGCACCACCTAACGACCTCCACAAACAACACACCCAAAGGCAGATGGGGCAGAAAACAGAACCACACTAAAGGGAATCCTTCTTCATAGTGTCAACCCCTGCACAATAGCTTCTCCATTATAGTCACAATCAGTCTTTACAACCAAACAGCCTGTGGGTCAATACTTCCCACTGACATGCAAATGGCAACAAAGGCTCAACTACAATAAGAGGGCACACAAAACCCACACTAAGGACACACATGAAGCACCCAGCACAGGTGAGAAGGGAGACTGTGGAACTGGGCTCCACAGGACACTTACTACCTATGGCCACTCTACTAAGACTGAGAGACATAGCAACCCTACCTAATACATAGAAACAAACACAGGGGAGGTGGCCAAAAATGAGGAGAGAACAAAACATGTCCCAAATGAAACATCAAAACAAATCTTCAGAAAATAAAAATAGAAAAAGCAATCTTTTAGATACAGCATTCAAAACACTGGTTATAAGAATGTTCAATGATCTCAGTGAATATCTCTCCTGGAGATAGGAAACACAAAAATGGAGATAGAAAACATAAAACACACACACACACACACACACACACACACACACACACAAAAAAAAAAACCCAGTTAGAAATGAATACAATAACAGAAATGAGGAATACATTAGATGGAATCAACAATAGATTAAATGAAGCAGAGGACTGAATCAGTGATTTAGAACATAAGATAAAAGAAAAAAAACACCCAATCAAAACAACACAAAGCGTCCACCAAAATGAGGAAAGTTTAAGGAGCCTCTGGGACAACATCAAACATACCAGTCACATCATGGATTACTGGAAGAAGAGAGCAAAAAATTGAAAACTTATGAGGAAAAATGATAGAAAACTTCCTTAACCTGACAAAAACAAACAAACAAACAAAAAACAAACATATAAGCCCAGGAAGCACAGACAGTCCCAAAGAAGATAAACCCAAACAGGCCTACAACAAGACACATGATAACTAGGGGAGATCAAAGATGGCAGAGTAGATAAACCCTGTGCCTGCTTCTTTCCATGAACACATTGAAATTACAACCAAATTATAAAACAATCAACCTGAAGTTGGGCTGAACAGAAGTTTTATAACTAAGGATATAAAGAAGCCACGTCAAGACTGGTAGGAGGGGCGGAGACCTGAACCAAGCTGGTCCCACATCTCTAGGTGGTGGTTGAAAGTAGTTAGGGATGCCTCGGCTGCGGAGGTTCCCCCGGCGGAGTGAAGGACCACAGCCCCACTCGAGGGCCCTCAGCCTGGAGGACTGGTGCTGAGAAGAGCCACAACAACATCTAGCTGTGAAAACCAGTGGGGATTCCAACCATCCCCATCCGGGTGAGCTGGAAGCTGCGGGAAACCCAGACATCCTTTGAAACAGCCCCGTGTACAGACTCGCTTGCTTGCAGGCACTCACCTTAGGCTCCAGCGAAGGGACAGTGACTCAGGAGGCATCAGAGGCACACGGAGAGCGGACTGAGGTATGTGGCTTTGAGCGCAGGGCTAGAGGGCAGTTGCCATTTTCCCTGTCATGAGTTCCTTCTCCCCTGCAGCTGGGCAGGTGGCCATCATCTTTAATGTGTTGAGCCCACCTCCCATGCTTAAGGCCAAATCTGGATCTGATTGGCCTAGTGAGCTCCGCAGCTCCACCCTGCTGACTCACCGGGACCCCGCCCCATCCAACTGCCCCAATGCTGGCCGCACTTTCTCTGAGAGTAGCTAGTCCCATGTGCATTACATTCTTTCTTGGAAAACTATCAGAGTCCATGAGCCCCAGGTGGCCAACGACTGGCATGGGTGTGCTCTGAGCCTTTTGCTGAGTCAATACAGGCTCAGCACTGGCACCAAACCAGAATTTACATTAACTTGGTGAACATAACTCTTCTCACTCGAGTGACTCCTTAAGACCCTGCCTCACTCAACTCACATGCCAAATGAGGTTTTATCAACAGCTGAATTGGAAGACAGCCATCAGGTAGCAGCCGGCCTGGGGTGTCCTGGCTTTTTGTGGAGCTACTCCAGGCCCGGTACAGGTGGCAGCCATCGTCGATTCACAGTATGCCCTCTCCATGGTCAGAATAAGCAGTGAAAAGTGGTGGATCACTTCGTAGCTCCTACCAGGTAGTCCCGGGCTGGTCACAGGCAGTGGGTGACCTGGGCCTGCACCGGAGCCCCTCCCAAGAGGTCCCAGAACCAACATACCTGAAGGTTGGCTAGAGACCACAGCAAAGCACCACCCAATTAGCCCCACAAGCAGCATACACAAAGGGTGGTCTCAACAGGCACCAGAGCCCTCTGGGGTGAATCCCACTCAGTGGGGTAAGCCTCTCCCCCACCCCCACACAAACACAGCAGCCTGTAAACTGTGGACATGGCCTAGCCTGATAACCCAGGATGATCTCACCTTGAGATCCATAACTTAATTATATCTGCAAAGACCCTTTCTCCAAATAAGGTCATGACCACAGGGTCTGGAGATTAGGACATGGCCATATCTTTTTAGGGACCATCATTCAACCCACTACAGAGCTTTAGCCAATTCCTCTGGGGAATTCTTCTAAGATGAAACAATAGTAAGCCCAAGACTCTCTCCCCTGTTCACTCAAGGCATTCCCCAAAATGACTCTGACAGCTTCACAAATTTTATTTGGCTTCATTTTCTTTCTTAGCACCAACAAAGTGGTGATGTTTACACCGTACAATAATGAAAACATCATGCAAGGGTTACTGTTTACTTCAATGACTTTACATACTTTTTGCACCTCTGTTATTTCTCTAGCAGTTCCATTTTTTTTCCCTCCAGAAATATGAGATAAGTTAACAACTCTTTTCCTACCCACTGTACCCTCTTTTGATGCTACCCTGTGTTTAACAGCCCCTGACATAATGTAAGGAGCAATCCATGGTACTAAAACAATATTATGGAATTTCACACCAGTGTCAAACTTAGACATAAACTATGACTGTGAATATATAGATTTGTCTTGTTCCAATGCCCCATCTTATTCCCTTGGAACACAGAAATATCCTGGGTTAGAATATCCTAGGTTCTAGTCTAAGTCCTGTTACTAAGTCCCTTAGTTCCAGGACCTTGGGTATTCTAGTTACTATTGATGCATAACAAATCACTATAAAACTTAGAGGGTTAAAGCAACCAATTTACCTAACTGAAATGGTGTGGGTCAGGAATTTGGGAAGAGTTTGAGCAGGACAGTTCTCACTTGAAGTTTCTTCTATCATTGAACTCAAATATTAACTGGGTTTAAAATCATCTAATGGCTCAGCTGAGCTGGGTGTCCATGGTGCCTCACTCTGGAAGTTAATGCTGGCTGTCAGCCGGGAGCTCTGTTGGGACTGTCATCTGCAACACCTATACTTGGCCTTTCCAGCTGTCAGTGTCAGGACAGTAAGGTTTGTACATGACAGCTGGCTTCCTCTAGGGTGAGTGTTCCAAGAGACTCAGGCACAGACTGCATGGACATTTATGACATAATCTTGAAAGTCAGCTAACATCACTTCTCCCATACTCAGTTGAACCAAGTATTTGGGAAGAGTGACAGATTTGCGGTAATACTTTAAAACCATCACACATTTTACAGTAAGTGGGTCTCTGTCTTTCATCTGTTAATGGGACTACATCATCTCTAAGACTGCTCTAGTACTTAAAGACCTTTAATTATCTTTATTTATTCACATCAATGTTGATATGCCATTGCCTTTTATATTATAAAGTAACTACATTACATAAAATTAGAAAAAAAAATCAGAGAAAAAAGTTGCCATTTCAATACCCTTCCAATTCTTCTATTTGTCTTTAGAGCTGTTTTCTATGTGTGTGTCTTTATGTGTGGTGTTTTTGTCTGTGTGTGTGTGAGTGTGATGATCTCCCTCATTTGCCATTTTGGAATTTTTTTCACAGAATTGGAAGAGCCAGAAAGACATTCTGGAACCTTGTTTAAGAGGCATCGGTTGCCATTATAACTAAACGTGCTAGGTAGCAGTAAAATTTAATATTCTAATTAAGTTGTAGTGGTATAGTCCTCAGATTACAAACTCAGGTGTGCAAGAAATGTCACATCTTATTTTTCTATAAATCTACTTAATTTTGATTCTGAACCTCTATCCTACTGTTGGAAAATTCAGCCTTATTATTGGGACCACCTTCCCCACTAACTCCTGAGGTTTTACCATAGTTCCAGGTTTTATGCAGTGACAACAAGGTACCAGGGATTGGGGAGTTCTGGTTCTCAAGTCTCAGTGAAGCCTGATCCCCCTGAGTGGCCCATTATACCACCTGTTAGGTTTGTTCACATCTGCCTTTCCTCTGCTTCCTTGCCTTGCTGCAGACTTGGTATATTTCTTGGGAGAGTGCCTCAGGTCTAGCTTTGCTTCTGGGTACTTCATGGGCTATTCCGTTTAAATCCACCGTGCCCTCAGGTCCCTGTCTGGGAGAAACAGGCAGGGACCCTCCTCTCCAGAGACCTCCACAACTGTTACTCCTTCAAGTCCAAGGGATTCTCCACCTCCCACCTTTTCCTTTGCCCAAGCTCTGTTGCTTTCCTTTCCTCAACAGATTTGGTAGCCTATCAACTTGGAGCCTGAATTATTAGCAACCAAATAACTACTTCATTTATTCTTCAAACCTTCCTTGGGGAAGGAAATATTTGCATTCCCTCTTACTAGTGTTTCAAACAAAGGGAAGGATAACCAATTGATTATTGTTCTATAATAAGAGCAAATGTTCACATCCTGCCACAAAATAATACATTAGGCTTATTTATATGCATTACATATCCTCCAGTATAATAAAGGGAATCACGCTTCCATCAGATAGTTTTCTTGAGTCTGTGTTCAACCATTTTCTATATCTCCTGGGTCTCATGAGAGAACAGCTTCGTTCACGGCTGACAACACTGAAGAAATCCCAAAAAGAGAACAAAATGGCAGACACAAGGTATTGCCTTCATTAACAGCTTTTTCTTGCACTGCTTGTGCCAAGAGTGGAGACACTCCTTGCAGTAATCATGGCTCAGCATAGTCCCTAGGGGAGCTCTGGTGAAGAGGCATTCTAACAAAATCAGTTCTATTCCAAAAGTAGGGTCTCTTCCCTTAACCAGAAAGAGCTAGAGAAGACATGCTGCTTCCCGAGTTTTGGAAGAGATTCTTAGCTGTTTCCATTCAGTCCCAAACAAGTTCAAGTATGGAGGTGGAGGATCTGAAAGGATTTCAGCTAAATACCACCACCATTATCATTCTAGGTTTCATGTGTCCACCCTCCAACTTGAGGGGCTCTTGAGTGCCCTGGGAGATTAAAAGACCTCACGCAAGACCTCAAATAGTGAATTGTAGTCTGTATTTCACTTTCAAATACTTGAGCATGTATGTTGTGTGTGTGTGTGTGTATGGTAACTTTAATACACATTGCTAGGATGGATAGCTGCTCCAATATTAAAAAGTGTTCCAGGGATAGTGAGTTCATATATAATCAAAAGTCACACTCCAGAGAACTTTAATACTAGTATTTTATTTACCTCTATTTATCAATAAGAAAGGTTTTGTTTATTATAATGGCTGTACAAATAGCTGTTCAGTGGTGAAATCGTTGGTGTTCAAGATGATGAATAGGCCAAAAATATTGTGAAGATTCTATCTTCACATGAACAGAATCCAGCTGACCCAGAAGTATGGATCTTTCAGAATGGTCTTTGCGGTCTACTCCTAAAACTGTGTCTTGGTACTGATTTGAAAGATTCTCTTTGTCTGATTTCAACTGTAAAGTTTCTACATCCCCCACGATCTAGAATATTGCTGATTTTGTCTCAATGTGAAGTATGGTGATGCCACCTAAGGAGAGATTTGGGATAGTTTGTGTGATTGCTGTTGTGCGTTCGCTCTTGTGTGATCTGAGACTTGCTCTCCTTCAAACCTGCTGGTGAGGTCCTTGGAGAGAACTGTAGTCTTATTCTGCATCTAAATATTGGAAGCTACTGGTTCCCAAAAGAGTCTGTTAATTATGATGGGCAAAATTTGACTTAGGTTAATTCACAGCAGGTGAGGTCAGAGACCAGTCTCTTGGGACACGCGGGCCACTTCTTGTTGAGATTCAGTGGGCAATAGGCTCCTATGGATGGGGGCTTCTCACCAGATGCTTCATGTGAAAGACCATTGATGTAATAATTTCTTGTCACAGTTCCAGAGTTTCTGACTTAGTATCCACATTGTTCCCATTACACTCTAGTGGGAAGTGGGTGTTCTCCGGATTGTGACTTAGCTTAAGTCTGCATGGCTCCTCCAAGTCTACAGCACACTGGCCCCCAGCCCCATGGACATCTTCCCTCATCATAGTCCCTTTATCTCCCTTTGACTGGGGGATTTTTGACTAGATAGTGGTATGAACAAAGAAGCCTTGCTCTGATGTGACCTGTCTTCCTCCCTGCTTTGAGTTCACTGCAAGCTTTTGAAATTCAAAACAGGCCTTTTCTTCTTTTCAGTTTAACAAACCTACCTGGAAATCAACATGCCCCACTAGATCATTCCCCGTGATCGAGCCTCAATGGGCAAATGAAAAAATATCATGAATAAGAAACTTACTGATATATATCTCTCTATATATAGATATATATCAAAGTTTTAAAAAAATACAGAAGAGATTAGTCAGAGGATAATCATGTTGACAAGTTACACAGACTACTATGCATGATCTAATATTAAGTTGAAAAGAATCATGGAAAACATACAAGTTTTACCCTGTTTTAAGAATATTTTGCCTTACACATGTATTTATGCTCATTAATTTACCATTCCTACATTAATCTCTATTGTTTCCCATTTTCCAGCATTATGAATATTGATGCAATGACTATATGTAAGTTGGTATTTGTATATTTTCTATTTCCTTAAAACAGATTACAAGAAGTTATGAAAATTTTTATGGTTCTTGTCATCGCTGGCCAAATGATTTCCCAGAAGGATTGTCTGCTTTTATTCCCACCAACAATACATGAGAACATGTATTTCATAGCACATTCTCCAACTTTGCATATTACCATTTTGTTAATTTAATATTCCACAATTATACATCATTATTGTTATTACTTGAATTTATTTTAGTCATAAAAGGTTGAACTTTTTCATATATTTGTTTAGATATTGTAGTTTTATTGCATAAAATCATTTCAGTATAATAGGTAAAATAGGCATTTATCTATTACCCTAAATGATTTTATGAATTATATATTTGCCACAAACACTTTCCCAGCTTTTATTTGCCTTTTCATTTTGTTAATGTGTACTTACTACACCCACATTTTAAAATATGTATGGAATCAAATTACTCTATTTCTTTATGAATTCTCCTATTGCATTCCTATTTAGAAAATAACTGTCTTTTTAAAGATGCAATAAATATCCAATTCTATTTTCTTAAAGATTTTTTTTTTTGGCATTATTTTTTAAGAGTCAATTATATGTTCTCTCTAGAATGTATTCAGGCATATGGTACGGGCTTGAAGAAAGATCATCTATGTTTTCTAATTGCTAAACGGATACCCCAACATCATTTAATGTGGGCATGAGGGTCAGAAACTTTCATGTATGATTGACTTGTGTTACTTCCTTAAGGACACAGATTTGTCCTTGAAATAGAAACTACTTCTGAACTATTTTGCTCCATTATCCAGATTTCAGTATAAATCTGCTATAGATAATGTTACTTCTAATTAATGTTTATACTTGTCACATCCAGATTTTTAAAAAATGGTATAGCTTTTTTATTGTTGTTTACTTGTTTTTTTATGCTTTTTTTTTGTCCTCATCCTAAGTTATTTTATTATGAAAAAGGTTAAAAATCCAACACATACCCAGGCCTATACCATATATCCAGGGTTTATAGATGTGTGTAATCATATTTGATTCAGAAATTAGCCTTTCATTTAACAAGAAGCAAAACATTACAAACATATCATCACCATCTGTGAAACAGTACTAAGTATTAGTTCCTGTCTCAACCCATCTTACCAAAGTCCCCACCTCTTATGGCTGAAATGTGAATCCTTCCCATCTATGTATGCACCTATATCTAGAGTGTTACCGGTTGTGTATGTTCTTTTTTAATTTATATAAATGGAACTCTGTACATATTGCTCTCACTTCCACTTTTTTTATTTACTTATTTTTGAGATCCATCTGTGTTGATTCATATCTACCTTAAATATTCCTTTTTAAATGCTATGTAGTGTTTCTCAAATGTTCAAGTAATCCAACAAGGAAGCCATTAGACTGTGGTGACCCCAATGCTTTGGTAGCCTACTAGATCAAGAATATGCTTGACTCTTTTTTTTTTTTTTTTTTAAAGATTTTATTGGGGAATTGGCGGAGGGGAACAGCGTTGGGGAACCGGGAAAGGGGAACAGACAAGTTGCTGTCCTTTTGTTCTTCAGTCTAGTTGCGGAGGATGTTGCTTCACTGTTGGTATCATCATTGCGCTCTTCCCGGATGAGGCAGATCGGTCGCTGGCCTCTGGATGTCGCTCACCGCGGCTATTGGCAGCTCACGCTTGGCTGCCAGCTGCTCACGCTGGCTGCGGGCCACTCACTGTAGCCTATGGCAGCCCACTGCAGCAGGGGCTGCAGCCCACACCATCACCGGGGCTCACACAGCCCAGCTCCAGGTGGAGCTATTGTTAGCTGTAGAGGGCAGTGTCACTGGCCCTCATGTGGGATCCGAACCGGGGCCGCTGGCATCCCAAAACCAGCGCTTAACCATGCGCCACTCAGCCGGCCCAAATATGCTTGACTCTTATCATCCACAGTAACTACCCCTGAGTGCTTTTTCCTTATTTTCAGAATTTAATGGTTATTTTGGAAAAGACAGAGAAGAGATTTCAGGGGCAATTACTCACCTTTAAAATTAAGGAAAGTCTTTAACCCTCTATGAAGCTCACAATGGGTCCAAAGTCATCCCAACAGCTCCTGCTGTTCATTCAACAAACTCTTTGATGAACATTCATTGGATCTTTTCTTATTTGAAAATAAGAACCAAACGCAATCCATTCAGATAGGATTAGGCCCAAGACTGGCAGCCATTCAGTTATTATTACAGCAGGCAGCACCACACAATACTCAGCTAGCATGGAATTTGAGATCAGCAGCAGCAGCAGCATAAATGACAACCATGGGCTGCTAATTACTGAGCACATTTTAGAAGATAGCTGTTGGCATAGGGGCTGGTGCTCCAGTTTTTCTTCAGTTTTTGTATGCAATGGTAATTTCCATTGTTAGTATGTTTCAGTTTTCTGAATTGCATTACATTCCTCTTATTGGAAGTTACTTGCTTATCCAAAATCAGATTCACCCACCTACCTAGCAAGCTAGCTCTCCATCAAATTTCCCTGGTAATGCCAACTATTTTTCCATTTACTTAGAATCAGAGACTTCCACAAATGCCGTCACTCCTAACAGTGCACCCCGACTTTGGTGCTTTAGAATAGAGCAGCCCACACAGACATCACATGCCTTAAGCTGCTGACTAGAAAAAGGGAAACTCAAGCATCTGCTAGTATTCAGGCCAGTTACCTTGGTACCAATTTGATCACATTTAGAAGTCAAGTGTTTGCAACTCAAAGACAGTCGAGAATTCCAGGCTGATTCTTACAATTTGAGCACCAGATGAAGAGGAATATGTGTGCTCTTACCTAGCAGACCAGCAAGTCTCTATAATATAAATGTAAAACCTCCCTGGAAGCCATGCAGATTGGGTTGTATAGCTCTGCCCTAAGGATGTGAGAAATACCGAAATTTATGCACAGGCTCCAGGGCAACAGTTGATAAAGAGTACGTTGGAGCTGCTGGTCCCAGGGTGACAAAATTCCTCTATATAGACAGAAGTCTGAGAAACCTTAGAGAAACATGGTATTTGGGTTTTTGAACACTGGGCCTAATCATTCAACTAAAAATTCAGCTCCCATGGTGGGTTAGGTATGATATGGAAGACATCTTTCTAGATTCAGCATAGGTCTTTAAATGTGACAATAGGGTCCAAGAGCAGTGAGGGAAAGAGCTAATGAAGGGTCCTCAAGCACATTGCTCCCCATTTCCCTACCCAGTCCACCAGCAGAAAGGGATTCCACATACAGAGAGAACAGTTGTGTTTCCATTATTGCTTAATAACTTTCTCATCCCTTGGTCTCCAGCAGAATATGACCTACCCAAAGACACCTCAAATCCTTCAAATAGCAGAATAAAAATTGTTTAGAGCTCGCCAGCCACATGTACCCCAGTCTGTACTAGTTGTGGTCTAGGCTGTTATCAGCTGTCAGTAGGAATGGCAGAATATGTCAAATGGGAGTGTTCTAGGCAATGTTAGTGAAAAGTTAACCAACCCATGATTTGTGATGAGTTCAGGTTAGGTTATGGCTCTCGCTTTACTCTTGTGAGGAAATATTTAGAAACCAAAATTATACTTTTCCAAAGAAGAAAATTTTTTCTGTGACATGTCAAATCTAAACTCATTTTTAAGGGAAACTTCTTTTCTTCAGGGCCACATTTACTAACCAGAACATTTAATATCACAGCTTGTAGCATGTGTTTTAAGACTCAAGGTTACTTATGCGTTTCCTCTAAGGCATGGGTTAGTTGTTTTACATTTATGTATCCAAGTGTTCCCCTAAATAAAGACGTTCTCTCCAAAAGCAAATGAATGCACCTACCTGCCACCCTTCCTTACTGTCACAATTATATATTGAGTGATTGTTATGTTGTTAAGTCTCCAGGGGACATTACATCTTAATTTAAAAAATGCACAGAGATATATAATTGCAAATAGTGAGTGATATGTGTAATTTAAGAAAATTACAGAGAGCTGCCATTGGTGCAGACCCCTTTTTGGATAGGCATCCCCAGGGCACTGAGAACCAAGCTGAAATCTGAATTGTAGGCAGAAATTTAATTAGGTGAAGGGGACAGAGCATCCTAGGAAGGGGGAGTACTACATCCAAAGCTTCTGACGTGCAGGGTAAAGAGGAGGGGGTAGGATCTGAGAGAAGGCCCATTTTTTCTGGCCCTCAGCAGGAGAGGCAGCACAATGTAAAGCTAAACTGTACGGAGCTGGAAGGATGCGGGCCTTGGCAGACATTTGTAGAGGTTGATCTTTATCCTGAGAATTGAAATCACTTGCCTCCGTGTAGCTTAACTACCAGGACCGAGATCACTGAACATCAACCTGATTTAACTGTTTGTTTCTGGAGATTCTAGCTCAGAAAGTTAAGACTGTAAATCAATGAACACCTTTATTGTTTGCTTTAGCACATTCCTGCCAACCCATTTATCCGGACAAACACTTGACTCATCTCTCCCATCAGGCCAAAAGAGTGCTTACCTACAGAAACAGCTTGCTTATCGCACAACAGCTCATTCATCAGGGTTTGAGTCAAGACTCTTACCTTGTGTGCCCACCAATCTGAAGCTATTACCTGATGAACTGTGTCCCAATCAGCTGGCCTTGAAAGACCCACCTTAACCCATTCGAGCACAGACCTGAAGCCTGTAAACATCGTCCTCCAACATCCCCCTTCTGAGACACCACTAAGGTTCATCCAAGGCAGTGTGCTTCCAGCGCTCAGTAGGGCTTAATTCACTTAACTTTGCTTGACCAACAGGCTTTGTGATGGTCTTCTGCAGAGTTGGCAGCTGTCAATCCTAATAGCAAACAGGAAGTCATTGAAAGATTTTAAGACAGTGAGAGATAGCGTTAGTTTTGTGTTTTGATCTGGTGGCAGTTTGGAGTAGATTGGAAAAAGCCCAGAGTCACCGCTCCGATGAAGTAAGGATGATATCGATTGCTGTAGTCCAGAGGAAAGGTGATAGGAGCTTGGAACTTGGACATGACAATGGAGATGGGATAAATGGATGGATTAGAGACGCATTTTGGAGGTAAATCCAACAAGGCCTGCTAGTAGATTGGAAAGTGGGGGAGAGAGGGAGACAGAGGTTTTCAAGCACAAATGATACATTTTGGTTTGCTAAACTTGATAGAAAATGACATCATTCACTGGGATGGAAACATGGATAAAGAAAAAGGTTTGACAAGGGATGTAGGGTTGCGAGTAGGAAATCATGGGTTCATTTGGGACATGCTGTGTGTGAGGTGTCCTTGAGATACCTGAGTGGAGTTGTCAAGCACACATTTGCACATGTGGCAGTGGAACTCGGAAAGGTGGGAAACAAAGCAATGGCCACGTACTCAGGAAGTACTTATGCTCACCTCCACTGTGGTCCCTGTTAAAATTTCCTAATTCAACTCAAAGGCTCTCTACAATGCTGCCCTCCAACTTCTTATCTCCCGAAAATCAGATAAGAAAATTTCTATATTCTGGTTTGAGAAAGGGGCCATGACAGTGCAAGTATTGTCCTCTGAGGCCAGCCTGGTTCTTGCTACCTTTGTATGCTAGGTAACTGTGGGATGCTATACATAGTTAGATTGCTAGGATTAGTCCAAGATGATGCTTTCCTTTTCATAGCGTTCAAGTAAAGTGAAGGAGTTTAGAGCTTGGGCTCTGGGGTGAGGTGGATTTAGATTTGACTCTTGGATCCACCACTCACTAGTCTGATAATCTTGGGGAATTTTCTTATTAAAATATCTGAGCCTCAGGTTCCTCAATTATAAAATGAGCATAGTAATAACGTCCACCTGATGGGGTTTTGTGCAATATAAATAAGACCATGTACATACTAGCAGGTACAGTACTTGGCATGTAGTATGGACTAAGTAAACATCAGCTATTATTACAATCATCCTTGGTTTTCTGCATTAGAGGATCCTAGAAGTTGTGGAATTTGGCCATAAGAATTGTCATGACTGCAGGACTAATGAGTTAAAGAAACAGGAAACCTATATTATTTTTCTACTTTTGGCTATACTCCATAGACTAGCCCTTCCCTGCCCCACCATGGGCTTTTATTTTAAGGGTATGGGTATCCAATGTTTCATATGTTTGGTCTTCCTTCCAGTTAAGAAGGAAGTGGAAAACAGAATGAAGACTGAGCGTTCTCATTTTTCTTCATCTGTGACTCCATTTTAACCTGGGGTTTCCTTTGTGCATTTGATGAATTTTCTCCGAAGAGCTGGTCAAGAGTCCCTTTACTATAATTCTTCAGCTAGGCTGGACTCCCTAAAGCTAGGAGCTTCCTGAGAAGGGGGCTTTTTTTAATGTATCCAGTTGGATTAAGCAAATTTAATCCAATTTTCCTTGAGTTAAACTGTATAAAATCAATCCTGTACGAATTAGAACAAATCAAACCAGTTCTAAATGGTTGAAATGAATTTCTACAAGATCAAGGTAACTCAAATGGAATGTGACTGAAGCAGACATAAAATTGCTTCAGTCTGTAATCAGGCCAGTCCAAATTATATTAGGTGAGTTCAGACCAGTTTAAATTAAGAGGAATCAAACTGGTCCTGAAGAGGTTAAATTTAATCTAATGTTTTTCCCTTACAAAATTGGCTCTAATTAAATTAAGGGGACTAAGATATTTTAAGTTGCATCGATCCATTTCCAGTTGGTTAGATAAATATGAATGGGGCACAACTAACCGCTCAGCTTGAACCAGACAAACTTGAACCAAACTGGATTCCAAAGTTTAAATGGAATCAAACTTGACCAATCTAGGTTAATTTCTGGGCTGTCTGGAAAAAAAAAAATGCTTCAAGATTTGGTGCCACCCAATGCATATGTCACAGTGGCAAAGGCTACGAGTTGTCTGCCATCATCCATTCTCATATTTTTCTTTTCTACTAACAGACCTGCTTATATGATTGTGGACATCAACATATGTAGTTAATCAATCAATCAATCAACCAATCTTTAAAAACTACATTTCTCAGTCTCCCCTGAAAAGAAGTGTGGCAAATGAGGGGTTGGTGGATGGGCTTCTGGGAAAGTTCCTTCCTATTTCTTGCTGCCTGAAATATGGAGGAGATGGTTAGAATCACAGTGGCAAATTGAAACCACGAGTGAAACTTGATGATTGAATCCCTTTCTAAGGATGGCAGTGTAAATATGTAGAAGGATTCAGGGTTCTTGACAACATGATGGAGGCACTATCCATTTGTTACAAAAGCCATCAGTGCCCCTCCCAAATCTCAACACTCACCAATCTTGCTGAAGGCTCTAGTTGAAAGTGCTTACTTATTCTAGCTGAAGGCTTCCTGGGGCCATGGAAGTGTGGTCGCGATTGTCAGGGAGCTAATAATGGTCATTGGGCCAGTCTTCAAACCAATTAATTCACCAGTGGATTAATATCTCATCTTCCTCAGCAATCAGTTGGGTAATCGTTTCATTACGTTCTACACTCTTTCCAAGAGCTCATGGGCAGGGTCCAGCCTAAGTTGTCCACAGCATTAATTTGCTCAGTAATATTCACTATGCTGGTTTCTTTCACTGCCTCACTTTACTCCTCAAACAATGTTTCCTGAGATTATCAAGTGAATAGGCTGCTTGCTCTCAAATCCTTGTCTATATCTGCCTACGAGGTAACTGGATGTAAAACACCAAAACTCTTGATGGTGTACCTTGGGACTTCTTTTGAATAAAGAAAAATAACTCTGGCGAGTGTATCTTGGGGCTTCTTTTGAATAAAGAAAAATAAATTACTCTAATGAAACCACAATTATTTTGGTTTTCTTTATATGCTGTTAAACCTCATTCTCTCCGATCCAATCAGCAATGTGATACTTCCCTAAGTCTAAATCCCTTTATACTATTGGATCTTTTTCAATAAAGAACGATTGTTTTTTTGTTTTTTTTTTAAGATTTTATTGGGGAATAGGCGGAGGGGAACAGCGTTGGGGAATCGGGGAAGGGGAACAGACAAGTTGCTGTCTTTTTGTTCTTCAGTTTAGTTGCGGAGGATGTTGCTTCACTGTTGGTATCGTCATTGGGCTCTTCCCGGATGAGGCAGATCGGTCGCTGGCCTCTGGATGTCGCTCACTGTGGCTATTGGCAACTCACGCTTGGCTGCTAGCCGCTCACGCTGGCTGCGGGCCACTCACTGTAGCCTATGGCAGCCCACTGCAGCAGGGGCTGCAGCCCACACCATCACAGGGGCTCACACAGCCCAGCTCCAGGTGGAGCTGTTGTTAGCTGTAGAGGGCAGTGTCACTGGCCCTCATGTGGGATCCGAACCGGGGCCGCTGGCATCCCCAAACCAGTGCTTAACCAATGCGCCACTGGCCCAAGAACGATTGTTGAATATCAAAAGCCAGAAGAGGAATTTAAAAGTATCTTGAGTGAATGAAGTCTAATGGCTACTAGAAGAAATATTGAAAATTATATTCTAAATGCTTATTTTCAGCAAATAAAATTTTCACAAATAAATGGTCTCTACATTGCCAATTCTAAAGTAAATCCCAGTTCTTACTTGACTCATCCCCAGAATTTGATATGATTGGTCACTCTGTAAAACAATGTTTCTTTACCTGGCCTCTGGCAACTACTTTCTCTTGGTTCTTTCTCTCTCATTGGCTGCTCCTTTTCAGTCTTCTTTGCTCATTACTTTTCATCTTGAACTGGTATCCCAGGGCTCAATTCTTGGCCTGCTTCTCCTTGATGTCTATAAATACTCTCTAGATGATCACATCCAATCCCATAATTTGAAATAAAACCCCTATTATGATGGCTTTTAAATTTATATCTTTGGGCCCAACTTCCTCCCTGAACTTGAGACTCATGAGTAATGACTTATACCTGGTTAGATGACTTACAGACAGCTCAAATTTTACATGAGCAAAACCAGGTAAAACTACTCTTCCTGCAGTCCTCATCTCAGTAAATGGCAATTCCTTTCTTATCATTGCCTATGCCCAAAGTACAAGTATATGAAACTATTCTTAATTCCTCATTTCTCTTTGAACAGTCCACTCCATTAGCCAACCCTATCAACTCTACCTTTAAATGCTTCCAGAATCAGACCTGTTTATACCACTTCCTTCATTATGACACTAGTATAAACTACCATGATTTCTTGTTTGAACTGTTGCTATTGCCTCCTATTTGGCCACTCCAAGTCCACTCTTACCCACACACACCCTATTCTCCAAACAGCAATCTTGAGTGATCCTTTTAAAATGTACGTTGAATCACTCAATACCTTATTCATCTCCTCTAATGTGATTCCATCTAACTCTAAGTCTCCACCTACAGGGCCCAGTGTACTGACTCCCAGGTATTTCTTTGTCTTCCTCATCTAGCACTCACCCCATCATGCCCTCTGCTCGAGTCATGCTTATCTCCATGTTGGTCCTTGGAGGTACCATGAATGCAGCTCCTCAGGCCTTTAGTTTACCATGCCCTCCACCTGGACCACCCTTTCCTCAAATACCCAATGCTTCTCGCCCTCACTTCCCTAATCTCCACTCAAATGGTACCTTGCAGAGAGACCCTGCCTAACCAACTTTTCTCCAATAGCACACCCCACTCTCACTTTCATACTATAATGTCCCTTTACTCTCTTTAATTTTACTTCAAAATACTTATTACCAGGTGACTTGTTGATTGTCTGTTCAAACTGGATTGATAGAATCAGAAGAGCAGGAATTTTTTTCTATTTTATTCACTGCATATTCCCAGAATCTAGATAACAGCCTGGAACATAGTAGGCACAACTCTCAGTGTATTTTATTGAGTAAGTGAATTATGATTAACCTTTTATTAAAAAATTATCCTTGACCATTCAGTCAATACCTGGTTGGATATGGTATATTTTGACATTTTAGGAAAAAAAGAATGGGATTTTCAAAGTATCTGGTAGCAAATGTTTTTTCATTGATCAAGGAACTTTCATCTCTCAAAAGAAGGCACACCTGAAGCTGAGCTATGGCTATTGAGTTTTCCAAGGCTTGCCTTGTAGATGAAGAGAGACCACACAAGAGGCAAATCCATAATTTGTTATAACTGCCTTTTCCATTTTATTTAAAGTGTTAACTAAAAAACAGTTGGTAACCTAATCTCTCAATTATTTAGCTAAAATGCCAACCGAGCCCAATTCACCTAAAATGTATTGATTGGTACAGTTCAGTAAAGAGGAGATGACAGGTATAGAAAACACTCAATATGTGCTAATGTTGTTTTTTATTTTATGAAACCCAAATTATTGCAGACATCAATTTCAGAAACATTTTAGGAAGACATTAAGACAAAAAGGCAAGAAATGCAACACACACACACACACACACACACACACACACACACACTCACACACAAATACCTATTACCAGAAACTGAAGTAATTCAGAGAAAGATTAAAATGCTCTCTGACCAATGGAGATATTAAGAAATCACACACCTCAAAATGAAAATATGGAATATAGTGTACACGTCTGCATTTTACTCTTCAAAATTTAAACAACACAAGTTAATGATGGAGTATTAAAAGATTATTGAATGTGCTAAGTCTAACACTTGAACACTCTTCAATTATTTGCCTTCCAAGTCAGAGCTCTAATTAGGTTCACAAGTTTACCTTGTTGAACTCGGAACCCACAACTCTGAAGTCTGTTTATTTCTTAGTCAAATAAAATTCTCTTAGAAATCTAGGACCAGGATCAGAGACAGAATTACAATCATCTACTCCAAGGGGAAATGAAGGAGGTGTTTGCACTGAAAGGTCTTTAATTCCCAGATTCTCTGCCCAATATAAACCACTTAATTGTCTACACAGAAATTTCTAAGTTTGAGAAAGGGAATGTTGTATTACTTGGAACTTCATTCTGGTTATTACCTACAAGCAGAGAACAAGCTAAGCAATGGGACCTTCAAGCTAAAAGAAGTACTAGTTAGAGACATATATATCCAATGTCTATGCCCAACTAATGACACAATAATTTCGAGAAGTAATTAGGATTATTGTTACAAAGTGTCTGTCTTTTATCTTATCTCTAAATAATTTAGAATAGATAATGGTTAATTTTAAATTTTGAGAATAATCATTCATCCTGCATAAAAGATACATCTTTATAAAGTAAACATCTTACATACTTTCTCTTTTAAGAAACAGCTTTGATATACTTCTGATGCCCCTAAACATTTATGCTACCAATGCCATAGCTATATTTTCAAAGACCGGTTCACGCACCCCTGAAATATTAGATAATCCTTTGCTGGCAAAACATCGGAGTGATTATCCAGTTGTTACAAGGTTTTACTAAACAGTTGGTTCTCAGATTTTATTGCATCAGCATCATCTGGAGGGCTCCTAAAAATCCAGAACACTGGGCCCCACACCCAGAATTTCTGATTCAGTAGGTCTGGGGCAGGGCTGAGAATCTGCATTTTAAAAAAAAGTTCCCAGGTGATCATGATGTTGCTAGACTAGGGACCACTTTGAGAACCACTGCTTTAAACTATGAATTCCTATGTTCTTTAAAGAGCCAGGAAAGCTTAGAACACAGACCCCATATGGTACTTATAAACTTTCCTCAATTCTCTGTTCCAGGGACAATCCTTGATAACATCCATTTTTCACTAACTCTGTTATAGCAACAGTAATGCTTAGGCAGCTAAAGAGTCCTCAATACTAGTCACTTAGCATTTTGGTTTGGTGCAGCCTGGATGGGGCGTATTTTCTATTTCTCACCAGAAGGGCTGCAATTCCCTGTATGTCCCCAGATGCCCTGGACCTGTAACTCTCCATAAAACAGGACCCATGCCTCTGGGGGACCAAAAGCCACAGCTACATGTCTCTACCTAGTAGGTCTATCTCATCCAGGAGGAAATCCATGTCCTCGCGGCTCACTTGAGGGCTGATGACCACCTGGCGAAAGAAGTTGACCTTCCCCCGGTGGGGCTGGTAGCCCAGCATCAGGCTTCCCTTCTTCATCATCCTCTCCTTAATGGCAGGGGCCACCTGCATGGGTGAGAGGATGGGTGGAGATGAAAGATCAGAACTGCGAGGCATTACAACTCATTTACCCAGTCACTTGATATTTACTGGGCGCCCACCAGCGTGGATCCATCCCCATGTATCCAACAAGGTCAACGTTCATATTTAATAATCTATTGAGAACTTATGATATATGAGGACTGATTCAAGTGCTTCAGACATATGAATTCATTTAATCTTCACAATAACCCCAAGAGGGAGATATTACTAATATGCCCATTTATAGATAAGAAAAGTGAGGTGCATGGAGATTATATGAATAGCCTGAGGTCCCTTGTTCAGTAAGTTGGACAGCCAAGATTTAAAACCAGGCAGTTTCACCCAAGCCCACGCTCTGAAACCTAAATCATTATGCAACGCTCCCTCATTAAAAATAAATCAAATGTCCACAGGGGTCACAGTCTCAAGTGGTACATTCCCAAATTTGCCTGAACTAAAAAAATATTCCAGTTCAAGCATCTTGAATTAAAATAAAACAAAAAACTAGTCATAAATGAGGAAAAAATACCACAAAATAACAGCCTTGCATTGATAGTCTACCAAGAAAAACACTAATACAGGTATTATGTGCAGTTCTATTTTGAAGCCCAACAGTTTATTAGCTTATTAATAGGACATATGTGAAATATAAATACTCTGTCTGTTATTAAGAGGTGTAAAATTACTCATAAAATTAGGGAGCCCATATTTTAAAGATTTCCAGCTAACATGAGAATGGGCCCTGAAAATCCAAGTGCACAAAGTTTTCTGAAAGTTTAGTGTTTGAAGAAATTAGTCCAGTTTAAGAACCACATGATAAAATGAGTCCATTTTCAAATCAGTAGTGTGACCACCCAAGAGCTAGGTGATAAACTTAAAAAAAAAAAAAAATTAAGAGTGCACTCTTACTGACTTGGAAATCCAAGCAAAGTTTTTCCATTTTCATTTTATTTGAACTCTTTAAATATTTCTGAGCAAGACCTACTGAATATGTGGAAAGGCAATATAATGCACTTCTGTATTCGTCTTCTCAGAAAGATGAGATTTAGCTCACCCAGAAGGAAGAAGTGTATACATAAGTAACACCAGGCACAACGTGCTTTAAAATTCCTTAGGTGACAGGCATTAATATGAGTCAGTTCCCCAAGCCTCTACTGGAGTGTGAGTGTCCCACACTGCTCTAGATTTTAAACATGCCTATGTTTTGTCAGATACCCCCCTGAAGACATGCCAAACTACTGCATTTGACATTCAACATAATGTTGATCTATTCCAAAGCTGATGGAAAAGTTGGGGTCTTAGACTTCTGGAGATATGATGTGTTGGGCTCAGCAACAGCTTTCTCAAGGGATGTTCAAGGATAATTTTAACTAAGTACATTTTTCCTTATGCGCTAATTTTGGAACATAAATCTTGCAGAACCATGGAATACACCATGCCTACAATAGCGAAACAAACACTGATTGGATACAATCACACTGCTCTTCGAGCAAAGGAATGCAGTTCTCTTGGAGTACATGAGACATGAAAAGAAAATACATGCGCATGAAAGAAAAAAAAAAGTGTAGAAAAAGAAAATGAAGTCAGAGGTCAAGTCAGGGAAAAATGTGAACCATCACGTTCTATAAATATCTGGAAATGTGTCACGCGTTTTCTTCTGAGCTTTTTAGAGATTAGAAAAACAGGGATAAACATCATCTCCAATCTCTGCAAAATTTAGTGACACATATTCAGTGGATGCCTCTAAATTGGAAGCTAGCAGGTAACTGTCTACTGTACCTATGCTTATCTGTTTGAATTTGATGCTCCAAGCATCAGTTGAGTTTTCTTCCAAAGAGAGTGATTTCCATAAAAACTAAGTTGAATCCTTTGGAAAGACTAGATAAAGGGGGACAGCTAACCACTGCTGCAGGTTAGGTGTGGTAAGAGAACTGCAAAAATTTTAAAACAAAATTGTGAGAATGTAGACTGATTCTGCGCACACATGGCTATCCAGGGGTCTGCTCATTCACTCCACTTAAAGAAACTAAGCTGGATGTGACCAATGATCCCTGATGTGTGCAGTTTTTGCAAGAACAGTGGAGGTCCTCTCTCTAATCATCAGCGCTTTACTCAAGGAAAGCCTCGCTTGCTTTTGGAAAGTATTTGGAAATCTCCGCTTGATGGGAAAAAAAAAACACCTTTCCATCAGAAGTCAGGAAAATACAGACACACAGATGTGTTTTAAGTCAAAATGTTTAATTTATATATGCATCACATATTTTTCTCGGGTCATCTGCTTAAACTGACCAATCCTTATCACCTTAGGTAGGAGGGTTTCCAGAGTGGACGTGGATGTGAAAGGGTGTGTTTGTGTGAACATATGTGTGTGCACGTGTGTGCATGTTGCATGCATGTATACATGTATGTGTATGCACGTGCGCACGTGTACGTACACATATGTATGTGTGCATGTATGTGCACAACCACATGTGATTTAAACTTCTAACCCACCTTTTATCATTTACAGCCCTTAAAATCCTCCTATTTGGTTACAGAGCAATGCAATGCCTTGGTATGACTTAGGCTTATGACAAAGGCACATGTTTTTTAAATTCTAGGAGCAAGAGGCCTATTGATGTCAACTGAAGGAATGAGAGAAAAACACGATAGTGCCAGTGCTGGACCTGGTTCACCTGGGACAAATGTCTGGCCAGGAGAATCACAGACTATCAGACGGTGGTTCTGTGATTTTTTTTTTTTTTAAATCAACAATCCCTTCATATTTATCTTCATACTCCTCTAGGTACCCAGGGCATAACTGGCTCTGGCTCATAGGCAATTTTAAATTTAAAACAGGTGTGCTCTTGGCGCAAACCAAACTTGCATTGTCTGTTTCTATTTACTTTTCAATATCTCTATTGTTCCCCCAAAATGGTATTTTATGCCTTCCTTTTGGAGAACACTAGAATTTTGATTCCAGCTCATTTCGTGTCAGAGGTTCACATGAGGCAATTTTCAAAATAAATCTGTTAGGTTTGCTTTTCTTGTAAGCAAACCAAAACTATTTTCTAATGTGAATAAAAAAGGTAGAAGAGGGCCCCTAAATACTTCAATATAGAGACAGTTTTGATCTTTAAATTCTTGCTCTTGTGTAAGGCATGAGAATGTGCTTCCATGGACAGAACAATGGCACAAGAACCAAATGTTGAAGCCAAATTTTGTCACTGACTTTCAAAATGTATAAATAAATGACTAACTATGTGACTCAGAGAACCAACTAAGTGAGGGTTTGTTTAACAATACAACACACAGTTTGTTTATGTATATACGAGTCTTATGAATATTCTAGGTAAGGGAAGAAGACCCTCTTTGCCTATGAATACTTCATTGCGGAAAAAAGCCATAAGCAACACCAAGGTTGATATTCATCGAATCTCTGTCACAAATTATAACTGCAGCAGTAGTTGTTGTTAACAAATAGTTTACCAACTCTTTACAGTTTGCAATGTGACTTCACATGTCTGAGTCCCATGAACTCAAATGAAAGCTTATTTGAAAGAAACCCATGTTTTTGCAATTTAGGGACTGAAAATGTTCTCATTACCAGCCAGCTTATCACCTTTGCACTTCAAAAGAAAAAAAAATCAACCATTTCCCATTTAAAAAGCTGCAGGCACCATCCTGCAAGTGCTGGGTAACTTGAATATATTCTCTTTTGCTGATCACAGCAGAGAACAGTCCTAATCCGACAGGATGGAATATTCACAGTGGAAAGGAAACAGGCACAAACTAAACGTGAGTATCTAAACAGCGTCCTTAAATGGAGCATGCATGAAGGAAAGCAATTTGGCAGGAGTGAGATTTCTTTCCGGCTCTCAATTATTTTACTGCTGGTTTTCCTTCAGATTGTAAATCAAGTTCTTTTCTCATACCTCAGTGCACTGTTACCTGCATCTTAAGTGGAGGAAGATCCTGCCATTTCTGTTTCGTTGAACTGGAACTTAATCAACGTTTCTGTTTTTCCCCCTTCAGTAACGCTCCAGCAATGATTTAGTCATTTAGACAGAATTTTGTTGTCACACCCCTAAAGCAAAGTTGCTTAAACCCAGGGAAAAAAATAAAATAAAATAACTCTTTCATTCTGGCCAAGTGTAGTAATTTGATAACAAGTAACTGACCAGGGACCATAATAACCTCTTATTAAAATAAAATTGTAATGAGGGCCAGTCCAATGGCACGGTGGTTAAGCGCTGGGTTGGGAAGCCAGTGGCCCTGGTTCAGGTCCCACATATGAAGGCCAGTGACACTGCCCTCAAAAAACTAAACTAAACTAAACTAAAATAAAATTTTAATGTTCACAACATGACATTTCTTTTTAAAAATGTGTTACATACTTAATGTTAACAGCAACACATTTTTTTGATATATAATGTTTCTCAAAGTATCCAATGCATTACACACATACCTTTGTAAATTACAATAAACGAATTACTAAATGAAATTGAATTACTAAATAAAAGTGAAATAAAAAAGATAAAAAATTCAAGCCCAATGTTGGTCTTTAGTTTTAAATTCAACAGTAATGTCACTCTGTTGTTATAAAAGTTTCTAAATAGTAACTCTTGATGTCCATGCTTTTCTTATTTTCTTATTGCAGGCTGGTATCACCCAGTTTATGCATCTGCATGGGGCTGGAGCCATGGAGCTGGAGGCCATGCTCTAAGGACTGATGCTCTCATTTTACTCTCTTGGCTACCTGTGGGTATGTATTATTTGAGTCATGAATCTTGTTATTTTGCATACTTATGTCTGTGTATTGGCATGGTCTCCATTCCATTTTGAGTGGTGTTTTGTATCACACCATATCACTGTGCCATAGCTGACCGAACATTTCCCAGTTGTTAACTCTTGGCACTGCTTCAGTTGCGATGGCATGCAGTCAATACATGGACCCCATCAGGAAACCTCTAGGTCAGTTCTTTGAAGTCTGGTCCAGAGATGATAATAATAAATGATTCAAAATGTCCTAAACTTGAGGATATTTATACAAATTTTCTCATCATTTGCTATGAGGGTGAAATAGTCACATTTTTCATCTGTAAACACGGGGCAGCATAACATCCAGGGAGGTTGAGACTACAAACCCATAATTGAAGGTGGCGATGCTTTTGTAGAAAATATAAGGGAAAAAGACTAAATAAATTTCCACAATGACTTTAGAACAGCAATACCATGCAGAGCTCCTAATAAATCCAGAGAGATTTGTGTTTTACTAAATTCTCCTCTAAACCATAAACCATGCTCCTCAAACTACAGGTTTGAGAGCTGTCTTCTCAATTTCAGTTTCATTAATCTACATTCCATTTTCTCCAAGGAAGCAATGATTCTTTGAGGAGTAGGAGGCTAAACTCATAACAATTTGCAAATCTTGTGGGCAGAGCATGGGGTGGGCAAGCAGAGTAAAAACTGAAGAATAAATTATGAGAGTTCTATTATAATTAACATTTTTTCCCTAAGATTATCTTGCCTACGAGAGTTGTATCAAATGCAGAAAATTATTTTATTTTTTCTCCCTATAAAAAGGCACTTGAAAGACTTTTCTTTTCTTTTTTTTAGCTGAGCCATCCTGCCACCTGTTGGCAGCTCAACAGCAGCTCAGCTCTGGTTGGGCATCAAACTGCTGTTGCTCAGAGCTCAGTTCGTACTCTTGAGCAAGTTCTTAACCAAATGAGCCACTCTGCCGGCCCAAAAGAGTTTTTAATTACCCCATATTTACACTAAACTTCATATATGTTTGGCCTCTTTTATATTGCCCAAAACAGAGTTTATAACCATACCAAAGCTACTCGTTGCAATATATGGTTAAGCAAATAAACACTGAGAAACCAATGTAGTAGGCCTAATTCAGCTGCTATACTTGAATGTTAATTGTTCTAGATCTGGGGTGGCAAATTTTATTTTTCTGTAAAGCATCAGATAATAAATATTTTAGACTTTGTAAGTCCTACAATCTCTTTTTCAAATACTCAACTTTGCCACTGTAATACGAAAGCAGCCCTAGACAATACGTAATCGATTAAGCATGGCCATGTTCTAACAAAACTATTTAGGGATGATGACATTTCATATCATGTGGTTTTCACATGTCATAAAATGTTATACTGCTTTTGATTATTTTTCATCCACTTAAAAATGTTAAGGCCATTCATAGCTTCTAGACAATACACATATAGGTGATAACCAGAATTTGCTTTAGATATCTTTGGATATCATTTACCAACTCCCTGGTCAAGATGGAAAAATATGTTATGATATGTAAAATGCACCCCCCTCAAAGGAAAAAGCACACAGAAAATTATGTTCATTGGGCTTCTTTCAGAAATTCTACATTGAGCCAAAAAATGATACAGGCTTTTTTGACACATCTTCAGCAAAGCATGAAACCAGGGCCACAGATGGGTGGGCGGGATTGCAGCTATGGCTTTCTTTTAGCACAGTTATTCTTGAACAATCACAAAAAGTGACTTGCTTTATACTTCCTTTCGAAATCATCTGGGTTCCAATAAGCCCCACCCTCCACGTTAACTTGAGGAGGGGTCTCCTGAGTAGAATATTAAAATCTAGCTAATGGAAAAAGCATGAAATGTTTATACTTTATACTCGGCACCTGATCCAACGCTGTTTCTGAGACATAAAATACTACATAACTCATTTCCTCCTTAAGTCACTGTTTTGTTCTTTGGTAAAGTTTGGGGACCTCTCAGATGTTCTGGGTCCAGACAGAGATGCAACCTGGATCAAAGTGGGGGCCAGAATTCAGGGCCTAAACAGCATCAAGGGCCAGAACTTAAATGGAAGGATTCCAATCTAAGACCAATTAGCATGCCTCAACCATTCAGAGGACTTGGATGGGGCTTTTAACATTCCTCCCTTCCTTCGAGATGGGTGCGGGTCAGTGCAGTGGCAGTCCAGGAAGCAAACAGAGTTTCCCTGCCTCAGCGAACTCAGCAGACAGTCCACACAAGCTGAAGGCCACTTAGCCACCTGAGAAAGGCTACCCTGGAGAGAAAGCCCAGTTCTGCCAATATAGAGAAAGAGGAAGCAGTTCCTTTTTTGTTCATTAATTTCCCTGATATTTATCTGTATAAATAAAGCATTATGATGGTCCTTTCATGAGCCAGTGAACAGAAGGTCATCAGAATACACATATTGGATCATAAAGTCTAGAGCCGGCCGGGTGGCGCGGTGGTTAAGCGCTGGCTTGGGACGCCAGCGGCCCCGGTTCGGGTCCCACATATGAGGGCCAGTGATACTGCCCTCAAAAAAAAAAAAATGGATCATAAAGTATAAACACAGATTAATATCTTTGTTTTCCTTTTAGCATTAAAGTTTAAAGAAAGTATATTCTCCAGTGGAAAAGTATATTTCATCAATTTCTGATCATGAAAGAGCTCAGTAGTATGACACATAATGGGGATTTCCTAAAACTTAAATGGACATTTTTATTTTTGAACCAGGTACCTGGGTTTCCTCTAACTGCAAATAAGAAGTAGCTTTTCCGTTACACATGTAACTCAGAAGATGGAGAGTGAAATGGGTTTTGAATTCAGCTAAATGTATATATCCTCCAGTTTGTAACCAACCTTTCTGTTACCCAGGATGATTGTTGCTAAATGAACTGCTGTTGAAATAAAGCATTTCTTATAATCTAAACCAACTATAGTCCAAAGGAGAATGATTTTTTTTTTTTTAGTCTTATATAAAAAAGTTCCTTGTGGTAATTACGGTTAGCTTTACATTTTTAAAACGTAGTAAATGGAATCACTCACTTGACACAAATGAAACAGTTGTCACCTCACAATAGAAGCCTTTCCTTTGTATTTCCAAATACATTTGAGAAATGTGTCCCATGCTAAATGTGACAGTCTATATAGAATCACCATTTCCCCTCCCCACACAGTTTGCTTTTGTCTAAAATTGTTCTGAGTTCACAGAACGATTTTTAAAAATGTTTGGTTACACCTGATCACACAGACAATCTCCACCTCTCATCAAGGAGAAAAGCAGTGTCTGCCAGATGACACTACAACACTTGCATGTTTCTTAGAGCATTTGACAATGTAAAGGGGGAAATCTATAGCCTTCTTAGCATATGTCCAGGTACCTTCTAAATCTTCTGCTTTTTTTTCCCTTCCCGATTATGTCTTAGAAAATGATCCTATTTCTCTGTCATTTCATCAAGTTACACATTTTCCTTTTGGAATAGGAAATAGCTAAAGAATGCTGTCTTTTGTTGATAATTACTTGACAAGTGAGATTTTTCTCATTGCTTTGTGTAGAAGGGATTACACTATACAATTTAGTGTGTTACCTTTTGGGGCGATTATTTGTTGATACAGGATTTAGAATATTTTTTAAAATCCAAAACCAAATTAAATCATTGAGTATGTTGTTTCTCTTACTTTTTTTTTAAGTAAGTATTTTGGCCATATAGCCCTAATAACAAAAGAGATGCAAATGTTTATAACAACTTTATTCAAAACAACACAAATGCCCTTCACTACTGAATGGATAAATAAATGGTGGTACATCTCTACCATGGAATACTACTCAGCAATAAAAAGAGAATAAGCTACTGATGCAACATGTGTGAATCTCCAATACATTATGCCAAGTACAAAAAGCCAGGCTCAAAAGGCTACTTACCATAGGGCTCCATTTATGTGGCATTCTGGAAATGGCAAAAGCACATACATGGAGAACAGATCAGAGGGTGCCAGGGATTAGGGCTTGAGGGGAGGGATCAACTACAAAGAGGCTGCCTGAGGTCATTGTTAGAGGTGATGGATCTGTGCCATGTGTCACTGCGGTGGTGAATTTATGATCATTGAACTCTAAGCTTTGTCCAAGGCTGGGCCTTTACCTGATTTTTCTTTGTAGGCCTTAGAGCCTGATAGAAAGCCTTGCCAGCAGTTAATGTTATGCACTTGTCCAAACTCATAGAACTTAAGAGGTGACTTTTACTTCTATGTGAATTTTAAAGTGAACAAAGGAATTCATTTAAAAAATCAAAAGAGGTTCTGAGAGAACATGAGATCAGATGAATAACTGGAGTTCCCAGTGCCCCAGTTTCCTTATCTTCAGGCAGGACATGATAATAGTGGTACATTATTTCTTTATACAATAAGATTGATAAAATATACACTATGATATTATAGGTGCAACATGCAATGCTGTGAACAAACAGATAGGACATTGTGGAGATTAATATTCCTATTCAAGAGAAGTCTAGAGCACAAACTCTAGAAAAGACATGGAGCTCTTAATTGAAATGTGTCTTTCCAGTTCTGCCACTAAATGCATGTCCTTAAGCAAAACACTTAATTTCTCTGTAGGTCTGAAATGAGAAGGGCCATGTTGACCACCTTCAGGAGCAAAGGATGATGGTATTTTGGACTCAGTGACACTTGAAGTTTTTCTTCAAGGTGGGCAGTGTGGACCAATGGAAACCATACCCCTCAAGGCTTTTTGGAGGCTCTACAACATATCAGATCAAATATTCAAAGGCATCCACCATACTTATTAAATATAACTCACATAAAATTATAGAAGATTTCAGTTGAATTATGGTGACTAAGTTAACATAATCTTTCATTGTTTGATTTTGCTGTATTTCTTTTATATTTTGGAGGCTGTTTTTAAAATTAGCAAATATTTTTATATGGCCCTATTCAATACCTATGCCCGCTATGCTTATTTTTCCTGATGGCTAAATAAACTAGCTTGCTTTGCACTGGTGACCAAATAGCTAGTTTCCTCAGGAAAGACTCAAAAATTATACCTGTAATTATCAATAGAACCTTTTCTCACTATTATAAATGAATTTAGATGATAATTTTTATAGTTTAGGCTAACCAAATATAGACCAACAAACTGGGGCACCAACTCCTGAAATTCTGTGTGACTTTGGGGAAATATTTAACTCCTCTGGGCTTAACATTCCTCTTCTATTAAGAACGAATAATCCCTTATAGAATTGTTATATGGACTAAATGAAATAATACAGATAGATGCAGCAAGCATAGAATTTGACATCTGCTAGGTACCTAATAATATGAAATGGTGTTATTAATTTCTTAAAACAAATTTGTTTTTTAATCAATTTATACCTGGTCTTTTATTACACTACTTCATTATTATCTCTTGAGACATGAGCATTTGAAAGTGTTTTGAAAACATGACTTGTAATTTATTCTTTCTCTCCAAAGCATCTAAACTGTATGTATATAATTCTAGCAGCTTTAGATATAAAACCTTGCACCTCATGTATTTTGCCATTTCTGTATTAATCGTCTATTTAAGTTCCAAGTTGTTCCCAACATTGACAAAGTAAACTTTTTTTTTCCCTTTAAAATGTAAGACACTTGATCACCTTGGTAGTTTGGTGCAGGGTAGGGGCCCGGGGAGGGGAGTGAAGCTTCCCATTGAAATGCATTGTGTGCAGGGATGAATTTCTACTGTCTTCTAGAAGTTTCTGCGTGCTGTGTATTTTGTAAGAGTAAGTACTTTTCAGAACATGGAAATATTTTATAAGTAAAAATGTACATCTTTGGACATGTGAAAAGTCATATACTGGAAAAGTCATTTCTCTCAATAGTCATGAGCTTGTATCCAAAACTGTGCCGTTTTCGTGTGCTGTTCTGCCACTGACAGTTTTATCAAAGGAACACTGACAAGCATTATTAGGTGCTTCCCAAATGTGTCTGAAGATGCAAATCACCAGCACATAGGTCCCAATCCAGAGCAACTGGATCAGAACCTCAACGGGATAGGCCTGCTGGTCGATATTTTTATCAGGCACGCACCTCAAGTGCTTGTTCTCATTATGCGAGTTTAGGACAATGGAGAACGGGAGTCTGTGAATAAGAACTTTGAAAGGGGTGAGGGTGGGGTGGGAAGTGAGGGGTGTTTTGGACAGGAAAAGGGATTTTGAGAGAAGACTGGGAATCTCCCCTTTTCCCCTGCTTATGTCAATGTTACGATAAAGTAAACAGTGACCTTCAAAGGAGTTGCTGGCCAACTTTTCTGTTAATCATAAAACCTGATAAAATGTTCACAAGACTTAACCATGGCTCAGGAAGCAATAAAACTCTTTGCTTTGATTGTGTGAAGAACCAGTTTGCCTCTTTCAATATATTCACCGCCATCCATTACCTGTCCAACTTGTCTCTTTCTCCTTTGCAAAACCCTCACTCATTTCAACCGGTATCCGCCCCCATTACAATTTAAAGGTGAGGCTGCGTGGGTATAAGTCTCCCAAGCTTACATGATAAAAAATTGGTGGTCTACAGTCCATGAAATCATAGGTATCTAAGAGATCACTTCAGCTTGACATATCATAGAGAAACGATCTGCACTTTGACTGGACATACCTTTTCTCAAATATAGATTTTTTTCCCCTTTACTTTCCTCTAGAACATATCTCAAAATCAGACATGCACAAAATAGAAAAGTGCTTCAACATAAAAGAGTTTCCCTGTTTTACCCTTTCCAGTGCAGAAGAGCAAAGCCACAAAATAAAGTTTAAAATCCCAGAAAGACTGAAGAACACAGCTACGCATTAGGTGTTTACAACGTAGCAATGACAGCAATTCCAGTAAACCTAATGTCGGTCATATATTCAAGGCAGCCGAAATGAACGGTCATAAAAACACACCAAACTGCACCAATGTTTTAGCTGAAGAATGGACACAATAAACATTTTACACACTCTATAAAGCAAAAATTTAATACTCAATTGTGTCACAGCAGCCATCTCTGCTAATAGCATCTCACTAACTGTTGTGGGCCAACTCCCAAATTTAGCCCCTGTTGAGAGAGTCTTACCTTGTTCCTTAAAGGGACAAATTATTTGGAAATTTTCAGCTAGGGGTGGCACCGACTCTGCAGGGGCATTTGGAAAGAAGTCTAAGCATTTTGGATTGTTACAGTGATGATGGGACGCTATTTGCATTTGTGCCTGAAGGTCAAGGGTGACTAATACCTCACAATGCTTACATTAAACTTGCCCAAGGAAGACTCCTGTTGCCCAAAAATGCCATGATGGCTCTGTTGAGAAACACCAGCCAGGGGCCCCATGTGCTCCAGGCGTGTGGTCTACACCTTGCCTTCACACCTCTGGATCCTTTCAGTGTCTCTTGCATTGTTGACTAAATTGATGGGCCAGCAAAGCAAATGGGACCCACAGAGACAAGAAGTACTTTTTTGTTGTTTCCCTTAGATTCTTTTTGTTGTCCTTTCATTTTTATTTTTTTCCAGCTTTATTGAGGTATGATTGACCAATAAAAATTATGCATATTTACAGTGTATAATGCAATGTTTTGATATATGTGTACATAGTGAAATGCTTACTCAAAGATTCTTGGGCCGGCCGAGTGGCTCAGTGGTTAAGAGCTGGTTTTGGGATGCCAGTGGCCCCGGTTCGGATCCCACGTGTGAGGGCCAGTGACACTGCCCTCCACAGCTAACAACAGCTCCACCTGGAGCTGGGCTGTGTGAGCCCTGGGGACGGTGTAGGCTGCAGCCCCTGCTGCAGTGGGCTGCCATAAGCTACAGTGAGTGGCCGGCAGCCAGCATGAGCGGCTGGCAGCCAGGGTGAGCTGCCAACAGCCGTGGTGAGCGACACACAGAAGCCGGCGACCGATCTGCCTCATCCGAGAAGAGCGCAATGACGATACCCACATGAGCCAGTGAAGCAAAATCCTCCACAACTAGACTGAAGAATAAAAAGACAGCAACTTGTCTGTTCCCCTCCCCCAATTCCCCAATAAAATCTTTAAAAAAAAAAAGATTCTTAACATGTTCAAAGAGTATCACTCAGTACAAAGGGAAAAATGGGACAATCCCAGGCTTCTCTCTAAGTCCTCTGGGCTGTGGTCCAGTGTTTCAAACTACGGCATCCAGCCATTTCAGCAAGGACTTGGCTTGGAGGCCCTAAGCTTGGTCCTAGCATTACTGCCGACTATGATAAGTGGGTCCGGTTCCCTAGCATTTAGCCACACAGATGTTGCACTCACATCTCACCCACATGCTCAGTGACATAAGAAGCATCTGAAAAGCATTCTCAAGATGATGGAAATTCTGATTTCTTTTCCCACAGGTTTTTTTCAGGGTAACTTTCGCTGAGAATCCTATGCCCTTTCAATATTTGTCAATGGGCAATTAGAAGCTGAAATTCTCTCTTTGGACTCATTCCATGCCAACAAGCTTCTAACAGCCAGTGATGCTGTTCGGGGCATAAATACAAACTTCTGATAGCGGCACAGGCACAGATGTAGAAGGTGGTCCTGGTGTTGGCATAGCAATCATTTTAAGGTACAGAACCTGTGTATTAGGTTTGGGAGGCTTGGCTTCCTGAGTAGCAGAATTATTGGTTTTTAGAGTAAATTCTGGGGCCTGACAAGTCAGGGAGTAAAAAAGGAAGTAATCCCATGGTTCATGTTCTATATCCTGACATCATCTTTCTCTACCAAGGTGTTTGAATTATGCCTCAGTGAGGTGCCCACCAGCCGAACCCCACCTTCCCGCAATCAACTACCTGCAACCTCCTACCTGCATCTTTGTCTTGTTTATAGTTTTTTGCACTGACTATTTGCTTCCAGAGTAAACTAAAGTCCAAATTGTCTTTTTTCACCTTTCTGAGTTGCATACAGACATTCATTATCCATCCAAGGGTTAGCTGCACCCATAGATATACTACCACTTTTCCCTATGGCTTTTGTTTTACATCTAAATTTATAAATAGTTTGCATATCACTGCATGTCTTTATGCAGCTCTAGTTCATCCTAAAATACCTGGTGTTTCAACCACAGAGGCCAAATCCTGAACTCTTAAAGTCACATGTCACGTGTTTCATGTACCTTACGTTACTTTATTTTTTCTTTTTTTTTTTTTTTTTTACTGAATCAAACAGACCTACCATGAGGATATTTAAAAATAATTATTGTTCCTGCATTACTCATAAAAATACGGAGAAAATGTTAAGCGTTAGGTGTTCCTCGTGGAAATCTGTATAAATACTCATAAAGGGTTTTTATAATTAATGCTGTAAAGAGTAAGCAACAACTTTTAACAGCAACCCAGACAGTTTCCTTTATTAACAAAACGCTTTAGGTCTGCACATTTCGTGCAAAGTAACAAAAGTGAGTTATATACTCTTCCTTATAGAGCACGCTCAACACTTCTTTTTACCTAGTGCATAAAATTGGAAGTTGTTTTTGCCTCAAAGTCATGGTGTTCCAGGTGGCTATGGGGGGGGGGCGAGGAGGGGGGTTAGGGAGGTGGGGGTTTGCCATTAGGGGCACAAAGGAGGCCAAGGTGACAGGGCCCTTTTTGACCTAAACCAAGCTCTACTTAACTACCTAATAATATATTGGAATTCTATGTAAGGGTTTCTTTGACAAAAACCGGCTCTGCCATTTAAAAAGATCAAGTTTGAATTAGGTTGATAATGTGTAATGTTTACTATTATTACTCAAGATCTATCATGTTGGAATATATGAAAAATAGCCCTCAAGGTGCTGTTTAAGGCAATTATTTCTATGTCCTGTGTAAGGGAAAAAAACGGCTCTTGGAGTCTGCCATCTTTGACCAAGTTGGGGAAACAGTCACAGAGAAGCATGTTGTTTTGCCAAAACCAAGCTTCTTTTGCTTAAGAGTTAAGGGTAAGTCATACACAGTCAAATTAGGTTCAAGAATAGTAATAACAAATGACCATTTTGCATCATTGAATCTCAAGTCTGTCCCAAATATAGCTGCTTCACAAAGACGTGTCGCTGTCCAATCAAAGGGCTCCTTTGCTTCTTTTAGGTAATCATTGTTCCATTCTTATGCTCTTACACTAATAGGTCTCCACAGTTTCAACTTAGTCACTGGCCATTTGTGGCCGTTTGTGAACTGTTTATTCATCATGTTCTTTGCCCATTTTGGGAGATCATCCATTTCTTACTAATTTAGAAGAACACTTCATTATTAAATATATGGTGATGGAAAGAGAACAGACTCTGGGTGGTGAACACACAATGCGATATATAGATGATGTATTATAGAATTGTACACCTGAAATCTATGTAACTTTGCTAACCATTGCCACCCCAATAAACTTTAATTAAAAAACAACGACAACTGACTGCTTTGCATGCTGCAAGTTATTTATCTGCTCTTAATCTTCTTTCTAGTTATTTCATGTACAGTTTTAATATTTATATAATCAGACCTATCAATCATACATGTATATATCTTTTTCAGTATGGGTGTTATACTGACAAAGACTTATCCACATCAAGATTAAAAAAATATTTATTTTCTTCTGATGTGATTTTGACACAAAACTTTTAATCCATTTGAACATTCCATTCGTATTGTGCATAAAGTAGAGATATACTCCTCAAACTCCCACAATTAACCAGCAGTCTCAATACCTTTGATGGACTAACCTGTCTTTCCCCAGCAGATATTGGGAACTAGTACAATTCCTATGAATACTTGGGCCTTGGCTTCCTATCCTGTAAGACTGATATGTCTATTCTTAGAGTAATCCAAGCTGTTTTATTTATTGAAGTCCACAAAATATTAAAGTGCTTGACAAGGGGAACCCCTCTGTTAGTAATCATCCTTTTCAAAATGTTCTTACCTGTGATTACTCACATCTTCTCTTAGGTGATATCTAGAAACACTTTGACAAGATTAAAAAAAACCTCCTTCTGTTCATATGATTAGAATTATATTAAACCTATATATTAATTAGGGAAACTTGGTCTTTTCATCTAGAATTATGATGTTTTTCAGTTTCCAAATGAGATGTTTTTTAAAAATAAAGCTGTAAATTCTTTGGCACTCCTCTCAAAGAGATTTCCTGAACTGCAGAGCACTTGTAGGTGAGTTAGCAGTAGGGGCTGCATGGCCTCCTACATGAGGTCAGGAGGGGTGGGGAGCAGTTGTCCAGCTGGTCCTTAGAACACTCACTTTTTGAAGTCCAGCTATCCTGGGCCCACTGTGCTACATGGTAAACCCCAGGCCACGTGGGGAGGCTTCATGTGGGTGCCTTAGTTTATAGTCCCAAACGAGGTCCCAGCCAAGGGCCGGCATCAATCATCAAACATGTGAGTGAAGATGCATCCAGAAGATTCTAGCCGCAGCCATTGAATCACCCTCAGCTATTTTAGTCTTCCCAGAGGAGGCTCCAGGTGTCCTCTTCCCTCTGTGCTCTGTCTGAACTCCTAACCCACAGAATCTGTGAGCATAATCAAAGGGCTATTGAAAGTTGCTACATTTGGAACAATTTGCAAAACAGAAATTGTTACTGGAATGTTAATTTTTCTGTGGCCTTAACATTTTTATAGTTTTCCTTTATAGGTACTACACTTTATTGACGCTAACTCTTAGTTACTTAATATATATTTTGCCCTTGTGGTGATGAAATGATTTTGACTAAAACGCTGCCTTCTGACATCAATTTCAATTTTCTAGATCCTAGTTTCTTACTCTTTATGTAAGAAAAAAAACTTTGTTAGATAGTCAACTTTGTACATCTACTATAACACATTTCTAAAAGATTTTCATTTGATGTCCTTGTGTTTTACAGATACATAATCACACAATCTAAGATGAATGCATTTGTGTCTTGTCCTTTTAAATATTTAAAGCTGACGTCCTTTCTGGTCATTGCATTGGTGGCACACCCAGAACAACATTAACTCACAGCAGCGAGGGCAGATGCTCCTAATTTGTTACTGAGTTTAACGAGAAGGAGTTTCATGTTTAATATATATATATATATATATATATATATATATATATATATTTCATCTAATTCATCACATAAGCAAACAAAAGAATATAACCACAAGATAACCTCTAAGTGTTAACATTCATTTTGAAGGTCATTTGACAGGGGTACATATTTTTTTAACTTCTAAGGTGTTTTTTTTTTCCTTGCTTGCTCCATTTTAAGTAGGAGAAATAATTCTGGATTGCTTTCTTGATTTACTTGTTCAGAGATAGGGAGAAAGTGATGAAAACGCTTTTTAAAACTTGCTTTTGCTTAGCTTTTAAAATAAGGAAGTTCTGCTGAATGGAGCACTTAAAATGGAAGGTGCGCACCCACCAGCCCTGTGCAGCTACTCCGGCTGACTAATCCATCTCCTCAGACGGTATTTTGGAGTCCAAAAATGGTCCATGCATTAAGTTTTTCAACCTGTGCGAATGGATTATTGTGTGGCTTCCTGAAATAATCCTCTCATCTTTTAACACAGTTCTGACCCAGTTTAGGGAAGTATCTTTAATATCTTCTTCTGCTTCACTGACCTCCAGGCAGAAAAGCCAAAAATATCTGCATTTAACAGACAACTTTCATCTCTGGGCTCACAAAAGGGTTAGCTTTCTGTAAAAAGGAAATTGAAACGTGTATCACAAGGCAGCTTTTTAGGTGATTTTACTTTCTGCCTTAGAACCCTGACAAATAGAAGGCACGGATCTGGAAAAAATGAAGTGTCTCAGAATAGTGCGTAAATCACAAGCTGTTGACGGGACCTGCTTCTACCTCACTATTGATTATTTGTCAAGTCATAGGCACTCACCCCAGAAAGAAAAACAGAAACACATGTGTGGACGATGAGGTAAAGCTGGTTGCCAGGACAAAACCCAGAACCATCACCCACCCAGAAGACGAGCAGGATAGTGAAGTGCATACGGAAAGCAATAACGTCGAGGTTTTATATAATAACACACTCTGGTTACCTCAGCGATGGTGGAGGACAGATGTTGCCTAGTTGGCAGATGGAGGATTGATTATTATGACCTGTGGTAAATGCTACTATTGTTCTCACTGATTCAAATGTCCTTGCTGTAAGAGTATGTGTCCTTGCCTTTGCCTGGTAACCTGTAGTGCCTCCCTATAGCCCAGTTCTGTGTCACCATCCCATAGTCACGTGACCAGTTCTGAGAGGAAACTTCAAGAGCTGCTGTGTGTGTGTGTGTGTGTGTGTGTGTGTGTGTGTTCACCAGCCCTTCTCTCCTTTCCCTTTACTGTGAGGATGGCATGTCCCAGAGGGACTCTTCTTTTCGGCTGGATGCGGGGATGAAGACCATGGGGCAGAATAGAGCTGCCGCTGACCCACAGAAGACATGAAATGTGATCAAGAAATAAATCTTTATCATAAACCACTGAGATTGGGAAGATGGGGAGCAGTGCTCATCTGTTGCTGGAGCATAACTAAGGGAAACCTAATTAATATGACTCAATCTAAGGTGGATTAGGTTAAATCGAGGATGAGTCCCACTTTAGAGGAACGCAGGTCAATCCTGTTTGTTTGAAAGTTTGGCTCTAACTAATCTTCCTTGCATTAGTCATGGGAGACTAAAGCCCTCAACCCTGAGGATACCACGTACTTGGATTTTCATAGGCAAAGTCAAGGCAACAACTTGATGGTTCTGTTATTAGCCAATGAGTATCTACCACCATACAAGTAGTGTAGCCATATGGAGAGATATTATCAATCTATAGCACAGGGCTTGGCAAACTTTTTCTGTAAAAGGCCAAATAGTAAATACTTTAGGCTTTGAATGCCATACAGTTTCTGTTGCAACTACTTAGGTTGTAAGTGAAAGCAACCACAGAGAGTAGAAAACACAGGAGTGTGGCTGTGTTCCAACAAAACCTTATTTATGAAAATAGACAACGATCTGGATTTGGTCCATAGGCTGAACACTGCTATAGCATAAGAAAACATAAACAAACACACAAAGAAACAAAAAAATCCTGAAACAAGCCTAATGTTTTACAACCACATTACATTGTTTTAACATTAAAAACTACCCCGTGGCCACTGAAAGAGATGGATAAGGCCTTGGTTTTCCCATATATAAAACAGAGATAAAAGCAACTTCCTAAGGTTTTTGCAGGAATTAATTAAAATGAAATATAAATTGCCAGTGAGTGAGTAAGCACTCCAGGAATTTCAGTTCCTCTCATATTTCTTTGTCTTGCTACACAAGACTCAGAGTGGATTCTCACTGAAGGCCTACTTAATACATGCCAAGTTAATGAATGAGGTCAAACAGTAATGAGGCGAAGCAGAGAATTCTTCAAGTCAACATTTGCTGAGGAATTTGTTTGATAAGACAAACTTATGATAACTAAGAACAAATATTAATATATGTCATGATTTACATGTTTATTAATTAAGGTTCCTAATTATTTTGACCAGATATGGAAATGCTTTATTTTTAATTCAGGGGTATATTTTGAATAATAGATAATAATTCTGTGTTCTACACCAAAGTCATGAAATTCCCAATGTCTTGCGTTAGAAACTCTGTCCTACATGGACAAAGGATAGAAAACAAACTCTCAGTGCTATCTGTTAAATTAAACAGAAGTCAATTTTGTGAATTATTAAACTCAGACTGGGAGGTCAGGTTTCTTTCAAAAAGCAATGAATCTCAGTCTGTGCTCTATGTTCTGTTAAATGTCTTCTATCACAAATAAGTTGGGTGACATGTGCTCAGAAGCCCATGGACAATATTCACCATGAGCCATAGTGACAATTGTTGAGAAAACTGAACCACCTTTTTCTCACTATAAATTTAAATGACACCAGAGAAAACTATATTTATTTTTTCAAAACATTTTCTGCCCAGTTTAACATCTAAATATATCTTCCAGTCCTCCTCTTGGAGTTCACTCTGCCCTGAAATGCTAAATAACCCTCCCTTGCATTCTTTTCAGTTCTTCTACTACCAAAATAATGACCAATATCATTAACAACCACTTGAAATCTTTTTGTTGTTGTTGTTCACAAGAGCAATAAGCTGATTGTGCATCACACAGTTCCCTCATAAGACACCAAGGCAGGTATGAATACCTTTCTCCTGAATTGGTATGAAAATAAGGGCAGAAATATTCTTCTGTAAAATATGGGTTTATGCTTAAGGAGACCTTTACCTTTTTCAGAGAGTAGAGGAGATTTTTTAAGGCAAGTGAAATTGCTCTGAGGTGATAGTCCTGTTGTGTGCTTGAGTAACCATGTGGGGAAAGGGATATTGAACACAGAGCTGCCTTAATATTCACTTAATCCTGATGTTAACATAACTTCAATATAGTGGTAAGTGAAGGCAGTCACGTTTACACCAGGCCTTGCATCACATTGTCTAGTGTTTCTGGAATGTGGACAAAGTACCTTAGAATCACTTGGAGATGCTAGTTAAAATAACAGATTTTAGGATACCACTCACTGTAGACCTACTAAACCTTCATTCTCTAGGAAGTTGAGCCTGGAAACATGATTTTGACCAAAATTCCCCTATGAGTCTAATGTGAAGCCACATATGGGAATCTCTTCATTAAAAGAATATTAAGATGATGAGAGGTGCAAATAATCTTCACCATCAGTATTTTCATGGATGCATGGAAACTAGCACCAGGGCATATCTCATTGGGCAATAAGGTGACAGGTGGGCTAACAGTTCTTGTGAGAGCCTCTTTCTGTTTCTACTTTGTAACTTTCTCTCAGCTGAGAAAAGTATCTAAACCTTGGTCATCAAACTTCTTACATTCAGGAACACCAACAAATAAAAATGAGGTATAGGGGCAGCCGGTTAGCTCAGCTGGTTAGAGCGCAGTGCTCACAGCATTAAGATTGCGTTCGATCCCTGCATGGGCCACTGAGCTGTGCCTTCCACAACTAGATTGTAACAAATACTTGACTTGGAGCTGATGGGTCCTGGAAAAACACACTGTTCGCCCCCTTAGTAATAATAATAATAATAATAATAATAATTAATAATAATAAAATGAGATATAATTTGGGGATGTGAGGGAAAAAAATAGTCATTAAAATAATTGTCAATAAAAACTGCCATTAAAATATTTGAAAAAAAAAATGAACCAGATACATCACATATATAAAAAGATTTTCTATAAAATTGGTGATCCTGAGAGCCAACAATACAGGGGAATGAAAATGACGTATTGTGAGTTTGAACCCTAAAGGTCAGAAGGATGCTAAAAAATCCCTCAGTGAAAAATTGCAATTTAGGACAAGAACTTTCCATTCTTCATGCTTACAGGCACTTTTGGTACCTTGTAAAGTTATAGTAGCTATATAGGGATGTTTCTACAACATGGCACCTTTCTGGTTCCTGTATCTTTCTCGGCTCCTCAGATGATTTTCATTATCACAGGCCAGAACTCAGCCTTGCACATGAAACATATCATCAGATCAGTCCATTTGAATCTAGCTCTGCTCTGTTTATGTTGACAGCCATATGATCACGAGTGGAATCAGGCCATTGTTTCCCTCCCAGGGATTTTAGCACCCAACTCACTGCGTTGTCTGAAAGTTCTTTTTTTCCTGAAGCTGCCTCCAGACCTCACACATGTCATGAAAAAATTCAATCTCCTTGGCTACTGACAATAATGAATTAACGGCGTATATAGCTGTCAAAATGATGATATGTTTAGCTATGTGAATAATCTATCGGGCTGAGGAGGAGAGAGTGAGAGAACTGTGAAATTAAGTAGAGCCCGAAACTAAATACACTTGATAATTGTGGTAAAGGATAAATTTATATCCATACATCCCACTGGACAGTTTTACAGAGTCCTCAAATCTAGTTTCTTTCTGAAAGATAATCTCCAATATTTTTTGTTAACCCAATGCATTTTTCAGTATTTTAGAGCAACGACATTCATTTATCATGTCTTTTGTGATGAAGATGATGGACATGGCCATATCTAAGCGAATATGGACTGAAGATTTACATAAGCAGGCACAGAGCTTATACATTTCCACTGGTCTACCATAGTCTGTAAATATTTTCTATTCATTACCCATCTGGCCACCCCACTCCCTGAACCTGGATTTCAGTTTCTGTCAAGATCGTGGCCTATGGTTTGAACTGACTATCTTCAGCAGGAAGCTAAAATAAATTTGTACCCAGTTCGATTCACAACACCAGCTAGTTCACTGGGGCCACTCATGATGGGTCTAGCAAAGCTGCCTGGCAATCACACAGAAACGCTTCCTGTCAAAATCACTCTCAAAATATTGACAAGTGTGGCTGGTGAAAAGAAGTTCAACAATATGCAGACCTAACCACGCATTGGATAGTGAAAGGTCCATTCATTCTTGAAGTCTGAGGAAATTATGCCAGTCTGAGGGGGATGGCTTTGTGTTTCCCCCACTTTTTCCGGGACCAAAGCGAAGGTGTAGAGACCATGGATTGATGTGGAACACCATCTAGTGAAGGATTTCAGGAAGTGCATGCACAGAAAAAAATCCCAAGTCAAATTCTGATTCCATTGATGAAAGGTTTTCTTTCTATTTTAAATCGTTCCAAATTAAATGATGGTGTGATTTTTTTTTTAAATTGGGTGAAAAGCAAAACAGAATGACTGGTGTGTGCTCCAGCAAGAATCAGAATCAGCTAATTACCTTGCCTGCCTCTTGGGATAGAATGACCGGTAGCTTCCTCTCTCAGCACCCTCCCACTCACCACAGTAAAAATGTAAAAAAAGCCCCATGGAGTCAGCCCATTCAATAGTCGACATCTGTCAGAAAGTCAGCATCTGGGAATGGCATGAAAGGAGAGAATGATGCCAGGGCACCAGATTTCCAGGCATGCGTCTCTTAGCCATGGTGTTTTCAGATAAACAGTATGTCAGAGACCTCAGCTACCAACGAATTAAAAAATTCTTCTAGATCTCAATAGCTTTTATTGCCAGAAAATCAGTACCAACAGCACCTATCTCACAGTGTGCTGCACACAAAAAGCACTCAAAAAATATAACATTGTTCAATAACTTGAGGTGACAGCTAGAATTTTTCACCTGGGAAGAAGGCTGAATATAATTCAACTATTAAATTTTGAATTCTTCTATATAAAACTGTGTTATTTATTCATTTACTTATTTATTCATTCATTCATTCATTCATTCATTCTTTTTTTTCATTCGTTCGTTTATTTTGAACTTCTCAACTCCACCTTTCAGTGTTACACCCATTGGCACATTGATTTATGTGCTCTTGGCATTAAATAAATGTTATGTGACTGTCTCCAAACTTCCTCCACCCCAGCACAACATTGTGGTACTTTTACTGTAATGAACTACCAATGCTTTCTAACGAATCCTCACTCATCTCATTCTGAATTTCAGAAAACCTCACTTCACCATCTTGACTGGAATCTTGCTTTGCCATTTCTCACTATAGCTCTGAAGATACATGGTGAGTTTGCCATCACAGTTTCTAGGAGGAACTGATTCTAGCTACTCTACCTGAAAACAAATGTTGTGTTTGTGTTGCTTATGTTGCTGGATTGTTCTTTTTAAATGAAGAAAAAAGCCTCCATCAGGTCTCCAAGACTCAATTAGAGGCCACTAGAATGTTAGTGGCCTTCCATCATACCTGTGATCTTCTCTCTCTAATCAGAAGAAAAGAAAACTGGACAGCATGTTGGGTGGCTCTCTCACTTTCTCTTTCTGACCCTTCCATTGCTTGACAAATGGCTAATTAGCTATCATTATCTAAATTCAGCCATGCACTGACTAACCCATGCTTGTTGTTGTTATTTTTTTATTTTATTTCATTTTTAAAGATTTTATTGGGGAATTGGGGGAGGGGAACAGCATTGGAGAATCAGGGAAGGGGAACAGACAAGCTGCAGTCCTGTTTTGTTCTTCAGTCTAGTTGTGGAGGACGTTTCTTCACTGGCCCATGTTGGTATCATCATTGCGCTCTTCCTGGATGAGGCAGATTGGTTGCTGGCCTCTGGATGGCCACTCACGGTGGCTCTTGGCAGCTCATGCTGGCTGCTGGCTACTCACTGTAGCCTATGGCAGCCCACTGCAGCAGGGGCTGCAGCTATGCTGCCCTGGGAACTCACAGCTGTCCAGCTCCAGGTGGAGCTGCTGTTCACCACCTTAGCTGTAGAGGGCAGTGTCACTGGCGCTCATATATGGGCTCCGAACCGGGCCCTGCTGCTCAGAGCTGGCATCCTAAGCCAACTCCTAACCAACGCACCACTTGGCCAGCCCCCCATGCTTATTTTTAGTTAACAGGTGACTCTTAGGACATTTCTCCAAGAAGCCAACACTTTAAAGCAATTGGATTTACTTTGAACTTAGAGAATAGAGGAGTTTTCAACCATTTCAACTGTGCTTTTGATCACACCAGGTGTGATTAAAAACTACGGTGAATGCTGCTACTGAGTGCCATCCAACGGACATGCAGGGATCAATACAGCAAGCAGCATAACAAACCTTAGGAACAGTGTGTGACAAGCTTCAACTTGTTCAGTGCAGTGAGTTGGATGTGAGCTATGGTTGAGAGAAGGTGTGTTTTGAAGTATGCCATAAATCATTCTCCATCGTGAAAACATTCCGTGTCTGTCGCACATCGCTTCTTGTACACAGTAATTTCTGTCAAATAAAAACATTACGGTGTGTCCTCATCCACCTTATTTACCAGATCTGGCACCATGCGACCTCTGGCTCTTCCTCGAAGTCAAAATGATTCAGGACATTGAAGCAGCCATGACAGTACAACTGACACACATGAAAGAGGACTTCCAAAACTGCTTCAGAAAGTGGCAAGAAGGGAATAAGTGTGTTCAAAGTGAGGAGGAACATTTTTAGGGGGATTATCGGCAATATATCTTTTACTATAATTAATCTTTTTATTTAAACATTCACGGGGGTCAGCCGAGTGGCACATTGAGAGCTGGTTTTGGGATGTCAGCGGCCCGGGTTCAGATCCCACATATGAGGGCCAGTCACACTGCCCTCTACAGCTAACAACTGCTCCACCTGGAACTGGGCTGTGCAAGCCCCGGTGACGGTGTAGGCTGCAGCCCCTGCAGCAGTGGGCTGCCATAGGCTACAGTGAGTGGCCGGCAGCCAGCGTGAGCTGCCAATAGCCGTGATGAGCGACCATCCAGAGGCCGGAGACTGATCTGCCTCATGCGGGAAAAGCGCAATGATAATACCTACATGGGCCAGTGAAGCAACGTCCTCCGCAGCTGGACTGAGGAATAGAAGGACAGCAGCTTGTCTGTTCCCCTCCCCCAATTCCCCAACGCTGTTCCCCTCCTCCAATTCCCCAATAAAATTTTAAACAAACAAACAAACAAACATTCACGGTATGTTTTAATCACACCTTGTATGTATTTGAGGTCCTTTCACTAACAGGGAGGGGAATATCTGGCAATAAATTCTCAGTCTGTTAATCAACACTTGAAAAGCACCTGGAGGCAGGCAGAAAGGTGGCATGCCTCCACTCAGTGGTTTAGAACCCACAGTCTATTGTCACCTGGTCTAGGTTAGCACTTGACACAAATATGCCACTGAGGCATTCTAATAAGGAATGATTAGGGAAAATTTATCACCTTGTCAGGGAGGGGTGAGGAAACATGAAAACAATTATCATATGAAACAAGAAAAAGCGTTAAATATCGTAACTAAAGAACAAGATGTGATGGAGATTTGAGACATGGAGTATAGCCAATGATAAGGAATGGTGGAAAAGAATGCTTTGGGTGGGGATTTTGGACTTTAGACAAGGGTCCAGAGATATTGCTGGCACTCAAGGAGTTGCGTGGCGTGCATGTAAGTTATTATTAATCAAATTGAAGTACAATAATTTGCAAGTATCTCCTCCTCCTTCTCCTCTTCTTCAAAGCAAATTAAGAGACCATATAACTTCCCTCTCACTCCTGCTCTGACATACTTTCATGAAAGAGAAAGAGTTAAAAATCACAATCAAAATAGCATGTCACTAGGGATGCTGGTTTGCTCAGAGGAATCCTGATTTATGTGTATTTTTGTGGTGTAATTATTAACACCATTCACTTGACTTTCAAAAGCATCCTGAGTTGGGCAATACATTTTTTGGTCACTAGACACATACTGCGAGTCTATCTGATGAGGCAAAGTGAGTGGCTAGAGCAGCACCAGTGGGCATGATGCATTTTCAGCATCCGCTGGCACCACTGGCACTGTCGGTCTCTCTCTGTTTAGGTTTTCAAAATGCCAGGTCTACCAAGATACCCAACAGTGTTCCAAAGGTGAGGCTGTATGGAATGTCAGTAGCCATTGAGAGGGTACCAATTTATGTTTTCAAATGATGGATAGTCCCTGGATAAAAACTCGCATCTTTCCTTTCCATTCCCCCTGACGCCCATCTTTGGCCACAGCTGCTACAACTAATTGCCAATGTTAACAACACACACATATAATACGCACATGCATATATGTCATTTTTTGGGAATTTCATATTGCATGATTTAAAGTAGTATCTTCTTTGAACTCATCTATTTTCAGCTTGACTCAAAATAAGGCCTAATTCATTTGCCTGACTTAGAGAGCTCATTTTTTATTTACAGAGAACATCAATCAGGCCCTGGTAGAGCCTATAATAAATAGAACATTATATATTTCACATATTTTTGGAAGACCCAGGACATCCTCTGCACCACAAGGTCAACTTTTGCAGCTAGTGTAAGAGGACGTGTGTTTTGGTGGAGAAAGAGGGAAAGAGCTATTTCTTAGGCAAACTGAATATACCAAGCAGAAAAGAAAAAACAACAACAACAAAAAATGCCCTCCAGACTTTGAATGGAGGTATCTGTGGAAAACAGGCTAATATAAAAATTGAACGAGAAATTATTTGAGAGATCTTCTCCCCCTGGCCCAGTCTTTTTTTACTACAGTTGTGTCCCATACACTATGTGCTGAGAAACTCAATTAGATTTCTGTTGCACTGTCGCCCCCCAATGGTCTGACCATTTCACTGCTCAGAGTTTTTAGAGGAAAGCCCCCTTGAAAACTTTGGTCACAGGCTGGAGTAGGATTAAATGGCCAGGCTAAAACTGGTTTCCCTCTACACCCGCAACCAACTTTGTTCCCCTGTCTTTCCCACAAGCCAATGGCAAAGGGTAATGAGGCCAAGGACGAAGTAACAATAACAACAACAAAAAGGCTTGCCTATGACTGCCTGGATAAGACAGGCTGAGATTCTGAAATTAAACCCAGCAGGCAGAAGGCTCCCACAGGCCTCCCAGCCGGTCTGCGGAAACCACTTTCATTAAAGCACCGTAATGGTTTTCTCACTCCACACACAAAAAGGGACCTGCCTGAGTTCTTCACTGAGAAACTTGAGCAAAAGATGCCATGTTGATGAGGTGCTGCTTACCGGGCTTTCTCAGGTAATTTTAGGGTTATCACTAACAGCTTTTTCTCCTTTTAAATTTTCACCAACTAAGTACTAGTGCAGGCTAACATAAGACAAAGCTTAACTTCCTTTCATTTCAGACACGGTAGGGCCTACCTCTGCTTATCTGACAGTTACAGGTTGTGATTTGAGCACAAAATCCATTTACGTGGGGAGCTTTGCATGGAAATGTAGAAATCTGTGGTACAAGATGACAGGATAATAGTGGAGTCTGTGCCACAGCCAACCTCAGCTTTCAGACAATGCCTTGCATCTGTTACTAGAGTTTCTGTGAATTTATGACAGCCTGGGAGATGGGGATGACACAGGATGCTACTTGGTTCCTTAAACCAGAATCACTCAGTAACTCAGACTCAAGAAGTCATAAATGACTCTTTTTCCTGTCCTTTCTCTCTTAACCTCTTCCCCTTAAACATCTGATAGTTGTGAGAAAATGATTGTTGGGGCACACTCCACAGAGGATGACAGAAGCGAAAGGGAAGCATGAAAGTTCTATAAGAAACTTCCTCTATCTCTTAGTTCATTTGTGGATTTCTAGAAAGTGTTGGAGTCCAAAGATTTGTTTGTTAACTTTCGAGAGATGATAATGACATTTTGAATTAATCCAAATATTGGGAGATTAGTGTCTGCTCTATTTAAGCTAATAGAATACTTATTTCTTAAAGTCTCAAACAATAAATACTAAAAAAAGATAGACAGGAATCAAATTAGTATAAGTGGATGACAACAAACTGGTGGGGCCCTTGAATTCAGCTGAAAACTGAGAGTTCATTCTCACCACTTCAGAACACTCCATCGTCATCAGCACATACCTAAGAATTTAAATTTTAAGTGTATTCAAATATGAATATATTCTAACATGTATATTAGAGTACACACAAATTGGAATGTGACTCTCAGTCACAATAGGCATCTTCTTAAACCAACTTCTCTTGAAAAACAACTGTTACTGACAATAGACAAATGCAATGTTTTCTCTTATTGGTGAGACAGTGATTTACTGCCTCTGTGATATCAATCTGCTAAGTAACCTTGTGAAATATTAACCATATTCCAAAGCCCCACCCATGATTGCATGCAAGTGGAAGGAAATTGCCTTCAGATGTGTGAGTGGAGACAGTTGCAATTTACATTAATGCTCTATACATAACAGCATTTTTTTTCTCTGACATTTATTCCTTTGATTTAGAAGTCCTTCCTCTAAAGCAGCTTCCTAGTTCCAAATATATCTTTAAAAACACCAGTGACAGGTTGGCATACAATGTGCACTTTGCTTATTTATCTTGGTTCATGGGGAGGTTGTTTTTATATTTTTATATTTTCTTAATTTTAATTTTTAGGGGAAACAGAGTTTAATATCCTCTCAGGTAGTCATTTTTTCAATCTAAAAAGAAACCAAATTACTTCTGTTAGGGGAGGATGGTTTCTCATAGAAGAGTGATTAATGAGAAACCCACCCACCATAGAGTTCACCCAACAAAACCATCAAAGACCAACACACCTTAAAGGGTAACTTGTTAGTACTTCTCCTGAACAGTACTTAAATTCATCCTCTTAACCCCATATTTAGCTGTGGGGTGAGGCTTACAGGAGGTCCTAGATGATATTTGGTAATAATTTGAGGACACCCATGTGAATCCAGTAGCCCCAATATAGACTGAAAAAAGAAAAAAAAAACACAGAATGAAAACCTCATTTGCTTCTTAACTATTAAACCTGTAAGGGCATGTGTTCCTATGTAAGCTTTAGCTAATTCATAAATTGCAAGAAAGCAGGCTAAGTTTCCTTGTACATTTTAATCCATTTACGAGATCCCTCACTCAGCACTTTAAATTTAGTGGGCCCTGTTACAAGGGTGACTGGAATCTTGACTGATCAGAGAAGAGGAAGCAATTGTTTCAAATGACATCAGTGTTCTATTAGAAGCACACTCAAAGTCATGGCCATCCACAGAATATCCCCAGAGGGGCTGAGGGTCACTGGTACTACCAATTGTATTCTCTATCTTCCACCCTCAAGTGATCAATTCAAGAGTGACACACAGGCTCCTGCGAAAAAGCGTTGATTGATATGTGGCCTCCAGGTAAGTAAAGACCCTTTGAATAAAAAGAGAAAAGGAGGTATATTGGTTTGCATTTGAAGTATGACTCCATCTATCCTTTTTCTCCTTCTCCATGGGTTACAAGTTCAGGGTAGTGTAAGGGGCAGAAAGTCCACCATTTATTTTTATCAAGGCATGAAAGCCTTTGGGGGAGCCAACTATAATTTTGCCTAACTGGTGAAATAAAAGTTATCCAGTAATATTATCTGACAAAATCCTTCAGGAAAGGAAAATGGAGTATGCTGTAGCTATGTTTTGAGAGTCCATTCAGCTATGATGATAAATATTATAAAGCTCAAGACCTACAGGAATATGGAGGACAGCTCCGTAGGAATGCCAGTGACAAACTGAATCTACAGGCTCCGGGAAGCACCAGGAATATGGAGTCCAGCTTCTGCAGCTCCACTGACAGATGATAAAGAGTGTATTATCTGAATGGCTACACATTTAAGCTTTATGGAATGGAAGATATTTGACTGTAAATAAGCCAAGAATACGAAATTAGAAGGAAAAAAAAACAACCCAAAACTCTGCCTGTGAATTTATACTGCAGACATAAAATCTCAACTGCCTAAGAGCTCCAGTTTTTTTAAAAGCCGTGGTTGACAGAGCAAATTAAGCAGTGAGATGTTTACTATGTTTAACAGAGATAAACTGGCACAGGTAGAAGGTGTAATTACCCAGCAGGTTGTTCTAAAAATGAATCTTAACTCTGTGCTATAGGGGAGCAACTCTGCAGGGCACTGTTTTTAGTTTGTTTTGTTTTTTTTTCCCCTTTCTGAAAAGTAGTATCTCAGGTGCTTGAGGAGAATTAACAAAAAATTTCTTTTAGTAACTAATAAGATGGTCAAATATGGAAAGAACAAGAGACTTTCGCTGAGAAAGCAGACAAATGGTGAACTACTTTACTATTAGAGCACCTGTGAAGAGGACTTCCTGGAAGAATACTGTTTGAGCTAGCAAGATAACAAGAAGATTTTAATTTTGACTAAAGACTAACCTTTACCTTACTGTAAATTATATCCCAACTAGATTTGTCTTGTATGTAATAGGAGGTAATTATTTATTGACTTGACGGTATATACAGAGCTGTTTACGTGATAAAACCATCAGCCCAATTCATTAAGGAACTTGGATGTTTTTGTTTTTGTTTTTGTTTTTCTTGATATTAAATAGCAACAATAAAAGAGCTCAGTTCCAATTTAGCTCTTGGAAGAAGATAACCACTATAAATCATTGAAAACTTCTACATAGTAAAACTTTGAATAAGTCAAAAATTTCTCTAAGCCAACACTAGAATAACTACAAAGATGATTAGTCAGACATTAAAAAAATATATTGAGCTAAAGTCTAGGTGGGGACCATTCTTCTCCGTGGGCCTGTCCTAGGAGGGCTATCTCCTTTGCAGTACTCTTAAGACACAAAACTATTGGGTGTTTTTGTTAGGGTGTGGCAGTTGTAGGAAATATATACTTGCTGAATGATGGGAATGTTATAGTGACTTACATGTTTATCTGTATATATGTACTTATATGCATATACATATACACATACACATGTACATATATGTGTATACATAGTATATTTATATGTTTTTCTGTACCCCCCATTAGACTATAAGCTCATTGAGGACAGAGAGCCCTCCTAGAACAGTGCCAGATGTATAAGAAAGGCTCAATAAATATTTGTTAAATGAATGAAATAAAAGCTAAATGCCCAGAAACCTATGTCATGATAGAAAATGATTTAAACATGTGCCAAAATACTCCCTCTTTTCCTACTTCCTACTAACAGAGAGTGGAAGTAATCATCTGTATACCCAACATTCATATATATATATAGTCCCAAGTCAGCCTTAAATGGTTGATTCCTTTATTGAGCCACTGCTGTATCACTGGTAGACTTTCATAAGGCTTCTCCTGCAGGTATATGAAGACCTCAGCTTTGAGGTCATCCATAGAGTCACCTTATCTGGGCTCAGCAGCAGAGATCCAGAACTGTACAGGAGACACTTGTCCCTCCCTGGGGGACAGGAGGAGGCGTCACGAAATGCCTCGGCAGCATGGAACCAGCAGCAGCAGCAGAGACAAAACGACTCACTACTCTTTTGACACACAAGATCCAGCTACGTAAAGAAGTATTTATTTTCATTCTGTCCTTCGATGTAATCATCTTTCCATGGCCCATGAAAACAACAGGGAGCTTGGTGACAATAAGAATAAAATTAAAATCCTGGCTCCACTAAAACTCTACATAATTAACTGATCTGGGCCTCAGTTTCCTCATCTGTAAGATGGGAAGGATAAAAAAATGAAACTGACCTTCTAAGATTCTTAGGAAAGTCAGGTAGATTGAGGATGTGGACACATTTGTCAAGCCATAAAGCATTCTTTAATGTATAAAGATGTAAAGACAGTTGTCCTTGTGGTAGAATGTGTGAAAATATATTACCAATATTTTATCCCTCTACTATTCGTTGCAATGGGATTTTGAATGTGGTAGAGTTTATTCCTCTACCACACCTCCACTCCAATCTGGCTGTTCTTGCAATTTGCTCTGGAAAAAAACAGCCTAAGTGATGGTATGCTAGTACTGAGCCAAGGCCTCAAGAAGTCTCACAAACTTCCACTTGCTCTCCTGGAACCCGACCACTGCCCAAAGAAAGAGCCCAGAATAGTTTGATGAAGGATAAGAGACCATTTGGAGGAGAGCTTACCAGTTGAGGCCATCCTAATCTAGTATACTTCAACAAATACAGCCACAATCGGTAAGCCTACCAACCTGAACCATAGCTGACTGCAGGTAAGAGGGAGCTCAGTCAAGAACAGCAGGACCACCTAGATGATCTGTAAATTCATGAGGCATAATAAAAGCTTATTGTATCAAACCACTGGTTTTGGGCATTGTTTGTTATGTAGCAATAGCTAACTGATACAGCATTATGTATACAGGTACACATTGGAGATATCGTAGGTGTGGTTCCAGACCACCACAATAAAGTGAATATCACAATATAAGGAAGTGGCACTAACATTTTGGCTTCCCAGTGCATATAAAAGTTATGTTTAAATGATACTGTAGTCTATTAAGTGTGCAATTGTATTCTGTCTAAAAAACCAATGTACATACATTAATTAAAGAATACTTTATTGGTATAAAATGCTAACCATCATCTGGGCCTGTTGGGAAAAAGGATGTGAATAGACTTGCTGAACTCAGAGTTGCCACAAACCTTCAATTGGTGAAAAATAAAATATCTGTGAAGTGCAATAAAGTGAAGCACAATTAAATGAGGTAGGCCTGTAGCCCCCTAGTAGGGTCCTTGGGAACATGTCCAGAAATGAGGGCTAAAATGGTCAGAAAATGTGTGGGTCTTGCGAATCAATAACAACTGTATGTTTCAGCTTTTTCCTTCCACTTCTTTCAGCATTTCCGGGTCAATTTTAGCCACAGTTTCTGGCTGACCTCAGGACTAAGGCTGATAGCTTCTGGTCTCAGCAGAAAGGCTGCCCTGAGTTCACAGTACACCCTGTGAACCGCTGTGCTTCTGCTTCCAAGACACGATCTAAAAAGAAAATAAAAAATGGCCTCCTACATCCTATCAAATCCCTCTTTAAGTATGCTGCCTCAAAAAAGAGCCAAATATGCAGGCAGCTCTCTTCTTAAATATAGCTTCTGAAATCAACTTACCCAGTATGACATTTAAAAATCAGCTGATACAGGAAAGCAGGAAGGGATTAGTTAGCAAAAGTGGAAAAGGAATAGATCAGATGCTAGAGCATCAGAAGCCTCTAAAAACCATAAATGCTCAAGGAAATTTGCATGGAAAGTGGAAAGCTAATTAAAAAAGAAATGAAAGGGTAACCCTTCAAATTCTTCTTTATGACCATGTACATCATTGCTCACAGAGCACTGGCCACATACAGCCAGGGTAATGTGATCCCATTAGTGGATATTCTGAGGATAATTACTAACCCATGGATAAATATTTCCCTTTATTTCTGCCTTGTTTGCATTTTGTTTATTTCCCAGGGCTTAACCTCTCCTGCAGAGTATGCATAAGCACAGATGGGGGCCTAGAACTCCAGTCATTCAAATACTTCTCATAATAAATAGATCAGACTCACAAAGGAATGAGAGCTTGAAGGAATTCTACAACACCTACAAATACATTCCTGCCCTTGCTTAAAGGGTTCTCTTTCTATACTATACTTATTGTGTACCCAGCCTTCCTTCTTTCGTCTGTTATCAGAATACATTAGAAGCAAAGCTACCCAAACTACCAGCAAACTAGCAAAAGTTGAGAAAAAACATTTGAGCTTAAGACAAGAAAGCAAGGTCCCCATCAACAATGACTGCAGATAACATTTCTTGAATACTTTACTAGGTACTCAGCACCATGGTGTCCGTTCATTATCTCAGATTTGTCTTCCCAATAATTCCATGAGTCAGATATTATTAAACCCTTCGTACAGATGAGACTTGGCAAGACACAGTCATTTGTCCCTAAAGTTTCATAGCTAGTTACTGACAGAGCCAAGAGTAAAACTAAGTCTGGATGACACCAAAGAACTCTCTCTACAACCACTTGAACCTCGTGCTTTGGCTCCACCCAACAACCTTTGCTTTTGAAAATATGCCTATACAGCCAAGTGTTACAATCTGCCAAGTGTTGTTAGAGGCATGAACCAAATGTTTCATCTTTCTGAGTGAACTCCTTTACTTGGCAGTGCTTGGTCCAGCTCCCTGAAGAACCCTGTCTAGCCTGAAGATTTTTCTCCAGGCCACTCTTTACATCTTGTCCCTGCTCTGCCTTTTGTCACATCACCATTCCATTCACTTCACCTTTCATCCTTTTTCTACCCTTCTCTTTATCAAGAACTACAGTGCCTGGGCTTAAGAACTTCAGGGTCAGACTGGCTCTGCCACTAACTAACTAACTAACTAACTAACTAACTAACTAACTAACTAACTAACATGAGATGTTGGGCAAGTAACTTATCCTCTCGGAGGGTAATAACAGAATTGACTTCATAGAGAAGATTCATTGAGATTATATATGTACTGGGCTTAGTTATCACCGTGTAAGGTAACATAGTAAATGCTCAGAAAGTGTTACCAAAAAATCATCACAGGCCTTCCATGAACATACAGATTTGGTGGAGGGAGAAAGTTAAAGCTATTCCTAGATTCTCATTATGTACTGAGGAAAAGGGCTCCATAGTGACACCATTCAAGAGGACTCTACTGTACATCCATAAAGCAAGTCTTTATCTTTGTTTGTACTTCACAATTTATTAAGTATTTTTATAAACAGAATACTATGCCATCGTTGCCATAAGGCAGTACTTCTTAAGACCTGGTACAAATGCCATCCTCTCCATGAAGACTTCCCTGAACTTTTTAAGAAGACATTTGGGATTGATTCAGCACCAATCCAACTTTTCTAAATAAAGCTGACCTTCCTACACTGCAGAGGTTTATACATTTCTAAGACTCCCTTGCAGCTAAGGTGCCTGGTAATTGGAAAATGTGACTGAGAGTTGTTAGCCTATCAGATGTACTCATCTAACCCATAATTTCAGAACTGACTTCAGTGGGAAAAGAGGCATAATGATAGGTATCCATTTTTGCCAGGCAGGTCCTGGTAGAGGCAGCTGGTTCTAGTGCTGGTATCTTTTGTGGCAGATTCACAATTTAAAAGGCCACTTCACCCTGGGGAAAGATCAGCAGCTCTGTGGGCAGCCCAGCTCTGGGGCACAGCTTTGAAACATTTGTCTTTTTAGCCCTCCAATGACTATGTCAGTCTTTACTTCCCTACACATACCTTTCTTCTTAAATTAACCAGAGTGTATTCTATTTGCTGCACTTGATCCCTAACCAATCACTTAGAAGATGAATTTTTCTTGGTCTCCTTTCTATGCCCATTATACTTTGTTCCTGCCCCTAATTCTTGTTACACTTGACTTTTCATTGTAGTAATTTTTTAATATATCTGTCTCTTCTTCAAATTGAAAGATACTTGATAGGAGATGTTATGTCATTTTTGTCCTTGATTTTCCCTGTAGTGCTTTGCAGTGCTTGGCACAAAGCATATGCTGAATCATAGTAACACTGTAGCAGGCAAAAAACGGATTGTGAATTATCACTAGGTTTTATTATTCCATATCTTGTTAAATTACACCCAAATTGCTAGTTTTAAAAGTAATCATCTTTGTTTGCGGTAGATAAGATAACTTTTCAGAAATATTTATTCTCACCTCCTCACTTCCATGGGAGTAATACTCCCCTACTTCACTGACACTCATTTTGTCCATATGGCTTTATTTGGGGTGGAGTCTAGTCTCCACCGTCTTTTAATGTTGGGTTCAGTGATGTGGTTTGTTTTGGCCAATCACACATCATCACATGATATGACAGAGACTTTTCAAATGCTCTTGTGCAGTTGGGCTTGTGCTCTTGGGTCACTGTCATTGCCATAAAAATATGCCCCAGATAGTCCACTGCTTCAAAGAAGAGGATAAGAGACTCATGGACTCAATTGAGTCCAGCCTAAATTAGCCACCCAACATGTCCCTCTTTCCCTGCTCATCTACACATGCTTACTGTTTCATATCACTGAGATTTTATGGTTATTACACAGTATTATCGGAGCCATAAATTATGTTCCTGGAGAGGCAAAACAGGAAATTCTCCCTTTCAAAGAAGATTGGATGTATTAGAAAGAGAAGGTGCATCTTGTACAATGTTGACTACTTCCCTCTAACACATTCATTCCCTTAACGCCCATCTTCCTCCCTGAGACTCACTTCCTTCATCGCCATAACCGTACACACTGGTAGGGCTCTAGCCACTTGCTCACTTTACCTTACTGCCCCACTCTCCTGGCGCCTTAATAATAGATGTTCCACAAGAACTTTGCTTTTCTTCATTAAGTACTCTTCTCTCCTTTTAACTATCATTTTCAGGGACTCATATCACTCTCTGGAGAAAACTCCCAAGCTCTACCCCCATTCCTGAAGTTTTCCTTAGGTCCCAGCCACTGAGTTCCAGCTGCCAACCGACTGTGTCCAGCTGGCATTCCTTCTAATATTTCTCACATGGCACTCCCCAAACCACAGCCAGCAACTTCTCCAAACTTAGTCTTTGGTTTCCTCTTTCTTTTATTGACCCTCTCCCAGGTCATCTACACACAAGCCTCTTAGTATTAATAGTTATCTTTCTCTCACCAAACCAAACTACAAATTTAATAACTGTCAAATACCTTGCAGGTAAATTAGACGTGGGTTTGATAAGCACTTAAGGGAGATTTTTAGGTTTGTGGAGTTTGTAAGTAAAGGAATACTATCTGGAATTTTGTAAAGCAAAGAGTGATTTTGGTAATGTGATTTTGCCCTGGAATATGTTCTCTATTTTCAGGATTTTTACTATAGATATTTTTCTTGAATTCAAGGCAGGACAGTGATGGACAGATGGTGGAGCTTCACCTATACTACTACTACTAATAATAATAAAAAAGCGGGAATCAGTGAGGCCTCTGCAGGGGGAGAAAGGACATAGAGAAATGGAAACCATTTTCATTATCAAAATTAAAGGCTGACAGCTTGTGTTGTCCTACTCAAAAATCAATAGCTAATAAAAAAAGTGTAAGCAATATTAACTCAGACTGGCAAAACAGGGATAAAAATTGATCATGCAGAACAAAGACGATTAAAAACTGTGCAACTAGATTTCTTTTTTCCATTTAAAATGGATATCACACTATCAGTTGTTACACAGGCATTTAACAAAGGACCTCTAAAGAGTTCTCATATTGTATGCCTTATTAATCATTGTATAAAACTCCAGCTTTCTTTCAAATCTGGCTGAGTTTCTATCTCACTGTATATTATTGACAGATGTTCTGTAATGGATAGCAATGAAAATCCTGAGCAAAGCCTACAGAATAAAGCCTCTAAAAGCACCTTACCAAGTTGCTGAGTTAAAACTGACTCAGAGAATATTTATTTGATGAATTCTAGGAATGAATGATGATTATGTTTACCAAGTATCTGATGGTGTTTACTGACAAAACAAGTGGTTGACGCATCTTTCAAGCACCCAGTGTCAGGAGCACACACACAGTTTCACATTCCATTAACTTCAGAATCTGTAGTTTTGTATGTTGATTTTTACTGTATAGTATGTTTTAGCTCTAGCTAGGTCTTTTTGTGCAGATGGAAAGTTGGTAAGCTTCCTCCCTGACTGTAGTTGACCCTTCTTCTTTACCCAAAAAAGCCTTTGAGTCTAGACCAAACTTTATCCATTTGAAAATGTCAATGCTTAGCAAACCATAGTGATATAAAAGGGAACTGGAATGAGATTTTCAGAGGTGTGTATGGTGGGGAGAGGAGAAGGGTGGGCAAAGGGAAAGTGACTTTACTGGACCAGCATTAAGCCAAAAAATCATACTGAAACACTTATTCTACTCTGTACCCACAATAAAGCATGCACCCACACACCAATTGGGGTAAAACCTAAGGTTAATGTTTTTAAGTCAGCATTGAAACAGTACAAAACACATCAATATGTTGTATTTTACACAGGTATAATATGAAATTTTTTATATGTGCATATATATGTATATATATATGTAATATTTGGGGCCATGGAAGAAATGATATTCTAAGAAAAGGGAGCATCTGGGGGTGGCTGGTTATCTCAGTTGGTTAAAGTGCAGTGTTCATAACACAAACGTTGCTGGTTCAGTTCCCCACATGGGCCACTGAGCTGCGCCCTCCACAACTAGAATGAAACAACTACCTGACTTGGAGCTGATGGGTCCTGGAAAAACACAGTTTCCCAATAAAATAAGATTTAAAAAAAAAAGAAAGAAAGAAAAGAAAAGAAAAAAGAAAAGAAAAGAAAAGAAAAAAGAAAAGAAGGAAGGGAAGGAAAGGAAAGGAAAGGAAAGGAAAGGAAAGGAAAGGAAAGGAAAGGAAAGGAAAGGAAAGGAAAGGAAAAGGGAACATCTGGAACTAAGGTACAAAAGAGAGATGAGATCTTGAGCACAGAGCTCTTGGTGATCTGGAAGCAGCTCATGTGGCCCGGACAGGTGAAAGGTGTGGCTGCAGGAGGGGACAAAGTCCATGTCCTCAGATGCCTTGACTGCCCCTGCTTAGGGACTCGCATCTTACTAGAGAAGGTAATGAGAAGGTCTTTAAACTGCAGAACAAAACGATTCAGTGGCTGCTTATACATGGCCCTCTCACCCTGTGAAGAGAGAGGCTTAGGGTAAAGGCAATGCAAGAAGCAAGTGGATTTATTTGAGACAGTTAGCAGCAGTACTCTAGGTAAGAAAAGAGGAGTGAGGGCATGCATTTAAAATAGCTTCCTTTTCTACCAAGTACTTTAATATAATGTTCCTTTGGAAGGCAAGATTCAAAGTTTTCATGTGATTTTTCTGAATTGCATTATATGAAAGAAATACACAAAGCATATCTGAGTTCTATAGTCCTAAACTGATCCCCGAAATCAGAGACTAGAAATTTAATAATAATATGTTATAAGCTTATAAACTATTTTTTATTCAACATACTTTCCAGCCTCTGACTTCCATTAAATATCTGTGTGTGTATAAATATATGTATACACACATTCAAATTATATATGCATTATGTGTGTATATGTGCTCATGTGTGTTGATATGTATATATACATATATAATCTCTAGTCAGCTTTTGACCAGAAATTTTAAAATTATGTAACAAAGTTAATATACTTACTAAATGAAATCATGTGCAGGTATCAGAAAATACCTTCTCTGAAATGACATCGAATGTGGTTATCCATATGGAGAAAACATGGCTTTAAAAATAAGTTCAATAATACAAAAACACTACTTTTTCCGTTGATTTTCTTTCCCTTTGTCAAAAAAAGAACCAAAATTTCATAGGGTATTCCTCTTTAACTTTAAACTTCTGAATGAGGATACCAGGCAATAAACTATTTTATTAAATATTAATTTTACAATAATAGCATAAAAATTTTAATATAACAAGTACTTTACAAATATATAAATTTATATTTAATATATAAGTTTGCATATTGTATTTACATTTAATATATTCATATTTATCTTTAATTAAAGTAATTAGTGAAGCTATTTTATATTTAAACTTCATACTAAAAAACAAATAAAACTGCCTTTAAAATGTTTTAAACTTAGTTCTCTCAAATAATAACTGAGGATATGAAAGGTGAAAAAAAATCTCTTAATAGAGTTATCATGTGAGATTTTAGATCCAAGGCATTTTCTCTGTTCAAACTATAAGCAGATACACAATAGAAACTAGTTTCCAAAATGTGGTCTGATAGATTCTGGTGATTAGAGTATCACAGAAATCATAACTCAGTTCTGCAATACTTCTGTTAGACCACACTTAACAATGTATGAGTGTAAGAAAAAAAAAGACTGCAGAACCACTGACTTATAAACTAAAAATCAAGCTGAGCTTTCTTAGATAAAAACTGAGGAGCAATTCAGTTTTAATTATATGTTTTATCTTCCCTGTTATCTGTCATGAAACTCCAGTCTCTATAATTTTGCTAAGCCCTTTGATCAACATTTTATCAGAGAAAGGACTCAACAAGAGGGTTGCACCTAGAAGAGTGTTTGGCACATAGTAGGTACTCAATACATATATTTTTTGAATGAATGGGCAGATTCAAATGAGAATTCTGATTCCCTGATTGACTGTTTACACTCAAGCATCATTAACTCATATAACAGACAGGATTAGGACCCAATTCACTAGCTACAAATCTACTCGTCTCTCTTAGTATCACCTGCACAATTGGCTCCCCCCAGGCTGTAGACTGAAAGACAGTCTCCTTTCTCAATTAGGCAGGTGATTCCACAATTGATTAATGCAAGCGCTGCTGTTGTACTTCCAGCATTGGAATTATCTCTATCCCCCCAAAACAGGGAGCTACTATCAAATGACAAATCTAGGACACCCTAGCTAGGGGAACACTTTCCTAAGAAGCAGAGCATGATTTAGATAGATAGCAGGAAAAACTCTGAACTAGAACCAAAAGAGGGTTAGCCATCTGAAGTCAGGCTTATAAATTTTGACAACTTAGTTTTTTTCTGCTTTCTGAACTGATGATGATCGGCCAACAGAAGAAAACTAGACAGCAACTTATAATGCCAACTCTGCAAGATTTACAGAGACAGAGGAGGTGGCCTCCTCCACCACAAAATTAGAAAAGCAATTAAAATGTTCCTCTCCCCTAAAATGTCTTCCTCATCAAACTGCTCCCCCACACAGATGAACATTCATAAGATGTGGTGGCTCTCAGCCCTTTCTGCACATCAAAACAGGCGGCACAGCAGAAACCAGATAAAAAAGATGATCCCAGGGGCTTCAGTCCAGACTAACCCAATCACACTCTCAGGATGAGCAGTCATACATATATTTGATTTGTGTGAGGATATCTTTGTTTGGTACTTGCTCTTGAATAATAATGTTTCTGGCCATAACATTTCAGGTGGATGATTGTTTCTCCTCATGATTTTAGAGATACTATTCAACTCTTTTAACCTTTATTTTTGCATTTGAGAAATCTTCTGTATTGTTCCTACAATCTGGCATTTACTTCTTGCCTTTAAGCTTTTCTTTTTCTTTAGGGTTCTATGATTTTCCTATTAGGAATGGACTCTGTTTTATTTACTATCCTTGGGATCCATTATGTTTTGTAAATCCAAGAACTCATGGTTTTCATTAACACTAGAGAAGTGTGGGTCTTTTTCTCTTTGAGTACTCTTTTGCTCTGATTCTCTGAACAGTCATAAACAAAACAAAACAACAAAACAAAAACAAAAAGAAACTTCTATGGGTGAGTTAATGAGTGGCAGGAACAACTATGTCTTTAGGAAACCCCTATTAACATGTAAATCACCCTAAAGGATAACACATTAGTTCATGCCTTTATATATTGATTCATTTGTTCAGCAGATATTTATTATGCATCTACTGTGTGATAGTAACAATGTGAGAAAATGCAAAGAAGTAAGAATTCTAATAACCTCCCCATTATTAAACCCTCAGTACAGAGTCAGGACTGGTTTCATGGGTGTGCAACCGGTGCAGGGGCATGGGGGCCTGTGCTTAGAAGTGCCCCATGTTTCCTTCAACTCCCTGCTATCACCATCTTGAAATTCTTGATAATTTTGGGACAAGGGGCTCTGCATTTTCATTTTGCACTGGGCTCTGCACTACTCAGGCTTGGAGTATCAAACCTCCAATATGGCTAACTCCAACGGGACACACTACTCCACTTTCTTCATCCCCTCCTACCAACAGTATCATTAATACAAATGAGTGAATCTTTATTTCTAACAGGGGATTTCAATGCATCATCCCAGTGCGAAAATTTATCAGCTATTTCCTCCTATGGGTAATTCTCATTGTGTGATCCTGTCTTCCCTGCCTGGCGCTATCTTTTCTACCCCTTCACCCAAAATGTTGCTATCCTATGGTAACTATCAAGACACTGAGACAGGGTACAAAGCTGTCACAGAAATATATGGAAAGGGTACTCATACTCAAGTATCAGGGAAGGCTTCTTGGCCAAGCCGAGGGCTGACAGCCCAATTTTAAGGTGGAGTCAGACACAAGATTTGCCTGTACACTACGTTAAAAGCCATATGTGCCTTAGAGAAGAATGGATGATAGACATACTTCCTTCATCGGAGGAAACAAGTACTTATCTCTGGGGCCTCGAGGACGAGACTGCGTGTGAGCTAAGCCACAAAGAATGAAGAGGTGGAAGAACATAGAAGCAAGACACCAGAGACAAAGAGAACAGTGTCAGAAAATACAGGCTGGTAGCATCCATCTCCATTACCAAACACTGAGCACAAGGGTTGGCTTCAAGGGCATGCAACCCGCGTAGTCACACAAGGCCTCGCACTTGGAAGGGCTCCATGCTTGGTTTAATGCTCTGCTGTCACTGTCTTGAAATTCGTGACAATCATCTCTGAAAAAGGGGCCCCAGATTTTCATTTTACACTGTACTCTGCAAATTATGTAGTCTGTCCTACTTAGCACTGTGTAAAATGGCTTACTTACATGCACTATCCCATTTAATCTGTGCAAACCCATACCATATCATTATTATTGTGATTTTTATGGATGAGAAAACTGGGACATGAGGTGGCAATGTGCTTTCCAAGCTATACACCAACAAAAAGAGATGAAGCCAGGATTTGAACCCAAATCTTTCTGTCAAGTTGACGTGTTTAAAAACAGTGGTAGGCTGCCTTTCCAAATAAAGACAGGAGCAGGTGGCTCAGTTGGCCAGAGTGCAGGGGACATGAAAAGAATACACAGGAGACAGGGCCGGAAGGTGGAGATAAATTGGATCACTGCGGTCCCCGAATGATTATATACTCTTTCCTTTGGGATAAAGGGAAACATGGAATGACATGATCAGGGTTATGTATTAGAAAACTTATTGTTGTTAATAGTGTATATGGTTATTTGTAGGGGGACAAACAAAAAAGCATGAAAAAGGCATTTGAGGCTCCCATAGTCCTTCAAACATGGGGTAACAGGATTAATAATAATGAAAGCTAATGTTTAAAGAGAACTTACTCTGTGTCAGACACCGTACCTGGACTACACTACTCCATCCCTATCAAATCCCTTTAAGGTAGGTACTCTTTATTATCCCCATGTTATTGATAAAATAGAGGAGGTAAGGGGGGTTTAAATAACTTGGCCATGGTTACACGGCCAATGAGCTGCAAAGGTGTCACTTAGTTAACTTCAACGTCCAGTGATTTAAACTCCAACAAATATCCTAACCAGATATCTCTTTAACTAAAAAAAAAAAAAGTTCAGAAATACATATGAAAATTTTAAAATATAATATTAAAGAGTGATGTTTTTAAAAAAGAAACAGGAAGGTAGAGTTTTAGCAGCTTTGAGAATCAATTATAAAGCAATAACATTTAAGATCTTTTGTTCCTGGCACAAAAACAGAAACCCAGATCAATAGAACAGATTGGAAAATCCAGAAATAGAATCAAGCATTTTAAAAAATGTAACACATGATAAACTAGCTTCCCACAATAAAATGTGTTAGGAAGAATTATTTAGTCAATCAAATTGGAATACTGGATTATAATTTGGGGAACCAGTAAGGTTAGATCTATATTTTTATACTGTACACCAAAATAATCTCCATATGGATTGAGGAGTTAAATACAAAGAAAATGAATGACAGAAAACCAGCTGGAGATGGAATAGAATATTTATCAGATTTATGAAAGACCAACAACGTCAGCTTTGAAGCAGTAGAATAAATCATGAAGGAAAAGACTGACAGATTTGAATACATAAAAAATTTAAAACTTCTGTACAATGAAAATACAGCAAGACTAAAATAAAAAGGACTTTATACTGAGGGCAATATTTGCATTCCATCTGACAAAGGGCATTAAAACTCAACCTATATATATCCTCATTCAAATTTAGAAGGCAAACATCAGACTTCAAAGTATAAATATGTAAGATATGGGACAAACAATGAATACAGAGGAGCACAATCAGTACAGAAAAAAAGAAAATTGTTGATCCCATCAACAACTAAGACAATAAAAATAAAGCAAACTTAAGATTTTTCTCCTTTCTAAATAACATTTCCCCCCAGACTGGCAACACCCAATGTTGCCACAATTGGATCGAAACCTGTGTCCTCATTCCTTACTGGTGGCGCTGTAAATGGATACAACCTTCTTAAAAATCAGTATCACAATACATAGCCAGACTCTAATCCACATTGATTTTCATAATCAGCAATTACATGCTGAACACTTTGTCTTCTGGAAATCATAAAAGCAAAAGTGGGTGTGGGCATGAGAGGTTCATCCGTTATTGTTTATAATGGGGGAATACTGGGAACAACATGAGTGACCGAAATTAAGGGAATGGTTTCATAAGCCGTGACACAGGCTGTTATACAGGGTAAGATGTTTGAAGCTTTTCTTTTCAGAAGTGAAGTCCAAAGGGATGAAGCTCAAGACAGAGGTAGCTTGAGGTGAAGCACTATTAAGAGGAAAATCATGAGGTATTTCCTTTAAGGTTGTCAGAGCCTGAGTGTGTTTATCACTTGAGGGGAGCTATATATTAGAGGGAGAAAAACTGAAAGAGTGTGTGTGTGTGTGTGTGTGTGTGTGTGTGTGTGTGTGGTGTGTGTGTGTGTGTGTGTGTGAGAGAGAGAGAGAGACAGAGAGAGAGAGAGAGAGAAAGGAGAAAAGCAGAGAGGGTAGGAGGGAAGGGAAGGAGAGGGAAGAAAGCGGTGAGAGTGCAAGTACAATGAAGTCCCAGGCAGGACCCTCAAAGGTAAACACGGAAGAGATGGCTGTGGAAATGAGGAAGCTGCCTCCATCTGGAGTAAAAACAAAGAAAGAGAAACAGAATAACATTGAGGGTGAAGACCAGGATCAATTTGCTCCTTTGAGAGTTCTTCCTCAGGTGAGGCAGAATCTGGAAGCCCTGTAACATTTCATAACAGCATTTAGTGTGGCACATCCCAGCTAGGAAAGGAAAAATAAGCAAAAGTGCCACCAGGGGGCAGATTTGGTACTGGCAAAGGAACTTCAAAGATAGGCAAAAAAAAAAAAAAAAAAAATATTTTCCTTCAGCACAAGGTCCATTCTTTGTTTTGCAGCAATAAATACTGCATCGAGTCCAGAGCAATTTCCTTAATGGTTGTGTTATGGGTATGAATTTTGCTCCATAAACTCAGGTGTGCAAGAAAGTATAAGTACCTTGTACCTTTTAAATAAAATTAAATCTAGCCTTAAGCCACTGCTCCTACTAGGCCAGGTTAAAATCTCAGTCATTGTTATAGCTCCCACAGCCCCAGAGGGTCCAGCGGAAGTTCTGGAAGTCTTAGCCAGTGCTAACAGTTAGGTCCAATATATGAAATGCTTGTGATATGCTGTGACTATGCTATGTCCTTCCCTGTTAACAATGGGAAGATTCTAACATCTGGAACATGAACACACACACACACACACACACACACACACACTCCTGCTTAGGGCACTCAAAGAAGGGGAGCTGGGTGTCACCCCTATCTGTGGAACTCTTGCCTCCTGCACCTCTTTTTCAGTTCCTCTCTCCCCTGTGCCTCCTGTGCCTGTCTCTCTGCTTTCAAACTCCTCACCTTCCTCTGTGGGTCTCATCATTGGCCAGTGGAGGCTTTCAGAAGATCTAGGAAGACAGAATGTCCTCAAGAAACATGCTCAAGACAGACCTGGAGTCCAGAAGCCCTGTCTAGTTCTCGGGATAAGGACAAGAGAAAACACAAAAACAGAATACACTCATATATCCTAACTGTGCGGCCACGTTTGCCACAAGATCACAGTTCTTAAAACCCCGTTTATAAGTCTGGCAGAACGTGACAGTGCATTCCCTCTTCCTAGTAGATGACAGAGGCATCCCTCAACGTTGATGATGGGCCAGGGAATGACCATCAGATTAGCTGCCGTGGAGAAACAAAGACACCTGAAGGAGCTTCCACTGGCACATGCACAGAAACAGGTAATCATGGACTGGTGAATTTAGATAAGAATTGCAAACTAAAAGCCTGAAGGCCAGATCCCATTGACAAATGTATGCTTGAATCAATCTATCTAACATCTCTTAAAAAATAAGATGGCCTGGCCACCCCGATCTGCATTCCCACATGGCAGTCATCATGGGGAGCCAAGCAGAGTTTGCTCCCTTTGGCTGGGCCATGGCTCGCCAGTTTGCCACTGTCCCCTACTGTGTTCTGTCCAGCCTACTTCCCTCCGTGATGCTCCTTGTCGACCTTCTATAGGTATTTGGGTTTTCAACCCCTAACTGAGTAAACTAACTACAATTATACTCAGGACACAGTGCTAAGTGTTCCACAAAAACTAATTAAACTTCTGCCTTTCCTCCATGTTCACCCTGACATACCTGGAAATTCAGAATAACTTCAGAAGGACCTGAAGATGTGGGCAGAGACTAAAGAAACTGGCCTATTTAAGTGTGATCCACTCGGTTCCTATGCAAACGTTACAGACAAGGCCAGCTGTACCCCTGCCATAGAGCAGGGTGTGCTCATGCTTGTGTGCTAAACAATAAACCAAAGGTACAAAAACATGTTTGAGAAATAGATACTATGAAATGCAGTTCTGTTCTTTGGCCTCATTTTCCATCACTGCTATTGAGGGTTCCCAACGGATCAGCCAGTCACCGGTGGACAAGTGTACACAGGTGTCAGTGAGCTGCAGGAAGCCACACGCATAGACATTCCTAGTTCAGAACCAGCCCAGTCTTGATGTCGGGCCTATGTGTGTGTAGGCTCAGTCTCCGCCTACAGAACACCCCGCTTCATTTTGCTCAATTTGAATTTTCAACAGATCCGCCAAGCCCAGAGATGCTTCCATAGTAAATTAGAAAAGTCCAACAGAAACAAGAGGAAGGAGGCTGTTAAACTTAGCAGAGAAAAATAAAGGAAAGAGAAAGTTCTTTTTTAGCAAGGACAACTGTAGCTGTCTGGCTTTCCTGGGGAGTTCAAGTTTCTACCCATGAAAATCCCATCCCATGCACCCGAAAATAAGGTTTAAAAACCAAAAAATGATATAAATCAATCAATTGACTAATAACAACAATTTAAACATTTTATTCTATGTGTTGAAAGGTATTGTTTAATAAAACCCATGTTTTCCCACTGTGCATGTATATCCAACAAGAATGTTGTTGGAATCTTTGGCTGGTTGAAACTTTATACATCCAATGGAATAAAGCTCTTGAGAAAGACTACAACTAAACAGTTAGAAAAGAGAGATGAGCATAAAAGCCATAAAACACTCAGAGTACCCCATGTCCTTTAGCAGAGGGACACCCCAGATTCCCCTGCTGATTTTTGAAGAAGGCCAGGCCTATACGGGATGTACCTAAGTGGCTCCTTGACCCTTAATCGCAGAATAGCACAAGAAGAAATTGATTACAAATGCTAGTGTATCTGATAAGTTGTAGATAATAACATCACTGCCTGACAGAATACATACAATAACAGCATTTTATCTCAGGTCTTAGCAGTTTGGGGAAAAATCATACAGTATCTACAAGACATAGGGAATTCATTAGTTAACCATTTTTGAAATTTATATCCCAACCACTATCAGAAGGAGAGCCTCTCAAATCACATTCATAAATATTTTATTTAAAAGCTACTTTTGTATTATAATAAATTTTTCCTTAAATATAAATTTTCAAGAAAGTGCAGCTTTAAAATGAGTGATATGCACCAGGAAATAAGGATTTTTGATGAATATATTATAAATTCTATATCACAGGGTTAGAAAAGAAATTCATCTTTGAAAATTACGAGAAACAAAAAAACACTGTTGTACCTTTAAAGAAATGGGTGTTTTTAGTTCATAATTCAAAAGTGAGTGGATATATCAATGGCACAGATGGTGATGAAAAGAAAATTAGAATCAGAATCCTTAAAAATATACAGAAGCTCTCAAAATATGTATGAGCTCTTATGCACATTTGTGAACACACACACACACACACACACACACACACGCACACATACAGCAGAAATGAATGGAGCACAGCAAGAGGCGCTGAAGCCCCGACTACAAGCCCAGGAAGTGGTGTGTTTGAATGGCTCCCTTATGGGGCTCCCACGGTAGCACATCACCCTGCCCAGCTGTCATCTTCAAGTGCTGTAAATCAGAAACCTGCCAAGAGGAATCCTAAATCCTCTCTAAAGATATCTGGAATATCATATCGAGGGATATGTCAAATTAGCAATAAAACAATAAGGCCATCAAGTAGGTTCTAAAAGATTTATTCCTCTTTTCCTATTGAGGAGAAAGGAGCCTTTTATAAATGACTCACATTAATCACAAATCTGCAGGTCAGCAAATAAAATTTTTTTTTGAAATGACCATGACAAAAAGACAACTTGCTAATTACATTTAAGAATGTAAGTTTTATTGGCAAAATGTAGAGTGATTTATGAAACATCAACAAAAGAGGAAATCTCTTTCAGAACACTGAGTAATGATGAGACAAAACAAACTGATGAAATTTTCAATTAAGCTCCCTGGGTGTTACACTTTCCAGTTTATCTCTGCAGTCTATCCCCAAGTTCCTCGCCCTCCATATCTTATCACTGGGGTGAGGCATGAGAAGAAACAAACTATAAAATAATTTTAGGCAGTTCTTTAGAGAGAAAATTATAACTCTACCACTAGCTGGAAGCATCAGGGAGCCCTGAGAAGCCTGTTGAAGATCTCACTGTAGACCACCAGTGGCAATGCCTCTGGATTTAAAATCAGTGCAGGTAGTGTGGGAATTTGAGTAAGGAGAGAGAAAGCGAGAGATGGGGGGGAAGATAAATTGTATACTATGTCTGAGAACAAGTCATGAGAGGAAATAAGTTTGCAAACTAATTAATTGAATATTTACAATCATAGTCTCCAAACAAAACTATCCCTTGTAGTATAAGAAGAAAAACTTAGAACATCTCTTAACAGTTAAAATTTTTAAATTCATTCTTAAAAAAATTATTTTGTCTATTTTTAAATATACATACTATATTTATAAAGTAATACATGTAGATAATTTCAAAAAAATAAGCACATTTTGGGGTGAGTGCTCAATTTTTTTTTTTCAATTATTATTATTATTATTTTTCACCTGTTAGGAGTGTATGGTCAAAACCTGGATAGCCTTTGTCTAGAAAAGCCCTCAAGGAAACCTATGGCTTCTATAGGTCAATTACTCTATATTTTGGTTTATTATTACTGTTGTTGCTATTTTTACAAAAGCAATATCCATTAATTATAGAAAAGAAATCAGAGAAAACTATAATAGAAGGGAAAAAATCACCTATAACTCTATCTCTAATATATTTTGGTACCTATTGTTTATCCCTTATTTAACCACATATAAAATATTTTATATGTATATAAGTATCTATACATAAACATATAGTTTTTCAAAATTATCTAACAATGGTGGCTGTTGTATAACTCTTTTTTTTTTTTTTTTTTTTTTTTTTTTTTTTTTTTTTTTTAGCTGAGCTATTCTGTCACCTGTTGGAGCTCAACAGCAGTTCAGCTTGGGCTGGGCGCATCAAACTGCTGTTGCTCAGAGCTCAAATAACTCATTTTTAATTAACAATAAACTGTGAATACAAAATTTTAATTGTCTATGCTTTAGAAATTTGCATTAAATTACATACTAAAATTTAACCATTTTTCATAGTTGAATAAATTTTTTGCTATTTTAAATAATCGCTATGAACTTCTAAGTAGCTTTTCTGACACCACAATTCTATAACTATTTCAAAGGATACATTTCTCTAAGTGGAATCACTAGAAGAAAACATGGGCCAAATTAAGGTATTTGATATGTTTTCTAAAGTTGGTCTTCATAAAACTTTTACAAATTATTGTGCCCATTAGCAGTTATGAGTTCCATAATATTCTCTAGGTATTAACAGTAAAACCACAGTAATTTGCTGATTTGGTTAGTGAAAGCTACCCATTATGGAGCTCCTAACCAGTTTCCTAACTAGTAAGCAAACTGGTAAAAGCCCTCTGGCTCAGTTTACTCATGCAGGACCTGAGGACACAATAGATTGAGTTGAAAATACCTGAGGATCAGACACAGAGGCGTTCAGACGCCAAGCAGACAGCACTAGATTTTATCCTGTGGACCAGTCATTCCCCAGGGAATGGTACTATTCTCCTAGGGAGTATATTTTGGAAATTTGAGTGCATGTTTTGTTTTCACAATGTCTGGGAGTTGCTACTGGGGTTTAGTGGGTGGGGATCCAAGATGTTAGCTGCCTTGCAAAGTGGGGAGCTGTGCTGCTAAGTGATGAAGAACTCTGCCCCACACCTTGCACAACTTTCAAATGCCCTACTGGAAATGCATGATGTAAGAAGCCCGAATGCAATTATCCAAGCCCACAGCCTAACTCTACTTTATATACTAATGCAATAGTCCATGCCCATTTTTAATAAATACTGTTTTCTGCTACCATGCAAACCAAGGGGACAATGTTGTCTTAAGAGTTTTATGAAGGGTTGTGCACCATTTAAAAAAAATAACATCATTAATACCACACCATTCCTGTTATTTGCATCACCAAGCTCACCTACTTAAAACAGCCTGCATTCATATGTGGCTTACATGCACTGTGACTTGAAGAGTATGTGTGAGAATCTTATCTCTTCCTCAGGTCTTCTAATATTGTCATGCCCAAGCATTTATGTAATGAAATACATTTCATTATCATAAACTGACTTATTCCTTCTTATTATTACAGGTGAGGTGTTCTATTGCCTTTCACAAAATTACATGTAGGTAAGTCATTGCTTCTACTGGTGTCACTTTAGGAAAGGAAAAGAAACATTAATAATATTTATTGTAAACAGTGGACATTGAAAACTGCTGCTGCAGAGAAGAGGAAGCTTTTCAGAAGCTTCCAGCAGGAGAGTGACATGATAAAGCAGAGTAGGAGGTATGAGTGTGCAGACAGTAAGAAGAGAAATGGGGAAAGGAGATGGCAGGAGGCAGAGGACAGAAAAGAGGCAAATACAACCTGAGCAGGGAGCTAATGAAGACTAGAATACTGCAGTGCCTGGAGGAATCAGAAAGATGGCGGACATCTTCAAAAGAGAAGTCGCTGGAACCTGGTGATTGAATAGAGTGTCAAGGAGTGACTGTCATAGTGTTATTAGAATGCAAAGTGATGGTGCGCTCAAAAATAGTCCCACACATGTGCAATCACATTTGTAAGCGTGCACATACACACACATACATGCACATGCATGCACACACACACGCCTGTACACAGACACACACTTAGATACTCTGAAATACTCTGAAACTCCAGATTCATTACCAAATAATCCCTCACCCCTCTTGCTGTCCAAGGGAAGACTTATAACACCACTGATTCTGAAATCTGACAGGTCTACCTGACAGTAGGCTGAATTGAAGGGGCAAAGTCTTATTTAGTTTATTTATGTATTTGTGATTCTTCATCCAAGATAAACCCTGAAATAAATTTCGAGTATGCTCAAGCACACTCCAGGTTGTAAATCATATATTGCATTTTCATACTATAGTAAGCATAAAACCACATAGATTATATATATATATATATATATATATATATATATATATATACACACACACACACACACACACACACACACACATATATACCTCCCCTTCTTGCCAAATTCATGCACACACACCCACACAAAGAGAGAGAATAAAAGGGACTAAGAATATGAGAACCAATGATAATTTGTCTGTAGCGTACATGTTTACTAACCAGACGCAACCGTAACAATGAAAATAGAATAATTTTAGACTTAACAAAGGAACCATGGTTGTCAATGGCAGAAAAGCATTTCCAAAATGAAGGTCTAGAGAATTATGGATAATAATCATAAGAGAACCAATGCTGGTGAATACTGGGGATAGAAGAGAATGACCCGATTTACATTCCATTTTCAGTTAAGAATAAAAATGCATTATATACTGAATTATCTGATTTTAACTTCTATACCCATTCTCAATTTTGAATTTTCTGATAATAGATAATGTAACTATTTCTTTTTTTTTTAATTAAAGTTTATTGGGCACAATGTGATATATAAATATTTCTTTAAATAATAGAATTGTCCGTCAAAAATATCTCTAAATATAATGGGACTATTTAGTTATCCTGACCTTTGTTTGTGCAACAGTATTGAGTCAGTAAAACACAAGTATCACATTCTTGCTTGCTTTTCTCAACAATTGAAACATGAGAATAATGGCCACCATTATCCTTCTCAACTATAAGCAATTATTCTCCCACTACACCAAAAAATGTCAATTGCATTCCATCAAAGCGGAAAATGTCCCTAGAAGCCTCACCATTAAATTCTCACATTGTCCAATTCTTGTTGTTGTTGTTTTTATGGGTTACTTACCATCTGAAATGTTTTCCTATTTGCAGTGTGTGACAACAATGCAAGACAATGTTAACTGCCTAAAATGGGCAATAAAGGGCATCTCTAGGCGAAGACACAGATAACAGCATCCATATCTCCCCATTTCTGCTGCCTGATCTCAGGCCTGACAAGACACAGAATACTCATCTATTTAGAGTGTACTATGCTGCAATGCAGGAAGTTTAATGAGCCACAAATAAACAGAAAATCACCTACGGCTAAAAGGAGATGCTGCAGGTGAGGTTATAGGTGGCTACAGCTTAAAAGTCATGGTCTTTCCTCTTCCGCCTAATGAGGCACAAATTCCAAACTTTGTCATGGAAGACCAAGACCTCAGGACCCACCGTCTATCTGTGTGTCAGCTGCTCTCATCTCATCTCCCATCACTGCCCCTTTGGAGCCCTTGTGGGCTTTAAGTCACACCCTCCACTCTTAAGACTCTGGGTCACCATGCTGTCTTTACAATTGCCCCCTGATTAGAATCTATTTACTGCTCAAGACTCAGCTTTAGTGTCACACATTCGGGTATATATCCCTTCTCTTTGCTTTCACTGCAAACAGGCTTTATCTCCATCTAGGCACATATTAGTTCCCTTGTGATTGTCTCTTTACTCATTTGTTCCCCTGAATATGAGTTTTTTAATGGTAGGAACTGAGTCTTTTTGATGTTTACGTCCCCAGAGCACAGCACGGTGAGCACTTGGTAAATCTTTGTCACTCGCCTAACTGGGAAGTTTTTCCTTTTCTCCTAAAGAGCAAGTCCAAGGGCTTTGCCTATAGAAGATGTTAAAACTACCATTGATTTTCCCATGGAGGGTTGGCAGGTATTTATTTGTAAGTCAGAGCTTTTTCTAACCAGGGTCATGGAACTAGTGTGTTTGAGGGAAGATACACAGGGTAGAGGATCACCTAACATGATGGTACCAACTGTAATGTCATGGCCACGAATCCTCAGGGGAACTCCCATTGGTCCACTTCAATATATCCTATGTCCACGCAGCAGGGAAGTGCGATCAAGTAGTGTTGGCTCATGAGATTTCATAGCTCCTGGAAATCTGGGTTACAGGCAGGATTAAACTGGCAGGGCCACGCTAGAAGAGGAACAGGTGAGACACCAGAAGTCCCCAGAGCCTGGGACGTCCCCTCACTCTGGACTGGCAGCCCACACCAGCAATCTGTGCAGGCACTTTCATGCACATTTTGTTCAATGGTCAGTTGAAATCCACTGCTGGCATCACTTTATTGGTGGAAAGACAAGTCTTGCTCTCACAAAAGGTACGAGGTTTAGACATTTCACATTATCTCGAAGTGAGGTGAAGCAAAGAGTCATAGACATGCACTAGCATCGTTGAAAGAAGAAGCATTTCATCAAACTATTTCAATCTGTGTCCCATTCCAGGATCACACTTCCTGAAGTGCACCATAGATTAGTGCTGCTAGTAAATTCTTTGTCTTGCATAATTATTTTGAATTTGTGTGTATCATATGCTAATTTGTGAGATGTAACCAATGTTTACAATGGTTTGGCATGTCATTAGGTTTTTTTTTGTTGTTTTGTTGTTGTTTTTTTAGTTGAGCCATCCTGCCACCTGTTGGCAGCTCAGCGGCAGCTCAGCTTGGGCAGGGCATCGAACTGCTGTTGCTCAGAGCTCAGCTCACACTCTTGAGCGAGCTCTTAACTAACTGAGCCACTCGGCCGGCCCTGAATAGGCTAGGAACCACCTCTCTAATTCTTCAAGTTCTTGCAAGTACAGAATCGTTGATAGGATCAGTAGACAATGGCATTGACGCTATTTCATCAAAATGACAAATAGAATTTACTTATCACTTACCAAATTAAGTTTTTCCCAGAACTCAGGTCCTTCTTTCATCACTCTGAGGCTTGGTGGAATGTACCAAAAGCAAATATTGGCATATTCAGGCTGAGGATTAAGAAAATTTGAAAATTATTTTGTTAACCTAAGGTTAATCTTAGAATGCAATTAAGCTCTTAGCTAGTGTCTCTGAGTTATCATGTGTGTATTACATTGATTAAAAAAATCAAAATCTCATAGACATCCATTCTGCTTTATTTCTGATAACAGCCTACTGGGAATTGTTCTGCTCTGTTGGGTGCACCCTCTAAGTAAGGGATAAGCACAAGATCAAGAATAAACATGATAAAATTTGAAGCTGACTCAACTCCTTTCTGACTCTCAGTACCTGATAAAATATCCCCAGCTATGCCCTGGTTCCTCCCTCTGTAACCCTAATCCTTAAGTTGTTTCTTACATTCCATATCCTTCCAATAATGCCCTCTCTACTTAAGATAGCCAATGTTGTCTTTCATTACCTGCTACACCTGACAACTGCAAAGCCCCTTATTACCTGTGAGTTGATAACATATCACATCCTTGAGTTGCACTGAACCAGCCTGGTCATGACCCTAGCCAGTACAGCTTTGCAGGGGCAGCAGCATCATCTGGACTCCCAGCTCTCAAGTGTCAACATCAGTCTCAAATACAGTAAGGATGTGAATCAGCTAGGAGGCTTGCTAAAAACGCAGAATCTCAAACCCTGTGTTCAGAATGCCCAGTCTGATTAAGTCCATCATAGAAAAGTCTGGTGAACTGGCATTTTGAGAAGCATTTCAGGTGAATCTGAGGTGGATAGTGCATGGTTTATGTTTGAAGAACTCTGATCTAAAGTGGTCACAGCCCAGTCACCTCCTCCAATCATCTGTTTTTCTATCAGACATAATTTGGTTAAATATGGGACAACATTCCAGAGCAGGCTTTAGTCCAGCCATTGTCATATGGACAAGATCTTTTCCACCACAGCCTTCATCTTCACTGGACAAAAACATAAGGCATGCCCAAGGCAATCACAAGACTTGTACTCAATGATCAGGTGATTTGGGACATTATGTTGGGGATTCACAAACTATATACACAGAAGTGTATTCAGGAGAGGTGTTGAGTCATGCCCACCAACTCAGCACCTTTTTCATGTAATTCTTAGCACTGGCAGTATTTGAAATGACTTCCATTTTTCCATGACAAACACAGTTTGTAGATAATAACCAATGCTATAATAGTTCTCAATAACTATCAGAGTTAGGCGCCAGTATCAGTAGAAAGTTTCAAAGTATTACAGAAAGAGGAAACAGACATCATCTCATATCTTAAAATCAAGAATGTACTGTATAGAGTTCTGATTGTAATAGATTTTAAATCACAAGTGAATGCCCAGAAATGCTCCCAGCTCAGCAAGATAAGTTCTTGATCTGTTCATCCTTTTACCTTTGAAATTTGTAACATGCTTATTGAATTTGACAAAAAACAACAACAAACTAGAGCTACAAAATTTCAAAATATGGAGTAGTTCAAAATGGAGTACTGTATAATTCAACTCAATTTCCACAAATATTGATCAAGAGACTACAACAGTCTTTACAAATTTACACAATTTATACTTGGATTTCTGATTTATAATTGATTTGGTTCCTTTAAAGTGTACTGGCCTTCAAAATTCTTTAGTAATTTAATGTGAATAAAATATTTTCAAATAAAGTAACTGTGGTTCATTAGAAAGTAAAAGAAAAATACAGTTATTGCCAGTCACTAGATTCTAGGAATTCATGTCTTTATATCAACAAAGATTTTTTCCAGATACCATTTATTTCAGTTATCAATTTATTGCCTCTCAGCTCCAGGGCCACCCTCTCTCTGTGTCTTGCAATAATGGAGATGGACTCTATAAATATTTCCCCTTACCATGTGGTCTAGTCTTAGACTATATCAGGAGAAGGTTCTGGAGGGTCTCTGAGAAGTAAGAGGTAACTCCTTCTGGTTCTGGTGTGCTCATCTCATGAGTCTCCTGCAGTGTGCATGATTCTTTTCAGCAGGATTGGTGACAGCAGCAAATGACCCCCTGACAGCTTCCCCTAATTCCGCCCCCTTGGGTGGCTTTGTGGCAGAGTGGCAGCAGGTGGGTACCTGTGAATGACTTTTCTTGGCACACTCCCCTTAGGTGATTTCATAAGAAAGTGCTGCCGTTGAAGCACCTTGCCTTGGATGGCTTCTCTGGCCCCCTGTGTGTAGCATGAGTTTCAAGGCATGGCACTGCCTTGAAAATGGCTTCCTCCAGTACTTCAGAAGGTGGATTCCTGGAGACCCCATTGGTGTGATAACTCAGTGAACTTCTCTACCATCCAGTGACCTACTCTGTGCCCTCTCCAACCATGTTTAGGTCTTAGCCCTGGGACAGGGTGGCCTTTGGCTTGGGTGCTCCGTCTTAAGTCTAGGAGTGGTGGTGGTTCTCTACAGCTCCCATTCCTGTGTTTTTAGGGCTCTCCTTCTCTCCAATGAGGCAATCTACCTTGACTCCAATCCCATTAATAGTTTATTTAAATATGGAACAATTCACAAAGTTGTGTCATCCTTGCACAGGGGCCATGCTAATCTCTGTATTGTTCCAATTTTACTATATGTGCTGCCTAAGAGAGCACAATAATTCTTTATATTGCACTTTCTCACTTCAAATTACTATGCAGTTTTTGTTTTCTTATTGGACCATGACTAACACATCATTAAATTAGTTATTCTTTTTCATTTGCATGGCAACACTATGAATCACTTTGCAATGGTTTTATCAGCTAACAGATCTGCTCTGTATTTTATAAGTTAGGACCTAGGCCTTTCAAATCAACGTTTATATTTGCTTCCTTTAGTAAGTTTCTATTTAGATATTTTAGAAGTGACATGTCTGTGATTCTCTTTTTGAATGGTCTGACTTCAGTGCTATGATATTTGAAAACTTATGAAGCCCTCTTGACACATCATTTCACTCTTAGGAACACATTTAGTTTATGTTATCCAACACTATACAATTGAGATGGCATAAAAGGAGTCCAAGTGTCTAGACCAAACGGATGATAGTGAAGGGTACAAAAATCCTATAGTAGTAAAAGTATTGCCATAATCTTAAAAAGTTCATGGAGAAGTAGAGAAATGCCACTAAATAAAACATGGATATATTCTATCCGGATCTTCAAAGAGAAAAAAAAGTAGATATATTCCAAGAAATAAAGCATGTGTTTTGGTGTAAATGCCAGCAATGATTTTTGAACAAATGATGTGAGACCCACTGAGGGAAAAAGTCAGTGGTCTCCGAGATGTAGTAGCTTGCATTCTCTAAAACTGAGCCATATCAAAAGAAATTCAACTCCTTTGCTTACAGTGCCATTAAATCACAAAAATAGTAGTGAAAAACACACTGGCACTATATATTTTTATATGTATAAATGCAGTATCTAGCATCGAGATGGAAATTATCATGGAAATAGAGAGTGGGGAAAGGAGAATAGTGGATTTTAATTAACTTCAAACTCATAAGTTTTAAAAATTAGGTTAGACTACTGAAAAATTTCAGAGGCAGCGTTAAGTAGGATGGAAAGCCTGAGTTTTATAGTTACATGGACGTGGTTTAAATCCAAGCTTCACTAGGTGTTTGGTGGGTATCAAACCCTCTATGCTTCAGCTTCCTAATCTATAAAATGGAGATAATATTGCTGGCCCCAAAGAGTTGCTTTTATGCATAGAGATCATTTATTTCCAACACTTAGTATAATATCTGGCATACAGCAGGCATTCTATTAGTGTAGTGAATATTTGGGGCTATTTATTTGGGGCTCTTTTGATAGAGATATCATTTTCAAGTGAAATAAACAGCCATACTAAAATCTGTGACACACATTTCTATGTTAATTTCTGCATACCATATTTGAAGGGGAACATTAAAAAAATAGATCATGTCCAAAAATAGGGCAAGCAAAATGTTCTGTTTAATAAGCAAATTTTTCTGTGTTCTAGATATTGGAATAGACATTGGGGTAAGAAAAATGACTTCCACTTATATATGAATATCTCCAGGAACTCAGAAACTAGAAATGGTGCTGGTACAGGCAGTTAAACTGCAATGGAATGAACACTACAAAAGATGAAATTTCCCATAATCCAAGAAATATTCCTGGCAAAAGGAATGGCACACAGATAGAAGCCAGTATGGTTAGGAGGATGGAAAATACTTGGAATGAGTAGATGACAGAGTGAACTGCAGAGAGGAGAAGATGGAAATGGAGACAGCAGTCATTTCATGAGGGCCTCCTTTTAAACCATGTTTGAGAGTTTGGGCTTGATCCTAGAGGCAATGAGGAGTCACTGGAAGGTTTAAATCTAGGGAACTGATTTCATTTCAGAAAGGCCACAGTGTGGAGATGTGCTGGAGAGGTCCGAGACTGGAAGAAGGAGATGAATTAGAAGACAGTGCCTAGTTGAGGAGAGATAGGCGCCTGAAATAAGGCAGTGGCTTCAGGAGTAGAGAAGATACATTTAAGTTATGGGGAATGGAGATAGTGAAGACAACTTCAAGATTTTTGTTTGGATGGATCATATTTCTAACGACTAAATGATGAATTAATATAGCATTTTGGTAACAAAAATAGCGACATTCAGATTTGGAAATGCTGAATTTGAGGTGCCTGTGGGAGTCTGATTGAAAAGTTCAAGACACATCTATATACAAAGGACTATGGTTTAGGAAATGGAGGCATTAGTGGGGCTATTGATAACAAACCCTAGATACAGATATTTCAGGGAGAGTATGTGACGACATGAAGGGCCAAAGACAAAAGAGTGGAGAAGAACATTTAAGGGGATATCCAGATGAAGAGACCGTGCACATAGAGAATGAGAAGAAAAAGTCACATGGAAAGGAGAAAAAGTGGGAGAGAAAGTCAGGGAAATCAAGACAGGAGAGGACTTCCGGGGGAATGGAGTGGCTAATGGTGTAAAATGCTGCAGAAGCACAGAAGAAGATTAAAGATGGTGCCTTGGATTTAGCAACTAGAAGGCTGTTGTGATCTAATAAAATATATTAAAAGATAGCTATAAATTGCAATGTGCCTGATACGTATTAACAGTAGGCTCAATAAGTATTAGAATATGAATAATTAGGATTCTTTGGATGTGGAATAAACTGAATTCTCTTATACAGGAAGTGTTCAGGCAGAGGCTGACCTCCTATTACAGGTACTGTGTCTCCTGCATTGAGCTGCGAGTTAACTAGATGTTCTTGAAAAGCTTTTGTCACTCAGAAAGTCTATGAAACCTAAATAGCTGTTTCTAATGTGGAACTCAGGAAAAGAAAAGCAAAAGGTCGAATAATTAGAATTCTCCCAAAAGATCAAAATAAAATATGTGAATCATAGCATAAAAATGAATATACCTCTAGGAAAACATCTGTTAGATCTGAGCTCCATCCAAAACAGGAAAATAGAGATATGATTTTCATGGGCCTATGAATAATTCACTTGAAATAACTTTCAATCATCTTTAAGAAGATATGCATTATTTTTTGTTCTTTTCAAGAAAAGATATTCAAGTACTGACACTCTGCTGTGTTGTGTTCCTTTACTATTTTCAAAGTTCGACTTCACTGCTATCTGCTAAACAGTAAAAATATATACAGAAGCCCAGCCTTATCTATGGTTCTACTAGCTTCAGATACCCGTGATCAACTGCGGTCCAAAAATTCCAGAAATAAACAGTTGGTAAGTTTTAAATTGCAGGCCATTCTGAGTAGAGTGAACAAATCTCACATCATCCTGCTCAGTCCTACCCAGGGTGTGAACCATCCCTTTGTCCAGTGTCTCCATGCTGAATACATCGTCCACCCATTAGCCACTTAGCAGCCATCTCAGGTACCAGATCTAGGGTCATGGGACACCAGTGCTTGTGTCCAAGTCACCCTTATTTTACTTAATAATGGCTCCCAAATGCAAGAGGCATGATGCTGGCAATTGGGGTATACTAAAGAGAAGCTGTCAAAGGCTTCCTTCAAGTGAAAAGGTGAAAGTTCTTTTCTTAATAAGGAAATAAAAATGATTGTATTCTGATGTTACTAAGATCTACAGTAAGAATAAATCTTCCATCCATAGAATTGTGGAGAAAGAAAAAGAAATTTGTGCTAGTCATGCTGAGAGTGACCATATTCACATAACTTTTATTACAGCATATGTTATAATTGTTCTATTTTATTAGTAGTTATTGTTAATCTCTCTGCCTAACTTATAAGTTAAACATTATCATAGGTACGTATGTATAGGAAGAAACATAATATATAGAGAGAGCTTGGTACTATCCATAGTTCAGGCATCCACTGGAGTCTTGGAACATAAGCCCTGTGGATAAGACGGGACTCCTGTGTATATAATTGTAGACTGGTTTTTCCTGAACTGAAAGCATTGCAGTTTCACAAACCTGAGCTCCAAACGAATCTTTGTATCTCTTGAGTATGCATTAGGGTTATATTTAATTAATTGAAAGAAAGCATTTGTTAACAAAAAAGAGGCTAATCAACTTGACACTTATACGTGAAATTCAAGGTCTACATTTACTCCATTTCTCCAAAGGGAATACAGAGAAAAGAGGGGAAAACATCTTTATAAGTAGGAATTCTGGAACGCCACCTTTGCTGCTGTTGGACACTGTGGATCCCACAGATGAAATATCCAGAGCAGAAGGCTACCTAATAATTAAAACCTTCCTCAACCTCCATTACAAGGATGTGAATGTTTGTAGTCCCCTAAAGATGATGATAAGAGGTTCCTTCCTCAACTTTTAAGCCTTTAGGAAGAATATATAAATAACTTTTAAATCAGATTATCTTTTTTTCTTACCACTTTTTCTCTTAGTTCTCTCAAAAGACTGTAGTTCTGAGGTGTCCAGCACTTTCAATAAGCACTGTAGCTCCCATAGACAGAGAAATAATGAAGGCAATTTCAAACTTACGAAAATAAAGAGGTAACTCAAACTCAAGAAAATAAAAAAGGTGATTCAAAGTCAAAGTCAAGCCAACGATAGAAATATTGTTCCACCCCTACATGCTTAAGTATGCATCTCTAAAAAATACAGACATTTTCTTACATAATCATAATGCCATTATCATGCCTAAGAAAACTATTGATAATTCCTTCATGTTCTACAATAACCAGTAGAACTTTTATTGTAGAATTTCATTAGAAATTCTCTGTTTTAAAATGAATTTTGTACAACTGGCTTGTTCAAACTAGGATCCCAACAGCTTCATGTGTTTCATTTGGCTGTTATGCCTTTTTTGTCTTTTTGAACCTAAAGTGATCATTGGCGCCTTCTCCTTTATTTTTCTTCATGTCACTGACCTGTTGAAGAAATCAGATCAGCTGTTCTGTAAAATGTTCTCTATTCGAAATCTGTCTTCTTGCATCTTTGAAATGTTACCACAAAGTCATTTAAAGATGGATTCTTTGGCTATCTTTCCAAGTTCTTTTACATCCCTATTTTTCAGAAACTTTGCACTCCTTGGTAGATAGTAGTGAAAGCCAAAATCAGAATTCTCTGGAGCACGGTTTCCCCAACTTGTCTGAGGACCTGGACTACTACAGCAGTCTCCCAATTTCTCATTTATTCTTTCTTTCTCCTCCCTTCACCCCCAACAACCCACCTATTCCTCTCTTCCCATGACATCCCACATAATCTTTTAAAATGGAAACCCGACTCCTGTCTGCTTAAGACTTCTCTAATGATTACAATTGCAATACAAGCTAATGGTATTACTGACCTGGTCTCTGCCCACCTCTCCAACTTCATTAACTATTGCAACCAACCCCTCCTTGCTTAATAACTTCTTTTGGCTCCTCAAACACATAGAAGTCTTTTCAGCTTTAATATTTTGCCATTGTTTATTGAGTTTACGTAAAAGCTCTTCCCTCAACCATCTACATGACATGCTGTTCACCATCATTCATGTCTCAGGTCAAAGATAAACTTCCTGGACTACTCAGGCCAAACAAGCCATCCCCCATTCCCATCCTGTTTTAGCATTTCACCCTATTGACTTTATTATAGGACTCACCAGGTCTGTAGCTTTCTAATCATTAATGTATATACTAGATTATCTCTCATGAATTTGTTTGTTTTCTTAAGACTTTTCACTGACTGATATTTCCTATATATTAATTTGCTTATTTATTGCTTATCACTTTTCATTTGAATGTCAGCACTATGAGAGCAGGGAATCTCCCTGTCTTGTATTTCCAGTGCCTGGAACTGTGCCTGGCACACAACAATTGCTCAATAAAACTTGCTAACTAAATGAACACCAAAAAATAGCCAGATTGCTTATATACAGGATTGGCTCTTAGGGTGCAATCTCAAGATTTTTACATTAGGTCAAACATTGCTATTGAGTATATGCTATAAGAAGATCTAAGAGGACCTCATATTTTGTATTTCTTAAAAGTCAGAATTAATAATATTCCTCCTATTTTTTAACCATAACCATATTTGAGGGAAAAAATATTTTTTATCTAAGTAACCACGTACTATGTATAGCAAACAAGCCAACAACAAAATGACTTATTTTCCCTTTGCGCCAAAGCTAACATGCTCTTGTTATTTTATAAAAAGAGACAGCTATATGCATTATTGTACATTCACTTAATTGATTTTTCACATGCAGGCACCACTATAGCACAGTTGAATATTTGCAGTACAATCATTATGCAATTTATATCTCAAGATAGAGGTCATAATTTATTCAGTATTATCCTTGGTAATTATTATTGAGCACTTTAATTTTCAATACTTAAAGGCAAGTGTGTTCTCTGAATCTAACAAAGGAAAAATACTCACTAATAGAGTAAATTAACATAATGGACTCTATGAATTAAGCTAATGACTTGTTTCTAAGTCTGCAACAGCAAAACCAATGAAATATAACAGATTAGAAAATTACCACCTTCACCACAATTGACTGACAAAATCACAAGCACAATTCCGCAATTACTTACTTCCATCAGTAACTTGAATCCTTCTCTTTTCTTGATTTCTTCTACCAAATACCTAAAAAAAGAGAAAAAGTCAGAATAATATTTATAACCTGCAATCTAAAAATGCCACAAATATGACCAACATACAACAAAACTGTTATTTCTGTTGCAGACACAAGGCTTAGGAATATGAGGCTTAGAAATAGAAAGGGTACAAGTATAGGCAATAGGTATAGATTTAGATAGATGCTCCCAATCCTGCTGTAATTCCCTGGGGCCCAAGCAAAAAGATACATTTTTTTCCTTAAAATTTATTGGGGTGACAATGGTCAACAAAACTACATAGGTTTCAAGTGTACATTTCTATAATACATCATCTGTATGTTGCATTATGTGTTCACCACCCAGAGTCAGTTCTCCTTCCATCACCATATATTTCTTCTGATGAGATAATGTCTATCTCACATGTTAGTATCAGCTTTAACCCCATTGTAAAATCTGCGCAAAGTAGATTGGATATACATCTCTGACCATATGGGCTTCACATTCTTATTCTTGATGGGGCTTTAGTGTATGTGCTTCAATTACCTAGCTGGCATGGAGGGAAAGAGTTTTTGATGTGTAATCCTGCTTGTAAGTTCATTCAAGATCAAGGAGGTTCAGTGCCATTTTTTCCAAGGCCAAGACAGAGGAAAGGAGGACTGATTATTGGTATCATGTTAAAGTAAATAGGCTGTAGTCACTGACAGAATGCCTGTGAAGTCACCTTGAATGGCAGGGAAAACAGAATTATCATGCCATAAGCAAAGGGCACGGGTAAGTGCGATATGGACTATGATCAAGAAAAGACTAAAATTACATTGAGAATGTAGAATAAATTAACACTGACACCTCTCCCCCAGGCTTAATTATTGCCTATATAAAAGGAGAAGCTTTCTGAAGTGGTTGGCCTTGAAAACTAATCATTTGATCATGAGCCTTGAAAAGTTCATAACACTTGACTGAATATTTCAAATTTGTGGGTCAAGTGTAAGGAAGTGATAAGGGGTATTGACAAAAATGTTCTTGCTAGGGTATTTACTTTGATTTTCTAATAGCAAAAAAAAAAAAAAATTAAGAGGAAGGAAGGAAGGAAGGGAAGTAAAGAAAGATGCATCACACCCAGCAATGAGGACTGGCTCTGAAAACTATGGCGCAGCCATATGGGATTATGGTATAACCATATGGAATATGATCATGTCGCTAAATTACATATATTCAATTAATATTTGAGGACAATAAAAAAATGCTCTCCTTGGGCCTCAATTCCCTTACCTGTAAAACTGAAATAACACAATCTGCTTTTCCAATATCAAAATGTGGTTGTAAAAAAAAATGTGAGGTATAGAAATTGTGAAAATGGGGGGGAGGGATTATCATTATGCTCATTTGCTAAAGGCCATTCTAGAATGTGAATATGGAATATACCGGTTCACAGAATTCATTTCTTTTTTCCCAAACTTATTTATATAGTTTTTTCACATAAGCCTAAGTATTGATGTTGAGCATATAGATTATATCATCTTTGAATTATATAAAATATTATAAAAATTCTATCATTATTTAACTAGGTAATATAGATTTTTTTTATTTTGAGCAATAATACTGTGACCAGAAACACATACACACACACACAAAGTATTTGATATTCTATTGGGTCTTTGGAAAAGTCATGACGCATGTTTGTGACACATGGCACTAGTTCATTTTTGGAAGTACTAGAGTCATTCACATCTATATTATTGCTATGTCATTTCACAGCTGACAGTTCTAGCTCATTCTAAAAAACTGAGCGATTTGGTTGAGTTTTGGAGATTTTACAAGTTGAAGACGGAAGACCAAACTGTACATTTTTGTCATATTTTACTGTTTTACTTCCATAAAGGGAAGAACGTGCGTCAAGCCTGTGAAAAGTTGCATAAAGTTTACGGTGACAATGCTCTACAAGAATGTCAGTGCCAACGATGGTTCATGAAATTCTGTGCTGGTGATTTTGATCTCAATGACACTCCTCAGTTAGGGAGGCCCACCGAGGTTGATGATGACAAAATAAAGGCATTGACCGAGTCAAACCCACGTTATATGACACGAGACATTGCAGAAAAATTGAACGTCCATCATTCAAGCAATCACGACCACCTGAAGAAGCTGGGATATGTAAGCAAACTCGATATCTGGGTTCCGCATGAACTCAAAGAAGTTCATTTGACAAAGTGTTTAAACATCTGCAATCTGCTCATTAAACGTGAGGAAAACGATCCTTTTTTGAAGCGACTGATAATTGGTGATGAGAAGTGCATGGTTTACAATAATGTGGTGTGCAAACGGTCTTGGTCCCGATGTGATGATTCACCTCAAATGACATCAAAAGCAGACATTCATCAGAGGAAGGTTATGCTCTCAGTATGGTGGGATTTTAAAGGTGTCCTGTTTTTCGAGCTCCTACCAAGGAACCAAACAATCAATTCAAATGTGTACTATTAGCAATTGGACAGTTTGAACGAACTCATCATCCAGAAACGTCCAGAGCTTGTTAATTGTAAAGGTGTTATGTTCCATCACGACAATGTGAGACCACACACAAGTTTGATCACCCATCAAAAATTATTGGAGCTTGGATGGGATGTGTTGCCACATCCACCATACTCTCCTGACCTTGCGCCATCAGACTTCCACTTGTTGCGCTCTCTTCAAAACTCCTTGCGTGGTATAATATTCAATTCAGATGAGGCTGTAAGTCAGCACCTTGTTCAGTTTTTCATAAATAAAGAGAGCCTTCTATGAATGAGGAGTTATGAAGTTCACTGAAAGATGGAAAAAGGTTATCGAACAAAACAGGCAATATATCATTGATTGATCTTTGCTCTTTATATAAATAAATGACCTTTGAAAAACAGACAAAATACGTCATGACTTTTCCGAAGATCCAATACATACTCCTTTTCCTGAATATTTTTTTGTTTTGTTTTGTTTTGTTTTGTTTTGAGGGCAGTGTCACTGGCCCTCATATGTGGGACCGAACCGGGGCCGCTGGCTTCCCAAGCCAGCGCTTAACCACCGCGCCACTCGGTGGGCCCCCCTGAATATTTTTTCAGGAGATGTTATGTAGCTGTAAAGGTTTGAAACTTTAGCATACTGCCTAACTTTTGGAAAAAGCAATTCCAGTGGTTAATAAATATCAGAAAAGATGCTCAAGATCTCTGGTAATCAAGGAAGTATAAATTAAAACAATACTAAACTATGTTGCTCATGTGATACAGGAAACAAATTTTAAGAGAGACAACACCTAGAACTAGTAAAAAGTGACAGAAAGATGCTACAAGCCTTTTAAAATTAATAATAATTATATCTCCTGAGGCAGCAAACCACTTTTGAGATGTATCATCACTACTAAAGACGTGTGTGTGTGTACACAAGAATGTATATATAAACACATATATGTGTGTGTGTGTGTGTGTGTGTGTATATATATATATATATATATATATACACACATTATTGTATCTAAATCTATGTGCACATGTGTGTGTATAGGAACACGATTAATATCCAGAAATTTTCAAATGATAAAATAAAATACATGATAACAACACAATGTAATATGATCCAGTTATTGAAAAGAATGGATTATATCTACTGGATTAAACCACAGGGATGCTTATGATATATTAAGAAGAGATAAAAAGCAAAGTACTGAGAAATGTGGCTGGGAGGATTCCACTTTTTAAGAAACTGTAAAAATATAGGGCAAGAGTAATCCCTATCCATACTTTTATATGATCACAGAAAAAGTATGGAAGAATACATAATAAATTGTTAATGCTCAGCTAAGGAAGGGAAAGACAGGATGCAAGGGGGGAGGGAGAGATTATTCATTCTGTTTTTATATTCCTCTGCAAAATTTCATGGATGTGGTTAATTGTGTAATTGTGGAACAGGATTTTAATAAAAGATAAAATGTAAGGCACAAAACAAAATAAACAGATGTATACAATCTCCATCTACACAATAAAAGCTTGTGGACCTTACCTTTTTGCACCTTCTCAAACAGAAATGTGTAGGCAATTTGTTAACTCAAAAGCCACTGCCATGATTTCATCCTGGGGAGGCCTACACCAATCCCGGACACCCTAAGGCTGTGGAAAAGCTGTGCATCTCCAGAAATCCTGGGAACCACTCCGGAAAATTCTAGTTGTGTAGCTAATCAACTTTGTCACCAGGCACATTCCTTAGCCTCCCTGAGTCGGCCTCGGTTTCCTCATGCATGTAATGAAGATGTGAAACTAGATTGGTAAAATCCTATCCTAACAGATTATGACTTTATGGAACTTATGCACACTACCTATAGTCTCAATTTAAAATATTTCTGTCAAACTACCTAGAGCTGCTCCTGGGAGAATGTCATCCTAAACCAGAGGAAACATTTCCGTTGAAACTCTGCTGTTTTGCTAACCATGCAGACTTGGGCTTTGTTTCAGGGTCAATGTCCTCACTGCAATCACTCTCAGAGCCTGTGAAGCCCAGAGCATCACTCCAGCTGAGCTGTGGCTAGCAGAGGTGATTTGGGTGAAGACTTGCTATTATGACAACAATAAAGACTTCTGCCCGAGTTTCCAAACCATGCTCCATGATACCCAATCTCAGTAGTTTTCCCACATAAAAAGGGTTACCTCGCCAAATAAATTTGAGCAATGCTGGGCACAGATTGCTGCTGTCTACAACTAGAAGTACACTTAGCTTAATTCATAAGGATGTTTGTTTATGGAGCTGGTTAGATGGTTTAACACTGTCATCAAGAACTAGGCATGGTCTATCTTTTCAGCCTGCCATATGCTCAGTGTTAGCGAATTCTCTTATGTCAACAATGTGTCTCCCACAGCTCCATACATCACATCCTTATATAACAGTGTCCCAAGAAGAAAGAGAAGGAGCTGGAGCAAAAGCTTTTTCTCTTCCTTTCTCTCTATTTAGGTAAGAATATTCTCCCAGGATGCCTTCACAGGATTCTTTCCAGATCTCATTGACTGAAGTTGAGTCATATATCCACTCCTTAACTAATTGTTGGCAATGGGGATTAGCTTGGACCAATGTCCCCAGCTAGAATATTGCTACCTAAACAAAATCAAGGTTCTGATGGCAAGGAAAAAGGGAGAATGGTTGTTGGGGGAACAATTAACAGTGTCTGCATACTGGTTAAGGCAAAGTTAAAAGTGTTTTTATATTACAAGCCCCGTCAGAGCCTTTAATGTGCTAATGAACACTGAATTTTCAAGAGAGAAATACTAGAGTAGTTACCATCTCCCAAGCATATTTGACTATGAAAACAGTTTTTGGAAGAACATTTATTACGATCTTCTGAAAGTCTATTATCCCACAGAGCACAGTTTCAGAAATGCTAATTTAGAAGCGCCTCTTCTGTAGGGTACCTTACCCTCTTCTTAAATGAATGCTTAAATGAAATGAGTTTGGGGAGGAAACAAAATAAGGTTTGAGTCACTTTCATAGGGATGATTTATTCTTCACAACTTTTCTTTTTCAATATATGGAAACAGCCTAAAGTTAAAATACATTAAAAACAAACAAAAAATGTATTCTTATCTGATGCCAGCCAGCATAAAAGGTGTACATTGAGTTTTGGAGCACATTGCAAGAACCATAAACCACTTCTACCAAAAGGCATCCAGGAAATAGGTTCAAAAAGCAACAGTCACTTCATAAAACTCATCCCTGTCCTTCCCACTAAACTTAGCAAAATAAGGCAAAAAAACAAACCAACAAACAAACATTAGCATAGTTTCACCAATCCTGGGTCAAAAACTCCTTATATGAAGATTCTGGCTTGATGTTGAAACATATATTAATGATAGCCTTGCTCTAAAACACTTTCTCTTCCTTTGCTTACCGATGTGCTTCCAACATTAAAGACCCTCAACTCTCCGATTTGGTAAATGAGTTGATGTCACATTTTTGCATGTCACTTGGCTTCCTGCAGGACCTTCTTTCCTTTCTGGAAATAGCCTCTCCAGCCCCCTTCCCAATTCTCTAGCCACTTGGCGTCTTCCTGGAGCACTGTGGACCACGTCTCTCCCAGGCTCATCTCATTTGAAATTTCTTCTGATGCATGGAGCCTCGGAGGACTCCTGGGGGTTATTTTCCATCTGCTTTCTGTATGCTCTGCATATATTAAGACATACAACAGCATGGCTTGTGTGATTCATCACGGACACCTACATACTACATCCTCCTGCAATTGTGATTTAAAAAAAAAAATTACCAATATAAAAAATTGAGAATGTTGGCCCTTTCAAAGTCTTCTAGACCCTGTCCCTTTTGTAACCTAGAGAAACACACTAGCACAAAAGTGCCATTGTGTAACTGCTCACCTTTTCCATACTGACAATACAGTATTCATGCAAGTCGATGAAATGAATTCCATCAGAGAGATTACAGAGATTGTGTGTCAAGGGAACAAATAAATGGTACACTGGAGAGTTAATAAAGTACCAGAATGGGAGTTCATAAGCTGTTTGTTTTGTTGAAAAGACTTATACACATGACTCTTCTGGATCTGCTTTAAAAATTGCCCCTTAGTGAATATCCATTTAACCTGAGTGGCATAACAAAGGCCTAGAAGACGCCCTCATTAACAGGCAGCCCTGGGTTTTGTGAAACATTTTCTACTTTCCTAGTCAGAAATCAGAGATACACAATTGCCTGCCTTGTGCAAAAGGTGGCAGTTTTAAATCTCAACCCTCTAGGTTTCCATTAGGCGCAAAAATCACATGTTGTTTTATATTCCCAAAGCCACTGGTTTTCAAAGAACCAAAGGAGAATACAAGTGTTTAGTCCTTAATATTTCTTGAGAGAAATGTACTCTCATGAACTAGAATGACAAGGGTCAAATGGAAATTAGGAGAGCCTTCAAGATCTTCCAAGTAATACATGTTTCCTTTTTGTTGGGTTTCTCACAACTCAGAAAATAAGAACCAATGTCCTCTTAAAAATGGCTGTTCTTGCTTTCCCAAAGGAAGAGGGGGTGAGCAATCTGATCAGGGTGATGGCAATCCATCAGTACATCAAAATTTGATCCTTAAATCAAATTTCAATACTAAGCTTCATTTTGATTCAGAAACATGGGGACATTATTTCTGTGGAGTCAGGGCAATCCTTACTGCAATCTGCCAGGAGAAGAGCTGCAGGGCATTTCTAGTATTTAAGAGACCTGCCCTAGGGCCCCGGGAAATGGATATCTTAGCTACACTAGGCTGCTGATGACAGATATGCACCCCCGACAGTAACACAATCTTCATCTGCAGCTTTACTTTGCTAGAGTTCTTATCTACTGAATGATGTTATACTTCCTGGAAACGAAACAGTACTACTCAGAAATTGTAGAAATTATGCCAGGTAGAGCCTCCTGCCCACAGATGAGAATCACTTGTATTGGGTAACTCTAAAGCAATTGGTCTAGCGTCAGTGAGTGTGATGGGAAATGGCATTTTAACTCTCATCAGTCAGTGGTTTGAACTGATTATACTGGCTCACATCATCAATGATGTTCTAGAGCTAGATTTTTCTGGCTAGTAAAAGCCAACCATTAAATATTCAGGAATTTTGCCAACCACAACTGTTGATAGCTTGCAATTTTCCACGGTGAAAATTTACACCATGGAAATTGGCAGACATTACAAATTGGGTCTTATTTTTCCCCTCCTGAAATCCAGTTTACCAGTATACCAATGCACATGGGCTCAAGCAAAGAGAATAGTCCCCAGAATTCAGAAAATGTTCCATCTTTCCTAAAGAGCAGAACCAGAAGCCAATCAGCCAATTTGAAAGAAAATAAAATCATGAAAATAAAGACCTTATGTTGCTAATTTAATACAATTTTAATCCTAGAGAAACTTTCACCAAGTTTATAATTTCACATTCATTCCAAGTGACATGTGTAAAAGGACTCAGTTTTTGCTTTGTTTGAGGGTGTGAGAAAAGGATGACGGTTGCTCACCATAGGAATAGAGTATTAGATATCAAGAATGAAAAGTTAAGGGGAAAGAAAAACAAACTATTATGAGGAACAACATGAAAGAGGAGGAATCATTTTTCAAACATTTAAATATAGGTCACAAAGTCTGCAGACTGCTCACTAAAATGTGAATTCCATTCAATTCAACTAGACAAACATTTATCAACAATAAGTGTTGTTGAATTGAATTGAAATGTTAACATTTATTCTCCTATGATATTTCTCTGAAAAAAATTAGAAAATATCCTTTGACTATAAATTAAATTCCACTCTGAGATGAATGTTAACTTTATAATAAATAGGATGATCAAATATTAATATCTAGTCTGTTTCAAGATAACTGCCATAGAATTATTTAGCAGCTTAGATAAAATAGTGAAGAGATTCTACCATACTTAAACAATATGAGAAAATACAAAGAAATGAACAGAGCTTTCTGAACTTTCATTTTAATTTAATGAGCAACTATGCTTATTTATGGTACATAGTTTCATTTTTTCACCATTGGGTAGTTATCTCCCTACTTCTGATAGAGGCACTTTAATTTTTTTCTACTAAAGGCACAGTCCTCACCTAGTTTCAGTATATATTCTATAGGGAATTGACAATCTCCCTAGTTCCAAGGGAGGTCATGTGATCCAGCATGACCAATAAGAGTATCACATTTCTCTGGCAACAATGGCTGATTCAGAGTCAGACATTTGCCTCAGCCAGAAATAATTAAAAACTTTCTTTGGGATTGTTGAGAGAGGACCACTCTCTCCTTTCAACGTTGAACTTGAGCCTGGGAGGATATAGATCTGAAACTCCTGGCAGCTACCTTCCTACACAGGAATAAATCCAATATGAAGGAGAGCAGAGCTGAGAGATGGAGAGAGATTGAGGCCTGCTGATATTGTCTAAGGCTTTAGAATAAGCCATTCCAGAAGGCATCACTACACTAGCTTATAAGTAACATGAGATGGTGAATTATCTTTCTTAGTTTCTAATACCTTGAGTTAAGGTTTCTGTAGCTCACCACCAAAAGAGTCTTGATACAACATTTACAGATTTTCCAAACTACTTCTAAAGCCATAATCACCAGAACTACTGACTTAACTACTTTCTGATAGTGTCAAAGCCATTTCTTTCCCTGTCCTTATATCCAAGCCCTTTGGAGTTCTTCCTGAAAAATGACAGAGTGTACTTCCTGCCTCCTGACATTGAGCTTGGCCATGGGATTTGCTTTGGCCATTGGTATGCTAGTAGATATGATGTAATCAGGACATTAAAGTGGGCTTGCCTTATTGGGCTTCTGTCAGCAGCATTATAAGAACACAGTCTGCTAGCCTGCTGGTACAAAGAAGATGCAAGTCATGTGGGGAGTAGACCCAGACCCCTCCCCCTACCTCCACCCCACAGCCACCACAGTATGAGATAAAGATACCGCAGCCAACTTACAGACTTCTTAGAATAAATAATTGTTTTAAGATACTGGGTTTTCAGACAGTCTGGAGTGATGCTCAGAGCATCACTATTGCAATGTGTTGCACAGAACAGCTCCCTTACCGCTCCCAGTATAGGAAAAACAAGTTGTTTTAAATCTCTAAGTAGACACTTCAGGTTTTTGCAACTAAAATGTGAACAGAGAGTGAAGGAGAGATCTCCTTAACAATTATTTGAGTTAGATGCTGTTGTTATCTTTATGTTACTGGGCTGAAACTCAGGCACAGAAAGGTTAAGAAACTTGCCCAAAATGCACAGCTTCTAAATGGTAGACCTAGGTTTGAGTCCATACCTCTACGCTATAGTAAAATAGGACAGATAAAAACCAGGAGGGGCCTATCCTTCTTCAGAGAGTCAGGCATCACGATCAGTGGCCTGTCACCAGGTGCAACTGAGAGCATTCCAATCTTCCAATAAAATCTAGATTTTTCAAATATTTTAAATGTTTAAATATTCATTTTTTTTAAACACCATGAAGGTTAACCCTATGCAGCTCAGGCCCAACAAATCACACTGAAAACTAAATTTGGTCATGGCTTGCTCACTAATTCAAGCTTAGCAGCAGAGTCCTGTTAAGGTGGCAAATGTCCAGCACCTGGATCTCAAGAGTTTTTCTAATTGGTTTCAAAATCTTTATCTATAATGGTACAAAAAGACAAGCAACATGGCGCTGCCACATTACCTTTACCTTTGTGGCTTTATGGCAGCTCCACACTCTCAAGACTTGCTTTTTGGGTTCTTGAAGTCACCATGATCTCTCTCACATCTGGAGGTTTTGGCCTAGTGTTCTCTCTGCCTGGATCATTCTTCTCTCCTTTTTTTTATTTATTTTTTTTATTGAGTCTTAGTTGAATGTCATTTCCCCCAGGAAACCTCTGCCAATGCCCCTCAAGAGTGTTCTAGAGAACCCTCCTGAGTGGTCTGGAGCACCATGTACCTCCCCTTACCAAAAAATAGGTTCACCTGTATTTTGTCTGCTCTGGCACCTGAATGTATCTCTTACTAGGATAGGATCCTAGGGGGCCAGGGTAGGACTCCTTTGTCCCAATTCCTCACACACAGTAGATGCTGAAAAAAACAATGATTATTGGGCCAGTTGAGTGGTACATTGGTTAAGAGCTGGCTTGGGACACCAGTAGCTCTGGTTCGGATCTCACATATGAGGGCAGAAGATACTGCCCTCTACAGCTAAGATGGTGAACAACAGCTCGATCTGGAGCTGGGCTGCATGAGTCCCAGCGACGGTGTGGGCTGCAGCCCCTGCTGCAGTGGGCTGTCATAAGCTACAGTGAGTGGCTGGCAGCCAGCATGAGCAGCCAGCAGCCGGAGTGAGCTGCCAATAGCCACCGTGAACTGCCGTACAGAGGCTGGAGACCAATCTGCCTAACCCAGGAAGAACACAATGATAATGCCAATATGGGCCAGTGAAGCAACGTCTTTCACAACTAGACTGAAGAACAAAAGGACAGCAACTTGTCTGTTCCCCTCCCCCAATTCCCCAATAAAAATCTTAAAAAAAAAATGATTATCAGATGCAAGAAGGAATGCACAAATGAAAGAACATGTACAGGCCTTGCAAATGTTACTTTCATTGAGTCTATTGCAGCCATACATGGACACATGGACACACACACACACACACACACACACACACACACACACACACCTAGATAAAGCAAGAGCACGATTAACTCTTTCTTCAAGGCCTAATGTGCCCAGAGCCTTCCAAGTCATCCAGAACTTGAATGCATCCGCTCTCCTGCTACATTGGATAGACTTGTCTCCTGTGTCATAGCTGACATCATAGAATTTATCCTGCTGAAAGAGGTAAGATGCCTTGGCAGAGTAGCATTTCTTAAGAAGATCCTTTTGGGGAGACAAAAAAAGAGGAAAAAAAAAGAAAGAAAGGTCATAAGACTGTTCATTTTTAAAATACACTTGATTTTGAAAACACATCCACAAATATAACCTGTATAATATTCTAGTACTTTGTGCCAAAAGTGTTTGGTCCCATTCTATGTCTGCCCTACATAAGAAGCAATAGGTATCCATTAACTTGGACACACAAATTATCCATTGTGTTTCTAAAAAATAATAATAATAATAATACTCCTCAGAGTGAAGAATGCTAAGTCCATCCTCAACCATTTCAATGATGAGTACTGAGAAGCTTTGAGACATCAAGATGGGCCAATTTCTCAAGATGAAAGAAATTGTCTATAACGTACTCAAGGCTTCAGAATGCTAAATAAATAAATAAATAAATAAATAAATAAATAAACAAATAACCAACCAACCAAACATATTGTACATACTTTATACAATTTCATTGGCAAAAGAAAACTAAGCTTTTAAAACTTTTTTTCAACTCAAATCCATATTGAAAATGCCAAAAGTGAGTGACAATGACCCAGATATAAAAAACTTGAGGAAAGAGCTATGGAAGAGTTAAAAAAAGTACCAACATGTTTTAACCACCACAAAATATCAGCTACAATTCCAAAGACATTTTTGGGTTGGTCTCACATTAGTTTTATTTACAACGAAATTCAATTTGTATTTACTGACTGGTTACTTCTCGCCAAGCAGTGGACTAAAATGCACCCTATTTATTATTATTCTATAGTCTTTACTTTGACCTCAAATTCTTAGAGTTTAAGCCCTGTTGCCCTCAACGTCATCTGATGTCTACAAAATCCCAGATTTTCAAACCTCTGTTTAATAGCCCTGATACATCCCTAAGCATCTTCATTCCCAGAAAATACCTATTAGAACTATCTGACCCACCAGTATATAACCAAACTGCTCAATGTCCCTTAACCACTAGATCATGCCTAACCTGTATCTTTGTTCACACCATTTACTGTACCTTGTCTCTATTTTAATATAATATTTGACACGTTCAAAAGAACGTACCTGTATGCAGCATATTTATAAGTTTTGAAGTTTACTAACACCAAACATAGCCTTCCCTCTTTAACTAGGTCTGCCTTTCCTTTGGGTGCCATCTCAACTTCTTCTTCCCTTCCAAGTTCTTTGTCTGCCCATCCCATTGGCCTCACAAATTTCTTTTACATTTGGCTGCATTTGTTGGCTTTGCTCATGTACTGCTCCTACTCAGTGAGCAGTCTGCATGTATTCTCTCACCATATGGCCAGGTAGGTTCTTGAAGGCAGGAATTATTTCCTATCCAGGTCGACATCCATAGAGCTTAACACTTTATTAGGCACAGAGGACCCTTACTAAGCAATTCGGGTGATGATGACACTTCCCATGTTCCATATTCCTCTCACATTCCCCTGACATATATCAGAATAAACACACATCCCAAATGGAAGATCAAAACAAAGCTCCAGAAAAATAAACCAATTAGAAACAAACAATCTCCCAGAAGCAGAGTTCAAAACACTGTTTATAATGATGCTCTATGATCTCAGTGAGAACTTCAACAAAGACGGAGATAGAAAAATGGAGATAGAAAACATAAAAATGAAACAGTCTTAAATAAAGAATAAAATAACTAAAATGAAGAATACACTAGAGGGAATCAACAGTGGATTAAAGGAAGCAGAAGGCTGAATCAGCAATTTGGAAGATAAAGTAGCAGAAAACAACCAATCAGAATAGCAAAAAGAAAAAAGAATCCAAAAAAATGAGGAGAGTTTAAGGGGCCTCTGGGACAGTATCAAGTGTGCCAACATTCACATCATAGGGGTACCATAAGGAGAAGAAAAAGTGCAAGAAATTGAAAATTTATTTGAAGAAATGATGACAGAATATTTCCCTAACCTGGTAAAGGAAATGGACATACAAGCCCAGGAAGCACAAGGAGTCCCAAACAAGATAAACCCAAAGAGGCCAACACCAAGACACATCATAATTAAAATGCCAAAGGTTAAATACAGAGGAAATCTGAAAAGCAGCAGGAAAAAGCAGTTAGCTACTTCCAAGGGAGCTGATAAGACTGTCAGCTGATTTCTCAATAGAAACTTTACAGACCAGAAGGGATTGGCATGAAATATTCAAAGTGATGAAAATCAAGGACCTACACCAAGATTACTCCACCCAGCAAAGCTATCATTTAGCACTGAAGGGAAGATAAAGAGCTTCCTAGACAAGAAAAAGCTGAAGGAGCTCAGAGGTTCTTCATTAAGGAAGAGGAGGAGGAGGAAGAGGAGGAATATTGTCTTGTGTGGACATTAATCTAGATATAATGTGTTCCATTATCATAAAGCATGATTTTATACTATGTAAAAAGTTATATATGACTACTATAATCAAGAACTCCCACTCATGCAGTAGCCAAAATAAACTGAGTCTAATATAATAATTAAAGGAACACTAGCAAGCCTTCAGTCTGACTTTAATAGATATTTAATTGGTAGACATTGGGGAAGAGTAGATTGCTCTGACCTGAATATTAAGGTAGAAAAGACCCCTTACTCTTAAAGCTACTTTCATTCTATCAGCAATCTCTCAGCTCTGATCACAGATGCCAACACTGCATCTCCCCAACCTCAAACGTCAGGAAATTTGGTTTTTGTTTCCATAGTAACTACAGCCTGGCCATTCATTATAACATTAAAAGGCCACTACATATATTTTAAGGACAAAGCATGCTCACAAGCATACTTGTATTAGTATCATGATTATAAATTTACTTTCATCAACCATGAAAGATTCGAAAAAAATTCCCAGAGCAGGTGAACCTTGGACATGTCTTGGGCAAGTTTTAATGACTTATGCTGGTGGTTGAAAGGGAGAGGAAGCCCATTCATTATCAGAAAACAAATTGTGTCATCCTAAGTGAATAGAGAAAAGGAGGGCCATGGAAACATACAGCAGAATGAGTGACTGTCCTGCAGCAGTGACACTGTAATTTCATCTCACTGAAAAATCCTCCTGCCTTGGGAAGGTTTCATAAAGAACAACAGGAAGCTTGGGATTTCCTTTATTGAAAATAAATGAAAACTTTTCCCCAAAAGATTTTGCTTTGCATTTTAATTTATATTCTTATATTAAACTTGATGAGGAGTCTTTAGTTTGAGATACTTGTCAGCTAAGGGAAGATGCTCAGATCTCCAGAGAAAACATTTTGGAATGAGCATAATAAAAGTTAACATATTTACTTTTTAAATGTAAAACACTTAAATAGCCATTATTGTGCTATCAAAGTCCATGTTGATCTTGCTCATCTTTATACACTTAATCCTAGCAGGCCAATAAATACTAATTATGTGAATTCCAGAGACAAGTGTTCAATGAGAATACAAATTGCTTTATATTGCTATATCATTTCCCACAGTTCTCAGGAATTAGTGGACGATGTATTAGGACTTTCACAATGGCAAGTGAAAGAAACTCAATCAAAGTAGCCTACGTAAAATGGGGCATTTTCATAGGCTCATATTTCTAAAAATCCAGACATATAATCTTCAGTCACAGTTGGATCTGGGATTAAATCTGTAATCTGTTATCAAAGTTACATAGATTTCAGGTATACAGTTCTCTAATACATCATCTATATATCACATTCTGTGTTCACCACCCAGAGTCAGTTCTCCTTCCATCACCATATATTTGACCCCCTTTATCCTCATCTACCACCTCCCTCACCCCTACTCTCTGGTAACCAATAGACAATTGTCTGTGTCTATGAGTTTTGTTTCTTTTTTTTTTTTTTAAGATTTTATTGGGGGAATTGAGGGAGGGGAACAGACAAGTTGCTGTCTTTTTGTTCTTCAGTTTAGTTGTGGAGGACATTGCTTCACTGGCCCATGTTGGTATCATCATTGCGCTCTTCTTGGGTGAGGCAGATCAGTCACTGGCCTCTGGGCGGCCGCTCACAGCAGCTGCCAGCCGCTCACGCTGGCTGCCGGCCACTCACTGTAGCCTATGGCAGCCCACTGCAGCAGGGGCTATAGCTATGCCATCCCCAGGGACTCACAGCAGCCCAGCTCCAGGTGGAGCTGTTGTTCACCATCTTAGCTGTAGAGGGCAGTGTCACTGGCCCTCATATATGGGATCCGAACTGGGGTTGCTGGCATCCCAAGCCAGCTCTTAACCAACACACCACTTAGTCGGCCCTGAGTTTTGTTTCTTCATTTGACAATTCTCACCCCAATAAACTTTAATTTAAAAAAGAAAAGGAAAAAAATATCTGCAAGCTGTCTTTTTCCTCTTGTTCTAGTTTCTTCTATTTGCCTCACTCCCAAAGCAGAAAGCTGGTAAGAAGCCTGGGACCTGGGGCTTCCAGTAGGGCATGTGAGCACAGAAGGCAGCTCTGTTTGGAGAGAGTTGGGAAAGGGAGAGGAGAAAGACTCTGCCAGCGATGCTACCCAAGCAGCGAGACACCGTTCTCCCCCAACCTCAATCTCTTATCTAAACTTTCTGCTGCCAAAACCTAGTGGGAAGCCATTTGGCAAGGGAGCCTGGGAAATGTGGTTTTCAGCAGTCAGCCCTTTTCAGAGCAAAGCTGAAGAATGAATTATACAGTAAAGAGAAACAGGCAAATGACAAGCACACTGCATAAGTACAGAAACCACAACTTGCTTTTTCACTGTATTCACAGCACCTAACCTAGCACATAATAACAATGGTCAGAGCCAACATTTATCAAGTTCTTACTATGTGCTAGGCATGGTATATGTATAAACTCATTTAAATCTCAAATTCTATTATTTTTTTAATCTCAACACACCTGTGAAGAAACTACACCACCAACTGCAATTACCAACATCAAGGTTTCGTAATTATCTAAGGTCATGTAGCTAGGATGCGGTAGGGCTGGCTTTCAAACAAAGTCTGCTTGGACTCAGGGTCTCAACTTTTGACCCCTTATGCTCTACTCTCTCTGCAGCAGGCACTTAAATACATGTGGGAGAGAGGGCTCCGTAAACGCTCATTAAGAGATTTTGAAGAGGTTGGTGACAAGGGAAAATGGCAGCAGAGAATGCAATGAGCTAGAGGTCAAAACAACATCATGAATCAGTAGGCTGTATATTTCCTTCTCAAGATTAGTTAGGTCATCTTTGACTTCCACATGCCAGCTCAGATTAGTGTGGTCTCTTTCTCAGGAGGTAGTGACCACATGGGCCTACTTGAAGTCCTCACTCTTTGCAATCACATTTTTCAGCTTACCAAACAAAAGCTACCAAGAATTCTTTCTGTATGGCTCTTCCCATATTCTGTCCCAGGTCACCGTTATTCACATGCAAGAAATTGTCTAAACTAAATGTGTTAGAAAATGGGTATATTAATCACCTTTGTACTAATTCATTCTGAAATTATGTACTGAGGACCAATTTTGTACCAAGCGCTGTGATGCCAGGAGGTGTGCATACAACCCCAATGGAAGGACTAGCCATTGTAGGCTAACATTTGTTGATTGAATGTACCAAACTAAATTTAGGTTGTGAATAGCAGAAAAGTTTGGTTTTAGTCTAGAACAGGGGTCAGCAAACTTTTGAGAGGGAAGAGTCACCAGGGGTCAGCAAACTGTGGCTCGCGAGCTGCAGGCTCTGAGTAAAACTGAAAATGAAAATAAAACTATCATAGTTTCATTTACAAAATTTTTAAAGACTATTATTCACATAACGGTGATTATGTAAAAATATATTTATGGCTTTCGAATAACTTTTAAATTGTTGTGAGAGACAGGATTGGCTCTTCCAGGGGTCAGCAAACGTTTGAGATGGAACAGACCCAAAGAGCCACATGTGGCTCGTGAGCTGCAGTTTGCCGACCCCTGGACTAGAATATACTCATAAAATTGAATTTTATAATGATTATACTGTCTGATATTGGCTTTATTTATTTATTGAGTGAACACTTTGACAGCCTTAATATATACCAAAAGCTGTGCTAGGCACTGGTGCTGTAATGAAAGTAAGAAAGTCACTATGCTTAAGAAGTTGAAGATGAAAGTAGGGACAGAAAAACAGACAATTAGAGAACAGTATAGGGGAAAGAAAGAAGTCTAAGGAGCATGAAAAGGGGTCATCTTTCACTAACTTGGAGATGCTAGAGAGGAAATGTGTCACCTGAGAGCTGAAAGATAAGGAGTAGCTGAGTAGGAGAAGAGAAGATGAAATTAATTCAGTATGGGGCTAATGAATAAGGTAGAGCATAGCTGGGAAGGCTGTAAAGATAAAGAATAGCCAAGTCGCCAAGGACTTAAATGCCACAGTAAGAATGACTGCCATGGAATTTCCACAGGCTCATATAGATGTTACAACTTCAACTTCAGTATTGCTCTGGCAAAATAAAGTGAGAATTAGCAGATGTGGATTCCACTTTTGATTTAGTCACTTGCTGTCAAGAGCTCAACGCAAGCCACTTAACATCTCCGGCTTCATTTTTCTCATCCACTTAATGGAGATCATAACACTTGCTTTGCCCACTATATGGGAATACTAAGAAAATCTAGTGAAATAATGTTAACTAGGAGCACTTCTCAGTTTTTGGCCAAAATCCTCCCTACCATTTCTTCTCTCCTCCATATTCCTGAACTTTGACCCCTCCTAGCTGTCACCACCTTCTTAGATTTACTTCTCTCCTCAGGCAAACTGCAAAATAGGATGCGAGCTATAGATTTACTCACTTTTCATGAAATGTGCCTATTACATTCTTACTTACCACCTCTTTTTGATGGGATGTATCTGCCAATAACTCTATGGAAATGACTACAAGAAATCTTAGAGCAATAAGAAGAATTATCCATGGTCTTCATCCTCCAAGAGGAGCTAAGCCTGACCTTGTTTGAGCTATCATACTTGATGGTCTTCTTAGAGGTTGTGGGTCTTTCCAAGTCGCAGCATGGTTTGTATGGAAGACCCAAACAACAGAGTATGAAGTGAAAGTGGGCAAGGGCATGCACATGGTGAACTGAGGGCTAAGGAACCATCAGTGACCAGGTGTAACTTGTCTGGTTGTCTTTGGTTTCCTTAGGCAGAGGAGGGAAATAGAAATGTCTAGTAACTGCTAAATAGTTGGTGTGGAGTGGGGGAAACAGGGTAAGCAAATGACAATAATGTCAGTGTTATTTTCCTCTAAAGGAAACAAATGAGATTCAACCATGGAAAAGGTTGGGTATTAGGCTGAGCCATGAATAGCCTGGAGAGAAAAAAGGTGAGAGGGAGGGAGGGAGGGAAGGAAAGAAGGGAGGGAGGTCCATCCATCATTGCAAATGGCACGATTTCTTTCTTCTTTATAGCTGTGTAATACTCCATTGTGTGAAGGTACCACAGTCTCTTAATCCAGTCATCTACCAATGGGCATTTCGATTGTTTCCAAGTCTTGGCTATTGTAAATAGCGCTGCAATGAATATAGGGGTGCATATATTTTTTCAAATTAGTGTCTTGGGTTTTTTAGGATAAATACCTAACAGTGGAATTGCTGGGTCAAAAGCTAGCTCCATTTCTAGTTTTTTGAGATACCTCCATACTGACTTCCGTAGTGGCTGCACCAATCTGCAATCCCACCAACAGTGCAGCAGGGTTCCCTTTTCCCCACAGCCCCGCCAGCACTTGTTGTTTGTTGATTTATTGATGATAGCCATTCTGATCGGAGTGAGGTGGTATCTCATTGAACACTTAGTCTTAATATCAAGGCCTCACTGCTACTTTCAGAAAGCCTCCAGAAGATTCCAGAAAATTTTGTTAATTTCTAGGCCTATGGACCAGATAGAGATTTTCAGAAAACTAATAGAGTACTTTAGTGCCAAATCATAGTACCAATATTTTCTACTGAAGTGTAAATCTTCCTCAAATACCCCTAATTAAGGGTTAGAATGAGCCGATTTGAAAATAAGGAAACTGAGCTAAAAGATATTTTTAAGACATATACCTTAATGAGCTTAAGCAGTGATGGGATGGGAGCCTGTAGTGGAGGAACATGGGGCTCAGTGTCTTAGTATGTAAGTGCTTCTATAAATAGGTAAGAAACATTAGATAGTGTAGGGATCCTGGCAATACCTCTGCATGCCCTACAAGTATTTAAAAATAGTGCAGTTAGGCTTCTCTCTTAGGACAGGTGGAGATTTTCCAATTTTTTCTAAGCAGCTATCACCATACCTTTTCTGTTAAAGGTAATCTAAAACAGTGTTGTTCAAACTTTAACTATAACCCATGGTGAGAAATTATTTTTAAATAGTGACAGTATCCACCCTAATATACATGAAACAGAAACAAAAGTTTAATATTTGAAATGCATACTGATACTTTCTATTCCATTCAATTCTGACTATTCATTAAAAAAGGAAAATGTAAAGCAGATATGACTTACAGTTGACTGTGTAACTCAAGACCAATGAGTACAGTGGTTCTTAAATCTTGACAGCACTAGAATTATCTGAAGAGGTTTTTTGACATGCCAATGCACAGCCCTTACCAGACTGAAAAATCAGAATCTCTGGTATAGGGTAAGAGTGATGTTTCTTTCTTTCTTTCTTTCTTTCTTTCTTTCTTTCTTTCTTTCTTTCTTTCTTTCTTTCTTTCTTTCTTTCTTCTTTCCTTCCTTCCTTCCTTCCTTCCTTCCTTCCTTCCTTCCTTCCTTCCTTCCTTCCTTCCTTTCTTTCTTTCTTTCTTTCTTTCTTTCTTTCTTTCTTTCTTTCTTTCTTTCTTTCTTTCTTTCTTTCTTTCAAACTTCCCAGGTGATCTTAATGAGCATCCAGGACTGAAAACCACTGCTCTTATGGGTCTTGACCTTACTTGTCCGTTGGAAAATCCTGATCTAGAAGTTTCAGTCAGCATTACATTCATACTGAAACTTGAAATCTCTGAAGCATTACATTTTTATAACAGAATATAAATCGGGGTAATTATCTAACTTTTTTTGTGTTGTTAGTGTCCATTATCAAATTTTTATTTGTGTATGAACACAAGTGAAGACTGACTTTATTCTATGAACCTAGATAGAGAGAATATAGGTGGAATATAGATAATGCTAGGGTCTTAATCATCCGTGAAACATGTCCAAGGATAGTAACATGGATACAATGTGAAAAACAACCCCCATCACCCTAATCTATTCAACTTTTTGATTTGCTATGTTTTTGTGATACAAATCAAAGCATCATTTGTTTTTGGAAGTTTAATCATATCAACACAGATATAAGTAAACTTTGCTCCCTCGACTCTAATGAGAGGGGTTAAGATCTTGCCCTTCCTGCATTACTTCCAATTCTGAGTTTCTATAATTCTATCTGATATAAATGTATTTACAACATACTTTGTTGCAAAAGAGAGTTTAAGGCAGTTTACAAAAATACAAAATGGTAGGATTAGGAGAAAAAAGGGAGGAAGTGGGGGAAAGAAGAAAGGGGAAGGTAGGAGAGATGAGGGTGGTGGAGAAGGGAAGAGGAAGAGGAAGGGGAGGGGGAGAGATGAGGTGAAGGCCAAGAGAACACGTGATGGGGAAATACAGCAAAGCCTGAGTGATATCTGTGCCCACATGCTGGAAAGAGGGTGAAAGGCGATAGATTGTTTGCCGATTTCTTGACACACCTGGTAATACGTGCACAGCAAAAGAATCCAGCAGTCATTTGCTGCTTCTGAGCTCTGAGCATTTACTATATAACTACATCACTTTGCCTCATCGTATCACCATGTCATTCATCTGTAAATTGAAGATAATGATACTGCATGGGAGCCTACCTCCTGGGGATAAATATTCATGGCACAATGTTTAAGTGAATCTCTAGAAAAAAAAATACTTATTAACACAGAACACATTTCTTCAGTCTAGATAGCTTAGTTGCCTCTCTCCAAAATAGGTGGACAGACTATGGAAGTGGCGTCTTTTGAACTGGACAAAACAGACATAGAGCAAGCGTGTTGCTTTGGACTGAGACTAGAAGAGTGATTCCCCACCAGAGCACATTTTAACAAAATCAATCTGTCTCTTGCTTATTGCAATGCTGTTAACAAGGGCCTGGTTCCTTTTCAAATGGAATTTTATACGTTCAACAGCAAGGCCACTGGCCTACATTTCTTGGAGTTTGAGCATTCCCCAGAGGTCTGGCCTCTGAGGCTTGGGGTATAGCTAAGAGATTGATTTTATACAGAGGAAAAAAGCTATGCAGGAAGGCAATTTCTGAAATGCAAGTTCTCTGCTCTTCTTTGTATAAATCCCTTTAAAGAGTTGTTGGAAATTGTTGATATTACCGTCACCATGGACAATCCTACTTATGACTAGGCTTAAATAATAGTTTAAAATGAATCAGGAAGCACTTAGTAAAGCCTCTGAATAGAACCCAAGATGAAGCAGACAAAAACAGGTTTTTCAAAGACTCCTAATAAAATACAGAAATGTGCTGAAATGACAAAGAATTTTTCCACTACACTAATGGACATTTGTCTACCCAGAAGAATCTGTGCATTCATGTGTGGCTCTCTCCTCAATTTGGACATAAAAGGAAAAACGAAATTATATTCACTGAGTGCACATTACGTGGTTGGCAAGGCATGACACACTTTTGAACACTACCTCATATAATGTCAGAGTAGTTCTCCAAAATAAGAAATGACTCCTTTTTGCAGATAAAAAAATTGGGGTTCAGGAAAGCTAAGCAACTTGTCAAAGTCTCACAGTGCAGTTCCAAGCAGAGGCAGAATTTGAACACAACTCTTGCTGGGCTTCAAGGTCCATCGGTTGATTAACCCACTGAGAAATCATATTTAATCTCAGAATTTCCTAGTATACACTGTGGTCCCAGAGACTGGGAAAGACAAAGCCCTTTCCTCTAGATGTGCAAAAGCATGGACAGGCAAACAACTTCTGTGAAGGGCCAGACAGTAAACGTTTTCAGCTTTGTAAGCCATGTAATCTGTACACCACTACTCAACTCATGAAAGCAGCCATCTAGGATACTTAAATGAATGGGCATGGCTATGTTCCAATAAGACTTTATTTACCAAAACAGGTGTCAAGCTGGATTTAGGCCAAGGGCCATACCTTGCAGACCCCTGTTCTAAGACATATTTATGAGATACACTCAAGAAGAAAACCATTTCCAAATCTGTAATGGTAGGAAGAGATAAACATTTACACAAAGGCTCCAGCCCGTTGTCTCATTTTTATTAAGGCAAGCTTTCAATTTTTTAGATAGTCCATATGTAGCTTCTAAAAGAAAACACTTAATTTGGAAATAAAGTTGCCATGGGTTATTTTCCTTTTTGGTGTTGAGAAATGCTTTATGTAACTTTCACGGGGAATGGCATTTGATGATCCAGATTCATGCTAGTTTACAATTTCTCATCTCCTTTGTTCCTCCAACACCCCAAGGGGGAAAAAGGAATTATTCTGTGATGAAACTGGTTAAATCTGGGTTCACTTTCTGTTTTACTTTCAGGTTGTATTTTGTCATTTGTCATGGATTTTCACCAAAATAATGTGGCAGGAAGGGATATGAATCTCAAAAGGGAAGCTCATTTTGTGCAAACAGCAAGTAGAAGCTACTCGAAGTCAAAGAGCAAGAAAGGAGGGAGGGAGGGAAGTAAGAAAGGTGGAAATAAGGTCTCTCTGTGGTGGGTTAGATGCAGAGGTAACTTTTAGGATTCTCTGGCTCAATTCCTCTCTAAATATGAGTTATATTTTCCAGATAGAAACTCTTGTTTAATGAACAGCAAATGTCCCAAAGGAAACATTGGACCAGGTGTATTTACAACAATCTTAACTGCAAATCCTGGGAGAGAGTGACTGTATCTATAGAACTTTTGTACAACCTGAGCCGGAATGGGAGACGTCAAAGAGAAAAACCAACTGGCAAGGTCTGGCGACCAAACTGAATTAGGGGGAGATTTACAGGTCAGCCTAACCAGCCTGGCTAGGTCTGTGGAAAAGAGTTAGAATTAGAAAAACCATTAGCAATAGTGTTTCACTTTTTATTGGTTCTAAGAGGGTTTGACACTCAAATTTCATCTTTCTAAATCATTTTCCATTTCTGTACATCATGGCAACTTTAAAATTCAGAGTGTTAGTTAGGTTATGAGGTAGCTCCACTACCTGTCACCTTGATTTAGGAACACATGAGCTGTGTGATTAAAAGCAGAGATTGTGGAGTGAGCCTGATTGGCTCTGAATCCCAGTTCCATCCTGACCAGCTTTGCAGCCTTGGGTATGTTATTTATGATTTCTGTACTCAGTTTCTTCAACTGTAGAGAGGGTAAAGTAATAGTCCCCACTTTGAGGATCGATATGGGGATTAAATGGGTTACTATATCCATCCACTCATTTATCTGTCACATTTTCCAAGGCCTCTATTGGGCATGGAAGAGTTAAGGAGACTCTAGTTCAGTGTAGACAACAGGCTACTAGTTTGACCATAAAGGACTTTGTGATATATACTTGGACAAATGCTTGGATGGAAAAGAGACCTCTAAGGCAGCCAAGAAAGCAAGATGACCCCCTGGAAAATTGAACCTTAAGCAGTTTTATGAGAGAAAACATAGGACTCAGGTAGACAAAGAAGAGAGTGTCTAGTTTTCCCCACAAGGGAACAATTTTCCTATAGGAAAATGAATGTACTATTAATGTGATGTCCAAAGCCTTCCATATGCAACCTGAGGAACTCCCTTCCCCCATCTCCCAGCACATCCCTTCCCAGTTCTAGCACCTGGCACATGTCATTGCCTGGGCATTGCCTTGTTCTACCCTCAGATCACACACTGTCAATTTCTGACTGTTCAGCACTTGCCAGAAATCAGGGAATAACCACATCGTACATCATGGAATGAAGGCATTATCCTTACTCCTGCCCCAAATTCTATCACAGATAGTCCTCAAATCTCACATTGCTCAGTGTACCCTCTAGAAAGACACTGTGGGCTGACAGGTACAGGGATCCAGAGACCCACAGTGACCTACCATGAACTGTAAATATCTCCATTCTCCCCTGCCTTATAAAATCCATGAAGTTGGTACAATAATGAGGGACAAATGTCTTCTCTATGATCTCATCTAGCCTGGGACCAATGGATGACATTTTTGATACTAAATAATTATGATAAATGCCTTGAATATAAGTGACAAACTTTCTCAAGAATACCTAGAGCAACAGACGCATTGGTTAAAAACAAAACAAAAAAATCCCCAAATAGGAAAAGCTAAACTCCATGGGCTTACATTAATTCATTGTTAAACTTTAAAGCCAGTTCAGATTCTAGAGTATACTTAGGACTCCTGGCTCCATGAATTTACACCAATGATGGATGAGCCATTTCCCCAACCACAGCCTTTTTAAATGAAGTAGACAGCTGAAGAAACACCTGGAGACTTTCCTTCTGGATTTCAATGCAACCCTTTAAGTGAAGAGGACACTGTAACTTTAATAATTGGGGAAAAAAAACCTATTATTTGAGCGACTAACCCTGTAATGCTTGCTACTGCTACCTCACAGACAGAAAACAATCTTTTTCTTATTATATATAAATTACTGGTTCTCACTAGCTCTTTTAAAAGCTATGTATTTCATTGCATTTCACAACATCTCTGGCAAGTTGGATATTGACATGGCGCGAAGGTCCTGACAGTGCTCTAAATGAATGCATCCGTATTTCTGTAACTGGATATCGAGGGTTTCATCTGCACTATGGTGCTGTCTAAAACTGGCAATAAAACAGAGGAATAATATGTCAAGATAAGATCCAAAGGACATATAGTAGTGACATGTGCTGTCCCATGACAAAAACATAATGAAATGTGCGGGAAGACAGTAGCCTTATAAAATGGAAGCTATGAACATCTTTCTGACAATTGTATGGCAGGAGATGGGGGAGATTCAACGCATGTTTCCTGTTCTTTACAGCTCCTGGACCAGGTTTAAAACTCAGCAATGCATTAGTAAGTTGTCACAGCAGGAGATGGAAGACTTTTGTAGTAGACACAACTTAGGCTCCTGGCCCAGTTCACAATGACCCCTGACTTCCCTTCTCATTCATAGAGATGGTCACATTACATCACGCCCCCACCTCATTCCCCTGGTCCCACTTGATTGGACCAGAGGTGGAGAAGACTAGAAACTTGGAATTAACACTGGTGGATCCTAAGTCAACTTGTGCTGGTCTTTTGCACAAAGATGTAAACATCACACTGTGAAATGCCATATTTTACCTGTTACATGAACTGAAAAACAAACACAATTATTATGAATTTCAAAATTATATCATTTTGGATGCACAAAGATGATACTTGATTTTTCTGTAACTGAATAAATTTCTACTTCGGAGCTACGTTTATTTCTAATGCAAAGTATTTCATCTGTTCACTTCCAGAAAAAGTCAAACTGAGTGGTGTTCCAGATTATTCAGGCATGAAACATGTTTTCTCTGAGACTGTCCTTCCTTTTGCTCTCTATTTAACATGACTGTCACAAATGTCACTGAGGAGGGTTGTCAGAAAAGATACAAAACATTCTATTAAATTTGAATTACATATACATTTGTAAAATGGAAAATTTTCGTATAAGTACATCCCATCCAGTATTTTGGATATACTTTTATTAAAACAGTATGTACTGTCTATCTGAAATGGAGAGTTAACTGAGCACCCTGTGTTTCATTTCCTAAATCTGCCAGCCCTCTGTTGAAGTTGGAGAATGCACATCTGCTTCTCCAGAGTGATCACCACTATCGCTGTGCTGACCACCTGCTCCACTCTTAGCTCATCCCTAGGTGGTCTTTCCATCCTCCTGCTTAAACCTGAAGACCTTCCATGCCCTCTGGTTGTCATCTACATGAGTCATACTCCCTGTTCCTTGCCCCTCTTTCCAGGCTCCCTTGAATCTTCCTGTTTTCAGTCATTTTTGGATGATCTCCTTTCTAGCCACTCTGAAGCCTGAAGGCAAACTGGGGGGCTATCTCAGGAACTCTTATGCCTAGATATAACCTCCCCTGCCATCTATTAATATTTAATTTCTGCTTTACCATGTTGAATGAGAGAGCAGAGAGGAGGGAGCCTTCCCAACTCTCCCAGTCTCACCCAGAACTTGAACCCAGAGATGAAAGAACCTATATGTCTCACCCTCACAGGGAAGTTCTACTCTTTCTTTATCCCCCGGGTTTACACATTCATATTTAACACTTCATTCTTCCTCATACACTTTTCTCCCCTTCCCAACTCTGAGGACTGCTTGCTTGGAAAAGAAGGTGCACACTAAAAATGGATCCTGGATAATAAGATATCCTTTCAAGAGTCACTGTTGAGTTTAAAAAGTGAAAATTTGTCACTCTTCATCTCTGGTTTCATGTTGATCATTAACCGATTAGAGTAAAACAAACCAGACTAATCATAACATATATTAAACACTGGGGACGTTAAAATAACTTTAATAAATCACTCTTGGATCAAAGAGTAAATCAAAACTGTTATTATAGATTCATTGGAAAGAATATAAATGAGAACACTCCAAAACAAAATTTAAGGAGCTGAGGCAAATCTGCCCTCAAAAATAAAATAGCATTCTTACAGAACAAAATATGAAGAAAGCAGGAGACAAAGAATAACAATTAAATTAATTTAATAAAGATGTGAATGAAAAAATAAATGCAAGAAATGTTCTAAGTAGATAAGATAAACAAAATCAGAAAAAGTATTTTTAAAATTAACATTTCAGACAAAGATATAAGACAAAAATGAGATAAAAACAATAAGGGGATATATAGTCTGCTAATATATTTGAAAAATCTCAATAATATGTATTAAATATATGATAAAATATGTTATCAAAATTGACTAAAGGAAAGTCTTAATAGTTTAGTAACAATGGAAAAATGAACAGTCAGTTAAGGAATTATTGCCTCCCAAATTTCTGAGCAAGAGTTTTATGTTCTGAGCATGTCTAGAAACTGATGATCTTTATGCTACAGTAATTATTCTAAAGCAAAGAAGGCAGTTTAAAACTGGCACTCAAAATACAATCCAACCAAGATAAAACACACACACACACACACACACACACACACACACACACACAGTAGATTGCACACATAGTAGATTGATCATATGTATACACAGGCAAAAATCTCAATATACAAATCCATCTATACATTAAAATAATTCACTGCAATAAAATGAGGTTGATCAGTAATGTAGAAAATATATTAATGCATTTAACTTTGTTCAAGAAATAAAATGATAGAGTTACCTATTAGAAAATAAAAAGAAATGTGGTAAAATTCAATACTCATTCTTAGATAATTTCTCAAGTGGATTTATAAAGAATGTACATCATAAGGGAATTTTAATAAACTCACAAAGAAGACAAAAGTGCTTTCTATTTACTATTGCTACTAAACCTATTTTTGGAATTCTATCAGGGCACTATAATTGCAACTGATATGAAGCTTAGATATTAAGAAGAAAACAAAATTATAGTTATATACAGATAAAATTATATATTTAGAAACTGCAAGAGAATAACTTTAAATCTCTCAGAACTTAAAACAAATCCAGTAAAATACTTGAATATAAATAAATACTTTAAATTGTCCTCTATACCAGCATTTGCAGTCAGAAATTTTTTTTAAAACACTATACATAATATTAACAAACAAACATTTATAAATAACCCTAGTAAAGCACATGCAAGTTTTCTATGAGAAAAATATCAACAAAGGAACAAGACAAACACATAAAGAAACAAAAACTCATAGTCACACCCAATAGTTTAGTGGTTACCAGAGGATAAGCAGGGCAGGTATGGGAGGGTGAGTGGGGTGGGGTGGTAGATGAGGGTAAAGGGGATCAAATATCTGGTGATGGAAGGAGAACTGACTCTGGGTGGTGAACACACAATGTGATATATTGATGATGTATTACAGAATTGTACAGCTGAAACCTATATAATTCTACTAATGATTGTCACCCCAATAACTTTTAGTAAAAAAAAAAAGAAGAAAAAATCAAAAACCAAAATCAAAAGCTGAAATATTGGCAAGTAAAATGATATAATGTCTGTGATTATTTTTTTAACTGTATAGGGGAGAGTAGGAAAGGATAGATATGAAACTAGATTAGCCATGAATTGATACTTTTGAAGCATGTGATGGGTACATAAGAGTTTATCTCTGATCTGGTACATGTTTGAAATTTTCCATAATAAAAAGTTGAAAAGAATATTTGTGTGACATAAAAGAGATCTGAAGAAATGGAGAGACATATCATGTTCCTAGATGAAAGGCTGAAATAATGCAAATATAATAAATCCTCTCAAATTAATTCACAGGTTTAACAAAACCCTAAGCAAAAGGCCAGTAGAATGTTTTGTCTTCAAAAAAAAAAAGTTTTCTGAAATCCATTTGGAAGAATAAGCAGAGGAAAATAAATGATTTTGTTAAAAAGAATTAATGAAGACTTGCCCCACTAGATGAAACATATTTTTATGTTGTAATAATTACAGCAATATGGACTTGGCAAAACAATCAAGAGCATTTTGTTCCAATGAATGGGTTACTCTAAAAATGGAATATCAAGTCAGATTCTTGCCTTACTCTTTCTTTCTCTGACCCTTAACTAACATTCCTCTACCTCTTCTCCTCCAGTTTATGTACTGGTAGAATTCTGCAATTCCTTATGTTTTGGAGGGTTTTTAAAATATTTTTTTTAAAAAAAACAAGAAAATCCTTAGAAAAGCTCCCATTTTCCTTAGTTGATACATAGACTTTGTGCAATATTGGGTCTCATCTGGTGAATCCAATGGGATAATTTTCCCTTATGGAAGCCTGGTTTCACTTGAAAAATTATGTCTGTAGATAAATAGGTACTGTGTGTCATCAAAAGTTGTCAACAGAATAGAAGAAGAATAGATGGCTGAATGAGATTTCCAAATCTTAACAATACCAATTGAAGAAGATGGCAACATCAGTAGAATTAGCTTCTTGTCTTTCCAACGAGGTCACTGATTACCTGAGCACTCATGATTATAAGAGGTTATCTGGATGGAATTGGGGGAAGAAGCACTGTAAATTTGGTAATGAAAGGAAAGCTTTGTAAAACACATATGTAACTTCATGAATGCACACTTCTGAGCTGTACTCAAGGTTCCATAATAATGATGACCATCATTAAAGAAATGAATGCGATTAAACCCAAGTACCTCTGTTTCTTAGATCACAAGAAGGGGTAAGGGGGTGTAAAGAAAGAATACGCTGGTTGTAGAAGCAAAATACACTATATCTATCAGCATAGATATAGTAACATTAATATGCATCTATCAAGAAAATTTTAAATGCTTTAACTCTGGCTGGTGGATAAGAAGTAACTTTTATGTTCCTCATTATGCTTGACTCTATATTATTGTGATCATATATTGCTTTAAAACTGGAAAGCAAATACCAGTAACTGATATTTTAACATTCATTTCTGCTGTAACTAAGTTTTCTAGACTACCCTCTTCAGTGGGTTGTTCTCTTACCTGAACTACATTCCCAAACACCTGTTTTTTACTCTATTATATAAAAATTACATTTTAAGTATTTGCTCGAAAGTGAGTTCTCCTACTAGCCTTTGAGTTTACTTAGGATAGGGATTATGTCATACTCATCTAATGCATTGGAGGCTGAACATATTTCCAGATTAAAAGAAGAAGAATAAATTAATGAAGCTATCCCCACTGGATGCACTGAATACAGCAGATTATTAAAAAGCCCAAATTGAACACATATTAATTCAATAAAGCACTAGATGAATTGGAAATGTTCCCACTGAAGACAACAAAAAGTACTTTTTGAAGAGAACAAAACAAAAAAAAATGCATCTAATTAAAAGCATAGCAGACCTACACAGGAGAGAAATAAATTAACAGGAGGAACAAGGAGAGGAATGGAGCTCAGGAGGTAGGTCATAGATGTTTCTACGCCAGTGACATTTTCAGGCCAAGGGAGGTCAGCTAAGACAAGAGCCAGAATGGTGAGAAGTGAGGGAACAGGGGTCGTGGCACCGCAAGTGGATGCCTGGTATATCACCACTGCTTCTCCTCACCAGCAGATATTCCAAGAGCTTTGGGAAACAGAGCTCTAAAGTGTTCAACGTGAACCAGGGCTGTAAAGTAACACTTTTTCTTGTTTAAGACACGACGGTCTCCACCCTGAAATGGAGGTACAAGTTATACTCTGGAGATACAGAAAAACTTGAAGTCTTGGGTAATTTCCCCAGATGCCCAGAAGAATGAAAATCAAATCCTTTATGAAGAGAGATAACTTCACTTTAGGTTTCATATTATTTCTCAAGGTAATTTTTCAAAGAAAATGTCTAGTAAATGATCAAAGATTATAAGGCTAGACAATAGGAGAGCCAGGAATCAAACACACACACACACACACACACACACACACACACACACACACACACACACACCAGGAATAGAACCAGAGGGAATCTACAAGTAGATATCAGAGTTAACAGAGGCAGATTATAAATCTATCTTTAGAATGTTCATGGAGATAAAAGCTGACCTTAAAAATATCAATGGGAATTTAATGACATATTATTGTGAAAAAGAGTCAGCTAAATATTACAAACTGTAAAGACACTAATAAAGAACACATGGGAGGGTGTTAACAGATTAGACATAGCTGAAGACAGAATTAGTGAATTTCAAGATAAATCATAAAATTATCCACAATGAAGCATGGAAAGACAAAATTATGAAATGTACAAATAGAGTAAGAGACAGAAAATGAAAACAGTGGGAAGGTCTAATATATATTTAATGGGAATGCCATAACAAAAGGGAAAACATAAAACATATCAATCACAGGTTCAAGAAGCCCAATGAAGCCAAGGCAAGATAAACTAACCAAAAATTTGTATGTAGGACATAACAGAAATGGCAGAAAATTAAGGAAAGTTTGGAAATATTAAGAAGCCAGTAAATTAGTCATTTTACCATCAAAGGAATGACAATTAAATAGTTAACTTTCTAACACACAAAATCAACAAGTGAAAGAAAGAAAGAAAGAAAGAAAGAAAGAAAGAAAGAAAGAAAGAAAGAAAGAAAGAAAGAAAGACTGAAAGTTCAGAAAGAAAATTACTAACAGAATCCTATTCTCAAAAAAAATGAAATAAAGGTATTTTTAAAGAAGTGAAATTTAATAGCATACCCAACTTTTGCACTACTATGAAATTCCTAAATATGGTCTTCAAGAAAAAGGAAAATTATACCAGATGAAACCTTACAGATATAGCAACCAGTAAAGATATATACACAAAAATATTCATAGGGAATTTTTGTAAAAGCCAAAAATTGGAATAACCCAAATGTCCGTCAACACAAAGTGGATAAACAAATTGTGCTATACTCACATGGAACAGCATAAGACAGCGGAATAGAATGATCTTCAGATTGTGATGAAACTTACGGACATAGGGCAAGTTTGAGCAAAACAACAACAAAGTCAAACCGAAAACTTACATGCCCTATGATTCCATTTATACAAATTTCAAAAAGGCAAAAGTAAACCATATTATTTGAGGATGCATGACAACAAAGCAAAATTAAAAAGAAAAGCAAGAAAGTCAATATGTAGCAATTTTCTGATTATTCTTATGATAATAAGTTAAGATTTTCATTTACATTTTATGGCTATTTTTACATTTTTCTTATATTTCATAATAATTAATTGAAAAAAAGACAAACATCTTCTAAACTCCCAAATAGCCCTCAGAATACACTACCAAAGACGATACTGAATCCCTTTTGCAAGTAACAAAACTCCCTAACTATGATTTACCATCAGCATCATAAGGATGTAAAGGCAAGTATGTTTGCTATGTGAATGCACATATGTTTGCATGCATTAGTTATATGTACTTTCATTATAAAAGATATGGTGACTATTTTCCAGTTTTTATTTTTCTACTCTGTCCCTAGCTAATTTCTTTTTTATATGTCAGTATCAATTTCTGTGCAAATTACCACTTAAATACAATTACTAAAGATCTAAATATTGAATGTTAGCTGTAATTGAAAAGTTAAAAAGTCTATATAAAATAAATATATATTTATGGCCTCTGAGTTATCTACAAAATTAGAATACTTCTCTTATTCAATACTTTGTGACAAGTATTGACAACTTGAATTGCCATCGAAGAAAATCCCTGAAAAAACTTGACTGCTAAAATCTTTTTGGCCTTGAAACAACAAAGCTAGAGAACCTAATTAGGAGTGGCAGGGATGTTTTTAGACATTTTTCTTGGAAAACAACAAGTATGACAACTAGAATTGTGCAAAGAAAAACAAATGGAATGATTCATTCCAAGAAGTCAAAAGGATCCCAAGTGTCACAACAGAAAGTAGATATAGAAGAGAAAGCCTTGCTTTAGCGAATTAATAGTAAAATAAAAGGCAAAAAAATGGCAGATGCTTGAAATCCTTTAAAAATGCTAAAATCAAATTTTGGCCTACCCACTGAGGCAGGTGTAGCATGCTAATTATGGCATGGATTTTTCCATTAGTTTCATTCTACGTTTCCTTTTATGCCCTTCTCCTTATGTTTTTCATTTTTCTTAGATTTTAACTTATATAATTTTCCTGTTGTTATGGGACTCTAATCAGTTTTGTTACAAGATAGAACAGAAAAAATTCAATCTGTAAATAGAATCCTCTTTCTGGGATATTTTTCAATTGCTAGCTTTTATTGAATCAGAGATGACAAAAGGACACAAAGGTAGAGTTTCATTTTTTTTTTTCCTTTCTGGCCATTTCTTAGAAAATCCAAAGTCTTCTGTGACGATTGCCAGAGAAGCAAAGGTAGGGTCTCATAGTGAAATGAGATTGCTGTCATGAAGAATGAATTATTTACCTGGAAAGGTATCAGAAAGATTCACACACTCTTAGGGTTCTCCAGAAATAGACAGGCAGGAGATATTAAATCCAATAGTGGGCAACACCCCAACTCAGCTAAGTCAAACTGATGAAATAAATGTAGCTTGATCAGTGGCACCAGGTGGCAGCCACCCAAAGGTATGAAGGAACTCAAGGATGAAACTGGGAAACCCTTGGCCAAGACGCCGCATCCAACATTACAAGCAGCCATGACCAGCAAACTGGCAGCTTGTGAATGTCATTCTGTTCATTAGATGGGGTCAAGCGAGGACCCAGGGAACCTTAGAAAAGCAAGTATCTCTTCCGCTTGTCCAGTCTCCAAAAAAGAACAGCATCGTTAGACACTAAAACCAAAATAACTTCTAGGGGAAAGACAATATGGTTTCTGAAAAAGGAAAGCATGAGTCACTGATTTATTATTGGCCTCTGAGGTATATAGATAAAAGGCCAAATGTTGGCACAGTTCAGAGTAAAGGCTTTTTTAAAAGTGCCAACATGAAATGGGATATGAGGACATAATGGATATATCAAACCATATGGATACAACAAACCATTTCTACACCCTGCAAGAAAAAAAAAAAAAAACAACCCTACATACTATCAAGAAAGGATATTCTTTGAGACTTGAAAGAGATCAGGCTGTGATGATAATAGACATACTACTTTATACTGCAGGTAACAGGTTTAAAACACATAGCCATTTGATGGTATTGGAAAATGACAGAAAGTAAGTTCACTTCAGGAAACAGTTTCATTGAGCATTGCTGAGTGTCAGGCTTTGTACTAAGTCGTGGGATTACAGCAATGAATAAGTCCCCTTTTCCCCGCCAGTAGCTCACAGCCAACTATACAGACGATTACAAGAACAGTGGATTAGGTCTTGCATTGGAACTTGTGCCCATTTGTGACAAGATGATAACTATTAATTGAAATCAAGTAGTGTAATAACAATTATGCCCTAACATACCCCTTGGAGCCACACTCCACAAAGGATTTAATATACTAGGCTATATGGAGAACGGATCTAAAACAAAGTACAACTTCCCTTGATACAATTAATGACAATTGCAATAACAACAAATAAATCCTAAAGCCCAACTTTATTGGGTTTTTTTTGATGGAGAAAAACACAGTGGATTTTTAACATGTGCAACTCTTACACTAATTATTATCTCTTTACTTCACGGCGAAGGAAAGCAGACATAATGGGAGTGTTTGTGATGACTAGTGACGCCATGTGAATTTTTTAATGTGATGCATACATATATACACCCATATGCACAAATTTCCAAAAGCTTCATGAAAAGAATATTAACTTTTGTGCATTTTAATTAAAAAAACAAACAAAAATACCAGGAGTGAAAAAAAGAAAAGGGCTATTTACCAACCATGAATTTGAGAAGTTCTGCCAGTTTTACGCAACACTCAACCTTGCTGAAAAGTCTAAGGAGAATTTTCTCTGCTCAAGCAAGAGCATCCAAGATATGGAGGAAAAAATTGGCAGCATCAAACACAGGAGAAAGATGCCTGTCCTACAAGTCAAACGTTTCTTCTTTTCTAATCAGTTTTAAACACATGCCTTGCCTTATCCTGCCATTTTTTTTTCTACATTAGCTAGGAGGCTGCCATTACAAACAAATTTATAATGTACTTGTATAGGGTGAGTATGAGTGTTCTCTGGCATGAGAGAAAAACATTTCTTTGATGATCAGATTGTTCAGTATTTTCAAACCATCTAATGGCACTTCTATAGGAACTCCATGAGGGAAAAACAAGAGCTAGAAGAGACAGCCTCACAAGAGCAGATACAGTTTGTTCCAGTTTCTCTGATAAATCTATTTTCTCTTCCTTCTTTTGTTCCTTGCACAATTTTTTTAAATGTCATTTAATAGGTGTCATTTGCAATATCAATGATCATTTCAAACAGCAATTGAAATGGGCTGAGAGATAGAGCACATGTCTCAGGTGTGGTATTCCATGGAAATTTCTGGAGGACCACCCTGGGAGATGATATTAATCTTCTTTTTCTTCTTTTCTCCTTCCATTGTAGTGCCAGGCCCATAGTGTTGGATGAATTTCCTACTCCTCCTCTTCTGCAACTCAGTCCCCTAAAGAAAGACTGGGATGACATTCATTCTGAGCCTTCTCTAGAATGAAGATGAAGGAAAAGAAGTGCAAGTTTATCTTTTTCCTCTTCCATCTTATCATTTGAAACCTAGGTAGCCCAGAAGTACATGTAAATACCAAAGACGATCCCTGAGAAGTAGGCATGTCAATAGATAAAATTAAAAGGAAAATGTTTATGCATGTGTTTAAGTGGGGGTGTACAAGTGACTCGCCTATTAAATGCACAAAGGTAAATATCCCTGTGATGTCAAAGGATCCATGTAACACACACACACACACACACACACACACTCACTCACTCACTCATGCTCTGGTAGTGAGAATTGAAGCAATTTTAAGAAGGAAAATTAGGAATCAAGTATAAAAAGCATCATCAAAGTTACCATAACTCTGCTACTTGTAGAAATTTATTCTAAGGTAAGCATAAAGAATGTACACAAATATTTAGCCTCAAAGATGGCAGTCAAATCAGTAATAGCCCCAAATTAAAACAATCTAATTGGTCAGTAATATGGAGGTGGTCAAGTTAATTATAATACATCAAAACTATATGATACTATGCAGCTATTAAAAATGTATAGCATGCATGTTCGTACGGAATAATGTTCACAGTTTTGTTAAACAGAAAAATCATTTTAAAAGTAAAATATGTTATAATTCTTTTAGACTAGGTATGTGTGCATATGTATACTTTTAAATGTATACATGCATAAGAAAATATAGAAAAGGCCATCTTCAGTTATTTATATTCTATATCTTTTTCTTCATCTTTCTCCAGTATCTAAATTTTCTGATTTGTCTATAAAGAACATGCATTTCTTAAGAAATAAACAGATAAAAATGGACATAATAAAAAAAATCCATAGTATCAACATAATCTTTCTGTTTAAAAACGCCCATGAAATTGTCTGTAGCTACTAGGCTAAACAGGAAATACCTGTAAATTAATATTGGATGATAATGGGAGGTATAAATGGAGAGGGATAATCTATACACAAAAAGTCATCTGATTAGCATGCTTCATGTTCTCATATATCTGTTAGGTTTTTCTTCAACTAAAAGTTCTCCTAATAAACACTAAAAACCAAAATGCCAATACTAAGATTTTTCTGCATCCATGCATCTGATTCTTAGAATATATTGCCCTTTATTTTAGATCAAAGCATCAAAATCGTCTTTGATCCACAACAGCCAGGCAGATCCAGCATCTACATTTGAAGTCAAGCTCGTTATAATCACAGGTTTGTTTGTTTTTAAATCCCTCATTTTCTTTTTCATCCCTAGGATGCAAAGAGGGCTAGTAATAGTACACCTTCAAGAAAAACAGCTCTGCTTTGTTTCTGAAGAAGTGTTCTTTACTAATACAGGAAATTAAAAATGCAAACATCATAAGCTAGTCCATCAGGAAAGAAGCATTCTGAATGTTACGGCTTTGAGGACACAAATTAGGGAATTAGTTTTTCCCTTAACAGAAGTATATTTATTCACTAAGTAATTTGATTTCTTTTAACTGGAGTTATCCCCTTCCATTAACTGGAGAAGCAAGTCCAAATTAAAATCACCATTTATCAATTACTGCTGGAGAAAAACTCAAGCCCGTGTATGGACCTAGGCAACAAAGTTCATGAACTATAATTTTAATTACTGTTATCTCAGCGCTCTCAAAAAGAATAATTTGTGGTAGGGGAGAAATTGGAAACTCCTAGCTTTTGCTGACAGGAAGGCAGATATTTCTAAGGATTCTCAGCAAATTTTAATTTTTTCTTGCTCAGTGAATACGTAACTGTTAGGCACTGGGGACAGGGCGGTAAATATAATGACATAGTCCCTATTCTCATACAGCTTGATTCTGGGGGCGGGGGGCAGTTAATACATGAGAAACCATAATTACAAATCATGATGAGTACTTTAGAGGAAAGGAACAGGGTCGGAGAAAGAATAACAGGGAGATGTCAGTTTACCTTGGTGAGTCTGGAAACTCTTCCTTAAGAAGGTGACATGTTAGTTTTGACACAATGGGTGACAGTCATTCACAATCCCCATAATATTCTTCTCTCAATTTTGTTAGCATTACTCTTTCGCGATTTTCCTACTATCTCCCTGGCCATTCTGACTCAGTTTTAACTGCAAGTGCCTCCTCTTCTATCCAATCTTTAGACTCTGACGTTCTTAAGGGCTAATTTGTATGTCCTCTTCTCTTCTCACCCCAAAGTCCCTCCTAAGGCAAACTATTCCATTCCTATGTCCTCAAAAACCATCTATATGTAAACAATTCCTTAATATACTACTCCAACCTAGGCCCCTTTTTCTAACTTTGGATCCATATGTCAACCGCCAACATGACATCCTCACTTGAATATCTCATAGGAATCTCAAATTTCACAGAGCCAATGCTAAAATCAAGGTATTTCACTCTCAAATATTCTCCTCCTTTAGCAATCTCCATCTCCCTAAACTGGACCATTCACTCAGTAACTGTATCACTAGCCAGGGAATCAACAGTGACAACTGCTTCTCCCTCAGCTCGCATGTACAACTGGTAATTCAGCCCTGCCTAGTTGATAGCTAAACTATATCTTAAATTTCACCACATTATTCCATCTCCTCTGCCATCAACTCTTGCTTGGATACTATAAGTCTTTACTTATTCTTGCATCCATGCTTGCCCCCTTCCAATTCATTGTCTTAAATGAAAATCCCTTCAGATTACTCCTTAGCTTTAAAATTCTTCTGCTGTTTTGAAGACCAAGTCTAAAATCATTGAAATAATCTTTAAGATCCTGCATGTTTTATCCAGTGCCTAAGACTTTTAGTCTTATCTCATGCCAGTCTTACCATTATTCTATGCACTTCAGCAATAACGGACTTCTTTCAGTTTCTAAAATGAAAAAAAGGACTTTTCTTTCTTAGACTTTGCACATGCTGTTCCTTCCACCTGGGACATCTCGGATCTCCCCACTGTATATTCTGAGTCCCGTACTGTTCTCTCTATCAGATAGGAGGAGTGCATTTGGCTGCAAGTAACAGGTTACCCAATGGAAGTAGTTTCAGCGATAAAGACATTTAATTACTTCATATCGCAAAAAGTCTGGAAGTAGGCAATGCCAGGGTTAGTACAACATTGCATAATAATTATCCAAGACCAAGACTTTTCTCCTTCCTGCTCTGCTGTTTTGTGCATGTTCACTTTTCAATTTAGGGCCACTGACTAATGGTTACAAGGTAGCTATCAGTGCTCCATGCATCACGCTGTGACACAACTGCATTCAGGGTAGGAAATGGGGATGAGTCCTCTCCTCTTGTGTGTACCACCTCTAGCAGAGAGTAAAACCTTTCTCAAGAGCCCCCATCACATCTCTCTACATCATATTGGCCATGTCTGTGTCATACGGTGATTCTTAGCTGTAAGGGAGATGAGTATTGGGAGACAGAGGGAAGGAGGTTGGAATCGCTCTAGGATATCTAATCAACAGTGTCCGACAAATGCTTTATGGCACTTATCAAAATAGTAATTAAAGAATTAAATAGGTATATTTTGTTCGTTGTCTCCTCTGTGAGATAATAAAGTCTTTCACAATGGGGGACGTATCTGTTTTATTAGCCCAGAATCAGCACAGTGCCTGGCCTACATAGGAAATCAGTTAATGTTGGTTGAATGCATGAATAAATGAATATGAAAGAGAACAGATACAGAAAATAGGTAGAAAATAGATGCAAAACTGCCTAAACGAAACTTCTTAAGCTGATTGTCATATTGCATATCTCATGGTTCAGCTCTCCATTCCAGTTAATTTGAAAACAGTTTTTCATTAAAATAATTAATTAATTAGTTAATTAATTAAAAAGCAATTTTTGAAAGTGCTCAGTTCTTTGCATAATGAATGCAATTTTCTAGTTTCTTAAATTTTGCCAAGTGAGAAGCATGGGTATTACTGTGATTACTGAGATCCAGAAATGAATTCTTTTCTAAAAAAATACAATTTTAACTCCTGTTATAGAGTTAGATGATCCAGAAAATTTTAAGTTGCTTCAGGCATATAAATACAAATCAACTCTTGGCGAAATCACTCAAATATCATTAAACAAGAGAAATGTATAAAAGCTAGAAAATTATTTTAAAAGAGAATAGCCATACAAAATTTGGCCTCCATTTTCCAGTCCTGAGAGCATCACACCAACAGATAAGAATGTCATTCCAACTGGTTGATTAGGGAGAAAGCAGGTATAAAAATTGCCTGGCACATAAAAGGTGCTTGACATACTTTTGTTCTTATATCTAGACCAAAGGAAAGCCTGGGTTCCCCAACTCCATCCTGTCTTAAATATGGAATTATGTCAAGTCGAGTATATTCTTTGGTTCACAAATGATACAGTAATCTTAACACTACTTTTGAGTTATAATATACAGTCAGTCTCCAATTTAAAAACTTAAATGAAAAAAAGCTAAAATGGCATTGAATGTAGTCGATGGTAGCCAGCCTAAGAAAACATCTAGGAGTAGATAGATTCATCATCCCAAGAATGTTGCTATCTACAGAGGCACAACCTGTTCATCTATTGGGTTGTCAGAAAAGTCATGATGTATTTTTTTCTGTTTTTCATTGCAAAAATGCATCATGACTTTTCCAACAACCCAATCATTTCTGACAGGCATTTTGTTTGGTCATCTCCAAACACAAAAGGTACTGATGTACAAATTGCATTTTTTTTTTTTTAAAGAGAGTTGTAACTATCCACATATGCAAGACTGGGTTTCAAGTTTTTAATATGGTTTTCATTTGAAATAAAATCCCTTAAAAAAAGGAAATGACTTCAGCAGTTAGCAAAGGGAGTCCCATAAGAAAAAAAATGTAAACAGATGGCTGAGAAAGATCACCCACATGCTGCGCACAGATCCTGAGGAGGCATTTCTAAGAACGAAGCGGCACTTCCCAGCCTGGGCAGGGTCCCACAGGGATCCTGATTTAACCGACAGAAAACACCGAGTTAATGCCTCTAGCAAGGAGGGACCTCCGCAACGCGTTTTCCCACTTGCCTTACAGTGATCCAGAGGAGTTTCCAACTCTCCCCAGTATTTCCAAAGAAGCCAAGGATCAACCACTTGAGACAGACAATCCTCTAATAAATCAGTGTTTGATGATTAGCCCTGCACTAACATCTTCCCGTGTAAACGGGCTGTTAAGCCCCAGCTAAGCATAGTAAGCATTCAATTTAATGTAGGAAACACATCTGCTCCACTGTCTCAGTAAGCAGAAGTTTCAAGATAGCTTGAATCCCAGGCTTAATCAAGGAGAAAAAAAAACAAAACCTTGGCAGTGGTGAAAACTGAGTTTTAAAATATAATCCAAATGAGGGCGAGAGAGACCATTTGCCGTAACTAATGAGATTATATAATAATACCTAAATCAAATTCACACAATTACCTGAGCAGAAACACTAGTCATTTTCTCTGAGCCTGCTTATCTTCCTTTCTGATGCCATCCACACTCACCAAAGATCTTTATCTGTCTATATTTGTCCCAAGGCACCAAAATATAAGCAAAAAATCCTCTGCAAACACCCACAATTTAACCCGCCTCAATGCCCAAAGTTCATTAAAAAGCAAAACAAAACAAAACAAAACAAAAACAACTCACAGATTTGTCTTTTACAAGGAGAGCACAGCACTGAATTCCAGCCATCAGCATCTTGTGGGGGTTCCAGGCCACAGAGTCAGCTCTGTTATGTAAAAGGAAGAAAAACAGGGTAGGGGGGAGACCCAATTAGTCTCTGGGAGGAAAGCGTGCTGTCATTAGCAGCACACATATTCAGTACTCTACCCAAGTAGCACTCAATAGGAGGCCTTGTTTGATTAGTTTGGAGTATTTTGGGTGTTTTTTTTTCTTCAAGTAAAACAATTACTTTGCTTCTCTGTCTATTTTCAGAATGTCACTTAAGTAGGCAAAGTCCAAAGAGACTCCCTTGCCTAATTAAAAGGCACTGTGTGGGGAAACTACTCTTACCTGTGGATGCCTTGCAGGAGCCTGCGGTGCTTCCTGGACAGCAAAGCTGAGCCGCCCCAAGAAGCCTGTGGAGAAATTTATAACCAATTATTATTTCAGTGTTATTTGTTTACCAGCCAATTGTCACAGACAACCCTGAGTGACAACATCAATCTCGATACTTCATTTTAAGTCAATGTGTTAACCAAGCTGTATTCCAGGAAAGTTCGATCACTGTCTCTACTCAGGCTATCAGAGCCTCATCATAACAGATGGGCTCCCATGGACCCTTAGGATTTAAATTCACACATCATAAATTGTTATAGTAACCTGTTGAGTTTGTGTGTGGTCAAAAAGAGGTATAAGAAATACGGTCCATACTCTCTCAAATCTTAGAATCTAAAATAGAACAAAATAAACAAACAAAACAGAAACAAACTTACAGATACACAGAACATTTTGATGGTTGGCAGATGGGAGGAGGATTGGGAGATGGGTAAAAAAGAAGAGGGGATTAAGAAGTACAGATTGGGAGGGCCGGCTGAGTGGCGCGGTGGTTAAGCGCTGGCTTGGGAAGCCAGCGGCCCCGGTTTGGTCCCACATATGAGGGCCAGTGACACTGCCCTCTAAAAAAAAAAAAAAAAAAAAGAAGTACAAATTGGTAGTTACAGAATAGTTATGGGGATATAAAGTACAGCATAGGAAATATAATCAATGATATTATATTAATAATAATATAATAGCATAGGAAATACAATCAATGGTATAATAATATTATAATAACTATATTATTATAAAATATATAATAACTACAATATTATATATAATATTATAATAACTATATTATGTAGGGTGTCAGATGAGTACTAGACTTAATCGGGGTGATCACTTCATATGTTATATAAATGTCTAATTGCTATGCTACACACCTGAAACTAATATACATTACATGTCAACCGTAATGGAAAAATAAAATAATTATTTAAAAATAATAAAATAAAATAAATAATATCCTTACAATGCTGAGATTCTAGCATACACAAGGTACAAATGCTGATAACGAGGCAGGGCTAAGGGCTGGCATTCAGCATAATAAATATGGCACACATTTGGCAAGGTGAGCAGAGAGGACAATGAAAACTGATAACCAACTAGCATATGCTGGTGGAAATGGATCCTATATTATTGAAAAAGTAGGTCTTTTCAGCCAAATAGCTTTCAGAGATATTTGCCAATCAAAAATGTGAGAGTGGGAAAAAGGAAACCTGGGATTTAAAAACGTTATTCATTGGAGAGGTTAATATGAGCCAAGGAAAGAGGAACTGAGACTAACCAGGGAAGAGGATATCCCACCCAATAGCTGGAGAGGAGAGGGGAAGAATCCATGTAAGGAACAAGACAGTCAGTGTGGCCCTTGAAATTGAGCAGGCTTCTTAGTTTAATTTTAGGGCAGTAGAGGGTGATTGCAGCAAGGCAATATGAGGGGATTGGCTTGGGCTGTGTTGAATGCTCTCAAGGCTATTGATACCCCACAGCATTGCATTGAGAATGGAGTTATTATTACTTCAATTTTATTTTTTACAGAAAAGCTAAGGTTCAAGGTCTCACAGGTAATAAAAACCAGATCTGGAAGCCAAAGCTCATTCTTTTTCCATGACAGCATCATAACTTAGGGAAGGTGACCCGTCAGCCAAATGGTAGAGTAGAGCATGTAGAAAGAAGTAGTAAAATTACATATACCATGAATGTGGAAGGTGAAAGAAGTGATTATTGTAAAAGCTGAGCCCATTGGTGAACAATAAAGAGTGGCCTTAAATCCTACTTAAACACAGCTCTCTCTCATTCAGGGCTGGAACTTCTACAGTGAGTGAGTCACCTAGGGCACACTATTTAAGGAGGAACTCACTCTCAGAGTTGGACTCTTGCATGACCCTAAGACTGAATGCCTCCTTAATTTGAACCCTAAGAAACTCCCTTGCATCACCTTAGTTCCAGCCCTGCTTCCATGGACTAGAGTCTCCAGAAATCCAATGGGGTTCCCCGAGGTTTGTGAGCTGTAAGTGATGTGCATGAAAATCCCAAAGATTCCCAATTACAGAACTGATGACTTGGAGTTGTCAATCAAGTCCCCTTCCTGCTGCATTCTCTTCCCCATTGGCATTCACCATGGACCACATGTGACTAAGGCACTGTCTTCAGCATCTAGAGAGACTTTATCTTGGCCTACTAACCGAGGATCCCCAGTACTGGATTTTGAGATCTTGACCATCACAAACATGAAGATGACTTACATATTAGGTTCCTTTACTTTCATTAAACACCCTAACCACTAAATTTCCTATTTTTCTCAATCCTTTTATCCCCAATTTCATTGAGAACCTACCAGTGACAACTAGGGGAAGGATTAATAAGACTCAGACATGCCCATTTACTCTTCCCCTCTCCACCTGCCTCACACACTATACTTGCACTTCTTCGTGTCTCCTGCACTACCCTGCCCTCCCTGTCTCCTCTTCGTCCCCCAAGAGTAAAAATGTTCTCCCAATCCTAGGAAGCCAGACTGAAGTTTTCAAATCACATGAATTCTTTCGAGGCATTAGATTTACAGAATGGTTTGGCAGGGTGAGGAAACAGCTCACCCACAAATGTATTCCTCAAAGGAACTGAAAGCAGAAAAGTAACACCCCTGATGTCAATCAATGCCTGTTTCTATTTGTTTAACTTTCTAAATTCTAACTCTAAAACTTGCAAAAACATCAAACAAATTACCTAAAGGATGAAGGTGCTTGGCTTTCCATCTCAAGAAGGACCATCATTTATTGAGCTATTACTATATGCTAGGCACCACGGTTACCATTTTACTTACAGTTTTTCTTTAGTTACTTAGTTAATAAATGAATAGTAGAACCAATCCTGAAAGGGAGGTGGAACCAGAGTTGGACTCAAATTCCGGCAGCCTGTGAAGCCCATGATTTTACATACATTTACTACCCACCCCTACCCTGCACCCCAGACTTGGAATGAAGGCTGTGTGAGAGACTTTAGGAAACTTTACTGGGAGACTGAGGCTTTGAAGCAGCCACAGTCTCTGCTTCGGAGAAGAGCTGGACTGGTCTGACATCCTAGTCTGAGGCAGAGGCTGGAATAATAATTGCTTTCATGGGGGAACCATAGCACTGGAGCCAACAAAATTCCAAAACTAAAGTTTTTCTTATTCATTTGTTTAAAATGCATTGTAATTAACCAAATTTAAGACACTATCAAATGTAAGAGTCACCATTTTTTTTGTGTACCACTAAGAAAGAAAAAAAACAACATCAACATACCAATTTCAGAGATGGTAAAAATGTTTTAAAAAGGTGTATGCGTATCTCAAAATTAATAAGTTATGATATATATGCAAGGTGACTTGGTGTTTTGGAAAACCCAGAAGAATAAGCAATCATAATTGCATTTCTAAAAAGAAATAAAATAAAGACCAGTTTTTAATGTATTAAAAGATCTTTAAAATATTCTTTAGAAAATTTCCAACATGTCAAAGTAATTATTGCAATTTTGTTAATTTTTTTTTCTTTAAAATTAATGAACTATGTATGGCATAAAACTTTCTTCAAGATAAGCTGCATGCTCTATAAAATTTTATCAACAGATTCAATGCCTGCAATATTAAAGGATGGGTGAACACCGTCTCTGTGTTAGAGCTAATTTCTTTAATAGGTCAGATACACTGTTGCTATCCACTTTAATCTAATATTACAGGCTTTCACTATATGCCTTCCATGTGTGAATAATTTGTGTGTCTTACATGTTTCCTTATAGAAGTGTTTCTTTCAAAAATTCAATCAACTTTTAGAAAACCTAGAACTTTGTATTCATGTGTACAAATCACAATTCTCTCAAAGCCCCATAAATCTCTTAATATCATTTCCAGTTTAGAAACTGCTTCAGTTACCGTTTTATGTAAACGATATAATCCATATTTGACATTTCTTTTATGAGAGTAGAATATTTAAGTATAAGTGCTGATGTTATTTTATTTTTTCCCTTATTTCCACAGTCACAGAAGTATTCACTTTTATCTTTTAGGTCATAATGTCTTATTATGCTTCTAAGTCTATGAAATCAATAAGATATAAGTTGAAAGGCAAACAGGTACAAATATTACAATTCCATTGAAAGACGTCACAAATAATCTACCTGAAGTATTGCCACTGGCATATGAATAGAGCCTATAACTCTAGTGAGTTTATATTACTGCTGCTTTTACCAAATATTAGCATAAATTTAATGAAAGCTTTGAGTTGCTGAAAAATTCTCCCCATATATCATAGACATTTTCCTTTGAAAGAATAAAATCATACAAACTATAAAATTATGAGTAGGTATATCCTCCAAATGTTCAGTTACCTTCCTTCTGTTTAGTAAATCAAATATATCACCCTCTCTTTTTTCTGATAAGGAGGCTATGAACCACTCACTCATCAGAGGAGAGAGTTCCTTAAAGACTCATCAATGTGTTCAATAGTCCTTTCTATTGGGTTGAATCAAACTAATTAACTCCTGGTTTCACACACACACACATATACACACACACACACAGACACACAGAGAGAGAAAAAAGAAAGACAAAAGAAAAGCAAAATGCATTTATAAAGCATTTTATAACTGGCATTTATAACTGGCCAAACTCAGCTTTTTAACACTAGATAAATAGAATTTTAAGTTACCTTTAATTAAGGAAAAATTTATTACCAACAATCCCAGGACTTACAAAATTTATTTTTTTTAAAAAAAGCCAATCCTTCAAGTTAGGGAATTATGAAAAATATGTTATCCCAATCCCTCTCAAATAATTCTCTGTAATAGATCTAGATAAAAACCTGCTTTAATTATAGCATGAAATTGTGCAGCTTTTCATATTTTGCAGTTGATTGGAACCACATAATTTTAAAGCTAGAAGCTAAGTTACAGGCCACATAAGCCATTTCCCTCTTTACAAACAAAGAAACCAAAGCCCAGAGGGCTTGAGGTCACAATGAAGAAGAGGCCAATAGAATCCCAAAATCAAAGTCTCTTGACTCCATAGTCCAAAATATGTCCCTTCCACCATGCTGCTTCCATGACAGTAGATTCAGGGAACCAAAGAAAATGGGTCATGGGAGAAGAGGAAATAAAATTGAATCCACAAAATTTACATCAAGTCTTAGAATCTTCTTCTTTATACTTCACACAAAATGACCCTCACCTCACATGTAGTTTTCTGAGAAGATGAAACACTTCCCACCAAAGCTGCAAAAGGACTAGACAGTCAAACAGATGTGTCCATACAAATGAACTTACGTCCACATGAAGCCACAGGCCATGCCTCTCGCAGACGTCAGCTATTTCCTCCAGAGGATCAAACGCTCCAAGCACAGTTGTGCCAGAGGTGGCACAGACAAGAAATGGTGCTGCTCCCTGTGAGAAGGACCCACACATAAGAATTGTCACCATCACCTCTAAATTGGTCCCATAATAAGCGGTAAATATAAAGGTTATATATTCAGAAGTGCATTTCTTTGGAGAAAATCATTCATTTGGTGAATGTTTTTAAATTTCTCCACTATATAGCCCCTTATTATAAACAGATTAAGAAAACTGAGAAAACGCTATGACACTAATAGTCCTTTGTCCCAACTTAATACCGGAGGTACCAAAAAAAAAAAATGTGTACAAGTGGACACTTTGATCAGCGTTGCTTAAGCAGCAGTTCACCATAGTCAGAAGTGTCTGGATGCTGATGGGAACCACTTTGAGCCGTCTTATAATTGCAGAAGTCAAACGTGACTTGTGCTCATCTTTTGTTATCGGTGTACATTGAGTATTACAATTTTAACACAGTTTTCCTTTCTTAAAATGTGTATATATTTTTTTTGGCACCCTCTATATGTATCCTGACTATTTTTTAGCCTCATTTTCTGTCTGTAGTATTTTCGGTTCTTCGATTTCCGAGATAGAAAGTGAATAACCTCGTCCACATTTGCAAACTGGCATTCTGTTTGATTCCAAATCCTTTTTGGAGAGATTCACTGGGGCTTCTAGAGTGCCAGCACTGTTACCCTTCCCTTCTCCAAAATAAAAAGGAACGCATTTGGAAAACAGACAATCAGCTCCAGGGACAAACCATGCAGGCCTGTCTGCTTGTCTCCTTGTGAAGTAAGCGCAACTACAAAACAAAAAAAATGTGTTCAGGTACAAGTTTGGCATCAGAGGGATATGATAACGTCACTGGGATACTCTCTCCAAAACAGGTTTTCTGCAACAGAAAACCAGTTAGAATGTGCTGGAAGAAAGGGTCTGTATCACTCCGACCATGATTTTTCCTCCTGGAACAGCTCATGACTGCGCCTTGCAGAGTGTCAGAGGGAAATGGAGAGAAAAGGGAAAGGGTAGGATCACATGCAGAGATAACTGGTGACTCCAGCCAAGCTAGCCAGCAACTTGGCCCATAAGAGACTTCATGGCATCCGTGAGGTTGAATAGGCCCATCCGGGTACGTTAGCAGAGATGTGCGGCTGCTGCAGAAGGGCCGTGGAGGGAAAAATTTCAGACAGAGGTGTGAGTGCAGGAAGCGATGAGAAGTCTAAGATTCTAGAGCACCTGAGGAATAAGTGACAAGAACATCTACTGCCTATGCAATTCATTTTTACCTCCATGTAGCACAGAGTCATTTTTCCCCCCTCATTTTTTTCTTGAAGTGTAGTTGTTCTTGAAAAATATATTTGTGTCTCATTTTAATGTCAGGGTTTGTTTCACTAGAACCAGACTCTCTCCAGTTTAGCTGACCATGGACAGAAAAATTATTTCTCAGCGGAAACAGAGCACAGACACTTGGTCCACGTCTCAAAATTGAGATGTGCATGAGTCAAAGTGATGGTACACAATGAATGCAGTTGTCCTTTGAGCAGATGGTTGTGACACAGGGACTCTAGTCCACCCAGACTTCTTAGCATGGGGCCAGTAGGGAACAGAACACTTGAGGAACCATGGGCTTTCAGAATCCTCTGTATCCAGCAACTTAAAGATTCTATTTTATCATCTCAGTGACTTAAAGGAAATGAGACTAGATTTACATCAATCATTAAAAGCAATAGAAAAAGTAATTTACTAAAACCATTTAAGGTGTCTTTCAGGGCTGAGCTTTTCCTCATAAACTATATGCTATTCTGACAGTTGTGAGAAAACACCTATGCAAGCTATTATGGCTTATTAATGACTTTTCCTCACCTTTTTAACAATCTAGCTATAAATATCAGGCTCAGAAATTAAACTTTTGCAACCTGGATTTAACCTTCCCGATTTTTTTCCTTTCGCATGTCTCATGTGATTAATAAGAAAATCAGTGGAAACGACACTGATGGTATGCTGCCAGTGAGCTGTATTCCCTAAGAAAGTTTGTAATGTCTAACAGTCATATACAAGAACACCTCCAAATATTCTGTGGTTGTCCTAGTTTTATCTTTTCATAAGCACTTGAGAGCCTCGGACACCTCTGTATTTTTCAGCATCTCTGTAATGGCATCAAGTAAAGGTCACTGCTTAACAGATTTTTAATGGATTGTGGTTGACCAGGGAATTGAATCCCAGCAGGGGAAACAAAAAAAAAAAAGGTGATGTACTATTCCTACATCTGGAACAAACCAAGTTTAAAGCTTGAAATAAAACAACTAGGTCTAAAGGCACCAAGAAAAAGAAACTAGTCATCAGGTATTGTCTCAGAATGGATACAAGGTTTGTCCTTGGTGAATCCAGGCTCCAGTTTTAACTGACTTGAAAGAAAGCTGAGGAAACATAACAACTCTTACTCTATTGCCCTACTTTTAAATGTGCCTAAAGCAATTTTTGCCTTTTAAAAACTTTTCAAGTTCTCAACTTTAGAATATGTCAGCTACATGCACTTTTGGTTGTTAAAATAAACAAAAATTTACATGATGAAAATAATAATGACTGCAGTGGGATAAAACCCATCAAATATGCTAGAACATCAGTTCTTAATGATACTATTGAAAGAAAAAAAAAAGTTCTGACTATCTTTAGGGGATGCTAGGCAATTAACTCATTATTATGAAAATTAGAAAATAAGGGGACAGAAGAAAACATCCTACTCTGCCTGTGCAAACTGTTTCTTTAGGGAAACCAAATAGGGATGAGAGAATATTTTTCTTTATAGTAATATGCCCACCAATAAATGAAGGCGGAATCAGAGAATAAATTGGAACATTGCCTAATAAAATAATGATTCCAGACAGTGATCATTAATGGCAGCAAAATCCATGAGGTGAGAGGCTGAAGCAGGGCTCTGTAACAGATAGGCTGAGAAAACGAGAGCCCGCCAATGTTATCACTGAAAGACACATGAATGTGGAAGCGAAAAACTTTACCCATGAGTCCTTCTGGTAAAAATTCCCATCTGAATCTGAGTATCAAGATCTAACCACCAAATTATAAGAAATAAAGAGAACAGATGGGTGGTGCTGGGGGTTGCTGGGGGGCGTTTAGATTCTCAAATTTTTTATGTAATCTACAAAGTCTGTAAAGTGGAAAACTACTAAGACAAAGGACTTGGTTTCTTCAACAGATCAATTGCAGGAATTTAAAAAAAAGGAGGAGGGGAAGCTATAAGCTATAGGCTAGAAAAGATTTATGTGATGAATCAACCTAATGCAGCATATAGACTTTGTATGAATGCTTACTTGAATAAGCCAACTACAGTAAAACCTTGGATTGCAAGTAACTTGGTTTGCGAGTGTTCCACAAGACGATGTATTTCTAATACATTTTAACATGGTAAATGAGCAATGTCTGGCAATACGAGTAGTTTGTTTCTGGAATGAATGATGCTCGCAAACCAAGGTATTACTGTATATTTTTCAAAGGCAATGGGAGAAATTTAATATTGAGTGAATATTTGATAACGTTAAGAAATTAATTCTTATAACAGTATTACTTTAAGAAAAGAGAATACATATGTTTTACAGATGTACTGAATTGTTTATAGATCAAATGATATGATGTGTGGAACTTCCTTCAAACCAATCCAGTGCTGGTGGGAAGGGATAGGGTATAGATGAAACAGAATGGAGCATAAGCTAATGATTGTTGAAATTGATTGATGGGTCTATGGATGCTCATTATATTAGTTTTGTATTTATTTGAAATTTTCCATAATGAAAAGTTCAAAATTCAAAATTCAAGAAAGAGGAGAGGGAAAGAGGTGAGGGAGGGAGGGAGGGAGGGAGGAAGAGAGAGAGGGAGAGGGACAGGGAGGGGGAGAGAGAGAGAGAGAGAGAGAGAGAGAGAGAGAGAGAGAGAGAGAGAGAGAGAAAGGGGGAAAGAGAGAGGGAGAGAGGAATGAATGAATGAATCAAATGAACCATAGAAAAAGCACAATCAATATTCTCCACCAACAAACATTGATGATATTAAGAAAGTTCTTTTTGATAGTAACCTCTGCAGAAAAAGATAAAACTAGGTTAAACAAGGATAAAACTAGAATTCAATATCTATAGTTCAGAGCAGAACAAACAAGTTGTAATGTAGAATTTTACCCAAGAGTCAAAGAAATCTGATAATCTGTACCACCAGACAACTATCAAATCCACTTATCATTGGAATGTTTTTTAAAAGATAAGTCTGCAATAAAGGCAAACATTTTTAAATATGTTTAAGAATTTTAAACCAAATACAATAATCTAGCATGCTCAAAACTTAAAAAGCAGAAATAAAAGAAATCCATCTTTCTAAGACTATGAAGTCCTGTGAGGAGAGACATACTTACATCCCAGCTCAGAAGCTGGGCCTTTCATTTTTCAGCAGTCACACTTGGCTTTGCTGCTACCTATTGGAAGGTTATGGGAGAATAATCTGAAGCTCCTTCAGCAATCAGGACTGTGGTGGGATTGGTGGGAGACAGTTGAGTAGGAACACCTAATCCAGCAGGCGTTGGGTCCAAGGAGCAAGATGGCTGATACCAAGACAATGACACACCTAAAAAGCAGGTGTCAGGGCCAGCATTAGCTGGAGTATAGCAGGTGACCAGAGCCATGCTTTACTTTCCCCAGCCATAGACGAGTCAGCTTTCATACATTCTGGCTGCTAAGAAAGAGAGACCATTTTGCCAAAGCTGAAATACTAGACCCAGACCCAACACAGGATGATGGTTATGGATGGACTTCAGGTAGAAGCAACCTGGGAGAATAGGTTGATCAAGAACTCAGGAATCATTCTGAACGCAACCCAGGGATAATTGGCTTGGCCTGCAGAATTCTGAGTCAGGAGTTTTATGTAGGCAAGTAGTTGCAGGGTCCCTGCTGGAGAGTCTGGGTTCACCTTTTAAGGCTAATTCTAGGCAAGAAGCCTGAATACAGTGACGTCAGTGTTTTAATAAGCTCCTGCCAAATGGGATGAGACCATCTGAGAAACTCCACAGAACATAAAGAGCCAAGTACCTGGAAATAGAGTATCTGTAAATGAGTTGGCCAATTTTGATTCTAACATTCTCTCTTCTCTGTCCCACACGCAGACATGAGGCTGGATGCTTGGTTCCCTCCCCGGCATCCTCTCCCTCACATCTAGACACATGCATATCTTGTACATTGTCTTTCCCTCTTTTTCTCTTGCCCCTCTCACCTCTGTTCTGGCTTGACCGATTTGCCTCTCCAGTTCCTCAGGTATCATTTTACCTCTAAGAGACACAGATTTAAGACATTCAGTTGTGTTTAGTGGTGGACAGACATGGGTATTTCTTTTTAAAAGCTATGAGTTTTCCCCTCCACCCACCAGGCTTCCAGGTCCCTGTTCCCCTTACCTTCCATCTGTTTCCACAAAGTGAACGTTCTCAGTACCAATCCCAAGAAAGGAGGCCGCCTTCTTCATGGAGTAATGACACTAAATTCAAAGGGTCCAGGGGGAAAAGGGAGACATGGATGCATAGCATGCAAAAACTATTGCTTCTCATCTAAATGACTGCCATATGGCCGAACCCAATCTTTGGAACATTATTGCATCAAAGAAAGAGAAAGCAGTAATTTAGTTGAGCTCCTTAGTGGCTCAGAACATTGACTTTGGTTGGGGTCTGAAAAACCAGGATTTAATTCCCAGTTTCCCCAGTTACAGCTATGGAACCTTGAGCAAATGATGTATACACTCTAAGCCTCAATTTACTGATGTATAGAGTTGGCAGGTAGATGCCTACGCCATCTTTGTCACAGAATTAAATTAGTTAATTTCTGTAAAGGGCTTAGCACAGAGCCTGGCATATGGAACAAACTTCATCACTGGAGGCTGTTGTTTACATATCATCAAGGAAAGTCTCCCTGCATGCTACCTATAAGACTCAGCATTAATGGAAAGAGAATCTAGTCCACTGCTAACTCAAAACCCTCTAAGGACTGGGCAAGACTCTGTCTCAAAAATTGTAATCACAGACTACAGAAGAATTTCATTATTTTCAAGAGCCAACAATGGGTTATAGATGCTGATCAGACACTTTGACCAATCTTGTTGAATACTGAATGTAAGACTGAAATTAGACACACAGTAATGTGGCTAAAATCCTAACAACAAAAGTAATAATACTTTATAGACACATTACTTTCTGCAGCCTGACATGAATGAAGCTAATGGCTCTGGAATTAGATCTGGTCTATTTCTTATTGGAAATAGTATGTGTCGTAGATTGTTGGGCCTTCCCCGTCCCCCACACCCCACTACATAAAGTCTATAAAGTAATTAGCATTCAAACATTGGAGATGTCAGTCTTTATACAGTGTGGACAGGTGGTCAATTAATTCTTTCTCCTGCCAGAAAAATGAAGGTGCTAAAAGACATCATTGTACTGAAAAACCTTAGTAATGTAATTTGTAGGTATGAATACATTAAAAGAGTAGTCATGCCTTCACACTTAACTTGATATATTCCCTCAAATGTGGTAATTTTTTTCTTCTTTTGTCAAGAGAGTTTTATTGGAAGCTCTTTTTTTTAGCTCTGTAAAAATAAATGCAGAAGTAACACCATGAAGAAAAATGAAACCATTCTAAATAATTAATTTCCAAATATCAAATAGGACAAATGAATGCCTGGAAGATGCATTCATTTCAGGTTGTTGTAAGAACATATGCATATTGAGGTGTAATAATGTACATGAAAATGTAATTAATTCTCCACTTGGTACATCCGCCTACCAGAACTAAGGGGACATAGATAGCTAAGGCCAATTATTTCTCACCGGAGATTTGGACTTTGGCAACCAAACAGCTATCGATTTCATAGTGATAAATTATAGCCTACCTCCCTGCCATCTGCCAATAAAGAAAATCATATTGCTTTGCCCTGGGAAATAGTGAAATACCCCCAACCAACAGAGCTGCTAAATAAAACACTGGTAATCAGAATAAGAATAGCTTCAGTGGAGCTATCTTTGAATACCTCAGGGCAAAGTATAGTCCAATGTCAATCTCAAATGCATAGGGACAGATTAAAAACAGTCTGCAAAACTGAAGTCTAAACATCTAAAAGCATCAGAGGAGATGAAGAGCCTGGAAGGCGGAAAAAAGAAAGAGGTCAATGCTTCAGACTTGTCGAGGAGTTTCAAGGAAAGAAAAAACCTAGAAGGCTGGAGTTCAGAAGTAACAGCTGCACTTAGAAACAAACAGTGGCTGCTTCCTTCACTGACAGAAGATAAATCAGCTGTTCTAAGACCCTATCTCCCCATAGGTTTCATTCGTCTACAGGAGAGGCAACAATCTCAGGGGGTGACCATTTCTATAAAGATGAAACAGTCAATGTCTACATGAAAGACAGAATGGTGCTGACGTTTTCCTTTCTGGGTCCAGCAAGGATTTTTCCTGTGACCTTGGATTTCTTAATGAACCACTACTTTCCTCTCCCGTACACAGTGTTCTGGACTCTTCAACTCCTTCTAGTGCTGACTAGTTGGATGCTCACATTGACTCCGGGTGATGAGGAGAGCAAGGTTTGTGAATGTTACACATTAGGGAATGAAGACACCGGATGTGTAGGAACTTCTCCAAGGACATACAGCTGGTTCAGTTCTGAGAGAAGCAGAGCCCGAATCCAGGTGGACTACTCGATGCTCTGACTGACATCTTAAGAGCACCTGATTGCCTGTGGAGAACGCCTGCAATAACATTGAAACCCATGTCAGTCTCGCCTGGAAAGCAGAGCCAGGGATAGGGTGAGGGAATGAGGCACCTTGGGTGCAGGAAAAAGACATGGACCTCGCTCGTTTACCACATTAGACTATTAGAAATGTTTGCTCCTCTTGCGGAACACTCGCAAATCACGTTACTCGCAATCCAAGGTTTTACTGTACTCAGTTCTGGTTTTACAACTGCATGAGGTGTCAATTTCTTTCCATTTCCAATTTGCCAGCTACACCCATATTACTGATCTTTCCCAGGCATAATTTTTATTCTAGGCTTCCATAGAATTCCTTCCCCCTTCCCAGGGCAATTATTCCAGAAAAGAACTCTAGCAAGTTTTAAATCAAGTAAAGAAGGAAAAACGAAAAAGTAAACCCACTAGGGCCGGCAGAGTGGCACGGTGTTTAAGTGCTAGCTTGGGAAGCCAGCGGCCCCAGTTCGGGTCCCACATATGAGGGCCAGTGACATTGCCCTCAAAAAAATAAAAAAGTAAAAAAGTAAAACCACTAAGCTGATGGGGGGGGGGGGGCGGGGATGGCGTATTTAATCACCTTTCCTAGGCATGGAAATGGATTCAAATGGAGAGGGACTTTGCACGTCTGATATGCTACTGAAATACCAAGGGTTGGAACCCAGAGAGGAAAACTCTACTCCATAATAATCCCAAATAACCAAATATTTTTCCCACATGTCCACATTTCCAAACATTCTTCTCTTGCTGCAGGAACAATGTCTCAGGAAGGAAGGCCTTGGGAAGACTGGGTTAAGAATCTCAGACTAGATGAGTCTTTCCAGTTGCCTCCCAACACCCAGGGCCCACTTTGCAACTTGGCGTTAAACTATTCAGAGCAAAGGTCAGATGGGACAGGAGGAAAACATGGGGGCAGCCAGGTTTTCATCCACTGCTGACCTCTTAGTAAACAATCTGTCCTTTTACAATAATAAAGTAACTTCCCTCTTGAAAGAAAAATAACAGATATAGGAAGGCCCATATCTGGAAATAACAGAGAATTTTTTGACTTTTGTCTGCCTCGTGTGTTACAGGAGACCTAGGATTATTTCAAAAGTTACAGAAGTTAAACTCTTCCTTCCAGGGATGTGGGGAAGCAGCAGTAGTAGAACGGAGAGAAGTATCCACTGGAATCATACAAAAATAGAAAAGGGAGAATCTCTTCTAGGTAAGATTGCATGTATGCTGTTCCATCTATTCTATCCACATCATGATAGCTGGATCGTTTTCCTGCTACTACTAAATAATAACTAACATTTTTATTTATCTATTATGTGTTAGATGCTACTTTACATGCATTAACTTACTCAATCTTTGCAACAACCCACAAACCGGTACCTACTGCGCTCCCGTGGCTGCTGGGCTGCTTCAATGCTCCCAAATTGTTTACTGTTCCTGTGTCTATACCCTTTGCCAGATGGCTTTGCAGCAAATCCCCTTGAAAATAGAGTATTTTCCCACATCTTGGGTCTGCGTTCCTAAATGCGACTTAGTTTGCCAAGAAAATGAGGCTGAAATGACTATGTGCCATTTCTGGGCCTGGTACTCACAAGTCCTGGTATGTCTCCATGCTGTGCCATTGCCATGACAACCTACCTGGACTAGCCTGCTGGAGAGTGAGAGACAATGGAGCAGAAAAGACTCGCTGGCATCCTCCCAACCAAGCCACTCTCAGATCAGTCATTGGCCAGCCAACCCCAGCCAGACAGATAAGGGAGCCCAACAAAAGCAGCAGAACTGCCCAGCTATCTCAAGACTTGAGAGCAATAATACATGGTTATAGTTCTATGACACTGGGTTTGAGGATAATTTGTTAGATACAAGAGCTGACACACTCGATTTTACAAATTAGAAAACTAGGGTCCAGAGAGAGGAGTGAATCAGTTTACCCAAGGTCACTCAGATTTTAAGTAACAGAGACAGGAAATGAACCCAGGCAGCCTAGTTCAGAATCAGTGCAGCTATCCACAATCAAAACCCCTACGTTAATGGAGAGTAAAATGAGATAGGGGATTGTGGCAACATCCGTGTGTGCGCGTGTGTGTGTGTGTGTGTGTGCGTGTGTGTGTGTGTGTGTGTGTGTGATGTTTATTACTACTGAATATCTCCTTTTCCTCTTGAAAAGCCCTTGCGTTAGCCATTCAAAGTAATCAATTTTATAAGGAAATGTGTAGAAGACATAGCTGAGATAAGTATCAATCATCTAAGTTCTAATAAATGAGCTACTCAAAGAAGAGATTCACAGAAAGAGATAACACGTTCAAATTAAACATTCTCTTTTCCCAAAGAAAATGTTACAGACTACATAAATTTTAAATAAAGGTGATGTACAAAATTGGGTGGCCAGTATCAAACCCATCAGAATTTCTTCTGGAATGAAATATGGTGTTATGCTTTGGCATATTAGTCACATACAGAGAGGATAAAAGCACATCAGGAGTCTGCAAACAAACAAGCTCTCTTAAATAATGCATTCTCAGAAAATCTATATCTGATATCAAAAATAACTTTTTACCTCTGCAGATGTGAAAAGGATTAATCTCGGCAACCCAGACAGCCCCTTTTCCTTAATATCAGGACAGTATTTGTATCTAGCTAAATTCATGGCGTACATATTGGACACTGAACCACCTGCAAAAACAAAATTGAAATGGCATATTTATTAGCATGAAGTTATAGCTCCCTAAGTGCTGACTATAGTGGAAAGTGTAAATGGCTGTGGCTGCTCTAGTAATGACAAATCACTGTGAGTCATCTGAACACCTCACCCCCCCACCCCATTACTCTTACACACTTCCGAGTCTCCAATTCCAGCAATTTCCAATCTCAGCAAAGTGAGAAGTTTGGGTCTATTCTCTCACACCAGAATTTTTCTAAACTAAAAGTTTCAATTTATGACCTTGGTACCCAAGTCTCCATAGTTAATAATACTCTTTCTGTCTGTCATCTGATCCATAAAATGACAAGACATGCTCATCTCTGCCTCCAAAAAAGGAATGCAGGGTAAAAAAAAAGGTGATTTAGGACCTTCTCAAGTAAAACTGATTGACAACTTAAAATACTTATTATTATAGTCCTTCTAAATTCCTAACAGCAGATAAATTCATTTGCGTGAGGTACAAATCCTAAATTGTAGATATCTCATTTGTTTAGCACCCATGTCACTTATTTAGCATTTATGCAAAATATTATCACTCTGGAGAAAGGCACAAGCTAAAGTCTCCCCAAGTAGCATTATTTTTATTTTTTATTTATAAGAAACAAGTTAATATCAACTTTTCGTAATGTGCAAAGAGTTGTTCCTCATATGACACATGAATACATTTTTAGATGCTTGTCATGGAAGGGAGGTGGCAATAACTAATTGTACTTACCTGGATTAAATATTCCATCCCCTTCTTTCCAGCCAATAAACTCAATCATTTTCTGCAGAACCGCTTCTTCCACTAACAGAAACACTGGAGACACCTCATATGTATAACTAGATAGATACAAAAAACACTTCACTTCTATGACTAGAGTCCAACCATCCCTTCGGTGTCCCAAGAAATGCACATAGAATTTTATTAAACCAAGTGGCTGTCGAAGTGTAGGTAGAGTTTTGGAAGTATATCCATTGAAAATAGAGAAATATGCAGTCGGTGATCATGCTGATTGTGGTTGGGTACACGCTAAGAGCTGGTGGCCTCAGGGCTATGCAAGCTACCGCAGCAGTCTTAATTTAGAGAAAAGCTTCAACTCCTTTGGGAGAGATAAAGGCACTGCATCTGGATTCTCTGATGAGCCATGAGCAGTGGCCATTTTATTCTTTGGATGCTTTGGGTGCTGGCTAAAGAAAAACCACTGTCATGGTAACCAGGTTTTGTTAGGTTGCTACCGTGGGTAACCTAACAATCAGTCCTACATAGTCTACATGGAAACTACTCATCTTGAATTAGAGCTTCCTCCTCCCCATGCCTGTGCTCTGTGTGACATCTCTTATTTTGGGATGATTTTACCGCAAAGAACCACCCAGATGCCCTGGGAATGAAGGATTTGCTACTCCAGGCTGGAAAGCCATGATCAGAGAGTCTCACTACCTTAGCCCCTTTAGGAATTGCCTCAGGTGCTGGGAGCCACATTCCCCATGGTTACACCCTTTCCTGTGGTAGCCCACACCTGATGACTGGTCCAGCTGGAGATATAAAGGGCTGGCCATATGGGCCCAACTCCAGACCAGTATAAAGGGCCATTGTATTGTAGCTCCAGAGATCTCTGTGGGGTTAGCTGAGGTGGTCATTGAGCCTGCATGGAAGCTTGGCTCCTATCTCTGCCCACTCCTGCTTCCTTTCCCTCCTGCCACCCATGTTGATCCCAAGGGTATTTCTGAATAATCATCTTGCTCACTAAATTCCATCTAGAGCAGCTTTCCAGGAAACCCAACCTGGGACAGTTACCATGCGCAGCTTTGTAATGTTTGAGTCTCTTCTTTCTCCAGATAACTTCAGGGCAACTGAATATCTATAACTTCTTCCCTAACAAATAGGTGATTATATTAAGTTGTATCTGAATATAGATGTACTCTAAATACATAAGCTAAACAGACACATAGACATATAGTCATAGAATTTAATGCAATTATTTTAACATCGGGAAGGGAAAACTTTGAGAAGGAGGAAAAGCAAAACCAGAAGACCTACTATGTGTCACCTCCCTATGTGTCAAGCCCTCTACAGACATTATATCATTTTATACACAATCTAGGTTCTATTTTCAACCACGCTAGGAAACCAGTTTACACATACCGAAAATGTGAAACACTGTATGTATTTATGTGTACCTACAAATACAAGTGAAATAATCATTTGCTTTTTTGTAAGAAAAAAATTAATATGAAATCTGTCTTTGTAAACTAGCTCAACTGTAAACCTGGCAGTAGGCCAGGAGGTGGAGAAGAGGGCAATATAGACAACTCTCACCGCTCAGTCACATTTCGAGTGGATTGTTCAGCTTAGCAGTGATTTAATACTTCAAAAACCTCCAAAGATTTCAGTTAAAAAGGGGTCAAATATATGGTGATGGAAGGTGAACTGACTCTGGGTGGTGAACACACAATGCAATGTATAGATAATTAGATGATGTAGTATAGAAATGTACACTTGAGACCTATATAATTTTACTAACCAATGTCACCCCAATAAATTCAATACAAATTAAAAAAAAAGAAAAATAATCCAGATGGGAAGTTAGAAAACCCAGGACAGACAAGGGAAGGTTCACAGAATTGTGTAATTTTACTGTGTCTTCTGACTTGTCTACTACTTTAACTCTTCTACCCATTATAACTTGGTACCATCTCGCATCATTCCACCCAAAATTCTCTAACTGAAGTCATCAGTGAAATTCATGTTGCTAATTCAAGGGCACCCCCTCCGCCATGGCCTCTGTGCTTCCCAGCTTATTTTCTCCTTCTTTTCTCTCTCCATTACAGGCTGATCCTCCTCACTGTTAAATAGTTAAATACCCAGTCCTAAGGCCTCTTCTCTCCCCATGGATATTCTGTTCCACAGGAAGTGCTTCTGCATCTCCTGGTTTGTCTTCATTCAAAGTGTCTCCATCTTTCTCATTAAAATCACTTGTTGGGCCTTGAAAATATAATCAGTGCCTAACACACCCCCACAGAAATCCAGATTTAATTGGTCTGGGTTGGGACCCATGGCTCAATATTTTTTTTCAAAAGAAGTTCCCAGGTTGATTCCAATGAGCAGGATGAGTTAAGAATCACTGACTTCAGGAATCTCACCCATGCCCACTATTTAAATTCCCATCGTTCACCCATAAGTCCTAAATTTATACCTTTCATACAGAAATCAGAATTTCAGTCCCCTATATCTCTTAACTTGGTTGGTATATACTCTTGGATTGCTCGAAGTCATTGAGAACTCAAATGCTCACAATGGAAAACTGAATTCGTGTTCTTATCTTTTTCACCATATACTTGAAAACTGATCCCCTCTTCCAACGCTTACCTCAGTGAGTGACATGACCATCAGCTCAGCTACGAAAGCCAGAAACCCAGGCATCATCTCATCAATTTCCCTCGCATCCTCATTTCCATGATCCAATATATTATCCAGTCTTTTCTGTTTTATCTTCTAAAATTTTTTCGTCTCTATTCCTACCACTTCCACTTAAGTCCAAGCTACTATAACCTCCCACCTGACTCCAAGGTAATGCCCTCCTAATTGATCGGTGCAATCCTTTCTCCACGTTTTCAGTGATCTATTCAATAAGCAAAAGGTATCTAGTGATTTAGAAACCTGCAATGGCGTTCCACTGTACTTAAAATAACTCCCTGGGTCCTGCATGCCCGGCTCCTATCTTTCCAGTCTTATCCTTTAGTACAGTCCTATAGCTCTCTCAGCTATTGCACACTGACTTTTCAGGTCATAGCATGTGTCATGCTGTCTCATGCCACAGGACCTTTGAACATGCTGTTCTGTCTAGAACTCATTCCTCTCTTTTCACCTCGTTTGCTTTTATTTACCTTTCAGCTCTTAGCTATAACTGCCTCAGAGAAGACATCCTAGAGCCCCCAAATAGGAAAAATTATCCTGTTTATACTTATAGCATCACACATCTCTCCCTTATATGAGAATTGGAATGTTAGATTAATTCATGTGAGTCATTTTGATTAATTTGCATGGACCATATCTATCTCATAACATATTTTGCTTTGCGAAGCTCAAAGTCAAGGTTTGTTTCCACTCTAGGTACCTTTCTAGCACTTGGCACAGATGTGGCTTTTCATGCAGGAATGAATTAAAGGTTGCTTACTCAATTTTCTCACCTGCCTTATTCCTTTCACAACACCACTATCAATTCAAACAGCTCTTTGAATACTGCTGTCATGAGTCCATTATTTATGATGACATGGCACAAATGAAACCATTTAACTAGAAATCCATGACATAAAATTTCATCTATTTAGAAAAACATCTCTAATCCACGTCCAGTGTAAAATTCCAGTAAAATGGTACTTACACACTTGGGTTTAATGCTTCTGTCATAAATCGGGCCGCCAAGGAGTAATGATCAAGTCCGGCATACAACTGGTTGAAAAATCTTGGATGGTCTGTAAATTTAAACAGAGTATTCATCTACACAGCAATAAAAAAGAAAAAAAAACTATCGATACAGCAATAACATAAATGGATTTTTCAGGCAATAAAGCAGCTAGACACAAAAGAGTACATACTGCATGATTCCACTTATATGACATTTAATATCAGGCATAGCTGATCTATGGAGATAGAGGGTAAGATTCCGGGTACTTTAAGAAGGAGATATTGATTAGGAAGGAGCTTGAGGAGCCTCTGGGAGTGCTGAGAATGGTCTCTATCTCTATCTAGGTGATGGTTCCTGCCATACAGATATGTATAAGTTCATTGATCTGAGCACTTAAGATTTGTCCATTTTACTGAATGTAAATTATACCTCAATTTAAAAAAAAAAACAACATTCAAAACCTAACCGTGCACAAAGGAAACAAATTTTAAAGACCCATCTCGTAGCTCTTTCTACTGAACAATATATTTCTAAGTACAATTTGAGCAATCTTTTAAGAACTTGGATTTACCTGCTCCTTTCTTTCAATTAACCCTGACCCAAACCAAAGCTCTTAAGAAATGGTACATGTATCAAAACCTGCTACATTTATCCTCTGAAAATATTGATATTAACTTCCCTAAATTTAAATGAATTTCTCTCACCAACAGGGTTCACTTCAGGCTACTGACAGTGTGTAGTCTTTTCATGTTTCCGATTGGTCCATTTTTCATAACACACCTGGCATTATGTAGATGGAGTAAGATGTGACTCATCGTGCAGCCTACGTAAACTTTCTGATTCAACTTTACGTAAACTTTCTGATTCAACTTTTTGCAAAGGCGAGTCGCCTTTAAGACGCAAACAACTTCAGTTCCAATTTCCTATTTTTTTTCCTCCTATAAAAAGTCTCATAAAGGTTCTTGGCTTTACACAGTGTGAATATTCACACCAAACACCAGGCTAACAGGCTTGACATTCTCAATCATAGGCAGCCCGGCATGACCAAGAACAAAGAGGCAGGAGGTCTATTTCTAACTCTGAATATTTAGGAACCATTTCAGTTAGTGACTTCTCATGACAACGTACAGCACTTGGTTTTGCTTTTTTTTTTTTTTTTCCTTTTCCTCTTTTAACTAGGGGTTCAATGAAAAAAAGTCTCAAAAGAAAATGTCTTTTTAAATATAACATGGAAAACTTCCTCTAATCTGGCTAAAGAAGCCAGACATTGCTACAAGTAAATTTAATCAGTTTGTTTTAGTTCTGGGTTAATTTACGATTGATTTCCTTGGTAACGTTATGGAAAATATCCAATAAACTGAAAAACTGAAAAACCCACTGTATTAAATGTCATTCACCACTTCTGACATGCACACAATAATAAGATATGTATCTCTGCTTTTGAAATGCTAAGTGGGTTTTTGATACATATACCAGACTTTCCCAAGGGAACAGAAACTAATTATTTTTAGCCAGGATTTTATTATGCACCCTCCACTAAATTTAGTTCAGTGTCAGAATTCACAAAGAATAATGCCAGTGCCCTCTTAAGCACTATATTACCTTTACATCACACTAAGAAATGTGTACTTTGGAACGTTATTCTCCTACTTTGGGAACTTGTTCACTAAGTGCATAGGATATTAAAAATCAGTATAGGATATTAACAATCAGTTAGAATAGCACTTAAGACAAGACTGATATCATGTTACTGCATTTATAAAGATCACACTGATTAAAGCATTATTGTGAAACTATCAAATCAAAAACTTACTATATACAAGTGTTCATTTTTCTTATACCTTCATAATGGTATAAAAATAAAAGTTTTTATTTTTTTATTGTGCTAGATTTGATAAGGTTATTTGGTAATTACCAACTGCCAAGAGTTAATAAGAATCTTCAAAATAAATCTATTCCTATTTATATTAAAGATATCATCTTGAACTTTTTTTTTTTTTGGTGTATTCTGAGACATCGAGATTTAAAACCTCTTACAAATTATATAATCAAAATATTATCTGACAGTTTGGCCCAACATAAGAAATAAGTGCCAGTCATAATATATGGTCTTGATTACAAATAAAGAATGAGGATTGCCAAGAAGCAGATAACATTGACACGTGACCGCTAACACCAATAGTTTTTCTATCAATTTAATTTTGGCTTTTATAACAAATCTATACTAAAAATATCAGAACCGCTCATTTTTGATCTGGGTTTCTTATTCCATAAACACTGTCACCCACTCAGCTTTACCATGAGGTAAATACATGCTGAAGAAAAGGTAAGAGCTTGTTAGAGGTACAGATCAAGGAAGTAAATTAAAGTTCTTACTAGTTTTGACACTGTAACGTATGACATCCTGGCAGAGTTCCAACAGCCTGTGGTGTGGCTCCCCAGTGTCTCTCATCTCCAGGTCAAGAAGCTGTTTCAGTTGTTCGGGAGACCGCCATTCACACACCTGGAGGTTGACAAATGGCACCGCTAACTGAGCACCCATGAGAGCTAAGTATTGGAAGAATGTCAAAAGCATGAACCCTACACTTAAGAAGCTTCCAGACAAGCGGGAGAGACAGTGATTGAGATGGGCAATCATAGTTCAGCACGAATAGAGCTATAGACATAATGTAGAAGTCACTGGAACAAATGAGGGACCCTATCTTAGGTTTGGAAGGTCAAAGGTCTCCTGGAGGAACTGATATCTAGGCTGTTACATAAAATAAGAGGAGAGTGAACCAAGCAAAGATTAGGGGATGGGGTAATGCAAGGGGCATTCTAGGTAGAAATAACAGAAGTAACAAAGGCTGAAATGTATAAAGGAGCTCATGATACATGCAAGAATGAGAGAGTCTGGTGTGGGTAGAACATGGAGTTTGAGGAGGGGAGAGGCTGGAATACCAAATGGTTAACTGCCAACTAGTCTCTCTGCTTGTACCCTTGGCCCACACAGTCTGCTATGAACCTAACACAGAGTGATCCTCTTAAACCCAAGCCATGGTCATTCCTCTGCTCAAATATTTCCAGTGGGTCCCCATATCCTTCAAAATAAAAGCCCAAATCCTTACAATGGCCTAAAATGATTCTGTATAATCTGCTTCCCTGGCTGTATTTCCTTTCTAGTCTCCTCCAGCACTAATTTCCTCGTGGCTGACTGTGCCCTACCTCCTTACTGTGACCTAAAGACACAGGCATGCTCCCACCTTAGGGTCTTTGCCCTTACTATGCTCTCTTCTTCCAAATATCCTGATAGCTAACTGCATTCACTTCTTTCAAAGCTCTACTCAAATGTCACTTTATGTCAGCAATCCCGGTTCCCTTGCTTAAGGTCACAAGCTGCACATTGCCCCATCTCTACCAATCCCCCCTAACCTTTTCTACTCTTCATTTTTCCATAGCACTTATCACCTTCCAACATTTATTAGGTCCTATATCATTTCCATGAGAGCAAAGACGTCGGTCTATTTGCTCACTGGTCCTCAGTAACTAACACAGAGCCTGCCACAGAAGGGGATGTTCAACAAAGATGTGATGAATGCATCAATGAAGAAATAAACAAGACTCATATCATGACAGGCTTTAGGTGGCAAGTTACAGAGTTTGGACTTGGCACAAAGGAAGTCATTGGAATGTTTTGGACAGGGGAATGATACGCTCATATTTGTGTTTTGAACAATAGTTTGAATTGCTAGGTGGAGATTCCAAGTAAAATTAGAAATAAGAGGTTGCTAATTTGGAGAGGAATGGGGATGAGGGAGAAGGGGAAGGGATTAGACAGCAAAAATAGGCAACTACAATATTGCTACTGGGATAGGAAAAACAGTTTGGGGAATATAATTAATAATGTTGTAAATATTCTGTGGAATGTCAGATGATCATAGGTCTTGTTAGGGAGACCATTTCATGGATGGAGTAGAGGTTTGATCACTGCACTGTATTACTAAAGTGGAGGTGGTATACCCACTGTAATTGAATATATATAGATAGTCACGGGATGTGGATTATACTGTGGAAGAGAGTCAGAGGAAGAGTAATAGATATATATGATATGGGGGGGTGTGGGGTGGTGTATTGGGGGTGGGGGGTTGTCACTTTGAGGGGTAAAATGTATAACTATTGCACTGTGTTGTACAGCTGAAACTAATTAAAAAAAAATAAAATTAAAAAAAAAAAAAAAGAGGTTACTACAAAAAATCAGGCAAAAGAAGATGGTAATCTGGATGAGGGTAGATGCTATAGGATTGAAAAGTTTCCAGAGATATTTACAATGATGAATCAATAGAACTTGGAAATGGATTTCCCAGTGAGAAGGAGGGTGAGGGATGACTGCGGACAGTCCCAAGGTCTCTACCTTGCTGCCATACATGAGTCGTCAGTGGTGATGGGACAAGCTTCTGGTTGTGGGTGGGATGGGGGTGATGAGTTTTGAGACTAAGGCTTCTCGGGACATCCTAAAGGGGTGTAGCTATTGGTCTGCAACTCTCGTGAAAGATCAGAAAGAGAGTTTCAGGCATATATTATGATAATCTATTATAACATGGATGACATGGTTCAGACAGAACCTACAGCTAAGAGGAAAAGGGAGAGCCCCTCACATGTGAGGCAGAGGACATGCTAGAGAGGCAGGAAGAATCCTAGAAGAGTTTAGTGCTATTAAAACAAAGACAATAGAATGTTCTAACAAGGAGGAGATAAGCATCCCTGTCAGAACCTGGTGAGATAAAGATTGAGAAATGCTCCTGGGATTCAGCACCAAGGAGGTGTTCTTGGCAAGAGCAGTTTGACTTAGAGGTGGGAATGGAGGCCAGATTGTCGTGAAGTGGGAATGTAGGAGGTGAGGAAATGGAGGGAGGGAATCTAGACAGTCTTTAAAAAGTTTGGCTGTGGAGAGGAGGAGAGAGACAGGGGAGTTCTCGGGAAGTGGGGAGACCAGGAGGTGCAATGTTGGGGGAAGCAGGAGGAAATACCAAGTTCTCCAAGAGGTATGAAATTAAACTCTGATGTTAGAACTACAATAGGCAAGGTAAGTCAAAAGTGAGTGAAACAATTAAAAGGAAAAACTACGATACACACAACAACATGGATGAATCTCAAATACATTTTGCTGAGTGAAAATAGCAAAGCTCGAAAGGCTACTGGTGATATGATTGGATCTATCCGATGTTCTGGAAAAGATGAAACTACAAGGACAGAAAACAGAGCAATGGCTGCCAGGGTCTAGAGTGGAAGGGAGAATTTCACTGTAGAGGGCCACGACATAATTTGGAGGGTGATGGAACTTTCCTATATCTTGATTGTGGTGATGGTTATATGACTTTTCAAATTTATAGAATAGCACACCAAAAGGACTAAATTTTACTAAATGTGAGTTACAGTTTAATTTAAAAAAAAAAAAAAGGCGGCTGAGAAGCCATATCTATCAGAGGGGCCACTAGATATAACCACCTCACCAAATGTGCGGATGTATCCGCAGGCCACCTTCTAATGGTGCCCTGTTGGTTCTCTGACAGGTAAGCTAAGTGAGTGGCATAAAAACGTCACCCCCTCCCTGAAACCCAACATACTTTCAATGCAACTTCACAATAGCCTGCACATCTACGGTACTGTGACGGTTCCTTAACAGAAAGCTTAGGATCATAAGCCTCCCCCTTCTCATCTCATCTCCCATGGTTCCCTATACAAACACTTCTTTCTAGGCAAAAAGTTCCAAGCCTTACTATATTAAATACATCTCATCTTTTTGCAATTCTCTTTCCATTATTTGCCTCCCTGCTGTCTTTAACATACATGGGCCCACTTCTCTGCCCATCAAAATCTTACTTAAACTCCACATCAAAACTCAAACTGCCTGCTGCTCATGAAATTCCCAAAGTCAGCCAGTGACAGAACATTTATTACGTTCTTACTGGGATCCCCCTGTTCTCTTCTCCAATGAACACTTATCCTTCCAATTAGATTATACATTCAGTTGAGAGCTGAGCCTTTATCTTATTTTCCTTTATATCCCCCAGGGCCAAATATAACGTCATCCCCAGAGTGAACACTCAGTTAATATTTAATGCCTGAATAAAGGCCAATTCAAAAAAAAAAATCATAACCAGAGAAGCAGTGTGCTCCAAAGTAAAGCAGATACAAAACATTTTACAACTATAGAAAAGACCAGAAAATACGCAATTATACATATATAATCAGGAAATATCATCAGTGATTTTTGCCTTGAACGTAACTATTCAAAGTTCACTGGCCATTTCAATCTATTTTTCTATTAGTTTTCCCAAATGTATGTGTTCAAAAATTCAGAATAAATACCACTTTGTATTCAAAATGTTCTTTAAAGTGACATTTATTTCTGACTAATAGAATTGGAATAGAAATCTCCCCTATGCATCCACTTATTGATAATCCAATTCCAATGTGAAAGGCAATCAATGTGAAAGAGGAATTTAGGGATTTTAAAAGACATATAGAGGAGCAGTTAAAAGCACAGAGTAACGCCAGACTGCCTGAATCTTGCTGCCAGCTCTGATACTTACTAGCATGTGATCTTGGGCAAAGTACTCGTCCTCTTTGTGTCTCAATGGTTTCTTCATCTCTAAAATGGAGTTAATAAATAGTGCCTGCTCCTTAGGGAGTTTTAAGGATTAAATGCACAAATACATGCAGAGCAGTCCTTAGAACAACACCTGGCACATTGTAAGTCCTTAAGAGTAACCGTTAGTAGTAGTAGTTCCTATATCATTCTGAATCAAATCTTGAGCCAGAATTTGAAACTTAGAACCAATACTTGGTACCAGTCAGAAGTCAAACTTCCCCCAAGGTATCTAACCTAAGTTCAGACAAGCTCCTGGTAAGAACCGTCAGATCAAATTTTAAAACTGTCCACCCTCTTTTCTAGCTTCTGTTTGGCTTTTATTAGCTACGTAAAGAATGGGTACCAAAAAATGAAAAGCAAAGTGTGTTTTAGGGAGTGTGTAAATCAGGCTCTGTATAGTCTATATTATTGTCTAGGGCAGAAAGCTCCATCCCTGTGCTTCACGGCCTTATCCACATAAGTTCTGGAGGCCCAGCCAATCTCCCAACAAATGATGGCTGGCAAGTTGGGAGTCAACCCTTCCAGGAAAGCAGATGTGGGATGGGGGTAAAGGGACAGATGCAAACACTGGTATCTGGTTAGCCTCTTGAAACAAAGATATCCAGGAAATGAAAGTGTGTGCTTCCCATTTCTCTTACATCTAGCCATCCAGATTTGAAAAAAAAAAAAAATTATCTCTCCCATTCCTGGGATTTCTTATAGGCATTTTTTTACCTTTTCATTGATATCTGTAGCCTTCAAAACCACCTCTTCCATGATTAGCCTACAGGCCTCTTCAACAAATTTTTCTCCTGCTTTTGCATCTGTTGTGGGACCATTTAGTATGACACCATCCACGAGAACTGCGCTCTTTCTTCTTAGAACCACCTCTTGTTGACCCCCATCTCCTGGAAGCACACAAACAAACTGTGTTTGAGAGATAATCTCATTAAATCACACAATAAAACACAGGGTAAAAAAATGGATCACCATCCCAAATTCAAATGGCATTCTTTCTTTTAATGAATTTGCACAATGGAAGCTGATGGTTTCCTATGATGCCCAATAGCATGATAGAATTAGGGAAACACCTGTTTCCCATTCCCACAGCATCTTGCTTAGCACCGGGAGTGTGGTAGAGCTCAAGAAATATAAATTCAACCCATTTCACTACTCGTGCAAACAACTTTCAAACCAATGTACAAAACGGCCTTTGTAAACACAAACCCATGTCTGTGACATGAACACACACTCTCTTGTAATTTTTTAAGTATTGCCATATATGTATTTCCTTTTAGTAAGTCACTCCTAAAGAGGAAAAAAATAATATGTACATGTCATTTCTCTTACCTTTAACTTTTAAGCCCCTGTTTAAATGGCCCTCTATATTACACACAGTGCTTTGTCCCTAAGAGCTCCTCCTTAAATCTACTCAGCCATTTCCTACTGAAAGGAGGATTAAAAAGGGACAAGCCTGATGGTTTGTGTAAACCCATATTTAATGCCTTTAAAGTTTTCAAACTTACAGTTTAGGCACAGGCAGAAGGATGGAACAGAACATTTTTTTTTTTTTTGATGGCAGTGTCACTGGCCCTCATATGTGGGACCCAAACTGCGGCCGCTGGCTTCTGAAGCCAGCGCTGAATCACCGGACCATTCGGCCAGCCCGAACAGAACATTTTTTAGGACTGCACAACTGCTGGTCAGTGACTGAAGTTCAAAGTCAGCACGGAAGTCTATTATCTGAGAATAAAAGTTACTGCCTACCCCACATAGCTCTCCAAAAAAATAATTTTGGCAACTTAATCCAGATATTCAACCAATATCTGCTAAAGGCTTTGATTTGATTGCATTTTCTCTTTCTAATTGGCATCTTTCTCTCTTAGAATGCTCATGGTCACTGAGTTGTGAAGATTTACGGAAACAATTTTTTAAAGAAGTTTTCAGCACCACATCTAGCACAGTGCCTTACTTACACTTTGTAAAACTACCTTAAATAGGCTGATGATTCATATGCATTTCAAATATTTTTATACTTACTGGGGGCTCTAACAGTATTAACATGTATTATGCTGTTGAGTCCGTCTTCTTCTCAAAGTTAAATGTTTTGATAAAATTCTGTGGTTTATAAACTCTTTAATTCTATTACTGGCAAACTCAGATGGTGTCCACAAAGGCAGATGAAAATGTCACAGGAAGATTCCCCAATTTAGGAAAGATGGAATCTGCAAAGGATCAATCTTTCATCCTCCCACTGAAGGGTAAGCCATCCAGAGTTCCAGTGCTGAACGTCAGTTCCATCCTTCAGTTTCACTTATGTTTCCTATGAAAGGGGTGTGTTAAATATGGTTTGGGGCCAAACTGGTGAAGCCCTGGGATTATGCTTTTGTATGGAAGTGCTCTACACCGAAAGGCACTTTCCTGCACCCAATGTTTAGGTCCTAAAAATAAATGGGAAAGAGGGCAATTATTCAGGGAACCCTGGTTATGTCAGTAGGCAGTGCTATTATTAAGCACACAGAATAAGTTAGGTTTTTTAAACCTCATTAGTAGGATTTCAGATTTTTATTGCCCAAGGAATAGAAGCTACTCTGTAGCCCTCTCAGACTTCTCTCTCTCTCTCTCTCTCTCTCTCTCTCTCTCTCTCTCTCTCTCTCTCTCTCTCTCTCTCTCTCTCTCTCTCTCTCACACACACACACACACACACACACTAAAAAATGTCAAACACCCACTTGCAACCAGAATAGCAGTGGAACTGGAATTAAAATCATCCCTGTCTCCACAGCAATCAATTAAAGAAATGCCCATAATTCATATAATTATCTAAAACAAAAATACTATAAAAATTTGAGTGTAGGTTATGTCTCTTTCTTGATAGATATGTTGTGTTTCTTTTTTTGATAGAGATGTTTTATTTCTAGTGCCAGATGTGATAATGTGCCGCGTCCTCCCGTGCATTTGCCCAAATTGGAAAAGACCCTCTGGAGATTGAACAGTAGGTCAAACTCTGACCTGGGTTGCACACCCAGGACTTCCGGTCTAACTGCTGGAGTTTATGACGGTTAATAACAAAGTCTTTTTCAACTGGAGGACTCTTCCATGAAGGATGTATCCAGAATCCGACTGCTTTGTATCACAGTCTCCCTTACAACCATTGAATGCTTAGTCCAAACCACCATTAAGTGCTTCCCAACTAACCCCCAGCCTCCACTCATAGCCTGCATGCCATGTAATCTATTCTCAACATAATGGCTCCCGTGTTCCTGGGAAAAGATAAGTCAGATCGCAGGATGACTCTTCTCCTCCAACCATCCAGCGGCTACTTATCTCACTAAACCAAAAGTCCAAGTCCTTGTAATGACCTCTAAGGCCCTAAATGAGTCCCTTTTCCCATTATCTCTTGGTTCTCAAGTCTCATCTCTTATTACTATCCTCCCAGCTCACCAAGGTGCATCCATTTTGGCCTCTTCGCTCTTCTTCAACTCTTTCCTTACACATCAGATTCTCAGTGAGGTCTTCCTTCACGACCCTATTTAAAATTGTGACCGTCTCTCTCTCCCTCACTTTCTTTCTCTTTGTTTTACACAAGAGCAGTGACCATCATGTGACATCCAATATGCATTTATTCCTTTATGTGTTTAAATATCTGTCTCTCCAATAGAGGTTAGGTTCTGTGAGAGCATGCACTTGTGTCTGTTGGTTTCACTTTTGTTTCTGTAGCACCTGGAAAGTGCCTGGCTGTCTGTAGGAGTTGGATAAATATTTGTTGGCTATTAAATAAAAGAAGCCAACCAGCCCGTGATAATATCCCCCTCCTCTGAGATGCCATTGCAGGTTAACTGAGCAGGAGACACCTTAGGCTACGGATGGGGCACACACAGAACACAATTTATGGGCTATACAAGAGGGAATGAAAGGAGAGCCTGAGGATAAGGGTGAAGTAGACAAAACCGAGTTCATGGTCTCTGGATTGTCAAAGGAGACCGTAGGGTGACGCACTCCCTTTCCTCTCCTCTCCATTCATTTTGCTGCTGCCAGTCTCTTTCTGTGATACCTCCTTCCCTATGCTGCGGTTATTGACTTCTGAGAGTCAGTCCATCACCAAATCTCACTCCAGGAACCACAATTCCAAATGCGAAAGCCAGTTCACTCCTAAGCACTCTGACTTTGGAATTTTCACCAGTTCCTCAACTCTGTATGTTCCAACACTCTACCTAAGCACAACTTTTGTTTTGTTCAAAGAAATGTATACCGCTCGCTCTCCCTTGCTTAACAAAGAACAAAGTCAGCTTCAAATATTGTTTCAAATATCGAGAGGTGGCCTCTTCCTTTGCCATAGGTTTAAATGAATGAATACATATAAAGACTTAAAATAGCGCCTGGTACATGGTGGGCACTCAATAAGTATTATTAATATTGGCTAACTCAATAAATATTAGCTAATATCAGTAGAAAATCAATAATTTTACTAAATACCTGAATGCGTAAAAGTAAAGTGATATTTACACAAGGCCGAAAACTGTGACAGTAAGCTTGTCACTAGAAAGACAGGTCTCCTCAGAGTCATCAAATGACCAAGGTAGTGAACTCTTGACCAAGTGGCTGGTGAGTGATCCCCTGTGAAAGAGTGGGGAGAGGTGGCCATAGTGGTAGGGGATGGCCCCTGTGGAGAAAATACAGCTTCCTGTCACAATGTTCAGGACGCAAGATGACAGTCAAGCTGTTTAGCCCACACTGGGAGGGTACCTGCCCAGGCCCTGTGCCTTGTCACTTCCCACCTGCACTGTGGTTATTGTGCAGAGGTGTTATTTCTTGCACCAGATCATACCGTCCTACAGGGAAAGTATCCATGTCTCATTTTCTGGACATCCCAGAAAACAGTTCGGCAGTTGGCATTAGTAGGCACGCACTCAACAACTCTGAGAACTGGCTGCCGACTGGATAGCTCTCTTGGAAGTTATCTTATCTAACCCCTTCACACAATCCAAACCCCCCTGCACAACCCAGTGGCCTAGACAGCAGGAGAGCAAAGTTCTAGTCTTATTCGATCCCTCCCAAACTCTCTGATCCTGGCATGATATGACCTTCCTGTGATTCAGTTTCCTCATCTATAAAACAGAGGAGACAAGCTGAGGAAAGTCCTGTAGTTGGGAAAACTGACTGAGATTAAGATTCTGGAGTAGCTACCCAAAAGATTTTGTTCCAAGCTGGGGCCCAGAATCTCACATTTTAGCAAGCACTCTAACTTCTACTAATAGGATAGAAGTATACCACCATGTGGATTTAAGAATCACTGTCCTGGGCGACCTCTAAGGTCATGTTAACATGTTCTGAATATAAACACATTCGGGGTTAAGGTTTATGGTTATAGCAGAAATTGAGGTAGCAGGGAGGGCTTCTGAAGTAGAAAATGTCTTTTCTTTGAACATCTGCAGTAATAAATAATAAGTTTAAAACTTCATCCTTTCTTAAAGTAGCAACGCCACTGACAATAACTGCAGATATACATTCTGTTAGATCTATAGGCTTTTACACTAAATGAATGGAGAAAGCAAATCTAATTTCTCTTTCACAGGACTCTAATCCAAATATATGAAAACTTCCATCAATTCTCACCTAAATCCCTCCCCCCCCCCCCCCCAGTTAAAATGCTCTGATTTCTTCCATGGTTTCATGATCAGTAGTCTGGAGTAGTTTATTTCTATCTTACAAAATGAGGCATAGCATAAAACTCCAGGTGTGGTCCCACCAGCTCTAAACATAGTGAATCTATATTTTCCATTCTTTGCTCACTATATCCCATCAATAAGGCTGCCATTAGCACCCTTGCTGATTCCAAAGCTTAAGCTTTGAAACCAGGCAGATCTGGCCCAAATTCTAACTGCTGCTGTGACCTTTCCCAAGTTACTTAACCTCCACGTGATCCAGATTTTTTATCAGGCAAATGAGCAAAATAGCCGTACCTATGGCACTGAGAGTTTGGGAGGGTTGAATATGGCAATATGTGCAAGCTTCTGAGAAAAGGGCCAGGGACAGCGTAAAGAGCACAGCAAGTGGTAACTATGAACATTAAAGTGACTCAGTCTATGTGAACTCTTTTTGGCACCCACATTACACTATTGGCTCAGGTAAAGGTTAGAATTAATAGTCTTAGGTCTTTGTGATAAAGTCTGCCAGGAAGAGCCAAATTTCCCATCCAAGACTCTTATTGTTAAGAGCAAGTTTGCATTAAGAACATAATGCTTGCTTCCAAAGGATAGAAATGAGGAACAATGGATCAAAAGTGAATCCAGGTATCTGGTTGGGAGGCCAAGGAACTCTCCAGAAAACCTGTGCCAAAGACACTGGGGACCCAGGGAGGTCTAAGGGTCAGAACCTGGAGAGCCAGTAGGCCAGCCCAAGATACACATGAGAAGCAAAGTGTGGGGAAAGAAGCTTGTCTTCATTTATAAATTAATGAGGACTCAATATATGCTAAGCAACCAGCCTGATGCCTGGGGATACAGAAAGAAACAACACAGGGTCTCTGTTTGCAAGTTGCTAAAAGTCTAGAAAGAGAATATTTTGGGATCCAGGGGGAAGAAAAATAGGGCTGAAAAAAAAGTTGAAGAGACATCCCTCTGTTCTGGAGTTTTCTAAAATAGGTGTCTCTTCTAAGCTCAAAAATTAGCTGTTATTGCCAGACACAAATATTCTTTATATCGCTTTTACATTTCACACATATTTTAAGCCATTGTCTTAGAAACAACGTGCCAATGAGAGAGTAACTAGGGCAATCTACAAGGAAAGAGACTATGGTAAGTAAACAAATATTAAGAAATAACAATAATATAAGACAGTGACCAGAGAAGCTCTGAAGGTTTGGGGAATAGCAACCAATACAAGGAGTTGGTTTTTAAATACAGCTCTGTGATTTGGTAGAATCAAAGAGCCTACTTAGAGATAGAATTTCCACAGTGCAGCACACAAATATGAAATCACGGAACTTTGCTTACAACTTTAGTCAGCTAGAGATGGGTAACCAGAGGCCCCCAAAAAATAACAATAATAAATTAAATCATTTGTTTCATCTCATTCATTTTGGGGTTAAAGTCTCTCCTTAGCTGAAATCCACAGTGAGTTGATAAGTCTTCTGTTTATATTTCCTTAAATATTTATTGAATACAATGTGTGAGACATTGAGGTAGGCACTATGGGAGGCTCAAAGATAAATCTCAAAATCCAAAAAGAAAATTAGACGTGTTTATAAATACATAGAATCCCATTCAAAAGGTAAAAGGTATGGTACTTGAGGTCAGAAAAACACATACACTGAAATTCGTGAGAAAGGCTGCTGAATATGAGAAGCAGAAAGTCCTCTTGGATTAGATGGTGGTCAGGATGACCCTTCATTTAGCCATTCAGCAAATATTTATTTAGTGCCTGTATGTTCAGAAAACTCTATAAGGCATTGGACGCTAAGCAATGAACAAAAAGACACAAATTTACATTTATTGAGGTTGGAGGGGAAATATAGTTAATAAAAAGGCAAGCAGATAAGTAGTTAAAATAATTGCAGACTCTAATAAATGCTCTAAAATAAATTACCTGAATGACTTGATAGAATAAGGACAAGGGGTTATTTTAGATCTGGTCAGAGGAAAGCATTTCTGAAGAAGAGACATTTGAATTGAGATGTGAAAGAGAAGAAGCCAGATATAAAAAGATGTGGAAAGAGAATAGTCCAGGAGGAAGGAATCAGTAAATTGTCTTCTTAAATAAATAGAAAGAAATCAATGTGACTCAAGTGTGAGAACAAGGAGGAGGAAAGGATAAAGTGACACTTGGAAAGATAGGAAAAAGATCAGGAAAGGTGTTTTATTTTAAAAGCAACAGGAAGTTACTCAGAGGTTTTCAACAGAGGGGTAACCATTTATAAAAGATTACTCTGACACCACGTGGAGGATGGATTGTTGGAGGGCAGGTATGGAAATAGGGGGACTTCTTGCGAGGCAGCTTTGATCTGGAAGGTAGCAGTAAAGATGTAGCAAAGTTTGTAATATGGGAGACATTTTGGTGGTAAAGCCAAGAGGACTTACTGATGAAGTGGATGGATGTAGGTGGTCAAGAAAACAAGAGAATCTAAGGTGATGCTTGGGTTTGGGGCTGGAACCACCAGGAGAATGGTGGGGGCCTGTACTGAAATGAGAACACTGGCAAAAGGCAAGCTGAGTAAGGGGCTGGTGGGGTGTGGGTGGAGAACCAAGATTTTTGGTTGATTAGTAGAAATTGTTTTTGATGAATTTAGAAACAAAGGTCACGACAAGGATATGCATGATAAGAAAAATAAGCAACATGAACGAGGCAGAAAAATGTGAGTCTGTGTCCAGGAAACCTCAAGAACTGCTGTTTGTTCAAGGGGCAGGGTCTGTAAATGGGAATAGTGCCTGCTGAGAAGGTGGCATGGGGACCGATCTTGCAGGAACGTGACTGAGGAATGTAGATGTTGCTTCGTAGACAATAGGAGGCCATTATGAACTTACGATGGGGTAAGACGAGAGCTTTAGAAAGATGAAGTGGGTACTGGTGCAGAGTTCAGATGAGAAATCAAGAATTGGGGGAGCGGGTTTGTCAGTTTTTGAGGGGTGAAAAGTATAATTAACTATTGCAATGTTTTGTATACCTGAAACCAATAAAAGAAATTGTTTTAATTTAAAAAAATAAAAAATAATTGGAGCTGAGAAGAGACAATGGCAATTATCCAGACCAGGGAGAGGGATAATAGTCAAGATGTTGGTTTATATTTCTTGTAACCTCTCCCCTACAGAAGTTTACAGTAGTGAACTTGAGGCCAGGAATCCCATGTCCTCCTAATGAGGCCTGCAACTCCCCATGGATAGGATAGCTTTTCTATCCTCCAGTAACGTCTGTGTTCTAAAGTAATCTCTGAATGAAAAGGTGACAGAATAAGATGAGAAAAAAATCATCTTGTGCATCCATGATAGGCTCCTCCTTTGCTAGGCATGGAGGAAAAGACAACATTTCTGGGAACTGACATGTTTCCATCACCCAGGGTTTTATTTTATGGGTTCCTGTTGTGTGAGCATCTGGGATGCTGGTCAAATGATTCAGACTCTGCTCAAATACCAGGGCATCTCCTTTAACCAAAGAACAGGATCCATAAATATCATCCATTCTCTGAGAAGACAAGGTCCTTAGAAGAAAGTCCTTGAAACCACCAAAAAAATAACTGCCCATGTCCTGTCAATGGCTGATAAATGAATGGTGCACCATAAACCCTATTTATTTATTTTTTATTTCAAAAATATGTTCCTCTCACTGGGTTCCTGCCCAGGAATTGGGTAACCTTCTGGTATTTTCAGAAGACTGAATTTTCCAGAGATACCTGCTCCTATGGCTTGAGTAAACATAACTTGACAAGCTTTGTCTGTGGCTATTGTACATCTTGGCTTGTCATACTGATAGGCAGCTCTTGAAACTACCCCCTGGGCCCCATCCTACCTTTAAACCTCATGAACTTTCCTGATGGGCACAACTTCAAGGACTTGAATATAGTCAGGTTCTAGGAGAAAACTGGATTTGGCATTCCCACATTACAAATGTTAGCGCCAGGCTGGAGAACTTGGCTGTGAAAGATGTGCTTTCATTTGGCTCCGAAAGAGCTACTGCACATAGATGCTGTGTGTCCTCAGGAGCTGGACTCATTGTGTCTTCCTACCCCTTCCTTAGCCACAGCCAGTTCCTGTTGGCATTTTCCCTCACTGCCATCTTAGTTCCTTGTCCACTCTGACTCTTCATCTTGCTTGTTGCCTACATATATTTGTAAAACATCTGATTTTACTTGTTTTATCAGTGACTGCTGTGTTTTCCAGGATTGGAGGCTAAGTAGGCAGAATACCTGTTTACAATTTGCTTGATTGGAGTGTCTTTGGCCTAACCAGTATCTGAAAGGGCACTGCTCTTCCCCCAGGACAGTCCTGGCAACACCGTCAGTTAATGTTATCGTCTGGTGTAGGGATCTCCTGAGTCCCTCGTATTCCAGACCTCCTGGCTTCTGTCTCTTCCAAGGCCTAATTATTTAGCTCTCTCTCCCATTCTGTGAGTTTTCTAAGATCCTTCCAAGAGCCTCCCCCTCTTAGGGGGCAGGGGTCATTTTGTGTTCTAGGAAACTAGAGAACCGTAACTAATACCCTGAATAACGGCTTCTTTAGCCATTTCAACTAAGGAAAGTTAAAACCAACGAGACACACCTTGCTAAGTATACTTTCTGGACCCTCGGAGTTTCCCATGTACGTGTATAGTTCTCCAAAACTCAGAGGTCATCCAGTTACTGTCAGAAGATAAATACAGATTTTTTTTCTCTCTCTTTTAAAAAAAATATTCCACTTAAGCCCAAGTCTGGATGCTTGAGGTCAGTGGATAGAGTACTGTCTTAGCAAAAAGAATATAGAACAATACCGCCCAAAACAAATACAAAGCAAGCCATTTGTGTGATTTTACCTTTTCTAGTAGCTTTTCTAGTAGCAGTATGGCATAAAGAGAACAAAAACACAACTGCACTTACAAAACCATAACAATAGCTAACATTCATTAGACACTTACAATGGATTAGGTACTGACCTAGGCAACTTATATGAATTACTTTATTTAATCCTCATGATAGTCTTAGGATGAAGATATCTTTATTAGCTTCATTTTGCAGATAGGGAAATTAAAGCCAGGAAGATGAGAATTGCCGAAATCATACACCTAGGAAGTAGTAGAGTCAGAATTCAAAGTCAGGCAGCCTGAGTTCAGACATTTATGCTGATTATGACTACATTTTATCTTTTTCACATAAAATCAAACAAGAAGATATTGCTTCTGGTGTCTCATCAACCACACTAAACTATTTGAACACATATTTTGTACTCCTAAAGCAATAAGAGATTATCTTGGAATTATATATTAAATTGCAATGTGCTACAATGTAATATATAGTTTTAAAACCAATTTGCTCAAGTGTTGACTTCAGGATTTTAAATGTATTCCACTTAACCAGCAATTTAAATGAAAATTTAAATAAATGCTCTAAATGGTTGTCTCATTTGCATGATCTGTTGATTATCTCTGCAATGATGCACATGGGTGCCCAGGGTTCTGCTTCCTAATCTAGGCCTGGGCAGATCATCGTCTAGGTGAATGAGGGCAATTGCTCTTCGCTCCTTAGCACCTCAACACACAGGCTGTGACATTCACATGTGGCCAAGCTCAAATGCAGAACACTGCACTTACCAAAACTAGAAGCTGTTTGGACTAGCAGTAGAGCAGTGAGACCTCTCCAAGAAGCATCTCGAAGGGAAAAATGGTCTAAGCTTCCTTCTAAGGAAGGAGGGCTCCGTTACTTGCAGGGCAAATGCATTGCTGAATGGGACATGCAAATTTGGGGTCAGAAATGAATTGCTCAGTGATGTAGATGGTCCTTTTCATCCCTTATCAAAGAGATTACACGGTCTTCCTCACAAGGGGAAAGCAGATTCAAAGACAGTGAAGGCAAAATCTGCAGTCTCTTGAGCCTTGCATTGGATGTCACACATGATTTCCGCCATACTCTGTTGATCAAGCAAGTCACAAGGACAACTGGATTCAATGATACAGAAAAATAGCTCACTTCTTGATTATAGAAGGCAATGTCACATTGCAAAGTGGCGTGAATACTAGGAGGAAGAAATTTGAAGCTACTTTTACAATCCATCAGAGTCTACCCTCTGACCACAAATTATGCATATTCTTCCCATCCACACAAAATGCTCATTCCCATCCCAGGACCTCCCAAAACGTTATCCTGTTATAGAAGCAGACTTGAAGTCCAGGATCTCATGCTTTGTACCAGGCCACACTTTGGTAACCATACATGCCTGGATTCCCAGATTCCCCCACAAGCTCCTACTTGCTCATTCTTGCCAGTGCATCAGGAGGACTGGTGGGTGACTTTTCTCAGATTTCCAGTTCCCCCTTACAGAGTATTTCTTCCTCAACTCCTCCCACAATTGTATAACAGGTTTAATTCCTATAATAAATCCCTTACTCCACAGTGTTCCTTACATAAAATACGTTAGTGTGTTTAATCTTTACCACAGTTATAAAGGTCCTATGCATCCCCATTTTACAGATGAGGACAATGAGGCTCACAGAAGTTAGGTAACCTTCCCATGGCTACAGTTAAAAGGTGTCAGAGCTTAGATCGGAACTCAGGCCTATCTGATTACTGGTCCTGTGCATGTAAATCCTGTTCTCTGTCTTCTGGGAGATAAAGGACTGGGGTGCACTGGTAAACTGGTTTCTAAAGAAGAAAAGACCCTAGTAGCATTTGCTTATATCTGTGGTATAAAAACTCCCATCAGGCTAGTTTCAAAGTGCCAATATTTTAAAAATTGACTTACACAGTATAATCCACATCCCGTGACTATCTATAGATTATACTGTGGAAGAGAGTCAGAGGAAGAGTAATAGATATGTATGATATGGGGGGGTGTGGGGGGGTGTATTGGGGGTGGGGGGTTTGTCACTTTGGGGGGTAAAATGTATAACTATTGCACTGTGTTGTACACCTGAAACTAATTAAAAATAAAATAAAATTAAAAAAAATAAAAATAAAAAAAAAATAAAAATTGACTTACAACATTTCTAAATATTTAACACTCCGATGAGCTGGTATGAGGTGGCTTCAGAGTACCACAGGATAGGGAGCTAGGAAAACAAAAGTTCTTCAGTGAGGAAAGGTACTAATAGTTAACAAAAACGGGGTATGGTGGTTCTTCGGGCATCTCACCCATGTGCAAGCTATCTGATTTCTAGGTGTGAGCACCCTGATCTCTGCCTCTGGCTCGTCTATTTTGACCAAATCTGCTCTGCCTACTTACATGACAAGCCTGAAGCTCTGAAAAATTAATACCTATACCTCAGCCTCCTTCAACCAATAACTGATAGATATTAATGTAGAAACATCCAGCATTCTTGTCCTTTATATGGGATAACTCTGAGGTATGTATTCTTCACTAAAGACCTGAGTTACCCAACAAAATTAAACTTTACCCACAGTGATACCTTGCTTTATAATGCATTCTCTATTGGTCTCCCTGGGACAACCTTCCAAAATTAGTACTTATACTCAAATCCTTGACTCAGGGTCTGCTTCAGGAAAATCCAAATTGAAACAAATGGCTACCATGTTTTGAATGCCTATAAGCCAGACAGATGTTGTACTAGGCACTTACATTGCTTGCTTTTGCACAAATCATCATAAAACCTTATGACGCAAGAATCATACCCAATTCTACAAATATGAAAATGGAGATCAGAGAGGTTAATGAGCTTGATGGTGCTCATATAGCTGGTATAGTAAATAGCAGAGCTGATATTCAGACTATGATTGATGCAACATCTCTTCTCTTTCCACTAAACCATGCAGCCCTTTCCCCAGAGAGATTGGACTAACACATGTGAAACAATAAAAGAACAATTAACTGCTAAGCTGACATATTGTATTGAATAGTCCTGGGCAAAACTGTCATCATACGTATGTTCCACAATTACGTTCTAAAATTCTCTTTTGTTGTGCCATCAACTTGAAAAATAAGGCCACAGATGAATATTAGGAAATTGAATTTTTCATAGATTTTCTTTCTCTTCTATCACTGCTTCATACAAATTAGGTACTGAAATAAAACTGAGCTGATGGCATAACAGAATATACCACGATGAAAATACATATGAAGGAAATATGTTCCTTGAATGTATTTTTCGAGCCTACATAGCATCTGAAAGAACAGATATGTCATAAAATACCAACTAAGCATCTATTGATTTTGTAAGTCGATACAAAGTATTAGGAGATCAAACAACACAGCATCCAGAGTGCTGAATTGGGAATAGATTTTATCAGCTAAGAAACTCAAAGGGAAGACTTAGCAATATATTTAATAGGCAAAAATTGGAGTGTGGAAATTTAAGATTTGTCAATGCTGTAGCTAAATCACCAAAACAGATTTTAATATTTAATGATGGCTTGCTGACATCAAATAATTTAGATAGTTGCTTGGCAATATTTCCCATTGTGAAGCTCCTGAATGCTGAAATTTTTTAAGCACTGCACCAAGCCATCTCAGATGGTGGTGGAAACAAATATAAAATACAACTTTGATTTAATCAGTATTTTGCAGTGTTGGTTTCTTACTTTTAATTATCTGCTCTGACTATATATACAGAAAGAACTCTCAGGGGTTTGGGATGGGGGAGTTCTAGTCAGACTCCTACCCTACATCATTCTGTGGTTGTAAGTAATATTTAACCTCTCTGGTTAAACGATGCTCTCAGTTAAAAGAGGCCCTATAAGATGACTTGCCACTCTGTCAGTGATTCCAGGGCTAAAGCCTATTTATCAATTCAATGCAGATTCATGTAATTAACATAAATAATATTTCAGCATTTCTAAAAGTGGTCCTCATCAATGCTCTGCAGAGCTGTGATTTCCCACAATGCTTCAGGACCTCCATGGTGATGGCTCAGGGCAGGAAATGGTGGAGAAAATGAGCAAGCGGTCCTTAGGCCCACGGAGCCTACTTCAGGCACTTGTCTCATAAGCCTCTCTGTACCATTGGCAGGAATGAAGGAAGGAATGCATCAGCTTCCAATCACCATATGTCTGACTGACATTTGATCCCCACTGCTTTCCCCTCTTTAAAAAATGGAGAACTGGGCCAGCCAAGTGGTGCAGTGGTTAAGCGCTGGCTTGGGAAGCCAGCGGCCCTGGTTCGGGTCCCACATATGAGGGCCAGTGACACTGCCCTCAAAAAAATAAAAAAATAAAAATAAAAAATGGAGAACTTATCTCTTCAGCCTCACTTCCCATGGGGCACTTCATCAGCAGACCTGAGACCCAGCTTTGCCCTCCTTTATCTTTGGCACCTACCCTCCCTATAGACGGTGTCAGTGTCAACGGCAGTGGCTGAAGCAACCAGTTCATTTGTTTCAAGGCTATTTGTGGCATCATTACCTTTATGACACTCAGACATACCAAGAAAATATAGTACCTTTATTTTCGTCCCTAATTAATCTTGTCTTCCCCATGAGTCCCCAGTGCTGGAAAGAGGTAACAAAATTTACTTTATTTAGTCCAACCTACTTAAAAATATAATAAACAGTTCCTTTGGGCAATGCTCAGTTTTACTGCATCAAAATGCTTGATCCTTCAGATTTCCACTCCCTGCCCCCCACAAATACTCTCCGCAATGACCTCTAGGTGCTCGGGGACAAAAGCAAGTGTTATTCAACTTTAAGATGGAAAAAGAATGGTAGGGTCATTAAATTAGTATCCTTGAAGGGTTAAAGTTTGCCTCTCCTCTCCTTCTCCATCTAGCTTCAGTGGGCCATCACTTCTGCTTGGAAGCGGTTCCAAGGTGACCTCCTCCAAGAGAAGCTGGGAGAGATCTTTGTTGCTGCTTTCAGTGTTTCCATAAAACTACCATATAAATAACATACTGCCCCTCTCGCCTCTGGACTCTGATCCTAAGTAATGAGAAATCGAGACCATGTCTTTCAGCACTTGCTTCTCTCGCTTCAATCTTTTTCCCTCCTCATTATCACCTCATGTCCTAAGTGGAGATTTTTCATTAACTTTTTCCTACATTAAAATTGCTCCTTTTTTTTGACACTCGCTTCATGGATAACCTCAAAAGGCGCACGCAGGTATCTTCTCTGTGCTATGGACAGAAGTCTATTATTTTTGTCTTCTAGGCCTTGTAGGTTGTGTTAAAGTGGAAAGAATTTAGAAAGCCCTGTCTCAAAGGTAATAGCCTGGCTTGTAAAACTACCGTTTTGCTGTGAAGTTCTTATTTTGATCACTGGAATCTAAACAAGAATTGTCTTTCTCTTTGCATTCGACCTCAATGATCATAATCTGTCTCAGACACGTAGCTCCTGGAATAGAAGAGCAGGGACTCAGAAAGAGCAGAAAAGCACAGTAATATTTTTTGAAATGTAATGTGCATGGAACAGCTCTAAAATTGGATTGTGGTGAGGGACGCACAATCCTGCAAATTTACAAAAAATTGAATTGCACATTCAAGCTGGTGAATTTTATATGTAAATCATACTTCACTAAAGCTCTTAAAAAGTCATGTGCGGTGCAAAAAAAAAAGTGAATTAGAGTTGCTCAGCCTCCTGTAAGCTGTACTATGGGCCTCTAACAAGGAGAGAACGTGAAAGTATTGTCCTCACCAAAACGGTTAGACATCAGTCATGGCCTCAGGGCAGTTCTAGGAGGAGAAAGCTATACTTTCCCTTTAAACTGGGTCTTACCTGCCAACTCTGTTTACATGTGTACCTCTTGAACAATAAAATGTTATTAGTGTCTTCAAATCATGAGCATCAACTGTAATTAATCATGTATATGTTTACATAAAAATAGAGTTTCAGTCACATGAACTATATATAGAGAGAAACTTGCTTTCGGGCCACATAAAATATCCAGAACATACATAAGAATACAGATGAATGCAACATAGATAAATAAATAGAACCATGTCAATAGAAGAGATACTTATAAACTCTTCTTAAATAGAACTTTTCACACCTCATTCAGAGGCAATCTAACTTACATCATGTACAGTTCCAATTTCTATGAGATAAAAGCCCAAGAAGATGAGACAATAACCGAGTTTGTTAAAAGCAATAAATTAGAGGAAGTGTGACAAGTGGTGATTAAAGATGCTATTAGGATTTATGAGAGCAAACAAAACAAAGCTAGCACTCATGGGAGACCGTGATGAGGGAGACAACGACAGCACAAAAGGAGGAGTAAAAATTCAAGAACAGCAATCTGACATCACTCAGTGAAGAGACAAACCAACAACTGGGCCCATGCCATCTCTTGAGAAATGCTATAATGTCATCCAGTGCTTACAATGGCAATGCCAAGATACACAGAAGAAGAGTAAACTTGTTCAGGGAGGCAAGTAAGATTTTAAATTATTTTATCAATTTTCCTATCCTTAAAAGTCTTGTTTGTTTATTTATTCACCAGTTTTTAAGTTAGGTTTTCTTTTTGATTGGGACCAAAAAACCCAGATAATGTGAAATGTACCATATTAACCATTTTTAAGTTTATAATTCACTATGTTGCACGTATTCACTATGTTGTGAAACAGATCTCCAGAATCTTTTCATCTTGCAAAACTGAAACTCTATACCCATTAAAATTTGCCCTCCCTCCCCCTAAACCCCCAGCCCCTGGTAACCATTCTACCTTCTATTTCTATAAATTTGACTACTCTAGGTACCTCATATGAGTGTAACCATACAATATTTGTCTTTTTGTGCCTGACTTATTTCACTAGCATAATGTCCTCAAGGTACATGTATGTTGTAGCATGTGATGGTGTTTCTATTCTTTTTAAGGTTGAATAATATTCCATTGTGTGTATATACCACATTTTGTTTATCCATTCATCCATTGATGGATGTGGGTTGCCTCCACCTCTTGGCTATAGTGAATAGTGCTGTTATGAACATGAGACTCTGTTTTCAATTCTTTTGTATATTTATCCAGAAGTGGGATTACTGGATTATACAGTAGCTTTATTATTTACTTATTTATTTTTTTGAGGAAACAATACTGTTTTTCATAGCAGTTGCATCATTTCAGGATCCCACCAACAGTGTAAAAGTGTTCCAATTTCTCTACATCATCCTCAATACTTGTTATTTTCTGAGGTTTTGCTTGTTTGTTTGTTTGGTTTGGTTTTTTATATAGTAGCCATCCTAATAGGTATAAGGTGATATCTCATTGTGGTTCTGATTTGCATTTATCTGATGATTAGTGATGTTGGGCATCTGTTCATATACTTGTCGGTCATTTGTACACCATTTTTGAAGAAATGTCTATTCAATTTTTTTGCACATTTTTAATTGAGTTATTTGATTTTTTTGTAGTTGAGTTATAGATGTTCTTAATATATTCCGGATATTACCTCCTTATCAGATACATGATTTGTAAATATTTTCTTCCATTTCATAGGTTGCCTTTTTACTCTGTTGGTTGTGCCCTTTGATGCACAAAAGTTTTTTAAGTTTGATGTATTCGCATTTGTCCATTTCTGCTTTTGTTGCCTATGCTTTTTGTGTTATAGCCAAGAAACTGCTGCAAAATAAAATGTCATGAAGATTTCCCTTAAGTTTTCTTCCAAGAATTTTATAGTTTGGGATATTAAGTTTATATTTTTAAATCATTTTGAGTTAATTTTTGTATATTGTGTAAAATTAGGGTCCAACTTCATTCTTTTGCATGTGAATATCCAGTTTTCTCAACACCATTTGTTAGAGATATTATCACTTTCCCATTGAGTAGCCTTGTCACCCCTCTTGGACATCATTTGGCCATATACATGTGGTTTTATCTCTTGGCTCTCTATCCTATTCCACTGGTCTGTTTGTCTATCTTTCTGTCAGTACCATACTGTTTTAATTAATGTAGCTTTGTAATATGTTTTGAAATAAGAAAGTGTGAGTCCTCCAACTTTGTTCTTTTTCAAAATTGTTTTGGCTATTTGGGGGACTCTTGAGATTCCATATAAATTTTAGGATAGATTTTTTTCAACCTCTGTAGAAAATACTCTTGGAATTTTGATAGGAATTGTGTTGAATCTGTAGCTCACTTAGTAGTACAGATGTTGTAACAATATAGTTTTTTTGATCCGTGAATATGGGATGTCTTTCCATTTATTTGTGTCTTTTTAAAATTTCTTTTGGTAATATTTGTAGTTTTCAGTGCACAAGTCTCTCACCTCCTTGGTTAAGTTTATGTGTACGTATTCTTTTAAATGCTATTATAAATCTTAAAAGCTTCTTAATACAAATTTTAAGTGTTTGGCTTTTGAAAAGATTAGCAGTGAAACAGTCATCTGTGGAATAGACATCTAGTATCTCTTCAACTCTAATATCCTGTTTGCTCACTCAACTACAAATACATCCATATTTTAGTCTACAAAGTTTTGCCATTCTACCACCAATAAGAAACAGGAAGGGAACAGCAAAGATGCATTCCATGGTATTCTTTTGAGTCTGAGGTGCAAACTTCTTGGGACCCATCGCTACCTTAAAGGGCCCCAGCCACAAAAATCACAGATAAGACAACTTTAAGTAAAGTATTTAAGTCACATCTGGGTACTTGGGACAAAGTTCAGCTATAGCAAGGGAATGCCTGCTCTGTGATAATTCCTTTGCATGAGAATTTTGTGATGCAGTTTTCATAAAATGAGTATCAGCTGAAAAGCCACATTGGGAGGTCTCTGTGATTCATCATATGTGGAAGTCTGCATTGCCTGTTGAAGGGATGGTCCTTAAAGCAGTGATGGCAACAGAAGCAGGACTAGCTTTAGTTCCCTAAATCCACTAGAGATAGGATCTGAGCCTGCACACACTGAGAGATGTTGAGCTCAATCATCATAGTTTAATCAGTAGTAGAAAAAAAAATTCATCTATCTTTCATGCTATATTTTTCCATTGTATTCTCAATTTGTGCTGTTTGAGTTTTCAGCAGGAAGAATCTTAAAATCAACTGTCTCCTTTTCAATTACTCCATTAGGACTGATAGAAGTCCAAGGTCTCCTTTCCTTATATTACAATACACTTGTTATTTGGTTTGGAGGATTTATTTAAACCAAATCTTACTTTACAATGTATTCCCCATAGGATTTCATGCATATTTACCCATATAATTCAACGCGATAAGTGCTTATCAAAAAACCAAGGTAGGAAACATTTATCTTCAATGTGCCAGATACTTCACATATGATCTCATAAAACCCCATGAGGTAAGTAGTGTTATCTCTTATCACCTCCATTGTACTGGGGAATGAACTGATTCTCAGAAAAGGACCTCAGGGCTTTTAGTCAGAAAACGAGCTTTGGTCTATGAGGAGCAAAACTCAAACCTTTTTCTTTCTCCTCATTGCTCTGACAGCAGCCTACTGTATGTCCAACAGCAATTTGACCAAGTGCAAATTGGTCAAGATGATCATTTGTTTAAAAATAAATAAATATTTCTAGTCATTGGATTGCCAGGGATTGGTCATTCTGATGCACTCCTGGGCAAAATTTCAACTCTATATTACAGAGTTCTCCCCAATTTATTTTTATTTCTATATTTTTAACAAATTTTTAGTCAGTCAGTTTTTCCTCTATCTTGTTTGTGATAAAATATGTTGAAATAACCTGACTGTTCAGCAATAGTGGGTTAATAAGAACACACTTAGATTCCAATGTAAGGGTTTATTTGAATAATAGAAACGGCATTCATGCCTATGTAAAAGAATAAAAACCAAACCAGATAAATACAGCTGGAAAGCCTGGCCTAAAATGAATGAGAAAAATAATGAAGCCAAACCAAAGCCCATACCAAGCCCACTCCTCCACCAAATTAATTTTCTTCTTCTTTTTCTGTCAGAGCAATGCAGACTCACTACAGAAAATACAAACAGGAAGAACCTAAGGAAGAATCCATTACCCACCCAATCATACACAACTACTTTTAATCCCCAAGTGTACATATTTTCAGTTCCAGTTAATATGTATAAATGAATTATTAGTTTTCAACAAAATGGACTCTTACTGCACAAACTATTCTGCAATCTACTGTAATTTAAGCAACCCAGATTTTATAGTTTTCCAAATAAACCATATTTCTAAACATTAAATGTACTCCAACATTTTACTATTACCAACGGTAGAGAAAAGAAATAATTGTCTCAAAATTAATTAAGTGATCAAAACTAAATACAACAAAAATATGAAAAATTCTGAAACTAGATCTAAAAATGCTTAAAACATTAAAAATTTGCAATACTGCCCTATAACGCTCCCAAATTACCAATATTTGAACTAATTGGTAAATGAGAACATTAATTTTCAACCAACTCATTAGAATGTTTAATGAAGTTAAGGCAGAAATTAAGGTGCTAGATATAAAAAGCTCAATAAAATGCTTTACTACTTAATAATAAAAAGCTTAATAGGTAGAATGATTTCTAGAATTTAATAATTAGACTAAGTAATGTGGTTTAGACAAGAGGACCGAGAAACAGGAATGGTGAGGATGCTATAAACTGGAATTCAGAAGGCAATCCTCAAAAAAACATTCAACCATGAGCAAGAAAGCAGCGAAATTCACTTTGTGGAGAATTCTATTAAGTTAAATGCCCCAGATTCTTCAACAGATAAATTATCAGAATAGAAAAAAAAAGACAAGAGGGTAAATCTATGAATTAAAATACATATCACAATTTTTCAAATGAATAACACTAAATTGTTACGTCTAGGAATGTTGTCATGCAGCTGCCTACCCGTCTGCCTCCATGCACCTTCCCATAAACAGTGGAGCATCTATAAAGACAGATCCTTTTAGGGACATTGCTTTAACATTTTGCCTACTCTCTTTGTATCCCTGTTTGCCCCACAAGATGGTTGGTTAGTCAATGACAGATAAGATTCCTCAAGGGAGGAACAACCTAAGACAGGCACAGTCACATGGGCGCTATAAGGAGAAATCATGGAGTTGATGAGAATGGGCACAGACCCCCCATCTTGGAGCTGACAGCCTGCTTATGGACTTAATGACGTGATAACATCTGTCCTCCATGTAATCCTATCAGCAAGTTTCGGCATAAGAGGTTTCTGTCTCTTAGGGAGGTGAATGTAAGCAGATCATGGGACTTTTGGTAATGGCAGCCTGCAGGCATGGGTGATTTGGCCCTGAGCTAAGTTCTCCGGTATGAGACTCACAGACTGTGGAAGATACTTTGATCCTTTCTTGTGTGAGAAACAATAAAAGGAGCACTCAGGCCCCAGGCTCAGTCCGTGAGACTTGAGTCCCTTGGCACCACATGCATTGTGTCTCTCTTTCTTAACCTTTCACCATCCCTTCTTGCTCTCCCACTGCTCTGTCGTGCTGGATGTGACATAGGAATGCATATTTGGGTGGTTAAACTATAAAAAGTGCAAAAAAGCAATTACTATCAAAATTGGGGGAATCGTTACTGATAGGGAAAGGGAGGGGCTGTAATTGGAATGAGCACACAGGACATGTGCCCCTAGGATGATGGAAGAATTATATTTCTTGCATTTGGGTGGTTGTTCCAAGCATGCAAAATGAGAGCTAGGGGTTCTATATAATCAATCCCTCATAATCCTAATATAAGTTGAGTGAACACAAAATAGAACCAACCATCATGGAGGTCTAGTCTCCAGCATGATTAGAAGCTCAAGGTGAAGGGAATGTAGAAAGGAGAGAGAAAGGGATTGTGCCCGAATCCATGAGTGTCAGGCACCATTTTAATGGGGAGGGATCCTATTTTTGAGATATTTTCTTTCAGGTATTTTCCCCTTTCCATATCCATTCTGCCACAGTGGGATAGCATGGGGGTACCATCCTCAAATCAAGAGATTAGGGCTTCTAGAGAAGAAGTATAGCAGGTCTGAACAACAGGGAGGAAATGGGGTCTCAGGGTACTTGTGAGTGAAAAATCTCAAAAATGAGGTAGAGATCTCCTTCAAGGCTGAAAAGGGCTTCCCCACATGGAAGAGAAAGGAAATGTGCTGGCAGATCCTTGAAAGGGAGGCCAGGGATCCCATCTCTCAGTCAGAAAATTGAAGAAGCAATGAGAAATGAGAAAATAAAGCATGATCACAATGCTCCCAGGGATGGCGTAGAAGCATTATCATGTCTGTCAAGGTGATAAATAGTAAGGTTAAAGGTTACTCATTCACACATCTATTGCTAAAGAATGGTGATTTAAAATAAAAAATGGAGCTAAGGGGCCGGCCAAGTGGCTCAGTTGGTTAAGAGCTTTCTCAAGGGTGCGAGGTGAGTTCTGAGCAACAGCAGTTCGATGCCCAGCCCGAGCTGAGCTGCCACTGAGCTGCCAACAAGTAGCAGGATGGCTCAGCTGAAAAAAAAAAAAAAAATGGAGCTAATTCTGCAAAGAAAGAATATTCAACAGTAGCCAACCTTGAAAGCACCTCAAGCACAAAACAATTACAAAATAGTTACAAAGTAGGTATTCCGATCATCTCATTAACCTCTACATCCAGTTTTTGGACTTGCAGTAAGTTTATTTATGGGGATCCTACTACCTGCCAGACAGGGTATTATTACCTGCCAGACAGGGTATTATTATGCTGTGGAATCCTCACAATAATCCTAGGCAGTGGATGTTTTTATCCCAACCTTGCAGAAGAAGAAACTGAGGCTCACAGAGGATAATTATATGTCCAGAGATACGCAGTAGGAGCAGACGTAGGCCAGGATATTTCCTATGCATTCCTCTCCTTCCTCTCTTCCCACAGTTGCCCACTAGAACAGCTATGAGCCATTGTGTGTCTGCCTGATCCCAGGGCACTGCCTTCTAAAAGGGACCCATCTGCATTGGCCTTAGAGAAACGTGACCACTGGTACCTCCTCCGAGAGAAGGGCGGCTGGTGAAGTGTCCAACAGGACAGACCATGCTGCCCTTTTCCCTCAGAAAGACCAGACTGCCTTTCAATCCTAGCAACCCGAGGGTTCCTGCCACAGGGCAAAGCACAGGTTCCTACCCTGAGGAAAGGGCAATGTGAGCCTGAGGCCTGCCATCAGAAGGGACCTTTAAATACTGACAGTCTTTCCTCCCATCTTTCCCACCCAAAAGGAAGAGGAAAGAATGCTGCTGAGATCCACATTCCAGGGTCCTCTCCAGTTCTTCCAGTGGTCCCTGCAAAGGCAGGCAAACGGTGCTGCTTGGGGTCCTTGTGGACATTCACCATTATGGCTCAGCAGGAGGCAGCATGGGCCAGGAGTTAGGCCTTAGAGCTGGGGTCTCTGGAGTTAGAACTCCTGGGTCCAAGGCTCAGTGCTAAGTCACCCCTTCAGAGCCTCAGTTTTCTTCCCAAAAAAAGCAGACACTACTAGTTCCCCTCCCATTGACTTGTTAGTGATTACTGATTAGGGAGTGTCAGATAAGGGTGCTTGTAGGTCAGCATAACCAATAGTAAGTGTTCAATAAACGTTAGCAATTCTACCCTAAATGAGGGAAGATCCATTGGATGATGTATTTTTTCTGCAGTGGGCTTCATTTAAATGATGATTAAAAGGAGTAAATAAAAAGTGAAAAAGTTACAGAGAGAAAGAAAATGGAAAGATTAAGAAGGAGAAAAAAAAAAAATTACGCAGAAATTTTGTTCCCAAATGTCATGGTTTTAATTGTATTACAATATATAGCAGACTTGTGACAGTATATAAAAGTCAGCTTTTCAACCGAAAAAACAACAACTCTGCTTTCCTCCATTAAAGCTTGAAATTTGCTTCCATTTTAATAGTGTTTCAATGAGAATCAAAGCCAAACAAAATAGCAATGACTTTGCAGGGTGCATTATGTGGAAGGTTTGTGTGATTATTTCAAACCATAGGGGAAAACAGTATTAGAGGCCAAAGAATTCTTCACTTTAGTGGAGTTAAACTTCCACCAAATGTCTCTTGGATGTACTATTGCAAGATCATAAACTATACCGAAGCATGAAGAGTAGAATAAGCACTCTTTATCTGTAGCAGGATCCACTATGATGTTATTACATAATGTATAGTGTGTAACAGATATCCTGCAACAGGGTTTGTTTAACACAGGCATATCATTTAACACATTCATCAATGTCACCTTGCATGATCTTGTCATCCACACTTGGAAATTTACAAAGTCTGACAGATCTATATCCCATACTCTTTTAAGATGTCATAGCAGACCTTTGATACACTGAGGTGTTATTAAACATGTTACTGCCTTATCACCTGCTCAAGAGGAACAGCAGCCTAAGCCTTCCAGTATCCTCCGGAATTCAGTTTGAAGGTTAAATTCCACACTTCACTATTCACATACAGCAACTATTAAAGTCTTCCCAAGCTACAGACATGCCTGGTTACAAGGACACATGATACATCTAGGAAGAACAAATACTTTTTAAGTTTGTATCAGAGTTCTAAAGGATATGTGACTTTGAAAGAGAAATTAAGAATAAAAACAAAGCAAACAAACAAAAGTGCAGGGCTAAAGTAGTTAAATACAATTATCCTGCTCATTATTGCCTCAAATAAAGAAGGCTGACATATTATTAGGAACTTTTTAAATCAACAATGTAGTATATACTTCTCGATCAGTTCTCAAATAGCCAGATGTCTTAAATCACAGTATGTGCTGACCTTAGGAACACAAAAGTAATAGCTTTACAGTAAGCTCCAGTAGTTTAAAAGTGCCAGTTGTTTATGCCATAGAATGAAAACAGCAGCAATGCAACTTGGGGGGAAAAAATTGTTTTGAAAAGGATCCAGGGCAAGTATAGTGGGAGCATTCCCTGGGATGACAAAAGGAATGAAAGAAATGTTTCTTGCAGCACAATAGCTCTTGCCTTGCCAACTCCCATGCAAATTCCCTGCCCTGGAAATAAGTGATCCGCAGGGAAGCTGAGCCAGGGCACCTGACACACCTGTTGCGCCCAAGCCCCAGAGAGTTTAACTGAACACAGCTTCATGAAGCCATGCTCAGTACAGTCGGAAAGGGTTATTGATGCCAGGAGGACTTATTCCTGGAGGAGCGCTCCTCCTAAAAGACCAACACCTGACTAGTTAGCGAAAGTGCTTGAAGAGCTATAATAATAACCTTCCAAAGCAGGAGTTCTTTTTTTTTTTAAGATTTTATTGGGGAACTGGCGGAGGGGAACAGCGTTGGGGAATCGGGGAAGGGGAACAGACAAGTCAAAGCAGGAGTTCTTAACCAGGGGTAAGCAGAGGCAGTGAAGGAGTTCAGCCTGAAATCAGCAAACATCCAAATGAGTGTGTATCAGGGAATTTGGGTGGGAAAGGGGTTCAGAGTATTTCATCACATGTTCAAAGCTATCTGAGACCCTTCCCTCACACAAAAGCTGGTGACCATGGTCTTACAGTAGGATGAAACGACATCTGCATTATAGTCAGTCTGGGGAACGCTGCTGCCCCAATGCCTTCTTTAAGCCACTAATGTCCCAGTCCTCACCCTGAAGGACATTAAGGCATCACTCACTCTGTCCGATCAAGGTAGCCTCTTGTAAGGCCAGTTTGTATCAGATGGTTGGAGGTGGGCACAAGGGGTGATGCTGCGCATGTCTCAAAGTAGAAGCAAACTCATCTTTGTTTCAGGGAAGGTCCATCCATCCACTGTGTCTGTTGAAACCCTGCACCAAGTAGTATTTTATTTAACAAACCTGCATATGCACCTTAAATTATGTCCCAAGCTCGGTTCTCTGCTCTTTATATGTTAACCTGTTTAATTCTAAAAGCAACCCTAAAAGATGCAGAAAGGAGTGCAAAAAGCCACCCCGGCAGCCTTTCAGGGAAATAAGCCCCTTCCTCATCCCCCAGGCCAACCAGCACTGGGGAGATTAAACCCCTCGTGGGGGCGGTTAAAGACTAAAAACGCAGCCGCGCCAGGCGAGTCGTTACCGTCCACTGGGTACTCCGGGTCCGGGTCGCTGCTCATCTCTGCTCCCAAACTCCGGGCTGCCCCTGTGCTCGGCTCCTGCAGTCTAGGCTGCAGCAACGGTTGCTGGGGCAGCGCCACCTCCCTGGGGACCCACCGGCAGGTGCGCCCAGCAGCCGCTGAGCACACGCCACTGGAAAGGGAGGGGCTCCCTGTGCTCTAGGTGCTCCTCTCACTTTGCCATCTGAGGCTCCAATGCCAGCCTTCTGAAGACCTATTAATACTTGGCATGAGACTGGCTGCACGCCACAGACCTGACCCAAGACCAGAGTCCCTCTGCCGTCAATGGGGAGGTATGGGAACATGGGTAATTTACCTGGACAGGAATAATCAGGGGGTGCCCCTGGAGCCCTCCTAGGGTAGAGACTGGGCAAGGCAGGTGAGTGAGCCTTGGGTCCTGATTTTCCCAGTGTCCAGCTTTTTGGAGTAACCACCGCGCAGGGTCAGATCTGGCCTGAGAAGCCCTAAGCTAAATATGATGCCTGCTGAAGGCCACCAGCTCAGGGCACCTATTGCAAGGCATCTGAGGTGAACGAGATCCTACCCATTCATTCAGTCCCGCCTTGACATTTAAGAGTTCTACAAGCAAATTCCTTTTCCCGATCAGATTTCAGACTTTTGCCTGTGCATGATTTCAAGTTTGGAGAAAGGAAAGGGGCAGGCACTGTGTTCCTAGGTGGTAATGAGCAAAAGGAAGTGGTGAGTTAGAAAGGCGAAATACTTGTTTGGGTTTCAGAGTAAAATTTTCTCAACGCTGTGTTTCTTCCAGCAAGCCCCGCGGAATTGGGTGTTAGCCATGTTCCTATTATAAATTTAAATTCAATCAGGGAATGTTGCTTTTTTGTCATTCCTCCAACAAGCTTTATGTTTAAAGTTAAATCCCCTTAGGAGCTTTTAACTTAGGCTGTTGATATGATAGGAGCAATCAGTGAATGCCGCTTCCAAGCACATTTATGACAACTACATTATGGAACTTCATTTGTAATCCAGGTCCTTCAACAGGTTGAAAAAAAAAACATATCCTGGTTTACTTTTGCACAGAGCCTACTGTCATATCTTAGCAGGTAAACTATTTCCTCTGGCTAGTATCATTAAAGTCCTGATATCAGTAAAGACTGCAGACCTTTTCTCGCAAATGAGAATTGATTATTCCTAATAAGCCTAGGACTAAAGTTATTTAAAATACTCAAGTTAGAAACGACCCGGCGGACAAATTTTATGAAGTGTCTGAGATCCTCCTCCCCATCTACTCCTTTGCATCCAGTTTCATCCAACAAAGAACTGAGATCTAGTGAAGAAAGCATAAATAAGAACCTCAGGAGTTAACCTTTGGTAACTCTATTTTAAAAATACTGAAAGTTGGGGTGGCCAGTTAGCTTAGTTGGTTAGAGTGTAGTGCTCATAACATCAAGGTTGCCGGTTCAATCCCCACATGGTCCACTGAGTTGCGCCGTCCACAATTAGAATAGAATGAAACAACTACTCGACTTGGAGATGATGGGTCCTGGAAAAACACACTGTTCTCCAATAAAATTTTTTTTTTTTGAATCAAGGTATTCCCTTATTTAAAAAAAAAAATACTGAAAGTATACACTCTGGTAAGTTTTTCTGTTTTGTTTTTAGCATTATAATAAGTGAATCCTCTCTACTCCAGCACAGAACAAGTGATGAGTGTCAGCTGCCACTAAATTATATATCTCTCTGTGTGAGACCAACCAGGACCAGCTGGGACCACAATGCATTACAGAAATCTCAATTTACAGACCTGGGCAAGGAGAACCTCCTGCTCCCTCCCCTACCAACCCCCACACTCTCCCAGGGAATATGCCATTCAAAACTTCTTAGATTGAAAACCAGAAATTGCTCTATGAACTCACCCCTTAGTGGCTTATCTCAACTTCCATATTTATTCCTAAACAAAGGCATTGCATTATATTCTTTCTTGCTTTTTTTTTTCAATTACTGAGCACTTCCCCTGTGCCAGTTACTAGGGAATTAAAGAAAAATTTTGCCCTCTGAATACTTTAGTGTGGTTGAGAGAGACAGGCTTAGAGCCCACTAACAAAGTTTTCTCAGATAGTTTATGTTCCATGAAAGATATGGGGCATTGAGGAGCCACAGTTGAGGGGATGGCTAACTCTATTTGAAGGATTAAGAAATGTGTCTAACCGGAAGTGATGATTTTCCCTAATGATATTCATACGTTCCCTCCTATAATCCTTATCAGAATTATCATTGTCTCCTTTTCACAGATGGACAGAGGCTCAAATTAAGTTACCTGTCCACAAACACAGAGGTGAGGAGTTTGAGACCCATTTGTGGAATGTAGCTATCTGTAATCACAAAGCTTGTGCCCAGATGGCAATGATTAGCAAAGATACTTTCCACAATTTGCAGTATGGGCTTTTCACCAAAACTTTTCAGAAAAACAGGTCTTTAGAGAGTATAAATATTTGAAACATGAATACAAGTTTATCATATTGATGGGGTGGAGGAAATGGGGTAGAGTACTAGATTTCCAAGGCAAAGGGATCAACATGGGTCAAATAAATGGTGGCACCTAAACCAGCCCCAATAATTGGGTCAGTGTTTCTTGGAAGGGCTAAAGTGGGAGCTGGGGGTGTCCAGAAATAAGGGTAGAGAAGGAGGGAGCAGGCCCCAAGTCCTGAAAGACCTATAAACCATGTTTAGAAGCTTAGACTTTCTCCTGTAGGGAATGAATGCCCAGTGAACATCTGGGGACAGACGGAAAGAGGCAGTAGCATATGGAAGACAGCTGGAGTCAGGGGTGGCCACAGGGTGAAAGCAGAGCCGAGGAGACCAGTCATAATATTCCAGGTGAGAGACGGCAAGTGCTGCCACCAGGACAGGGACAGTAAGAACTGGAAGGGGAGACTGACGGGAGACAGTAAGTAGAGAGTGTGTAAAAGCTGTGTGTGGGCAGGGGCCCGTCTGCCTTTTCCAGTACAGAAGCCACAACCCTGCTCATCAGGCACAAACCAGGCACTGAAGAGAATTGTTCAATGGCTACATCAATTGGACTCGTGATGTGGCTACATTTGGAAATGGTGGAAGAGTGCTTAACGGGGTATCCCTTCTCTTAGTGTTTTCCAGAATTCTCTAATCATTTGACTCCCCTAGGGCACTTACTGAAAGTATAGATTCCTTACACCTTCTCTCCAATTCCCAGGTCTTCTGTGGGAACCCAAAATCTATATTGTTAACAAGTACTATTGATTAGTGCTGAAAAACTAATTATTAATTTGGGAACTCCTGCTAAATTGATTAAAATACTACTAGCCAAGAAGGTCAAAGGTTGCTGTGTGTGTCAGTGAGTTACCATGATGCAATCTGGGTGTCTGTATTCCTTCTTCCCTGCTTTTTAGAGACAGAGCTAGGCATTCATATTTGTCTACTAGAGGACTTACATTATGGTTAGTGATGTCACTTCAGGAAATAAATGTCTATGTGGTAAGCAGTGTGGCTTCCACTTTCTATGAGGACCCGTGGGTAATACACTGGATTTTCTGGAAATCTCACCATTGGCTCATATGTTGGGTTTGACTAGAAAGGTGGTGGCCCTGCCTCTGGAATGTTACTTCTTGGCATGGGATCTGCAGACCAGTGCCAGTCTTGGAAGTGTTCAGAACTGGTCCATGGAAAAGTAAAGACAGAAAATGGAGTCACTTAGAAATTATCAGAGAAGCAACCTCAGCGCTGTTGACATTGTGGACCTGGCGACTGTGGCGGGGACTGTCCTGGGCATTGTAGGATGCTTAGCAGCCTCCCTGGCATCTACCCACTAGATGCCAGAAGCATCCTCCTCCCAGCTTTGACAATCAAAAGTGTCTCCAGACATTGACAAATGTCCCCATGAGACAAAAATTTTCTGGTTGAGAACCACTGCTTTATAGCAATTTGACAGATGAATTTTATGTCTGTTGTATCTAATAATATAAAAATATAATAAGGGCTTGCATTGTTATGCCTCTCTATTCTGAGCCATTTGGCTCTATTCTGAGCCATTTTTCCAGTCATTTGTTACTGTAATATTTTACAATTAATTTGAGACAGATTTCAAAAAATGGTCCTTCCCCACCGATAGCTTAAAGCACACTGATTTTAAGCTAAGAAATGGTACAATCTTGGGCTATCCTAAAACTCTACCATAATAACCAAAACATTACAAGATAACTTATTAAGAAATGAACTAGCCTTTTGTTGTTGTTGTTTTTGATCCTGTAGCCCACCATGGAAAAGTTGACAGCACTCCTACAATTGCTACAAAGGAAAAGCAGCCCAAACTAGGTTCTCCATCCTCCAGTGAGAGTAAGCAGTTCTCTTGTATTTCCCAGAATGGGTGAGAATTTGCTGGGGAGGGCGTGGGCCAACACAGAGAGAAACCCTCAAATTCTTATGGCAGAAAGGCCTAGGTAAGAGGACACAAACTGCCTAACCACCAGCTGAATTTGGCCCACAAACAGGTTTTATTTGGCTCCCACATTGATTCTTTTTAAAAAATCAATTACCCAACTATTTCTCATAGAAACCCCATGCCCAGCATGTCCTGAAAAATCTGAACCATTTGGCCATAATGGGCCTGTCTTTCTTCATGGTGTCAGTCAGCGGAAACTGAAAAGCAGCGATTGTCCTTAGCCTCCTTCTTCTGTCCCCTGACACAGCCCACTTTCTGGAACATGCACGCATGTGGTTGGCAGTGCCAGGCCACAGCCTATAAAGCAACTAATCTGGGTATTTGGAGATACAAAGAGGACAGAGAATTTGACCTTTGAGGGTAGAAGGAGATGGGGGCAGGGACTCTCCAATCCTGGGAAGGGCAGGTCAGTGGTCAAATGGTTGCAGTCACTAGATCATGGGCCATGGAGAGAGGCAGGTTTCAGGAGGGCTGGCAGTGTGGGCACTTGTATAGATGGGTACAGATTGCCTATGCCTGATCTTCCCAGCTGCTCCACTGGAAACTAACTGCCAATGATTCTCGTCTCCCAGGGCAGCGATGACATTCATAAGCTGGTGTGCACAACCCTCTCCCATCACCAATTACTTGGTCTTGTAAGACTTAAGACTCCCCTACCAAAGAATGCTTAACCAACCTGGCAACTGAGTGCTTGAGCCAAACTTAATGGACCTTAGAAAAATAAGTCACAGAGACACTGATTATACTCTGAGTGCCAGGGAGTGACTGCCATCTGATAGAGAAACACTTAGTGATCTCTGCTGTGTGCACGCTCTGAGCCTCCAAAGACAGATCAGCCCAATCAGTGGTCTTTGCTCTGTGATGCTCTCAGCTGAGGGATGGAGACAGATGTGTATAAAGATAATTAGGACACATTATGTGAGTGCTATTTCACAGGGGTGAGTCAGCTCCTGGAGCAGCCAAAGCATAAGTAACACTTAGCCTCTGCTTGGAGAGACTGGGACTTCCCCGAGGAGGTGGCTTAGAAAATGAGGCAGTTTACCAGATGAAGGAAAGAAAAAAAGTCATCAGCCAGAGGAACTACCTTGAGCAATTCGAGAAGCCTGGAGGCTCTCTGAAATGAGCAGCAGTTTCCAGTGGCAAGGACAAAGGGGGAGTGAATGGAATAGTGGGGGTCAAGGAAGGGGGTTGGGATGAAGTGGTGTCATCAAGTCAACGTGTTCAGACTTGAACTTGCAGGTTGAATATTGACTCAACAGAGATATGACATTATCAACTTTGCTTCTAAAGAAGTCAGATCATATTAAAGATGGACTAGGCAAGAAGAACTGGACACAGATAGCCCAGTTCTGAGGCTGTTTGTAAACCTGAACCAAGTAAGGCTGTAGGAAGGCCTTTCCTAGAAAGCTCAAAACTTGCATTAAATGTGGGGGTGAGACAGAAGGCTTTGAGAATGACTGAGCTTTATGACTTGGGAGACTGGGTAGATAATAAGACTATCAATAGAAATAAAAACCAAAGAGCTAGGAGGATACATAAATAATGAGTTGTTTGGGACACATTTGAAACAACTGTGGGACCTTCAAGTAGATTTAACCAAAAGATACTTAAGTGCCGGTCAAGTGGCGCAGTGGTTAAGAGCTGGCTTGGGACGCCAGAGGCTCCGGTTTAGATCCCACATATGAGGTCCAGTGACACTACCCTCTTAAAAAAAAAAAGAAAAAAAGAAAGATACTTAAAAAAAATAAGGTACTAGAGTTTCAAAGGGAATGAGAACACAATATTAGGACAGAGATATCACAAATGGTTGATGAAGACACAGGAAGGGCTGACACTGCCAGAAGATGGAGAAAATAAAACCCAGGAAAGAACCTTGGGGAGCCCCTGAATTTAAGGAGCAAGCAAAGGAGGGATCCCACAATAGGAGAAAGGAAAGACAAGTGGAGAAGTGGAAAAGTATAGACTAGTGCAATAGAGGCCTAGAGAGAAGGGGAGAGTCAACCAGTGGCCAGGCCTGTTGTGCTCTGCAGAGGACACGCTGGAAAACAGCCATGTAGACTGCACCATTGAGAGGCAATAAGGGACTTGGTGAGAGCCACATCAAGGGGACAGTGGTGGCCTGAGTCAGAATGCAGTAGGCAAAGGAATGAACTAAGGGTCTGTGGAAATAGAGGTGGCAAAGGGGAAATATTGGTGGCAAAACTCTGATGTTAATGCTAAGGAGAGAGTTAGGCTAGAAGCATGAGTTCCCCTGTGGTCGTGGTGTTTCAGCTTTGTCTTGCTTTTTTTTTTTTTAGACTGAGACTGTCTTGAGCATATTTGGAGGGAGAGAGAGGGAAGTACCTAGAGAAGAGATAGGCCGACAACACAGGAGAGAGGGTCATGCTTCAAGGGAGGCCATTGTCTGGGAGTGAGGGAAAGACCACAAGCCATTTTTAGAGGAGTGATGGGAAGGAAGTTGACTTGAGGGGGTGCCTCATGAAAAACCTAGTATTTGAAGGTCTGGCCACAGGAACAGGGGATAGTTCCCCTGGGGAAACACGTTAAGCCCCAGCAGGCTGATGGGGCCTTCCCCAGGACCCACCAAATCAGAATCTCTGGGACACCTGAATCTGAATTTTAAACCAGCAACACCTGGAGACCACCTCATGAGAAAGGCTAAGAACTGTAAAGCCAAATTGCCTGAGTTCAGCTCTTATCTCTGTCACCAACCAGGTACATGATGGTGGGGAATCTATTAAATCTCTCTGTGCCTCAGTTTCCTCTTGTGAAAAATGGGGGTGATAGTATCTACATCACAGGGGTACTGGGGAGGAGTGAGTTGACTTAGGAAAGCACTTAAACAACAGTGCCTAGCACGTAGGAAATGCACAAGAAATATAAACATTTATTGTTTTTATTCCATACCTTCTGTCACAATAGTTCTTGGTTTATGGCTTGCCCACAAATCACCTGGGGTAGCTTGTTAAAATATCAGATCCACTGCTGAAATTCCAGAGATTCTGATCGGGTTGGTCTGAGGTGGGGCCCTAAAGCCTGCATTTTAGACAAGCACCTCCTCTTCCCAGGTCATTGTGGTGCAAATGGACACCAGGAAAACACTTCCGGAATCTTAGTTCTGTAAGATTAAGCCCACCAGGCTGGCTGTGTCTTGTTCCCACACATGGGAGGGTCAAGATGGGAGGGTCAAGGTGGACAGAAGGCCTGAGGCTCTCACAAGGGTATACAATGAGAAGAAAAAGGGCTGCCAACTAGAGCTAATTGTGCAGATTTTTAAAACAACTTTTGCTTTAAATAAAAACCCCTTGACTCTCAAACTACTTTGACCCAAATGAGTCATTTGTCTACCTCAATTGCTACTTGTGTTTTCTTGGGGGTGGCGCAGTAAGCACTTTGAAAAGAGATATATGTACACAATGTGCTATATAGAGATGACGTATTGCAGAAATGTACACTTAAAACCTGTGTAATTTTACTAACCGTTGTCGCCCCCAATAAATTTCATTAAAAGAGGAGAGTGATGCTTGCATGTGTAGGAACTAACTTTCAGAGGCAAGCCATTTTTTGGTGTATTTATAGCACAACCATTACTGAGAATGCTGCTTTCAAACCTGACATGATAAAAAACAAGAACTGTAAGAAATGTAAATGGGTTCAGCAAACCAAATGTTTCCTTCCACTTGGGTCGTGGTTCTATAATTTCACCTGGAATACTCAGCACAAGGGATGGTTATTTATTTTCCTAAATAAAAGTCATAGAAAAATGATTGGAGGTGACATTAGATTCCTCCTGGCAACTCTATGTAAAGAAGGCTCATTGAAAAGGAGTAGCCAGGTGTCAGGTCTCCTGTGTGCAATGCAAATGAAGCTCCACTGGCTTGGTGTTGTTTTTTGGTTGTTTTTTTCCTGGGCAACTGGAAGCTAACTTCCTGGGAGAGCTGGCTTTCATGGAGTCCCTGGGTGACAAGAGGGCATCCTCCATCCTCCTCCTGAGAGAAAGCCGTGGCCTAGAGGATCAACTTCTGCTCTTCCCCAACCCAGGGGAGATTCATAATTATTCATCAGGGTTCTCTGAATTTTTGATTAAAACCATTTTTTCTTTGCTGCTTAAAAGGCTTCCACAATCATTGACCTGAGGTTGCAAACAGGCGATCTGAAGGCACAGAGGCATTTTCCTTTGGCCTGTATAATATTTTTAAAATTTCTAAATAGTCGCCAGATGTTTTTTCTTAATTGAGAAAGTTTACATTAAATTCAAATTTGAAGCTCTTAAAAAAAAAAAAAAATACAGGGTCATGACCCAGATTCCTGTATGATGACAATGAGAAGCCAAGTACCCAGGCACGACCCCCTTTACATAGGAAATGTGTTCTCTGAGTCAATTGCTCTGGGTCTTAATGTCCTCATCTGAAAAACAGGAGTAATAATTATGCCTGGCTTATATAACCGTGATGAGCAACGGAGCTGATATGTGTAAAACACGTAGTGCCTGGCACATAAAAAGTGTCACAGTTTCCACCCAGCCCCATTTATTAAAATTCCTATCAGGCCCACATATGCAATTGCATTCCTGACCCTTGCTGGAAGCCACACAAAAGATAGTAGATACAGAAATTTCTGTAAAGCAAGGGAAATTGAAGGGAGTTAGCATCATCCTGCCCAAAATTGCTGGCCCCGGGGGAATTTAAGATCCCAGGAGGACCCACAGTCATCCACTGAGGAAAAGAAGTGAAGAAGCCAAATGTGTAATGCATTGCAGACCTCGGAACAGTTTCCTTGTTAAACTTGGCAGTGTGAGCTTGAAGCTTTCGGATTTTCCCCTTTGTTTATTCTCTATCTCTTTGCCTGTGGTTGCGAGTAATAAAAACCCTTAGAAAACCTCAAACGATTTTGGATGTGTTTAAGATGAAATAAATAAAAGGTTCAAGACAAGATGGTTCCCCTGAAAAATTAGTAAGAACAGCCATGTGGAAGGAGCCGAGGCCTGAGCAGCTACCCCCAGGGAGAAAGGCCTGGTAGATGAGGTATGCATCAGCCAGGGTGCTACTGCTTGTCACCAAGGACTGACCTATCTTACTGTCCTGGGTGGCTTCCATTTATTTTCCCTGACCCTGCTCTGTGTCCCAGGGAGGCTGACCTGTGAGGACTGTCTCCTTGGGCTTCCCACTCCCCTGGTGGCCACATGGATTCAGCCAATGGGGGCCTTTGATGGGAGATCAGAGAGAGAGGACTGATGTGTTTCCTGCGCTCTCCCCTCCCCCTCCTTGGTTTACTGCAGGCTGGTTGTCTCCCCACCAATGACTCATGTGGCTCCTGCCACATGGCCCTCTCCCAACTGCTATTCTCTCTGAGTTCCAGTAACTGCTCTCCTGCTTTGCCTCTTCAGACAGGTCAAGGGGTGACAAAGGGTCCCCACTGTTGCCAGCCCACGGATACTAGACCATCCTTCACTGGCTTCCCTTACATCTGCTGGCACTACTGAGAATAATCCTTTTATGAAACTTGCAGTTGTTCTAGAGTGAATGTGGCCCTGGCTTCCAGCCAGGACTCGGACTGGTAAACTTGTCTTCTTTATGATACCCATCGCCATTTATATCTTGCTTTTCAGAACAGGCCTTTCAAATTTTTCTGAACCATGTCCCTTTGGGAAAGTTATTAGATTTGATTCCCTCATTATCTGATAAGAAATGCTCAGTCAATGGTAAGGGGTAAATTAAGTCATGTGTTAATCACAATATTTAATGTTAGTAGTAAAATATTTAAAAGTTATTAATATTGATATGAACTTTTGCCTACCATTACCTTGCAGTAATAAGGAAAAAAGAAATGTTCTATCACTAGATGAATGGATCAAGAAAATGTGATATATGTACACAATGGATTATTCAGCCTTAAAACATATTCAGCCTTTTGCCATCTGCAACAACATGGATGGGCCCTGAGATCATTACACCAAGTGAAATAAGTCAGAGAGAAAAAGATGAATACCGTATGATCTCACTTATATGTGGAATCGAAAGCAATAAAAAACAAAGCAACAAACAAAATAAAACCCAAGTTCATGGATACAGAGAACAGATTGGTGGTTGTCTGAGGCAGGGGGGTGAGGATGGGTGAAATAGGTGAAGGGGGTCAGGAGGTAAAATTTCCAGTTCTAAAATGAGTAAGTCATGGGGATGTAATATACAGAATACTGACTACAGTTAATAATATTGTATTGCGTATTTGAGGGTTGCTGGGAGACTAGATCTTGAAGAAATATTTTTGTAACTGTGTATGGGGACAGATATTGGGGGAAGACTGAGGTGATAACTCTGCAATGTATACAAATGTTGAACTATTATGTTGTACACCTGAAACTAATATAATGTTCTGTGTCAATTACACCTCACTCAAAAAAAAGGAAAAAGAACACATCAGTGCATATGTTTCCTGTTGTGCCTTGGGCCACAAGGATTCTCCCTGCCCTTCCTGATTTCCCCCCCACCTCGGACCATGGAGCTCACATGTTTGGGTTTTCAAGTATAATGGAGAGTTTCTCCATAACTGAAGGTGAATGAGCTTGCTACTGAAGGATTAGAGTTGCATCATCCACCTCGTAGCCACAGGTGACATGTGGCCACTGAGCAGGTGAAATGTGGCCGTTCAGAACAGAGAGAGATCTCCAAAGTCTGCCTGTATCTAACTCTCTGCTTCGGAAAAGTCAGCTGTGCTTTGCACCCTGTAAAATCATTCATCAAAGAAGGACAAGAACAGTCACAGTATTTAATGAAGAGGCAGAAATGCGAGGGAGGCAGGAGCAAATAATGTGCTAAGGTAAGAAAGTAAATATGTCAAGGGTAAAGACACCTAACGCGAGGAAGGAGAATTCTGAAAATTATGGCTGAGAAACAGCTTAGTGATTAAATCAACACTTAATCATCCCACCTAATTACTGTGACTTATAGAAAGTGTCTAATACTCAGATTTTTTTTTAAAAAAATCAAGTTTCGCATTTTACAAATTCCTCTTAAATGAGAAGGTAGGCTCGCACAACTGTGAGCTCATCGAATTCAATTGAGGTTCAGAGAGGTCACGTGACAAAATCACACAGTTAAATAGGGTCAGGACACAAATTAGGATCCAGATCTTTGAACTCTTGATTACTTTTTTTTTTTTCCTCTCAAACAGATTAAGACAGATCAAGAGCCAGGAGCAGGCATCCGCCTATAGAACCTCAACGTTCTAGAAAACCAGTAAGCCTCATGCCTTAGCTACAGAGCATGGGGTTCCATTTGAATGTTTGCTGTTATCATTAAGTACCTTTTAAGTACACAATGGATTACTAGAATCAGATTCTCTATCAATTAGTTTATTCCCACAGTGATTTGCAATTACAGCCAGTTCCCTGTGGGACCAACAGGAGTGGCAATAATAGAGAGCTGAACTGTCACCTGTATGTCAGACATGCCCAGCAATCTATGATCAGAGCAGTGACTGTCTCAGGCTTGGGTCCAGCTGGTCAGACTCATGGACCCCGAGGAACTCTCATGTTCTGTGAGCTGTGAAACTCTTGTGTCCATCTCCAGGCACCCACATCTTCCTGTAGGAAACTTCCCACTTTCCCCCTGGCTTTTCTCTGTGCTTCTCCGTGGTTGCTGAGTCTGCAGTCACACAAAATCAAACACCATACAAACAAAAATGCAAACCCTTTCTAAACACCAAAAAAGATTTTTTTAAATCAAAAACAGGCTACCTAGAGACAAAACACACACACACACACACACACACACACACACACACAAATATATATAACAAAATAGTGTCAGGTGGACAAAACATAAGTAAGGATGACCTTAAAACACTATAAAATAACATTAATGTAGATCCTATGTGACTTAGGATCTTAGGATCTTAGTCTTTACACCCAATTATTGAAAACACACCTTCCCAGGCACATGTGGAAAAACTGACTGTTAGTTTACAAGAAAAACACAATAAATTCTACCAAACAAAAAGAATATGAACAACATTCTCTAATCACACTGCAATAAATCTAGAAAGAAAGTATAACAATGAAATAGAACAACAAAGCTGATACTTATCTGAAAATGGAAAATCTCTATAAACAACTCCTGTACTACAGATCAACCATAGGAATTTCTAAATAAAGTCACGATATGGAAAACACTAGATAGATAGTGCTAGGTGAAGATGATAATAATAGCAATAAGAACAGCAATGATAATAGTTTATTTATTTACTACTTATTTGGCTACCTGGTATTTCATATGTGAGCCAGAAATTGTTCCCTATATGTAATTTAGTTCTATACGTTCATACACATACATATACATGATTATATAGAAACGTGTATTAGTGATCATGTATCAGTTGGCTTGGGGTGCCATGACAAATTACCGCAGACAACAGAAATGTATTTCCTCACGTGATGGAAGCTGGAAGTCTGAGATCAAAGTGTTGGCAGGGTTGACATCCTCGAAAGGCCCCTGTCCTTGGCTTGCAGGTGACCACCTCTTTCTATTGCCTTCACATGGTCATCCCTCTGTTTGTCTGTGTCCTGCTTTCCTCTTCTTAGCAAGTATTTCAGTTCTATTGGATTACGGTCCACCCATCTGAACTCATTTAACTTTAGTGACCTCTCGAAATGCTCCATCTCCAAATAGAGTCACATTCTTAATACTGGGGGTTAGGGCTTCAACATATGAGATTTTTGGAGGGAGACTATTCAGCCCATAAAAGATCATAAATATTTTTTAGTTTGGTCTTTCCTTTCTTACTTTGTCCTTTTTTTCTTAATTCCCTACTTTGTTTTTTATTACCATGTCCTCACCTAGCTCTCTCCTCCCCCAAGGTAATCTATGTATGCATATTTCAATTTCTATGGTATTTTTCCAACTCGTATTGATTATAAACACACATACACATCAATTTATAAGCATGCATATATACATACAGAAGGGCTTTTAAAATGTACCAAAAATGACATGTATTATTCATCCCTTTCTGCATTTGATTTTTCTTCTTCAACCATACTTCATGAAAACATGTCCATGAACAACTCTCATTCACCCTGACGGCTGCACAATGTTCCAGGGTGTAAATGCTCCAAGGCATTCCTATGCTCCCCTGACAGTTTAATGGGCACTAGAAACAGTGTTGTACAGACACCCAAGGACGCACGTCCTTGTATACTGGTGCTTTTATTTCAATGGCATAGATTCTAGAAGCAGGATTTCTGGTTTGAAGAACGCACATAATTTTAGTTTCAGTAGATGCTGCACATGGGTTTCCAAAGTGTCTGTAACACTTCACATCCCCATGAGGCAGGGACTTATCTCCCTTTTAAAATTCAAGAAGCTAAAGTGCAGACAAGGTGGTGGAGCTGCAGACAAAGCTACACCTGCCTGGCTTCCAAACCAGTGCTCTTTCCACCCTAGCACACAGCCTCCCAAAGAGCCTGGCACCTGTCCGTCAGCAACCAGATATGTGCATTTCATGGCAGAGAGCTGTTTTTCTCTTGATCCTCCTGTCCACTCGGCTAGCAGTGCCCTCCCTGTGGCCTTCTGGGCCACAGCTGCTGGGCATGTACTATTTACAACACATAATAGACCCCCTCATAATAGTATAATGATGTACAATTTGTAAGAGCAGAAGTGGCTGCTAGAGCTTGATGCCACTAAATTTTATCTGAGAGGTCACAAGAGATTGCTAGTACAATGAGAAATATGGGACTCTTCCACCCGATTACACATGTTATCCAAGTAATTGCACTATGAAAGCAGAGGGGGAGAGAGAGGCAGGTGATGGGGTCAGTTTTGTTACCATATCTGTACTCTTTTAGTTATTATATTTGTAAATAACAAATGTGCCATTCACTAAGTCCTGCTCACTAGATTTTTGAGAGGGGAAGGGAGGGGAAGAGAGGAGAGGAGAGAAAAGAGAGAGAATGAAAACAACATTAATTTTAAAATAAACAAGCTGAAGCATCTATCCGTACATGTTGTCAGTGGAGGTCATTTTGGGAATCCAATTAAGCCTCTGGACAGGCACACTGAGAAAGGTTAGCTATATCAAACAGCATCATTGTAACAACATCCTTTTCAATAAATTTGAGAGAAAACAAACAAGTTTCTGTTTTGACCACAGGGGGAAAAATCAGCATGGCGTTTGAATCCTTTCATGGTGTACAGGAAAGTAGTTTGGCCTATTTGTGAGTTCTTGCAGGAGAGAAGTGAATAATACCATTTTCCTTTCTCTTTGAAAAAAATTTAATGGAGAGTGGTCACGTTGACATGGCAATGGTCAGATAGAGCCAAACCATGAAACTGAACAGGTCTAATTTACACTTGACCATGAGCATCTGAGCAATGGGACGGAAATTTCTAGGTCTCTGAGGGAGACAGGAAACTTGTAGAAAAAAACTACACGCAGAAAACGTCAGAATGATCCAGTTCTGCATGATAGGGCAATATTGTGTAATCCCTCTAACCTGTAATGTTATTTTAATCAGCTTTTTTTTCAAATACCTGAGCTTTTGATTTTCCTTTAAAAACTGTCACAGTCATTGGAACGAATGCTTTAGCTTGCATTTAAAATTACCCAGGAATTGGAGATTAGCGAAAACAAAATACAGAATCTGTCCTTGCATTTTGAGTCTATGGGTAGTCTTTTTCAATTAGTTCCATATTTGCTTCATTTTGTGCCACTGCTTGTGCAGCTTTCTACATGGCTAATGATATCAATGACAAATATATGTATAGCATTTCAACTTCTTCTAAGAGCAGTGGTTTTACAACTTCCCAATGGGGTAGACAAAGTAAGTACAATTACCCCTCTTCCCCCATTCACACATGTATAGATTCTTACATCAGCTACACAGGGTCACTTAGCCAGGAATACACTTAAGAAGGACCTAAGCCTCCAGGTGCCTTGTCCAGGCACACTTTGTACAAATAGCAACTTAAGAGTCAAAATCGGTGTTTATCACCAACTGTATGAAATACCCAAGTTCTGAGACACAACAATTAAGACTGCTGTTTGAGAAAGATCATGAAGCCATCAGTGCCATGACAGTTGCTAAGATCTGCCATGGGTGAAGAAAATGGCATGTTTATACATATGCTGTATATTTCCCAACTCTGCAAGCCCCAGGGTCCTTATTCTCCGTTTTGACCATATTCACTTGTGACCAGTTCCATCAACCCAATCTCATGGTCACTTTCTGTACCATATTTTTCATCACTGAACCATAGCTAATATCTCCTGCTTTCTAATTTGTGTCTACAACCCCCTCTTCCATCTTCCTTAGGTTTTTCCCCCTCCGCCCTTGTTCTTTCTCTTCAGAAACACCTCCAATTGCTTAACCAATTTCTTGCCAGTCTGCATGACTCCATCATCCATTAATTCAATTAGTCTTATAAGATACTAAACTCTTTTGCTCCTTTGTCTTTTTACTGAACTCTATCTGAACATTTCCAACCAGCCTTTTTTTTTTAAACCTGAGCCCTGCTGAAGTAAATGTCTTCACCTATAAATATTACTGTCACTAAAAATATTTGATGCTCACTTTTAACTTGTCCATCTGTGTTGATTTTCAAGCCATGTCCTCCTCATTGATCAGCAGACTGTCATGCTGCACATCATTATGAACGGTGCCCCTGGGATTGTACAATGTGGCAGTACTGTTGGTCAGCATCTCTTCTCATTCTAATCATTGGTTATTTCAAACCTTCAGAACCAGCCTCAATTTACCTAACAAATACACAATTCCCACACCCATTAAACACAATGATTTCAAGTTCATTAATAATTTGAAATCATGACATAAGGCAGACATCAATTTCTCAACCTTCAACCTATAAAAATTGTCTACAACCACCATCCTTCTCTCCTTTTTTGCCACCTCCAGTCATGGTTCATCTTGTCTACACCTGTTCCAGCCTCTTGTCAAAGTTCAAGATACTACCTCTCCTCTGACACACCCTGCTACATGAATCAATTCCTTTCTTCCTAAATCTTAAATTTCTCCCTCTCTATTGGACCCCTCCCCTTGATTTATAAACGTGTTCAAGTTTCTCACGTTCAAAAACAAAACAGAAAAACAAAACACACCCTTGTGCAACAGAGTGTGAGCATGCCCTCCATATACCCTTAATGCCTTCCATGTCAGGGTACCCCAGCATGGCTTCAAACTGCTGATATCTGCATCTTTGTTGTTTGAGGGCTGGCCGCCAGGGCCCATGTCCTTTTATTCAGCAAGCTGAAAAGTTCTATGGAATTAATGATGGCCCCCTACCTCGCTAACAGTCTTCCACCAGCAATTAATGGTAGTTGGTATATAAACACCCCAGCCCCCTAATCCATCAGATGGGATAAACTCTCCAACAGAATGAAACTCCAGTTGTAACTTGTATAAAAATACATTCTTTTTTAATGCTTCCTTCTTTCTTTATCTCACTTTAGTACTTCTCTACAAGTATTGCCTGGGATTCCCTCCCAAATAAACTACTCACATTTGAATCCATATTTCAAAGTCAACCTTCTGGGAAAACCCAAACCAATACATCTTTCTTTGACCCTCTGTCTACATCTGGTTACCACACACACTTTCATTCCTTCACTGCCAATGTTCTTGAGAAATAATCACATCATGAAGAAATTACAATTCCTGCTAGTACAGAGAATCCAAAATTTAAAAAATATAAAACATCAGAGCTATGAATTGCTGGACTGCTATGGCAGCTCCATAATGTATGTCATCAGGGACCCAGGCGCCTTCTGTCTTTCCACTCAGTCATCCTTTGCCTATCCTCACACCTTGTGGTCCCCAAATGGCTCAGTCCACTCCAGTATCACCTCTAAGTTTGAGGAAGGAAAAACAGAGATGGATGGACAACGGCAAAATACCCATGACAGGTCTTTCATGAAGGAACTCTTCCAAAAGCACCATTCAACAACTTATTCTTACATCTTATTTGGCCAGAATTTAGACCACATTTAACTTCAAAGGAAACTGAAAATGTTTTTGTTTTGTTTCTTCTAACAATACTGGGGTTCTCTTATAAAAGTAAAAACAATGGATATTGAGTAGAAAAACAGCCATCTTTATTGTAGGAGCCGCTATAGCCAATTGCAATTTCTCAACTCCTGTCATCTGATTTCCACCACTCTAAAAAAAAAAAAAAAATCTATCTCTAAACAATTACTGTAAACCTCTTATTCACAACAGACAATTATCAGTCTATTTCTTATCGACTTCCCTGATTTTTCATTGATTCTCCCTATTTGATTTTACCACATTTGTATACATTTCCCTGTGCTGAGTTGTAGCTAAAAGGCTTATCAAACCTCTCAGCATTCCAAGGTCAACAGTTTTTATTTTACAGCTACTTAGGAAGGAATAAAGAACAAAGACAAAATGATGAAGAGGATAATGTCACACTCTGTCCACGTCGCCGTAAATCTCTCTTTAGCATATATTTATTTATTGGGTAGGTATGTGCACATGTCCATGCCCACCCCAGGGCACTGATGTGCTTTTTCTTCTAATAGTTTTATTTCTGAGGACTTCTTTCAACTGACTGGGGCCCACTCTGCCTGCAGGAACAGAGAGATGCAAGTGTTAGAAGCACATGGCTCCCCCTTTGGGTACAAGACTATAAATACTCTAGCTCTCTTGTCTCAGAAAGTGACAACTGGGAGGTGTATCACATAACCAAGAGCTCCTGGTGGGACCAGGCTCAAGTTACCCCTCTGTGGGACTTCACCTGAGATCACACCTCTGCTTGACTTCCTCCCCATCCCTGTCCTGTTTTCTCATTCCCTTACTGGTCTTTGCTGAGAGTGCTTCCTTAATAAATCACTTGCAAACTTCTGGGGAATCAATGTTAAGACAATTGGGTAATAAATACTTGGTAGACAGAGGAAACTGGATGAAACCTAACAAGCCTTTTAAGACGTATTGCTGCATTAAGATAGCTTTTGAGGTTTCAAGATAACCTTTCTAAAAATTAGCATGTTGTTTCAGGAAAGTGTTATTTTGTTACAGTTCATTAAGTCCAAGAAATCTAATTGCAACATTTGCTGCAATGCATTGTTTTCCTAACGTTTATTCATAAATGTTAGACAAAAATCACGTGAATAATTTTAATATAAAACTATGTTCTCTACTAACATCCTTATTTTTATCATTTCACAAAAATTATTCATTGAAGTTATAGAAATTGTAGAAGCAGTTTCTGAGAAATCTCTTTGCAGATACAGGAAGACACAGACCTATTTATTGTCTTTGTATAAACCCGTCCTTTCTCTCCTGGAGAAGAAAAAACAAAGGATGCTGAATTCTCCAATATCTATTCTCCCTCCCATGAGACTAAGCCAGTTGTCAATATATTGCCTCTCAGCTCCAGTTACCCTTTTTGCCTGCTCCATGATAAGGGCAGGGGACCTTATGAAGTTCTCCTGTGACAACCAGGATAAAGTGAAGTCTGTCGGGAGAGGGCACTGAGAGAACACTGGAGAAGGAGGGGTTTCCTCTTCCTGGTTCTGGTATGCTCCTCTTACTGTCCTGGTTATTTCCTGCAGTGTCGGTGGCTTTTTGTGGCAGTGTCCCCCATAGCCAGCAGCAAGAGTCATCTGCTTATGCTGGAGTTCAGCAGCACCACGAAAGGCAGCTAATGAGTTCCCTGGGCACCAGCTCATTTCCTGGCAAGGTCCTGATGACAGCTTCTTCCCAATGAGTAAGCAGTATCCAAGCACGATTTTAGGGAACATCCTAAAACAGATCCTTTCTAGCAGATTCAGGTGGCTTCCCAGAAAGTCGATGGCACCTACCCCTCACCCCTCCTTGGAAGCTTTCTGGCGAGTTTCCTTGGCATCCCAGAAGGTGAGTCCTTGAGCTTTACAATGCAGGCAACTTCTCTACCAGCCAGTGGGCTTCACCTACACCCTTCCCAACAAGGTCTGAACCCCAACCTCTGGGAGAACACTCTCTCCACAGTTTGTACCTTCCTTAGTTACCCTCCCTCAGCCATAAAGTATTCTTAAGAGTTTTTTTCCCCACCTCTTAGCCAATTCCCTGTTACTCCATTCCCGTTAATGTTTTTTTATATAAAACATTCCTTGTTCTGTCTTCTGATAGGACCCTAACAGAGTGGCAAAATACCTACATCTTAAAAATTGAAGTGTGAGTTCTTTGAAAAAATTTTTCTTAAAAAAAAAAGAAAGTTAAATCCGTCGTGCCCTTTAAATCTTTTTTTTTTTTCTTCTAAAGTTATTCTTGCCCTCTTTAAATGGTTTTCAATGTGAGGCAAAAGAAATTGCCAGCCCCGTGAGTGATAGCTCAGATTTTTTTTTATATTAGCCATATGGCTGTGTGGCCATATGGTTATATATTGTTAATATAAAAAGAGTCTGAGCTGTCACTCTGGGAGTATCTACCTAGTGCTCAGCACTTTACAAACAAGCATCATGGTAAATTCTCAGAAGAGTTCTGCAAGGTTAGCGTTCTCATTCCTGTTTTAGAGAGAAGGAAACTGAGAGATGAGAAGTCATTTGTCCAGTGTCCCACGCTGGGACGTGCTCCCATTGAGGCTTAAACCCATATGTGTAGATCCAAAGCCTCTTTCCTGTCTACCATGGCATCTCCTGCAGGCGCAAGATAAAACTTTAGAGGTCTTTATTCATTCGTTACCTCCTTCTCTTCCCAGCATAAGTTGGGTACCTGCTATGTTTTGGGTGCTGCTACTCATGCTGAGTGAAAAAGGACCCAGATCCCTTGGCCTCAGGGGACTTTTATTTTAAAAGCACTGCCCTTGGGCCGGCAGAGTTGCGCATTGGTTAGGAGCTGGGTTTGGGACGCCAGCGGCCCTGGTTCGGATCCCACATGAGGGCCAGTGACACTGCCCTCTACAGCTAACAACAGCTCCACCTAGAGCTGGGCTGTGCAAGCCCCGGGGATGGTGTAGGCTGCAGCCCCTGCTGCAGTGGGCTGCCATAGGCTACAGTGAGTGGCTGGCAGCCAGTGTGAGCTGCCAATAGCCGCGGTGAGCGACCATCCAGAGGCCGGTGACCAATCTGCCTCACCCAGGAAGAGTGCAACAACGATATCAACATGGGCCAGTGAAGCAACGTCCTCCGCAACTAGACTGAAGAACAATAAGACAGCAACTTGTCTGTTCCCCTCCCCCAATTCCCCAATTAAAATCTTCAAAAAAATAAATAAAAGCACTGCCCTCAACTCCGTGGCCTTGGCTGTTCACTGCCCGTTGCCTCTGTTAAAGGGCCGGAAAGTGCCAACAGGCCTGTGCGTGGAGCGGCACTTTTCCAGAGTTGCTGCTGGCTCCCTCAGGCTCACGTACTTTGAACACTCTGTGATTGGCTTCATTTTCCTGCTCCCTTTTGGGTCCCTGTGCTTCAGAACTCCGTCTCAGCCTCCACCTATTCCCTTAAATCCTGATCTATTTGGGTGGCTTAGCTGTCCTCTTACCGTTAGCTCTTCCCCACCCTCAAAGACCAATCTCTAGCTGCTGTGAGTGTCTCATGTTCCAGGACCCATCACCACCACTCCTGAGCCCGCCTTCCTGGTCAAGCAGGGGCGTGCAAGTTCTCTAAGTGGGGAGTGTCCCTTCCACCAGAGTTGGGGCAGTGCCTTTCCACCTGGGGGCTACAAGCAGGCCAACACCTTTACAGAGACAACTCTTCTGGTTTCCGCCAATTGCCTCAAACAGGGCATGTTTATGTTTTTCCCAAATGCCCTTCTTTTCCTATATGTGTCTGCTCTTCCTCCCCATAAGGCCACTCTTCTCTCCAGTTCCCTGGATAGATCCTACTCTCCTTCTATCTTCACCTTTAGCATCAGCTCCTCCTGATACTCCTTCCCTGTCAAGGTCAAGGAGATGGGCCTCCACTGTGCTCCCCTGCAGTACTTGGATGGCAGTGGCTGCTTCTCTGAGTCTCCCTATAGGCATTGGGAGCATGTGGACAGCAGGGGCCATGTTATATTAGTGTGTATCCCAGGGCCCAGCGCTGTGCTGCATAGTGGGTGCTTCATAAATACTTCAGGATGAAGACTAGGAGAGAAGAGAGAAAAGAAGGAGGAAAGGAGTGAGAAATGGAGAGAGGGAGGGAGGGGGGAAGGGAGGGATGAAAGAAGGGGAAAGGAAGGCAGTGTATTATCTGTCTCTCTTTTGGCCATCTGTATGACATTATATCATCTGAATGAAATTAAGTTTGTCATCTGACATTTAGAACATCTCCAGAAACACCATTTTAGGTGGCTCCTGGCTAAGCCTCGGTCCCAGCCAGTGACCTCATTCAAACACAGAAGGAATAAGTCCACCACCATGGTCGCCACAATAGAAATGACATCAAACACTAGTTAACATTTAGTGAGTTTCTGTTCTGTACCAGGCCCCATGCTAAGCATCCTCTGTGCATTACCTCATTAATCACCACAATTACCCAATGAGTAGATGCTATTCCTGTTTCCATATAAGGAAACTGGAGCTTAGTGATGAAGGGACTTGCCAAGGTCACCCCGCTCTGCTTATAAATAGCAGTGCCAGGATACTAAATCAGCCCTTTGACACTCCAGCTAAACTTCTAACCTTCACACTCTGCTGCATCTCAAAGGAAGTTCTGTGCCTCTTCATGCACAGAAAGCACACAAGATAGCACCATAGATCCGAAAGACACAGACCTATCAACTTTGATCATCAAAATTTACTTAAAAATCCACAAAACCCAAATGAGTCCACATGTGATGACATTGTCTTATAGAAACAAAGGGAAAGTCACCCCAAAGACAAAATCTGCTTGCCGATTGGGGTGGGGGTGGGGGAAACGAGAAAGGAGGAAGGAGTGAATGACATAATTTGCACAACTTCCCACTACATTGAAATAAAAAATAATAAAGTGACCGATACTCTCAATCAGGAGGCATCAAAAAGACTATCATAAAGGAAAAATTGTAACGGTAACGCTCTTGGGCAGAATCAATTCCCCAGCAACCTGGAGAGATTTTTGTCTCAGGTCACAATGCATGTCCTCCACTGAACAAGTCTCCGCACACTAAATAGGGGGGAAAAAAACATTAGAGGGAGAAGGCATTTTCAGAAGGAGGGCAATTGAATTTTGAACAGCAATGAAACAAGATTCACAGGAGTTGGTTTCAAAATTAAATGGCTGGTATGATGTTCACTTTGACTCCTGGTGCATCAAAATATAAAATGCTATTTTGTATGCATTTCCACAGCCCATTTCTCTGTAATACTGTGCTACTCTGACAATCATGTTATGTTAGAAGGAAATAACACACAAAGGGAGGTGAGCTGCCTAAGGACCTATCATATGGGAGTCTCTGTGACTTGCTTAAAATGATCCCAAGATTAATGCAAAGAGATGTGTCTTGTATTTGTCTTCTAAACTTTGGAAACTCCTGGAAAGGTAAGGATGAGAATTTTCAGTTTTGAGTCCTCAGCTTCAGAAACCCTCCACCTTGGTTCTGTACCTATTAAATTTCAGGATGGTTTCCACTCTGAAGTGATTCATTCTCAGGGCGACTGGCCATTTGTTGGCTGACAGGCCATTTACTTCAATGCAGGCAGTAGGACATCACAAGAAGTGCTGACTGCCAGCCCCTTGTCCACAAATAGGATGACACATAAACCATTTATGGTACATCGTTTGTCAATATGGCCACAATCCTTTTACCCCTCCCTTTGCTGTGGCTTTGCAGCTCCTCCCAATAAGAGACAAAGTTTATTTCACCTCCTTTTGACTTCTGTGTCTGGCTTTACCAATAAAATGTGGTAGAAGTGACACTATGCTGGTTCTGAGCTCTCAAGCATTTTGCACTCTTCCACTTATTTCCTTGGCCCCTGACTCCATCATGGAAGTAAGCCCAAACTGACCTGCTGGAGTTGGGGGGAACCATGTGGACCAGGCCACAGGAGCCCAGCTGTCCCAATTAAAGTCTCAGAGATCTGAGAGTGCCCAGCCAACATCAGCAAACTATCCACCTGACCTGCAGCTATTCACAGGGGCAAGAAAGAGCCCTACAAAGACCAGAACTACTGGCTAAGCCTCAACTAAATTGTTGACTCATAGAATGAGTTAAAAAAAAAAATGATTGCTGAGTTAAGCTTCTAAGACTGGTGATTTTTAAATGCACAATGGGTAACTGATACACCATGCCAGAATGAATTCTGTGATTGGTAGCAAGCCTGATAAGTGTCCCTGACCCCAACACTAAGAGTTTGGGTCAGATGAATGATCCTGGTCTGAAATTCTCTGGCTCTGCTGCTAAAATTGGAGCTCCTAGATAACATAGAACCAGATCGTGTCCAGATGGAAAACATAAGTTGTAAGCATAGTACTTAAACACCAGATACCAATGCCTATCCCAGAGGGCATGTGGGGCTCATGAGTGGGAAGCATGTGGAAGGCGGGAGACGAGGAAAGACAGGCTTTTCAGTAGCTGCCTCCTGTGTTGGTTGTATGCTCCACGAGCACAGACACTGTGCTTGGCTTGCTCAGCAGCATCTGGCACACGGAAGGAGCTCTAGAAATATTTGTAGAGTGAATATGCAGCCTGGCAACTCATACATGTGACTACCTGCATCTCTGCATCTGCTGTGGGGTAGACAAAAAGCATGGCACTTTCTTTCTAGAGGGGATATGCCCAAATGATCATAGAATCCACGACTTAAAAAAAAAAAAAAAAAAAGAACTATTTATATAGCACTTTCTATGGGTTGGTCCTGTTTTAATCACTTAGCAAATAATAATACATTGAATTCTCTTAACAGACAGATGAGATAGCATGAATGCTATCGGTATTTTTCCCATGAAGAGCTGAGGCATAGAACACTGGATAATTTGCCCAAGGACACTCAGCTGGTAAGGAGCAGGGCCAGCGGCATGGCTCGCAAGTCTGTGTGCTGACAAATGCTTAGGCTGCCCGTCTAAAAATCATCACAACTAACATGGAGGCTTTAAAGAGTACTTAGATCAACCCCTGCTTCTATAGATGAGGACACCTGGGCCCAAGAAACTTACAAACTTTCTCAAAATAGCACAATTAGTGGCAGAGTCTGGGCCTCCTCCTGACACACCGTTTGGTATTTTTTCCTCTGTACCCCACTGCTAAGATGAAAAGCGAATTCATGGACATATTTAGTTCCAAAGGGGTTCAGAATGTTGAGATAGCTCAAACTCTGAATTTCAAACCCAAGAACGAGTGGCAACTAACAGGGAGAGTGGTAGAGAGAAGAAAGCAAAGATGAAGGAAACCAGTGATTGACTTTCAAGCCCACAAACATTCAAGTCACAGTAGAACACCGGTCCCACTTGCAGACTAAATCCACCAGAGATTCCAGAACTTCAAGGACTCGAGTTTTTGTTTAGCGTGTAGGTGGAGGAGTCTGGTGGATGAGCACAGAGCTTCTCAAATGTTAGTGTCTCTGAACCACCTGAGTATCTTATTAAAACGAAGATTCTGATTAAGAAGTTCTGGGTGAGACTGGGGATTTTGCAGTTCTCACCAACTCATAGGTGATGCTTGTCTGTGGGGCCCACTTTGAGTAGCATGGATCTAGAGCCTTTAGCTGAGTTCTTCAAATAAGACCAAAGGCCCTGATACAAATTCCACTCAAGGATGTGAGACAACCTGAAAGGAAAACCCTAAATTGTGGTCAGGGCTCATTCAGAGATCTAGGGACATGAGATACATAAATCTTATTACAAATATGCTCTCATATAAAATAAGTGTGCAAGTTTTCAAAAAATGACAAAATATCCTTAAAAACTGTTAACATTACAAAAAGAAAGGCAACCAGGCATTATATGCCTTGGGATGTGATACAATAGGAAGTACCCAACACCATCTATGGAATATGTTTGCCAAAAATCATACTTCAATCAGAGCAGACCTCTAAATCTAACTACTAGTTGAGGGGAAAATATGGAGGAACAAAAGAATATGTTAAACAACCATGAGGTACAAAAAAACCAGTACATGAGAAATTCTACAGAACAAATGGCCTTATTTCTTCAACAAAATTTATGCAAAGGTGAAACAAGAAGGGAGACACATCGGCCAAATGGAATGGAATGACCTTGTTAGGGTCTTGATTCAAATAAGCCATAAGAAAAACTATGAGACAATCGAGAAGATTTTATTACTAACTGGATAGTAAAGGATTATCATGTTTTAATGGTAAAATGGCATTGTAGTAGGTTTTTTTAAGAAACAAACAAACCTTGTTTTGCACATACATAAAGAAGGATTTACAATGGTAATCTGATAGGATTTAAAGCAATTCGGAAATGGCCGGGAGGGGGGAGGGGGGAGTGTATAGGGGCACAGAAAAAACAGATTGTCCAGAGAAACAAACCTTGAAGTTGGTGATGGGAATGGGGGTGCTATTTTAATAGTTTCTCTGTTTTTCTACTCTCTCTTTTATTTTTATTTTTTTTTTATTTTATTTTTTTTTGAGGGCAGTGTCACTGGCCCTCATATGTGGGACCCAAACCGGGGCCGCTGGCTTCCCAAGCCAGCGCTTAATCACTGTGCCACTCGGCAGGCCCTCTCTGTTTTTCTATATGTTTAAATTGTCCCAATTTGAGGTTGTGCATAAATACATAAGCAAAGAAAGGGGAAAAGAAAGAGAGAAGAAGTGATGGAGAGAAGGAGGAAGAGGAAGAAAAAAGGAAGGAAGGAAGGAAGGAAGGAAGGAAGGAAGGAAGGAAGGAAGGAAGGAAGGAAGGAAAGGAGGGAAACAGGGAGAGATAGGAAAGAGAGAGGGAAGAAAGAGAGAAAGAGAGGAAGGAAGGGAGAGGAAAGAGAGGAAGAGAGGGAAAAGAGAAATATTCAGGGAACATAGTTTCTCATCTAATTACCATTCAAAATAAGTAGACTCAGCAAACTAGTGATTCTAACTTCAATACCAGGTTAGATTCTAGGACCCATTATCGAAATGATGAAAGTTAAACTTGAAAACAAAGAAAGCTGACATCACCAGGCCCCAATAAGGGCCATTTACGCAGACCCTTCCCCTTTTCATTACGGCTTCCTGGCAGTGCTGTCAGAGATCCTGGAGATATAAGGCCTCTGGATGCAGCACAGCATTTGTCAAAGTCTCTCTTGGTTTTTTAAAAAGAAAGTAGAGACTGTGGCTCAGATGATAGCATGGCAAGGTGGATTTACGACTGGCTGAATGTCCATCTCCAAAGGGATGGATTAAGGAGCCTGCGTCAGGCTGGGGGCAGCTCTTTAGTGAAAAGCTGAAGGACTCCAGGTCAACATGTGGCTGTGTTTTATTGATGACAGATAAAGATACACCAGATGTGTGGGTCAAAATGACAGGGACATAAAGTCCAAAGGACTATCTTTAGAATTATTATCTAAAGATATCTCAACATTCTACAACAAAAACCAGTGTTGGCAGGCTGAAATTGAATAGTGTTTATTATCGAACACTCAACCAAAAAAGTCAAGATGAGAAAAAGGCAAAAGCAAGCAGCTAATAAAAAAGCCTGTGATGAAATGGCATGTCCGTAGACCAAGAGCACTTAAAGGCACTTGTAGGACCCAAATGAACGGGACCCTTCCTCTGAATTTTGTCAGCATCCTCTCCTGGTCTGAGAAGCAGTAACTTAAAGATTTTCTTTTACTGTAAATTTCATACGATCAATAATGTGAGTAGCTGCCAAAGCTAATTTGATCTGCTAATTTGATTTTAGGGTACATTAAAACAATTACTTTTCCAGAAGAGGAGAGGGAATGAAAACAGTAGCTGCATTTGCCATTTAATAAGCATTTACTATGGTGAGGCATCACGCCAGATAGTTTACATACATTAGCTAATTTAATGGCCATATTGTTCTTTCTAGGTGAGTGCTAATAACCTCATTTCCTAAATAGAGAAACTGGGGTTTGGAGTGGTTCAGTGACTTGGCTGGAGTCTCAAAGCTGGTGATCATCAAACCTGGGATGCAAACGGAATCCTTACTTACACTTAGTAACACAAATACTTGCTCTTAAACCATCTGGGATGGTCCAACCAAATGCTAAATGTAGGGTTTAGTGCTGGTTGCCATGCTTTAGGAGAGCATTAGTACATGTTAGCCTGTGTCCAATACACAGTGTCAATGGTCAGGCCAGTGAAAGCACAAGCACGTGATATGAGGCCTGATCAGAGGAACAGGCAAGTTAGCCTTTCACAGTAGATACTTAGTGAATGTTTACTGAAAGGCTGGCGTTAGCTTGAAAAAAGTTTCATGGTGTCTTCTGTTTTGGTTATCTATTGCTACATAAGAAACCACCCCAAAGCACTGGCTTGAAATAATAACAGTCATGCATTACTGTTCTCTCCCATGGTTCTGGGAGCTCACTGGGCTTACCTGAGTGATTCTTACTTAGGGTCTCTCAAGTGGTCACAAGTATATGGTGGTGGGGGTTGGAATCATTTCAAAAGCTTCTCAGATCACTTGTCTGGTGCCTGAGCTGGTCAGATGCAAAGAACTGGGGGGGTCCTCAGGCATCTCCCTCTCTCTAGGTGGTTCCTCCATGTGGTCTCTCCAGGAAGGCAGCTTTGAGGTAGTTGGACTATGTATGGTGGCTCAGAGCCTCAAAGGTACAAGTCCCAAGGGACAGGTAGAGTCTAGTGGCAGTTGCGTTGCCTTTTCTAACCTAGCCAGCAAGTCACACGGTGTGACCACTGTCGCATTCAGTCACAAACCTGCCCATTTTCAAGGGGAGGGAACATCCACACTACCTCTTGAAAGAGGAGAGGAAAGGTTCTGGAAGCGTTTGTTCGACCAGAAATATTGTTGCAGCCATTTTTGTAAAATACAATTGGCCACCTTCACCTAAGAATATTTGGGGTGGAGGAGAGGGACTAGAATTGCTCTATGTGGACAGAGGGTTGAGGTAGGCTAGGTTATGGAAAAAAGTAAAACAGAGGCTGATTTTGGTTCAATAAAGGAAGATGTTTTAAAGGTGATGGAGTCTCTTTAGGTAGGATGGATTTTCTGCCACTGAAGTATTAAGTTGACTGTCAGAACCTTTCTAGGAATTGATACAGTAAGGTATGTGATCCTTCTGGCTGAGTATAATATCGATATATTCAGAAATCTGCTAGGAGTATCAACTTAGGGATCAGTGACTAGAACAAGAAGCCTTCACAGAGTCAGAAAGGCTAGAAGACTGGGCAAAGCTAAAAATTAAAAACAAATAAATACAATTAAGGAGCATGAGGACCCAGGCTGCCAGCAGTAGGATTAATAAGTTTACTGAATCTAGCAGAGACTGGAAATGAAAATTCAAGTTGGGGGTTGGAAACAAGAGTTTGAAACCAGGGAGGAGCAAATAAGCATAGGTAGTGTAGATGTGGATCTAAAGGATTGGAGGAGTGGTGGCAGGATGGAAGAAGTGACCTGAGCAGTAAAAGCACACCTTGGAGCAGTGACCTGAGCAGTAAAAGCACACATGTCAGCTGGGGTGTTAGGTATGTTGGAGGGGGAGGAGGGGCTGCCGGGAAGAGGTCAGCCTGGTCTAGAAGAGGACGTAGACAGGAAGACGTGATGGTCACAAGGAGGGTTAGATTAGGGTGAACTGTGAGGTGCCTTCTGCAGAAGCTCAGACTACTCAGTTCTCATGTGTTGTAAATCATGGCCAGTCTCCAGACATTAACAAAGCAAAAATGCTACCCATGCCCCTCTGGGTGCTATGTGAGTCTTGACAAAGTAAGTATTTTCTGCCTTCTGATAACTTCTAATGAACAACAGTCCCTGCATGCCATCTTCAGACTGTCATGACACCCATGCAGAGAATCACAGTTCCATGGCAGCTCACTACATGGTTTTGAGAAGGGTCATTTATTTCAGTCAATATCCACGTCTGATGAACAACCCAGAACCTAGGAGTCGTAGTGTGTCTCCTGCAGTCCTGGTAAATGTCTGTTCAAACTGGGTTTGGTACACAGAAGAGAAATCACAATTGTATTCCATTAATCTATTTATCTATCTATCCATCCATCTATCCATCCATCCTTCCATCCATCCATCTATTTATCCATTTAAGCAGCTAGCTAGCTATCTTTCTGGAAAGTTAGGTACCTTTAAATACAATCACACAGAGACAAGAAGTTGAGATATAACTGGTGATGGGCAGATGCAGATCTGAATCAATAAAGGAAACTTCATTGTAGACCCCAAAAGGACAAAGGTACCAGCTGGCTTTTGTGGCAAGCAAATGAGTCAAGTGTGCAGTTGGCCTCATGTGAGGGTGGAAAAATTAGGTGGAGCAGATGAAACTGTAGTGATCTTGCAGAGATCTAGAATGACACAGGGTTTGGTCAACAAGCCAGCAGTCCCATTTTGTACTGAAAGCAATGGGCCCCTCTAAATCCTACGGCCAGGGCCGTTCACTACAAGCAATCAGGCTCTGGTCCGTCCATTGTTTATGGAGTGGCCCATTGTGCTGGACCTCTCAGTTACAGAGCACATCAATCTAGGAGCAGATACATGAATCTAAATCCATATTCAGATACAGGTCAGTAGGTAGGCAATATGATGCATGGTTTCAGCTTAAAACCTCTTGAGCAACACAGCAGCTCTCCTTACTACTTGGTGTTCCCTTTCCTGGAGAAAGAATGGTGCTGTGATGAGGGTAGGTGCAAGAAAAACAAACAAACAAAAAATAACGAAGTCCTAAGTAGAAACAGTGGTCCACAGGTTCAAAAAAGAGGTATAGATAGAGACCCAAACTCCTGCCCCTGCTTTGAATTATAGAATTTTGTAGTTAGAAGTGGCCTTGGAAATGGTCTAAACAAACTTTTCATCTTATAGTTGGGAAAACTGATGCTGTAGAGGAAAATTTATGTATCTCTTGGTCATTTCTTTCTACATTAGAGTATTTCTCCAGAGTAAACATTGAAAAAGAATAAGAAAAAAATATTTATGGGCCTTCAGAACATTATTTTCTGAACTCTGCCATAAAATATTTGCAGCATCACTTTGCCACCATTGCAGCATGACCTGGCAGGAAGAAAGAAAACTGTGGGTCTAGGATTCTGTGATCTTACCCTAGCAACATCTTCACTAGCTCTGGAACCTTCTCTCAGGTCCTTTTCTAATTTTCTCTCTTTATCCCAGAACTTATCAGAGTTCAGAGCACATGGCTAATGCTAAAGAAATATTTGATGAATGAATAAATGTACTTAAGCTCTAAAATTCCATACTTCTCTACATAGTAATAAGAAAAAAAAGAAGCAGCTTTCTTGAAAATGGAAGTTGTATCATCTATCAGAATATGAATATATTCAAATTCCTGGATTTTCATTGTAATAAATGCACAGTAATTTTGCTAGAAATACTCTCACAAAAGCAATCAATTTAAGGGCACTCTGATGCCGCCAAGATGTCCATTCATATCATTTAATTTAGGAAGATGAGTTCTTCACCATTTTCCCACTGGAGAGTTAAGGCCACTGGGGACAGCTTTAAAAATAGATCTCCCTTTAAGCTTCTTAGATCCTTGCTTCTCCAAGTGGTCCCTGGGCCAGCAGCATCAGCATGGGTATTACATCAGTATTACCTGAGAGCTGTTAGAATTGCAGAAGTTCAGGTCGAACGCAGGGTTTGAATCTGCATTTTAACAAGCACTCCAGGTGATTTGTGTGCAAGCTGAAGTTGGAGGGATGCTGCTATAGATCAGTCCAGCAGGCTGAGATTGTCAGCGAGAGGCATCATTCTACTTTGCAGGGTACAGTTCCCTTTTCCTCCATCAGAGAACCTGCCATGGGCATTACCCACTTAAACACTTAAGGATAAATGCCCAGTAAAACAAACTTCAAGAAGCCTTCAGAAGATTTCCTTAATTATTACATTGAACCATATGAAATTGCTGCTTCTCAATCTTTTCAAACCACAAAAAATGGTCATTTCCTCTGTCAATATGATATCCATCACTTAGTGAGTGCTTTGTAACTCACCAGGCTTTGTGTTAAATACTTTGGCAGTGTTTATTCTAATCCACAAAATACTCCGGGAGGTAGATAAGAAGTCCATTTTATAGTTGAGGAATTAAAAACTAGAAAGGTCATGGTCCCAAGGTTACACAGCCAGGAATAAAAAAGCTCAGATCCATACCCAATCCTAACCCTGAGGCCCAGCATTTCTTAAGAGGTGAACCGCAGATGATCACATGGGGACTTGGTTAAAGTGCATATTTCTGGGTACCAGCCCAGACATACTGCATCTTAATCTCTGGTATTGGGATCTAGAAACCTGTATTTCAGTACTTCGCCTGGGAGCTGGGAATGTTGTATTGAGAACAAATTGAATCCCGCTATTTTCATATGGTCCTTCTTTCACAATTAGGTGACTGACAGCGACGGCATAAAAATCCAACTCTCCCCAGGGCAGAGCGACCAAATATCCAATTTCCCCAGCACCTGGTTTATGAATATCATCATAGTACAATTACTAAGAGCTCCTCCTTTGACTCTCAGAAGTGTTCTGGTTTGGATGATAAATTATATGGTCACTTGTGTTAAGGAGGAAACAGGGCCTGGTTTCTCCCCAGAAAGCATCAGAGGTTGTACCCTCAAGGGGCAGCTCTCTTGAATTTCTCAGTGAACCCAGCAAGTCTGGGTTTACTCCTGGCTCATCCAGTGCCCTGAGCCGTTTTGATCTATGCCTTCCTGAGAGAACTCTCTCTTTTCCGTTTCTCATTCTCCGTGCCACTGGGGTAGCCTTGCCTGAGACGCCTTCTCCATGATTGCATAGGTTCTGTCCCCACTAGGCTACTAGGGCTGATGAAGTCTAACTCTTCTCTGGTGTGGGACACAGGACCAGGCACTGAGTGAAATTCCAACAGATGCTTCCTGACAGTTTAAATCAACAAATTAATGTAGTTATCAGATTGCTGCCCCAGGCAAACTCAGGATACAAAAACTAAACTTATCCTTAAACAACGTTAGCTTCATCTTCCAATAATATGCGCAATATATTCTCTTTTAAATTCTAGACACCTTTTCAAGTAAAGTGCTCCCAAATTTAAAACAATGGGTCTAATTAAAAATTTACTACAGAGCATCCAAAAAATCTGCAAACATAAAGAAAATAGTCATTATGCCTTTTTCATATTAACATTTTAACCCCTGGCTTTCAATTTTCAGGGATTTTATCTGCAGTTATGGCTGGAAGTTGAAGAAAATGTCATTTCTGTACTGCTTTAAAATCAGTTTATCTTATGTGTGGTGGTTAATTTTATGTGTTAACTTGACTAGGACACAGGGTGCACAGATGGTTGGTCAAACTTTATTCTGGGTGTGTCTGTGAGGCTGTTCTGAATGCGATTGACATTTGAATCTGCAGACTGAGAAAGCAGATTCCCTAATGTGGGTGGGCCTCATTCAATCAGCTGAAGGCCCGAATGGAACAAAAAGGCTAAGAGGGAATTCCTTCTGCCTGACTGTTTGAGTTGTGATATCAATATTTTCCTGCCCTCAGACTGGAACTTATACCATCAGTTTTCCTGTTTCTCAGGCCTTTGGACTTAGGCTGGAACTCCACCACTGGCTGTTCGGCTGTTTTAGGTCTCCAGCTTGCATACTACAGATCTTGGGACATCTCAGCCTCCAGAATCACAACAGCCAGTTCCTTATTATAACGTATATATCCATATATATTCATGCACACGTGCCTACCCTCAGGTCCAGGGCAAAATTCAGAGTCAGAATACTTCAACCTTTCCCAATGTATGTTCAGCCAACCAAAACACTACTATCCCACCCCCAAAATGTTTTTGCAGTCAAGTAAATGAGAGAAATTTCATTTACTTACTGGCAAAAGGCAAAAAAAAAAAAGTTTTCAATCAGAAACTTTCAGATGATTGCATCTACATGTGCCTCAGAGAGAGCAATATAACATGGAGTTTGCTCTAATGTTTTTAACTACTGAGTCTCCATGTCTCCACCACCCTCTTTTTATTCTTGCAAGGCTGTTATGCCAAGAAACACTGTAGGGAAAATCTATGCACAATCCATTCATCATGGCCAGTTCTGATCATAACAAGCCAGTGGCAGACAGGGCTTCTGAGATGCTTTTCATGGATGGTACCCTAGGACCTGCATGGCTTCTTCCATTCAAATTCCAAAGATTTTGTAAACAACTATTCGCTCCACTTTTGTCATCATAAAAGAAGAGTTTGTCCCTTCCTGTAGAATCTGTTCCATTTGGGACTGAAGATCAATATAAAGCATAATGGCTGTAATTCCTGGCTCTGATGTTTACCAGCTGGGTGACCTCAAGCAAGTTGCTAACTTCTCTGTATCTTACTTACCTATCTGCAAAATGGAGATGATAATAGCGATTGTGAGGATTCAAGGAATGACATATAAAGTCTTAATAGAGAGTTGTGCCATCTAATAGGGTAGCCACTCGCCATATGTGGCTATTTCCATTAAAGTTAATTCAAATTAAAGAAATTTATAATTCACTGCCTTGGTCGCACTAGTAACATTTCAAGTGCTTGATAGCCATGTGTGACTGGTGGCTACCATATTGGACAGTATAGCAGAAACACTCCATTGCCACAGAAAGTTGTACAGCCTGAGCACATAGCAAGTACTGCTTAAGGGCTAGTTTTCATTTTCCAAGACCCAAATAGGTTCAGGTTCACTGATCAGATCATTAACTCTTCAGTCATATCTCCCTCTAGGAGACAAATACAAATTGTAGGTTCCCAATCAGTCTTTGCCCTCTCTTCTCTTTATCCTCCCATTTCTCCTTCCTTCCTTCCTTCCTTCCTTCCTTCCTTCCTTCCTTCCTTCCTTCCTTCCTTTCTTTCTTTCTTTCTTTCTTTCTTTCTTTCTTTCTTTCTTTCTTTCTTTCTTTCTTTCTTTCTTTAGCTGAGCCATCCTGCCACCTGTTGGCAGCTCAGCGGCAGCTCAGCTCGGGCTGGGCATCGAACTGCTGTTCCTCAGAGCTCAGCTTGTACTCTTGAGCGAGCTCTTGACCAACTGAACCACTCAGCTGGCCCTCTTTCTTCCCTTTTAACCTCCCTTTCTTTCTTTTCCTTCCTTCTTTCCATTTCTTCCTGCCTCTGTCTCTTTCTCCCAAATAGAAGGATCACCAGAGATTTTCCTGGCCCCTTGTCATAATTTGATACCTGCACCTTTGCTGTTTTCTTTTTCTAGTAACATACCCTGCCTCTCTACGTTTATTAGTCCAGTGACACTATTGCATTTGAGCCAGAGGGCTCATATTGCTCTCATACCACCCTCTGGAGAGGACCCATTTTTGTGAGTCAGAGAGCTGAGCTCGTCTTTCCACTGACTTCATCCTTTCTCTCTATCAAAGTGAAAGATTTTGACATAGATAAATGTGCACCTACTAAATTATTTGTAGTAGCAAATGTCACTGTAATGAGATCAACCAAGTACTATTGCCATTGGCTGCTGCCTCAGCCTTCAAGAAACAGGCTAGAGGGGACTTTCTGTTAATAATACTCATTGTAATAAGATTTGACCATCATTCCTTTCTAAAAGGATCATAATGGATATTGATTCTTAGTTTTGGAGTTTGGCTCATTAAAATACCAAGCAGAATTGTATGGGGAATAAGCCACATTGATTGATTCATTTTGTTTTAGGCATTTGTTTCCTTTGTAACATATTTTTGTATTTTATAGATGCTACAATATGCAAGAATTAAAGACCTAATTTCACTAAACAAGAATTGGCTTGTAAATTTTGAAACATTCTCTCCCATCAAACTCCTGGATAATTAAACAAAATTTTAGCAAGCTCTATCTTTGTATTTTTATTTTTTTTTGTATTGGGTTGGGAGATGGGAGAATAGGAAAGAAACTTTTTTTTTTCCTCCTGTCACTTTTTAACTTTCTTAGCAGTTAAGCCAGTAGTAATGAGTTCAGGGATTTCAGACAAAGCTGTTAAATTTTTGCTGAGGTCTATTAAGCAGTCCTTTCTTTCCAATTATTTCACTTCTAAAATCTCAAAATGAGTTGCCATCAGTTGTGTGATAACAAGAACATAGGTTCTGGAAATACTTAGACTGAAATCCAAACTCTGCCTCTTCCTCATCACTTTAGTGTCTGGATCCTACTTCCACAGACCTTGATTCTAAACTTGACCATGTATTGTGTCTTGGTCAATGGGAAATTAGCAGACATGATGCAAGTAACAGCTTGAAAAATATACTTGCATTATTGGACTTGCTGTCATGTACTTCTATCAGGGCAATGAGAAGAACATGCTTAGTCACCTGGTCCCAGGAGGAGAAGGTGAAACACCTGGAGCAGAGCCACACCCAGGCAAGCTCAACCTAGACCGTGGATTCCTAGCCAACCAGTATATGTGTTTGTGACCTAAGTAAGAGGTTATTGCTGTGTGGTGCCAGGATTTGTATCACAGTTAACTGATACAGCCTGTCAAGCTCCCTTTACCCATTACTTTCTTCCATCATCAGGCAGATAGCTCTCTGCCAGTATTGCCCTTAGAGATGAAGAATGCACAGATAAGAATAAAGAGATCTGTTGATATGCTGAATGGATATGTATACATCCAGTGGCAGAACAATTCTATTTGCAAGAGTCAAGTTTGTTGAGACAGGAAATAATTTGTGGTTTCTAAGGAGCAGTTGCAGAGAAGACTAAGAACATAGCTTTTATACTATGAAGCATGTACTAAGGAATGACGTTGCTGGAGTAGGACAGCCCATCAGAAATAAATAATTGATAGAAGAAGGAAAAATATGAGAGGAAGTGACTAGAACTTAGATGCAAGGGATCTTTAATGTCCCAGCTGAGTCCAAAAAGAGAAAGATAAGGAAAAAGCCTAAATAAGATTTATTTATGATTTCTTTTTCTTTTTCTTTGTTTAACCCAAAGTGGGTACAACTCTCACAGGGAATCCAAACATCTAATGGGCCCATTAATTAGAAGATTCACAAGGACTGAGATAGTTATTTAGGTAGATGGGCTTAGAGCAGCCTCAGCAAACCTACCTGCTTCAGTGATGGGTGGTAAAAATAGGAGATGGCTCTGCACCCCACCCCAGGGGAATCCTTGCACTTCAGCACAAGGAAGTACTGAGAGAGCTAGGAGGGCAGAAGAGCCCAGTGAAACTGGGAAAGGAGTTTACAGAGAGATGGACCGCAGGACCCGATGCTAAGGCTGAGCAATGGGAATACGGCTTAGGCAAAGAAAATGGGATCTTTTCTGGATTGAAGAGTGTTAACTATTAAATCCCCAAGTCCCTGTTGCTTTTGACATTGTCCAAGGAGGGAACATGGCACAGGGAAATCTTTGCACCTGGGATGATACTAAGGTCTTCTGGGTAATAACGACAAGTATAAGGGAGCTGAAAAAAGATCTCACAAGACTGAGGGCTAAAATGTGGCAGGTGAGATTCACTGGTGACAAAGTCTGATAAACTGTTTCAAGAAAGTGGTGTTCTTCCCCAAAAATGTATCACTAGTAGCTCGATAGCTAGTTAACTATAGATGATCAAAAAGAGGGGTGTATCCATGAAGACAAAGAAAACAGGAAAGACAATGTTAGAAGCTAGAAAAGTGAGATGAGTGGGAAGTAACGCAGAAGAAAAGAGAAACATAATGCCTAAGGTCTACAGAGAAGGGTGCCAGTGATACTCAAAGGGATTCAGATTGTAGAACCCCAAAAACATTAGATATCGGAGCTTTCAGGGGACAGATAAGGCAAAAAGCAGGCGGATAATTATAAAGTTTATATAAGGGATAGTTAAACACCCAGATCTCCTCTCATTCACCCTTAACCGCAAAATGACAATTATTCTCCTATCCAGGAAACAGATGGAAGTTTTTTCTCTGAAGAAATTTAACAAAAGTGGCTCTAGTTCCTGTATAGTGTTGCATTATATTGAAAACAGAGAATTAAGAGAACACCTACACAAGTAAAAGGCAGACCCCATCCTCCTTCCTCTATTTGTTTAGTGCATGGTAGCATTCAGGCTAATAAACATTAGGCAGGTGACTGGAAACATTTCCTGTGAGTATAGGCTAGTGAAAGAGAAAGGTCCACAGATTTCCCCATTGAAAAGACTAGTTTACTCCCAGATTTGGCTCCAGTGAAACACAAAGGTTTGGCAAGACTTATTCATATATGCAGAGCTTCCAATCAGCTTTTTAATGCTTCATATAAAATATGATTAGGGCCGGCCAAGTGGCACGGTGGTTAAGTGCTGGCTTGGGAAGCCAGCAGCCCCGGTTTGGATCCCACATATGAGGGCCAGTGACACTGCCCTCAAAAAATAAATAAATATATGATTAGATCCCCAAGGATGGCCTGATATGTGTAAGTACATCAATGACGTTCTCAACATCAAACACTGAGAGTTGATTGGCTGCATGTAACAGCTGGCCAAAAATAATAATGCCTTAGATATAAAAGGAATTAATATCATTATTATGTAATAAAAGTCTAAAAGTAGGCATTCCATAATGGGTATGGTGGTTCAGAGTCATCAGGGACACAGGTTCCTTCAATGAAGATAACAGAAAGTTGTTTCATCAAGCTAGCACCAAGCTTCTGACCTCAACTAACCTCATAGTCCAAGATGGCTACTAGAGCTCCAACCATTATGCTCATGCCCAAGCAGTAGGGAAGAAAAGGGCACTAGGGTGAAAGAGCAAACCTCAAAGTTGACTTGACTCTCTTTAGAAAGCTTTCCTTGAAGCCCTCAAAGCTTTCTAGTTACCTTGCATCAGCCAGGACATACTCATATATCTAACTACAAGGGAGGCTGGTAAATGCAGTCTTTCATCAGGGTGCATACCTGTCCTGAATTAAATTGTTCTATGAAGGAAGACAAGAGTGGATTTCTGGTAGACAAACAGCAATCTCAGACTCAGACAGACATAAACACACACATACATACATACACACACACAAAAAAATAAAGCAACTGGAAGCAAACAGGGCTGATATGCTGGGAACAGAAGAAAACCTCAAAAAATAATATTTTCAGAAAGTTAGAAGATGTTTTATCCCTGAGTCAAGAACATATTTCAATTTAGAAGAAAAAGAACAAAAAATAAGAGCTGTATGAAATTTAAAGTATGACAGCCACAAAAAGGGGAAGTGAATCAAAAGACACAGTTGAGGAAACCTCACATAAAATAAAAGCAAAAGGATTGAGAGATAGAATAATAGAAAACAGCAAGAAACTATAAAATCAGTCCAGGGAGCTTCATATCATAGCAATAATTGTTTAAGAAGGAGCTATCAGGGAAAATTGAGAGAGGTTAAAAAAATAATAATTAGGAGTTGTCCATCTTCTGAAGGATATGTTTCTCTTCGCTAATGCTCAATGAATCCAGTAAAATAAAAAAAGTTCACACAAGGAACATTATCATGAAATATCAGAACACCAAAAAGACAAGCTAAAATTTCCAGAAAAAAATTTTTTTTAAAGATTCCTTAAGCAACAGTAGAAGATGGAAGATATAATTCAAAGGAAAAATGTCTTTTACAACCTGAGTCAAAAAATATATTCAACCTGGAATTCCATACCCAGCCAAAATGTCAATCAAATTTGAGGTAGGAATACTCATTTTCAGGCATGAAGTGACTCAATGTTTACTGTTCATGCACTCTTTTCCACAAATTCATTAGATGTTCTGTATTGACATGAGGAAGTAACCAAGAAAGGGGAAAATGTGAGATCTGGGAAACATAAAATCCAACCTTCTCAGGATAGTGACAAACGGAGGTCTCTGGACATCAGCTCTGCAACAAACCTAGAGAGCAATCTGTCAGGAGTATAAAAGAATGATAGAGTGTCCCAGCATAGATGGAATTAAGCAAAGACAGTGGAACTGACAAATATGACCATTCTGAGACTCTTTCAGTTTCTCAAGGAGAAAATTAGATCACATCTGCAAGATACTTTGCAAGCAACAAAATCATAACAGTTATTGTTTTCTTTTTAAAACCTGAAAACTTGTATGAAAGGGGATATATAATACAAGATAATTCATAGCTAGTCTATGAACAATATTTATAAACTATAATAATGTAAAGCATTAATTTAACCAAAAATTGTGGTATAACCATATTAGGAAGATGGGTGAGAGAAGAGTAGGAAGTAAAGAGAAATATAAATTAATGAAGTTAACAATTGCAATTTAGGCATATACTTTAGAAAAATAGAGGTAAGTATGAGGAGAAAAAGCTAAAAAGAAGTAAGACTAGTTGCCTCCCATAAGTGGGACTCTTGGGTAGAGGATAGTGTCGATTGCTGTGATTTTTCATAATATTGTGGTGACACCATTTGACTTTTAGAATGATGACACCCATTATTATGATCAAAGAAACAATTAATCATCTATGCAGAAGCAAACAAAACAAACTGGTTCTATAATGACAACTTCTGGGCAGCCCTTGAAAAGATTTGGAAAAAAGGAAGATAAAAAAGGGAAATGGCCACCTACCATTTAAGCACAGCTTCCGCATTCTTGGACTCAAGACTCCACATGTATTTCTGTTTATCCTACTCAGAAAAGCTTTGCCAAAGCAGGAAAATACCCCAAAAGAGGTTTGTATTAACCCAGGAGTAAAGCTACTTCACCATAAGGTGGCCATCTCCTGTCAAGAAGCTGCTCCTCCGATTATCCTAAAGGAAGACTAGTAATAGAATAAGGTCTTCCGTCTTGGAAGATGAAGACTGGGGAGGGCGTCACCAAGGTTTAAGGTCATGAAAGTTTTGCCAGGATGAATAAACGCAGTCCCAAAGTAGTAGAGAATGGAACAGGGGACAAGAGTGTTCCCTATGCCTTTCTTCATCTTCCCAAACGTGAAAAGAAAAGTATTAACTGAGAGAAATGAGGTAAGTCAGTAAGAAATATATTTACTCAGCCCTATTAATTATAAAGCTAAGTCAATGTAAGTATTTCATTAACAAATACTCAACTGGTAAATTGAGTGATACATTCAATATATGCAACAATGTGGATCAATTTTTAAAAAAAACATAATGATGAATGAAAGAAGCCAGACACAGAGTACATGCTGTAGATAGATATTCATTTTGCCACCATTGTTTAAACTGCACATATATGATTCATATACTCTTATAGTATGATATATTTCCCAATTTGAACAATTCTGGAGGTTCACTCTTACAGTATTTGTGGAATATAATACTTCTCTTTGAAAAATATTCATATCTATGGAGCTCATTAATGTTTGTGGAAAACCTACTATGCTGTAGCTACTTTATACATCATCATCATCTTAACACTGAGAGTAACACTGGGCCCGCCAAGCGGCGCGTTGGTTAAGAGTTGGCTTGGGATTCCAGCTCTGAGCAGCAGGGCCCCAGTTCAGATCCCACATTAGGGCCAGTGACACTGCCCTCTACAGCTAAGGTGGTGAACAATAGCTCAACCTGGAGCTGGGCTGCCATGAGTCGCTGGCAAAGGCATAGGCTGCAGTGGGGCTGGCCACAGCTGGCGTGCGCTTTCATGAGCTGCTGTGAGCGGCCGTCCAATGGCCGGCGAGCTACTGCCTCACCCGGGAAGAGCACAATGATAACACCACCATGGGCCAGTGAAGCAATGTCCTCCATAACTAGACTGAAGAACAAAAGGACAGCAACTTGTCTGTTCCCCTTCCCCGATTTCCCAATGCTGTTCCCCTCCCCCAATTCCCCAATAAAAATCTTAAAAAAAAAATAAAAAATATTGAGAGGAAAATACTGTCCTAAAGGAAAGATTAGAAAATTGAGGCTCAGACAGGTGAAATAACCTTATCAAAGACCCAGACATGCCCACAGACCTAGTGGACTCCAGAGTCTTTGATCTTTTGACACCAACATATTGTGGGTAATTCTGTTCTTTCATTTTGATGCGTTTCTAAAAGGAAACAAAGAATTATTTGGAGTTGGGTGCAGAACACTTTCAGGGAAGGCAGTTAAAACTCTTATCACTCAGAAGTCAAAGAAATGGTGGTGGTGCCTTTTGGAGACCAGACTGCCGTCCTCCTCAGAGGGAACCTCAGAACTGACGTTAGCTTTGCTTTTCCTTCCATCATCTTTCACTGTTTTGCATAATGATGTGCCCTGATGTTTTGAGAAGTTTCACCCTAGAAATTTACTTCATCAATGATACAGAAATATTTGCTTTTCCTGGAGGGAAACTAAATGAAAAAACAACTGATCAATGATGAGTAGAAGCCAAAAATTAACGAAACTTGAAAGTGATGGCTCAAACTGCTGGATGCATTAGATGAATTATGTAGGATATTCCTAATGAGTTGCTCTAGGATTTGACTCTTGCCAAAGAAAGTAAGTAGAACCTTGGTGATTAATTTAAGAGACTGTTTAAATTCACTTGATCAATGGTCGAGGCTCCAGAGGTGATGTGACCTAGGTAGAACTGCTCCTTTTTCTGGAATAAAAAGAAATGAATAGAAGGAGAGAGAGGCAACTAAAGTTCCATCCTGTTCACAAAAGAGTGCCTCACTCTGATTCTTTTAGAAATCTCTTTAGGTTGGATAAATGACAGAATACAGAATCTGCCCTCTTCCCAGCCAGTTCCATTTTAAAAGCATCAAAATGAAGCCTCCAAAAGTGAGATAAGTGCCACAGCAGACAGCTGCAAACAATTACTTCTTAAAAACAAAACTGAAAAACAGAATAATTAATTTACAAAGTACAGGGTGTGCCAAGAGTGCAATAAAAATCCATCCCATTTAACGTACACTCGTGCTTCAGCAAAACAGAGCATTTGCAATGTTTTGTAAATTAAATTATAAGGCAAAACTATGGTACACAACTCTCATACTCAATACACACACACACACACACACAAACAATCAAACTAAAACCACTATTAATGTAACAAATTCCTTAATATTTAATTGGTAAACATCTATGTAGCCCCTAATACTAGGACTACACAACATTCTTAAGTTAGATTGTATAGTTCAGTGGATGTGGTGAGGAGGTTAGATTCTGGATCTGTTTGGAAGGTAGAACCAAGAGGATTTTTGACAAATAAGTTATGAAAAAGAGAGAGGTATGTAGGAGGACTCAGGATTTTTGACTTTGAGCAAAAGGAGGCTGGAATCACTATAAAATGAAATCCTCTGGGAGGAGCAAATTTATGAGAAGAGGAAAGCTCAGCTTGGACACGTTGAATTTGATATACCCACTTGACTTCTAAGTAGAGGACAGGAGTACACAGTTGAATATTTGAAGAAAAAGGTAGGGAAAGACCTAATACCTATTGTGTGCCCATTTGGTTGTAGGACTTTATATTCATTACCTCATTTTCCACAGAAGTTTGATATTTTACCTCTGTTTTGTTAGACATTATTTAACAGATAAATACTGAGTATCAAAGAATTTGAGCAATTTGGTCAAGGTCATGCAACTGGCAGACAGAGAGGCTAGAATTCAAATCCAGTTTGTCATATACCAAACCAAAGTCCATGCCTTTTTTTGCTAAGCCATGCTGCCCCAAGCAAATGACCTTTGTACAATATGTTTTTACACCTCAGAGAAGTGAATATTTCACCCACTCTAGTTAATTAAAATACAGGTTGCATGTTCTAGACACCCCCAAATAAAAGTGGTTAAACAAAATCATTGATGCTGTTTCTCTGTCTATGTAATCGATTGAAATAGGCAGTGCAGGGCTGATGTGGCAGTTTTACTCAGGACAACACTGGGGGATCCAAGGTCTTTCTGTCCGCTTGCTCACCGTCCCCATATTTCTTTTATTTGAATGTATCAAAATAGTTGACTGGCATGGCCATGACCCACAAATCAGGGTGGAGGAAGGGAGAAAGATAGGTCCAATCTGTAAATTGCACACATCATTTCTATTCACATCCCATTGGGCAACACTTAGTCATATGGCAACTTCTAATTACAAGGCAAGCTTGGAAATATTGTCTTTATTTTGGGTAACCAAATGTCAAGCCAAAAAATCAGGGCTTCTAATACTTTGAGAGAAAAAGGGAGAAGACGAATCGGAGGACAGCAAGCATTATCCGCTCTACAAGTTGGGCTAAATTTCTTCTTAATGTCTTCAGGTGAATGCTTATGAAACAAATTTACTTTATGTAGATTTGAATTTTAAAATATTATTAAAATCTCAGGGTACCTATGAATTTTTTTAAATGCTAATACCTTCACATAAAATGGAAGGAAACATGGTATTTCAAAGGATGGATAGTAGAAAAAAATATATACACATAGGTCTCTGCCCTTGTTTCCTAGCAGAGCTCCTAATACCTATGTAATTTTGTAAGTGATGACAGCATTTATGAGCATCTTTTGTTGTAATATTTGGTCTTTGACTCTAGTTCCCGACACAGTTTCCAAATCCCTTAGGATTTCCTGGGTGATAACAGTCTTTTGTTCTAAGGAGGCAATTCCTGGTGGGCTCCTGCATAGCTTCAGGATGGGGCCTGGTCACCAGAAAGAGCAAGCCATGATCAGAAGCTTGGAATTGTCAGCTGCAGCTTGCGTCTTCCCAGAAGGGGAAGGATGAGAGATTGAATTAATGACTAACTATGCCTAACTGATGAAGCCTCCATAAAAATCCCAATCTAAGGTTTGGAGAGCTTCTGAGTTGGCTGAACATATCCACATGCCAGGAGGCTGGCTCATCCCAAGTCCATGGAAAAAGGAGCTCCTGTGCTCAGGACACTCCAGAACTCACCCTGTGAATGTCTTCATCTGGCTGATGATCAGTATCTTTGATCATATCCTGTATTATGTAATAAACCAATAAATGTAAGTCTGTTCTTCCCTGAATACTGTGAGCTGTTCTAGCAAGTGCCAGAACCTGAGGAGGGAGATGCAGAAACCTCTGATTTATGGCCAGTTGGTCCGAAGCACCCGTGACCTCCTAGGACATGCAACTGGCATGTGAAGTAAGGAGAGAAATCTTGTCAGACTCAGCCATTAACCTGTGGACTCTGCACTAACTCCAATTAGTGTCAGAATTGAATTGCATCATAGGACACCCTGCTGATGTCCCAGAAAATAGCTTGGTGTGGGGCAAAACTTACACAGCTGGTGTCAGCATTGCATGAGTGCAGTAGTAGTGTTTGTGAGAAGTAGAAACACAGGGGAGTTTCTTCTGTACAGATGCGGACAAAGTGAGTTTAAGCTATGTTTATACTATTGCCACTTGGAGCCACTACTTTATCTGGTAAAACAAAATCCCTGTCAGTCTTGGCCAGGATGAATCTTGAGTGACATGATTTTGAATTATCAGATGTTTTCAGTAACACATCTGTCACACAAACTGTGTCTGCCCAACAATTCTAATTTTCCTTTCCATGAGCCAATATCAAGACAGGTCTGTTTTTATTTATATATATATATATATATATATCTCAACTCATGTCAAAAATAGTTGTTACTTCTCAAATCAAACTGCCAGTTTTAGGAAGATGGGATAAAATGAAACACAAAAAACAAGATTCCTTCTCTCCTTATCTCTACTTCTTTATTAAGTAGAATAACAATGGGAGCAATGATCATGAAGAATGAGAGAAAATAAATAAATAAATGTAAGTCCCAAATTTCTAGGGATTTTCTACATTTCTAGCTCAGACTTCTAGCCCAAACTGAACTATAAATTCATATATATAATTGTCTCCACTTGGAAGTGTAATAGATACTGAAATCTCAAAATGTCCAAAGCCGACTCTTTAAAACATTTACACCATGCGCAGCTTACACATCTCAGTTGATGGCAACTCCATCTTTCCAGCTATTTAGTCATTCCATAGAACAACAATTTGGAATGCTTCTCATTTTCTCATGCCTACATCCAATCTATCAGAAAATCCTTTTGGTTCCATATTTAAAATATATCCACAATCTGACAACTTCTTACCACATCCACCCTATTATCGTGGTACCAACCACCATCTTCCTTTTGCAATATCCTCCCATGCTACCTGTACCCACGACAGTCTACTCTCAACAAGGCAGACAGCATGATGCTTTTAAAACATGACACACATCACGTTCTTCCTCTACCCAGAAGCCTTCAGGGACTTCCTGCGTGCCTCAGAATTACTGCAAGGGCCTTCACTAGTCTTGAAAGCACGCTTGTCACTCTAAAGCCACATGGGGTCTGCCTGACATTCCTGGAGTAGGAAAGACATTGCCACCTGAGGGATTTGTTCTAGTTGGTCCCCTGCCTACAATGCCCTTTCTTCCAGTTATCCCCTTAGCTCACTCCCTCACCTCCTTCAAGTCCTTGCTCAGAGCTCACCTTCTCAGTGAGGCAGACCTTTATCTCCTATTTATATCTCCACTGCTCCCCACCTCAACACTCTAGATTCTCCTCTATGCTCCTGGACTTTTTAATCTTTTTCATGCAGTGTTCAAAATCTTTCCTTATTTTCCATGTTTATTTTCTTTCCCCTGGGAATGCCAACTCCACATGGGCAGGGGGTTCTGTGTCTGCCTTATTCACCCCTGCATGCCAAGCCTACAACAGTGACCGACACACAGTAGGCCTTCAACACTTATTTGTGGGCTAAGTGGTTATCAAAGGGAAAGGGGGAAAGGGGAAGGTAGAAAAAGGTAAAGAGGGTCAAAAATATAGTGATGGGAGAAGAAGTGACTTTGCGTGAACACACAATGCAATATACAGATGATATAGCAATGTACGCTTGCAACCTGTAAAATTTTATTAACCAATGTCACCCCGATAAATGTAATAAGTAAATAAATAAATAAACATTTTAAAATAAAAATAGCTTATCAAGCCAAGCAAAAACATTTCACCCTACAGACCCTCCCCGTTTTGAGAACAATAGCCTTGGAGTGCCTAGCATTTCTGCTTAGCCCTGACCCTGAAGCTGGCCTCAAATCCTTAGTTCTGCTGACTCTCCTACCATCTGAGCTCTCACTAACACTTCTCCATAAGGCCAAGCCAGATCTCCATGGATTTTAGAAGATGAGATACATTTCCTTCAACTTTTATTTTCTAAGCTAATAGTACTAAAGACCATGCAGTATAAGGGGGGCATTGGATGCCATGAACTTGGCCTGCAGTTGTTGGAATCCCCCAGACCAACACGCTGAGTTTTTTTGTTGCAGCTCCTCTTATTTTAGAACAGTTAGGACAGGATTTGGGCAAGTCACCCAGCTTATTTAGTGACTTCATACATCATGGAGACTTGGTTTCCTTATTTGTAAAAGCTGGGATGCTAACATCCATCAGGATGGTTAAATGAGTATATAAACAAAAATTGCTTAGCACAGTGCCAGGCACATAGTAACTGTTCAGTAAATGGTAGTTATTACTAGCTTAGATTTCATATCGGAACCACTAAGCTAGCATTACAACAGGCATGAAAGGCTGAATATCTGGTTTAAGAAAAGACCAGGTGATGAAAATGAGGGCAAGAAAACCAAATGGTTCTGAATATGCAGAGGCAATTCTTAATGTAATGTTCAAATTATGTAATATTTCAAATATAGGGAAGTAGAGGGGATAATATAACTAAAGGCTTGTGGACCCACAGGAAAGCTTTCACAAATATTAATACTTAGCATCATGTCAGGCATGTATTTTATTTTAAGGAAAAAAGTAGGAGTTCCATACATTCTCTTCCCTATTTTCATTCTCTTCTCTCTGATGAATTTAGAGTACAACCTTCCCGGACATGTTTTTATGCTTTTACTATACGTACATGCATTATTCTTTTAGTACACACTCACGTATGCATAAATGTTATGCTGTTCTATTATTACATGTTTGTATATTTTTGCTGTTACATTCTCTCAAACTCCATAGGAAAAGTATAATAATGTATATGTTAATATTTTCTCTCAACAGTAAGTTTTTGTGATATGTTCACCCTGGTTCATTTGGCTTCTTTTCTATAAAGCAGGGTCAGTATACTTTTCCTGGAAAGGGCTAGATATTGAAGGAACAAATATTCCAGACTTTGTAGATTATATAGTCTCTGTTACAACTACTAAACTCAGCTATTGTAGTGCGGAAGGAGCCATGTATTATGCAAATGAGTGGATGTGTCTGTGCGCCAATAAAACTTTATTTGCAAAAACTGATGGTGGTCCAGAAAAAGTCCCAAAGGCGACAGTGGTCAAAGCCTGCTATATAGTATTCCATTGAAGGACCACACACCGATTATTTTTTTTTTCCATTTTCTTGCTATCTCATGAAATATAAATTCAGGCTATTATCCATTTATCTCTAAATCGGGCAATGCTTCAGTGAAGAATCTTCTGTGTGTCCCCTGTGTGCTAGTGTGAGAAATCCGCCATTTCAGCGCTTCTGTAACCTTTAACGAGCCTACAATTCACCTGAGGGTCTCATTAAACTGTACAATCAGTAGGACTCCAGGAAGGCCTGAGATTCCACTAGTCTAACAATGTGCCAGGAGATACAGAGGCCCTGGTCTGTGAACTACATTTTAAAAAGCGTGGCTAGTGTATAAGAGAGAAATTGCTCAAAACTATTAGATGTAATCAAATTGCTCTTCAAGGTGGTTGAAACTGTTTACACTCCCAGAAACAGCATATGCCGCTTTTCATTTCTATACCTTCTCCCCAACAGCTTGAATTTTGAGACTTTTTATATGTCAGCAATTTGAAGGTTATAAAATTGTACCTTATTTAAATTTGCTTTTCTCCAATAACTGTAGGTTGAACATTTTTTCATATCTGGCATTGCTCTTCTGTACATATCTTGTTCACTTATTTGTGGTTTTTCTTATTGATTTGCTCAAATACTTTTTAAATTTACACATTCATCTTTTGCCTATTATGTTCTTTGCAGAGATTTTCTCCCAGCCTGTGTTTTTCTTTCAGTGTTGCATTTGGTATACACAGTATCTTAATTTTAACACACTATAATTAAGCCATTTTTCTTCTTTTGTTTGTGTTTTAGAATTTTAAGAATGCCTTCCTAAGCTCTAAAGCCATGAAAATATTCTCTAAATGTTTTTCTTTTCACATATAGCTTTAAATTCATCTTAAATTGGTTTTTGTGAATGATGTGAACTAAGGATCTAATTTTATTGTGTTCTAAATGAAAAACCAGTTCTCCCAACACAATTTACTGAATAGCACATGCCCTCTGCACTAATTTGTATTGGTTTCTCTATCACATATCACAGTTATACATACATATGTGTGTGTACACGTGTGTGTGTGTGTGTGTGTGTGTTTGAAGATTCTACTCTGACTTATTAGCCCTCCACACTTCACTACCACACTGTATTATTTACTAATTACTATAGCTTTATAAGTCTTGATATCTGATAGGGTGCCTCATTTTTCTTGAAAATTGTCTTAATTATTTTAGACATTAATAATTTAGTTCTTATTAACTATATATACATACAGATTAGTGTATGTAAGTACTATATAAGTATAGCTCAATAATCTTTTACAGACTAAACAGATCTGTAAAATCAGCATGCAGATGAAGAAAAGAGTTTTGCTGGGATCCTAAAAGCCACTGTCATGAAATAGAGTACCAATTTCCTTTTCTTTTTTAAACTGCAAATAAACTCATTTTATAGATATGGAAACCAAGGCCCAAAGAGATGACATCCTCTATGAATGCTGCAAGAAAATTCTGCTGTGTATGACTGCACGAACCACACGCCTTGCACTTATCACAGAACTACTACATTTAATAACAACCCTATTAAATTGCTTTATTGATAAAGAACATTGTATGTCAGCAAATCATGGTTTCCTATTGTTGAGATTTTTCTTCAGATTTTGCATCATTTCATTAGAAAATATTGCATTTATGGCTCAGACGCCTTTACCGAAGCACTTCTAACTAGTTGAATGGTTGAAACAACTTACAAATAGAGGTAAAAGGAAAACCAGCCATTTGCTTTCAGGAAAGGCTCAAAAAATGGCCATTCAGGTTCCAAAGGGAAGAAATTTGCAGGGGCTTCGTTTCAGTAATGGTACCTGATATTAAGGATCCCCCTAAGTGCTGCTGAAACATGCACAGTCAATACGTTATGCAAACAGCACCCCAGCCAACAGCAGGTAGAGGGCTCTCCCACACACTGCCCTTAAGACAAAAGGTCATGGTTAATTTATGGCCAAGGACACAACTAATACAAGCAGTAAACACAGTCTTGTTCTGAGGGTCTGCAGATCAACAAGGACATTATTACACTGGAAGTACTTGAGTATGTAAGCTAGTGCCTCTTTATTTGTTCTGCTTCTGAACCTAGGCCAGGATTTAGCATAGTATGGATGGTCAATGTTTGTGGAAGGAAGGAAGGAAGGAAGGAAGGAAGGAAGGAAGGAAGGAAGGAAGGAAGGAAGGAAGGAAGGAAGGAAGGAAGGAAGGGCTGCTAAAGAGGACAGAACCCTTTACAGACACCTCTTACAGTTCTCATTGCTTTCACTCTTGCATTTTTCCTATTTCTTTTAGGAGAAGTAACTGAAAAGTAATTTATGGGCAGCAGTAAGTTGGCTATAGTCCTCTCTTCATTCCCCCTGAAATCAGGGTACAGTCAGCCCTTGTATTCACAGGTTCAGCATCCACAGATCAAAAATATTTTTTAAATGTTACGTTGTTGCTGTCGTATACTATGTAGTTAGTCCTGTGATGGTTGAATCTGTAACGGAACATGTACAGACTTCGTTTCTTGTTACTACTCCCTAAACAATACAGTATATCAACTATTTACATATTATTTACATTGTATAGGTATTATAAGTGATCTAGAGATGATTTAAAGTATAAGGGTGGCCGTGTGTCGCTTATATGCAAATACTACACAATCTTATACAAGTGACTTGAGCTTTGTAAATGTTGGAATCCCAGAGGGTCCTGTAGTCACTACCTCAGATACTGATGGAAAGCTGTGTTTCACAGGAGGGTTTAAAGTAAGATTCATTTAACCCCTGCCTTCCTGTAGTTCTTTCAATGGGACAGAGAGCTTTCCAAAACTCATACCTAAAGACTCACACCTTCAACTCTAAATACTAAATCTGAAAAGACAGTTTGAAGATTCAGAGAAAAATTAACTTTGCCTTTAAAGATAAAGGAGACCAAAAAGTCCTCATTTTCTCCAGTAAAAGAAAAATATTCACACAATTTTTCAGTTTGACCAAGATTAATAACTCATAATCTGAAAATATTGGCTTCTGTTGAAGTGAATATCAAGATTTATTGACCTGTGGAGTAAATATTAACGGAGGTGAAACTGAGGTTAATAACAAACCTAAAGAGATAATACATCTTTATACTTGCCGAAATAAAAAGTCAGCCCACATATTGCTCACACATACATTCAAAAACCTCTTTAACCAGAAAGCTCTGGAAATCTCTTCGCTGTTGACAGATTGCTTAAAAATATGGCTGAATTTCCATTTGTATTAACATTCTCTGGGTGCCCAGGCAGATAGAAAAGCAAAACATTAATCACTTCCTCTGAGGATCATCAGTAGTCAATCAAAGGGCAACCACTTATTTACATATGAGATCTAATTGGAAGAGAATCAGCTTAACCAGCATCTTATTCTCTTCAGTCTCACTAAAGTAGGCGGTGTGGATCTGACCCTTGCAAATAGTCCATGACCTAGGAAGCCCATCTTTTCCCCACATACAAAATAAAAATATTCAAAATTCCCAACTTTAGACTAACCTATATGTATATGCTCATTGTCAACAACAAATTTCATAAAATAATGTTAAGGGGGCATCTTAAAGATGGGAGATGGACATTTACATGACTCAAGGAAGCGACTTCTGGACTATGATGCCGGAGGACTAGTGCTGCCATTCTGGTTCTCCCACTTATGTACTCTGTGACATTGGGAAACTTACTCAACTACGCTGTGACTCACTTTCTCATCTGTAAAATAAAGATAACAGCAGCGCCTACTTCATAACATTGTTGTGAAGATTAAATGAGTTAGGACATGTAAAGTAATTTAAAGTGTGCCCAGAGCATAGGAAGGGGTATATAAATATTTGTTTAAAAAACAAAAAGTTGTAGACAAAAGAGAACTTCAAGATCATTTGGCCCAAAAGTGTCAAACCTTTGTGGCCATCTAATCTTGCTTGACTTGGACTATTGACTATTAAGTGTTACTACTATTGATGTTAATTTAAATTTATATTTAGTTGCCAGAATCTAAAATTCAGGAGAATTCCATGTAAAATAATCAGGTTTTCTTGAAACTTCAGAAAACATCTGTGTGCTGGGCTCTCAGTCTCAGAGCCAACAATCAAGTGGGGCTAAGGGGCAGCTGCCTGCTGCAGGAAGGGCAGATGTCTCTACCCCTTTCACAAAGTATATGCTTTCCATTTGTCACAGTCCCCACCCCTCTCTATTACTCCCCAAACTGCGGTTGAGTGTCAACTGATAGGTATTATTCCATGAACACTGTTGCTTTTCTTGTAGTAGAATATAAAAGAAAGAAAAATTAATACTCACACCCATATCTTCTTCAAAAATGGGAAAAAGAAAAAAAGAGTCCATGTTAAAAAAAAAAAATGTGAGCCAGACATGCTTTTCCAGAACATAAAGAAGATTTCTGGGTTTAATATGCCAACAAAGTGTGTCTGTAGCAAAAGAATACAACCTAAGCTGCCATTAGGAAAACAAACTATGAGAAAAACCATGACCAGTATGTGAAAAGGATGCTGAGGAAAAGCTTAATGATCTGTAAGAGAGACTGAAATTTTAACACAGTTGTTTTTATGAGTGTGAAGAAAATAAGTGGCGATTCTGTAACATTTGTGTCACCTGGGCTGTCCATGTAGGTATCTGTATTTCTGATCCCTGACCTAAGCCAACCTTATCATTGTATAAATGAAGGAACCAAGGCCAGAGGAATTCAGGAATTTGACCAATTTTAGTATACTGATTAGAGGAGGGTATGAAACTGTAACCTCACAAGAACTCTGTTTCTTTTGTATGATTTTTTCCCTAATTCAAGCTATCTTAGTTCAGTCTAATAGGACTGTGACTCACCTGCTTTCTTTCAATCATATCCTTCTACCTTTGCACATATCGCACCTCTACTCCCTTAATAAGCCCTCAGGATATTAGGCTCTGATCATTGTCAGACTCTCTTAGAAATAAAGCCTCAAGTCTATCAACCATGAATAAAGCAGACCTCATCTTGACCTCAGTCGTGTTTCAGCCTCAGAGCCATGAAACCAGATCAACCCTCCTGGCCACATCCTCTCGAAACCAGACAGAAGGACACCATGACTGACATCAGGTCTTGGTGCAAAGATCAACTGCCTCCTACCCCAGCCCCAACCAATCAGTAGAGCTCATGGCCCCAACTCCCTTAGCTACCATAACTAATGATTTTTCCCTATATAACCCATCCCTTAGAGGCCATCAGGGAGCCAAGTCTTTGAGCTGTAGCTCACCTGTGTCTCTGGGCTTGGAGCCATTTCCTTAAATAAACCCTTACTTTCTTTGCTGCAAACCCATTCATGTCTCATTTGGCTTTGATGTGTGAAGGCAAACGAATCCCCACTTAGTTCGGTAACAAAACTACAACCTGGGTCTCTTGGCTCCATTCCATATCCTTTCTGCAATTCAAGTACAAATACAAATGGCTTCCAGTGTGACTTCATAATGATACCCAGAGTGAATACGCATCCTCACATGAATTGAATCCCAACCTCCTCATCATCTTATGAAACTAGAGAGAAAGTTATTTAAATTCTCTCAATGTTAAGCTGTCCAGTTAGAGAACACTCATCTTAGTCTTGGAATTATAATCATCCAAAACGTTTACAAGATAGAATAAAATCTTTGTTCTACAGGATCATGGGTCATCAGACCATATAAATGAAGGCCTTAGTCATCAAAATGAAACTGTTAAAAGTGAAAATATAAAACAAACACTTAACCAGTACATATACATTTGGTGACATGAAATCCCACCCATCAGTTGCCAGAAATATCTCCATTTTCTTATCTCAATACATGTCAACTGTCTTCATTGCTTTTAAAGAAAGTGCAGCATCACTTGGATGAGCCAGTTTGTGTATCCACACCTCTACTTTTTCTTTGTCTCTATGGTTGCAAAGTCCTTCCAATTTTACCACATATTATTGCTCTAGCTTATCTCCTTGTCATGATTAATTTTGTAAGTCAGCTTCAATGGGCTAAGAGGTGCCCATATAGCTGGTAAAACATTTCTGGATGTGCCTGTGAGGATGTTTCCAGAAGAGATTAGCTTTTGAATCAACACACTGAGTAAAGAAGATCCACCCTCACTAATGTGGGCAGGCTTCACAGAATCACTTGAGGACCCCAACAGAACAAAAAATACAGAGGAAGAATGAATTCCTTCCAAGTCTTTCTTGGCCATCAGTCTTTACCTGCCCTGGGACACTGGACATCAGAGCTCCTGGCTCTCAGGCCTCAGGACTCCTGGATTTACATGAGCAGTGCCCTCCACCCCCACAACAGGTTCCCTGGGTCTCCGGCCTTCAGACCGACTCTTGGAGTTCTTCAGCTTCAGAAGGCGGATTGCAGGCTTCTTGGCCTCATAACCATGTGAGCCAACTCCTATCATGAACCTCATCATATATACAGTCATGTGCCACATACTGATGTTTCGGTCAACAATGCACAACATGTATGACGGTGGTACTGTCAGGTTATAATGGAGCTGAAAAATTCCTATCGCCTAGTGACATCACAGCCATCATAACCATCATAACATCTAGACTGTCATGATGTCATAGCTGTCAAAAAGTCATAGTGCAAAGCATTACTCACATGTTTGTGGTGATACTGGTATAAACAAACCTACTGCACTGCGGGTCATATAAAAGTACAGCAAATACAGTTATATATAGTACCTAATACTTGATAATAATAAATGACTATGTTCTTAGTTTATGTATTTACTATACTATACCATTTTTATTCTTTTAGAGTGTACTCTACTTATAAAAAAAAAAGTTTGCCATAAAACAGTATGCCATGTTATATCAGCATGAGCCTCATCCATCTCAGGTTTACCGTTCTCTTGACGGCATTATTTCCTCTTGTGCTTGATTTAATCTCATGTTGTTCTATAATATAAATTTATGTAGCCTAAGTGAACAGTGTTCATAAAGCCTACAGAAATGCATAGTTATGGAGTAGGCCTTCACAGTCACTCATCGCTCACTCACTGATGCACACAGAGCAACTTCCAGTCCTGCAGGCTCCATTCCTGGTAGGTGCCCGATACCATGTTTTATCTTTTATACTGTATTTTACTGTACCTTTTCTATAGACACTTATACTTACCATTGTGATACAATTGCCTACAGTATTCAGTGCAGTGACATGCTGCATGGATTACAGCCTAGGGGCAATGGACTGTACCATTTAGCCTGGGTGTGTGGTCGGCCGTACCATCTAGGTTTGTGGAGGTGCACTCTACTACGCTTATGCTCACACAAGGATGAATCCAATGCATTTCTCAGACTGTATTCTGCTATTAAGCAGTACATGGCTGTATATTGTTTCTGTTTTGCTGGAGAAACCTAACACTCTCCTCCTCTCTGTCCTTCCTACCACTGTTCTAGTCAAGGCCCTCATCATCTCTGATTCATCCGTTCTCCTAGCTTTCAATGTGTCACCCTCAAAGCTCAGAGAATTCTACAGTTCAAATCTGGGCATATCATTCTGATTAAAATCTTATGTTGTGGCTTCCTAGGAATAATTTTAGCTCCTGTTCCTCTAAGCTCTCCCTGATGTGTCTACAAGCTCATGCTTTTATTTTCTCATCTCTAGCCTGTGGTTACCAGGCTGCCACTAAGATGTTTTCTCCTCAGTGTTTGCTCATGCTGACCCCACTGCCCAAAATATCCCTCTTATCCTGTTCTTTCTCCCCTTTCCCACTGGGCTAACTCTAGCTTATCCCACAAGTCTCAGGAAGCCCCACTTCCTCTAAAAATTCTGCCAGCTGCTCAGACAGATGGATGAACTATCTCTCACTAATGCTTCCTTCACACCCTTCATACTCGCTTCATTTGCTTTCTAAGCACCTATTTATGTGTCTGTCTCCCCCACCAGAATGTATGAATTCTGCCAGGGCAAAGACCAGGCCTAGATTTCCAGAATCTAGCATAGTTTCAATGTAATGGTGAGACTGCAGTGAATTTTGGTTAAATGCATGGATAGTTGAATATACACTCACACCACACACACACACACACACACACACACGCTGCAAACAGTCTCAGAGTCAGTCTCTCTCTCCTTCTCTCCCTCTCTCTTCCTGAGGGATTAAGGAATTGCTACTGAAAGGTCTATACTATTAACTAATGTCCCAAACTGTATTGATACACATGCCTGCCCAGAAAAGAGAGAGATTTAAACAGCTGAATGAAGAAGTTCCAAGATGGTGGAATACATAAACATCATGCCTGCTTCCTTCCATGAACACATTAAAATTACAACTAACCTATAGAACAATCAACCTGGAGAACCATCTGAAGTCTAGGTGAACAGAATCCTATAACTACAAATATAAAGAAACCACGTCAAGACTGGCAGGGGGAGCAGAGACACAGAACAGGCCCCAAACTGCTCCCTGTGGCAGGTGAGAATCAGAAAGAAATATTGGCCACAGAGGTTCCCCTGGGAAAAGCAAGGGACACCAGCCCCACACCTGCCTCCCCAGTCCAGAGTATTGGTGCCAGGAAGAAGAGCCCCCACAATTTCTGGCTGTGAAAAACAGTGAGGATTCCGATCCTCCAGGTGGGATGGAAGGCTGCAGGAAACTCAGATGGCCTCTTAAACAGTCCGCTCACAGACGCACTCGCTCTCAGGCACTCACCTTGTGCTCCAGCAGAAGGAGGGTGACTTGGGGGACCTCGGAAACATACAGGGGATCAGAATGAAGTGTGTGCCTTCAGGGGAAGGACTGGAGGACAATTGGCATTTTCTCTGGGAGGGCCTCCTCCAGTGTAGCCAGCAGGTGGGCACTGTCTTTCCTATGTTGAGCCTGTCCCCCACATCTGAACCTGATTGGCCTGATGAGCTCTGCTGCTCCACCCTGCTGACACAGCTGGGACTCCGCTCCACCCAACTCACACACCTTGGGAGGTACGTTCTTTGTGAGCAGCCGGCCTCTCCCACACTTGGAAAACTATCAGAGTCCATGGGCTCCAGGTGGGTGGCATTGACCTCGATGTGCTCTGAGACTTTTGCTGAGTCACTCCAGGCTCAGCACTGGCACCAAACCAGAGTTTACATTAACATGGTGACCACAACTCTTTCCACTCTACTGACTCCCTGAGACACTGCCTCACCCAACTCACATACTGCATGAGGCTTTATCAGTGGCTGAAACTTAAGGGAGCTGGCAGGTGACAGCAGGCCTCTGGGTTTCCTGGATTTTTGCAGAGCTACCCCAGGCCTGATACTCGTGGCATTCATCCTCAGTTCACAGCCTGGCCTCTCCCAAATGCCTCCAGGTTTAGCACAGGCAGTGAACAACTGCAGACCTCTTTGTAGGTCCTACCAGGTAACCTCCGGCCAGGCACGTGCAGTGGCTGACCTGGGCCTGTATCAGAGCCCTTCCCAAGAGGTCCAAGAACAATCACACTTGGAGGTTGGCTTCAGACCACAGCAGAGCACCACCCAATTAGTCTCACAAGTGACACAGACAAAAGGTGGTCACACCAGGCACCAGAGCTCACTGGGGTGAATCCCGTTCAGTGGAATAAGTGGAGTAAGCAGCAACCCATAATCTGTGGATGTGGCCAAACGCCACAGCCAGCAGTCTGAGGGTCAATCCCACCCACTGACAAGTCAATAGCAATCAAGGCTCAATTATAACAGAAGTGAACACACAACCTACAAAAGGGACACTCCTGGAGCACCCAGTTCAGGTGACCAGGGAGACTGTGCCACTGGGTCCCACAGGACATCTATTACATGAGGCCACCCAGCCATGACTGGGAGACATAAAAGCCCTATCTAATACATAAAAACAAACACAGAGAGGCGGCCAAAATGAGGAAATAAAGAAATGTGTCCCAAATAAAATAACAGGAAAAAAATCCAAAAAAAGAATTAAATGGAATGAAGGCAAGCAATCTATGAGAGACAGAGTTCAAAACAGTGGTGATAAAGATGCTCAAGGAACTCAGTGAGAACTTCAACAGCAAGCATAAAAAAAGGACATAGAAACCATAAAAAAGAACCAGTCATAAATAAAGAATACAATAACTGAAATGAAGAATGCACTACAAGGTATCACCAGCAGAATAGATGAAGCAGAGGATTGAATCAGCAATATGAAAGAAAGGCAGCAGAAAACACCCAATCAGAACACCAAAAAGGAAAAAGAATCCCCCCAAAAATGAGGGTAGTTTAAGAAACCTCTAGGACAACATCCAGCATAATAACATTTCCATCAAAGGGGTGCCAGAAGAAGAAAAAGAAAGCAAGGGGTTGAGAACCTATATGAAGAAATAATGACTGAAAACTTTCCTAACCTGGTGAAGGAAATAGACATACAAGTTCAGGAAGTACAGAGAGTCCCAAACAGGATGGATCCAAAGAGGCCCATACCAAGACACATTATAATTAAAATGCTAAAGGTTAAAGACAAAGAGAATATCCTAAAAGCAGCAAGAGAACAGCAACTAGTAACTTATAAGGGAACTCCATAAGAGGGTCAGCTGATTTCTCAACAGGAACTTTGGAGGCCAGAAGGGATTGGAACAAAATATTAAATGTGATGACAGGCAAGGACCAACAAGCAACACTACTCTACCCAGCAAAATTATCATTTAAAATTGAAGGGCAGATAAAGAGCTTCCCAAATAAGAAAAAGCTGAAGGAGTTCATCACCACCAAACCAGTATTACAAGGAATGTTAGAGGGACTTCTATAAGATGGGGGGAAAAAATTAAAATTATGAATAATAAAATGGCAATAACTACATATCTATCAACAATTACTTTCAGTTAAATTGATTAAATGCCCCAATCAAAAGACATAAGAGGGCTAAATGGATAAGAAAACAAAACCTTTACATATGCTGCCTATAAGAGAATTACTTCAGATTGAAAGACACACACAGCCAGAAAGTAAAGAGACGGAAAAAGATATTTCATGAAAATGGAAATAATAATAAAAAAGCTGAAGTAGCAATACTTATAACAGACACTAAAACAAAGACTATAAGAAGAGACAATGAAGGACCCAGTAATCCCACTTCTGGGTATTTATCTGAAGAAACCCAAAATGCTACTTTGAGGTGATATGTTCATACATATGTTCATTGCAGCATTGTTTACAATAGCCAAGATGCGGAGGCAGCCTGGGTTTCTGTCGATGGATGAATGGATAAAGAGGAGGTGGTACATATATACAATGGAATATTGCTTAGCCACGGAAGGAAATGGGTTCTTGCCATCTGCAGCAGCATGGATGGACCTGGAGAGTACTGTGCTGAGTGGGGTGTCAGACAGAGAAAGACAGATGCGACGTGGTTTCACTTGTACGTGGAATCTAAGAACAAAACTAACAAATAATACAGTAACAAACTAATAGATACAGAGAATGTTTTGATGGTTGCAAGATGGGAGAGGGTTTGGGAGTGTGGGTGAAAGAAGGAGAAGGGATTAAGTACAAATTGGTTGTTACAAAGTGTTATGGGGATGCAGGGTTTAGCATAAGGGATATAGTGAATAATATTGTAATAATTATGTATAGTCTCAGATGGGTACTAGATTTGTTGAGGTGATAGATGGGAGGGGGTTGGAGGACAATGTGAAAAAGGTGAAGGGATTAAAAAAGTACAAATTGGTAGTTACAAAATACACATAGGGATATAAAGTAAAGCACAGGGAACATAATCAATGATATAGTAATAACTATGAATAGAGCCAGACCAGTCAGGGGGATCACTTCTTAAATTATATAAATGTTTAACTACTATGCTGCACACCTCAAATTAATATAAAATAATACTGAATGTCAACTGTAATTGGTAGATTCAAAATGGGGGGAAGGGGAAGGGAAATAAGAGGTCCAAATTTCCAGGTATAAAACAAATAAGTCATGGGGATGTAATATACAACATGGGGAATAGAGTCAACAATATTGTGATAAAGTGGTACGGTGTCAGATGGTTGCTGGACTTATCATGGTGATCACTTTTTTAGGTATATGAATGTTGAATAACTATGGTGTACACCTGAAACTAATATAATATTGTACATTAGCTATATTTTAAATAAAAATCTTAAAATAAAGAGCTGAATTCATAAAGATGAGTAAGTTTGAAGAACAAAGGAAATTGGAAATTGACCTAAAGTTATCTGCAAACGCAAAAGCCAAAACAAAACAAGACTCATGGAATGTGCAGGTGACTACAGAAAGGGGTAAAAACTGACATTGATTGACAAATTGGACCCACTACCCATGTAAGTGCTACATACTTAAAGCATATTAATTTAATATTCCTAAAGTCCTTCTGAAGTAGATACTATTGTCCCCTCCAGATGAGGAAACTGAAGTTAAGAGAGCATAAATAACATACCCTAGTTTAAACAGCTAGTAAGAGAGGGGATTTGAAGCTAGGTATGAATGATTCTAAGACTGATGCCTTTTCTGCCACACCATGGTGCTTCTAAAAATAGAGATGGGAAATTTTACTTTTGGGTTCAATTCTTTCTGGGGCAGAGGGAAGAGAATAGAAGGTCATAGTCACCAATAATAATAATAATAATAATAATAATAATAATAATATCAAATATTTGGGTAGCACTTAAAATGTAGTTTGCACTGTTGTAAGTACTCTACATACTCATTGAATCCACATCCCAATCCGGTGAAGGAGCTCCTGTTTTTCTGCCTCATTTTACAGATGAGCAAACAGAGGTGCAGAGAGTAGTTAAGTGTCAGATACAGGATTCAAAACCCATTGGTGGCAATGTGGCCACCAAATTGATGCCTTTGGCTAGTCTGCCCCCTATCACCCCATGTGAGACACTGAAAGACCAGAAGAGTCTGGAAGAAAAACATTCCAGTACAAAGACTTTTCCTAGTCACACCAAGGTTTTCACTATAACTTTATGAAGAGAAAAGTGGAGGTCTATATCTTTACCCCGTTCCACAGATGACCTTCACAAGACCTTTAACATTCAGCTAAACTTGATCCTGGAAGAAGCCTACAAGTCATACGATTGTACTTGAAGCCCCTATTTCCTACAGGCACATGGGATAAAATTTTATTAATGAAAAACCATTAATTCCATTAACATACCAAAACAAACACAATACATGAAAAGAACACAAACGTAAGCTTCTGTAAGCATTTCTCATGTTAAAAAAAGATTTAACATAAGTTTGGTTTCTGCATGCACTCATCTTGTTGAAGTTTGTTAAAATATGAATCAATGAAGTTTGGATTGAAGATAAATGACTTTTCCTAGCATATTTCCCTGTAGCACACAGAGGCATATGTCACCGCTTTAGGCATCTTGGGCTTGAATTCAAAATTAGAGTGATCAGTCTCAAAAATTTTATTGTAATTCAGTATGAATAAATGGAAAATTTTTGCATAGCAAAAGCTGGGAGAAAGACAGTTTTCATGATGTCATTTTTTAAATGATCCCTTGCTCTTCCATTTCAATAAGTTTGTGGACCATGGCCTCTATCTGATCTGTCACTGTTGCTGTAGTTATTATTGACTACCCTCTTGGTTTTGGCATTTTGGTGTTCTAGGGTACTGAAAGTTTCAGACATTTTTATTGATGTAACATCACTGTTTTAGAATTTAAATAAATCTGAAAATTCTTTGCATATCGTTCTCTGCTGCATTAAAATTTTTGATCGAACAAAGCTTTTGTGTTTAGAAAGTATTTTTCTAAAGCTCCAGAATCCTCAAGAAGAGGAAGAAAATGACAACTGATAAAGTAAAGCTTCATTCACAAGAATAATTCTTATCTAGTTTCAAAGACTTTCTGAACAAGTGGCACATAAATCTGACAGTTTTGAAATTGAAACAGGTAACTCTGCTTGGAGTGTCAGCAGTACAAGATAAAACCAAAGAAGACATAGATAAACCAGCAATGCTTTCTTTAACACAAAGAATACAGTGCTCTCCCTCTCCCCTCCCTCCCTCTCTGTTTTTTTTTTCTATCTCAATCTCTGTATAGATAGATAGATAGATAGATAGATAGATAGATAGATAGATCTATATAGATATAGATAGATAGAGATATATCTATACATATAGATACATACATATATAGAAATAGATATTATCTATATAAATACATATATAGATATAGATATGTAGATATAGAAATAGATATAGATATAGACATATTGGATTGTTGGAAAAGTCATGACACATGCTTGCAACGGATGGCATTAGTTCATTTTTGGAAGTACTAGAGTCATTCACACCTATGTTATTGTTATGTCATTTGAGATCTAACAGTTCTGGCTTCATTCTAAAAAAAATTGAGTGATTTGGTTGAGTTTTGGAGATTTTAAAAGTTGAAGATGGAAGACAAAACTGTACATTTTTGCCATAATTTACTGTTTTACTTCCATAAAAGAATGCGCATCAAGCCTGTGAAAAGTTGCATAAAGTTTACAGTGACAATGCTCTACAAGAACATCAGTGCCAATGATGGTTCACGAAATTCTGTGCTGGTGATTTTGATCTCAACAACGTTCCTCAGTCAGGGAGGCCCACTGAGGTTAATGACGATAAAATAAAAGCATTGATCGAGTCAAACCCACGTTACACGACACGAGAGATTGCAGAAACATTGAACATCCATCATTGAAGCATTCATGACCACCGAAAGAAGCTGGGATACTTAAGCAAGCTCGATATTTGGGTTCCGCATGAACTCAAAGAAGTTCATTTGACCGCGCGTATAAACGTGAGGAAAATGATCCTTTTTTGAAGCGATTGATAACTGGTGATGAGAAGTAGATTGTTTACAGCAATGTGGTGTGCAAATGGTTTTGGTTCCTATGTGATGATTCGCCTCAAATGACATCGAAAGCAGACATTCATCAGAGGAAGGTTATGCTCTCGGTGTGGTGGGATTTTAAAGGTGTTGTGGTTTTTGCGCTCCTAGCAAGAAACCAAAAAAATCAATTCCAACTTGTACTGTTGGCAATTGGACAGTTTGAATGAATCCATCATCCAAAAATGTCCAGAGCTTGTTAATCATAAAGGAGTTGTGTTCCATCACGATAATGTGAGACCACACACAAGTTTGATCACCCATCAAAAATTATTGGAGCTTGGATGGGATATGTTGCCACACCCACCATACTCTCCTGACCTTGCATTGTCAGACTTCCACTTGTTTCACTCTCTTCAGCTACTTCCAGGGCCGGCCAAGTGGCTCAGTTTGTTAAGAGTTGGCTTAGAGCCCATGCTATGAGCAACAGGGCTGCCAGTTTGATTCCCACATGGGCCAGTGAACACTGAGCCCAAGCTGAGCTGTTGCTGAGCTGCCAACCAGTGGCAGGATGGTTCAGCTGGTGTAGCAACAAGATTGCCTGTTCAATGGTGGGCTACGCCCAACCGCAACTAAAGATTGAACGTGGCACGTTGAGCTGAGCTGCTGCCCGTGTGGCTCAGTGGATAGAACATGTGCTCTTAACAACAAGGCTGACGGGTTCAACTCGCACATTGGATGGTGGCTATGCCCACCTGCAACTAAGGCTGAACTCAGCACCTTGAGCTTAGAGGCCACGAGCTACCGATGGGAAGCCAGATGGCGACTGGTGCCCTCCACAACAAAGATTGAAGAACAACAACTTGGCTGGTCCCCTTCCCAATTCCCCAATAAAATCTTAAAAAAATTAAAAAAAATTAAAACTCCTTGCATGGTATAACATTCAGTTCAGATGAGGCTATAAATCAGCTTGTTCAGCTTTTCGTAAATAAAGACAGGTCCTTCTATGAACAAGGAATTATGAAGCTCACTGAAAGATGGCAACATGTTATCAAACAAAACGGGCAATATATCGATTGATCTTTGTTCTTTATATAAATAAATGACCTTTGTAAAACATAGACAAAATATGTTATGACCTTTACAACAACCCAATAGATGTAGACATAGATACAGATATGGTTATATAGATAGATGATAGATAAATATACACACATGTGCATGCATGCGCGTGCGCGCGCGCACACACACACACACGTGTATATATATAATTTTAGTTCCTGAAAATTATTCAAAGAGTTCCCCTCAAAAAAGTGATACAATTATAAAACTATGTGAAAACTAAGAGTCTGCTTTCTTATATTCCCTGACGAGTACACGTAAGAGCTGTTTGAGCAGCTAGAAAAACCTGCACAAAAATCTGCTCCCAACTCCCCAATTATGGTATTAGTACACATTGCCTCTATGATTTTCAGGGTTAACTTTTAAACTCTTTTTAAAAAGAGTCAATTACATTTAGAATCTTTTATGATTATCATTTCTTCTTCTCATGTAATGTGTTTTTGAATAATACTTTGTTTTTTTTAAATTGTATCTGTTAACATATATTTAGCATTTATATTTTAAATACATTTACAATTTTCTAAACATTTTATAATGTGTTTAGATGTTTTCTGTTGGAAATGTATTTCTGTTCAGTTGCTGGTTTTAAGTTACTGTATGAATCCTGAGCATGCTTTGGAAAGGTAGTTATAATGCCAGTATTCGCAAGTTCATTGCCAAAATGCATCAATCAGCAACAACAAAAAATTTAATATGCATAAGAATCAACTAAGCATCTTGTTCAACTCCAGGTTCTGATTCAGTAGTTCTGGTTGGGGCCCAAATTTTTAACCAACTCCCAGGCGATGTTGATGCTACTGGTCCAGGGATCACACTTTAAGTAGGAAGGCTCTTCTAGTGTACTTCACATCCCACCATGTGGATTCAGTCATTCTCAAGTGAATGTTAGAGGTCATTACCAGGTAGGATGGTTTTAACGCCTAGGAGCCAAAAACATACAGTGGAGAAAAGAAAGCCTCCTCAAAAAATGGTGCTGGAAAAATTGGAAAGCTACATGCAAACGAGATGCAAACTGCTATCTGTCACTATACATGAAAATTAAATCAAAAGGGATCAAAGACATAAATATAAGACCTGGAACAGTAAATTGCATAGAAGAAAGCATAGCTATTGAACTTATGGACCTTGGACTTAGAGAGGATTTTATGAATTTGACCTCAAAGGCAAGGGAAGTAAAAGCAAAAAAATGAGTGAATGGGACTAGATCAAACTAAAAGGCTTCTGCACAGCAAAAGAAATTATCAAAAAAACAAAGAGGTGGGTGGCTGGTTTGCTCAGTTGATTAGAGCATAGTGTTCACAACACCAAGGTTGCAGGTTCTATCCCCACATGGGACTCAGGGAATCTAAGGGAGCAGGGTTCTGTTCTAGGGAAGCAGGGGGAGGCGGCAAGAAAGCCAAGAACCTTCCTTAGCAGTGGCCTGGGCACTCTGATCCTTGAGCTTCCCCAGCTGGAACAGCGTGCAGGCAGCATGGCCATGCCCATAATCACCCAGGATGCACCAGTAATCCCAGTGCCCCAACTCACTTGCTGTACTCTCCTGAGCAGGAGGTCATGGCTGCCTGCTGTTTTCACTGTGTTCAGTCAGTGGCAGGGAGAGGAGGGTACTGAGCACAAGGGGCAGCCTCCATACGCAAAACCATCAGGTAGCCAGGGACACTCCCTTTTAGTTAAATCATAAACATTGCAATTAGACTTGGGGCATGATGCTCTTTCAGATTATCAATGGTTCACCCCACCATTTGCTGACTTTCCTTATGCCCATCCTCTTGTCCCAGCCAGCAGGAGTCAGAATGGTGCTTTCCTAAGTATTCCAAGTGTCATCACTTGGGCAAATTCACCCTGTACATATTCCTGTTTCATGAAATGGAGCTACTGCCTCATATCAAAGGATGTGCAAGTCTCTGGGGCCCCTAAGTGCTCCAAAATAGTGTTTTCAATGGAATTTAAATATTACACTTTTATTCTGATAAAATTGTGTAGGTATATTATAAATGATCTACTCACTGAGGATGGTCATAGCATTTAAATGCTTGTGTTTGCACCTTGGTTTATGATCACAATAAACCATAATGTGTCACCATGTACTTTGATTATTGTGGGCTAAGGATAAGAGTGGAGACATACTGTATATAAATGCTAAATAACTCCTTCTTGCCAAGTAAAGGTCGGAGAGCTTCATGATCTCTACAAACTATGGTTTTGCAGAATTTCTATTACAAAAGATAGAAAGTCGGTCCTTTACAGTTCCTGTGACACAGGCCCCGCAACACATGGGACACAGTGTGCGTTTGCATGCACAGTCACATACTTATTTTGACAGGGCAATTTAGTTTCAGCAAAACAGCATCATCATCACAATGAATTTATGTTGTCAATTTGATTTTTAATGGTCTTATACTTCAAAAAAATTAATTTTCAATTTGTTTTGATTTCATGCCTTTTTAAGAAACCAAAGCATAAGAAATTTATTGAAACTCTGAGGTTTAAATGTACTTAAGTAAAGTTATAATAAAAAGAACTTAAGCCAATATTGGAAGCTACAAAAATTTTCCCCTCTGAAGAGAGCGCCCATGGATTAGTCAAGCTCAAGAAACAACGGAGCATCCCCTCTAGAGATGTTAACCACTCTGTTCCGAATAAATTATCAGTCAAAGCAGCATGACGAGGCGCAAAACTGACTTCAAAAGAAGGCATCGTGGGCCAGCTGAGTGGCGCGGTGGTTAGGAAGCCGGTGGCCCCGGTTCGGTCCCACATATGAGGGCCAGTGTCACTGCCCTCAAAAAACAATAAAAATAAAAACAAAAGTACTTTGTCTCCTTTCTTAAAAAAAAAAAAAAAGAAAGAAAAGAAGAAGGCACCGTCTGTAGGGGACTCTGCTGATATCTCTCCCAGATCCCCTTTATTAGGCCAATACACCAGTCCCCTAACTGCTGTGAGTCATGGCAGCTAATGGCCCATAGCTGCCTCCTTCGCTGGAGAAACTGCCTTCAGACAACAGTTTAACATATTATACTTTCATTTTGATAAAACTGCATAGGTATGTGATGGATGATTTACTCACTGAGGATGGCCATGGCATTGAAGTGCCTGTGTTTGCCCTTTGGTTTATGATCACATGTGATAAACTATACCTTCCTCTTCCTGCTGGGGACATGCTGCCCACAGCCACTATCTGGCTGATGTGGGGGTGCCAACAGCCAGTCCCCCTGCTTCAAGATGGACCCAGTTCTATGGTATGCTTCATGCTGTGGATTTCCCCAGGGGATCGGGCAGAAGCCAGACTCCAGATGAAACCACATCCTTGCTTAGCATCTTTCATTCTTATTCTTTCTTTCCTGAGAGCACACCCCTACCATGCAGCCAAAGTCCCGTCTTAGCCTCTGTTTCTAGAGAGCCACCCCTAAGACACCTTTCTAATCTGCAGAACACCCACTTGGCACTAAAATAGAGCACACATGAAGTCTGTGTGGAAATGGCTCTTTCCTTCTCTCCCCATCACCACAAATAAGAGGCACATAAATCTCCTTCTCCATGTTGGAAAATATCCCCAAATGAGATTTAATAACTAAAGAACTAGCAGATGAAATTAGGATTTCCAACTCAGTTTGTGTGAAGATCTCAAAACCAAAATGACTCCATTTAAATATTTCTAAATCTCCAAAACCTTTCCAGGATCCAATTATAAGAAACTTTCTTCTGATCTGAGAAATCAACATCGCCACAGGTACTCATTGCTATGGCAACCTGAACCACCTTTGTACCTGGAACAAATATACCTGCAACCAGTTATCCTTAATCCATAGTGACCACCTCTCTCTATTTGGTAGAAGCAACTTGGTCTCCATGTACAGAAAATGGAATTCTGATTGTCATCCCCCACTATATAATGCATCATTCATAAAGCTACAGGATCAGTTACTTTTATATTCTTGCCATTCTATAGCCTTCCCTACTCATCCCCTGGCCTAGAAGAAAAAAAGAAGAAACTCATGCAAGTAAAAACAATTAATAGTAACAATAGCAATAGTGACCAACTGTTAAGCACTTACTATATGCCAATTACTGCTCCAAGAACTTATAATTATCTTATTTAACTCACAACTTTCCTATGAGGTGATTATCATCTCCATTCCACAAATGAGTGAACTGAGACTTAGAGGGATTAAGTAAAAGGCGAAAGATTTATAAGATCTGAAGAGAAACCAGCATATAGAGCGATTAAGGAAGATGTCTAAGATCACATGACTAGTAATGACCTCAGGGTTTTTTAGCACTATTCCTTACTTTTTCATTTATAGGACAGATCATGTGAATGTGTTTATTTGTTTGCTTTTAACAGAGATTTCACGTGGCCCAGCATTAGTCCAATTAGTTCAAACTGGACTATGAACCAATTTCTCACTTCTGAAGGTCATTCCTTGTTACCTTAGCAAGTTATTTTAAATTGTCCCTTCTGTGTCTCCAGCTGTGGATAAGAGAGGGAACGATCCCATTTATAATGTGTATCCTTCAATACGATGTTAAAGTGCTTAAAACAAAAATACACCCATAATAATAATAAAACAAGTATTATTGAAGTTCAGTTACAGAGTCCTTAGGATTCATTTTACTGTTCTGTCTAGTTTTCTATTTGAAAATGTCCATAATTTAATAAAACATAACACAGAGATTTAGATTATCTTCTCAACCGATGTAAAGTTCCTTTACAACAGAAAAAGTAATAATGTTTGCCATATAAACCTACTTGCCTTATAACTCCACCTTAACACAACCTGACATTTAAAAAAAACAACAACAAACAAACAGGAAAAGTAAGCCCATTAATCAGCAAAATTGCATCTGGATAGGAAGAATAGAAGTCCTATTAGATTGGCGTAAATGAATTAGGGTTATCTTTCTTCCTGTTCTAAGAAGTCTGGGGGTAAGTGGGCCAGGCCTGTGCAGCAGGTCATGAAATCATCAGTATCCAGGGACCTTCCATCTTTCTCTTTATGATCCTGGGCATTTGGCTTTCATTCTAGCGTTCATGCAATGCTGATGCATCTCTAGGTACCATGTGTGTAGTCCAAGCAGGAGGAATGGATAGAAGCCAGAGTGTTTCCCTGGTGCTGATTTATTTAGGAAGGCAAGTCCTCTTCAGGGATTTCTGCCTCTATCTTATGCACCAGAACTATAACATGTGACCACCCTAGGTACAAGGGAGGCTAGAAGTTTGAGTATCCCACCTTCCAGTAAGATGGCAGCATCTCTTAACTAAAATGTTTTATCAAATGTTGGAATAAATCATGTCTTGGTTTGCACTGGTAGTGCCAACATAACCATTAATAGGGTCCTCTCTCAGCCTCAAGTGTCTCTGTTTGGGTGATAAATTATTAACCTTTCTATCATGAAGAATGGCCAGAGATTCACTGAGCAAACTAACCTTTAGTGTCGGTAGTACTCCAGTAACCCAAATCATCGAAAATCAATGTAAATCTTAATTTACAGTCTTTCATGAAAATACCAAAGGAGTGTACATTTATAACACGAAGCTAAACTTCTTTCGGCTTTCCTTTCCTGTTTCTCTGGCTGCCAATATCTTCAAGATTAGGGCTGGTGCCCTAAAGTACCTCTTCTCTTTCATCCTAAGTCCAGAAAATTCTCTTTCTATGTCAGTCTGGGCGGCCTCCCTTCTCTCCTCTGCCATCCACTGTCTGGCCCCAGTCTCTGCTGTGTCAGCCCTCTTAGCCTCCCCACCACTTGTCTTACTGTTCATCCCTTCCTGCCTCACCTCCATGGATGAGTAAGCAGAACCTTCCTCCCCCAAGGAAGGAGCAGTTGCTATTGACAACCATGCAGTCACAGGGTGAGAGTCTGAAGCAGAACAAAACAGAGTCCCGAGGAGCAGTGCTGGAACCCCAGGGGCCCATCCTCCTCAGGGAGCTTCAGAAACATGAGGGCACAAATCCTGTTCAAGCCCACTCGAATCAGGTTTCTCTTACTTGTTAGCAGAGACATCCTCACAGAGCCACTGGTTTCTGTGCAACCGAGGGCATCCCACAATAGAATCTTCTATCTTTTGATGGTCATAAAAGGAAATGGCAGTCACAAATTTGTAAGTTAAAATGTTGTATTCCTGTTACCTATAGCTTAATACAGTTTTCTTTTGTTCTTATTAAAAGTGTAAGTGGGAAACCACAGTTTAATGGGGTTTGGTTTGGTTTTAACATTTGGGAGGGGCAGGGTCACTTTAAGAAATTTGAGAAAGGAAGTAAATGGGTTTGCTGTCCTTTAAAATGGACAGACGTCAATCATTCTATGCTAAACCATTTTAAAATCAAAGACAGTGCCTCTCAGAACTGGTGCTGCTAAGGAAGAATAGTTTTTCTAATGGGAAAAATACAAAGTTGTGTGTGTACATGTTGAGAAGGTATCATGGGAATATAGGGACCCATGGGAAAGGGGAAACCAGAACAGAATGGCTGAGGTGTTCCTCTGGCTTTAGAAAAAAAGAAACTTAGTTGAGAGGCTCCTTTGCAGGCCAAACACCATTGTGGGCACTGCACAGTGACTCCAGCTCGCAGAGTGATTGAAGGCCATCCCTCCGATAAAGAGGAAAAATGAAGGGAAGAGGACTTGGTGCCCAGACGTCGCGAGAGGAGACTAGCAGAAACATGAGGGATAGGGCATAAATGATAAATCCTCATGTCAAACAGGCCTTTCTACTGTGGGCAGTCCTTCAGAAGTCATGATGGCACAGAGACAGAGAGGCAACCTTACAAAAAGCATTGGGGAAAGGTTACTGCAAACTTAGAAAATACAAAAGCAAGTTGGGGAGGAATAAATCACAGTGAGTTTTTGGAAAGGATGTGTCAACCTCTATCTGGTACTGTTTCATGAAATCTTGCTCTCTATTGTAATGATCTTTGATGCTAAAAGCAAATGTAGTAAAGCATATTTAGATTCTTATGCTAAATTTTCCTTCCTTCCTTCCTTCCTTCCTTCCTTCCTTTCTTCCTTCCTTCTTTCCTTTCTTCGTTCCTCTTGTCCTCCCTTCCTCCCTTCCTCCCTCCCTTCCTATGAAAGCAACACTGATGGAATCTACTTCTTTATCTGACTGTATGTCATTTACACATTCCAATGGATAGCTTGGCTATTAAAGCTGCACTACAACCATAAACCAATGCTTATTTCCCTAGTGATCCTCACCTGATGTGTTGGCACAGGAGCTGCCCAGTAAATCAAACCCTGTTAAAGGAGACAGCCATTCTGAAAATAAAAGGACAAAGGAAGGAAGGAGGAAAGTGAGTAGAGGAAAACTACGAAAGTTAGTTGTGGGAAGTGGAAGCTGGAGGAGAGTCAGGAATGAGGAGAAAAGATCACGGAGAAAAGAGGAGGGAACTACCTCCAAAAGTAGGAGGATTTCTTTGTATTAACCTGAGGATGCTGAAGAGATCAATGAAATGCACATGACCTACTTTGGGCTCCCTCCTAGGGAAAACTGACACTGTGTAAACACAACAGTCTGTTGGCTGCGTTTCTCACAGGACATGTGGAAAGGGGTATTTGGTCATTCCATAGCTAAACAATGCTCTTTTATCAAAATGAAACTAGATGTAAACTATAATGAAATTCATTCACCAAAGCATTTGTATATATGGCAAAGCTATTTAAGCCGGTAGATATAATTTTCAAAGGGTTTATTATGTTAATCATTTCACATTTGCTATGAGTGACTGTGGGATGGCGAATGCAGAAAAGACAGTAATAATGTTAATTCTAGGGCACAGACCAATGATCCACAATGAAATACTATTTTTCATTTATTGAACACCAGCAATGTGTCAGCATTGGACACAAATTTATATACCATTCGTAACTGCCTTTCCATCTAAATAGGCAGAAACAAGCCTTTCCAGGAAAGCAGAGAAGGTGCCACCCAGCTACAGACAGGAGGGTATTCCTTTCTCCCATGGTGTTATTTACACAAAGCCCACCTTGGTGTATATCTGCTAAGAGGACGTGTGAAGTCAACTGTCTTCAGTCAACCAGTCCTCACCTATCATTCTCTGCTTCCCAACTAAACTGGAAAAGGTTAAGCTTTTTATTTTACTAACTAGATAGAACCCTGATAAATTTGTAGGTGGTCAATAGAGATATTGGCCCAGCGATGGGCAAGTATCAGCTGGAGTTAATCCAGGATGCTGCTCAAGAGGGTTCCTGTAACTTTTGCTTTGCATGTAATCCTCTCTCCTACCTCCAGTCTCAGAAGAGAAGACTCTGATACAGAGGCATTCCTGGAAACGTTGGGGTCACTTTCATTGGTAGTTTTTGTGTGGGATATGTGTCTAGTATCAGTTGGGCTTCGCATATTTTACTCATAGGAGGTTAGGCACAATTCCCAATATGGCAGGCTCAGAGTTCTTAAATCAGCAAATAGGAGTCAAAAGGCCAAGGAAGTCATGAAGACTTGGACTGAGAATTTTAGCTTGATAAATACAAAGTGCCTATTACATGCTATCATAGTAAAAGATTCAGATGGGGTTCCTCCCCAGAAGAATCTTAGTCATCAGGGAAGACCAACACATTGATCCAAGTTGTAGGTAAGAAAGAAAAGTAAAATATGGTGAAGCTTTAAGATGTGTCAGACCCAGTTTGTTTCAGTTCAGTTGCACGATATTAGCACGAGGCATACACTAATTTCCCTGTGGTACAGATAATAAAACCTGAGGCTCAAGAGGAAAAGTCCCTGGTCCAAGTCTGCCCTGCTGGCAACTAACTAGTGGGACCCCAATCATAACCACTCAGTTTGAAAAGATTTCTGAAGACATGAGGAATGGGAAGAAAGTGGGGAAAGGGGGTAATGTCAGAAGAATGGAGGAACCAGATAAGGAATCCTGTGTCTTAATCCCTCTTCCACCACCTTGGTCTATTCCCTCACTATTTGTCTGCCCTGCTGCATCCCAGGAAAGGAGGGAGGGCATGATAAACAGAAACAAACAAACAAAAAAACCTGGAGATACTTGGGAGAGCCAACAGCTCTGGGAGGACCCTAAAGAGAAGACAATAATCCAGCATGAAAAGGAGCAAAAGAAATGCATGAGGGTATGCTACAGTGAGATGGTATCTTGCAAACATTTTGCCTGATTCACAGTAAGAAGCGTGCAATACATAACAACTCAGTACATGTGGATGTGTATATAAAAGAAACCATAGACTCAAAAAAGAAATAGCTATTAGTCAGGTTCTCCCGAGAAGCGGAACTAATAGTGTGTGTGTGTGTGTGTGTGTGTGTGTGTGTGTGTGTGTGTGTGTGTCTGTGTGTGTGTGTGTGTGTCTGTGTGTGTGTAAACTCTACAGAGTACACAGAAGGCTGGTGACCCAGGGAGGAGTTGACAGTGCAGTTTGAATCCAAAGACTGCAGGCAGAATCCCCTCTTCTTCAGATGAGGTTGGTCTTTTTCTTCAGGCCTTCAACTGACTGGATAAGGTCTACCCACATTACGGGGGTAATCTGCTTTAGGCAAACTCGACTGATTTAAGTGTTAACCTCACCTAAAAAATACCTTCACAGCAACATCCAGACATTTCTGACTGATACCTCGGCACCCTGATCTAGCCAAGTTGACACATAATTAACCATCACAGTTCCCTGAACTATGTGTGATCTACTCTGATATTTTCCTTTCAATTGTCTTCTACTCTTTTGAAATTATTTTCAATGCTGATTGTAAACTACTAGATTGATTTGATGACTCCCTCAGGGAATACAGCCCGAAAATCTGAAAAATACTGGTTTGGGAGCCCATCTCAGCGAGCCTCACAGACTTGCTTGTGTGACATAGTGGGGCAGGTGCTGCAAAAATGTACTTTTGCCCTCAAGAGGCACAGGGGTGTGGAGTTTCCAAAAGCCCACTCTGAATGGTAGAATGTATCCTCTGAGCCTGAAAATGGCATGGGTATAGTTCCAAATGTTAATAGACTTGAAAATTTCTCATGTTTAGGTAGAAGGAAAGACAAAAGTGACTGCCATGGACTGATAACTACAGACTAGACAGGAACAAAAAGCCTCAGTGGACACCACATAGGTAGACAATAACATGAAGGACAACATGACCAGATGTCTCCCTGATGGCAAAACACAAAGTCACGCCTTCCGATACAGACAATTCCATAGAAATTCAGCATGCTGAAATGGCTGAGCTTTATTCCTATCACCCAGTGGCATGAGAATTTGATATAGCAGTTGTTCGGTTTTGCATTGCTGCATAAAAAGCCATCCTGAACTAGTGGCTTACAGCAACACCACTTATTTCACTTTTATCCTACACATTCCTGGGGGTTGGCTGGGCTCAGCAAGGTGGTTTACATTCAGGTCTCTCACATATCAGGCAGGCAGTAGCTAGGGCAAGAGTCTGCTGGACACTGGCTCACTCGCGTGACTGGTGACTGGCCTGGACAACTCCAACAGCTGGGGCTGCAACAGCTGGCACTCCTCGGGCACCTCTGTCTCCAGCACCGAAGCCTCACAGTAGCTGGAGTGAGAAAGCCAGGCAGAAGCTGTTCTGCTTTCTAAGACTTGGGCTCAAAAGTCACATAGGATTACTTTGCCATACTCTGATGGTTGAGGAAGTCACAAAAGCCTACCCAATGTCACAGGGAGGAGACAGATGCTCCACCTCTTGACGAAGGAAGAGCAAGTCCTGATATTGCATATGGAACCAGAAACATTGTCACAGCCATTTTTAGCATACAAGTTCTGTCCAAAAAAGTTAGAGGGAAAATAAATAAATTTCTTGCAAATCCAAATTGATGTACTGAAATTTATATCTACACACAAGTAACCATTTGAGTGGGGCTCATTCTCTATGTGACAGCTGAGAACCACTGATGTAGTTCAATGTCCCCATTTTACAGCTGAGCAAACTAAGGCACAAATGGGGTCTGTGGCTTCCACTGGATTGCACAGCCAGATACTGTCAGAACAAGCCAGATCCTAGGTCTCTGAGTTCCAGCTTTCTAGTCTCTTCCCCACCAGTTTCCCCACTAACCTTCACATGCCTACTTCTTACACAGAGCTGAGTGGGCAAGGACACATGAGTCTTTGCTCTTACACACCTGGTGGAAGAGGCAGTAGAGGTCTCTGTCAACAGAGCCACGCTGCATTCAGACATGGAATGGAAGGAAACACCACAAGGTCATCCAGAGGTGAAGTCAGCAAGGACTCCCCCCAACGAAGATGGTCTAAATATGACAAGGGAACCCACCCATCAAAAAAGACACCACCATAAACAACTGCTATAATGTGTTCCAACTGGGGTGTGCCTTTGCCTCCCCTCTTAACCAAGAAGGCAGTTTACTGTGTTCAAACCCAAGCATTCATATCTATGGTCTAAGAAACTTCGAGCTTAAAATCCATTTGTTCTGGAGGAAAATAAAATGTGATTTTCAATTTGTTGGCAGAAAAGAATGTCAAAGTTACTCCTTACATACTTTTTGGAAGTTACATCATTTCTGTTGAGAAAAAAATGATGAGTCAATAGAAACCAAATCATGATCAAATGAATTAAATTTTTCTCAATAAGACATTTTTTTTAAAGGAAGGGCAAAATGTTTAGAAGAATAGGTTTCTAGTAAATTCTATATTAACAATCATCACTTTTCTGTACTTAAGGTTTATCCAGCCTGTTGTTATGGAAATACAGGATGTGGTCCCAAATACAACAGTATCAGTTCACTGCAAGATTCACTGCAAGAGGGCTGTAAAAATCCTAGTTAAAATATAGCACTTTGGTATCCTAATAAGTACAAAAAAATAAAAAAATAAAAAAACAGGAAGGAATTTACATTGATGTCTTACATTTATAAAGCTTTGGTTCCAGTGGGAAAATTGCATTTGACTGACTCTCCTTTGTGGATGGGCATTTAATTGAACAATACAGGCTTCAAAGAATTTCAGCACATCAGGGCTGGACAAGGTCCTAGAGAAAAGTGTCCAAATGCTTCATTTTATAGGTGAGGATGCTGAGGCTCTGAGAGGAGAAGTAACTCACTCAGTCACAGCTGGTGGAATGAGGACTAGAACATGGGACTCCTGATTCCAACACCTTATTGTCCACATTACCAACCATTTAAATCTCTTAGAAACATTTTAGCAAAAACATGACCATGGTTAGAAACCAGAGACTCCCAGAAATAGAAGGGATTTTCAGAGACATCTGCTTTTTGCCTCTCCAACGTCCGTCCCCCTCTTCTGACAACAGTCTCTATTTTTGTTTGAAGGTCTCTGCGTCCCCCATGTTGGTCCACAAGGTTAGATAGGGATATACTACTAGCCTAAGGCATGCAGTACATGGCCCAGGTAAACCAATCACCATGGTGTAACTAGTTCCACTGTGATTGGTTCAGGGATGGGCACATCACCCAATCTGAACCAATTGAAACCAATCAGATTTTTTTTTTTTTAACTTGGGAAAGTGTTTCATTCTCTGTCTTTCAGTTTGAAGGGGAGAAAGTACAGTAATACCTTGGTTTGTGAGCATAATTCATTCCAAAAACAAACTACTCATATTGCAAGACACCACTCATTTACCACATTAATATGTATTAGAAATGTTGGTTCATCTTGCAGAACACTCGCAAACCACTTTATTCACAATCTAAAGTTTTACTGTATTACACTTGAAGCCACTGCGACCATCTTCCCACAACTTGGACATTGAGAAGAAAGCTGGTATATCAGGAAGCAGAGCCAAGAGATGAAAGAAACCATATATGAGACAGTGTTTGGACCCTGAATCCATTCACGTCTGAAACCAGCAATAACCATGTACCTTGTAGTTACATGTGCCAGTAAAGTCCACAGAGTCACTCAAGCAGGTCGTTTATTTGGAAGGTGGTCTCGGGAAACACCAATGACGGAGTGGAGACAGGAGGCGGGGAATGAAGAAAGCCAATAATGAGTGTGCTACCAAGCAATCAACCACCATGGGCACTGCAGCTTCATCGCAGGGCAAACTCTGGTAAACAGCACAGAACTCACCCGCCCTCCTCTCGAGAGCTAACTCACCTACCGGTCAAGGGAGCTGGGGTATTTCTACACTGACACTCACAAGTCATTGTTGGAAAGATATGAATTCATCCCTGGGTACTTCTGGCCTGCTATGCACATGGGCAGAGGAGGTTCAGGTGTCCAGAAAAACCCTCAGGGAAGAGATTCAGGTGGTGAGCCCGGCACGTGGAAGTTGGATTGGCATGTACTGAAATGGAAGGGACCCAGGCGACAGAGGGGAGAGGGGGAGCTGATCACGCCTGCTCTCCTGCCATGTTCAATACTCCATGTTCCTCCTCATCCCACAGCTGAAGGAAGAAGATTCCAAGGCTTTGGAGCAGAGCAGACACACAGGACCTAAGGAGCCGGGATCCTGATACGATCACTCAGAAAACTGCTCACTGGCCAGTAACACCCAACTGGACTTTACATTGGCAAGAAATAAACAATTGTACAAAGCCACCAAAATTTGGAAATGGTTTGTTACAGCAGTTAGCCTACCCTGACTAACACAGGGAGAAAGCAGCAGTTTGTACAGCAAGATATATTTATGGCTGAAATCCTGGGATCAGTGGGTGACAGATGATGCAGCCGGATCACTTTCTTGTTCATAAAAATCGGTGAGATGCCAGGGGGAAAGCCCTTGAGGCTACAAAGGCCTGACAGGCAGGCCAGCCTGAGAAAGAGCTCTGGTTTATATGCAAAGAAAGCCCTGGCTGGGAAATGCAAGGGAGTTCCTCAGTTTGTCCTTTGGCTGCATTGTTACAGCTTTCTCTCCAAGACAAGAACAGGCCTGATTAAAAATTCCAGCATCGAAGATTGCAGAATAAAACTCCCCAGATGGCAGAGACCCACACAGGATTTGCTCCTGAGCTTTAAGCAGTGACAAGGACAGCACACACTCCCACCTGTGGCTCCTGATCAAAAGGGAAGCCCGCTTCATCATGACAGCCCCAGTGGGGCCAGTGATGACAAGGGTGTGAGGAACTCCAAGGAAGGAAGAATCAGATGGGCTGACTATGGTTAAGGGTTTATCTCATGCCAGGACATGCCACCAGCCATCCCCATAGAGGAAATTTGTTAACTGCAAAGCACTTGCCAAACCCCGCTCAGTACTGTATCCATTTAATCTCCTGACAGTCCCGAGAAGTATCATCACCCACATTTTTCAGATGAGAAAATTGAGGTTTGGGGAGGAGGAGAGTTCTGTGCAAGGTCAAGAGCAAGGGAGTGGCTGAGCTGCCAGACACAGGAACACTGTGTATTCCATCACACCATGCTTTCTCCTGTCCTGAGCTCACCTCTGCATGGTACACAGATGTAAGAAACAGAATGTCCTGAGAACTTGCAGGGTTGGCAAACTTAACACACATTTACCTTAATTTTCTAAGTATTCATCTAAATATTTTAAATATTAACTAGTTTATTTATGTGAACCATTATCTCAGTATTTTCTTCCAATAACTTGTGTGCTATAAACAGAACTTGTCTGAAATCCATCCTCCTAAAGTCATAAATGAATGTACTACATGTGCTGTAATACCCTTTATGAGTACTGACAAATTTCCTTTTTCTTTTTTTCTTTCTTTCTTTCTTTCTTTCTTTCTTTCTTTCTTTCTTTCTTTGCCATTCTCATACACAATTGGTAAAATTTCACTTTCTCGATAACTTCATTGTTTCATCGTTGGTCAACTATTTCCCCACCCCCAACAATTGTAGCAACAAAACAGCACATGTCAAAATTTTTTTTGGCAGCTGCAATCCTCAGGACCCTACCTCCACTCCTTCATCCACATTATCCCCTTCCTCCATGGCAGCCTTCCCCCGAGGGAGACCACTCCACATCCTTAACAAAAATGACCAACAGTTTACAAAACTACAACTCACCCAACAGTCTCCCCAAGGTTAAGTCGTTCCATTTTCAGAGCAACCCAGGAAGGCAAGACAAGTATCATTCACTCCTGTTCCAAGTGAGAAAACTGAGGCTCACGTGAGGTTACATGATTTGCTCAGGATGGTGTAACTAGCAGATAGTGAGGCAAACACACAAACCACATTTTCTTCTCTCTGAACCCCATGCTCCTTATTCTAGACGATGCTGCAGCTCCTTCTGAGGCAACTTGCCAAGTGACCACAGCCCACCTGACCCCAGGTATGGGCTCTGCCACCAGAATTCAGCTACCAGCACCTACAGCATTGAGTTGGGCTCCCAATGGAAAGCCACCTCCAACACCCCTCTTACTTCCAGGAAACAAGATTGCCATAGAGACAGGTGAAGAGATGAGTGGAGCTGATGGCCTGAGAAGAACCTGTGGGGACAAAGGCTGCTCACACAAGTACAGCAAGACCTTCTCCAGCTGCTCACTATCCCCTACAGAGTTCAGAGAAAAGGTCTGGGCCCTAAAAAGACTTTGGAGTCGGGAACCTGAGTGTTTGAACCCAGCTCTGCAGCTTATATCACCTTGGGAAAATTTTAACCTCTCTAAACCTCCAAAATGGGGAAGAGAATATTCACATCATAGCATTTTTTCAGCATCAGCTGAGGTGGGTTAATAAGGTGCTTAGAATAAGACCTCAATAATGAGAGCTACCATTGATATTTACAGCATAACTATATATGTCATATTAATAATATACATATAATATATAATAAAAATATAAGACAATTGTGTCCAATAAACAAGATGTGGAAGGACAAGGAAACAAAAAGTCTACCTAAGAAAACTTTGACAATAGTTACTATTTTCTGTATCACCACACAAGCATCTAGCATTGGTCCTGTTTCATCCTATCTGACATTTTTCACAAATAATGAGATGGAAACCCAAATTTCTTTGTGTGTGAAAGGAGCCGAGGAAAATGAATCTGTGCCACGATGCACTGGTTACCCCCTAGTGTCTAGTTGCACTGCCATGGCTGCCTCGATGTCCTGAATCAATTCAAAACATTTACCTTTCCTGGTCATTTTGACTTTGAGGAAGAGCCAGAAATCACGGGCCAGATCCAGTGAATAAGGTGGATGAGGAAAAAACATAATTTTTTATTTGACAGAAATTACCACACCATAAGCAATGTGTGAATGGAGCATTGCCATGATGGAGGATGAAGTAAAGACACTCACAAAAGAGGATTTCTAAAACTGTTTCAGAAAGAACAATGAGATAAGTATCCATATCCAAGAACAATGGGATAAGTGTGTTTGAAGCGAAGGAGAGTATTCTGAGGGAGATTAATGGCAATATGTCTTTTACCATAATAATTTTTTTTAATTTAAACATTCACCATATTTTTTGATCACACCTCATATATATGCTGACTGCCTTCTATCTTCCAGGTGTTGTGCTAAGTTTTGAGACTAAAGAATAAAATCGAGGGCCGGCCGAGTGGCTCAGTTGGTTAAGAGCTCCCTCAAGAGTGTGAGCTGAGCTCTGAGCAACGGCGGTTCGATGCCCAGCCCGAGCTGAGTTGCCACTGAGCTGCCTACAGGAGGCAGGATGGCTCAGCTAAAAAAAAAGAAAAATATATAGGGTTAAGAATAAAATCGAATTCATTTTCTCAACCAGCTTAAGGTCTAGTAAGAGAGGTGGATGTGCATTAGAGTATGGTAAATGCTAGATGAAACTGTGGCAGATTATGTTTGCCAGAGACGGCTATAACAACATCTCCATCTCACATGCTCTTCTAGAACCCTGCACTCCCCCAACAAGCAGTAAAGCCTAATTCCCCTGCACTTAAATCTAGGCAGGCTGGTGACTAACTTCTAGCCAAAAGAATACAGCAAAAGTGACCCCGTGTGACTTTTCAGGCTAAGTCCTAAAAGGCAGTGTAACCTGGGATTGCCTTCTGGAATACAACCTCGTGAAGCCTTAAGCTGTCCTGTAAGCACTCTGACTGCAGCCCTAAGGGCATCGCACTGAGGAATGCCAAACTGGCGCATGCAGAGAGACCACAAGGAGAGGCTCTGAAGCCACATTAAAAGAGGCAGCTGCTTGGCCAGCTGACAGATGCCACAACAGCTGCCGCCCTTGCTCTTCCAGCTGCAGCCACCATCTAACTAACTCCACGAGGACCCTAACCTAGAAGCACCCAGCTGCAGCCTTCCTGAATGCCCGACCCTCAGAAGCCACGAGAAAAAAGACGGCTGCTGTGGCTGGAGAGGTCTGTGGTGATTTATTTCGTGCAGTGCTCACTGCAATGGGGACCCTTGAAGGAGAAGCCTATTTGCTTTGTTCACCGGTCTTTACTCTGTGCTGATCCATAGTTATTTCAGAAAACTGCACTGAATTTGTTGAGTAGAGGTAAGTCTTAGGTACATTGGTAGCACAAAGAAAGAATGATTAATGACATCGATGAAATAGGAAGTGTTTCCCAGAGGAGGAGATAAGTCAAGTGAATCTCAAAAAGATGAAGCAATGGTTTTCAAACTAACAAGAAATGGGAAGAGAGGGCAAATGCAAATGCTCAAAGACCGGGAAGAGCTGCACAGATTTTGGGAGGCGTAAGTAATTGAATAGGCTGAAAAGAGGCACGGAAAGGCAAATGATGGGGGTGTGGTTGGTAGGTAGGCGGGGCCAGACCCAGAGTGGCCGCCTATGTTCAACGGGTCTCAGAGCCACGAGCGAGAGACATTTCTCTCTCCCCCATTCCCGAAAAGAAGGCCTTTTCGGGCCAGCCAGGCCTCTGCCTCCAAGTCTTCTATTTCCAGGTCTGTACTGGGCCTGTGGGTCTCTTCCCTCGTGTCGCAGAGTGGGTAAGAACTATGTGAAGTGACTCAGATCTAGACCCAGCTTGAAGACCTTATCTGCTTCTCGTTGAGCTGGGTGCAGGGTTTTTCTAGAGATTGACACAAATCACTTCGGCTCTTGAATCTGCCAGCCTCTCTGGGGTTTTAGAGAAACTTCCCCCCTTACAGAGACAGACAGGGAAGACGACTCAAGGATACATTGTGATCTAAGCTCTTTGCTCTCCCCACAGTTCTCCATAGTTGTTTTTTTTTTCTCAAGTTCAGGGAATCATTATTTTTCTAGCAAATAGCTTGGATCTCCATTTGTTCTTTCAAATGTGTACTTTGTGGCCCTGGGCCTTAGGCTCTTGAAACTGAAAGCCAGGAATTAACTTCTTTGCTATCTGTGTTCTGCAGTGACATCACTGAGACAGTGTACCAGTCAGAACAGGCTATATGATGCTGTAGGAATAGGTATCCCAACACTCAGTGGCTTGACGCAGCAAACATCTATTTCAATCTGTCTCACATCCAACGTGCGGGAAGCTCTGCTCACCTGGTCACTAAGAACCCAAGGCAGACATAACCTCTAGCTCAACAGGCGCCTCCACAGTCGTCCCGTCAGGGCACAGAGAAGATGTTACATTGGGCACTTGCTTTTAAAGCTTCTGCCCAGAAAAGACACATGTCACAAAGGCGGCTGAAGAGCAAAGCTTGCAATAGAGACCACAGAAAAAATACTGAGGAAAAAAAGCCTTAGCTAATTTTCTTAGTCTGCTCAGGCTGCCACAACAAAATACCACAGACTAGGTGGCTTAAACACAGAATCTTATTTCCTCACCATTCTGGAGGCTCAAAGTCCAAGATCAAGATGGCAGCAGGGTTGGCTTCTGATGAGGACTCTCTTCCTGGCTTAGATTGTCAGCTTCTCACTGTGTTCTAACATGACCTATTCCTTGTGCCTGCAAGGAGAGATAGAGAGAGAGCTGGTGTCCCTTCTTCTAAAGACCCTAATCTTATTGGATCAGGACCCTACTCTTGTCATCTTGTGTAACATAAATTACTCTCTTACTCCAAATGCAGTTTGAGGTTAGGGCTTCCAACATATGCATTTTGGGGGAACGCATACTCAGTCTACCACAGCCACCATCCTTGAGAAGGGTAAATACGAAGCCTGAGCTATGACATTCCCTGCAAGAAAGGATTCAGCTAGAATTAAAATGGGACAGTAAAACAATAACCTTGGATATAAAAACTCTTTCTGCTTTCTAGATAATGTATAGTAAATTGTGTGGTTTTTAAAATAAAATTTACCCTCTAGTAAACTTTTTTTTTCTTCAAGTTTTCACTTAGCCAAATAATCAACAGTCTAAATGAAAAAAAAAAAAAACCAACAGTTTTGGTTCTTCTGCACATAAGCTATAGTTTTCATCTGATGTAAAGGAATAAGGACCACACTGTTTTATTACAAGAATCTATGTTGAGAGGACTCGCCCGCGGAGAAGCAGCGCGCGCTGGGCGGAGACGCAGGTCCCGGAGAGACGGAGCGGGGATCGGAGCCGCGTGGAAAGGTACGCGCAGTCTCCTGAACCCCGGCGGCAGTCCCTCCAGGAGCGCAGCAGGAGAACGGCGTGGGCGCGCCGGCTCCGAGGCAGAAGCCTGGAACCCGGGAGCAGGGGAAAAAGAGGACTCGCTCGGACAAGCAGTGCGCCGGGTGGAGACGCAGGTCCCCGAGAGACGCGGAGCGGGGATCTTGGCCACACGGTAGGGTGCGCGCAATTCCCTAAATCCTGGCAGACCCTTTGGGAGAGCAGCAGGAACTCCGCTGGAGCATAAGAGGCAAAGGCCTTAGCTTGAAACAGTGTTGGAACTGTGGCTTTGTTTATTTTTATGTTTTTTATTTTTTTTCCCTTTTTCTACTCTTGAACAGAAAGCAAAAAAAAAAACAACCCAATAACTCACCCACTCCCACAAACTTTGTCCACCGCCAAGACAGTCTTAAACTGACTCCTGAAGGGAGCAATAGGGGCAGACTAGGAAGATATCCTTACCTGCAGGGGGTTGAGAATTTCCACCCAGTAAAGGCAGCAGAGTGAGACTACCCACCGCCCCCACCTTTCGGCAAGGCTTGGGAGGCAGGGCAGGTTCATCTGCTGAGGCACTAATTAACAGATTCTTAGCAGCAGGCTTTTGGTAGTGAGGAATTCTTTAATTCTCCACGGCTGTCAGCAAAAGGGTGCCCAGAGACACTCATTGAGCCTTTGGGGGTGCAGCCTGCCTTGGGACAGGCAAAAGCAAAAAGGCAGTGACTTTGTAAAAACCACCAATCACACGTCACAACCACACTCCAAGTACAGCAAACCTGCAGTGCCAGGATCACGCTAGGCATCAGGTGGCCTACTGTTCCCACAAGACGCACAGGAATTTTTGTACAGCAGACAATCTGAAGAGAGCTTGGTGGACTTTAGCCTAGACCAGCACGGGTATTTTTGGTTTGTTTGGTTTTATTCTGTTTTGTTTTCCCTTTATTGGCTGCTTATCTTGGTTGTTTTTGGTTTTATTTCTATTTCATTATAATCATATAGTAGTTATTAATATAGGCATATATATATAGGGGTATATAGGTGAATATATGTCCATATATATGGGTGTGTAGACAAATATATATATATTTTTTTTTCTTTTTCTTTTTCTTTTTCTTTCTTTTCTTTTTTCTTTTTTCCCCACCCTCACTTTCTCTCTTATTTTATTCATTCTTCTCACTGCTATACTTTTCCTCTTTTCCTTTTTTCTGCAAATTTTATTTTTTTAAATTTTTCTTACTTTTTTTATTATTTTAGTTTATTTTTATTTTTTATTTTTTATGTCTAGATAAAATGTTTCTCATGTTTATTATATTTATTATTTTATGATATTGTATTTTATTTTGTTTCCTCTTCTGTTATTATTGAGTATGTGGTTTTTGTTTTGTTTCTGTTTGGTTTCTTCATTAGTATGATTGATATTTCTGTACAAGTTGACTGTAGTTTGATGGTTGGTTGTTTTTAATTGTGCGAGCATTTGGTTTCCTTTGGTGGCTGCGGAGGTTGTTCTTGTTGATCTGTTATGCTCTAAAATCACCCTGCAGCAGTGGGTCCAAACAAACAGACACAAGAATCATCATACCCGGAGGCCAACTTTAGATAAAACCAGAGCATTTCTGGGTTTGACATACAAAGTCACACCCAAAAAGAAGTTACTACAGGTACTAAGACCCATAGGGTCCAAGTTTCATCAGAGGGGTCAATCCTCTCACAGCAGCTCATAAACTGCAGAAGCTGCTGATCCTCACAGCTAATCAATCTGGGAGTCAATCCCCCTACTGACAAACCAAAAGTAATCAAAACTAAAACTTCAACAAGTGAGGACGCGACACAAGGAACACCTCAGATACAAGCACAAGAGAATAGGAGACTGAGTAATTCAAATATAAAGGACACACACCATATAAGTTTACCCAGAAAAGACTGAGAAATCTGGGGGATCTATCTGTTATATTGAAGCAAACACAAGAGTAAGCCAGAATGGGGAGACAAAGAAACATAACACAAATAAAAGAACAGAAGAAACTTCCTGAATCAGTGGAAATAGAGGAAATAGAGGTAACCAACCTATCGGAGACAGAGTTCAGAACACTGATTATTAGAATGTTCAAGAAATTAATGAAAATATAAAGAAGGATAGAGAAATCATGAAAAGCAACCAGCTAGAACTTAAGAACACAATTACTGAATTAAATAACAAACTTGATGGAATCACTAGCAGACTGGATGAAGCAGAAAATCGAATCAGTGACTTAGAAGACAAAATAGCAGAGATCACCCATGCGGTACAACAAAAAGAAAAAAGAATGAAAAACATGGAAAATAGTTTAAGAGAGCTGGGGGACAACATCAGACGCAATAACCCACGGGTCATTGGAGTACCAGAAGGAGAAGAGAGGGAGCAAGGGATTGAGAATATATTTGAAGTAATAATGTCTGAAAACTTCCCTAACCTGGCAAAGGACATTGAAATACAAGCCCAGGAAGTGCAGAGAGTTCCAAACAGGATGATTCCAAACAGGCCCACTCCAAGACACATTATAGTGAAAATGGCAAGGGTTAAGGACAAAGACAGAATCCTTAAAGCAGCAAGGGAAAGGCAGCAAGTTACTTACAAGGGTACCCCCATAAGATTATCAGCTGACTTTTCTACAGAAACTTTGCAGGCCAGAAAGAGAGTGGCAGGAGGTTTTCAAAGTGATGAAAAATAAAGGCCTACAACCAAGATTGCTGTATCCAGCAAGGTTATCATTTAAAATCGAAGGCGAGATAAGGAGCTTTGCAGAAAAAAATAAGTTAAGGGAATTCATTACCACCAAGCCAGCTTTGCAGGAAATGCTAAAGGGCTTCTTTAAGTAGAAGAGAAAAACAACCTATGAAAGACTACGAACACAAATAAGAAAATGGCAATAAATACACACCTATCAATAATCACATTAAATGTAAATGGATTAAATGCTCCAATAAAAGACATAGGGTGGCTGAATGGATAAGAAAGCAAGACCCCAGTATATGCTGTATCCAAGAGACTCACCTCAGATCCAAAGACTCATTCAGGCTGAAAGTAAAGGGATGGAGTAAAATATTTCATGCAAATGGTACTGAAAAAAGCTGGAGTAGCGATACTTATATCAGATAAAATGGACTTTAAATTGAAGAATATAACAAAGGACAAAGAAGGACACTTCATAGTAATGAAGGGATCGATCCAACAAGAGGACATAACTCTAGTAAACATCTATGCACCTAACATAGGAGCCCCTAAATATATAAAACAGATATTGTCAGACATAAAGACAGAGATCAACAGTAACACTATCATAGTAGGGGACTTCAACACCCCGCTGTCACTAATGGACAGATCCTCCAGACAGAAAATCAATGTGGAAACAGCAACCTTAAATGACACATTAGACCAGCTGGATTTAACAGACATTTTCAGAGCATTTCATCCCAAAGCTACAGAATATACGTTCTTTTCAAGTGCACATGGAACATTTTCTAAGATAGACCACATGTTAGGTCACAAAACAAGTCTCAATAAATTTAAGAAGATTGAAATCATTTCAACTGTATTCTCTGACCACAATGCTATGAAACTAGAAATCAATTATAAGAAGAAATCCGGGAAGCTGACAAATAAATGGAGGCTAAACAATATGCTATTAAATAGTGAGTGGGTCACAAATGAGATCAAGGAGGAAATCAAAAGATACCTCGAGACAAACGAAAATGAAAACATCACGACCCAAAATCTCTGGGATGCTGTGAAAGCAGTCCTAAGAGGGAAGTTTATAGCAGTGCAGGCCTACCTAAAGAAGGAAGAAAAATCTCAAGTCAACAGGTTATCCTTACACCTAAGGGAACTGGAAAAAGAACAGCAAAAGAGGCCCAAGGGGAGTACAAGAAAGGAGATAATAAAGACCAGAGCAGAAATAAACAATATAGAGAACAGAAAAACAATTCAAAAGATCAATGAAACCAAGAGCTGGTTTCTTGAGAAGATAAACAAAATTGACAAACCTCTAGCCAGGCTCATCAAAAAAAAAAGAGAGAGGACTCAAATTAGCAAAATCAGGAATGAAAGAGGGGGAAATGACTACAGACATCACAGAAATACAAAAAATTCTAAGAAATTACTATGAGCAACTATATGCCAACAAATTTGACAATCTGGATGAAATGGATAATTTTCTAGAAGCATACAACCTTCCAAAGCTAACGCCAGAAGAAACAGAAAATCTAAATACCCTGATTACTACCAAGGAAATTGAATCAGTAATTGACAAGCTCCCAAAAAACAAAGCCCTGGACCAGACGGCTTCACAAGTGAATTTTATCAAACATTCAAAAAGAACTATCACCTATTCTTCTCAAACTATTCCAAAAATCCAGAAGGAGGGAAGGCTCCCAAACTCTTTTTATGAAGCCTCTATCACCCTGATTCCAAAACCAGATAAAGACATCACAAAAAGGAAAACTACAGGCCAATCTCCTGATGAATATAGATGCAAAAATTCTCAATAAAATATTAGCAAACAGAATTCAGCAATATATTAAGAAGATCATACATCATGATCAAGTGGGATTCATCCCTAGTGCGCAAGGCTGGTTCAACATCCGTAAATCAATTAATGTGATACACCACATCAACAAAATGAAGGATAAAGATCACATGGTCATTTCAATAGATGCAGAAAAAGCATTTGACAAAATCCAACAGCCATTTATGTTAAAAACCCTTAGCAAAGTGGGAATACAGGGATCATATCTCAACATAATAAAAGCCATATATGATAAACCTACAGCTAACATCATACTCAATGGGGAAAAGCTAAAACCATTCCCCTTAAGATCAGGAACAAGACAAGGCTGTCCACTTTCTCCTCTTTTATTCAACATAGTGCTGGAAGTTCTAGCCACAGCAATCAGACAACAAAAATAAATAAAAGGCATCCAAATTGGCAAGGAAGAAGTAAAATTGTCACTATATGCAGATGACATGATACTGTATATAGAGAACCCCAAAGACTCCATCAAAAAACTATTGGAACTGATAGGCGAATTCAGTAAAGTAGCAGGATATAAAATCAATGTTCAGAAATCGGTGGCATTTGCATATACCAATAATAAACTAATGGAAAGAGAAATTAAGAAAACTGTCCCATTTACAATTGCGTCAAGAACTATAAAATACCTAGGAATAAATTTAACCAAAGAAGTGAAAGATCTGTACTCAGAAAATTATAAGACATTGAAGAAAGAAATCATAGAAGATACAAATAAATGGAAACACCTACCATGCTCATGGATAGGAAGAATTAATATAGTTAAAATGTCCATACTGCCTTAAAGCAATATATAGATTCAATGCAATTCCTATCAAACTACCAAGGGCATTTTTCACAGAAATAGAAAATATAATCCTAAAGTTTATATGGAATCATAAAAGACCCAGAATAGCCTCGGCAATTCTGAGGAATAAAAACAAAGTTGGGGGGATCAACGCTACCAGACATCAAAACCTACTACAAGGCCACAGTAATCAAGACAGTTTGGTATTGGCATAAAAACAGGCACATCGATCAGTGGAACAGAACAGAGAGCCCAGAAATAAATCCAAGCATTTACGGACAGTTAATCTATGACAAAGGGAAGCAAGAATTTACACTGGAGTAAAGATAGTCTATTCAATAAATGGTGCTGGGAAAATTGGACTGACACATGCAAAAAAATGAAACTGGATCATCTCCTTACGCCTTATACAAGAACAAATTCAAAATGGATTAAAGACTTAAATGTAAGACCTGAAACCATAAAAATCCTAAATGAAAATATAGGGAGTACATTTGCAGACATTACCGGAGCAATATTTTTACTGATACATCCCTACGGGCAAGGGAAGTAAAAGAAAAATGAACATATGTGATTATATCAGACTTAAAAGTTTTTTCACAACAAAGGAAACCATTAATAAAACTAAAAGGAAGCCTACTGAATGGGAGAATATATTTGCCAACGATATATCTGATAAGGGGTTAATATCCAAAATTTATAAAACACTCATGAAACTCAACACCAAAAAAACAAACAACCCAATTAAAAAATGGGCAGAAGCTATGAAGAGACATTTCTCTAAAGAGGACATACAGATGGCCAACAGGCATATGAAACAAAGTTCAACCTCACTGGTCATTAGGGAAATGCAAATAAAAACCACCATGAGATACCACCTCACTCCAGTCAGAATGGCTATCATCAACAAATCAACAAACAACAAGTGCTGGCGGGGCTGTGGGGAAAAGGGGACCCTGCTGCACTGTTGGTGGGACTGCAGATTGGTGCAGCCACTATGGAAGTCAGTATGGAGGTATCTCAAAGAACTGGAAATAGAGCTACCTTTTGACCCAGCAATTCCACTCCTAGGTATTTATCCTGAAAAAACCAAGACACTTATTCAAAAAAGTTATGCACCCCGATGTTCATAGCAGCACAATTTACAATAGCTAAGACTTGGAAACAACCAAAATGCCCATCAGTAGATGACTGGATTAAGAAACTGTGGTATATTTATACAATGGAGTATTACTCCGCTATAAAGAAGAATGAAATCGTGCCATTTGCAATGATATGGATGGACCTAGAGACTATAATGTTGAGTGAAATAAGTCAGTCAGAGAAGGACAAATACCATATGATCTCACTTATATGTGGAATATGAAAAACTGTATGAATGAGCAAAGTAAACAGAAACTGTCTCATAGATATAGAGGAAAAATCAGGGTTGCTAATTTGGAGAGGAATGGGAATGAGGGAGAAGGGAAGGGATTAGACAGCAAAAATAGGCAACTACAATATTGCTACTGGGATAGGAAAGACAGTTTGGGGAATATAATTAATAATGTTGTAAATATTCTGTGGAATGTCAGATGATCATAGGTCTTGTTAGGGAGACCATTTCATGGATGGAGTAGAGGTTTGATCACTGCACTGTATTACTAAAGTGGAGGTGGTATACCTACTGTAATTGAATATATATAGATAGTCACGGGATGTGGATTATACTGTGGAAGAGAGTCAGAGGAAGAGTAATAGATATGTATGATATGGGGTGGGGTGGGGGGGTGTATTGGGGGTGGGGTGTTTGTCACTTTGGGGGGTAAAATGTATAACTATTGCACTGTGTTGTACACCTGAAACTATTGGGGGTGGGGGGGTTGTCACTTTGAGGGGTAAAATGTATAACTATTGCACTGTGTTGTACACCTGAAACTAATTAAAAATAAAATAAAATTAAAAAAAAAAAAAAAAAAGAATCTATGTTTTCCTATCTGAAATGCAAACCTCTGCTTATGAATTATCCGAGTTCACATCATAGCAGAACATCATTAAACGAGCCAGAGAAGCAGATTCTGATAGTTTGTAAACTGATATAATGGAACTGAAAATGAATTTTCTGTAGGGATTTTGTTCTTGTCTTTGGATCATTGTTCTCTCAAACAATGGTTTCAAGATGGTTACTACGATTTGCTAGCTCTTTTTTCTTTTGCAGAAGTTTACAACAAGCCTAAATCAAATAAAAGTTGCTTCTGACTATTTCTAAACCTAAACATGCTTCAGGATACAGTTTGCATTTCAATAAATCTTGGTCAGTATATCCAACTAATAACAGAGAAGCAGTGACAGGAAAGGATTGGGGAGCAGGAGGAGAGGGAGGGAGGGAGGGAGGGAGGGAGGGGGAGAGAGAGAGAGAGAGAGAGAGAGAGAGAGAGAGAGAGAGAGAGAGAGAGAGGCACCATATCTACAGCAGTCCAAACTTTGATGTGATATTTCCTTTGTCTCAAGCATCTCAATTTGAACACAGGCTATGTCACAGCTGGTGTTCAATATTGGTAATGTCTGGGCAATTTTGCAAACTCACAAGTCTACCCCAAAGGAGCCAATTTATGTGAAATAATTTGCATGGAAGCTTTTATCTCTTCTGAAGGGAGAAAGGGTAGATTTAGTCCTAAGCAGCTGGATGAAGAGATGAGGGAGAAGAGAGATCCTTCCCAACCTGGGCTTCATGGACCATGGAGTCACTAAGAAAAGAACTTTTTCCCTCATCCTGAATTCCTGTTGACACAAAATTTAAGATCGACTCTCCCTGAAGTATTTTTCTCTTGGCTCCTCCCCACAAGAGGAACAGTGACATATCTGAGTAGTGAGACAAGGAATGAATGTATCATTGCAGCCACATGAGCTCTCTTGGGTCTCTCCCTTCTCTCCATGCAGTAAGCCCTATAGGGAGGGCCCTGCCTGCAGGGAAAGATATGAAGACGTCCTATGGCTGGATATTTAAGTTCAATTCAGAAGGAAAGGACACAAAACCTATTTGGCCCCTTGTCTGTATGTCACACTAGCCCTACAGCAATAACACTGGTATTTTTTACTTTTGTATGAAAATATTAATATCCAGTCTTTATATAACACTTACAATGTGCCAGACTCTGTTCCCAATGTTTTACACTTATTGATTCATTTAGTTATCATAAAACCCTATGAGGTATGTGGCAGGCTTTACAAAGATGTTCACATTGTAATCTTTTAAACCTGTGAATATGTTTGGTTACATGACAAAAGGGGAATTAAGGAATTAAGATTGTGAATCCACTGATCTTAAAGAAGATTATCTCAGATTATCCACGTGGGCCCAGCATACTCACAAAGGCCCTTAAAAAAAGGAAGAGGGTGGGCCGGCTGAGTGGCGCAGTGGTTGGGCACTGGCTTGGGAAGCCAACGGCCCCAGTTCACATCCCACATATGAGGGCCAGTGACACTGCCCTCAAAAAAAAAAACACAAAAAAAACAAACAAACAAAGAAAAAAACAGAAAAAAAAGGAAGAGGGAGGCAAAAGAGTTCTTGCAGAGTGAAGCAATGTGAGAATGGCTTCCCCAACTGTAGCTGGCTTTGACAATGGAGGAAGGGAACCATGAGCCAATTCCAATGAGTACAGGTGACCTGCAGAGGCTAGAAAAGACAAGAAAATAGATTCTCCTCTGGAGTGTCCAGAAAGCCTGAGCTTGGCTGTAGCTCAGGGGGGCCAATTTCAGACTTCTCACCTCCAGAATTGTAGGACAATCAATGTGTGTTGTTTTTAGCCACTAAGTTCATGGTAATTTGTTACAGCAGTAGGAAATTAAAGCAAGGTTATCCCCACTAACTTGTTGATGAAACTGAGACACGGAAATGTTAAGTAACCTATCCAAGGTCACACCTGGTCTAACTGTTTCCAGAGTCTGCCTACTTGACCACTGTGCTAGCTAGCTGCCTCTCTGGTGTTTTCCCCAATTGGATTAGAAACAGGTAGGGAAACGGGGACAATTAATTTCTACCTTTGTAAATTTCAACAGGGACAAGAAGATAACAAATACTGTGTAAATATTTATAACTCTGGGCATTTGGCATGTATTCTCTCATTTGATCCTAACAATCTCTTGTAGTACACACAATTATTATTCCCATTTAGCAGGTAAGAAAATTGAGCTCTGTAGAGGTGAAGAAACCTGTCGAATATCACAGGATTACTAAGCAGTGATGGGAAGAGATGGGCACTGCAGACTCACAGGCAAACTTTATCTGTACGGGTTCTGGTCAACTTGCCGAATCTCCTTTCACAGGCCTTCTGAGATACACAGAACCATGCAGTACTGCCTCAGGGCCAGATGACAAAATCTCATGTGGCTGAGAGAAGGGGCGTTTTCAGCTCTCCTGCATAGACACAGCCCCGCCCTGATGCTCATGTATTGATGACAATGCCTGTTCCTTGCAGCCAGGAGGCCAGGGATATCTGGAAGACAGAGCAGTGCAGCAGCTCTGACCTGGTTTGTGATTAGACACGCGGCATCCCTAGAGATTTTCAGAAATATCTAGGGCAGGAAGCTGAGCCTTTGGGACTAAGTGGGTGTCAGAACCAACAAAATGTGAAATAGCATCTGCACTATGATTCTATCCATAGCTGATGAGTTTAGGAAAAGACAGACACATTTTAATCAGTGAGCTATTGCTGTGCTACTTACAGCCACAAAATCTCAGCAACATACAATGATAAGCACTTCATTTCTCACTCACATGCCTAGAGTTGGGCTGATCCAAGCTGGGCCAGGCTGGACTTGCTTGGCCTTAGGCCAAGGGTACCATGGGTCAGGTCCAGGTTTGCCCCATGTATCTCTCATTCTGTGACCAGCAAGCTCCCTAGTACATGTTTTTTTCATGGTAACAGTAGATGTGAAACATGAACAAAGTGAACATATGATGCCTCTTAAGGCATCAGGTTTGGAATCTGCACATCCGCCTTCCACCTTCTTTGGACATATCAAGTCACATGACCAAGCCAGACACCAATGGGATAGGAAAACATATGCTTCCCATGGAGGTGGCAGGAGAGGTGAGGAATGTGTGCTGACCAATAATCGAGTCTGATACAATCATTGCAAATCAAAACCCCCGAAGAGAAATAGATACCCTTAAAATGAAGTCTGCAGGCATCCTTCCATTACAAACACAGAGGCTCTTGCTTCTGTTCTGTATCAACTGGTGATCTGATGTCAGAGACATGCAATATGGCATTCCACGTCCTCAACTTCCAACACGTGTGGATGTCTGCTGAACCTCGTGTACATCTGTACTCCATGACAAATGCCCCCAAATGGGGAAAAAAAAAACACCTCTCATATGGAAATGGTGCTTTTATGGTACAGTCTGGGAGCTTGTCGTGCTGGGTGTCCCCCAGCTTCACTGCTGTCATGTGCAGCCTGTTGGAGGGTCCTCCTACCTGCATGCTGGCCAGTTCATTGCAAATTCATTACTTGGAAGAGAACTTGCGAGGTGTGCTGCACTCAAGGGAAAACAAGGGAAATTTGTTTTAATTATCTTCCTTCTCAACTGAAGACCAGACAAAAGAGCAGAGAAATAGGAAAGCCCTAAATAGTACAGTTCTAATAATAAGTTAACACTTTGTAAGCGGGCATAAAAAGCTATATGACAAGTTTACTGGTTTCCCACATACAATGTGTTAAGAATGAGAGTTACAGACATTTAAAAAGGTAGAGAGAGACCTTAATGTTGAAAATTAATAATATATTAATTGTCTATGGTTAGAAAATATGTTATCAGAAATAAAATGATAGGTTTTCTAGTTTGTTAGGTTAGAGGAAGCCAGGCTTCCCTTTCTTGACTCCCAGAAACATCATCTGGGGAGAGAACTAGAATTCCCTCAGCAAGTGAAAGGCATGGCTCTTGCAGTTTTATACTGCTCTCATTTTTTCTCCCATGTAATTTATTTTACCTTCAAAATTAAAAACAAACAAAAGTCATGGTAGGCTTTGCCCTAGGATTTTGTTAGAATTATACGTGTCCCTAATTCTGTACTAATCAGCTCTACTACTGACTGTGCTCTGTATCCATCAAATTTCTCCTCAGTAAGCTATTTAAAAAAAAAAAAAGAAAGAAACATGCTTTGGAGTCAGACAGACCCTTGGACAAATCCTTAGCCTTGGTTTTCTATTCTGTAGAATTAAGATGTTGATACCCAATTTCTTTCAAGAAGATATTTTGGATTTACCAACAGGTAAATTCCAAAAAGGTAGTTATCGCATTCAGAAAATGTTAGTCTTGAGTTATCATGAAATTTTGTTCTCTTCCTTATGCCTATTCTGCAGGTGGACCCTTCCTTAAGACACATACCTTCCCCACTTGCTCCTTGTGTTAATGACAGGGCTGTGGCTGATCTATAAATCCTCCGTGTTATAATCCTTAGCCAAACCCCCAGGCACCAATCTTCATGTACAAACTCAAAAATGCCATCCAATCACAGACAGAGGGGAAGAGAGCTGAGGTGGGTGGGAGTGGGCACACACAGGCTCTTAAATGCTTTGTTGCAGAGGCAACACATATTATTTATACTCATAGCCCATTGGTCAAAACTAGTCACATGACCCAGACACCCTGCAATGAGACTGGGAAATATGAAGGAGCAAATGGATATTCACCTACCAGGAAATATCTTTGCTACACAGGGTTTCAAGAGAACTAAATCTAGTCTTTGATCACCCTGACCACATGCAACTTCAGGTAGGGCATTCATATCTCTGGGTAGACTGAACAGACAGACTCCCTGTAATCTCCTTCCATCTCTCAAATGTGACCATCATTTTCTGAGCTCAACAACAACAAGACGATTTTAAAGCTCAGGGAAAATGTTTGATTATTAAGAATGTATGCAAAAGAGAAAGTATAGTGAGATGGACTGAGATTAAGGGAGGAAGCTTAGAAATCCAGAGTCTGGAAAATAAAAGTTAATAGGATGCCAAGAAGAAACAAAAATATTGAACGATGTCATTTTAAGAAAAATCTAGAGCACAGTTATGAACTATTGGTAGCTTCCAAGACACATTCATATCACAGATGTGTTTTTGTTTCACTTATACAAGATTTTTAAGAAATGTGTTAATGAACTGCCAACATTTTAAAATGGGAAATTGTACATAAAAATTTAGATTTCCTGGGCTGGCCGAGTGGCACAGTGGTTAAGAGCTGGCTTGGGATGCCAGCAGTCCCAGTTCAGATCCCACATGAGGGCCAGTGACACTGCCCTCTTAAAAATAAAAAATAAAAAATAAATAATTTAGATTTCCTGCTTCTGTTAAAAAGTTGGAAGATTGGGTAACATTGAGTCAATGACAGTTTTTTTCTGCGACGCCTGGCAACAATCAACTGGAGGTGAGGGGCTGCTGCTCCCAGTCACCCCAGTCCCTACCAAGCCCTCTTCATTCATTTGTAGTACCTGATGACCCCAGGAAGTGTTTGGGTTTGCAACTTCTCATCTCAATGAGCTGGTACAAGTTCTTCCTAACAATATGAGCAATCATACTGTGAAATACACAGAGCTTATTTCAAACAAGAATCTCAAGCAGACATCTCCAAGTACCATCACAGGCCAGCACAACCCTTTGCAAAGCAGTGGAGCAAGTTATCAAAGACTTTATACAAATGTCCACAGACTTTGATCCTATAATTTCACCCTGGAGACGTATCTTAAAGGAACCTTCCCTACAGAGCTTTAAGTAAAAGTTCATCATGACTCTATTTATAATCGAAAACAATTGGAAACCACTAGGAAGTTTATGCTGAAATCTTTAGGTATATTATACCATGTACACCCTGTGGGGTCTAATGCATAGATACAGACAAATATTAATTGAGAGTCATTCTACTAAACTACAGAACTGTACTCTGCAAAAATGTTAGTTCATACAAACTGAAAGACAACTGAGGAACCCATTAAGATGAAAGGAAACCAAGGAGATGTGCTTATTAAATTCACTGTGTTAACTTTGATAGAATCCAGTTTGGAAAAATATTGCTATTCAAGACATTAGTTGAAGCAATTGACAAAAAGTAAATAAGAACTTTTATTAGCTAAATCTATTATATCAATATTAAATGCCTTAAATATGATCATTGCATTGTGAGCAGATAAGAGCGTCTGTCCTTGTTCTTAGGAGATGCTCCCAAAATATTTAGGAATAAAGTATCATAAAGTCTTTGACTCAATCTCAAATGATTCAAAAAGAGAAATAATATTAATAATACTGTATATGTAATAGAGTCAGAGGCAATGCAAGTGTGGCAAAATATTAACAACTGGTGGATTTGAGTAAAGGATAAATGAGCATTTATTGTACTATTCTTGTGGTTTTAAAATTTTTCAAATTAGAAGTTTAGACAAAGATGCTCACCTGGAAGATGCTTATGACATTGTGTTAGATAAAAAATTTAAGCTAAATAATCATGTATCCATTGTGATCTTAATTAAGTTAGAAAAATCTCTCCATACAGAAAACAGGACTGGAAGGGAAATAATGAAAAATCAACATAGAAATTTGGGGGGTGGACTGGATTGGGAATGCTTTTGCACTTCCATTTTTTTTCTATATTTCCTTCACATTTTTAATAACCATCCATCACTTTTATAATGAAGGGAAAAAATACTTTAAAAAAAAAGAATTACCAAGCTCCATAGGAAAAAAACAATAATTTTTTCCATCTTCCCAACTTTGAGCCTAAAGCCAAAATCCAGAGCAATGACAGAGGAAATGGGTTCAAGCTCTCAGCCATTAAGTGTGAAAGACTGTGTCAGGGGCTGCCAAGTGACCTTTAATGAACACCTGTCTGAAACAGAAAAATCATAATATTCCAGGCTAAGGGCTTAATGTATAATTTAGCTTTAGTATCACAGTGGGGCCTCTGGGTATATCCCCATATTTAAGATTAATAGACAAGCTGAAGAGTATTTCTGAATATGTTTCATAGGCTTAGACTTCAGGTTCACATGCTTCAGAGTAGCTAAACTCAACTTCAGATCACGGGCCAAATGGGCCAGGCCTCTCTGATTCATAAGCCAGCAAGCCTCTTCCATCAATGGTGAGGTCAGCATCCTCCAGTTCCTAGGGGGGATCCTGGCCTAAGACACCCCAGCAACTCTTCCAACCTCCTTTCAACTAGCTTCTTCTAACTGAGCTTACTGTTCTGTCTCTGTTCTCTGGCTCCTGTTCCCAAAAGCACATCCTCCCCCTGAGAAGAGGAGGCCACCTCACTCTTTTCTGTCTAAAACAACTCAGCATCCTTAATAGCCCTCTTTCCTTCCCTGGCCTTGGTGGGAAGCATCCCACGAAAGTCTTCCTTCCCTACCTTCCACTGGCTCCAGGAGTTCTCTCCAAGCTCCATCCACCCTTGCCTTTCACTCACAACCATTATTCGATGAATACCTTGCTGAAATATCTATCTCCAGACAGCTCCTCCCATACACACAGGCAGGCATTTCTGACCACCCTCAAAGCAGTCCTAGCTGGTGCGAGAATTTCCATTCAGACCCTAAGACTTCTGTCTTGGACAAGCCCAGTTCCCAGATCGCCTAGACCAGAGAAGCAGCTGTCACCATTGCCAAGGCCTCTGAGAGGCCCAGAGCCCTTCTCAGCTGCTGCTTGCCACCCCCACTGCCCCCCTCTACCTCCCGGTAGGTGCAATGATTCTTAGCAATCCTCCGACAGAGGAGACCATCCTGCCATTGCCTCTAAGCCCTCCTCCTGCTGACCTGGCAAGACTATCCACCTCAGTCATCCTAGAGGCTCCCCCCTTCCCAGGGTCTTGCAAAGGTACATGATACTGAGGCATTGAGTTAAAAGCCTGGAGTTAGATGACTAAGAAAGATCACATCTTGCCTCTGCCACTTACCAGCTTTGAGACATTATGTAAACTACTCACACTCTCCGGGTCTCAGTTTCCTCATTTGTACAGTGGGAATAATAGTGTCTACCTCATGGGGTTATTGAGAGGATTAAATGACTTAAAATATCTAAAATGCAAAGAACAATGCCTGGCATATAACAAACATTGTCTAAGAGTTTTTATTACTGTTCATGGCCCTGTACTGATTATGGCCATTGTCCTGGGGCACACAGACTTTGAGATCCCAATGTTACATCACTTCCCTGACACGTTCAGGGTTAAGGGATCCTTGGAGAGGCAAGGGACTCCTGTGCCTGGGCTCTAGTCCTCTTGGAGACATTTTCAACCTTTCCTGCTAGTGTCCTGCCACTTCTCAATCTTCTGGAGACCTAGCATGTTCTTGTTGCTCCAGGACCCTCAGAACTCTAGGGGGTCCCAGTTTTGGCACCCTTTGTTGGCCCTGCTGCTGCTCAAAAGGCCTCTCCTTTGTCCTTTCACCTCCAAAACATGTAACCTACTCTTCCCAATGGATACTAACCACCAAAACATGAGCCTCTTGAGGATGCCTCCAAATAATCACAAAGCTTAGGTACTCATATAAAATGGGTGAAGACAGATGAGCTGAATACTCTCTGCTGCTCTCTCCATGTCCACTTCCCACCCTCCAGCTCCAGAAGCTGTCCTGCAGAGATGGTGCATCAATGGGCACCTTTGCCTCCAGGTTGGAGTAAGCCAAAGGGACACAAGGGTTAAAGGGCATGAGAATGTCAGAGGGCAAGAGAAAGGAGAAGTCAGAGTGCTCATTCCCTTGGCGTCTCCCTGGCTGTGTTGCAGCAGTTAGCTCCATTTCTCAACAGAAGGTCACAGCCCTGGTGGGCAGCCCTCCCCTGTAGCCACGGCTCAGTCCCATTCTGATCATCGCTCTTCCCCTTGCCTTTTTAAGCAAAGGGGTGGGCTTCGCCTCCCTTGTTCATTGCCCTTGACATTGCCTGCACCTTCATTGTGGTGCACCAACAAGAACAGATGGAATCAGATGAACCCTGGGCCTCTCTGGTCTGTTGACATTGCCCCCATGTTTGCACAGCCACCGCTTTCTTTTCTCAAAAGGGCATCCTTGAGCACCCTCTGGCCCACTGCATATCAATACTTAGCTGGCTACCAGCTTAATGCCAAGGGCTGCTCTTTACAGCGACCTCACATGTATTCCCTGCACTCTAATGTCCAACCACCAAATGGAAACCTTATGACATCAAAGTTGAAGGGGCTGTCAGAAAACAAATGATTGCTGCTGTCTGGGTGTATTGGAGGTAGTTGGGCATGGGTCCATGGGGAGCATGGATTCCGAGCATTGCTAAAGACTCAGAATACTCAGAGACTGTCGCTGCTATAGGAAAACCTGCCATCTGGTCGCTGAGCTGTGCTGTTCCCCTCCATGAGATATCCATGAGATTCTCTCACGGTTGGGTGAGAAGGCGCTTCTCACATGCTCAACCCTGTCTTCAGCATGAGTGTTGCCTCCTTTGCTCAATTAAGCAGCCTCATTACCAGATCAGATCACTCAGCCATGGGGAGAATTTAATTGTCCAAATTCAAATGCCAAGTACCACTGATTTCTGTTAATCCAGTTTCTGTCCTTTTATATTACTGTTTCTGGGGCTGATGGCACAGTCACAGTTATCCTCGCTTTTGTTTTCTTCTTTAGTGCCTATTTCTTTTCCTTTTGTATGTTTCCCAGTTTCTCAAAGAATACTCCCCAAATCATACATTTGCATCACCTAAGGTATCTGTCAAAAATCTCAGATTTCTAGGCCCACCATAACCCCACTGAATCATAACTAAGGCAGGGGCAGATATCTGTATTCTTAACAAGTACCCAGGTCATTGTAAAGATTGAGAACCACTGATCTGAAGCAGTATCCAGCAGCCTGGGAAATCATGCTTCCTGGGTGCTGGACCTGGCTTAGTTTATCAGTTAAATAACGTTGAGCAACCTCTGTGAGTTCCAGTCTCATTCCCTGGAAAACAGGTGAGTATTATCTACTTTATAGGATTGCTGTGAGGATTAAATGAGCTAAAACAGATAACGTGCTTAGACAAGTACCAGGCACATAGTAGGAGGTTCATCAATAGCAATCTATTCAGTAAGAGATTAACCTCATGAAACATCAAAGAATAATGTAAAGCAGAAGGTTTTATAAAATGCAAAGTGTAAGACAGACATATGAGCCTTGAAGTGCTGTAGAAGTTGAGATGCTGCCCGCATATCAGGGAGAAGATGAGCATTAAAGTCAGAATGGGATGGAACAGACTCCACCATTAACTATCAGGTTGGGGGAAAAGTCATGACGTATTTTTTTCTGTTTTTCGTTGCAAAAATGCATCATGACTTTTCTTTTATTTTTTAATTTTAATTAGTTTCAGGTGTACAACACAATGCAATAGTTATACTCTTTACCCCCAAAGTGAAAACCCCCCTCCCCCAGTTCCCCCCACTCCCCCCCCATATCATACATATCTATTACAATTCCTTTGACTCCTTTCCACAGTATACGCCACATCCTGTGACTATCTATATAATCAGTTATAGTTGACATACAATATTATACAACATCAGCTTCAGGTGTACAGTGCAGTGATCAAGCCTCTGCTCCATCCATGAAGTGGTCTCCCCAACAAGACATGTGACTATCTGACATGCCACAAAATTTTTACAACATTATTATATTCCTCGAACTGTGTTTCATATCCCTATGGCAATATTGTAGTTGTCTATTTATGCTGTCTAATCCCTTCCCCTTCCTCCCCATCCCCACCCCCCTCCCAACTAGCAACCCTCAGTTTTTCCTCTATATCTATGAATCTGTTTACTTTGATCATCCGTTCAGTTTTTCAGATATAAGTGAGATCATATGGTACTTGTCTTTCTCTGACTGATTTATTTCACTTAACATAATAGTCTCTTCACAACATTATCAATTACATTCCCAGAACTGCCCCCATATCCTTGCGGCAACATTGTGCATCATGACTGTTCTGACAACCCAATAACTGAGAAGAATTCAATTCACCCATCCAGAGATGAAGTCCATAGTACTACCTAGCTGGTTTATTAAAGTCTTTCTCCTTTTTAATTTCTTTTTATTATATAATAATCACCCATATCATTATATTGAAAAAATGAAATTATACACATACATTTTTGTTTATTAAAAATATTAGGTTTACAGAAAAATTGAGCAGGTAATACAGTGTTTTCACATACCTCCCCCTCCCATGTCACAGTTTCTCCTGTTTTTTTTGTTTTTTTTGTTGTTTTTTTTTGAGGGCAGTGTCACTGGCCCTCATAAGTGGGACCCAAACCGGAGCCGCTGTCTTCCCAAGCCAGCGCTTAACCGCCACGCCACTCGGCCAGCCCTCTCCTGTTTTTAACATCTTGCATTTGTATAGAACATTTGTTAGAATTCATGAACCAATCTTGACACATTATTAACAAAGTCCATAGTTTACATTCAAGTTCATTCTTTGAGTTGTCATTTCTATAGGTTTTGACAAATGTATAATGACATGTTTCTGCCATTAGAGCATCATATAGAATGATCTCACTGTCCTAAAAACCTTTTGTGCCCCACCTGTTCATTTCTTCTCCCCTTCCCCTCAAATTCCTGAAAACCACTGACCTTCTTACTGTCTCTGCCATTTCCAGCATCTCATATACTTGGAATCATGAAATCCAGCTTTTTCTGAGTGTTTTTTTTTAAACACTTAGCAATGTGTATTTAAGATTTCTTCATGTCTTTTCATGGCTTAATAATTAATTTTAATCATTGAATAATATTCCATTGTGTGGTACCAGTATATTTATCTCTTCACTTATTAAGGGACATCTCAGTTGCTTCAAGTTTCGGGCAATTATTAATAAAGCTAATATAAACATTTGTGTGCAGGCTTTTTTTGTGTGGACATATATTCAATCTATTTGGGTGAATACCAAGGAGTGCAAATGCTACACTGTATAGTGAGGCTATGTTTAACTTTGTAAGAAACTGCTAAATTGTCTCCCAAAGTGGTTGTAACATTTTACATCCCTGACAGCAATGAATGAGAGTTCCTGTTGTTCCACATCCTCACCAACACTTGGTGTTGTCAGTGCCCTGGCTTTGGGCCATTCTATTTTTTTTTTTTCTTTTTTTTTTTTTTTTAGCTGAGCCATCCTGCCACCTGTTGGCAGCTCAACAGCAACTCAGCTCGGGCTGGCCTCGAACCGCCGTTGCTCAGAGCTCAGCTTGCACTCTTGAGCGAGCTCTTAATCAACTGAGCCATTTGGCTGGCCCTTGGGCCATTCTAATAGGTGTGTAGTGATACCTCATTGCTGCTTTAATTTGCAATTCCCTATTGACATATGATGTTCAACATTTTCACATATACTTATTTGCCATGCATAAATCTTTGGTGAGGTGTCTATTCAGATTTTTCTCCTTATATTCTAATGGGTTGTTTATTATTATTTTAACAGTTTTTGTACATCCTGTGTCAGGTATATTTTTGGATACAAGTCCTTTATTGAGTACATATTTTGCAAATGGTTTCTCCCAGTCTGTGGCTTTTCTTCTCATTCTCTTAAGTGTCTTTTACAGAACAGAAATTTTTAATTTTAATGAAGTCCAAATTATCAATTTTTTCTTTCATGTATTACACTTTTAGTGTTGTATCTAAAAATTCACCACCAAACCCACGACCATCTATATTTTCTCCTCTATTACCTTCTAAAGTTGATATAGTTTTACATTTTACATTTCGGTCAATGATACATTTTGAGTTAATTTTTGTGAAACGTGTATGGTCTGTAATACCAATATATCTTGTATTTCTAGGGGCAGACTCCCAGGAATGAAATTTCAGGGTCAGAAGGTTATGTAATTTTGATTTTGATAGGTATTACCAGAATACACACTCATGAAATGTGTAAATATACCATTTTTGCATCATAAAAACATGGGTGAAAAACTTTACCCATATTTTACATTAAGTTGCTGTTATTATCACTCTTTAGTCATTTTCTCAGTCTGATGGATGTGAATTAATATCTCTGTGTTACTTTTATATTTATTTCCATGACTACTTGTTGAATTTGAGAATATTATTTTTTATTTGTCAGTCATTTGGGTCATATCTTTTATTAATTATTTATGCATATGTTGAGGATTTCATTCTAATATTTTCTTATCAATCTGTAAGAAGATTTTGCATATCATGGATATTACTTTTTGATTGCTCTCCTCATTACAGTTATTTTTTTCCAGATCTATCTTTTTAATTAATGTTGTTTATGGATCACTTCATTCTTGACTTGATTTCCACCTAAAAGCATCAAGCATTGGCTAAAATGTATAGAGAATATTTAAACCGAAAAAAAAAATCAGTGTCAAATGAATGACTGGACAACTCCCTCTTAGAAGGCTGTAAATATAATAGAGAAGGAAATCACAGAGAAACTAAGGTCATTCTGCCTGGAGAAAAGAATATTGGGCTGGTGGTGAGAAGGTAGAGGAAAATCAAAAGCTATTTCAAATATTTGAATGGTTGTCATGTGGAAGAAGAATCACATGAATTTTGAATGGTCACTAGTTTTTTTGTTGTTGTTTTTTTTTGTTTTGTTTTGTTTTGTTTTGTTTTGAGGGCAGTGTCACTGGCCCTCATATGTGGGACCGAACCGGGGCTGCTGGCTTCCCAAACCAGCGCTTAACCACCGTGCCACTTGGCCAGCCTGAATGGTCACTAGTGACAGAACTACCATCAAAAGAGAATTACGGGGTAGACAGAGTTGGGCTAGATGTAAGGAAGAAAAATCCTAATAAGTCATGGCTGCCCTAAAATTAAATGGTGGCTTATGACTTAAAGAGTTCCATGAAATTTCTGGAGATGGTCAATATATATGTAAAGATGGAGAACACCTACGAGAAGATATCATAGACACATTTCTATAATTCAGGCAAACTGAAACCAGTTGAGGTGTTTCAAAGAAAATGGGGTTTCTTGGTGGTCACAAGACTGTTGGAAGGACTGGAGAAGTTTAAGGCAGGAAGCAGGCCTCCGCATGCAGCTTCCCTGCTACAATAAAGTAAGCTACAGAAAAGGAAATGTTATGAAGAAAAACAGATGGAAGAGAAAATATATTTATAGTATTTATTGAAAAAAATCTGCACAGTTCAAACACATTGTTCAATGCTCAACTATATAGTTTACAAACTTAAGCCCCTGAAACACAGAAGAGAGAAGAACTACTATCTACAGCAGGGTTTAAGCATCAGATTGGGGTGCAGATGGAGGGGTGTACTTGATATTACCTGACATGCTTAAAATTGATAGAAGTGGGCTCTCATAGCACTCTGCTCATGTCTTCCTTCTGAAATAGCTTTGAAAAGGCTGTTTTGTAGCAACAACCATCACAACACTCTTGAGTCTTCTCTCCTCTGTCTTTGCAGAATATGAGCACCATTCTAAATGCAGTGGAAACTCACCTACTCTATTGTTCTTATACATTCTGTGCAAACTCTACTTCAGTAGATGTCCTTTCACTGAAGATGACCATCTGTGTGACTGCGAAAAACACAAACCTGCTATTCAATTCAATTAACATGCATTGAGGCGCTCCTTTTATGAGCTATTAGAGTATTTTTAAAGCCTAAGAGATGCAACTGATGACTGGTGGTGTAGGCACTGCCATACGCTACCAATGCTTCTCCTACCTAACCACAAAATCACCACGGTAGCCTCCGGATAGCAGGGAAATGAGGAACACGGGCCTTTCTTACTTAGCTGAATCACATCATAATAGGTGGGTAGGTCTCCTACCTCCACCCCATTTGTACACCTGATTTCAGGACCAATTCTACAAGATAACATAGTAAAGATTAAGAAATAGATTTGACTCAGGAAAAGGAAAAATCACCAGGGCAGGTCAGCAATACAGAAGTTCATACTGTCCTCAGCTTTCACTATCCCACGGAAAGGCCAGAGCCAGTGAGGCAGTCTGAGGGGCAGCTCTGAGACCTCCCCATATGAGAGATCTGCCATAAGGAGTGCAGACACTGACGGCCTCCTTCTCTAGGGCCTCTGGGATCTACAGGAAGGCCACGCTCTCCTGGGGCAGCTCTCAGCCAATGCCTGAGCATCACACAGATTCTAGGGCCTGGCCATTTGTGCTCAGCATGGAACCCCTCAAGGGGCAGCCTTTGTGCTAGCCAAAACTGTCTCAGTGCTGCATGGGGAATATGGGGACAGTGTTCCTTGTACACATATGCGAGAGATTCCCTGGGATGCCCGCCTATGAATGAAATTGCTGGATCAAAAGTAATTTCTTGCCAGCCGAGTGGTGCGGTGGTTAAGAGCTGGCTTGGGATGCCAGCGGCCCTGGTTCAGAACCCACATATGAGGGCCAGTGACACTGCCCTCTAAAAAAAAAAAAAAAAAAAAATGTAATTTCTTTCCATGGCTTCTAAATAAGTGACGTTACATGTGGCCTCATTCATTTCAGCATTGCAATTTCAAACCTATAGTATATCACAGAGTTAATTTGGGCCAGATTATTAAATAATTTATAGTTTTCTCAAGCAAAATGTTCCTTTAAAAACCAGCCTGCCATCACCATTTAGAAATTATAAATATGACAAACTATTCATCAAGTATGATAAATATTATTCATCAAGCATATAAATCAAAGACAAATGAACTTTTGTTAAGCTGGGAATATGTCAACGGATTGTTGTTTAAAAAACGAAACAAAAGATAGCACTTGAAAAGCAGCTGGAATCGCCAATGAAATTGAAATTGCATTCTTCTGTGAAGAAGAGTATAAGAATTACAAAACGAATCCCATTTCATTCTGGGGAAAATCTCACAGGGGCTTCCTCTCTGTGTACCTGTAATAAGCTCTTTATTCCACTAGCGAGTTCAATGCACTTATCTGAGCTTCTTCCTCCCAAATCTGCCTGCCTTCCTCCTCTCCTGACACAGTGTCAGGTACACCTGTGATCTAAAATCTTTACCTGCTGATCCCTGTCCTCTTATCTTTCACAGACATTACCCCAGTAAATTTCTTGCCCTTGTACCTGGGTCTTGGCAGATACTTTCTGGATGGCATTAATGAATACCGCCATGGCATCTGTGAAACACAATGTGGGCTTTGCTCCAGAGGAAGTAGACCTTCCCTCTTCTTGGCTGTCCAATTTCACATTACTAGTGTTGGGGGGAAGGGAGATAAAGAATGCTTATGACCTACCAATCTGGATTTGGGATGCCAGCTCTTTATACAAGTTGTCTGAGAAAGCCGGCTGCTCTGAGTCTATGAGAAATGTATCTCTTGAGATGATGAAAGGTCCCAGTCCTATAGGAAGCTGATCTTACATGCAGCCTCTTCCACTAGAACAAAGGAGTCCTGTTTCTAGGTGGTTCTTTTGCCCAGGTAACCCAGGGTAATGCCCAGGGCGATTTGGAGATAATTCTGCTCAATGTACATTGCACAAACAACATTGTTCATTTTCTTCATACATCATGGTAATCCTTCAAAACAGTTGTTAATTTGGCAATCCTAGATTCTATAGCTATTGATTCCTGATTTAAAGCACAGCTATATATGCACTTCCTGTTCTTAAAAAAACTTCCCATTAAAAAAAAAAGTCCCATCTAGAGAGATACACAGTGTCAAATGTGCACCATGCTCTGGTTCTAATTCACAAAACGAGTTTTGCTTGTGAATCACAGAACCATTATGTTTTGCAAGGATTTACTTTCCTCCCTTTCCCCTCACACATGCCACCTCAACCCCTTCCCACCCCAATGCCATACAACCATCCTTGCTCCTCCTCACTCTATTTGTATCTCCCAGTCCCAGGAAGAAAGAATTAGCACAATTCCTTATTTTGAACAGGTAGTTTGTTCCAAAGAACAGAGTGGAGTCCACACATCACCATATTCATATGCCTTTGAGTTAGGAAGAGGGCAGAGGAACTGAGACACAAACAAGGTCAACTGCATTAACCAAAATTATAGCAGCTTTTCTAGCAGGAGAATCCAGTATTTGGGAACCTCCACCCCTCCCTAAATCCTAAGCACAAGGCTGCAGCTATGAAACAACCAGAGAAACATGGCAGCATGTAGGACAGTGGAAGTCACAGGGATAGTCTAAAGTCTTATTGGCCTCATGAGACATAGAAGGCAGCCAGAGGTTTATTTAGTCCAACTTCTGCTTACAGAAGTGGAAACTGAGGTACTGTGCCTTACAGAGTTACACAACTAGTTGTGGTCTGTCAGAAATAAGACCCAGCCCTCCAGACCCCTGATCCAGGGCTCTCTCCTCGATGTCTTATTACTTCTTGATCATTTCACATTTTTCTGCCTCACTCTCTCCAGGTGCTTCTGTGTAACCCTCACCAAGGACAAACATAAACACCGTGGCCCTTATTTCCTCTTAACTCACAGCAAGGATGTGCAGAATCAGCAGGCATCATATGAATTGTCAACAGTACTGTAATCTTCTACCTGTGGGCCTATTCCTTATATTTTTTACCATTTAACTTGCCCTCTTCTGTCTAACAGCCCTCTCTATCCCACATTTACTGCTTTCTCCACAGAGGGAAGAAGCACAATTTCTAAACTTGATGAGAGGCAGTGAAATCTTCAGTTCCAATAAGCAAGAATTGATAGTGGCATGCAATTACTCCTCTCGTTGAACCAGTTCCTCTAGCTATTATAGGTGGTCATTTGCATTATTGGCCCTTTTATTTTATCTCTTCCTGAATCCTCACCCTTTTCCATGTGTGGCAGCTTTTGTACTTTTAGCTAAGCTGAAACTACATGTCCCAAAAATGTTCTTCTCTTTCTGGTTCCCAGATTAACTTTGTCATAAGAAAAATATTTGCGAGTTTGGAAAAGGGAAGTAAAGCAGCAGCCATGTTTTACATTCTAAAGAGGGTACAGGGGCCTGGCATTGCTGCTGCTCCTGCAATTCTCACTGACCAACTGTCTCCCCTGGTTGACATGGAGCCACAGCCAGTCCACAGCTCCTCCAGCCCCTGTTGGAAATCCTCCTTTACCTTCTGCAGCTCCTGAGCCAGGTGTGTGCACAGCTTGCTACACCCACCAGCAAAGGTACCAGCTTTTCCTGCAAGTCACCCATGTCTTCATATTTGGAGACAGTTAGAGACTGACATGGTTCCAATTGGTCCTTGCTCTCACCCACGTTATGTCTAACTTTCTTTCCTAACTGCTAGTCCTGATAACCTCAGGCTGAACGTCAGATATAAGACAACAGCCTTGGGGTGGCCGATTAGCTCAGGTGGTTAGAGCGCAGTGTTCATAACTCCTAGGTCGCCAGTTCAATCCCCACATGAGCCACTGAGCTGCGCCCTTCACAACTAGATTGAAACAACTATTTGACTTGGAGCTGATGGGTACAGGAAAAACACACTGTTCACCAATAAAAAATAAAAGACAAGAGCTTTATATTGACTTTTTTACCAGCTCCCACAGTTGCATAAGGCTTTATCCCTATAATAAATCCCCTATTCTATATCACTCACAAGAGTTCTGCTTCTCTCTTCAAACTCAAAACGATACACCAGTGATGTTGCAGTTACCCCTACCTCGATTAGCTGAGTAAATTTCCTCACCTCTTGACTTTGGATCTAGCCAAGTGACTTGTCTTGATGGGACATGAGTAGGGATTTCGCCCAGTGAGGCTTTCCCCTCTTGCAGCTCTGCTAGCACCATGAGAAGAGCTCTGGCTGGCCCCTGGTCCCAGTTGGAAGATGAGCTTTATTGGAGCAGAGCCACTCCGGCCTCTGAAGCCAGAAGCAAAACTGCCCAGACAATCCCACACCCTCAGTGCACAGTGAAACTGTCAATCCCAGCTCTGCCTAGAGCAGCCAAACACCAGCTGACCTACACAGGCATGGATAATAACAAATGCTTGTTGTAGTACATACAGTCTCTGAGTTGTGAGGTGCTTTGTTGTGAGGTGCTTTGTTACGCAGCAATAACGAACCAGTATACTGACAAAACTTTTACATCAGAAAATGGATACTTCATGTCTCTGACTTTTGCCAAAGCATATGTTTTTGTGTTTTCCTGTAAAATCCATTTTGTTTTATAGTGTAGTTGTGATGCACATAAACATTGGAGATAGATATTTTGGCTCAAATACTTTTTATTTGTATGAGAACTTGTTTAACCTCTATCAATGCTATTACCTCACTGGTTGTGGTGAGGATAAAGTGAGGTAAATTTCTTAACATAGCAACTACATAGTATATGCTCAATAATCATTAGCTATCTGTGTGTCTGTGTGTGCGTGTCTGTGTTCATTAAGTACACTGCCCCCAAGTGTAAACCGAGTGTTGAATCTCCATTAATTAACAGTACTGTGTGTAACGAGCATCCCTAATAGGCTCAGAAAATATAATACACAGATGAACGAGACCCCGTCTGTGCCCTTAAAGATTCCTATCACATTTGCTGTATTTCAGCTACTCCCCAAATAATTAAATCATTTCTGAAAGGCAGTATTTCTACCCTGTGATGGCAACTGAGACTATAATAGTCAACAAGGGACACGTTTGACCATTCTATAGATCATTTCGGGAATGACCAGAAAGATAAAATATTCAGTAATTAGGGGGAGCAGTGTGCTCTGTTCAGCTAAATTATCATTATCATCACTATCATCTTTATTTTATTTCAAGGCTTTCCACTACTATGTGGAATGAATAGAGTATTTCCACTCACATTTCTGGCTTCTATTTTACCCCCAAATGTATATTTTTCTTTTGAGTGTATGATCTAAAACAAACGAACAAAAAAACCTGAATTCTCAAGTTATTTTGTTCTATATATTAGGTCCATATTTTTTCTGAAAGGAACCTCATTAGTTTTATACTTTATAAAATGATATCAACTCTGCTCTGCATACATTTGTTTCACTGGCCTGGCTGTAGGATAATAATTGCAACATTTATAACATGCTTACTAGCATATGATATAAATGTATTCATTTATAATGACAAATACATAAGCAGAATTTTTTTTAAATATTCCCATTTTTTGAATATTCCCATTCCCATGAGGAAATGGAGGCAGGGAGATTAAGTAACCTTTCCAAGGTCACACACTTAGTCTATGGCATGGCAGAACCCAATCTGAATCCAGTCTCTTCACTCTCGAATTCAACCACCTCTTTCATCTCCTATATGACGCAGGGAGTCTCTGTATATCAAACATACTGATGCTAAATACAAATCCCCCTCAAACCAAACATTCCTCAAAATAATTGCTTTATTCTTCTCAACCCTTAGCCTTGAGTCCTGCTCTCTGTTGTTTTTAAGTGTAATTTCCATTTAATAACTGTCCTCTTTTTGTTTCAGGAATTTCATTAATTTGAGTATCTCTTGGGCCTGACAGAAATGATTATTACATTCAGGAAATTGAAGAGAAATGCGTTATCACTTTGGAGGTAAATAGAACAGAGAGACAAAAACAGGAAAGGCCGAGAGAGATAAGAGCAATGGAGGCAGAGAGGGGAATGAGGAACTGCAGAGTTGTCCACGCAGGTCTCTCAGTTTCTGCCTCCCCTCCTGTTGTCAGACAATCACCAGAGGGCACAGGGAGTGACTGCTGGGCTGACACTATGGAGGTCCCACAGGGAACTGCAGATTTGCCTCATGACCGTCCCATGAAGGAGAAATGAATGAGCGGCTGCAGCTGCTGGAGATGGAGGTGAGGTGACGGTATGAGTCCTGCATGTTTTTAACCTGAGGCTCCCGGAAACTTCCCTTTGCTCTAGTTATTCCTGGGAAGCCATGTAGGAAGAGCAATTGAAACAAGCCCAGGAAGGAAGCCTAGTGGCAGGAATTCAAAGGCCCTAAGTCATCATTTCCAGGCCCCTGTGGGCAGACGTGTTCATCTGAAGCAGAGCACGCCTCCGTATGCACTTGGTGACTTTCTGTAAAACTATGTGCTGACACAGGTCTCTCTAGCTGGAGAAGACTGTTTCCTTCCTAAAGGTCACAGGGGCTTGCCTAATTTCTTCGCAGTCATTTGCAACAATTCTTCTTAGTTGTGTCCTGGCTTTTGCCTAACTTCCCCTCCCCAGCACTCACAATACCTTAATGCTACAGGTAGCTGATGCAATGACTTGACTCAGCAGCTACAACTCAATATTTAAAGATGTAAACTTCAATGGCCTCCTGGCTGGCCTCCTCATACTTCTTTCCCTCCCCCCAATCTGTTATTGGTCTAGCAGTAAGAGCGTCTTTTTAAAAACATAAATAACATTAAGACACCCACGATCATTGCTGAAAACCCATTTAGATACGAGACAAAACAATTCACATATCCTATAAAGATGTGCAAAGGAAGGCTCCTGCCTACCTCTCCACTCTCACTGTTGACTAGCCTCTCCTTTGATCTCAATTTTCCTGCCATATCCACCTCCCTGTTTCTGCAAGGCATCATGCTGCCTCTACCCAAGGACCTTTGCAAATGCTATATTGTTAGCCTAGAATTTAATCCCTTTACAAGTTAATTCTTATTTATCTTTTAGTCTCTGAGGTAGAGAGTCTCTATTTCCCCTCCAGATCTCCTCCAAATCTCAACCTCCCTACTCTCTGCACCAGGGACTAATCTGCACCAGGGACTAATCTATATGGACTACATTAATGGTGTCTTTTGCCCTCTGGTCTCTGAAAGGATATTGAAGGGAGAGAAGAGAGTGGAGTCAGGGCATTTATTTTCCTGGGTCGCTGTTTGCAAAGGTCAATTCGTTGCTATTGTCAAGGATGCTGTATTGGTCAGCTATTGCTGTGTAACAATCAAAACTCTCAGGGGCATAGAACAATAAGTAGCCATTTCTCAGGTTTCTTTTTAGGTCAGTTGCTGGGTGCAGGGACATAGATGATCTAAGCTGCTATAACTCTAATTCGTAGTATTCTGGAATTGATGATTTGGCATGTTGAAGTCATGGGCCAAACTAACAGCTAAACTTCTTTATGTCCATAGCATCCCTGTGTGTTTGCAGATTGCACAGACGTCATACTATAAACCCTCTAATCAGAAACACAAACACCGGTGTTTTGCTTCCTGCCCAATAGGAACAGCTTCCCACCACCACAGTAATGAAGTTTCTCACCCATGCTTTTCCCTCACTTCTTCTGCCTCCTGACTAACCCTGGTGCTTTTCCACATGGCCTACTGTGGCATGGTATACCAGCTCCTTTGGGGAACTATAAATAATAAACTTTTCTTTTAATGGCCTTGACCTCTCCATGTTGCCACTCAGTCATACCTATAAATTAAGTCCCAGGTACATTTTAAAACAGCTATGCTCAGCTAGGCAATAAGAGAGCAAGCCCAATCACTTAAGTACTTTCGATTATTTAATTATGTCTCCTACTAAACTGCTAGTGCCGTGTTCCTTTTGCTCATCTTAATATTCTCATCACCTAAGAAAATGCCTGGCATACTGGAAATTCTTGATAAATATTTATTGAATGAATGAATAAAATAGGAAGCCTGTATTAGAAGCAGCTCAGTGCCCTAATGCAAATGGGCAGTGGAGCTATCAAAGGGGCTCTTCTATTCTTCACATGGGAGAATTTTGAAAAGACACTGATTTCCTCTGAAGGCAGAGGTGACAGTGAATGGTCACTTTATAGAAGTGACAATTTCTCGCTAAAGGTAGCCAACTAAATGTGTATAAAACATCCCTAACACCATTAAAGTCTGACCCAAGCAGTGGTGACCAAGGCTTCAAAGATGCCTAGGATGCTGTGGGACACTCACCAGATTCTCATCAGTTAACTGGGAGTGGGAGGAAATAAGCGCGAGACTTCCTATTGGCTGGCATTCCTTGGCTTGTGGTCCCATCATTCCAGCCTCGACTTCAAATACCACATTGCCTTTTCCTCTTCCATGGTGAAATCTCCCTCAGCCTCCCTCTAACACCGACACTGTGATTACATTTAAGGTCTACCGGGATCATCCATACTAATCTTCCAGTTCAAAATCCTTCATTTAATCATATTGACAAAGTCCCTTTTATCATATAAAGTGAGATTTACAGGTTCTGGGCATTAGAATGCAGACATTTTGGGTGGAGTGCAGGAGGCCATTATTATGCCTACCACAAGCTCACTTTACAGGAAAGCTGGAGAAATAAACTCACTCATTAAAAGCATGAGAATCGTTAGTAACTGTGCTCTTCCTACTCCCAAGCATCACTATGTTTCACATCTCCTTCAGTTATATGGGGAGGAGAAAAAGGAAGCAGGAAACCTGGGAGAGAGAAAATGACACACCCTCAAATAATGAGTGAGTGAGTGAATGAATGAATGAACAAATGAACAAATGAATAAAGCAAGTAAGCAAGCCAGCTGGCCAGCCAGCCCTGAACTATTAGTCACTGTGGCTAGTATTTAGATATTTTGCTTGAAAGGAACCACAAACAGAGTTTACTTCTTCGTCTAGTGGAGTCACTGTCATACATGTGTGTATGCACATGGACAAATGCAGGTGTGCACATGATCACACACCTGGATAACACACATACACCACACTTCCAAGGAGGTATTTTGCTTTGCTTTTTATTCCAGGAAGCACCACTCTCCCCCACCACCCTCATAAAAAGTCAGGACTCAACCACGTCACGTCCTTCCTTCCTCTCTACAGAGATGCCACGTCATTTCTCACTGCCCATCCAGTGTACTTACTTCAACTCTACAGGCTCAGGGGACAGTCAGCTCAGGTCGATCACTCCGTGATCTCCATTTAGCCATAACATCATGGACGGAAGGAGAGAGCATACAATGTCCCATCTGAAACTTTTCAAACAATGTGAAATAGTTCCCTGGGACCAGGTGAGCCAAAAGAGGTTATTAGCACAGAGAGGCAGTAAAAAACAAAAGCAGGGCTGGCCAAGCAGAGCAGTTGGTTAAGAGTTGGCTTGGGAGGTCGAGCTCTGAGCAGCAGCGACGCTGGTTCGGATCCGACATGAGGGCCAGTGATGCTGCACCCTCTACAGCTAAGATGGTGAACAACAGCTTTACCTGGAGCTGGGCTGCTGTGAATCACCGGCGACAGTGTGGGCTACAGTGGGGCTACAGAGGGCTACTGTAAGCTACCGTGAGTGGGCAATAACCAGCCTGAGCAGCCGGCAACTGATCCATCTGCCTCACTGGGGAAGAGTGCAGTGATAAAACCAACATGGGCCAGTGAAGCAATGTCATCCACAACTAGACTGAAGAACAAAAGGACAGCAACTTGTCTGTTCCCTTCCCCGGTTCCCCAGTGCTGTTCTCCTCCCCCAGTTCCCCAATAAAATCTTAAAAAAAAAAAAAAGCAGACGGGACATTGTGAGATATATGTAGTAGAAAAGCCACACAGATACCTCTCTGTATCTGGGAGGTAACAGAAATGACTATTCAGAAGGGAAGCATAACTTGCAACTAATAAAACAAGATTTTGTTTAAAAAGAAGTGTCTCATTGGATGCATATTTAATACATGATTACATATTTAAAGAGAGAGACCATGAGAGACAAAAAAACGATTTTCATGTGGGAAATTCCACTAATCTTTTAATGGATGTGTCTTACGATGGATTTCCACTGAACAGACTCTGAGACAAAGATTGGATGCGTGTAGTTTATGTAAAAGAAATTCCTGGAAGCATTGGTAGAGGAGTGGGAAAGTGAGACAGGGAAGAAAAAGAAACTAACATGGGGTGCATTAATGAGCAGGATATTTCTGTGGGCAAATGGGAGTCAATCCTTCCAACCTCCCCTGGGAGACTGGATAAGAGACATTTCAGAGTGTCTCACACAAAGGATGAGGCAGTTGGATGTGTATCCTCCAATACTGGTCCATGATTGGTAGAGGGCTGTTCCTAGGGCATGGAATCCTCCATCTGTCTAGTCTTCCCCAGTACTGGCTGAGCTTGCTTATGCCATCAGAGAATGCCCTCAGGCTGGGAGTCAAGGGTGTTTTCAGAAAACGTGATCCTGTGAACAAGAATTACTAGAATTGTGAACTGAGTACACAGACCATGGCTGCCCCAAAGTCAATGAGAGATGGGTAACGTGAATCAACTCTGACCTCAGTCTATCTTCTTGTGTGGCTCTTATCACTTGAGCATCTTGTGTGGTTCTTGTCATATTAGCATAGCAGCATGCTGCATCTTGTTCTAGCATTTAAGGTAGGCATTTTGTTTTTCCATAAAAGTGAACAGGGGCAGTGGAGCTATCAGAGGGACTTTGTCTATTTTATCTGCTTTACCTACTTTGCTGCTTAACGGAGCAAACAGCAAACTGTCCCAACTCTTGCCATTTGGTGCCAACTTTCATACCCAAATTTTAAGAAAGTCTTGGCAGCTTCAGCTTCTCTCTGCCAAGGAATCTAGTGAGAGAGAGGAGAACCAGATCAGAGGCGGTGGTGGATGAGAGGAAATGTTATTGTTTCAAACAGACTGACAAAGGACAGCTGAGGCTTTACTTTTGCTACTCTGTTGAGCACCAGAAAAAGCATCACTTTCAAAGTAAGAAAAAGCCCCAGAGCTAATATTACTAGCTTTATAACACTTGATACTTCACCTTTTTACTGTGTTTTCACATTCCTTTCCTTATACGGTTGTGAGAATTCCACAAGCCAGAGTGTACCCAAGGCTAACATGGTCCCAGCATACTGTGGACACTGAATGCATTCCCATTCTCACTTTCAAAAGTGGGATTTGCTGGATCAACTAACATTATCAATGTGCTGTCTTGCATCTTAAAAGTCAAGGCAAATCTGGTTCAGGTACCAGACATATCATCTTCAAAATGTTCCCAGAGTGGAATCAATCCTGTAATTTCTCTTGACCCAAGAAACACTTCCTACTCCTGGGACAGAATCCTAGAGAACAAGCTTTCTTTAAGCCAGGGAGCAACTGAAAGGAGGGCTGCTTCTGGTCTGCCATGACTAGCATATGGTAAAGGCAGTTGGAAAACTATCTGTACAAAGCAGGTCTACTGAACAGTCAGAACTGGGCTGGGCACAAGTGTGGAACCACTTCATTTTTTTTCCCCAACCATTCTCTTTGGTCATTCTCTGTTAAATCTCCCTCCTTGCAACTAATCTTTTAGATTTTACACTTTTCAATTGTTTGGTCATTTAAGAAGTCCAACAATTTTAAAACTCGAATCATATATTCAATTTATCAGAGAGAGAGAGACAGAGAGAGAGAGAGAGAGAGAGAGAGAGAGAGAGAGAGAGAGAGAGAGAGAGAGAGAGAATTGTGGGGGAAGGGCATCTGCAACAAAACTAGCTTGTGTCCCAGCCCTCTCACCAGCATCTGAGCGGTTTTTATTTGGGAAGACAGTCCAAGTGGACGAGGAGGAAATGGGAAATGAGAGGAGGTTAGGATCAGTGTGGCTGAGACAAGGGTGGGTCATTCCTACCTGAAGACTGTCATAGGTCAGTGCTAAACGTTAAGACCTCCTCCATCTCCTCTTTCTCAATCCTCCTCCTCAAAATCCAAAATTTGGATTTTAATTGCCTGGCGAGCATCTCTACTTGGGTGTTTATAGAAACCTAGACAGATAGGGAACTAAACCCCTTGACTCTCCTGATCGGCGGCCCTCATTCTGATTTTGTTTTTGTCACCCTGCCATTGCACTGCCAGTTACAGGAGCTAGAGACCACTGGATCACTATTTTCTTCTGATTGCCTTGTCAAAGTCCCTTTCATACTGCCAATACCCATAGCTTCTGGTTACTAGCGTAATCTTACCTGGCCAATATTCCTTGTCAGTGACTAGCAGAAAACAATTCAGCCACACTCATGGTAAACTCATACCTTCTTGTCACAACAAAAGTAGAGTCCTGTGGCTGCTTTCTCACTTCACTCTGCAATCTCTAATTCTCTTTTCCACCACCTCAGAAAGACACAGGACAGCAAACTCAGCAGAGGGCTACAGGCAGACATCCAACTGCACAGCACCCTAACAGAGCACCCTGTGGGTGAGAGAATGCATACAGCACTCCCTACCGGGCCGGTGACTCATAGCTTCAATAATTCTCTCTCTCCCTGTCCCAGTTTCCTGCTGCACAGAATGAGTGAGAAAACATGGGTGGAAAAGATGGCAGAGGACATGGTTCAGGGCAGAAGCACAAGTTAGGTAGGTTGCCATTTTTTAAATTTGCATGTGGTAAAACTTGCTTTTTTGGGGAATACAGTTCTTTGAGTTTTGACAAATACCTAGAGTCATATAGCCATCACCACAATCAAGGTACAGAACAGCTGCATCACCTGCAAATGTTCTTCCATGCTTCTTGTTTATACTCAAACCCTCCCCTCGCTGAAACCCTGGCAACTACTAATTTGCAGTCTGAGTCTGTAGTTCAATCTATTCTAGAATGTCACATAAATAAGGTTTTACATGGCCTTTTGTCAAGCTTCTTACACTTAGCTTCTTAACACAGCAGGTCCTCAAATAACATTGCTTTGTTCGAAGTCCTTTCGTTATAATGTTGATGAGATGCCATAGGAACTTAACTCTTGTTTCTATCTGTTAGCCTGTGGTAAAATTGGTTCCACTATAAATCGTTTCATCACAGTTCCAAGAACTTATTGATGACACAATGTTAAGTGAGGACTTACTGTACATTTAAGATTCATCTACCTTGTTGCTTGTATCAATAGTGTGTTCCTTTCACTGCCAAGTAGTACTCTGTTGTATGATTATATCACAGTTTGTTTATCTATGCACTAGCTGAAGAACATCTGCTTTGCAAGTCTGATGTTTGCTATTAATACAGTAGCTTCAGTTCTCTTTTCATTAATATTTGCATGGTATATTTTTCCCATTCTTTACTTTTAATCTACTTATTGTATTTAAGGTAGGATGTTAGTGGACAGCTAAGAGCTAGGTCTTGATTTTTTTGTTTGTTTGTTTGCTTATCCCATCTAACATTGTCTATTAATGCTGTGTTTAGACCAGTTACAGTTAATGTAATTATTGATATGGTTTAATTTATAGTTAGCATTTTAATATTTATTTTATGTTTGCCCTTCTGGTGTTTGCTCCTCCATTCCCATTTTCTGCCTTCTTTTAGACTATTGTAATATTCCATTTTGATTAATCAATTTGCTCTTTGGCTACATCTTTCAGAATTATGTTTTATTATGGTTATTCTGTGGTTTAAAAATACATACATAATATTTCATAGTAAATTTAGTATTAATATTTTACAACTTGCACAAAATAGAGAATCTTTGCAAACATATAGGTCACTTTACCCGCTCTCTGTTATGATATAGTTGTCCTATGTACTGCTCCTGCATACACTGAAAATCAACCAGACAATGTTATAATATTTGCTTTCGATAATATCTTAAGGAGAAGAAAACAGTCTGTTTCCCTAGATATTTACTATTTTTGTTGCTCTTCTTTCATTCCAGAAATTCCATGTTTTCTCCATATCATTTCCTTTTAGTCCAAATAGTTTCCTTAGCGTTTCTATTAAATCAATAGATAAATCAATGGCAATAAATTCTTTACTTGTTCTTTATCTGGAAATGTCTTTATTTTATCTCCATTTTTAGAGGACATTTTCACAGGATATATAATTATGGGTTGAAAGTTTGTTTGTTTGTTTTCATCACTTTAAAGACGCTGTTTCACCATCTTCTGTCTTCCATGGTTTCTGATGGAATATCCACAATCACTCAAATAGTGTGGGTAGTTTTTTGGGTTTTTGTTTGTTTGTTTTGAGTTTTTTCTTGTTTGGAGCTATGTTTCTTGATACTGTAAATTTATGTCTTTCATCAAATTCAGGAAGTTTTCAGACAATATTTCTTCAGGATTTTTTTTGTTTTGTTTTTTGTTTTCTGCACATGTCATTCTCGTATATTCTAGCACTGCAGTAACATGAATGGTAGACCATGTGATGTTGCCTTACAGGAGCCTGAGGCTCTGTTCATTTTTAAAAACCTTTTATCTCCATGTCATCCAAATTTGATATTTTGTATTGATAAATTTTTATCTTCACTGATCCTTTCATCTGTCATCTCCACTCTTGTTAATCTCATCCAGCCAATTTTTTATTTCAAATATTGTATTTCTTCTTTATCAACTTCATAGTGGGCATTTTTTTAATATCTTATTTCTGCTGAGATCTTTTAGTCTATTCATTTAAGAGTATTTGCCTTTACTTCATCGAGCATGGTCATAATAAGCTTTAAAGTCTGTCTGATAATTCTAACTTCTGGGTAATTCATGTTTGACATTTTTTTTTTTTAATTTGGAAAATCTTTCTGGTTCTTTTTTGTTAAATAATTTTGGACTCAATTGTCTCTAGACATTTTGAAAATGATGTTGTGAGACCATGGGACTTATTAATATCTTTTGGAGACTGTTGGAGGAGAGGGTATTGTTGTTATAGCATGCAATCAACCCACTTAGGCTCACAAAGCCTTCACTGTATTGTTTAGGTCTGACTTACTCATGTATCACTCAGGGTTTGATCTGGGACTTCAACAAAGATTTATACTGTTGTTCAGGTCTCACAGCCTCTGTTATTTGGGATGGGCATGCAAAGGGGCAGCATCCGTACCATCCATGTACTTCTTAAGGATGAACCTAGGACTAATGTCAATTCATATAAGAATAAGTGTATTGCTTTTGCCAGCACTTTCCTGGCAAGAATTTCCCATACTCTTTGCTTTCAAGGGGCCCCCTTTGGGCCTGGGAAACATGGCTAATCTCCTTACAACCCATAATGTATAAATAACTGGATACTAAAAAAGCGAATATTTCTAGTGGATTCTAAGGGCAATATGGAATACTGCCTTTAACACTGATGAGCTTTGACTTAATGGCAGAGGGCTTACTAAAAATGTTGACAAGTAATGGTCTTTGTACATTAAGTTCAAGAGTACTGAAAGGCCAATGGATTTTCCCCCGAGTTCCTAGATACCAGAAAACTTCCCAGAAATGGATATTTGTATCAGTAGCTTAGGAAAGACATCTATTCACCGTAGAGGGAAAAGAAGAAAGTTCACAGTCACGGTGTTAAGTGCTTTACAAAAAATAACAAAACAAGTAGTTAAAGAGACAAAACAATATACAAAATGTATGTGTCTACACATGGTCGTTGGAGCATTTTTATAGTAGGATAAAAAATGGAAACAACCTGGGCCGGCCGAGTGGCGCATTGGTTAAGCGCTGGTTTTGGGATGCCAGCGGCCCCGGTTCGGATCCCACATGAGGGCCAGTGACACTGCCCTCTACAGCTAACAACAGCTCCACCTGGAGCTGGGCTGTGCGAGCCCCGGTGATGGTGTGGGCTGCAGCCCCTGCTGCAGTGGGCTGCCATAGGCTACAGTGAGTGGCCCGCAGCCAGCGTGAGCGGCTGGCAGCCAAGCGTGAGCTGCCAATAGCCGCGATGAGCGACATCCAGAGGCCAGCGACCGATCTGCCTCATCCGGGAAGAGCGCAATGATGATACCAACAGTGAAGCAACATCCTCCGCAACTAAACTGAAGAACAAGAAGACAACAACTTGCCTGTTCCCCTTCCCCGATTCCCCAATGCTGTTCCCCTCCACCAATTCCCCAATAAAAAAATAAAAAAAAATCTTAAAAAATAAAAATAAAAATAAAAATAAAAAAAAATGGAAACAACCTAAAAACTTAATTATCAGGAAATAATTAAGCTAATTATGGTACATCTGCTCAAAAAAATAATATGCAGCCAATAAAAATAATGTTTAAAAGAGATGTTATTGTCATAGCAAAGTCTGTCTATACTTTCTTATATAAAGTGAAAAATATATATACACAAACACACATTTTATAATACGTTTCCCATATATACATAAATAATATACCTCTGGTGTGTGTGTGTGTGTGTGTGTGTGTGTGTGTGTGTGTGTTTGTCACAAGCTTAAGAATAATTGGCATCTTGGAGACATTTCAATATCTTTACGAATCAGCTATATAGCTGAACTTATCCATTCTGTTGTGATATCATAAAACACAAAAGGTAAATATCCAAAGAAAGATTATGAAATGAGTCACTTAAGCTCTTAGTGAATAACTGGCTTGGCAATAATGAAATAAATAGCAACCCAAAATCAGTGAAGTCACCTACAGTGAGCAATGTCCATGAGTTCACATTAGCCAATGGCTCTGGGAGCTCAGGAATAACATATGGTATGGCTGGGTGATTCCATCTTATATCAGGGAGAGCAATTTAACTGTGTGCCCAATTACCAATGAGCATTTTGTTTGACCCCAACCCAGAAATTCACAGCAAAATTTGTGCTCTAGAGAAATATCACCTTCCCTGGCTTCATTGCAAAATGAAAAATGAGAGGAATAGTGGGGGAAAAAAATACAATAAAAAAAGTGGTACTGGGCCAGCCGAGTGGCGCGGTGGTTAAGAGCTGGCTTGGGACGCCAGTGGCACCGGTTCGGATCCCACATATGAGGGCCAGTGACACTGTCCTCTAAAAAAAAAAAAGAAGTGGTACTAAAATTAGTTAGGTAAATGTCCACCACAAGATGAATGGATAAACAAGTGGTAATATATTCATAGAATGGATTATTACTTAGCAATAAAAAGAACAAACTATTGATACATGATGAATCTCAAACATATTATGTTGAGCAAAAGAAGCCAGCCATTAAAGAGTACAAAAGGTCTGATCCACAAATTAATATATGATGACAGGAAGCAGATCATTGGTTTCCTGAGATAGGTAGTTGGCGGGGCAGGGGGTATTAACTACAAAGGGTCACAAGAAAACTTTCTGGGGTAATGGAAAGGTTGTATGTCTTGATTGTGGTGGTAGTTACATCAGTATAGTAGGGGAGGCAAATTTTACCTCTATCCCCTTAGGGTTTTTTGGCTGGACCTGAGAATTAAATTGATTTAAGACAGATTAACAGGAGAAAAGCATACAAATTTACATGTTTTATATGACACAGAAGCCCTCATGAGAAAGAAGACCCCTAAAATGGCAGAACCTGCAGACTTTTATAGTAGGCTGAACAAAGAGAGGCAATTATCGAAAAGTAACTAAACTATCTGCAGAACTAAAGAAAGATAAAGGTAATTTTAATGCATACCTGTACAGAATTCTCTAGGTCTGAACTCCTCATCCTTGATGATAAGAATATTATCTTCCTTCTGGTAAATGGAAGAGATCTTTCACATAGGAATTTCATTTATCCTTTTAAGAAAAAGAAGGATGATCAGTGCCTTTAACTCAAAATAATCCTTATGTCAAAATAGAATATTTGGGGATAGCATATTTTGCCACCCTTTATTGTGTATGTATATTTGTCAAAATTCATTGAATTACACATTTAAAATTGGTGCATTTTTATTCTATGTAAACTAATTCCTCCTGAAAATTTATTAGAATTTTAAAAATAGGTTGGTAGCACAAAAACCAAGAAAAGTTCTACATATTAAGTAGATAGAATTATGAAGTTCTATTAAAGGGCATTTTATTTATAAGCATTTCCCTGAGTGGAGTTGCCTAAGATGGTTGCTCTCAATCTTAACTGAACATTAAGAGCAACTGGATACCTTTTACAATTTTTTATTTGATTGTGCTGGAGTACAGCCTGGGCATGGGTTTTTCAAAGCTTCCAAGGTGACTCCAATGTGTGGCCAGGGTGGAAGGCCACTGAGGTTATGCGATTCCTTCTCCTGCCCAGGCTCCTCTAGCAGAGAATGGCAGTGTGGTGGAGCTTCCTACCCTCCCATTGCCCCAAGAGGTCCCTAGGCTCAAGCCATGAGGGGTCAGATGAGGCAATGGCCTAGACTATTCTATTCCAGGACGAAGATTCGGAGAGGAAAAACAAATCACTCTTGCATGGTTACCTGGGCACATAATGTTCACTAACTTAATTAGCTAGACTCAGTTGGTCCTAAAAACCAAAAATGAGTCATTTCAACCCCATCATTTGAGGACTAGTGACATGTTCCTTTCACAGAAGAATTAGATGGGATTGGGTCCACGGAAATCATGTATTTTATCTCCTCAAAATGAGGGAGGACAAGAGTGAAATACATATCAGGACAAAGGAATAGGTGTAAGGATGCAAAACTCAGTATCTTTTATTGGCCCTCTAAAAATGAAGAAAGGAGTTATTATATACTGAAAACTGCTATTAATAAGTGTTGGGCACATTCTATACATTATCTCATGCATTCTTCACCATCCTCATTGACTATCCTGTACCAGGGGTATGATTTTGCCCATTTGGTGATGCAGCTACTTTGCCCAATGTCTCACAGTGGCAGAGTCATGTCTTGAGAATTCACTTTCTCTAAAACCTATGTATGCTCTTTGTACTGTGTCATACTGCCTCTTACTATCTTGAAAAATGATAATAATAGCAGCAGTAATGATAATATTAAGAGCTTTTTATGTGCTAGAAATGGATCTAAGATGATATCTATATCTGTGTCTATATCTCTATCTTGGGCCGGCCGAGTGGTGCGGTTGGTTAAGCGCTGGCTTGGGAAGCCAGCGGCCCCGGTTCGGTCCCACATGTGAGGGCCAGTGACACTGGCCTCAAAAAAAAAAAAAAATATATATCTCTATCTTGACCAATACTTCTAAGTTACATACAGATATAATAAAAGTCCATTTAACCTACACAACAACTCTAAGAGGCAGATACTATTGTTATCCCCATTGAATATGGTACAATTAAGGTAAAAAGAGGTTCAATAATTTTCTCAATGGCACAAAGCTGCAGAAAATAGAAGTTATTTAATGATAATTCTCTCCAAAAAAATCAGCCTAACTAACAATGCCAGCCAGGAAAAAAGGTAAGATAATTCTGCTAACCTTGCTTTCAACGTCAATACCCAGTACTACTATGAATTTAAAATACTGCCTCTTTCCTTTAAACTCTGCAAACTTGTGACCATCCATTTTGACTTCAGCAATTATGGTGTATGGAAAAGGGCTAGTTCTTGCAAACTCTGATTTGCAAGATCAATGTGAATATTATTACTCATCATTTTGAAAATCATGGATCAGCAAGCCGGAAACATAACTTCTGACAGCTTCTGCAGCAAGAAAAGCAATGCATTGTGTCTGACATGGTGAAAAAGGGCTGAAGAAAGTAGTGCTTAGAACAAGGATTGTCAGTTGGAATTGACTATGGAAAAAATGGGGCCTGCCTTCTTTATCAGATTCACTTCCAAGCAACATCTCACATGTCAGGGCTTCACATTTCACCAACATATGCCAGTTCTTACCTCGCTCAGCTCTGCAGGGCAAATGCAAGCGTGGAAATGTGAACTGGGTCCAACGCTGCCTCATACATCATCAGCACAACTGTTGGCTGAGTTTTCACAGAGGAACTTTTATTCTTAAGAACGAAATTGGAATTGGAAGAGAATCGCAGAATCCATCATACCAAGAGCATTTTTACATGAATGTATTTATGTACATATACTCATAGTGGTGTTAAACATAAGCAGGAATTATTCCCACATCAATGATAGTTGATTTAAATGGCTGATGAAGTCTACCAATTTAAACTTTTATTGGTAAAAACAAACCATTTGCATTTAGAAGTCACCCACATTCATTCAGTTATTCACACTCTTTCAAACCAAATCCAGACTCCATCTCAGTCTGAGGGCGTGGTCTCAGGGGCTCCTCCCTTCCCTTTCCAACCCAGGGTTGGCTGTATGTCTTCAAGAAGAAGAAATCTCGCATCTCCCATGTGGCAGGGGTGCTTCTCTGCCTCACCCTCTCACCTGAGTGCCAGCAGGTGAGGGCAGCCAGCAACCTCTCCTCTGCGGGGAGCCAGTTTGAGAGCCCCAGCTGTCACATTTCTAGGGGAATTCTACACTTCCTGGACTCCACTTTTCCATATCAAACTAGTTTATGGTATACTTTTCTTCATCAGAATATAGACAAAAAAAGTTCTATTTTTTTCCACATCTCTGCTCTTATTCCCACTTTATCAAATTCACATTTTCTGTCTCTTAACAACATTGTAAGGAGCTTCTAAAACCAGTTAGTCAATTTTCATTATTAAAATTGGTCAGTACCCATTTTAACCATCCATCCTGTGAGTACTTCAAAGATCTCCATCACCTTCCGCCCCCTGGGTTGGAAGTGTGGAACCTGGGTTTGCCAAATAAAATACAGGACTACCAGTTAAACTTACATTTAAAATAAAGAACAAATTGTTTTTAGTACAAGTATGTCTGCAATAATGCATGGGGCATTCTTATTTAATGAATAAATTTTTTTAGTGTAAGTATGACCCACGCAATATTTAGAATATACTTACACTAAAAGTAATATGTCATTTATCTGAAATTGAAATTTAACAAGTATATCCCATGCAATATTTAGGATATACTTAAAGTAATTTGTTATTTATCTGAAATTGAAATTTAGACAGCCTATGTTTCCTTTTCCTGTTTTTTTTTTTTTTTCTCCTTCTGGCAAACCTAGTTGGGTACCATCTGTTTCTATTTATTAATTCTTTTCCAAATGTAGGGTACTCTTGTTTCCAGTTTAGGTCCATAGGCAACATTCTGGGACAAAAAAAAAAAAAAAAGGCCCCATCAGCAACCTCTTACATGTGGTTTCGTTTCCAATTTTCCCTCTTTATGGCTCCAGGGCCACCCGGCCCTCCCTCATCTGTGCTCTCTTGAGTGCCTTACATCCTAAACAAGTTCCTTGAGAATCTTGGGGAGGCACAGGCCCACCACCCTCCTCAGGAATCACATACCTGCTCTGCTTGTGATTACAAGGCTGGTAGACCCTCAGGGGCTTTTGGAGATGCTGAGCTGCTGCCTGCTGCTGGAGTTCCATAGAGGAAGAAAAACTCCCTTCTGCCCTCTTAGTTTCTGTGGCTGGGACTGAGAATTAAAGTGACAGGAGACAGATAAAGAGGAGGAAAGCATACAAATTGATTTCATGTTTTTACATGGACACTTCAGAAAGGGACTCCAGAAAGAACGTAAACACTTGAAGAAGCCATTAGGCCCTAAAGCTTATAACACCTTTTTACACAAAGAATGATAAATTGAGGGGCGGTGACAAGACAAAGTACCTTGGGCTGGGGGCAGTATATTGTGGGACAGTGACTAGGAAATATGTAAGGGAAATTAATGGAAGAGAAGGGTTATTTGAGTAGGTTTGTTTGTACAGGTCCATGTCAGCATCAGCCCCCAGGCTCCCCTGATAAGAAGGTTCTTCTCTTCCTGGTACAGGGAAGGCACCTGGCTCACAGGAAATGTTATGACCTGCTTTCAGGTAGAAAGGGAAGGTTACAGAATGCTTACAGAATCCTTCCTACACCCGCTGTTTCTCAAGTGCCTTCAGCTCAACATAATCAATACTCCAAAGTGGCATGTTTCGGGGAGCCATAATCTGATCCCCTTCAGTTCAGAGCTTCAGAAATGCTCAGCCACTCTCATAGACATTCACATCCACAGTTATGACTCTTGACACGAGGTTTGATTTGTCCAATCCCAGGAGACTCTACAGCAATCTGATTAACAGAGAGCCAAAGCAGGGATGGGGCCACCACTACCACACAGTGGGCAGGTGGGCTGGGACACCTGGCAGCAGCCAGTGTGCAGCATGGACCACGCTTTTTGGACTGAATGCCTCAAGTTCAGATCTGCTCAGACTGATCCCTCTGCACATTTCCCTTCTGCTGATTCCCATAGTGGACTCTGTTCATGCACCACCCAGGTTCCCTCGGGTCCTTATACGGCTCCTGGGTGTCCCTCTCCCAGTTTGAACTGGCTTTGAATGGTCTGCACATGGGACTGATTCTGGATGGCTGCTCTCAAGCTACCTGAGCTGTCTTGCCCACACAGAAGAAAAGAAATGCCAGTTTCCACCTTGTCCCCGGCAGTGGGACCCTTGACCTGTGACTGGTGGGCGAGGAGACAGGAGGAAGCCCAGGTCTCTATCCTCCCAGAGGGACAACTCGGAGGTGTCGTTCATCCCCGAGCTCCCTGAGGTTTGAGACTGGCGATGCCCTCTGTGGGTCTTAGCCATCAGTGCCAGCTGCTCGGCTCACTCCTCTTCCCTGCCCTTCTCCCCCCCACTGCCTTCCTAGTCCTCCTTGGGGAACTTCCTTAACAAACCACCTGCACGTGAAGCCTTATCTCAGGGTGTGCTTATGCAGAAGGAGCCTGGTTTAAGATATTCTCTTTTAACCAGGAGACAGAATAACACAGAGGGGACACACATATATGAGAATTATGCCATTGTCCCTTCTCCTTACGCATTTCTATCACGATTCTCCATTGATGTGGTTAAGCTCCCTCCCACTGATGTTAAATTAAACCACTCCAGAATAAAAGCCCTAAAAAAATAAAACAAAAAAAGCTTTCTTTATTTTTCAACGTTTATATGAATAGATTATTTTGGAAAGAAAAGGGCATTCTAATACACTTATAGAAACTACAATAATTAGCTCTAAGAGGAAACTCAAGAGTTTCAAAGTCATGGTTTTGGCAGAAAGAATTGAAACACTTGGAATGAACATTAAAATTGTAATTTTCTAGAGTAGTTAGATAATTGTGTAAGTGTGTTGGGGAGAGGAAAGTCACTTTCTAATTAGTAGAGAACTTCTAGGAATCCTGTGCCATACAGACTTAGCATTTTTATGAGAAAGTCCAACTGAAATCAGGCAATGAAGAAGATTTTTTCTGCTTTTATTTTTACTTAGGATCGTACTCAGGCAACCAAGACAGCCACATTCTATAAGGAGCTTCTTTGTTCCCAGAATTTAGTTGGAATCTACTCAGAGGGCACTGTGGAGATGAGCAGGGAAGGCAGCCCCTTCCCAAGACTCCTGATGATGAAGCCAACACTCCCTGGTTACCTCCTTGATAAGGTAGGTGTCTTGTTGGGGTTCTTCAGAAGCAGAGCCTGAGGCAGGGATCACTGGACACATGAATTAGAGAGAAAGTGCTCTCTGCTGAAACTTGTAGGGACACAAGGAAATGAGGGACACAGGATAAGGCGATTGAAAAGTCTAAGCAAAGGTGTGGTTTTAGGCGGCTCTAGGTGACCCCACGTGGGCTCTTTAAATTGCATGCAGTTGTCCAGCCTGGAAGCTGGATCTGGGCTTTTATAACCTCAGTAACAGTCATTCATTGGCCTTGAACTACCTGATGGGGGTGGGGTGGGCATGGGGGGGTGTCATCACCCACCATATCTGGTATAGCAACATCAGCTGCCATAAGAGGAGAGACAGTCTCTGGAGAAGGGACAATTGTGAGTCATTAGCAACCAACTTCCACAGCAGCTGGGGGTGGGCATGCCAGCCTCACAAAGGGATGGGGGCACCCAGTGGATCTGCTACACCAGGTTACCTCAAATTTCAATGTCCCAGAGGAAATGCAAGGTGTCTTCCTATGCCATGCTAGACTAAAATGTGCCCTCATATTTAGCAGTTGTCCAGTCCTTTTTTTAAAGAAGGAAACCTAATCCTCATATCAATCCATTCTATAATTGTCCAATGCCAGTGTCCCACTGAAATAAAATGAACCTTTTTTTGCACTTTAACATTTCAGCCTTTATTAAAAGAAGTGTATCTCGTCCTCTCCAAACTCCTCCCCAATCCTCTGGAAACCTCACAAAGCTGGTTTCGCTCTCAGTGGAAGGAATCTTGCTCTGAAGCAGCCAGATGGGGTGGATTCATGAAACCTGTTACTCCCCAGCTTAGCCGAGGGACTAGGTGTCTGAAAGCAGAGATGAGCAGTCCATTCAGGGGTTTTGCGATTTTGATACTGAGGAGATTTAGGAGAGGCCTTTCCAGCACTTGGGGATTTCTGTTAAGTATCAGGAATCATGGAGTTTTGTCCTGTGGGGAATTTTAGTCACAGGAAGTGGATTTGAGAGCTCCACTACTGTGGCCACCTCTGATGGACAGAGGAAACACTGGATATGTATGCACATGCCCAGCCTCACTGGAAACGCTGCCATACATTGTGTGTGTGTGTGTGTGTGTGTGTGTGTGTGTGTGTGTGTGTGTGTAGCAACTGTGGGAAATGGTGCCATCGCAGATGTGAGGCTGTGAGAGGTGCTGAGCTGATGGCTTCCCTGGGAATTGTTTTCTGGATTAACAGAAAGCCTCAGGCACACCCACAAAGTTCAAGAAAAATGCCACATGGCATCCCAGGTGGTCCTGAGGCCTCTAAACACGAAATAACCACCCTATGAAATGCTGCATTTTGAATCTGCCAGCTGAAGAATCAGCCAGCACTGGCTTCAGAACAGAATGAAAGAGGGTGTGGTCCTTTTGTCATCATTCTCCTACAAGATAATTGTGCCTATTTAGCTCAGGTCTGTGTTTAAGAATTCACATCACTGTCCCTCCCACGAAGCTCTGTGTGTCGAGGCCATTTTCACCGGAAGGCACATGAAACAGAGGCCAGGTGGGTGGTGACTTTTGTTTGAAATGAATTGTGCTTGGGAGTCTTTCAGGGAGCAAAAAAATAGACCTATTTACTGACCTAAAGCCATTTCTAAAATGAGATATGATCTCTGGCACAGAGAATAGAATAGAAACTTCGCCATGCTGTAGCTATCTAGAGATTAAAAAAAAAAAACAAATTGCCTGGAGATGAGGAGACGAGTTCTTCAAATACAATCCGAGTACTGAGCTTCCTGCAGAATCCTGTGAAGTATTGTGTTTTTCTGGGCCATAAATATATAGATATAGATGATATAAATAGATATAGAGATAGAGATTAAAATATAGATATAGATAGGTATAGATGATATATAGATAAAGATGATATAAAGATATGGATATAGATATACATAATAGAGATAGACATAGATGATATATAGCTATAGATAGATAGAGACAGGGCTACATATAGAAATATAGGCTGAGACAGAAACAGAGGTAGATATAATATAGATATCAGTGACAATAGACAGAAATAGATGGAGAGAGGGAGAGAGATAGGAGAGTAGAATATACCACCCCAAAATATGCCCCTTTGTTATAAGGATTATTTTAGACTGAGTATTTTTAAGAAAGAGCAGACACAGGAGAAGCTCTGTAAGCTGGAGTTGAAGTTACCCGCTTGTAAGAGACATTTACATTTAAATGGGAAATCTCTATTGTAAGGGTGTCTGGAGGAAAAATATGACTCTAAACCTCTAGAAACTCTTATTAATGCAGAAGGCAATGATTTAAATCTGCATAACAACCTTACCCTTGTTTACTGTGTTTCTTTTGGTCACCTCCCATCACTCCCTCCCCGCACCCAACAGCTTCTTTTGACTTTAGCTGGACCCATTATTTAAGGTGGTAGTGGGCCCTTTTGGGGAGGTAACTCAGTATTCCTGGGTACCTCCCTTGTACACAGAAGGTATATATGTTATTAAACTTTTGTTTGTTTTTCTTTTGTTAATCTGTCTTTTATTACAGGGGGGTCTCAGCCAAACACCTAAAAGTGTAAAGGGAAAAATTATTTTTCCTCCCCCACAATACAGACATAAGATAGTGATTTAGATACACAGATCTTTTTCACGTTAATAGTCCTCTTTTAAGATTTGTATTAAAACTATAGCTAACATACAATATAGTCGTTTCAGGTGCAGACTGTAGTTCTTCAACATATATATACCTAAAGAAGTAATCACCATGGTAAGTCCAGCAACTATCTGACACTGTACCATGCTATAGTTTCTTAAAGCCATTGTGAGCGTGAGAAAGCTCACTCTGCATTGAAAGCACTAGCGCATTATTTTCTGTGCACTTTCTGGGGCACCACACACTGTGATGACCTTCTCCATGTGTTATCTCAATGACTCCTCAAAGCACCACCATAAAAGAAAAACCCTTAACTATTATCCACATGAAAAGGCTAAGGACACTGAGGCGCAGGGCATTACTAACCTTGCTCAGGGCTACACACGTGGGAAATGGCACTCAGATGTGAACCCTGCTCTGTCTGACCCCAGCCTCAGCTCTTCACCCCTGTTTTCATTTCACTGAAGAAAATTACACTCTCGATAATAACCGCCATTCGGCAGGTGCTCAGCGTGCCTGTGGGAAGAGGAAGAAAAGAGAACCAGACACTGAGTGCACTTTAATGTTGGAGAGAATTAGTTTCCAGACGGAGCAGCCTGTCTGTCATCAATAAGGCTCACAGTTTGAAGCATAGGGATGGTTTGTGGGCTGCTGAGCGGTCACCATTGACACCCAGTCCTGCGTCCTCTGTCACTAGTCAGCCACTAAATACAAAGGATTCTACCTTGAAATAACTCATAAGCACCCTCTCTTCCTCCCATTTCCTCCACTTTGAGTGCAGCCTTCACCTCTTCCTATTTTGATCACACCATATTCCCCACTGGCTTCTCTGAGTCAGCTCTCTCCTTTGTCATCCTATCTGCCTGTCCCCTGCCACACATGGCTTTCCAGTATTGTGCGTCATTTCACTGCCCTGCTCAGACACACCTGGGATGACTCTCCGTTCCCCACTGACCAATGCTCCTTCTCCTGCGATATCATCTGACCTCATGTCACAGAATCAAAGTCCATCCCTAATCTGCACCCCATCTCATCATTCGCCTTCCTTTATATGTGGCCACCTTCACCTGCATGGTCCTCCCCTCCCCACACTATTACCTAAATCATATCCAAATATCAAGGTCAAGTTCAAGTCTCACTTCACCCTTAAGGGTTGTACTTTAAACCAAACCACCCCATCCTCAACTATCCTATAGATCAGGGGTCTGTTTTAGTTTGGATTACTGCCACAAGGAAATGCTCAGACAAGAATCCTGATATATATTACCCATTTGGAAGCTACAAGAAACCCTGTAGGAGAGTGGAGAAGAGGGACACAGAGAAAAAGCTGCCAATAAATGGTATATTAACAAGCCTATTTCCACTGTGGACAGCTGGAGCATAATCCTTTGGGGAATAAGGGTGCCAGGGTAGGACACCACCTCAATTATCTCACCCAAGAGGTGAGGGAGTTGGTGGTCATTGCTACAGAGCTGCTCCCAGAATCTCCCAGCGTTTAACACCCTGGCACTTCTGGCGCATTAGCAAGGTCAGTGGCAGGAGAAAGCTCCAAATGGAAGAAATGCAGGTGCTGGAAGTTGGAAATCAGATGGTGTACACTGAGGTGGTAAGACGGAGAAAATATGGATGGGCACAGCCAGCATCTGCTACAATAACCATTATCACCCAAACCAGGATGCTTTTTAGAATGAAGGGGAGTACTATTACCTAGAATAACAGGAAAAATTCAAAACAATCCTGGGGAAAATAGCATGTATGGCCTTGTATTTGTAACTGTGATTTTTGTATCTATGTTGTTCCCCTCTGTCCATCCAGATGATATGATGCAATAGGGTAAGTTCTGTGAGGTACAGTTATGCGTTCCCCATTGAAGCTAGCACAGTTCTTAAGGCATAGCAGATGTTCAGAAAATACTGGATGGCCAGACATAGGATGGGGTAGCCACTGAAAATTCAGAGTCAGGTGCCACCCAAAGAGCACAGGCTTTGAAGTCAGGCAGTGCTGAGTTGAAACCCACATGTCCCTGACTCACTGTTAAGCCTTGGTGTAGATATGATACATCTCTGAGGTGTATGCTTCCTCATCTCTGAAGTCAGCATGATGAGGGCCGGCCGAGTGGTGCGGTGGTTAAGAGCTGGCCTGGGAAGCCAGCGGCCCAGGTTCGGGTCCCACATATGAGGGCCAGTGACACTGCCCTCAAAAAAATAAAATAAAATAAAGTACAAGACTGAAGTCAGCATGATGATAAATCTTCCTTATAGAATTCTTGAACGTCAGAGATGACCTATGAAAAAGCACCTGGTATTTACTAAATCCAATTCCAGTAGATTGAACTTCAATTATATTATTATAACACAAGCTGCTAAGATTATTATTGATATCATTTTGATCGTTATCTCTCGAGTACTTAATTGGGACTGGTACTGTGTTTGCCTCATCTCAACATTTCATTTTCTTCTCTGTGGCTGTGAATCATTTTCACATAGCAGATGAACTGAGCCTTCATGAAATGTACTTCCATTCATGGAGACAAGAAAGCTGGAACTGACATTCTCTAAATCAGGGGCGGATATGAATTTTGAAAGCAGAAAATATCTACCGGCAAAGGAATTGAGAGGATAAGATCTGGCAAGAGATATTTATTACCTGGCCAAAATCAGAACCTCCGGATTAAACTTCACTGTTTCTTACAGTTTAAAAGCTATGAATTACGAGGCAAGCTGCAGTAGAAAGCTGCCCAACTTCCCAAAACGAGATGTGTAACATCTCAAAAGTAAACAAATCTTACGTTGAGCTTCTGAGATGCATCCCTGGTTTAGTGCCATCACTGTTGCTTTTGATGCCCACTGGGAAGATTTTCTTTGAATTCACAGGAAAACAAATAAAATAGAAAAAAAGGAAGAACTTATAAACCTAATTACTATCTCTCTGTAATTTGGAATCACATTTTCTTTCGTTTGCAATAAAGCTTAAGAGTACCAGATTCACCTTTTATGTAAAAACAAGCAGGGGATAAAAATAAGGCAAAAATGGATACAACCTCTCAACATGCATAGTCTGCTATCACATCCACATGCCCCTATGATTTATTTTACCTTATTTATCAATATAATATATGCACATAATTTTTAAAAGTATAATTAACTATGATTAAGAGATAATGGTACTAAAAATTTATAACAAAATACTGTGATAACATGAACCACTCCTCATCCAAAAGCCTCATCTCCAACCAGCAGCTACTTTCAATAAACTTAGATATTTCTTCTGGAATTTACTCCCACATTTCTAAATAATATGTGTGGAAGAAATGGCTAGTATCCACATATTCATTCTCCCATTCTTCCACAGAAATATATACCCCAATTTTTAGCTGAGATTGTGACTTTCAGAGTAAAAAATATATTTTCAAAACTACTTTTAATTACATATGGCTGTACAGTTAAATCCTGGTCAAAGGGATATAAGGAAAAGCATTTCATGTAAACCTTCAGGGAACTGAAAACATATCCTTTAGCTATTTTCTTTTTCATTCTTTCTTCCTTCTTGGTTTGGATTGAAGACATAATGGCTGGAACCTAAACAGCCATATTGATCCATGAGGTTAACTTGGGAATGGAAGCCTGTCCTGTCAGAACAGTTCTGAGGAGACTAGGTCGCTGAGAGGTTTATGCAGCACAACTATCACCACAACCCTGGACTGTCTAGCTATGTTGAGTGAGATATATAAAAACTTTCACTTAATTAAATTCATTCTTTTTTTTTTTTAATTTTTTTTTTTTGAGGGCAGTGTCACTGGCCCTCATATGTGGGACCGAACCAGGGCCGCTGGCTTCCCAGGCCAGCGCTTAACCACCGCGCCACTCGGCCGGCCCTAAATTCATTCTTATTTTGGGTTGTTGCTTTTCACAGCTAACCAAAGCATATGTTTTATTGCTATTTCTTCATTTTCCAATTTTGAGAATTATCTACTGATGATCTGCAATAGCAGGTAAATATTTAGCTTTCTTTAACCTTCACAACTCTACTTATATGTCCTTCAATCTCGGTATACTTCTATTATAATATTATAGCCATATAATTCTTGTTTACTGCCAAACCAAGTGGTATACTGTCAATATTTCCTGTCTTGTACAACTTTTCATTTCACCTGGTTTAATAATTGCCTTATTTTTCAGTTACTTAGTGAAAAACTAGAGCTGGTTTCTCTGCATCATCTAATAGCCTCTAAATTCATTTTTCCCACAAAGAGAAATGTATCTGTTGATCTACCAGTTCTACTTTTATTGTTTAGACTCTCCCCAAGAGCATTTTTTCCTTTTGCCCTCTAGGTCTGCTGCACAGCTATCATCCCAGGGTTTCCTTTTATTCTCATCCAAGGGCTCCCCTTTGCCTCAATCCTATGTGAGATTCACACTTTCCTTAGTGTCAAGTTTTCCACTTTTTTGGTTTCTCATTTAATGTGGAGAACTGCTTCTGGTAGCTCCCCAAGAAAGGATGCCTAAAAGGTAAATTGCATTTAACATCTGTCTGGTGGGATACAGACATATGGATGGCCCCAGGATTTCTTCAGGCTGGCAGGGCCCATCAGAAAACATGGAAGAAATTATGCTAGTAGAATATCACCTTTTTTCACCTTCAGGTGCAACTGTACCACTGCAAAAGAATATATCCAAGGCAGGAAAACACCCTCTCCACAATGGGCCTTTCATGGAAGAAATTATGCTAGTAGAATATCACCTTTTTTCACCTTCAGGTGCAACTGTACCACTGCAAAAGAATATATCCAAGGCAGGAAAACACCCTCTCCACAATGGGCCTTTCCAGAAAAAGGCAAGAGGCATCACTGATGCACATGGATGCAGGAAATCCAAGAACTCCAGGTGTTCCTCTTGGGAATGTGCTGCCTTTCAAAAATCTAACTTCAACTCTTAACTGACTCCCCAAGGGCAGAAGATGTTGTGTGGTACTTTTCCCACTCATCACCTAGAGTGAGAGAACCTGGAAGCTAAATTCTCAGAGCTCATTAGCTGTGTAATTAATCACAGAGCATTTTCCACTCAAAATCCCCCAGCAACGCACAATGAAATAAGTAGATAAAGCAGCCAGCAGGTATAGGGCATCCCCGCTAGCCCAGGTGCATCTCTGAGTATCCGAGGCTTTACTCTGCTCTTCCCCAGATTCTTCCTCGGCCTCTTATTTCAGAGAGAGACACCAGTGAGCGACTCGGTTGGGAAAACTCCAGCCCGGGTTTTATGCTGTGTCACATGCAAGTTTAAATGGGTAGTTTAGAGAGTCTGTTTTGCTTCAGGTAGAAAACCAGCCATGATGAATTAATCCAATACACTTTCTTGTTTTTTAATTTAAAATTGTATCTGGAGGTGTATTTGCTGAAGGCAAACATGCGAGGATCCAGAAAGCGGAGGGAAAGGCTATTTCCCACTACGTGGCTCTCTTCGACCCAGAAAATCAGGCCAGTGATATTGCAGTGGCGTCTCAGCAACATCAGCTAATGGACTGGGGAGGCCTCCTTAGTGGTTTATAAAGTAAAAAGGATTCTGTGAGCACTGACTGACCCACATGCTTATTCCTAAGGACCACAAAGGAGGCAGTGGACAGGTTTCAGGGCCTTTTGGCAGCCTTGCTGTCAGTTCTGTCTTCAAAGGAGGAGACAACGGTACATGGTTCTTCCCTTTGCCTTTATCCCCTGCTCCTTCTCTGTCTCTTGCAGTCCATTCAAAGCTGGGGGCTGCCTCTGTGCTAAGCCGACATTCCCCCAAATGTATACACATTCCCCCAGAAGATGAAGCAACATTTCTTGAAAACATAACATGATTGGGAAGTACATTGAAAAAAGGTGGGCTTGACCTAAGTTATCTGCACTTGTAGGAGCTTTTCAGGTCATCAATGTTTTAATTTATGATAACTGTCCAAGACCAGGCTACAGAAGATAGCATTTCCAAAACGTATGTGACAGCAGAACCATTTATTTGGAAAGGGGGTGGGGTGTGGATATTTCCTTGTATTTCACAGATGATTGGTTCAACAAATGTAGTTTACGGAATCAAAGGAAATGTCTTCAGAGGTAGCTTTCAATGTCTCCAACCCCCATGGCGTATTTCTGAACAAGGGTAATGTTGTCTTTGGACAAACCAAGAGACCAGGATTTGAAAATTCCCTTCACCATATCCCAGCTGTTTTGCCTCAGCCGAGTTACTTAATCTTTGTAAGACCCATTTTCCCATCTGTAAAATGGGGACAATGGCACTTACTTTTTAAAGAGATGTTTACAGAAGACTAAAGGGGATGCTATACATAATATTAGGCCCCCCACTGAATGCCTCACCTTATGTGCACACCAACAATAGTTAGTAGCCTTTCTCTTTTCTTTTCACATCCCCTTTCCTATCCACAGCTACCTTATTTCGTCAAAAGCCTCAACAAGAGCCTTATCCATTTGCTTGAGGATGTTCAAAATGTCTTTGCAGAAATAGATATGATGGTGAATAGATATACAAGGAACAGGGAATTAACGAAAGCCATGAATCTCAAACATTGAGGCAGCAAAATTATTTGGCAAGAATTTTTGTTTTTAAATAATACATTTTTTTAAAATACCCATACCTTAATTAAGATTCTCATTTAGGAGACTGTGGGTACGGCTCTGACTTCTCTATTTTTAGCAGAATCTCTAGAGAATTCATATATAATAATAAAACAAAAGTTTGGTAATCATAAGATTATATCTATATACTGGGGGTGCCACAAAAATGTATACAAGTAGATACTTCGGTCAATGTTGCTCAAGCAGTAGTTCGCCGTAATCAGAAGTGTCTGGACGCTGATGGGAACCGCTCTGAGCACGTCTTGTAATTGCAGAGGTCAAATGTGCCTTGTATTCATCTTTTGTTTTCAGTATATATTGAGTATTCCAATTTTAATCCAGTTTTCCTTTCTGAAAATGTGTGCATTTTTTTTTTGGCACACTCTGTATCTGTATCAATCTATGGTAGACCTAGATAACACCAGATGCTTCTGTGAAGCAAGTAGTACATCGAGAAGGTAGGGCCCTAGTTATTGAGAAATGAAGGCAGAGAAGGAAGGCGGAACAGACTCAGAATAACAGCTCTGACTAAGGGCAATCTTTCTCTGTTTCCCATTTCTCCTGAAAATGTGCCCAGGATGGTGGCCAGGAAGTGGAGGAAATACTAATGTGACCAAGGATGACTGCAGCTTGGAGGCGTTGGAGTTGATGGGCAGGGCCCTCCAGGCAGCCACACACTTGGGCTTTGTAAGGAGCCATCCTATTGGCCCTAAAGCCACTCCCAGTTCTGCCAGTGCTGACCATACCAATGACGAAAGCCTGATGTCATGGTCAACAGTCTCTTGGTAAGAATTTTTAGGGCCCTGGGAAAACCTAGATACTGATGAACCGATAACTCTGAGGTCCTTAATGGTGAGGCGGAACAGTCCTCTCCCCTGGCATCCAGCTTGGCTTCAGGTCTCACTCTCCTTTTGTGAATGGAGCCACTGATTTGCTCTCCTGTTTTGCTAATCCATAACTGGGATACAACCATCAATGAGAATGGTCTGAGAAAAAGAAAAAAAAAAAGCACAGAAAGAGAAGCAAAGGGACCAAAAAGTGAGTGTATTCACCCCTGAAATTCAGGGTTCCTGTGAGGACTTAATAACAGACATAGGGTATCCACCAGGGCATGGTCCTGAGCCTGTTGTTCCATGGGAGAGGAAGAATAGGTGTTATTTTTAGATATCAGACTGTGGATCTCATCAGTGCAGGGACTTGAGCTTTTACTTCTATCTCCAAAGTCAGCCCAGGGCCTAGCGGACAGTAAGAACTCAATAAATTTTAACTGGCTGACTGAATAACGGATGCAGATCCTAGCACCAACCATCAAACAAGCAAATTTTTATGACATATTTACTGTGTGGCCATAGCATGGTGGCCTCTCTACTGGCATAGTAGTTCAAACAAGCAATATCTCATCCCAGCTTTAGGCATTTACAATTTTGTCTGGCAAGAAAGGCTTACACACACACACACTCACACAGCACTCTGAATACTCCAAACACTATACAATCGGATGGAAAGCAGTGACATGAAGAAGGATATGGTCATTTGGATTAAAGAAAAATTTGGTGTGGGCTGGGGTAGCCTAAGGACTCCTCATAAAATAGTAGAGGGAGCCCTGGCAGGCAGTCATAGGCCCAAATTTAGCTTTAATTTCCCCGTCTGTCAAATGAGAATAATAGCACTCAATTTATAGGGTTGTTGGGAGGATTTATGGATTTAGAATGTAGAACACAATCATGTCTTGCAGTATATTTTTATATAGTTTTTCATCTTCGGTACTATGTTTGGCTAAATAACAGCCCCCCAAGGTACCCATATCCTAATCCTTGGAACCTGTGAATATGTCACCTTACATGGTAAAAAGGGCTTGGAAGATGTAATTAAATTAAGGACCCTAAGATGGGGAGATTACCCTGGGTTATCTAGGGGAGCCCAATGTAATCACAGGGGTCCTCCTAAGGGGGAGACTAGAGGATCGGAGTCAGAGAAAAAGATGTGAAGATAGAAGCAGGGGTTGGAGGGATGCAGGGCCACCAGCTAAGAGGTCCACACAGCCTCTAGAAGCTGGCGAAGGCCATGGGGCAATGGAAGAGAATCTTTCCTGGAGCCTCCAGAAAAAATGCAGCCCTTCCAACACCTTGATTTTAGCCTAATGAAAGCCACTTTGGACTTCTTACCTTCAGAACTCTAAGACCATAAACTCGTGTAATTTTAAGTTACTGAGTTTGTGGTGGTTGGTTACAGCAGCAACAAGAGACTAATACAGGTTGCTTATGTTGACCTGTTGCTCACCAGCTGTGGAGATGGAGATAGTCATCCCATCACCAGGACAACAGAACTCGGCCAAGAACACAGCATCTGATAGTCAGCTTTTGACATTCAAAATAGGCTCCTGGAGCATATTCAAAGACAATCGCTGTGAAAGCTATGGCTTTCATTTTGTAAGAGCTGGATTTTTTGAGAGAGAAAGTGAAAACAAGCAATTGCTGGTTCCAAAGATCAAAAGCTTGTAAACTCAGAGGATCAGAGGGTGAAGGAAGAGGATGTGTTCTGGGAGACGTCTGGCCACCATGCAGGGAGGAGATAAAAGCCTAGGGGATAACGTAGAGGACTGTGCAAGAGGAAAAGATTATAGGTAAGATGACTATAGATATAGATTTACAGCTGACTTTTGTTTTGTACACCTGAAACTAATAAAAAGATAAAATAAAATAAAAATCTCAGGGGGAAAAAAAAGAAGTTTATAGGTAAGGTGTAGTCCTCCTGTCCCATAGGAAAAATGGACAGGCAGATGAGGGTGAAGTGCTAAAAAAACAAGGTAGGATAAATTCAGAACATGCCAATAGTTCTAAGAAAAAAAGAGCTGTGAACCTCTCACTGTAAGGTGTGCCCCACAATATAGTAGGAAGGGAAATGGAGGCTTGTGGACGTCAGGCAGCAAGAGCCCCTGAGACCACAGAGGTCCCTAATTCTTTGTGCCACAGTGGAGGGGGACCCAACAGAAGGCTGAGAGGATCCACGCACTGAGAGGGGCCTGGGGTCAGGAGGAGGAGGGTGTCACGTACACACGCATCATGACTGCAGCCCATGGCTTGGTCCATGGGCAGCAGGAAGCACAGCAAACACACAGCCGGAAGTAAGGCCCAGTCTCCATAAGCAAGGATGAGTGAGTTCAGCTGAGGCCGGTGAGGACAGCCAATATACCCTTCCCCTGCAACGGTGATGCTGTGCATGTTTTCCTTTGTACTCAGGCAGCATCCTGGAGAGGGAGAGGCTAGGGAGAACCCCTAAGAGTGGAGATCATCCTTGATAGGGAGTTTCAGCTTTGAATTAACTAAATTTATAGCCTGACTTGATAAGCGTATTGATTCGAAAAGAAATGAAGTTTTAAGCAAGAAGAATCTGAGTTTCCTTGACGTGACAAAAATATTCCCCCACCATGAAGAGCAAGCTAAGTTTGATTATTGAGAAATAAATTGAATTACACTGCTGTCCTTACAAGCTGTGACTATGAATTTGAAGCCTGGTACATGGATGTAAAGCACTTGGCACACAGTAGCTACTCAATGATATTATTTATTTCACTTGCCCTCTGTGGATGAAGAAAGGGATTTGTCTAGGGGAAAATTAGGAGAAGAATATATTTTGTGAAAGGAAATAGAACCCAGTCTTAAAAGAAGTAGCAGATATCTACTGGTTTTGCCTGTGCATTTTAAGAGCTGCTCCGCTGATTACAGCAACCTGATTTTTCCTTGGGGTACACCACTACCCGTTCTTTCCATGTGCTTTGAGCAGGCTGACATCATCCCCAGTTCTGGGACTGGGCAATTGCCTAGGTATGATCACTCAGAACATTCTAGCCTTGTGTTCACACCAGTCAACTCAAGGACAGCGAAAGGGCATAAGCGGCATCCCAGCTAGAAATTCCAACATCTTTTCTTGGTACCATCTGAAATGAGATTCTCCCTCTGTTAGGATGGATAAGCTGAAAAAAGAAAAAAAGAAAAAAAACCATAAGAAAGCCTAGATTTCTGCTGCTCTCTTTCCAGAACAAGGGCGATCCTCCCTGAAATTAAAGCCACTGCTAAGAAAAGAAGTATCAGGAGATTTAGAAAGATAGGAAGCCATTATCTGTGCACCTGGATCCATTCATGCTTGAATCCTTTTTTGCTTAAGCAAATTAATGTTTCTTTCACTAGCAAATATAGAAGTCTAGGCAAAACACTGAGGTATGTATTTCCTCTGTTTTCAGAACCACAAAGAAATCAGCCTAGTTAGAGAGCAGAATCTAAGGTGAAAGCTGGTGTCAGAAAGACTGGACAGGTAGGGTAGCAAGCATTCAGAAGGCTCTTGAATGCCAAGCTCAGTAAGTGGATTTTGGTCCAATAAGCAATAGGCAGCCAGAGCAGGTTGAAGACAGAAGTGACAAAATAAAAAGGTTATGTGGAGGAGATCGGCCTGACACTGACAAGCAATACTGATAAAGTAGGGGCTCTTAACCTGGGATCCATGTACCTAGGTGGAAAAAACTTAACAGCTTTATTCACATTAATCTTTGATTTGAATGGGGTATTTCCTTCTATTTTGAATGTAGGCAGCAGACATTAGTAATTATCAGTAGTTCTTATATATTTGTCAGCATAAAAGTTATAGATATTTTCATATCTCATTACAGTTATTGCAGATATATAAAAGCATCATTTACACTCAGCACAGTTTTAACATTATAGCTGATACTGAAACTACCACTGACTGGGTCTTGTCTGAGGCATTAATATAGAAGCACATATGTTCCTATAGCATATGTTTGTGTGTGGGGGGGTTCTATTTCAATAACTGTAATTTAATATAATTGACTTACTTTGTAATCCTAAGTATTTTCCTTTGTGCATTTAAGATCATTATTTAGAGGAGCTCTTGTTATGCCAAGAGGTTGTGCGCAAGCATGCACACATACACACACACACACACACACACACAAAAGGCACAAAATTTATTACAAATCTTTGCATTAGAGGAGGCAGAAGGTCTGGAAGCCAGAAAGCTAATGAAGACGCTATGACACAATCAAACCGTGAAACTTAGAGGGCTTTAAGTCAGGAGGAAGCATGGAAGGGAAGACATCTCCAAGAAACTTTGGAAAAATTTCAGCTGGATCTATAGGAGAAAATGAACCTGTGTGAGACAGGCATTAAGCAAGGTCTAAGAGGGTGTGGACTCCCAGTCTTCTAACCTGAATGAACGGGACAAAACGAGTGATCAACAAATGATAAAATGATGAAAGTAGACATTTTAGACACAGTGCTCATTTTAAGTTAGGTTTGTAATCAATTCTAAGATAATGGTAGGACTTCCCAAAGGAAATATTCCATAGGAAAATCAAATATCTCCGAAGAGCCCAACTCAGAGGGTGGGTGGAGACTGGTCTACCAGTAAGGCTTCTACATGGAGGTGGAGGTATGGACATAAATGCATTCTCTTGGGGACAGAATGTGGAGCAAACCAAAAACCTGTGTCATCAGGACTTGAGCTCTGGTTCGTTGGGATTCTCCCACCTCTGCCTTCCTCTGTGTTGGCCTTGTCACCCTCAGGTTGCAGCATGATGACACTAACTAGCAATTCCAGGCCAACACGCTTGCAGAATATCAGGCAGAGAGAGTTCATTTCTTCTGTTAGTCCCTGGGGAGACAGAACTCCTTCTTTTCCCAGCATTCCCAGACACTCATTCTTCTCAGACTGGCTTGGACAGGTGGCCCCTCTAGACTAGGGTGACCACACATCCAGGCCTGTCTAGAAGAGTCCTCACCAACTTGTTGACCCAATAATGCCCCCTTTTTACTCTTACAACCACTCCAGTTTATATAACAAAGCATATGGCCACCCTTCTCTGAACAGTCGTTGAGTAGAGAGTGGGTTTTCCTGGGCTATGTCCACGTAGGCCTGGGGTTTGGGTAGGGAAGGATTCCCAGGGCAGAATCAGGACAGGTCCCTGGATAGGTCACAGCAGGAGATGGACAACAAAACCCACAGATGCCCCTTTTAGATGTGATGAAGCAGGTTCCTTAAGCTGGGAAAGAAATATTTATCACCAGACAAAACTTAGAAAGCTAGTGAGGGGAGATCACAAGAAGAGATCAAAAGGGGGGCTTTAAGAAAGGTGACAAGCTCTTAGTAAACTGTGAACAGTAGCCATGATTTATTTATCCTACATCCCCTAGCAACCTTTAGCACAATGCCTGACAGTGTTTGAAATGTTTTAATTAAAAACAAAACATCAGAGACTATTGGCCCTCGATACAGAGAATATTTTCAATGCCTAGGAAGACTTCCATTCCTCAAAATGGATCTCTTCTGCATGCCGCACGTGCAATGTGAGGTAAGATGGCAGGTAGCTCCTTCATTCTACCTTTTCCAGCTTCTCTGTGAATAGCCCAGAGAGGGCACACAGATGAGAAATGTAGCATCTCTGCCCTCAAATACCTTGAATGTTATCAGCGATAATCTTCATAGAAGCTGGTATACAAACAGCTTCTTGGTAACTTTTTTTTTTCTCTTATCTATTTCTCAGTTTAACCAAATTCTCAAGTCACCATCTCTGACAAGAAAAAAATCTTACTCTTTCCCCACTCAGAGTAACTCAGAATCTTTTGGACTAAAACTTGGTCAATTCAGGGTTTAAATTTAGTCTGCAGAAGAACTCTATTCAGCCTCAGCTATGTAATTTTCAGGAACCTTGTTCCAAATTATTAATAATTTCAAGACAGCACCAGCAGAGCCTCCAATGAAACATGAAGCTCGTGTGAGCATGGGATCCGGTACAGATCACAGGCCCTGTCTCTTCTCTCTCCTCCTCTATATGCGCCATCAGATGAGGCCTCTCGCAGGTTTTGACTTTCCCTCTCTCCGGGCTTATGAGGACAGATTGATACTTTTACTTGTAGTTGTTTTCCAGGTCGGAGGTCTCTTGTACATTAGAATCTTCTTTTAGCACTTACGTTACATATTCCCATTCATTCCATCATTGTCCACTGCTTATCACTCTGGGGTCTGTTTGTTCAGAGTTCTTTCTCCATTATTTTACTCACATGGTACATGAAGATACTTTCTCTGACTTTATTGCAAATCCATAAATTTTATTCTTTTACGCTGGCAAGTGAACAATTTCTTGATTGTACATAAGATTCTTCAGGTACAGGCCTTTTCTCTTGAAAGTACATCATATATATATATATATATATATATATATATATATATAGAGAGAGAGAGAGAGAGAGAGAGAGAGAGAGAGAGAGAGAGATTGAGATTATTCCACTATCTTCTAATTTGCTGCGTTGCTACAATACAGTTTAAATGAGTCTCATTCTTTCTCCTGTGTAACTTGATACCATCTTGAAGTTTATAGGATTTGGCTCTTTACTTTTAAGTTTAGGAACTGTACCAGGATACGAGTGTAATGAGTTATACAGGTTTTCTCTTTAGTACTGCCCGGTACTCACATTTATACTTGACAGACTAAGGGGCCTCTTTAGCCTCATTCTCTCATCAGCTCAGATAGTTTTATTATTATTATTATTATTATTATTATTACTATTATTTGTTTATAAATAAGCTCTTCTTCATCTGTTCTTTGCTCCTGCTGGAACTGATACTGTTTGTATATTAGGTCTCACAGATCTGTATACAAATTTGCTTTATGTTCTTTCTCCATGACTTCCTTCTCTTTTTTTTTTTTTTTTAAGATTTTTTATTGGGGAATCAGGAAAGGGGAACAGACAAGTTACTGTCTTTTTGTTCTTCAGTCCAGTTACAGAGGACACTGTTTCACTGGCCCATGTTGGCATCGTCACTGTGCTCTTCCCGGATGAGGCAGATCAGTTGCCGGCCTCTGGATGTCGCTCACCGTGGCGATTGGCAGCTCTCGCTGGCTGCCAGCCAGCCGCTCACGCTGTCTGCCGGCCACTCACTGTAGCCTATGGCAGCCCACTGCAGCAGGAGCTGCAGCCTACACCGTCACCGGGGCTCGCACAGCCCAGCTCCAGGTGGAGCTGTTGTTATCTGTAGAGGGCAGTGTCACTGGCCCTCATATGTAGGATCCGAACCCGGGCCGCTGGCATCCCCAAACCAGCTCTTAACCAATGCGCCACTTGGCCAGCCCTTCCTTCTCTTTTTAATTTTGCTCCAACTTTTTGCTCTTGATCTCCCAGTTCAGGTCTCAACAATCACTCTTCCATTCATCTACAAAACTTTCAGGTTGAAAGAGCATGGCATTTCTTCCAGAGAACGTTCTTTTCTTTGTGCCGTGGGTGAATACCCTCTGGTGCTCTCATCACCCCTCCCCCTGAGTTCTTCATCAAGGCCCGCGGACCTCCATCTCTCTGAGCCGCCGTGTGGACCAGTGCTCTGCTTATTCTTTCTTGCCCTGGATTCTGGATCGCTTTACTCTGGACTCAGGCCCCCAGTGGCCCCCGAGAGCAAGGCAGTGGGAAGAGTCCCTGCTGGCCTCCAGGGGCAGTGTGTGTCGAGAAACGAAAACCAATAAAACCAACTAGAAGCCAGGCTGCCTTTTATTTTCACTATGCATAGCAGTTGAAACAATGTCAGTGATAAAATATACCACTCCTCCAGGAATCTTCTGTTGGTCTAAGTTTTAAACAATGGCTGTGGTGAGTTTTAATTAGGTATACATATATAAGGTTCACATGAGCACGTTTTTATTACTTTTTCTTTAATAGACGTATTCTACATGAAAGTTAATTCAGAAAATTCATTTATACAGGTGACCTCCAACACATCGAGACTTTGTTTTGAGCTTCTATGAAGAATAAGCTCATGGTAGCTTGGAATTACTCGAGCTCCCTCCACATGCATTTCACGTCCCCATCCCCTGTGGTACTCAATATTCCTGCATCTGGACAGTGCATTCTAAATAAACCATGATAGCACAATAACTGTAATGGTGAAGAAATAGAATGTGCGCTACTTGACTTCTGTTACTATGTGAGTACTTGAGAGTTTTTATTTGTGTTTAAAAAATTGTTAAGAAGTATGAACTGCAAGCCAAAATATTTTGAGAAGTGAAAAGTTTAGTTCATATATGTAATATTTTACTGAAATTGAAAAACATTTTGAAAACTGAAATTTATTCTGCTTCATGAATGGTTGTTTGCTTAAAACTAAAGGACAAATAATTCTTACCAAAGACTTCATGATTATCAGTGAAAATAACATCATTGAAGGAGGGTGTATTGCAATATGACCTGTGTCGGGTATTAAACAGCTAGATACTTCCCTGGGTCCAACCCCTGGGGCATCTTAGCTGACAGTGATGGTGCACAGTTTGCTTTGTGTATCAACTGGCACGTTGCCATCTCTGTGGGGCTCTCAAGACAAAATATCTAGGCTCCCTGGCCACAGCTAGAAACATTAGAACTTCTGAGCCTCAGACATAGTGGGGGCTCAAGATACTTTTTCAGATCCCTCGAGATTTGGCACCAGCAGGAAGTCCCAGAGCCACTCACAGGGCCAGCACCTTCCCTCTCATGGGTCCGCAGGGCACTACAGACCACATTTGCTTCAGGAACCTGCATGTGGATCCTCGCGCCCAGGCTCTCTGCTGGTTCTTATTAGCCTCAGAGATGAAAAGGTATTCAGATACTTTCCTCCCTGGACTCCCTCAAAGGCCATGTTCTGCTGATATCCTTCAGATGCTCCTGCCTGTACAAAAACTAGATTTGCTGGCTGCCATCTTTCTAGAGCCCCCACCACTGATGCACATAGCCAGAGCTTCAGCTATGTAACTTTATTTTTCAGTAGCTAAATTTAAGAGCTCTTTTGCCACTCTTTTTCTGCTTGGAATTTAGAAACTTTATCTTTCCAATCAACACTATTAGTAACTGCCAGACTTAAACATGATCAATTCAGGATTTAAATCCCCCTTCGCTCTCCTCTTAGGTGTCCTCCTGGCATGGGGGAGAGGCACCTGCTGTGAGTCATCAGCATCTGGGCTTCCTCTGAAATAGGAGCACCTCAGTGTTCTGCATGATCAAACTGGGGAAGTTTTAAAATTTCCCTGCAAATTCTTTGATACTCCTTCTATCAAGAGATGAAAGGCCGGCCAAGTGGCATGGTGGTTAAGAGCTGGCTTGGGAAGCCAGTGGCCCCGGGTCCATTCCCACATATGAGGGCCAATGATACTGCCCTAAAAAAAAAAAAAGAGAGAGATGGCGTCTCTGCCAGCTCCCCTTGAACCTGGGCAGGACTTTGTAACTGCATGAATGAGGAGAGTGAAGCAGAGGGTTGCCTGGGACTAGTTTAGAAAAGGCCACTGGGTTTCTGTGAGTGATTTGGGGACTTTGGCTCTGGGAGCCTTCAGCCACCATGTAAGAGGTCTGGATCTGCCCTGTGGAAAGACCACAAAGAGAGAGAGAAGCTTGTGTAAGCCTCTCTATGCCTGCCCTCAGCGGTCTGAGTCTTCCCAAACCAGGGGTCAGATATGTAAATAAATATTCAAGGCAACCCCAACTCCAGCTGCCATCTGACTGCAACCCCATGAGAGATCTTTAGCAGGAATCGCCTAGCTGAGCCCAGTCACCCCCTCCCCCAGGATTTGTGAGCAAATCTGATATTGTCATAGCTTTAAATTTAAGCCAATGTTTCAAGGAGGGTTGTTTTGCAGAAACAGACAACTGAAGCACAGCATCTGTTGATGCACCTCATGACCTGTTCTCTTAGCAGAAGCAACGCTCAGTAATTGATCTGGGGAGCTCTCTCTCTTCCCTCCCATGGATCATGCTTTGACAGTTGGCTAAGCTCTCTACCCAGTCTCCAGGCTGGGACAAGTAATCCACAGCTTCTCTTATGAAGGCCCCTCACCATGCCACAGTGATGCCCTAGCAGCCTTGCCAGATCCCAACTCCCAGCCAGCTTCTTGGTTCTACTCCAGCAGTTGAGGCAGGGGTGCTACCTCCTAACCCTTCTCCAGACAAGGCCTACCTGTGGCCTCACCTATCTCAGCTGCCTCTTGTTGGCATGAGGCAAAAAGCTAACTAGTTCCAGATGAGAAATGGAATACCAGTTCCCTTAACCCTCAAATTCCCAAACCTCTGAGCGTCTCCATCACTCTCACTTCGTAAAGAAGATGCACCCAGCATCCTCTTTGAGATGAACAGTGTTTGTGCTTCCTTCCTAATTTCTTGCTCTGCTAGATGGTTTTCCCTCTTGTGTGGGATTCAAAGGCTCTTATGCCATGCCATATTTTTCTTATTGTTTAGGGCACATAAGGGCATCCCTGAAATCCTCCAAAAATTATGGTTTATGCTTGCAGCTCAATCATTCTGAATTTCATGACAAAATATAACCTAACATAACCTGTCTCTTAAAAATCAAAAATATTTTATCTTTCAAAGTATCAAGAACCTAGGCCATCAATGCCCACCCAACTGACTGTCCACATTAATCTGATAATCCCTGGACACTCTTCCCCCAGGAAGATGAAATTCCAAATACCTTTTATTGTGTTTCAGAGATGTCCTAAAAGCACTCAATAAATTACAACAGATGGCCCAACCAGGCTCATCAACTACCCAAGACCGCTTCGAACCCCTGGCTTGAAACTCTCACCTTGGTGTGTCAGCCAGCCTCAAACTATTCTACCAGGAACTTCACCTGTTTCTGATGGAACCCTAAATACTCCAATTTTGCCCTCCCCTTTCTGAGATGATAGTAAGACCCTGTCAAGGGAGCGATTTCCCTTATTACAGTAAGCAATGAACTTGGACTTACTTTATCAAAGAGTTATGTTGGTGGTATTTTGAGAAGTCAACATTCGACAATATTACCTCTGTTATAAATTTACAAAAGCTGATTTAAGAAACTTAAAAATGAAAGAAATTAATTACCCTAGACTACATCCAATATTCCTGAGAGCAGTTTGTATAGAAGGAAAAAATAATAAGTATAAGAAATTAGGTATATAAAGGAAAAAAGAAGAGAAGGAAGAAGAGAACTAATAGTAATTCATTTAGTCCTCAGAACAAACCTACGAGGTAAGTAGTATTATCACCCCCAGTTTACAGATGGGGATACTAAAGCACAGACACCAGGTAACTTGCCCAAGATCACATAGCTAATAAGTAGCAGAATTGGGACTGAATGCATAGTGCCTTGCTTCAGAGTCCTTGCTTTTAAACACTATGATCGTATCCTATTATTTATAAAAATGACAAAATGGTATGTTAAAGGCCCCAGCATAGGTATGAACAGAACCTAAGGAAACAGTAGTCTTCTCTACCTAGAGATGGTATGAGGTGGGAGACACAGGGTCTGTAGGGCTTGATGTAGGGAGTGATGCTTGATCCGAGCGTTGAACGATGATTGGGTGTTCCTGCATGTGAATCCACCCAGAAACCAGGTATGCAAAGGCCCAAAGGTAGCAAGCAGTTTGGAGTATTCAGAGGACGGTAAGCAGTTTCCATATGGCCAGGCCAGGAGCAAGCATGAAAAGGGAGGGAGGCACTGTAAGAGACAAGATGGGCGAGGCTGCAAGGGCTGGGTCACCGACGGTCTGGAGGCTGGGCCAACAAGCCTAGTCCAGAATATGAATTCTTGGATGTAGTCATAAGCAGCACACTTAACCATCCCTCCTGCCTCCTAGCAGAGGCCCTCAACCCATCAAAGAAACAGAATGAGAAGCTTCTGCTCCCAGCAGAAGTCAGAGTGGCTCCCACCTCCACCCCCCACCCAAAAGATGGCAAAGGGCTACTGTAGTGTGGAGGGAGCAGGCGTTTCCTTGGGAGTGAGACTCCTCCACTGAAGCGAACACTTCCCTGTCCCGTCCTGAAAGAGCCCATCAGGTGAGGTTATTGCTGTCTCTCCAGACTGTAAATAAAGTTTTCCCATTCACCATTCTGTGTGAGAGTCCCCTGCCTTGGGTCTGATGCTAATACAGAAACGTGTGTGATGGATGAAGTCAGCAGAAGGAGAAGTTTGAAATGCACATGTTCCCCTAGGCATCTTTCCCTCTCAGTGTCATTCCGTGCTAACCATGTACGTGTGTAAAGCAAAAAGACAAAGAAGGGGAAGTCTAAATGAAAGAGAAAGAGAAGTTTCTCACCAAGTCTCTGATCCAGGACAAAGAATCGTGAGGGAGGAAAGCAAAAGGTAACTCTTTCAGCACCTAATGACTACTTCCCAAGAGCTAGAATAAAACTAGGGCAGAAGTTCTCAAGAATTCAGAAACTTTCATCCACAGGGTGGAAGCCTACCCAGCTTAAAGGAGAGAGAAGAAAAATAGAAGTTCCTTTTTCTGAAGTCCAATACCACTGCAGCAATCTTCCTTTAAAAAATGGCAAAGGCCTTAGCTTGAAATATTGATTTGGAAATGAGCATTTATTGGCATCCATTTCGTATGTCCTCAACATTATAAAGTTAAGTTAATTAATGAAATCAATTGCAGAAATATCAAAGCCATTATTCGGAAAATGACAGAAAAGAAACTCATAACATACAGAGGGTGCCAAAAAAATGTATACACATTTTAAGACAGGAAAAAACTGTGTTAATATACACTGATACCAAAAGATGAATACAAGTCACCTTCTGCAATTACAAGAGGTGCTCAAAGTGGTTCCCATCAGTGTCCAGACACTTCTGATTACGGAAAACTACTGCTTGAGCAACATTGACCAAAGTGTTAACATCTCTTAAAATATGTATATGTTTTTTTGGCAGTGTGTGTGTGTGTGTGTGTGTGTGTGTGTGTGTGTGTGTGTAATCTTTCATTGTCTGGCACACAGCAGAAGCTTAATATGAAATGACAGAGTGAGTGAATGAATGAATAGTCCCCTTAATAGTTGTATGATGGTATGACGTATCTCTTACCCTCTCTTTCCCTCAATATCTTAGTATAAGAAGCAGGGAGGATGAAGGAATTGAGGCAGTTCACCTGATTCAACCCTGGTATACACGAGATGGTACAGCTCACATCAGATGAAGGCCTTGCCACCAACTCAGCAACCACATGACTGAATCGTCACCCATCACCCAGTGCCTCCTCCCAGATATCCCAGCATCAGGGGTCCATTTTTTCCTGGTACATGGTCGGCATACTGGGGAGAAAGCGATTCCCAGGCTTTGTGCTCAAAGGACCACCTGCCGAACCTCCAGTCTGGGGCAGTCTCGGTGCCACGTGAGAAAGGCATCTGTGCCCAGGATGGCAGGATTAGGTGCTGCCTTGCAGCCCTGGCTCATGATGCCATCCTCAGCCGGAATGAGAGATGGCTTTTTTGGTCCCTGCTATAACCTCTGGCCACGGAAACAAATGAACTTGTTTCCTTCAAATCAGCCAGGTTTTGCACATCTGGATGCTCCTGTCTTCGAGGAAGTTAGTCTCTGTTTGAAGAGACTATATTGATGCCCAGGGAACAAGAAGGAGCAGAACATGTAATGAATGCCTCATGGACACTAACAGAGAACAAGGAGCATTTTTACACCTTCCCTTCTTTTTGACAGGGACCGGGAAAAGAATGCTTCTGGATGGACCACAGTGAACGCCTCATGAAACTGAGCTAAGAGGCCTTCAGATGCTTCATGAAATGGTGATTTCTGGACTCCAAGCAGACATTTCTTTCACAGAGTGCATATGGAGAAAAACCAAGGAGGGGTTTTGTGTTGCTCTCAGATGAGAGCTAGAGAAGCCAACTGCCTCCACAGGCTCAGGCTTCATTTTCAGCCAACAGGTGACTCTGGAAAGAGTAGGCCAGCGAGGCTCAGACTTGTGTGCATCAGAATCTCCGAACAGACTGCTGGGCCTCCCCCACCCCCCACCCCCTGAGTTTCTGATTCAGGAGACCCACATGGAGCCTGCGAGTCTGTATTTATAATAAATTCCCAGGACATGCTGGTCATGGAGAGCAGGGACTACACTTTGAGATCTGCTGATTTACTTGGTTGCACTGAAATGGACCCTTATGTAAATGTGTGGTCTTTGCACATTATAGGTGATGCACGCATCTACGTAAAGCTACATGACCAGGCAGTGAGATGATGTGGGAGAAGAGGGGCAGGGGTAGCAAGGGAGGGAAGGAGAAGAGGGGGAAGGGAGGAGGGGCAAAGAGGAGGAAAGTCATGGTCACTGTGGGAGAGGATGCAATGATTACAGGCTGTAACTCAGGGCTCCCCACGTCAAGTATCTGTAGACTCTAGGAGCTAATACAAATGAGAAGGGCGCAAGCAGGAATGAGAAATGGCCACCATCTGTCACAACATGAGTGAGACACTAATGGACACTTCAGGGACCTGAAACTTCATGCCCTCTCTAAAAGAGACAGATGCTATTCAACGCCTGTGGGTCTTTGTTGTTTTTCAAAGAATGGGGCCCTGTGTTTGCCAGAGCTGCTAACTTTTCAAAATAAAAAAATTTCTGAGTTTTTGTCAGATAGGCCTGCGAGGTAATGATGACCAAACTCATAATAAAAAAGAAAGCGGTTCATTCAGTTCCCAGGTGACACCAGAAGAGACCAGGATTAAGCAATTCTCCCGGATTTGCCTGTGAAACAATGACTGACATCGCTTCAGGGATCAGAAAATCAGCCACTCTGGACAGAAGGTGAGCAGATCATCTCAGATTTGGCATGACGGAGCATTAATAGCCTGCCAAGGACACTGAACCTCGCTGAAGTCTGGCTTCTAAAGATTGGTGCCCTTTTGTGCTGGATGACAAACACTGTTCATCCCACGCCAGGAAACTGTGTGACATTTCCACTTCACTAGAACTCTAGAAGCCGAGCTGGTGTCTCCTGCCACTGTCACAGCTGAGGAAAGAGCCCTCAGTGTGGATTTCCAGCTGGATCTATCCCAAGCCTTCCCTCACAATAGCACAAGGAGGTAGCTGAGCTTACACCTCTGAGAGTTACTGAGAAAGCAGGATGCTTCTTGGGAACAGGACTGTGTCTCACTCATCTAAGTATCTTCAGGACCAGGCACAGCGCCCAGCACAAGGTGGGAACTCTATAGTTGACCTGAAGAAATGTCCTTCAAAATGAGACCCCTTTGGAGAACTGACCCACTTTCTTAGGGGCCTTTATTTCCTTTTCTCCTCTTTTTTTGTCTCCACCAACCTCTTTGTTCTTCCTGCTCCCCAGGCCACTTACTGCAGGGTTCTTTTGGTCTGTAAAACACAGAGTCACTTTAGATGTTGAGTCACTTTTAGAGTCATTTTAGCAGCGGGGGGACTCATCCTGCCCTTCAACGCTTCTCTCCAGGGGATTCCAGAAAAAGAGACCAGGTACAAGGAAAAGAAGCCAACTGAGAATTAAAAAAAAAAAAAATTTAAGCAGCATTTAATTAACAGCTGAGGCAGTTTCCAAAATCCTCAATCCAGGGCAGCCCAATAAAAGCTAAACTGCAATATGCATCTCAGTTTGGAGGGTGAGATAGGGTGGCGGGTGAAAAATGTGTCTGCTTTACTTGACACTGAGAGGGGTCCTGGGGTGCTTGACTTTCAGTGCTACACCCCCGAATGTCCCAGGCACCACGAGTTGATTTCCTTAGCTTCCTTCCTTACCTCTCCTCTGAATTTAAATATTTGGAACAATACAAGAAAGATGAAATGAGGACTAAGGAGAATGAATACCTTGGCCTCACCTACACTGTGAAGAGACACAAGATAAAAGGAAATAAAGAAATCCAGAAGCCTTTGCTGATATTTAAGACACAGCAGCCCATTCACAAACTAAGGAGGGCCCCATCAGTTTAGTAAATTGTTGTCTCTTGGAAGTTGGGAGCCATGAGAGGAGTGGGAAGGGAGGTAGAAGAGTGTCTTTTCCTTGGTCTCTATGAGCTCTGCCCCGCCCTTTAGCCTCACTCAGAACAGGCTCCAGAGATTCTATTTTGTCTCAGGTGCTCCAAAACAATAAAATAAATGGATTTTTGCAAATTATTTCTGGAACCTTATTGCTTTGACATAGTGATCTTCAGCATTCTACCAAAGCAGAATTCTCTTCCATTTAGGTTATTTCAGTGTGAAATGATTCCATTCAGCAATAGTGTGTTAAATTCCACACAAAGACACAGCAATCCCCATTGATTGTCAGGAGAAGAGAAAAGAAGAAGAAGAAAAAAATCTGCTCAAAATGGAATATAAACTCTATTTAAAACAATTTTCTGAAAACCAGTGATTGCAGAGGCTATGAGCCAGGACAGCTGGGAGCAAGCCATCATGTTTCCCTTTGAAGGCAGGGCTCCCTGTTGCTCAGAAGACCACATATTTCTTAGCATCTCTGAAGAAATGTTAAATCAATAAGCTACCTAAAGGCTGCTGACAAATTAGATGTGGTGCTATAAAAATATGAACCCCTTTGGCAGGGAGAAATTGAAGACCTGAAGAATTTTTAGAAGGAAAAGGTCATTTCCCACCAATATCCCATCCTGTATTCTGACATCTGAGACATCTTAGCTCATATTAGGGGCAGTCATAAGTCCTGACGACTCAACCAAGGCTTCAAGGTTTAAGACCCCTAGGAAAGCACAAATAGAATGTGGGCTTGACAAATCTGGTCCTCCATCTTCATTTTGAAAATGATTTTTGACTGAATAGTAATCTCTTTTATCTGGGTAGGGCTTTACAGTAGCCAGGGCATTTCATACCATTTGCTTCCCACAAAATCCCTCTGAGTTTGGCCAAGCCAGCATTCTTATACTTATCCCATAGCTGAGGAAAAGGAGGTTCACAGGGTACCCCGAGTAACTTGTTCTAGACCACATAGGTAGAAAATGACAGAGCCAGGTCTAAAACCTAAGGTTTCTCATTTCTTTTTTTTTTTTTTTTTTTGAGGGCAGTGTCACTGGCTCTTATATTTGGGGCTTGAACCGGGGCCGCTGGCTTTCCAAGATTAACTACCGCGCCACTCGGCGGACCCTCTCATTTCTATTTTACATTCCTCTTTCCTTACTCTTTGGGAACTTAGCAGATTTATAGAATCCACTCAGGATTTTCTGTTATCTCCTGAGCTACCTGAAAATAATTTATACATTCTGCTCCAAAAGCAAAGTTCTTGGTTTCTCCCACAGCTATGCCAACTTATATTTCTTAACGTATCAGATTCCTGCATTAATAATTATATGGGTTGCTTTTTTTAAATTTATTTACCAAATTCACTCAGTCACTTCACAAACATTTATTAGAATCCTTCCATGCAGGGTACAAGGCACTGACACTGGGGACACAAAAATAAGTAAGACAGTCAGTCCCTGCCCTCAGAGCCCACAGCCCAGAGCAACAGTTGGCAAACTTTTTCTGTAAAGGACTGATTAGCATATATTTTACAGTTGATGGCCATACTGTCTCTGTCACAATTACTCACCTCTGCCATTGTAGGTAGAAAGCAGTCATGGATAATGGCTATGGCTGTGTTCCAATAAAATTTTGTTTACAGAAACAGGAAGTGGGCAAGATTTGGCTCACAGGCTGTATGTAGCTAGTCTACCCCTGATCCAGAGGGAGCTTCAAGGCAAAAAAATCCAACAATGAAATAATATGCTAAATGTCCTAATGTCATATATGCTTGAAATACGTGTTGACAACCTGGCACCACCACTGCTATTTGTGGCTGGGAACTCCATTTCCCAGAATCAACTTCCCTTATTGGCTCTAAGTTCAAGGTGACTGAGAGGAGCTCTTGTGAGATTTGGAAGGCAAAAGAAAAGCAGAGGCAATTACTTTAGGAAGTTGTGATGGTCCAACATGGAGAGAAACAAATCGAGATATTCCTGGAGAGTCCCAGAGTGACCCCATCTACACTAATTCTGCATCCAGCTTATATTCCTGACTGCCAGCCCTGCTGACCAATAGTGTCCCCAAGTTCACCACAAAGCACTTGATTATTTCCTACTGAAGTGACAGATTCCAGAGACAACAGTTTTCAGAAGTAGCAATTCTACGTCTCTCTTCACGAACACCTCCCGGGAGTCCTACATCAGCAACCAAACACACACAGCACGTCAGGTTTTCCTGTGCACTCCACTGTCTACCAGGCCTGTGCTTGAGGCAGACACGATGGTGACTATAGCTCTGATGTCTGACTCCCTAATTCCAGACCTTCACTTCTTCAATGCCTTCCATTTTCATGAAAATAATAATAATAATAATGTTCTGCATTAAATCCCACATTCACATGCTATGGTTTGAATGTTTGTGTTCCCCTAAAATTCACATGTTGGAATTCTTAAGCCCAATGTGATGGTGTTATAAATGGGGACCTTTGGGAGGTGTTTAGGTCATGAGGGTAGAGCCCTCATGAATGGGGTTAGTGCCCTTATAAAAGAGACCCCACAGAGTTCCTTAGCACTTTCAGCCAAGTGGAGATACAATAAGAAAGTCTGCAACCCAAAAGAGGGCATTTACCTGACCATGCTGGCACCTTGATCTTGGACTTCCAGCCTCCAGAATGACTAGAAGTAAATTTCTATTGTTTATAAGCCATCCAGTCTGTGGAATTTTGTTATAGCAGCCCAAATAGACTAAGACATCCCATTACATTAACTGTGGCCTGTTTTCCTAGCTAAACGTGACAGATGCACCAAATGAACGAAGTATATCGGGGGCATAGAGGAAGACGTGATGAAGTGGCTGAGTGTTTCATGGTGTCTGGTCAGGGAAGAAGCTGGGAGAAGTTGAGGAGACTTTGCAAAGATACTGTCCTAGGTCAGGTTATCTTAGAAACAGGTCCTGAGTTTCTGACGTTGACTGGAGAATGCTCTGTAAGGGGGTAAGGAAAGCAAAACTGGACAAGGGAAAATATAAACTACATTGTAGCTGCAACTGAGATCTCAACCAATCCCATGGGAAGCTGTGGTGCTGGGATGGACCTTAGGAGAGATTCCAGTTTCTGAAATGAGGTCAGGCCATTATACCTACACAATAACGAGTCAATCCCCTGAGAAGTGAATGCAACGAGCCATCAGCAACCAACATTCCCAGTAGTGCAGTAAATGAGTGCCTCAGTTCTGAATGGGTGGTGTATTGGGGGGGACTCTCTTTGGCAAACCATCCATGATAGGTATTAACTTTCAAGAGGGCTTTGAAGGATAAATATGAGTTACCCACATATAAAAGATGGGGAGCGAGATTTAAAAAGATGAAACAGTCAAAGCAAATGCATCTTGTGTAACAGCCTGAGGTATTCAGATTTCCAATAGACCAAAGTGTTCATGGTAAATGAAGTAGCTAGAGATGAGATATGTTGAGGTCAGCTGACAAAGGTCCCAACTGACCTTTTATAAGTTCTTTGTTTCCTCTGACTTTGATTAGCATGACCTTATACCCAGAGTGAAGATTTTTAAAGTGGTTGAGACGAGTAGTGAGGGAATGTTTGGATGGGTGGTAAGTGGATGAGCTGATATATGTATGAGGTAATGAATGAATGGATAGTGAATGGATGGGAGGGTAGGTGGATGTGCAATTAAGTACATGGGGTGGTGAATACATGGATGAGTTGATGGGTAGTGAATGAATGAGTGGATGGGTTACTGAATGTATGATCATTCACTTAGTCACTCCCTGGTGACAATCATTCCTCCTTAGGCCCCCTAGGAGGCAAGAACTATATCTTGAGAAGAAAGAATAGCTAGTGAACTAAAAGTCTTTAGGCAGAACTCCTTAAGTACTAAATATATTGTTAGTTGGTTAAGCTTAGGGGAGAAATGTCAATTTGGGTCACTCATTTACTACACCTGCCTGGCCCCTATAGGCAACTGAGTCTGCAGCCCTTCCTTCATAAGAGCCTTGAAGGCAAAGGTTATGCCTTCAAGCATTTCCCAAGAAGCAGGCTCTTAGACAAGGATTAGAGGTAAGTACAGTAAGTCCTCATTAAACATTGTCAATAGGCTTTTGAAACTGTAGTGAAACATAATGGAACCAACTTTACCATAGAGCTATTGATATTAAACAAGAGTTAACTTTCTACAGCATCGCATTAACACTATAACTAAATGACATTGAACAGAACAGTGTAATTCAAGGACCTCCTGTACTTTATTTGGGAAAAGATCCCAGAAAGCCCTAGTAGGACAATGAGACAGGGAAGGGAACGCCATAGATAAAGGTTTTGTCAAGCTACTCCACTCTTGGTAACTGAATTTTAATCCTGAGGGGTAACCCTGGGAAACTGTGTGGAGCACATGCCTCAGAGTTATCCCATCTGAAGGGTGAGGGCATAGGGGGATTTATACACTAACTCCTATCAGCCGTTACTGAAGGGCGGCTGAGTGTGGTGGTGACTTCCCACTGCCTTGGAGAATACCTTCAGGCGAAAGAACACAGATACTGGCAGATGAAAACCTCACAGGCAGGCTGAAGGTTCAAGGGATACAGGCGGACACTGACAGCATCTTCTGCAGTCGTGTTGTTCACTGCTGCATTAAACATCTGACAGAGAGTGAGCACTCATATAAGTGTACATAAATAAATGAATAAATGGGAATCAATGGATGGGAATGAAGTCCTCATGGTCTGATTTCAGAGAGGGAACCAGGCAAGTGGAGAACATGGCCAAACCAGAGTTCCACGTGCGTGTGCATGGTCAGCACAGCAACCTAACTGCACCCCTGCCTTGGTTGACTGCTCCTGCAGAAAAATTATCTAATGTTTTTAAAACACTTTCAAAGAGTCAGTTCCCTACATAATTGCAACAGTAACAATCATCATCATAATAATTCTTTGTATTTAATAATACATTGGAGTCAGTGACAGTAACAATTACACCATAATGGGCTTAGCGGGCAAGGAATTCAACTTGCCTGATATTGTATACATACTTGTTTTTTTGTTTCCATTTCTTTATTTTTGACTATCTAAAGATATCTCCATCACAATTTTCCCAAAGGCCATATTCAGGAGATAAGATCTGGAGAGGAAATGTAATTGCCATCTTGTTTGCATATCATTTATGTCTTTGCCACTCACTGACTTTTGTGTTCTGGTGGTGTGATTACTGTCACCTCAATGGCTGTCATTTCACATTTTTTTCTTCATTCGAGGAAAACACCTAGCATTCCTAAAAGCTTTTATGGTTTCAAAGCATTGTCCCTTTATAGACGCTCGTGTGATTCTTGTGACAACCCTGGGAAATAGTCACGTGTAGGTATTGTTACACTAAAACTTTATAATATGGGATAAATGGAACCAAAAATATTTCAATTGCATAAAACATGGGATTGCATTATTGTGCAAGTTAAGTTGTTCTTCCAGTTACCTTAGGGAGAAAAAGGAAAAAAGAGATGTTCTCATTTATTAGATGTGTAGGAACTAGGCTGATTATTATAAACAACATGTATACAAACTCTGGCTGGAGGAGGGTCAGTCCCAGATCCCAGCTGCAAGACACTTACTATAGCCAAAAAAGTCCCAGTAGCATCCCTTTTACTCAGTAAGAATGATAAATTTCAGAGTCATTCTAGCTTTAGCTGATTTCACATTACCACAATTAACTGTTCAATCAGGTTTTTCTGTACTGTTTCCATTTTGCATATGATAAAACTGAGGCTCACAGAAGTTAAATAATGTGCTCGATGTGATACCACTTGTATTCACTCATAGCTAGAACTAGAGGACAAAATTAGTTTCCTGCCTGACTGGGTGATTTAGCTACCCTCGGGCACATTGCCTGTCTTAGTTCATGCTGCTATAACAAAGTACCATAGAAAAAGCATGGCTTATAAACAACAGGAATTTATTGCTCACAGTTCTAGAGGCTGGAAGTCTGAGGTGCAACCATGCTCGGTTCTAGTGAGAGGCTTTTCCATGTTGCAGACTGTGGACTCCTTATTGTATCCTCACATGGCAGAAAGAGGGCTGGAGAGCTTGCAGGGGCCTCCTTTACAAGGGAACTAATTCCATTCATGAGGGTTCTACCCTCGTGACCTAATCACCTCACAAGGGCTTCACCTCCCAGTACCATCACACTGAGGGTTAGAATTTGAACACATGAGCTAGGGGTGGGGGTGGGGGTGGGGGGAGAGTAGATACAAACATTCAATGCATAACATTGGTTTTACTGTATTGTTTCCATTTTTCAGATGAGAAAACTGAGGCTCTGTGAAGTTAAATGATGTGCCCACGTTAATGCCACTAGTATTTGCTCATATTTAGATCTAGAAGCTAAAACTAATTTCCTGCTTGGCACACAGCCTTTTTATCCAGATTGACTCTAACCATTCATCACTCAGTAAATGTTTTCCCTCACATAGTCAAGTCATTCTTCTAATTTGGCCCTCGTACCTCCTGCTCTTTCTTCTTACAGATATTCTGTTTTAATACATTTATAGTGAGAGCCTAGATAGACAGTTACATAATCAATCTACCTTCTCACTCCACATTATACTATACTATCAGTTGGGATTAGGAGCGGTTTAACAAGATAGAAGCTTCTTTTTCTCGCAAATAACAGAAATCTGGAGGCAAGCAATCCCAACTGTTCTGGTGGTTCCCCAGGCATCAGGGAAGCACACTCTTCCCTTTCTCATCCATTACCCTAGAATTTGGCTTCCATCCCAAAGGCGCCTCATGATCCAAAGGTGACCACTGATGCTCCAGATTTCATCTGCGAAGCTGGAAGCAGGAAGAAGAAAGGAGGTAAGGGCAAAAGGCATGTATCTGTCAGCAGAGTCAGTTCCTGTCAATCAGATTTCCCAGAAATCTGATTCAGCACTTTATCTCATTGGCCAGAACTTATTCACACAGACCCGTATAGCAATTAAGAAAGCTTAAAAAGTGTTTTTTATTTTGTAATTGAGCGTATTGCTGTCCCAATAAAATTAGGATTTTGTTTTTAGCAAACAAGAGACCCTGTCAGTTATTTTCACCACAATGCTGCATAAGAAATCACCCAAAACTCAGTGACTTACAACAAACATTTCCCATTTGCCATGTCTTGGGTAAATCGGGATATACAGAATAATGCCTGGTTCTGCGAGCAGAGGTCAGAAAGCAGGTACCTGGCTATGAGATCCCATATTGGCAAAGTGGGAAGAGGGCTATGTTGGGAGTGGTCTGCACTGCTGGAGTTTCGTGGGTAAGCCAGTCTGTCTCCCATGGTCCTACTGGGTGCCTTGGAATGGAGCCAGTCTAGAGCTTTCTTTAAAACCCAACTGGGGTCCTACCAAGAAAGAGAAACCTCAGGGGTACACCCAAAGAGGAAAGCAGATCAGGGGGACTCAGCAGAGGTCAGCAGAGTATGCATCACCTATATCAGTTAATGAGGCAGTGTAGTGAACAGGGCTACTGCACTGCATAAATCTAGGGATGCAAATCACATCACAGCCCACAGAGTTAGCATTACAAAACCTAGATGGCCTTAAGCATAAGCCTTCGCATTACATACCAAATACATTTCTCTGAAATGTGCCCTCTCCTAATATAACATAGACAAACACATAATAAAGATGTCATCTATATCAATAGGTATAGACCTATTTTTTTTTTATGAACTGTCTAATGTTCTATATATTTTATTACTGCCCCAAGTAATGGACATTTAGTAGTTTCCAGTTTTTTGCTGCTATAAACACTATCACAAGAAGCATTCTACTCCATATTTCTGGAGAGATAAAAACAAACAAACAAACAAATGTAAAAGAAACATAGAAAGTATTAGAAAAATATAAGATGATGCTTTTATACATTGGAGTATGGATAATCTTTATAAGCATAACACAAAACCATCCCCTGGATAGTATAATTTTATAGAACTTCTGGTGTGGATAAACATGATACAAAGTTAAAAGCAAATAGACTCGAAGCTAATGTTTGCAATACATATTACAGACTAATGTCCAAACATATTTTAAATAGCCTCTATGTCTAAAATGAATAATTCAATAGAAAAATGAGCAAATAAGATGAATTGGTAATTCACAAAAGAAGAAACACAAATGGAAAATAAAACCCTTGGTCTTACTAGAGAATAAGGAAATATAAGTTAAAACAACAATAAAATATAACTTAAACAACTTTTCAAAACTTAAAAGTATTGGTAACATTTATTATTGGTGAGAATTTGAGAAAATAACACTCCTGTGCTTGCTAGAAGTGAGGGGCATCAGTACAATTTTTTTTGCAGGATAATTTAGCACTATCTACCAAGATATTATTTAGCAACTCAGCAATTTTAGTCCTGGGAAGCCATCCTGAAGAAAAATGCTTACCTGTGCATAGAAACACCTCACGACTTACATGGACAGCATGATCCTTGGAGCATTATTTGTAGAAGCAAAAAAAAAAAAAAAAAAGGAAATGGCCTAATTGGCCATTAAGAAGACAATATTATGGAATGCTCTCATTCAGACCTAACTTGAACAAACATCCACAATATATTTCTAGAGGAAAAAAATTAGATATAAAAATATGTGTAGCTTCATTTCATTTATCTAAAAAAATAATTTGTTTTTATGTGTTTGCATAACTAGGAAATTCTAGAAGGCTATATTTTAAAGTTACTTCTGTAGGAGAGGGCATATTGGTGCGGAAGATAGAAAACTATTCTTTTATATTTCACACATTCTCTTCTTTTGAATTTGTTACAAACATACATATTGGGTTGTTGGAAAAGGCATGACTTATTTTTCTGTTTTTTTGTCGCAAAAATGCGTCACAACCTTTCCAACAACCCAATACTTTTACGGTTTAAAAAAAACAACGATGTAAAGAAGAGAAATGATGTAGCTTTTCTGCCTGGCTTCTTGCACTCCTGAGCAGGATGAGGTTTTCTTTGGGGGGAGCAGTGATGTGCTGGTGAATTGGCTGGGTGGGGGTTGAGGGTTGGGGATGGAAGGTGTGGAGGGATTTGTAGTGTTTGTCTATTTCCATTGTGCAAATATTCCTACCATGTTCAATTTCAAGTGGCTTACAAAATTCCTGCATATTTAACATATTAGGTGTTCAATAAATCAGTTTTAAAAAATCATGTGTTGAACAGAACTGAACTGCCAAGGTCCAGAATAAACAAGTGAAGGCAGAAATTCTGCTTTAGTGAAAACAGAAACATTCCCATTGGCTGGGACAAGTCTCAGCCTCAATTGTTCAAATCACATCCATCTCTCCAGCCCCACCTCACCACTGAGAATTCATGGTTCATAGGCTGGTATGGTCTCATTACAGTTTTGCAAGGTCAATTTACTTCACCAGTTTTCTAAACGAAGCTTCACCCTTTAGAAATAGGTCAGGTGGTAGAAGGAAAGTCTGCCAGGAAGGATTCCTTATTCATTTCAAGCCCAGGCACCTCCAGGCAACAGAATTCTGCAGATGGTGCACACAGAGAGAGAATCTGGGTGAACTTTCAACCTTTAGAAAAATATTTCTCCGGATGGGGAAGACATGAAAGCTATAGTTTCACCTCATTTCCAGGTGCTTCTCCAGTCTGCAACAATTAACAAGACACTTGGCAATTTCCCTAAGTGGGATGCCTGCCCCCAATTTGTTCACAGTCTAATGGCACAAGAATCAGAGTGGTATCATAGAACAAGTGCTGCGATGGCCAGACCCACTACTAGCATTTGCAGGGAATTATAAAACTTTCCTTCCTTTTCTTCTCACCCCAGGCTCCATCCTACACTTGAATGGTTCTCCTGTGGACATCACATCAATGCATCCAAACTTGACCCACCACACCCCACACCTCAAGCAGCTGCCCCTTGGCCATCCTTTAGAGCCAAGGGTGCACACCAGCTAAGCCATGTATTCTCTGTGCAAATAACCTGGGGAAGAACTTCTGAAGACACTTGGCAATAGGCTAAGGCTATTCAGGATAGAAATTTCAGGGTCCTGGCTGTTCAGAGAATGATCAAGAAACAGAGTGAGGGCTCCTCACCTCATGGGAGGAGTACAACCCACACAGCACCTGAGAGGAGTTCTCAAAGCATGGGACCCAGGGAAGAAGACCAATTTGTCTGGGAACAACTAACCCATGCTTGGCCAGTAAGGGAAGGCTTCCTGAAAGAGATGAGCCAAGACTGAGCTTTGACATATGCATAAAGTTTAGCCAATCAAAGAACAGGGTAGGGCGCTCCAGGCAGAACAATGCACCACAGGGCCTTAAGAGCTGAGGATTACTCACAAGAGTGGATATTAAATTGGTCATGAGAGTCTGTGCCTTTTTATTTCCCTAAGTCAGAGAGTTGCTGCCGCCCTTCACCCCCAAATGCTAAGAACAGAGATTGGCGATTTAGTTGGATCCACTCAGAAGCATGATTATGAGTCTTTTAAACAGCTAGATGGAGCCCATATTCTGAAGCAAGTGCCACTGATTCTCTACTTGCCATGCTGAGTCCTTGGAAAATAACCACCCTGCTGACACCTTGATCTTGGACTTCTAGCCCCAGGATTGTGAGGAAATAAATTTCTGTTGTTTAAGCAAGACAGTCTATGGTACTTTGTGATAGCAGCCCTAGCAAACTAATACATGACTTTTCTCTGATCCGTCAAGTTTTATCTGTGGACCGTTACTTCTCCAGACCATCCGCCCAGTGGGTAAGGCCTAATTCTAGTAATAAACTTCTTATTCCATAAGACTCATGGTGGTTCTGCTTACCTGATTGAACCCAGACTAATACATGTAGTGATTAAGAACATGGACTCCAGATGTTAGTAAAATCTCTAATTTTACTCTCTATGTTCTTTGGGTTATTCCTTCTCTATATCTCAGTCGTCTTATCTGGAAAACAGGATGATAACAGTACCACCCTTCCTTTGCAGAGTGGCATTAAGTGAGCTACCACAAATAAAAGATTCAGTGCAATGCTAGCATACTAATAACATTAAGTAATTATTCATTAATATTATGATTTTGATTATTATTTGCTGTCGACTCAAGAACTAAAACACTGACTCACAAGTTTCTCTTTCCCTGCCCTGATTTGTTGTATGTCTTTATCTTCTCTCTTAGAATGTAATATCTTGAAAAAAAGATATCATAATTTATCTTGCTTTCTTCTACCTGAAACTTTCATCCTCACATAGCAGGATGTCCATGACTAGCTCAGATGGGATGCTGGTCAAATGAGAATTAGGGTTCCATTTGGTCCAAGGATGGTTTAAGGTCTGTGGGAGCCAGCCTCCAAGATGGCTCCCAGGAACCTTGCCTCTTAGTATTTACAGCCCTGTGTAGTCTCCTCCCACGTGAAGTAAGACTGACCTGTGTAATCTATAGGACATTGGGAAAACACTGAGTATGATGTCCAAGGTTAGGTCATAAAAGAAAGTGAGGCTTCTGCCATGCTCTCTTGGATCACTCATTTTAGGGGAAGCCAGGGACCATGTCACAAGGAAACTCAGGCATCCTTATGAAGAGGTCCACATGGAGAGGAGCTGGGGCCCCTTCCTAACAACAGCTCTGAGATGCTGGGCATGTGAGTGAACCCCCGTCAAGCCCACAAAAGACTTCAGTCCCAGTGGCAATCTTGATAGTAATATCTCATGAGAGATTCCAAGAGAGACTATTCAGACAAGTCACTTCCAAATTCCTGACCCACAGAAATCTCCTGAGGTCATAAATATTTATTATAATTTGTTATACAGAAAAAGAGAAGTAATACGCCATCTGAAAAAATACCAGCCTCATTACATACCTTATTTCATCAACAACAATGGTAATAATCATTAGTCTCGTTTTTCAAATAAGGAAATTGAGGCCTAAAAAGGCAACTGACTTGCTCAAGGTCGACCAGCTACTTGGCGATAGAGCCAAGACTTGCTCTACATGTGCAGACTCCCAGTCAGGGATCTGTTCACTGATACCCTGTTATGTCCGTAGCAGAGCTCACCAAGACCTCATATACAGTATGTATTGGTTTCCTGAAAACCCAGAGATGCAAAGCTGCTGTGCTGTGAAGGCTCCTTTCCCAGGTGCACCTCTTGACCTGGATGATGCATGCTCCCCACCTTCCTACGGCCAGGATAGAGCCTTCCCTAGACATGCGAGGACACTAACTAGTTATAGGCTTGCATTGTTGGCATGCCCCCAGGTAATTTCAATTGAAGTGCCCACAATACCTCCCCCATCATTACACTTTGATTTCCCTCCTGGCTTACACATTCTTCTGCTAGGACAGGGGGATAGGGACTGCTTTAAGAGCCAATTTCACACTTCTTGTTCTGCTGTTCAGTGGAGGGTATGCATATAACAAAGAAAATAATTAGCTCGGAAGATTATAGATCTTATTAGGAGAACCAGTTGCTTCTGGTTGTTAGAGTTACTTATATTCTCTCTGGGTCCTTCTATATGTAAGCACTTGGTCTGATTTAGATTTCTTGCTGGTGTCATTTTTTTCTTGCTTATGAGAGAAACAATTCCATTTTGCTTGTATGATAAGCCAGTTAATTCCTATTAGTAAACTTCCTTGACCACAACATTTCTAATTAATTAAGACATGTTCTCACAGCATGTTGCCTCAAGTCCTTTAGTATGTGTATAGCATAGGAGAAAGGAGACCTTTTCAGACTTCTATCTCCTGAATTTGCTAGAGTATCAACAAAACTTTGTTGTTTTCCTTCTAATTATAAATAATTTAGAGTTAGCTGAAATACAACAATTTCATAAATACATAATACATAAAATAAAAGTTCCCCAATCTCAAACCCTAGAGATTGTCACCATAAACCAGTCAGAGCATATACAATCAACTTTGTTTTTCTACATATATGCTAAAGTATTTTATTTTCACTTTCTTTTTTTAAAAACATTTTCTTCTTTAAGAAACACACTATATATACTGTATTCCTATATTTTTTAACTTAACATTATCTGTTGTAAATGTTACATTTTAGAAAGATGTTTCTACATTAGTATGTATAGATTCTCATTCTTTTGAACATTTACTAATATACCACAGTATGATCAATTGGTCCCATATTCAAGGATATTTGGATTGCTTCCTTTCTATTTTTCAATGACAATCTATGCAGAAATGGTCATTCTTATATTTGTGTGCCTTGTACATTCCTAAGAGTATTTCTGGAGGATAAAGGCCTCTAAGGGGGAATTTTAAGACAGGATTTGCTAGTTATACCAGTTTACATTATATTTACAACAGTGTCTAAAGCCACCTGTAGATGTATACCTCACCAACATTGGATAGTGTTGTTTCTTCTTTCATTTTTGTGTTATACCTAACTCTTATTATGATTAACGTTGGTGAGGATAACAATAGATTATTTTCCTCCTTTACAGGTGGATTGGAAAAGAAACTCCCAAAGTGGCAAATAGAAGATTAAGTTTGTCCAGGACTAATTAGCACTCATTTAGTGTCTCATTCTCAGAGCTAATTCGCATTTACACACACAAGCAGAATTTTGCATGCCCTTCTTGGGAACTTGTGTTCTGCTGTTCTTGGCCTCGCCTAGTGCCTAAAACCACATAGTCTCCCTTAAAATAGGATAAATTTCTGGTGTTTAAGAATCACTTGATTGAACCTGGGTGGGGGGAATGGAGATTTCTACCCTTCCTGTTTCCTGTTTTGATTAAGGAGGTCCTGGGTGGGATATTTTGTGTTTTATAGACTTAAGTGTGAAAAGGTGAGGTAATTATACTCTCATTTGGCACACTAACATTATTACTCCATTTATGGCCACTTCCTTGTTTTATTCAGGGAATCTCTTCATTCCCAGTCATCTCCAATTCTCCTCCCCACTATAAGCAACTATTTCAATTTATTGGATTTATTTTCTAGAACTTTAAAATATCTTTGGAAAATGTGTAGTGTTTTGCACAAATGCTTTGTTTTAAGTTACAGATATTAAATAAAAATATATTAAATATATAACATATATTATTAAAAGGAATATACATAAGTTAAATTGTGGTATAGATTTTTCCATTTCTTCCTTTTTCTCTTAGCACTCTATTTTTAAGATCTATGCACACTGCTATGGGTGCATCCCACAGAATTTGTTGCTTCACACTGCTGATTGGTATATCCTCACCTACTTCCACCAACTTTTCTTATGCATTTCCCCCAGCAATGGACAGGTAGGTTGTGTACAACTCTATCTCCTGCTACTATAATACAAACTAGGCTGCAATGAACAACTATATGTAAGTCCTCAGTGAGAATTTCTCTGGGTTTTATGCCCAGGAGTTTGTCAGGGTTGAGCAAGTGTGTCTGTGTGTGTGTGTGTGGCGGGGGGAGTTAACATCTTACGACAGTTTTAAAAAATACAAAAGTAGGGCTGGCCAAGTGGCGCATTGGTTAAGAGCTGGTTTTGGGATGCCAGTGGCCCTGGTTCGGATCCCACGTATGAGGGCCAGTGACACTGCCCTCCACAGCTAACAACAGCTCCACCTGGAGCTGGGCTGTGCGAGCCCCGGTGACGATGTAGGCTGCAGCCCCTGCTGCAGTGAGCTGCCATAGGCTACAGTGAGTGGCCGGCAGCCAGCGTGAGCGGCCCGCAGCCAGCGTGAGCTGCCAATTGCCGCAGTGAGCGACATCCAGAGGCCAGCGACTGATCTGCCTCATGCGGGAAGAGCGCAATGACCATACCAACATGGGCCAGTGAAGCAACGTCCTCTGCAACTAGACTGAAGAACGAAATGACAGCAACTTGTCTGTTCCCCTCCCCCAATTCCCCAATAAAATCTTTAAAATATATATATATATATATACAAAAGTACAAAAAATGGTATAACGAACCCCCATAGGCTCATCTGCCAGATTTTTGAATTATCAATATTTTCTGTACTTTAGCTCTCCTTCCTCTCTTTTGTTGTACAATTTTAAAGAAAATCCCTGATACTATGCCATTTTACTCTAAATATTTCCATGTACAACTGTAGGGGAGGAAAAATAATTTTACCTCTACCCTTCTAGGTACTTGGCTAAGACCCCTCCCCCTGCCTCAAAAGGCCAGATTGACAGGAGAAAAATATATAATTTAGTATGTTCAGGAGACCCATAAAAATATGGGACTCAAAAACATGACCAAGGCAGTAAGGTTTTATACTTTTTTGACAAAGAAATAATAAATTTGTGAAAGTTAACAAGACAAAGGGGTTTGGCCTTTGGGTAGTAAATTGGTGAAGAAGTAACAAGGTTTGTTTATATAGCCTTCTTGGCCCTAAATTCTCTATTTCTGGTGATAAGGATGCCCTCCACCTTCCTGGAACCGGGAGGGTCTCTTTCACATGGGAAATTTGTCTCCTGCTTTCAGGGACACAAAGGAGGGTCAGAGTGTCCTTGCACTGACTGTCTCTCAAGTACATTTGATTCATAATAATCAATATACTAAAGTAACACATTGTGGGGTGATATATTCTGCTCCCCTTCACATCTCTAATACATAAGGACATTTTTACGTAATCCTTACATCAATATTAAAACTAACAAAATTAACACTATTTCCTTAAGATATTTTTTAAAAAAGACTTTTTACATCTATTGAGGAATAATTGACAAACAAAAGTTGTACATACTTAAAGTGTAAAATGTCATTATTTGTTTATATATACATTGTAAAATAATTATAGTTCTTTTTGGGGAGCTTCCATGCACACAAAATTTAATAAAATATGTATGTTATTGGTTTTTTTCCCCTGTTAATCTGTCTTTTGTAAATTTAATTCACAAGCCCTGGTCATTTTGCGTAAGAGAGTAGAGAAAGTTTTTTCCTTCTTTACAATGCCTACACTATAACTGAATGCCATCTATGTACTGGTAGGGTTTCAGGATACGGGATAAATCAGGTTATATTTTCTTCCTTTCAGGAAAACATATCTGCTGAACATAGGATTGATGGACTGGGTCATAAAAGGTGATTCGGAATTCAGTGAACAGAAAATAGGAACTGGAGTATGGGGCCACACCGTGTTGAAAGCCCTGCTTAAGCAAAGACTGGGGTAAAAAATAGATATGAACATTAAGTGAGCAAATACAAGCATACCTCATTTTAGTGCACTTCATTTTATTGCACTTCACAGATACTGAGTTTGTTTTTGTTTGTTTTTTACAAATTAAAGGCAAGACCCTCCACCAGCAAAAAGATTACAACTCACTTTATTGGGATACTCGCTTTATTTTGGAGGTCTAGAACTGAACCTGCAACATCTGCAAGATATGCCCAGGGTGCCTACGATGTAGTAGGTGCTCAATAGAGGTTCATTTTCATCTTTCTGCCTTCTGTGGCAATAAGCCCAATAAATGCTCGAAGTCGTCTTTTTAGAAACTGAGGAAGTGCTATCGGTGCTTAGCTACTCCAGGTCCGGCCTATGGACCAGAAGCCTTGGTGTCACCTGGGAGCTACCTGGGAATGCAGCATCTCAGGCCCTACCCTGGACCTGCTGTGTTGGTACCCACATTTTAACTAGATCCCCAAGTGATCTGCATGCACATTAAGGTTTGAGAAGCACTGGCTTGGGGATAAATGATGGGAAAATGTCACTGACGGAAGGGAAATTCCAGAAAGCAAAGACCTTAACAGAGAGCTCCTAAAATGCAGTGGTAATGGTAGCAGCAGCCCTCAGGCGAGGGTAGTACATTTGCAAATGGAATACTCTGAATTCTTTCCATAACTAGGAAAACAAAAGGCATATAGAAAAGAACACAAACTATCTCTACTACATACATACATACACACACACACACACACACACACACACACACACACATACACCGCCCATTTTTCACACCAACTAATAACGACTGTTAACTTTTTTTTTATGATTTGTTTCTCAATCTTCTTTCTTTTCATTTTGTGCACATGGCTGAGATTATACTGCATATACAGTTTTGCTTCTTGCTTTTTCAACTTCGCATTTCCAGCTTAGCATTTGAGAAATGTATATGAGAAAAACTTTTGAAAATTTTAATTTGAAAATTATAAAATCTTTCGAGCATAAGCTCAAGTTCAGAAAACACTATAACAATGTGAATCTACTGCCAGGATTTAAGAGACATTAACACCTTGTTATACAGTAAGTCCTCACATAATGTCATCCATAGGTTCTGCTGCTTTACAGAAAACAACATATAACAAAACCAATCTTGCCATAGGCTAATCAATATAAAGAGGAATTCAGTTCCTGTGTCATCTCATCAACATTATAATGAAATGACATTTCATTATGTATTTGCATTGGATCAGTTAATGCCTTTATGCCCCCCCACCCCAAGCCCACCCACTCCCCAAACCCAACCATAGCCACCCTTATCCAGGAGTTACCACCATCCTGAGACCAGTATGTTTCATTCTCAGATATATTTTTAGCTTTGGTAGATAAAATATACCAATGTTCCTTGGGATTTTAAATTTTATACAAATAATATTATGATCTATGTATCCTTTTGCAATGTGCTTTTTAATCACTCAATATTAGGTCACCTTGGAGAAGATACTTTTTTTTTTCCATATGACTGTACAAATGGAATCCAGGTACCCTTGTTCTGTTAGAAAATGTTTTAGCTTCGCAAAGGCCCAGAGCTGAGAGCTGATGGCAGATGGAGTTAGGTGGTACCTCCATGTCATGCGCCTATTTGAATCCATTAATTGACAGGGAACTCATAGGGCATCCTGGGAGAAATGTTAGCAAGCTCAAGACCCTCTTCTTCTTAAGTTTCAAGTTGTACAGGCAGATTTAATGGACCAGAGTAGGCCTGGCAGAGGTGAGGTGACAAAAAAAAAAATCCCAGAGAACTCTTAAGGGACTTACTATAAGAGTGAAGAATCTAAATTGAGGCAGGTTCCAAAGCATGGAGATGGGATCAATGTGGGGGGAAGGGCTGGCAGCAAGAACTAGTCCTGTAACAAACTTCACTGTGACTACCCTGTATGGCGGTGAGTCTATAATGTAACAACCGTCTCCTAAGGCCAGAAGCACCATGGTGACGTTTTGCAACACAACATCAAAGCTCCACTGAGAGTGCTAGATGTTCTGCATTTCCTTTGCAAGGTGGCAGTGTGGAGCTTTTGATGTCCTTAAACTTGTCTTGGGAATAGAAATGGGGTCCAAGAGAGTGAAGGGTGGATTTTTCTTAATCTGTGCCAGCAGAGTAGAACATTTCTTGAGAAGTGACCCATCTACACATTCTCCAAAGATCATGTGCAAGAATGATTATGGGAGTGCTATTCCAATCACCCCCAACTGAAAACCACTGCAATGGGATAAATAAATGGTAAAAAATTCCCATGAAAAAATTTTCGGCACCAATGGGAATAATCAATCTACAACTATATGAACAATATGGATTAACCATACAAATACAATGTTGAATGAAAGAGGCCACATATAAAGGAACGCATATTGCAAGATTCCACTTTTATGAAGTTGAAAAACAGACAAAATTAATCTGTGCCATTATAAGTTCTATTTGGTTGCTTTTGTCATGGTATAATGAGTAGAAAGGGATGAAGAAGGACTTCTGGGGCCCTGGTAATGTTTTGTTTCTTGATTTGGGTGCTTGTACAAAGGGTATACTCAGTTTGTGAAAATTCATCAAGTTTTATACTCATGTCCGATTTTCTGTATGTATATCATAATTTCAAGAAGAGTTTTTACAAAGGGATTTTATTTTGTATTTCAATCTGGTGAAATATAGCCTACACATGAATGACTGTCAAAGCCTGCAGTGTATCGATCACATCTCATGGCCAATGGTTGAAAATCAAGACACACTTTAATTCCCCTACCTGATACAGCTCACTCTCATGATTTAAACATCTCCTAAATGTTCTTTCAAAGACAATATTGTAACCTTACTCCTTCTTCATACCTCCTCCTGCAGCCATATGAGAAACCATTGGAAACCTGTTACTAGAGATGAGCAAGTGTGTATGGGAAGAGGGGGTTCTCAGTCCCCAGGACATGGCTCTGGGGATAAATTGATAAATCAGAGAGCAGGTGGTGCCCACCATACAAACATTTTTCAGGGGAGATGAGGCACAACATTGACACTGTCACATCTGTATTTAGCAACCTGAACTTTGCTTCATTAAAGTCTTGGTGAGGTTTTAAAAACTCTCTTGGGCCGGCTGTGTGGCGCATTGGTTGTGAGTTGGCTTGGGAGTGCAAGCTCTGAGCAGCAGGGCCCTGGTTCAGATCCCACATGGGCCAGTGACACTGCGCCCTTTACAGCTCAGATGGTGAACAACAGCTCAACCTGAAGCTGGGTTGCCAAGAGTCACTGGCAATAGCATAGGCTGCAGTGGGGCTGCAGTGGGTTGCCATGAGCCACCATGAGCACCTGTCCAGAGGCCGGTGACGGATTACCTCACTCGGGAAAAGCACAATGATGATACCAACATGGGCCAGTGAAGCGACATCCTCCACAACTAGCCTGAAGAACAAAAGGACAGCAACTTGTCTGTTCCCTTCCCTGATTCCCCAATGCTGTTTCCCTCCCCCAATTCCCCAATAAAATGTTTAAAAAAAAAACACAAAAAACTATCTCATCCTTGCTCTCATGAGAGAAGTATCAAACCAAGACTTCTCCGGTCATCATTAAAGCCCTTCTTTCCACTGGACACTGTGTTCTTGTTGAATGCTTTCAATTTTCTCTGCATTTTACCCTGGCTCTTGCCACTACGGCCCCCCATATGTGGTTTTCTAGGCAGTGTTTTTAGATCGTTTAATTCTGTTCCAAACACTTGCCTCTGTCATGCCAACAACTCCAAAATCGCCTATCAGATACTTGTTGGCTAAGGCCCCATCTTGTCAATCTCTCACCAAAAGATTTCAAAACAAGTTAAAAGGATTTCTTTGAATGCATAGGGAAATACTTCCTTCCCCAATGAAACATGGGTCCGATGGCAATGTCCGGTGCCTAGTCCAGGTTGTCTGTGGACTTTGAAACTTTCTAAATGTAAAATGTACTGAGATGGGTGCTGGCCAAATGGCTCAGCTGGTTAACAGCTCGCTCAAGATTGCGAGCTGAGCTCTGAGCAACAGCAGTTCTATGCCCAGCCCGAGCTGAGCTGCCACTGAGCTGCCAGCAGGTGGCAGGATGGCTCAGCGAAAAAAAAATAATAATAATAATAAAATTTTAAAAATAAAATAAATAAAATGTACTGAGTTACAAAGATTACCACACATTATTGAAAAGAATTAAGCCCTAGTAACATCCTTTGTCTTTTGTATGGCATCTACATTATTACACTGTTCCTATGTAATGCCTGACATATAGGTTGTTCTCAATACACAATGAAGAAGGAAAGAGAAAGATAGAATAAAAGAGGACTATGAAATGAAGTACATAATTATAGCCCAGATTTCTTTCAGTGTTTCTTCACATTTCCAAATCAACTTGTTTGGCAAGATACTCTGTAAAATAATTATTCTAAGGTTTAAAAAAATTGGAAAACCCTACAAACTATAGTCTGTTCTTGGATGTGCATAATGCACATGAGATTACTAAAGGTTCCAGGAAGTCCTGTGTCAGAGAAACACATTTGATTTTGGTTTCTTTCCCAGACTTTTTCATGGAATTATTTGACCTTTTAGTATCATCTATCTAGTCACATCCTACAAAGCCAGCATTCTTCAGAGCCATACTTTGGCAAAGGCAGCTTTAACTCAACTAGCTATGCTTCAGAAGCTGCCAATCTGAATTGTTCCCATGCAAAGAGCTTCTGAAACCATAGTCATCAACTACACAAATGCCTTTGAGACCGCACCAAGAGCATCCTGATTAAAATAATTGCTTGTGTGGAGCCAAGAGCACATGATCCTATTATGCTATCCATATTGTGCATTCTAAACATACTCTGAGCCTTTGTTGAAAGGATGGCATTGTGTTTCAGTGGTTTACAGAAAAAGTGACATTACGCAGTATGGCCATAATAATTGGGTGTATATTGTTCCATTCGGAGGCCATTACAAATAACTCAAACTATTGAGATACATTCATTTGTGTGTCATCTGATCCTGGCATTCAGTTCCATTTTGTGACATTAATTTAACACAGCAAAACAAGGCACCAATTACCCTCTTCAAATTCAATTGAAGACAGCCATCTCTAATAAAGAGGAAAGCAAGCCAGAATTTGCAGATATCTATCAGCCAATAATAAAAGCAACCTGAGCCAGTCCTACATGAAAAATCATGGAAGTTGGGCCATTTGTGACATCTCTCATACCAATAAGAGGGAGGCCCAATGTGACCTCTCAAGCAAACCTTTTTTTTTTTTTTTTGTCACCAGATGGATACTCTACCAATACCTTCAGTGTAAGGATATACTGACATCTAGTGGACAACCAGGTGGTTAAGAATTTGGCCTACAGATTACACTGTAGGAATTAGTACATTACATAATAATGGTATTTGAAAAAATTAAGTTCAAATAAAATTTAAAGCATAAATATTTTTTTCTAATGACTGAAGCCTGTTAATTAAATTTATATTTAAGTTAATATTATGTTTTGAAGACTACCCTATTAAAAATACCACCCCATTGTCTTGTGAAATAGTTGGACCCACCAGCATTAACAAGTTTATATGTAGATAAAGACAGGTAATAGAATGACAGAGACACTCAAAAGATGGTGTGGAATGCTATCCATTTTATATGTTTTAGGAAGAGAAGTATTTTATCTAAGTATCAAACATACATAAATTAGTAACTTGCAGCCACCTGTCAGTAAGGAACTTGAGAATTTTAGAAGTTTGGTCAAAAAAAATTGCAATTCTGAGTACAGTTTTCTCAGATGTTACTCTGGCAGGGGGAAAGAAGGGCATTTCAAGCTCAAAGAGAAGGTTTGTGTGTCCATTTTCTCTCACATTGTTAATCTAGGCAGTCTATGAAATAGATCTTATGTATCTAGTTTATTAATGATATGTTGTAGGAAATAATTAGTATTAAGATGTGAGAAGACAAATAGACAACATCTATCTCTTCAACTTGGAGTGTAAACCAACTGAGAAATAGACTAAGGGAGTAAATCAAGCAAAGATTTAAAAATACAAGTTTTATGCTTGGTAAAGCAGATTAAAAAAATGCTTCTCAATCCATGACCAACATATATTTTTTATAATATTCCCTTTCCTCCTTGATTAAATTTATGCTGATATAATTACTGTTCAGGTCTTGGAAAGTTCCTCCTTTTTCCAGAACTGTATGGATTATTCACAATTTCCTATATTTGTCCTTCCTTAATATACAATGTTAAGAAAAACTTACCTAAAATTTAGAAATAAGGGAAAGGGAAAGTGGGATGTCTTCTCAATGTCATACTAGAATTTTGTTTAATAGCCCAACACAAAGGATTATTTAATTTTCTAGGAAAATGCGCCTGTATTTGACTTACAACTTATTTGACCAGAGCTCAACCACTGTGAAGTTATATGTTAATTTGTAGAGTTCTGTACTGAAATTAAAATACACAAATGGACAATGATCAGACCATATATAAGAATAAAATGCTGACTCACGACCTGCAAGAATCAACCCTAGAAATCAATCCATTATCTATCATGACTAACCAGCCCAGGAAGCCAGCCAGCCAGCCATCAGCAGATTTGTAGGAAGTCAGACTGCTATCTCTAGCAACATTCCAGGAAGCCAAACAAGCCCCGTAAACAATCAGCCTAAAATGGCTAGTATTGGATCAATAACTGACAGCTTCCTTAATTTTTATCTTTACTTTCAACTTTGGATAGATCAAAGAAAGCCAAATAGACACCCTCAACCAATGTCATATAATGCCCTGTTTCTTGTTAGCCTGCCCATGGCTTCCCCATGCCAACAGCCTCCTGTCAGGGCATACCTGAAGCCTCAGTTTTCCATCCCAAAATATTTTTTCTTACCTTGTCATCTATTCTTATATGTATCTTAATGTCATGCCCTAAGACACATGCATCATGGTTGGAATTTAGCACCAAAGAGTTGTAAGCATGTAGAGAGTGACCCACTAGAGTGCTCTGCTGCTTCTCTACAACATCCTACTTATGATAGAGGCCAAGATCATTCTAGTAAGAAAAACATTCAAGAGGCTCTAGTCTGGGTCAGGCTTCGTGGATCCTGACTAGCTTGTTCATGTATCTGTAGTCAGGTAATGGGAGGCTGATTGGTCTAGGATGGTCTCACATCTCTGGAAGTAGGTGGCTGTTGACCGGGGGCAAGGAATGGCTGGGCATATGTCTGTCATCCTCCAACAGGCTCCACAGACAGGGTACTAAGATGGAACAGAAGTTCCCAAGGCCTTCTAAGTATAGGTATGAGCTCTGAACTGGCACACCATTACTTCTTCTGCACTTCATTGGCCAAAGCAAAATATACAGCCAGCTCATCTTCAAGGGGGGGATATTCCAGCTATCTATTTCTAGATAACAAATCACCTCAAAACTTCGTAGCATAAAACAACCACCATTTATCTTGCTCACAAATCTACCATGTGGTCAGGGCTCAGTGGGAAGCAATTCATCTCTGTTTCATGAAGATGTCAGGTGGGCAGTTTGACTAGGGCTGGAGAATCCACTTCCAATATGGCTGGCAGGGCTGGCCGAGTGGCGCCGTGGTTAAAAGCTGGCTTGGGACACCAGTAGCCTGGGTTCGGATCCCACATATTAGGGCCAGTAACACAGCCCTCTAAAAAAAAAAAAAATCCAATATGGCTGGCAAATTCCTCTCTGTGATACTCTCAGGAGGCACATTAGTTTCCTTACAGTATGATGGCTGGGTCCCAATAGCAAGCATCCCAAGAAACAGAAGTGGCAGCTGCTGGGTTTTTTGTTTTTTTTTAATTAGTTTCAGGTGTACAACACAGTGCAATAGTTATACATTTTACCCCTCAAAGTGACAACCCCCCACCCCCAATTCACCACCCCACTCCTCCCCCCCATATCATATATATCTATTACTCTTCCTCTAACTCTCTTCCACAGTATAATCCACATCCCATGACTATCTATATATATTCAATTACAGTAGGTATACCACCTCCGCTTTAGTAATACAGTGCAGTGATCAAACCTCTACTCTATCCATGAAATAGCACCACCTCTACCATATTCCTTCTGTTAAGCAGTTATCACCCATATTCAAGGGGAAGGAACACAGGCTTCTCTCTCAATGGGAGGAGTGTCAAGGACTTGGGGGCTGTAGTTTGAAGCTGCCATAGCAGACCCCAGACTGAACTCTTGATGGGAAGGGTGATAATGTCACCTTGTAAAGGGCACAGATACTGGAAGAGGGACAGAGTTGCAGCCATTTGCACAATCAATCACAGTGTGAGCACAGAGCGGACAAGATTTCTGGTTCAATAGTTCTGTTCCTTTTAACTCAGCTATTATTTATTTCTCTCAGTCTTATGTTAGCTATAATTTATCAAAAGGTAAATTTAGAAATGCTACTCTTATTATTTAAATGGCTTAGAGGATTTTATATAGAAATTTTATATAGAAAGACTTTATAAGTGCCTCCCGTTTATTTCAAAATAAATGTTAGTGCTTTAGCTCCCACTGAAAGATGTGAAATCCTGTTTTATTGATGGGATAACTATTATGCAACAACTGTGCAGGTAATCATCTTATTCCACTTGACAAGATAAATATAGCCATTTTTTGCACAGAAAAGACAGTGAAGTACTCAATTACAGCTGTATGTTCAATGTAAAGTCTCTTATTCATATGAATTGCAGAGTCATTGATTAGGCCTATGGCAGGAAACTTTAGAAGCTATCCTAAATTTAGTGGCCATCCTAAATTTTCTTTAAGCTGCCTTCACTGTGCCTTATAGACCACAACTAAAATGACCCAGAGGCCAAACAGAATTACCCCTTGACTTTCCCCAATCCCATTTATATTCACTCATACATGGCTGCATTGGATACAAACACTCCTTTGGGGAGGACATTTTAAACTACATTCATCAAATACATTCCCAAATTCCCATTTTCCTTTTACAGTACAACCAGATTTCAAAAAAAATACCTGACCTCCTGGAAGTCCTAAAAATAAAATATCTATAGCACCCACCAAGCATGGTTTGATAAGCCTATATGTTCCAAGCAAATAGCACCTCTTGGAGAGCAATGAAGTGGTAATATGTATCCATGAGCCTTAGATTGAGACAGTTGGAGTCAGTCTCTGTATTAAGTGCTTTTCTAATGCTTTCAGTTAGGACTGTAGCTAGCAACAAGTAATGGAGAACCTTACATATGGTAGCTTTTAATAAGTGAGGGGTTTTGTAGGATGCCAGATGGGCACCACTTATTAGGGAGACCACTGAATAGACTGTGTAGATGCCTGACCACTGCGATGTACACCTTAAGCTGAAGTTGACTAATATTGCATAATACACATACACACAAACACACACACACACTCACAGGATGTGGAGTACAGCATAGGGAAGTCAATGGAATTGTAACAGCCATATACGATATCAGACGGATAGTAGATTCGCGGGGGGCGGTTAGTTATCACTTTGTGAGGAGTGTAAATGTCTAACTATTACATTGTTTTGTATACCTGAAACTAATAATAAAAGCAAGTGAGCGTTTTGTTTGTTTGTTTGTTTTTATTTTTAATGTATTAATACCAAGAAGCACAAGGATCTGGAAGCCTCATGATACAATCAAGTACCTATGCTGCTTTCTCTTTGGATGTTATTTGTGGTTTTCATCCTCATATTTGTCACTGTGATGTTACAAACTGACTGTTTTACTTCTAGATTGAAAATACTACGATTATCTTCCTAGAAGTCTGTTTGAGACTGTAAACAGCCAAGAGATATAACAGCCAAGAAATGGAGAAACATAAAGGAGAACCTGGAGACTATTTACTTTGGTTAAGCCAATCCTGAACACACTCTTAAAATACACAAATTCCTGGCCTTTAAATCACATGAGTCAATACATTCCCTTTTTATTAATAGATTCAGATTGAGTTTCTTGTCTTTTACAACTGAAAGAAAGTCAACTGATCCAAACACCATTTTTAGATGAGGAAATGTGAGGGTCTCCAGATCTACTGTTTAAAAAAATTACTGAATATATTTGCTGTTTGTATTCACATAGCAAGAATTCAGTGAGAATCTGAAAGGTGAAGAACTGGAATGAATTTGTGGAAAACTGCTAAAGTGATATTTAGAGGGGAATATATAGCCTTCAGCACTTAAAAACAAAAACTGGAATTCATTGAGCTAATCCTCAGTGTAAGAACTTTGAAAGAAAGTGAAGAACTCCAAATAAAGGGAAAGATGAAGAAAAAGAGCATAAGTTTATGCAACAAAAATCAAAGATAAAATACAGAGAATCAGAAAATCTTAATGGAAATTTTAAAATACTAATAACTAAATTATATAATGAAAATACCATCTATCAAAATGTATGAGTTAAAACAAAATTGATACTTGGAAGGAAATTTATAGTTCCAAATGCTCGTGATGGGGGAGAAAGGCTGGAAGTGAATTTGCTAGACGTTCAATTTAAGAATTTAGGAAACAACAAAAAAGATCCAGACATGAAAAGAAAAAACATTAAACAAGAGCAAGTTAAAGAATAGTATGGAAAATGCCAAAGGTTGGTTCTTTCAAAAGACTATTGAGTTAAACAAAAGCCTCATAATATTCAGCAAGAAAAAAAAAGGGAGGAAGCAAAAAATAATATTAGGAATAAAAAGATGGGCATATAGACAGAGCAGATTAAAGAGAGAATAAAACATTATGAACAATTTTATGCTAATGAATTTGACAACAGATAAAATGGATAACTTCCTAAAAAAATATAATTGAACAATATTGATTCAAAAAGAAATAGAGCCTACACAGTACTAGAACTACTAAGAAAATAGAATCAGTAATTAAAAATCTTCCCACAGGCAAGATCTTTTCTTTTTTTCAGGGAGATTCTATCAAATTTTTAAAGAATATATTATTCCAAAATATACAAACTCTTCCAAAGAATAAAAGGCATTCCAAGCCCATTCTAAGAAGGCAGGATAACTCTGATCCAAAACCAGAAAAGAACATAAATATGACCAACCAATTTTTATGACCCTAGGATAGGAAAGAATTTCTTAAACAAATGACAAAAAAATTACTAAATGTAATAGGAAGGATAAGTCTACATTAAAATTATTATCTATTCATAGAAAAACACTATGAAATGCATAAAGACATCATAAAATAAAGGGAAAAATAATCCCAAAATACAAAGCTGACGAAGAATTAATATCTAGGATATAGAAAGGATTCACTGTATCAATTAGAAAAACAAACAAAAAATGGAAATGGGCAAAAGACATGAACTGATATTTCACACAGAAGAGAATTACAAATAGCAAATAAACACAAGATGAGCAATTGCATTACCAATAAAGAAAATGCAAATTAAGATCATAAGAAGATATCATTTTAAATAGACTAAATTGGCAAAAAATAAGAATTCTGATAATACCATGCCCAAAGGATGTGAGTCAATGAAAACTCTTATGCACTTCTGATGGAAGGGTAAATTGTTACAACTGTGGAAAATATTTGGCAGGAGAATTTTGGCATTTGGCATTTCACAGTAGAATAGCATTACCAGTTAAATGAACTACAGCTATAAATAAATATAGGGATGAATCTTAGAAACATAATATTAAGAGGAAAAAGCAAGTACTAAAATACTAAAGACAGCATATCTTAATAGACATCTAAAAGCAAACAAAAACATGCACAATGATACCATTTATATAAGCCCACAAACAAACAAGCTCACATTCAACTGCGATAATGGCATCTATTAATAAAATATAAGCAAGGGGTTTTACAAACAAAATTCAAGATAGTGGTTACCAATGGGATGGGTGACATGGCAGAGTGAGGGAATATGGAAATACACACAGGCAAACCCAATAGCGTACATAATACTATAGTATAATTCTTATTAAATTGGTCTGTGTGTACTGTGCAGGTGTTTATTATTATGCATTTTAACTTGCATATATGTAACAAATTTATTATTTTGTGTATATCAAATATTAGATAAGTGTTTTTATTTAAAATGATAAAAATTATCTGGAAGCTGCCTATTCAACTAGGAAGCTTCTGCAATAATGCTGGCTTCAAGACCTTGCAATCTCTTTTATAATCTACACCAGAAAAATGAATCCTTCATTCCCTGTTGGAAAAGACGTTTCCAAGCTAATCCATAGCATCCACCACATATGCTGTCATCATTATTTTTCAATATAGTATTAGAGATGCTACAAGATTGGCAAAAAAGAAAACAAGTAGTCATTGTTCGGAAATATATGATCAATGCGTAGAAAACTCAAGAGAATGGATGTGATGGTCAATTTTACATGTTAACTTGACTGGGCCATGGGATGCCCAGGTATCTAAACAGTATTTCCAGGTATGTCTGTAAGGGTGTTCCTGGAGAAGATTAGGACATGAAGTGGTGGACCAAGTGAAGCAGAGTGCCTCCCCAAAGTGGGTGGGCATCATCCAACTCACTGAGGTCCCAAAGAAAACAGAGAGGTGGAGGAAAGTTGCTCTCTCTTGCTCACTGCACCTAAGTGCTTGAGTTGAGACATTTTTCTTCTCCTGCCTCCTTTGGCCTGGGACTTACTCCTTGTTCTAAGGCCATCAGACTTGGACTGGAAATACACCACCAGCTTTCCTGAGTCTCTACCTTGCGGACAGCAGATGGTAGGACCTCTCAGCCTCTGCAATCATCTGAGCTGATTTCTTATAATAAATTTCATTATAGACATATATATCCTAATCTCTTATTGGTTCTGTTTCTCTGGAGAACCCTGACTAATACAACGAACAAATTATTTGAAAAGCCAAGTTGAAAGAATTTTATAGCAAACACCCAAATACCTGCCACCTATTATGGATTCTACCACTAATATTTTACTAGATTTGCTTTATCACATACCTATTCATCTGTCTCTACTCATCAACCCATCTTTGTTTTCAGATGCATTTCATAGTAAACTACAAATATCAGTGCAATCCTTTCCCTTAATATTTTAATATGCATATCATCTACTAAACCGCAATATTTCCAGTTTTTTTTCTTTTTGGGTAAAATGCACATAAATTCATTTTATTCATGTAATGAAATGCACCAATCTTAAATGCACATACAGGGAGTTAGACAAATTCACACACATTTGTAATCTGGGCTTTGATCAAAATATAGACCACCACCCTTCCTAGTCAATCCCTGCCCCTCACTATAGTCAACCGCTGTTCTCATTTTCCCCCCCACAGAAACATTTTGCCTGTTTTAGAACTTTATATAAATAGAACCATGCAATATATACTCCTTGGTGTAAGGTTTCTTTCACTAAACACAACGTTCTCAGAATCACTTATGCTATTACCTGTATTAATAGTCTGTTCCTTTTTATTGTTGAGTAGTATTCCATTGTATGGCTATACCACAGTTCGTTAATCCATTTTCATATTGATGGGGCTGTTTCCAGTTTGGGGCTGTTATGGTTAAAATTGAACATTCTTATATAAGTCTGTATGTGAACATGTTTCATTTCTCATGGGTAAATTCCTTGGAGTGAAATAGCTGTATCACAGGATTATGTTTAGTTAAGAGTCTTGTTTTGTAAGAAGCTCTCAGGTCTCTTCTAAAATGGTTATACCAGGGCAGGCCAAGTGGCTCAGTTGGTTAAGAGCTTGCTCAAGCGTGCGAGCTGAGCTCTGAGCAACAGCAGTTTGATGCCAGCCCAAGCTGAGTTGCCGTTGAGCTGCCAACAGGTGGCAGGATGGCTTAGCTAAAAATAAATAAATAAATAAATAAATAAATAAATAAATAAATAAATAAATAAATAAAATGGTTATACCATTTTACACTACCCCAACAATTTGTGGTTGCTCCACATCCATGTCAACATTTGGTATTGTCAGTTATTTTAAGTTTAGCCAATCTGGTGGGTGTATAGTTGTATCTCATTGTATGTGTTTTTTTTTAATTAAAGTTTATTGGGATGACAATGGTTAGTAAAGTTACATAGGTTTCAAGTGTACAATTCTTTAATATATCATCTATATATTACAGTGTATGTTCACCACCCAGAGTCAGTTCCCCTTCCATCACCACATGTTTGATCCCATTTACCCTCATCTACCACCCCATTCCTCCCTTACCTTCTGATAACCACTAAACTATTGTCTGTGTCTATGAGTTTCTGTTTCTTTATTTGTTTGTCTTTTTCCTTTGTTGCTTTTAGTTTTATATCCCACACAACAGTGAAATCATATGGTTCTCAACTTTTTCGGTCTGATTTATTTCACTTAGCATAATAATCTCAGAATCCATCTGTATTACCACAAATGGTACTATTTAATCTTTTCTCATCGTGGTTTTTATTTGCATTTCTCTGGTGAATAATTATATTGAGCACTTTTCCACATGCTTATTGGCAATTCAGTAACTTTTTCTTGTGACATATCTATTCAAATTTTGTCCAGTTTTTAAGACTATTTACATTTTATTAATAAATGATAGGCATCCTTTATATATCCTATATATAAGTCCTTAGTCAGACATATATTTTGTGAATATTTTCTTCCAGTTTATGGCTCATCTATTAATTTTCTTATTGAGAAGTTATTTTTTTTTAATGTTAGCTTTTTAATTGAGTTTTATTGTCCACTTTGAGTTAATTTTTATACTCAGTAGTATTTTTGAAGGGAGCTTGACAAACTTCATTTTAAATTTTTATGAAAGACATTTCCACAAAAGGCTGAAACAATTTTTACAAGTAAATACGAAGATGGTGGATTTACCCCACCAGCAAACAAGATATAGTACAAAACCATATTATTATTATTAATTAAGATGTGTTACTAGCTCAGGAACAGAAAAATAGATCAATTAAATATAATAGAGTCCAGAAATAGGACCAAAGATGTATATGTGGATTTTCATAAACATACGTGTGTGTGTGTGGACATTCAACAGAGTCGGCATCCCAAACTAGGAAAGAAATGATTGGATTATATAGTAAGCATAGCTAAGAAAATTGGGTCACTAACTGGAGAAAAATGAAGCAGAAATCCAAATTACAACATATACAAAACTCTACCTACATTAGAGATCTAAATTGAAGAGGTAAATCATAAAGAGTAGAACATATATGAGAATATCTCTGAGATCTAGGAGTAGGAAAGAATTTCTTATATAAGATCTGAAAAGTATAAACTGTAAGGGAAGAAACTTATGATTTGACCACATCAAAATTAGAGAATTTTCTCAAACACAAGACACAAAATTGTCAGCCAGGTGACAGACTGAGAGAAGATATTTGAGTCATCCATAACCTATAGGAGATTAACATCTAGAAATTTTGAAAGGCAGCAAAAAAAAAAAAAAAGAAAAGAAAAATGGTCTAGGGATATTTGTCCTCATTTGGGCTGCTATGACCAAGTACCATCTCTCAGTTCTGGAGGCTGGAAGTCCAAGATCAGGGTGCCAGAATGGCTGGATTCTGATGAGAGCCCTCTTCTGAGTTGCAGACTGTAGCATCTTGTTGTGCCCTCACATGGCAGCAAACTAGCTCTCTGGCCTCTTCTTATAAGGCCACTAAACCCACTCATGAGGGCTATATACCCTCATCACCCAATTATCTGGCAAACGCCCACCTCCAAATACCATCACACTGGAAACTAGATTCCAACATATGAATTTGGAGGAAACATAAACATTCATAACAATTCAAATGTCCATAACAATATTATTAGGAATGTTTAAAAACTGGGAAATGCAAATAGTTTATAGAAATATGAAGAGATACTGAATCTCCCTATTAATTAGATAAATGCTAAAAGAAAATAGTAAGATCACATTTTATGCCAATAATATTGACAATAGAAAGATGCATAATATAAAATGCATAGAGATTATGAGAAAAGGGAATCCTCATAGACAGTAACTGGTTTAAACAGGTCCCTAAGGGGCCGGCTGAGTGGCGCAGTGGTAAGCGCTGGCTTTGGAAGCCAGTAGCCCCGGTTCGGGCCCCACATATGAGGGCCAGTGACACTGCCCTAAAATAAATAAATAAATAAATAAATAAACAGGTCCATAAGGAGACATGTGAGAATGTTCATTTCAGTACTATTTGTGAAAACAAGATTCACCTCTAGAAGAACAGGTAAATAAAATGCAACAAATGCATGTGATGGAATGCTATGATATGTAATAGTCGGAAGCGATAAACCAGATTTACCAAGTGCACAAAGATAGTTTTAAAAAACATAACACTGAGTAAAACAAAAAAAATTCATTTATATCTCAGTTACACTTATGTGAAATTAAATAAACATACATAACACCATACATTTTCAAAGCTATGATAATAAACATATGAAAAAGGGTAGGAAGTTCATTTATTAAATACACCAGAGTGAGTGTTTAAGTGGTGAAAAGGGATGAAAGGTACATAACAATGAAATAAAACAAAGTAAGAACCTTGCACAGACTAAAGTGGGTAGCACACCATCAGCTGAAGTGTATAATCTAACTCCCATCTAGGCAACGAGACACACACACACACACACACACACACACACACACACACACACAGGCGTGCGCGCACATGCATTCATTGGGTATGTTTTAAAACTACCTATATATCTACCATCGTAACTGAAAAGTTATCAAAAGAGACAGTCAAAAGTTTTGTTGAAATCACAGAATATGGAATACCTTTGAGCTATCAAAGCACTACATATACTTTAAAAAGTTATTGTTATTGATATGACTAAATTGTTATCAGAGACAAAGTTAGCTTGACAGGACTTACACTGGTAATTGCCAAATTCTTCTCCAAATTCCTACAAACTAAACACTTCTTGGTTATCTTCTAGAATTGTTTTAGGTATTTATTTATATCAAGCTTTAGGTATGTAATTTCCTAGTATCTCCCTTTTGAAAATCAGGTCATATTTTTTCCTGGATTTACCCTTCTAGTGCCTCTGCCATCCTGTTAAAATTTTCAAGAACAAGAAGAAGAATAACCATAATAATCTTAAAATAATAAATGTCAGATAAAACCTGCAAGTTTCATCAGGGCTCTAGGATGTAACCCATCTGAGCTTGTTTAGGTAAAAGCTTTGTGATTTTTTTGGTAACTCATTAATATTTGATGCATTTTTATATTAAGACATTGATTATTCACTAAAGGCCACCACCTATGTAAAGGGTTTCAATGACTTAGAACACTATGTAAAAAATAAATAGATATAATATGAAAACAGAACCGGCAGCAAAATATAAAACTACTGATTCAATGTTCAGTTGACTCTATATATAAGGGATATACAGGGTGATGTAGGGAATAAGTATCAGGGATGCAAATACTAGTTCCCAATTGTCCACTAATAAGCTTCATCTATAAAATGGCACACTATTTGTGAGAATCAAATGAGATAATGCAATGTGAAATATCTGTATAAACTAGAGACCAAAAAATGAAATGGATATTTTCATTTCTAAACCTGTGTCCAAAAAAAATGGAAGGGTGTATCAGCTAAAATATTTTTAGTGACATAGATGAAACATCCGAATTCCAACTGGCCTAAGTAATAAAAGGAATTTATAAGCTCAACGTCTACAAAAGCAAAGTGGGAGACTGGATGCATGGGCTCAAACCCTGTAGGCAGGGCCCACTTTCTCTACCTGTGTTTCAGTTCCACTGTTCTCTGCCTAAAAGGTCACAACATGGCTATCAGTAGCATTTAGGGCTATCCATTTACTGGTTCAAATCTGGAAGAAGTTAGGTCTGCAACCCTGAGAGTTTAAATAAAACCCCTGAAGTTAATTGTCTTTGGTTCTAATTAGCCTGACTTGGGACATATGTCCACCAACTAACCATCACTGTGGCCAGCGACATGGGACACTTTGATGGGTTTAAGCTAATCAGGAATCAAGGCCAAAGTGGCTGCTTTGCACAGTTCCAGGGGGCAGTATTCATGTATCTCTGAGAAATGGATGGTGGCAATTGGGAGCAATACAAATCAACTACTGTGGGTCTCTGGGACAAAAGTTAACATTTATAGTGGAAGTCCTTTTAGCTGGGAATAGAACAGCCAGCCTCACTGATTGCTGGCCAAACCATCAGGAAAAATCCTAAATTTCACCCAGTAATAATTTTCCTCATCCCAGAGCACATCCCTTCTAAAACTTCTCTGGATAGCACCCCACATTGGTTTCTGAACCCAGAGACTGAAAATGTCATCTACATTCATGATTTCCATTCACTGAACTCTGCCCCTATCAGCTTACTAAGGTAATGGAAATCATGCCCCAACACTCGAGTGAAAGTTTTCTAGCAAACATTGAGTGAGTTTCAGTCCTAATCTCACACAACCAGGTAGTCATGGGATTTTTCTAAGGACTCCCTTATTCTCTTCCTTTTATTGGAGTCTGTGACCCAAATCCTAATTTTCCTCTTCCCCTCTGGTTTACTTCCGTTTCCTGTACTGATGCCTCTGTGTTGCCCAGTAAATGCTGATGTGTTTCTGGCTTCTCCTTCATGTTCCCATTCTCTTGGTGTCCCCAGGTTCTCAGGGACTTCCGGTACTACCTCTGTGTCAATGACTCCCACACCTAAGTCCACCCAACCCCATTCATGCACAGTTAATACCCCCACCCATGCATCCTAAGTCAACATCCATAATTACTCCAGTTCAAGCATTCACCCTTTATTATTATTGTTCTATCTACCTCAGAATAAAAACAAAGAGAAACCTGCTGCTGTCTGGATAAATGGTACTAAACCATACAGCCACCTTAGACAGAAACCTCAGCAGCATCCTCAGCTCCTTCCCTCTCCTTCACCCTCCACATCAATCACTGACGTGGCTCTCTGTCTAACATCCTTGCCCGTGTCCCCTGGTGCGTCCCCTAATGTGTGCCCAAAGTATCATCCTAGATTAGTGCTCTCTTCCCCCCAAGTGGCCTTTCTGCTTACATTTTGTGCATCATCTGCACACCTAATGCAAATAAAAAAATATTTAAAAATTCTGATTATATCATTCCCCTATTGAAAACCCTACCATGATTCCCTACTGCATAGCACATAAACTTCACCTAAAAGGGATGCTATGTGATTAGGTGAACAGTGGTTGCAACAACTTCATTTAAATTAGACAGATAAAGTAATATTTTATCTGGGTTTGAGCAAGGTCCAGTTCTTCCCTAAACCTTGTACCTACCCTAGCACAATACCTCTGTGACAGGCTATATCATTGTCTTGCTTATTTCTCACAAAGCTTTAGGAAGTAGGTTCTCATAGTATCCAGATTTTGTCGACAATGAAACTGAGGGACAGAGAGGTTAAGTAGCTTGCAGAAGATTACATAAGTAGCAGAGCAGGCAAATAAATAAATTATAGTAGCCTAACATAAGTGCATTTTTTTAACCATCCATCCAAGGGGCTGTATTTCTCAGTCTGGGCTCTATTAAGCTGTCCAGAGACAGGCCCAAAATTATACTGAAATTGTTGTATGCATATATATTTTTTTGCTGGGAAGATGATCTATAGCTCTCCTAAGAGTCTCAAACGAATCCATGGCACAAACAAAATAGATAGTAGAAAGTCTGCTATATGACTATAATTTCCAGGGTCTATGAAGTGACTTATGTAAATATTTTCTGGGAGGCTGTGAAGGTTGTAGGACATTGGGGCATTTTTTTGTTATCAAAATCTGCTCATTTAAAACCTATTGCATCTACATGTTCTTTACTCTATTAAACTTCCTTCCAATAGGGTGTGAGCATGTTACTGGCAAAGCAAGGGAACGGTCTGTCCAACCAGCTGGGGGTGACAAGAGTCTATCCAGCCCAGAGGTCAGGTGTGCAGCTGAACATACAAATGTGGGACAACAAGCTCACCTTCAATAATGCATGTAAATAAAAAGATCAAGCCAAAACCATTGGGAAGGCTTCAAGCAGTGGCATTGCTGAAACCCAGTCATTTGCAGAGAAGGCTGAGTCACATTCAAATTCTCCCAGGTACAAGTGCCTTCGATTGAGGTGGTCATCTTCTCCAGGCCTGGATATTTGCAAAGTGACCTGCTTGCCTTAATTAATGTCCCTTTCCATAAACCAGTCTTGGTGACGACATGACAAATCTCCTCTGTCCCTGTGTGTTAACAGTAGAGCAGGACCATTAGCTTTTGGCTAGGATCCTAAAATGGCTCTGAAGATGTAGAAGAATTCTAATGAAATGTAAAGCATTCATCAAAAAGGAATATAATAGATTTTTCAAAGCTTATACTCAGTACTTCCATTTAACACACATCATCCCTCTTGGAGAAACATAGGCATTTCCTATGCAAGAGGAAAAATTATTTTGAATTTGTCTTTATCTTTTCTGTAGTTTCTCAATTTTAGGTTATGACCATATATAATTATTATAAGGGAAAAGAATTCATAAACATTATTTTAAATATTTTAAAAAGTAATGTGCTCTTGTGGTTCCCAAAGTAGGCTCATTACCAGAATCAGCGGGGGAGATGTGTCAAAATGTAGACCTGCTCTCAAATCTCCAGTGCCAGTCTAGAACGTGGACAAGTGGTGTCCCAATGTCCAAAAGTTCAGAAGTCAGAGCCTTTTGCTTATAATGGACACAGTTGATTGACCACCCAATACATTTCCCATCATTCCTCCTTAATGGCATCCAGGTTTTATATGGGTAGCTACCTCTTCCCATGCTTCCCATATTTTTTCAAAATACACTTAACGTTCTCCTCACTTCAATAGTGGTCCCAGATAGGTTGAAACCAAGCATGGGTAAGCATGTGACCTATGCAGTTCAACCAGGGTTGATCTCAGAACCCCAACTGAATGCTGGGACATACACCCAGCATTTATATCTCACCAGAATTGAACAGGAGCCCTATTACCCCAAAGCCATTTTTAAACCATGAGGGAAACTAGATTTAGGCAGAAAATGACACCATAAGAGACAGAATGGGGAGATGGAAAGAAACTGAGACCTTGTGCTACCATAGCGCTGCTGGGTCAACCAATCATGGAGATTTTATTGCCTCTGATGCTCAGACACATGAAATAATAAATCCTCTTCACTGAGAATGCTGACTGAAATTAGCCTGTCTGTTCCTTGAAACATGGTGGTCTAACTGGTGCACAACTCCTTATGATTCTTGATTTCAGCTATAACACCTCCTCACTAAAGCTTTCTCTGATTTTTTCCAAGTTGCTGCTGCACCTTCCATGTAGAAGATGGACAATAGTGAGTGGAGAGAAGGCAGAGAAGGATTGCATGCCATTTAAAGCCCAGAAATTGAACCAGTGACGCTGCCTCATCAAGACTTTAGACTCTGACTAGTTAGATCCATACCTTCTCCTTTGCAGAGAAGCCAGTAGGCAGGATGGACAGAAGGGTGGATGGTCTTCCTTGCTGTTTAATCCCAAATGAGAACTGGGGCAGAAAGGACTTATTAAAGCAGTTGGAAATCTATATTGTACATGTGCATGTAATATATGTTGTACAAGTCTGTTAGCCCCTAACTCAAGTATGAGATCTATGACCGCAGGAACAATGTCTTGTCCATGGCAAATGCTGCTCTACTATAAGGGCTACGCTATGCTATGCTATACTATACTGCTATACTACAGTAGAATATACTGTACTATATTATACTATATTACACTATATTATACTATACTATACTATATTATAATGCCTGCTTTATTATAATGACTCAATGAATATTTTTTAATAAGAACGAATGAAGGACTAAATAAATAACAGCCTTATATTTAATCAAGGAATACCAACTGAACTGTTGGTGAGGGTGTGGGACAAATGGGACTCTGATCAATGTTGGTGAGAACATCAAGTAGCACAATCACTTGGAAAACCTATTTGGCAGTTTTTCCTACAACTAAATATATAACTATGACTCAGCAATTCCACTCCTTGGAGAAATGAATGTGTATGTCTACCGAAAGACTTATACAAGAATGCTTATTGCAGCTTTCTTCAAGAAAGATAAAGATTGGAAATAACCCAATTGTTTATCAACAATACAGTGAGAAAAAAATGGTATATGAGTAGCAGAGCACTACTCAGCAAGAAAAAGGACAAACTATTGCTATGCGGGACAACAAAGATAAATCTTATAAACTCAATAAAGAATAAAAATCCAGACAGAAAAGATTCCATACTACATGGTTCCATTTAGGAATTGAAGGGTAGCAAAGGCAGAATATGCCACCCCAAAATATGCTTCTTTGACAGAAGGATTATTTTTGAGAAAGTGTAGCCTAGGAGAAACTCTAAAAACAGAGAAGTTACCATTTGTAAGAGAAACTTAACATTTATAAAGGAAATCCCCATTTATAAGAGTGTCTCTCCAACCAGAAAAATAGGATGCCTCTAAATCACAAGAAACCCTTATCAAAGGAGAAGACATGGAACTATATCTGCGTAACAAACCTTACCTTCTGTTTACTGTGCTTTTCCTGGTAACTTCCATAACTGGCCTCCCCCACCCATCTTTATTTTATCTTTAACTGAGTAGGATATTTAAGGTGGTGGCTTAAATATCCAGGAGTTACTCAGTTTCCCTGGACATCTCCAGAACAAGGACTAGGGTGTTGAGAACATTCCATATTTTGATCTAAGTGCAGTTACATGGGTATGTGTATATGTGGGTATGTGTATATATGTTGCCAATGTAAGCAATGTCCAAATCTATAGAGAAATTTTATGAGTTTGTTGGAGCCAAAAATGATGACATATTCCAGGAGCAAGGTCTCAAATGCTCTGGAGAATAAGTTTGGCAGTTTCTTTTTTTTTTTTTTTTTTAAATTGTTGTTTATTTTTCAGTTTACAAGGTCATAAACAAAAGGGAATCAACCTGCATAAAACCTCACCAAAACTCTGAACTTCAGAGCATAGTGGAAAACTAATTTTTTTTTTTAAATTAGTTTCAGGTGTACAACACAGTGCAATAGTTATACATTTTACCCCTCAAAGTGACAAACCCCCCACCCCCAATACACCACCCCACACACCCCCATATCATATATATCTATTACTCTTCCTCTGACTCTCTTCCACAGTATAATCCACATCCCGTGACTATCTATATATATTCAATTACAGTAGGTATACCACCTCCACTTTAGTAATACAGTGCAGTGATCAAACCTCTACTCCATCCATGAAATGGTCTCCCTAACAAGACCTATGATCATCTGACATTCCACAGAATATTTACAACATTATTAATTATATTCCCCAAACTGTTTTTCCTATCCCAGTAGCAATATTGTAATTGCCTATTTTTGCTGTCTAATCCTTTCCCCTTCTCCCTCATCCCCATTCCTCTCCAAATTAGCAACCCTGATTTTTCCTCTATATCTATGAGACAGTTTCTGTTTACTTTGCTCATTCATACAGTTTTTCATATTCCACATATAAGTGAGATCATATGGTATTTGTCCTTCTCTGACTGACTTATTTCACTCAACATTATAGTCTCTAGGTCCATCCATATCATTGCAAATGGCACGATTTCATTCTTCTTTATAGCGGAGTAATACTCCATTGTATAAATATACCACAGTTTCTTAATCCAGTCATCTACTGACGGGCATTTTGGTTGTCATTAGGGAAATGCAAATAAAAACCACCATGAGATACCACCTCACTCCAGTCAGAATGGCTATCATCAACAAATCAACAAACAACAAGTGCTGGCGGGGCTGTGGGGAAAAGGGGACCCTGCTGCACTGTTGGTGGGACTGCAGATTGGTGCAGCCACTATGGAAGTCAGTATGGAGGTACCTCAAAGAACTGGAAATAGAGCTACCTTTTGACCCAGCAATTCCACTCCTAGGTATTTATCCTGAAAAAACCAAGACACTTATTCAAAAAAAGTTATGCACCCCGATGTTCATAGCAGCACAATTTACAATAGCTAAGACTTGGAAACAACCAAAATGCCCGTCAGTAGATGGCAGTTTCTTTCATGTATTTGAAAATTAAGAAGGGGATGTAAGGAAGATTACATGGAGGTGGGAGAAAGCAAGGTGAGGGTGGGATTATAGGATAGTTAACAAGATTCTGTGCTCTCTTAAGGGTGGTTACACCTTGGAGGGGTATTACTTCTGGCAGTTCAAAGGTGCTTTAACCTAGATGCAACAGACAAGGTTTGCTTAAAAACCTTTCACTAAATAAATAATAGGCATAGAACACGACTACAGACCATGACCTGCCCAGTTAGGAATTTATGATTTATTACAGCACTCCTTTTTCATCCACAGTGTGTATACACACTCTCATATACAAGAAACATACAAGTATGTGTAAAAATTCATAAAGTTGTACATTTAAAGTTTTATAGACTTTAAGTTTGTTTTACCTATATAAATTTTTAATTTGAAGATATTCCATTTTAATTTTTGGTTAAACATTAAGAGAACACAGTGAAAAATTATATCAGACTCAAAAGTCAGAGTTGAAAGAAATAATTCCCTTATTTTACAAATGAAGACACAGAGCCAAAAAAGATATAATTATTTGACCAGTGGTAACTTTTTTTGTTAGTCACAGAGCTAAGTCAATTATTTTCACTACCCTGTGCCTCTCAGTTTATACAAACAAACTAAATAGTAGGCATAAATGAGGAATGGAGAGATGGCAGTGATACTTAAAAGCAACAAAATGGACTTTCTCTACATCCCATCCTCACTTCCTCATATCCCATTCCTTTACCTTCTCCTCACTTAATCCTATGCTAGTTCTGGTTTTCCCTGACTTCCCTTGGTCTTCAATCTACCCTTCTCCTCCATTATCCATCCCAGCCAAACAGAGCCATACCATAGTGGATCTCAGAGTGGTCCCCAGATGACAGAAGCCAACAAACAGGTAAGCACAAAGCATGTTTCTTTAGAATATACATTAATATAGTTATACATTTATTTACATCACACCTCATTTCCAGAAAAAAATTTTAGTCAGCTGACAGGAGAAAAATTCTGCAATGTCCTAAACTAAATTACAGCAAGCTGGACGCTAGGAAGAAGAGACAATGAGAGTTAATTAGTTAACAGAGTTGCAGGATGAGACCAACAAAAGACTGCTCACATTCCTGAATATATGTTGAAACTTTAATCAACTTCCGGAAGCCATTCAGTCTTACCTAGAGAGAACAGCAGACCACCAGATGCCACCACATCTTGCTTACCCATACACTTTATGGACTGTACTCAATCCAAAATCATCAAGTACTTCTTCCTTACAGACTTATTCAGCTATTCCAGAACTCTCTCTGCTTTACCTTTTCCCCTCCCTTATCTATAGCCAATTTAATCTTTCAAAACAACTTACATGTTTCTTCTCCAAACCTATCTAATAAAAGAGGCCAGTCAATCACAGGATGGCAGACATGTTTGTCTTCTCCATCCAGCCCTGTGCTGGTTGTTTGGACTGCATGCCCCAGGACTGGTCCTTTTTCTGGCTAGCATATGACTTTAAAAAATCCCTTTCTTTCAGGACAACTTCTGGCTTTGAAAGTTTTTGTTTAGCACAGCTTACAAAATTATACACATTACAAGATGATAAACAAAAACTGAGGAAGTTAGTGTGAAGAGAAAAAATCAGGATTGGAAGGAAAAGAAGATTCTAGGGAAGCAGTCAGTGCCTTAGGATGGGGAATATTTTTATCGCTGCCTCTAAAACATTAATATCAAAGTCAGAAACTGCTGTAGTAACTGCCTCCCTGGTGGAATCACTATTGTAGGGGGATCCTGAAAAGGAAAGGACAGATCCGAAGATCTCTTTCTCTTACAACAAATTAAGGGAAATTGAGACCTTTTTATATTGTATTAGTTGGCTTTGAATATAAACTTAAGAAGTATGAAATAATGTCCAGTATCTGAATAGCTGCTTCCACTGTGCAGTTGAGCTGTAGTGAAATAAAAGAGAAAACATGATTGATCAGAGGCAGGTTGCAAAGAGCTCCTCCATCCACAAAAACTAGAGGCCCTCAGGACACAAGCTATAAATTGTATCATGTCAATCAAGCTGCCATATGGTGAAGCTCTACTTTGTTTATGCACTGATGCACAGAACACAAAATATATTAAAACTAGGTGGTGGGAAATAAACCACTACTCCAAAAAATGACAAGACAGAAGTCAGGAAATGCACATTTTTAAATATTCTCATTGTACTGCTCATTCATCCAAGCCCCATATATATGACCAACATTCTAGAAACCATCCAAGGATTTCAAAATATTACTTACTCCTAATACTGGATTGAGAGGAGTAGAAATTAGTGGAGTCATTAATTGTCTATTATCTACTATTGTGGTCTGAGTGACCTCAAATAAAACACCTTCATTTAGTCAAATGATAATTAAAGTTGGGTTTTGTTTTTCATTATAAAAAATGCAATAGAAAGCAAAAAGTATTTGATAACTGTGACATCTTTGAATCTTACAATATTTCAGAATTCTAAGTAGTCATTAAAGAATATATGGTTTGGTTGCAGGAGAGAGTGATTTCAGGGTGTAGACTAAATTAATCCTTCCAGTTCCTGTCAGCCACTTCCAAGCAATTATAACTTGAATCATTAAAACACAACCCAACTGATATCTTCATTTAAAATTACATTTGTAAATATTTATTTTTTTATTATCTTGGTGGTTAAAATTTAGGGCTCTGTATACAATTGGATTTAGGTTTCAATCCCGGCTGTAAGACATAGAGTGATGTGATCTTGGGCAAGTTACTGAAATTCTCTTGGCTCCAATTTCCTTGTCTGTCTGTAAAAGGAGTCCAAATAACATTAAATATTAAATCATATTTATTACTAATAATGAGTTATATTTTATATAATTTATATACAAATGTTAAATATTAAAGACCACGAAAGCCTCCAAGATTGTTGTGAGAATTGCATGAGAGGAAGAGCCATTGCTGTTAACATCTTCATCATCAGAGTCAATACTACTATTGCTAATGAATTATTGGGCAAGTAGAAAGAGAAAAATTTTCATTTTCTCAAAAGAAAACTATCCTAAACACCAAGAAACAGACAGGGGCCATTCATACATGTAATTAGTAAAGACCAGCATCTTGCTGGACCCAAACTCCTACAGATACCTTGAAGCAGGGTAGGGACTGCACTGAAGGAGAACATAAAGCAAATGCATCATCTAAGCCTACCAACCTGCAGTAAATAGTAAGAGCCTGGAAGGAAAAGAAGTAGCATGCCAGCAGAGAGGGCAGGTTGTCTGAGGAAGGCTGCAGAACTAGACAGTGCAAGAGGAAAACAAACATTCAGTATGCCAACATACGCCACCTTGGCCTACTGAATGTTTTAAGCTGAGGGAGTTTGAGAAAATGGGAGAAGCAAAAAGCTCACGCTGATCTCCTCTCCTTGTCACCCTTTTTCCCTGAAGCAGACCCTAAGAGCCTCAGGTGAGAGGTGCTCTCCCTTTACCCTGAGGAAAGAGCTTCCTTATCTCAAAAGACAATGGACCACCCCAGAGAATCCTAACAAACAGGCTTTGCTGTTTCCCACCACTGTTACTACACTCACATGAGATGCCTTCACCTCTCCTGTTTCTCAGTGACTGCCTACTCTTCATTGCACCTAGCATAAAAGTGCACAGGTCAATGTTTCTTCAGCTCTTCATTTCTTTAGGAAGGCTCCAATGTCAAGTAAATAAATCTGTATGTTTTTCTCCTGTTTATGTCTTTATCAGTTTAATTTTTCAGACCCAACCAGGGACCCTAAGTGTGTGGAGGAAAACTTTTTCCTCCCTTCCAGAAGAAACCAAGCTGAAATAAAATAAAAGCCACCTGCAGTGGCTAAAACTCATTACCCCCTCCTTAGAGAAGAGATATTACAAGTTTATATCAGAATTTACTACAGATCTTTTGTACTGTGCTGTTCTAATGTTTTACAGCTCATGTGAGGTGTAATCAAAAGGTACAGATGAACGTTTAAATTTTAAAAAATGTATTACAGTAAAAGACACACTGCCATTAATCCCCCTCAAAATACTCCCCCTCACTTCAAACACACTTATCCCATCGTGCTTGCCACTTTCTGAAACAGTTCTGGAAGTCCTCTTTTGTGAGTGTCTTTAGTTGCACTGTCGTGGCTGCCTCAATATCCTGAATCATTTTGACTTTGGGAAAAGAGCCAGAAGTTGCACGGTGCCAGATAGGGTTAATAAGGTGGATGAGGACACACCATAATGTTTTCATTTGACAGAAATTGATGTATACCAGAAGCAATGTGTGACACAGAGCCTTGTCATGATGGAGGATGATTTATAGCACATTTTAGAACACACTGTAGCTCTCAACTGTAGCTCACACTCAACTGACTGCACTAAACACGTTGTCACATACTGTTACTAAGGCTCAACATACCACTTCCCTTATTGAAGATCCCTGCTTTTCCATTGGATGGCACTCAGCAGCAGCATTCACCGTATGTTTTGATCACACCTTGTGTATAATCAGTGCCATATAGTCTTGATTATAGAATGTGGATTAGATCATTCTTAGCTAATCTTTCTGTTGTCCTAAGAACATCCCATGATTAAAATAAAAAATGTCTCTTATAATGGTTATGGGCAGACAATCTGGACCTGATGAATTGAAGATAGTATAATCCCCAAGTGGGTAAAACCAGATACACTATTGTCGCCCTTGCTTTCAGGCAATACATGTTATTGTTCTCCAGTTCTGAAATAAGATAAATCCTGTTTGTAACAATCAGACTAAAAGAAATCCCTTGACACAAATATTTAAAGCAGCATTCCACATCAGATCCTGGAAGCACTCCCAAAACACGGAACTCTCCAAGCAAGCAGAAAAGTCTTATCTAAGTTCCCAGCTAAGAGGTGTATCAAGGTTTCCAAAAATAACAAAAACCAGAAATTACTTCTTCCTGGAGGTGTAGGGAATCACTATTACCATCTTCACTGAATAGTCAGTTAAAAGTGGAATTCCTGAACAAACATTGGCCCTAACCCACAGACACAGATTGAAATCAGCACCATGGGGAACTACTGTGGCCCAGGGAGCAGGCAGCCCCACCCACCCTGCAGAGATCAGGAAAAAGAAAATGCTCCATGCTAGGAGCGTGAGAGCCACAACGCTCCAAGCCCTCTTATCCAATCTCTTAAGGCTCTGTTGCAGATAATTCTGTGTGGCAAATCCTTTGCTAATTGTTCCCTTAATAGCAAAGAGTGAATGGTGATGACAGCAACAATAATATTGGCAGGCGCTTATGAATGCTTGTTAAGTACCAACCGCCAGTATATGTGCTTTGTTTTCTATTAAAATATTTAATTTTCCCATAAACCTATTATGACACAGGTACTATTAGAATATGCATTTCACAGATGTGCTTTCTGAGGCGTCTGAGAGTTAAATAACACACCCAAGGCCACACAGCTTATAAGGGACAAAGGAAACATTTGAAATTGAGCTTTTTGACTCTAGAGGCCACATTCTCAACCATTTTTACTGCCTCTTGGAAACTGAGATGTATGGTTGATGTCCACTTTCCGCAGCGCTCAGAACCACTGCTTAAGGTCCTAAGTAGCCCAGCATCAATAAAAGGGTGGGTGGAGGAAAAGGGACAAAAAAACCTCTGAGGAGAGAGAAATAGGATTGGTTTAACAAGGAATCTTTTCATTTAATTTCTATACCTGCTAAATATAGCCCTTCTTCCCTTAAAACCTTCTTTTTTAAGAGAACAAATTTTAATGGGAGCTGGGCATGGACTAGAGAGGAAGAAAATTGTTATCTATAGATGATTGCACAAATGTAAAGTATTCTTAGCAGTATTGGAAACCATAAGAAATTCCGTGAATGCAATTCTACACAAAAATGAACTCACTGTTAGTCTGTTAACTCTTTGCAGCTTCTGGAAGTCTTTGACCCCAAAGTTAACTGAACATTTCCGTGCCCCTGTTACAAGGGGAATGAAAGGAGGAATCCAGGGGACAGACTGGGTGAGGGCGCTCCAGGTAAAAGAATGAGAGCTAAGGTACTTCCTGGTGCATTGGGCAAATCCACATGGAGTGTTTCCTAATTGCCAGGAATAAGTGCTAAGATACAAGGAGGATCCTTGCCTTTAAGGACCTTATCATCTAGTGTGGGGGTTGGCAAACTTTTAAATAGTTTGGCTTTGTAGGCTGTAAGGTCCCTGTCCCAACTACTCAACTCTGCTGTAGTCGCACAAAAGCACCATAGACACTGTGTCAATGAATGGGTACAGCTGCATTTCAATAAAACTTTGTTTTACAAAACAGGCTACTGGCTGGATTTGGCCCTGGGGCCATAGTTTGCAAACCCTGTTCTAGGGGACACCTCAAGAAAAGCTTACAGGAGGGCCAGCTGAGTGGCATTGGTGGTTAAGTGCTGGCTTGGGAGGCCAGCGGCCCTGGTTCGGGTCCCACATATGAGGGCCAGTGACACTGCCCTCTAAAAAAAAAAAAGAAAGGCTTACAGGAAAAACAAGTTCTGTGTTGCTTTATGCTTACCTGTGTGTTGTCTTTATCCTTGAACAACTTTTATCTGGGTATCAAGTCTTTGGATCCCTTTCCATTCCTTGAATATTTTGTAGCTGTCATTCTACTGTCCTTTAGCATTGACTGTTTGGGGTGGGGTGGGGGTGAGAATCTCTAGCCAGTTGATTTCTTCCCCTTTTCAGGGACTACCCACAGGATTCTTTATCTTTGAAGTCAAGGAATCTTGCTAAGATATGACTTGGTGATCCTGATATGAAAGGCCATTTCGCCCAAATATTTTAGCTTATTTATAATTACTGGCATAACAAGTTATGCTTGCCATGCTATTTTATATGATTCTTTCTTTTTCTACTTTGAAAGCTATCTTCTCTATCTCATCTTTTGCTTTCTGTTTTGTGTTTCTTCTAATCTTTAGCGGCATACCTATCTTTGTTCTAGTGGTTCCTTTCATGACTGTAGCTTATACAGTATCTGTTAATTCTGTACTGTAAACAATGATGAATTTAACATATTTTCTCATCCTCCTCCCTCCTTCACCTCCATCATCCAATTTTAGTCAATCATTTAATTTTACTTAACAAATGCCTTTGTGATGTTCATTTATGTGACAGTTTAATATTTCTATTTCCTTTCATGTTTTTTGCTGAAGTCATATTTGACATCTTCCTGTATTTTTATTACCTTTGCTCTGAGCTCTTACACTTTTTCTTTTGTTCCAGTTCCATAGAGGTGACAGGGACATTCAGTTTATTTAATTTGTGGTAGAAAAATTGTGATTTTTATTCGTTTGATAGCAGCATTTTATTTTTCTGAACAAGTGTCTTTCTCTGCCATTATTTTTTGTTTCCCATCACTTTTTCCAGTTTATTCCTTGTATTGAACCTGTGCTGTACACGTTTCATGACTCACCATTAAAGGTGGTGAGTGTTTTCTCTCACAACTGTGTGTAAGAAGTCTATGTTGTGTCGATATCCTGTTCCAGGTGTGCTTGAATAGTGTGTGTATGTAGGTGTGTATGTGTTTACCCCTAATGGAGACAGACGGCTATAGAGTGTCTGGTAGTGCAAGGACATTTTCCTCCTCCGTTGCCACAAAGAAGGACAGCTTCCTGCAAACATGGCTTACCTATGCGATCCTTCACTTAACCTCATCCTCTCTGTTTCCTGAAAGGAATCCAGGCCTGGGGAGTTTCGGCAACTGCTGAAATTTAGACTTTCCACCTGAGGGTGCGCTCTCACCTCTCCAAGGTGACGTGTTTCTGGCTATTTCTGGGTTCTTTGGCCCTGGTGGTTCTCGCTGCTTCCTGGGCATCCCTTTGTGGGGTGCTCTGGCAGCCCTTCTATGGGTTTTACAGTTTGAAAGTTTTGCCGTCTTTCAGTTTTGCCAAAATGGAGTTTGAGTCTGTATTTTTCATTCACCTGTTTGCTTTTGGTGAGTTTCTAGGAAACCAAGGTGGGAATGTTGGCTTTACGGTGTTCAAAGCAGAAATCTAATGTAAGCATTGATTACTCTGAAATGTGAACATGTGTGAAACTGTAGAGAGGCTGAAAGTGACCTGCCATGATCAGGGCAGGGACAGAAAAACCAAGAAACAACAACAAAAAAACATATGCTCCATCTTTAGGTTAATAGTTACTAAATGCCTGATTGCCTAAGGGTGAGCAAAATCCTACTGGAGGACAAACAGAAATAAAGGAGAGCATCCAGCCTATTGAGAGAAAAGTAATCCTTACCAAGTCTGTACATGTTCTGCAAAGACAGACAGGAAGATGGGTGTGATCACAAGACTAAGAATGGGAAAAACAGGTCTGTTCTGTGATAAAGGGCACACCCCATCACCAATCTTATGGGTAGGATCTAATCTCCCTTAATTTATAGGTGCATTGTCAGGATGTGTTCACAGAATATGTTGGGGTTAAAATAAGAATGTTGTTGTGACCTATTTTATTACTTCTAATGTACTGTAGTTAGGTGCATACCCATACATACCTGATTTTGCCTAGATGCATAAGTATGATCATTTTCTTTAAGGCAGTGTCCTTCTTCTATCTTTATCAATAGCTTGTTTCACTCTCTCTCCAAATTGGCATTCTACCCCAGCACTGCCCTGCCCCCCAGATAACCCATGCTATGAACATTTTTGTTATTCATATTTTTCTCCTAACTCATATAATCCTTTTTAGACACAGACACATATAAACATAACATTTTTTGGTCATTAGTTACTTCACAAAAACAAGATTACATGAAGCATTTTTTTTGCATCTAGTATTTCTTACTCAATGTTACCTTTTGCTAATTCCTCAAAATTATCTTGAATAGCTTTAATTTGTCTATTGCAATGTCTGTATAAGAATTCATGGTATAATTTTGTTCCATAATTTATTCAACCATCCTATTACTGATGGGCATTCACATATATTTCTGTTTTTGCCACCACAAACAATGTTGCATAAAACATTTTTACATATATTTTATGTACTGGCGCTCTTGTTTCTATAGGATAGATTTCTGCAATTTGTAATTGCTGAGTCCAGGGTAATATATATTTTTCCATCTTATTGGAAACTGCCAAACGGTTTTCTGAAAAGGCAGAAACACCTCATATTTCTACCAGCAATGTATGAAAATCCCTTTTTCTCAACATGCCCTCAATAAATATTTAAATCAGCTAGCTCTGATTTATATTATTTTCCTTATCAGTCTTGAGATAATTTCCTCCTTTTTTTTGCAAAATGATGTCATGAAAGACAGGGCAGAGAGAGATTTAAAAATGAAAGTCTTGGTGTCAAACAATCTCCCACATGGAGCTTTGGGAGCCTTTATTCAGCAAATACTTTTCAAGTACTTACTACATATGCAAAAAATTATAAGGCACTGGTCATATTTAAAATATATAAATATGCCCATAGAAGCATGCATCTAGATAGGGATAAAATGTAGCACAGTGTCTCTATTTAGAAAGACCTAGAATCTGCTTTCTGTTAATTCATGACTTCTTGAAACCTCAGTTTCCTCGTCTAGAAAATGGATTTGATGATATGATCCACACATTGGGATTGTTATCGAAATTTTATATGAGATACACATAAACCACTCAGCACAGTATCTGGCACACAGCAAGCACTCAATTAATGGAGGGGTTAATAATTATTACTACTACTACTATTATTCAAGATTTATGTGTAAGAGTAGTGGGTGGTAAGATTAGATAGGTAGGTTGGGACAAGAATGGGGAAAATCTTGAATACCCCGTTAAAAAAAAATTCATCTTTAGATAAAGGTCCTCAAGAAAAATAGCAATATGATGAAAATAGTGTCCAAGAAAGATTTCCTGGTCAGTCATTAATCTGTGGATAAATTAGGGATGAAGAGGCTAGCAGCAGAAAGGCTGAGTAGGAGGTATATCACTTAGATGCTTCTTGTAGAAAAGAGGACTGCTATTTGAAATGTTTTGTAAGTGGCACAGTGTTGGCACTGACCAGTTAAACCTGACAACTGAGTCATCAGCATGGATGTTGGCTGTAAACAACTCATACTGCTATGCATCAAGCCAAATATCAACCCTCTTCCTACCTGAGAGAGCACCTTCCAGAAAACGGCTTGAATAATAATTTATTAGCTCACATAAAAATCTGGAGGTAGATGGTTCTAGAGTTGGTTAATGGTGTAACCTAAGCAGAAACTAGCATGGCCTACTCATATCCCCCAGAACTCACTCTTCCCATGCACCCTGCTCCAAAGGTCTCCTATGGCTAGTACCTACAGCTCTCTGCCTGCAGGTTCCCCCTGGCCACAGGTGTGTTCTCATCCCATGTGTAGGGCAGGCTGAAAGTACTAGGGAGGTAATACCCTGGGTCAGTGCTCAGACAATGCCTCATGGGAGTTGGTGGATAAACAGTCAGGTTTCCTCACCTGTTGGGTGGGACAGCTCTGATGTGTGCACTACACATTCTCCCAGCAGGACCAGGGTTCACTTGTCTGCAACAATAGCCTGATCCTTAGCACTCACTCTGTTGACTTCCTCCCTTTCCCTATATTTCCCCCACTTTCTTGCTGTTTCCTAAGATTGCTCCCCAAATAAAGTTCTTGAACTTAATTTTTTTTCTCTCCTAGGTTGGCTTCTTGAGGAAGCAAAGTGCATAGACTTTCAACCTGTGTCATGTCCCAGAAGATGGAAGCTCCAGACAGTCTCCTCATTTTATCAGAGGAAAAACAAACTTTCAGAAGGCTCACAACACCTTCTGCTTGCTGCTTGCATATCATTGGCCACATCAGGCTCGCATGCCCATACCTTTCCAGGAAGCAATCACAAAGGAGAATGAAATTAACACATTTAGGTCATGACTCATATCCCGGGGCTCAACAGCAGGTACCTGAATAAACCTGGAGTTATGTTACTGGGAAAGAACTAAGAAGAACTCCTGGTTAAGCACTAATAGTCTTGTCTACAAAAGGCTTCTCTAAGAATGTGAGTGCAAGGCAAGGAGAATGTCTGCCATGGTGTGTTGGCAGTGAAAATCTTCATCTAAATCCTGGACTGGATTCATTACCCAATGAATTCTTTCAACTTCCTTTAGAAAAAAATGACAAGTTTTAACATTCAACTCTGTGATTAACCTACCATGAATGTGATCTGCATATTTCTTTCATGAAGTGGGCTTAATACACATTAAGTGCCCACAATAGGAATGATATTTTTCATAATACTCAGGTATTCATATTGTTCTCTCCTTTCATTTACCTGAGTGCTCAGACATGTATTAGAACCAGTTAGGAGATGTCCCATACAGCCCCTGATTGTACTGCAAAGTATGAAGTATCCCCACAAATTTCCACAGCGACACCTAATGTAGGCATAGGATGGCTGCCTAAAAATCATTTATTAATACCCATACAGTCTGTGTGGCCAAGACAGGTAATGATTGATGACTCAGGCCACAAAGGGTCTTTGGAGACAGAATCTAGAGTATATTCTTATTTTGCATGAATGTCTAATGAAAAGACCAAAGTCTCCTCTCTTGACAGCCAGGGGCTTGTTTCGGGCAGGCCTTTGACTCATCATGGGACCTTAGCTGCCATTTTTCTTATTTAACTCCTCCTAAATCCCAGGCAACTGCATACTTCACAGATATTATCTCCCACAGGTGAGACCCTTCTGAGAAGGTCACAGAGAAAGAATTCCCCTTGGGTTGAGCCTGTCAAATATTTCACTGCAGAGGAGGGAAGAAGGGAGAGTGAGTGGAGCATGGAGCTGTCACTACACTGAGTACATCAGAGTGCACTTGAGCCCAGTTGCCAATGCTGCCAGTGGCGTGAGAGGCACCAGGTGATGGAGTTCACCTTCAGCTGGCACTCTTTTATCTCTGTTGGCATGGAAATAAATTGGTTTCACTTTTTATTTCCTCTTTAAAAGTCCTTTAAATTCTAACAAGCTAATGGAGCCAATTCCTTTTGCCACCCCAATCCAAGTCCATTAACACCTACCCTGCATTTCATCATAACCTCATGGCCTTTTGCAAGCCACGCAATCATTCATGTTCAGTTTGTCCTGGAGGAGGTAAAACCCAAAGGTGTCTGATAATTCCTAGTTGAGGGAGAGATTCAGTAAGTGGATGTCAGTCAGTTCAGAGCCATTCAGAGATTGCTCGTCGATCTCAGCCTTGCTGCAGTAAGGAAGACAGGCCATTAGAAGGAAGTACCACCTTTCAGCCTTCACTAACAGTGGGAGCTGCAGAAAGGGGAGAGGCAGGTAGATGGGGAAGGCGGGGCTTGGTTTGGGTGAACCTATCATTAGAAATAAATGCCTAAAGCCCTCCACAAAGGAAAAAAAAGGCTGAAGCTTACAGCTTCCATCCTACAGAAGAATCAGGTATTACAGGAAAAGACTTGAAGGATTTTGAAGGTTTTTTTTCCTCTGTGTTGTATTTTCCCTACATTTGTTATTTTACCTCCTATTTTTTTGTATGATATTAACAGGAAAGCCCAATTTGGAAGGCACATGTGGACCCAAATTAGAGAAATGGAAGATGACAGAACAGAAAGACTGGGTCTTATCCACAGCTGGTCTCAGGAGGAACAAAAGCCAAGGAATTGAGTAAGTGGTAGTAGCTCTAAAGAGAGAGGGTGACAAACTGAGGCTCTGAGGTGTTTCTGGGAAGACAAGGCAAGTGGGGGAAGATGTTCTGGACCTCAGAAAGGTCGACAGAAGTCATACCAAAGCCAGAACTCCGGAAAATACCGTGGCAATGAGTCATTAAGACTCACTCTACACCATCCAAAATAGTACCCACTCACTATTGAGTATTTGAAGTGTAGCTGTTTGGAATTCAGATACATATGTGATTTTGATGACTTCACAGTAAAAAACAAACAAACAAAAAAGGATATTAGATGTTAATTATTTTTATATTGCCTATTGAAATGAAAATGATTTTAATATATTGGGTTAAATAAAATACATTATTAAAATTAATTCCCTGTTTCTATCAGTTTTAATGTAGCTACTAAAAACTTTTAATAACATAGGTAGCTCACATTACATATCTATTGGACATCACTTGTCTAGGCAAAGCAATGCAGAATTTCGAAACTCTGGATAGATGCGTTTGCCTTAGTGAAACTTTGCCCTATTCCCCTGGACCCTGAAGCTTCATGCTTTCCAGGGACTGAAATCAGCCCCAACAGAGTAGTGAAGTAGAGGAGTTTGGGGCCCAATACTGACAACCCAGAGAACAAGCAAGGCTTTCATTTAATGCATTAACTAATAAGAACCAGCTTTGGGGGAAGCTGAAGACATAGGAAGGAAGTCAGAAGCTGGAAAAAGTTGTCAATTCCCTTCTCTGCCCCAGTGATTTTTGCTTTCATATGAGCTCCACTTTGTCATGAAAACTTGCATCGTCTTGCTGACCCAACACAGACCAGGCAGTCTATTTCCATATGCATGCCATCGGACGTGCTCAGTGCCCTTCCTTTTGCATCAAGGCACGAGGCTCAAAATCATTTCATTACTCACTGTCAGGAGGCAATCTGAATAATCTGGAAATAAACTTTGTTCTATTTGCTCAAGTACTGAGGCTTTTCTTTATCCTACTGACTTCTTGCTGGAATTTGCAGAACATTTTGTGAATTCTAGTTGATTGGTAGGTTTTGATTTCAACAAACTTTTTTATTCAGTTGTGTGCTTTTTTTAAAGGAAACTCATTCACGTGGTTAAAAATGAATGACTCACACAAAGGTATTAATCAGACACCTTGCCCTCCATGAACTCTCAGATAGTTGAGTGAGACTGATTTGTTTAAAAAAAAAAAAATTACAGATACCATGACAGAACTGTGTGCAGAATAAAGAAGCATGTACAGGAAGGAGTGATCAGTTGTTCCTCTGGAAAGATCAAGAAACGCTCTAAGAGCCTTTCAAATCAAAACTCCCTGCCTGATCGCCCCCTATCACCACCACACACATGTACACAAATGTACACACACACTCCTGCACCCAAGTCTGAGATCTAAACTAGCATATCTAGATGCCTCCAGACATCTCCACTTGGGTTCCTCAGAGACATCTCAAACTTAATAGGTACAAAATGTATCTCACTTAAAAAAATAAAATAAAATAAAAAATAAAACCACTCCTTCCCTATCACCCCAACTTTCCTTCAGTTTCCACATCTTGGTAAATGGCATCACTCCCCACTCTAAACCACAACTGAGGGTCAACCTGACTCCTCCCTTTTCCTCCATACCACCCCAGCTAATTCATCTATGAATACTGTCAATTCTGAGCCATCATTGCCTCTCACCTGGGCAATGCAGCTGAACCCCTACATGGACTCACTTCCTCCACTGCTCTCCTCTCCACTCTAGTTGCCAGGTAGCAACATACATGAAATGTTTCACATGTAAACCAGGTCATGTCACTTTCCTGCTCAGACCTACCAATGGATCCTAACTGCACATGAAATAAAATCTCATACACTTATCTTGGAGTCTGCCAAGATTTCTTTCTTATCAGGACATAAAAGACACTAGCCAGGAAGGGAAATAAGACAAATTGAATTACTTTGAAACTAATAACTTCTGTTGATCAAAAAGAAGTGAAAAGTCAGCCCACTGAGTGAGAGAAGGTATTTGTAAAACATATATCTGACAAAGGACTCATATCTAGAATACAAAAGAACTCAGACACATCAGTAAGAAAAACAGAGACGACTCACTAGAAAAATGAACCAATACTTGAACAAATGCTTGACCAAAGAGAATACATACAGATGAAAAGGAGCTCAGCCTCTTAAATCACCAGGGACTAATTAAAGCCATATTGCAAGACTGCAACACCCACCAGGATAGCTGAAATGAACAAGGCAGAAGGAATAATACCTGAAGGACATTGGAGTAACTGGAATAATTATACTGCTGGCAAGAGTGTAAATGGTACAAAGAACTGTTTGGCAGTAGCTACTAAAGCTGAATATAGGCAAGCCCTCTGCCCCAGCAATCCTACTCTTAGGTACATACACACACACATACACACACCCCAGAAATACATACATACATACATACATACATACACACACATATTACTGAAGACATGTAAAAGATTTTTGTTAGCAGCTCCATTCATATATATGCCCAAATCGGATATTAACCAAATGCCCATTAATGGTAGATGAATAAATAAATTTTGGTATAGTCACATAACAGATTATTCAATAGCAATGAAAACTATTTCAATCACAGAAAAAATATGGTTGAATCTCAAGATCGTACTGTTGAGCAAAAGACAACAGAAGAGAGCTTACTGTATGATTTTTTTTTTATACTATTGGGTTGTCAGAAAAGTCAGGACGCATTTTTACAACAAAAAACATAGAAAAAATTACGTCATGACTTTTCTGACAACCCAATACATTTAAAAGCAGCGCAACTATGAAATGCTGCTAAATGTCTCATTAGTGATACCCTTGGCAGGAGTGGGGCTACAACAACCGCAGGAGAATAACAGGATGCTTCTGCGGGCTGTGTTCTCTTTCCAGGCTTGAGTGTTGGTTACACAGGTATACTGTGAGAAAATTCATAAAAACTATATTATGGTTTGTGCACCCTTCTGTGTGTATCTTACACTTCAAAAAATGGTTGGGGAAAAAAATATCTGAAATTTCCAACCATAGCCTACAATGCTCTACCCTCTCTCCAACCTCTCCCTGGGCTCTGATCTCCTGAATTTCAGTGCTCCAACCCAGTGCCATTCTTTTGGGGTTTTTTTGGCTTCTCAAACATACCAAGTTCATTGCCATTTCAGAATGCTTACTTATTTTGTTTCCTTATTCTGAAAGCTCTCCCCTCACCCTTCGCCTAGCTAGCTCCAATTCACCTTGATGACTACACTTAGTTGTCTCCTCTTCATGGGCAAAACACGCCAAGTAGGTTTCCACGTTATTTTCTACCTCAAGCCCGTTTTCTTCCTTCATAGCACCTGTCGCAATTTGTGTTAGTTTATTTGTCTGTGCAGCTTTGGCAGGTGTTCTTTCTGGTTAGAATGTTAGCTTCACAAAGGTGCAGACTGTTTGCAGTGTACATCACAGCTCCTCAGAACCAGGGTGACCAACTCGTCCCAGTTTCCCCAAGACTATTCTAGTTTTAAAACTTAAAGACCAGCCTCTTTGGACACCACTCAGTCCCTGAGCAAAAATGAAATGGTCAGTCACCGTAGTCAGAGCGTAGCCTGCTGTCATTATATAGCAAACAATAAATGTTGAACAAAGAAATGAATTTTAGAAAGTGTTGCTCAGGTGAACATGAAAGGAGCAGCTACATGACACTTTTTCCAAAACCGACATTGAAAGAAAGGAAAAGAGGTCAGGCTGGAGGGCCCCCACACCCGGCAGGGCCTTAGTCATGTGTTTACTAGATTTGATTACATGTTGGTACAATTTAGTAATGTGTCGTGATTTCAATATAGCTTCTGTGGTTTGGTTGACCGGTAACTGTTCCCCAAGGCATCTTTTACTTCTTGGAAAACAACCTGTGCAAGACAAAGTAACAGGCACTGCCTGAAAACACACTGGTCAAAACATTTCATTTAAATGATCGGGCCATGTTGGCATCCTCAGGGAATGGAAGCCCTTCCGGAAACTCACCATTATTCTGCCAGGTAGAGTGGCTCTTCACAAGCACCCGGGACAATGTTCACCTCCCCCTAGCATGTCCCTTTTGGATTACAGTTTCCTCAGCAGGTGAGAGTAACCATTTCTGAAATTGAAATGATGACCTAAGTGCATGGCTCCTCAGGTTTCCACTCGACCTCTGTTTTGAAGCCACTGCAAGCTGTGTTATGGCTTCCCATTAGCAGAACCGCTTCTTGACCTCGTATTCTGTACTGCTACCTGTGGAACAGATTAGCAAGCCAAATGCAACTGAAATGAAAGAGCAGCAGTTTTCATGGCTGAGGGTTAAAGTCAGTCCAATGGGAAATCACTGGGCACACAGAGCACTGGCTACTTCTCATTTCTCTTGTCTCCACAGTCTTACAAATTTTCTAATGTCCAATATTCCAACCTGGCTTCATTGGGGAAAGCATTTACAAATAAGCACATTGCATTGCTGTTATTTATAATTCTCTATCATATACTTTCCGTGATTCTGCAGTTTCCCCAGTTAAAGTTAAGAGTCCTTTTCCCCCATACACTGAAACTAGACTGACTTACTGACAGCTAGTGAAATGGGGGTGGTTTCATAACAATTCCAAGCATAGATCTTAGGAGGTGCCACATATTTTCACTCATGCTCTCATGAGCCAGCCATCACATGTATCAGGTAGCTCACTGATTTAAAAAGAATGAGAGAAATGTGGAGAATACCCAGATCTAACCCACAGCTTCAAGCCGAGCTCACATGAGCACCGCCTAGATCAGCCAACCCTCAACCAATATGCACATTCATGCGTGAGTATATGGGGCTGTTGTTTTCAGCCACTGAGTAGGCGTGGTTTTTATAAGGCAACATTTTGTGGTAAAAGGAAACTGATACAATGAAAATGAGCTTACCTGTGACTTGGACCATCCTAAACATCCTAATGAAACTCAAGTTCACCATCCCCTTCCTCAAGGTCAATAGCAAATCCTTAGTAAACCAAGTCATTACAGACAAGTAAAAATGTATGGGGCATCTGCTACATAGCAAGTGCTGAGAGCTTAACACAACAGAGATTAATACAACATAGCCTGTCTCATCCTGGAAGAGTTTATGTTCTGGGTGAGATACAGAAACCTAAAAAACCACATTACCATAATGTGGTCAAGTGATGAGATTATAAAATGCACACTGTCTGTTCAGAAATACAGCAAAACCTACAGGTATTATACCAGGGCTCAAGAGAGGGTCAACAAAAAGAAATTGAAATTTCTAATATAGGCTGACCCTGAGTGACTCTGATTGACCCAAACCTTTCACTTATAAGAAAGAGGCTCTATTACCATATCAGCTCACCAGTCGAGATGTTGACTATCTGACATCAGGGGTGAGAGTGGGGGAGGAAGGAAAGAAAATACTACGTATTCAGACATTGTAGTATATCACCAGCAGATTCCCAGACATACTACGGCATACAAGCCTATCAATTATATAAACTCCCAGCAAGTTCAAATAACACGACAAACAAAGAAAAGGGTCATCATATAATAGCAAAGCATGTCAGAGAAAAGGGCTACCAGTGTCAGGCAATGCTTGGTCCAATCTAAGGCAGAAAATACAAGGAGAGATTAAGTCTGCTACTGGCTTTAAATCTTTGGGTGGCACATTCTTTCTGACAGCTCCAGTACCTGGAAAGGCAGCAGTCAAAACCAGGAACCCAGCAGCCTTTTTAATCATGGCTCTCACTCCCCAAAATGGGTTGTCAACATCTATTTGTGGGCTTGGAAGCCTGGAGTTTGGGTTACAGTCTGTGAAACATTAGAATGGGCTGCTGAAAAACCACAAAAAATAAGTCCATGATTTACAAATTCTCCGTGAGGCCCTCCTTTCAAGGAAAGCAATTTGTTTTTTGGGTTGTTTTTTTTTGGTTTTTGGTTGTTGTTGTTGTTGTTGTTGTTGTTTTTCAGAGAAAGCAATTGGATTTGAAGCTCAGATCCAAAATGAATCTCTATCTCAAGTGACATAGAGAGTGGTTACAGTTATGCTGCTCTGTCCAAAACCCAGGTAAATGATCATGATATTTGCAGATTTCAGTTTTAGGGATTGAAAAAATAGCATGCACACTGTAATGCATTCCCACTGTGATGGTAAGTGATAACCCCATTGTCCAAAAGACACCATTTTCCATGGATAAAAGGCTGTGCACTGAAAAGATGGAGAACCCACAGAGGAGGTATGAGGCAGGCATGGGGCCATTACCTGGCACGAATGGGTGCACCTCTGACCAGCGCAGTGACAAGATAAGGGATGTCCAGTCCCTTCAGCCCTGACACAGTTGCTGAGTGCCATTTTGGGTGGTGTCTACAGAGAGTGACTGTCTCCTGACTCTAGAGATCTAATTCCCTTCAGGTTAGGAATCAAAAGAGGAAGAGTTCATTGATAGCCAACTTGTATGATTCTAAACAGCGGCGACCCATGACTTTGTTTAGCATGGTTCTCTTCTTTTTTAACAGATAGATATATTAAGGTATACTTTACTTACATAAACTTCATCTGTAAGTGGACAGTTCAATGATTGTTTAGTAAATTCGCCAAGTTGTGCAACCATCACCAGAATGCAATGTTAGAACATTTCCAACATCCCAATAAAGAGCTCTTGTCACCCCTTTTCCCATCCCCAGCCCTAGGCATCCACTGATCTACTTTCTGTCTTTATAGATTCCCTTTCTTGGACATTTCATATAAATAGAATCATAAAATATGCAGTCTTTTGCATCTGGCTCTTTCACTTAGCATGTTTCTTAGGCTAATCCTTGCTTTAGCATGTATTGACTCATTTTGTTTTTCAACTATTTTCCCTTACCAACTCCAATTCTGCCCTACAAAAATAGAATTACTATAAGAACATTACATATAATGTGTAGCTTTAGTTTCTTCAGCAATCAGGCCCAGTGAGGCTGGAGTCTACATGAAATGGAGATGACACTGATTAAAGTAAGAACAAGCAAGGTTTATTCTCACCTCCCATATCCCTTATCATACTGGCCAAGAAAGAAGTCAAACCAGTAGCTACCACAGAGGGTATCATGAGTCATCATTACTCCTTAGGAAAAGTGACCAGTTTCCTGACCACAGATTAAGTGTTTCTCAGGCTGTTTTGACCTTGATTTCCTCCTTCTGTCCCTGTCGCTTCCTTTGTCTCTGTGTATGTCTCTCTGTTTCTCTGTCACTCTGACTCTGTCTCTCAGTCTCCTGGTCTCTGTCTCTCCATCTGTTGCTTTCTTTGTCTCTCTTTCCTTCTGTCTCTCTTTCCCTCCGTGTGTGTGTGTGTGTGTGTGTGTGTCCTCTGCCCCTTTTATGGACTCTACAACTTGATCATACTTGATCACTGAGGCCTGTGGAATTTTTGTAATGGAACAGGATCTTATTTAATAGGACTTTATTGGCCAAGACCAGAAGAATTATCTAACTACTTCAAAGACTAGCACAATTTGTAAAGAGATACAAATAGAAAAGGGGAAAGTGATCTCAACATGCCTGTTTGGCAAATATTTAAGCATTTCAGTTGAGCAATCCAAGATGGACAACATGGTTTTTTATATATATATATATATATATATATATATATATATATATATATATATATATATATATATATATATAATTGCTTATTATTTTCAAGTGTGAGATTGGATCATCAAATCAGTTCATAATTTAAGGGGCAGGGGGCCCATTTATAAAATCATAGCGAGAACAAATTAAGCCCTGATACAAAGAATAGAACTTTGAGTGAGTAATCAGCTGAGAGAATTGTCCAATTTACTTGGGAACTATGGGCAATTTCATGGACCAAGGTAGAAATGACATTTAATACTGCTGCCCAATGGATGCTTTCAGATTTACATGGCTATTTCAGACTCTGTGATAAAGGGCACATGCATCTTTCAGTAGCACACTGAGGCCACCTATGATATTACAAAGGTCAGCTGAGTGACAATGTCACACTAAACATCTCCACACAAAGAGGCAATGAATGTGCCAGACCGAATTTTGTAAGCTATGCCCAGGGGAAGTGATCTGATAGTGCTTCTGTAGAGCGTCTGAATACAAAACAATCTGGAGAAAGAGAAAGCAGGTTTAAGTCAAACAGAATTGAGTTGAACAGAGAAAAAGAGAAGCGAGAGCCTTGTAACTGTAATAAATTCTGCCAATTCAAAACCAGGAAATAGTGGCTGGGAGAAGACGATGGGAACATAACTAAGCCTCCAAATCCATTTGAATCACCCAGGCTCATCTGATAGAAAACAGGGCAGTGAACAACACAAGAAGATGCTGCCTACGGGTCCCTAAGTCACTGCTCTCTCCACTTCCATAGCCAAAGGCTTTCAGGTAGAGCAAGGGCCACTAGAATTGCCTCACATTTAAAAAACATGGACCTCTGTGGACAGGGTGGAGTTAATCAGATCCCTTCTTCCATAGAACATTATCATGATCAGTCTGCACAAGGTCTTTCTCTTGCTTTTTCTTTATTTGCTTATTGCTTTTTATTGCCTTTCTGTCTCCTGTTCCCCTCCCCATCGGCAACCATTTTCATGTTTTTAAGGTACATCTGGTAAATGTATACTGTCATTTTCTCTGCACGTACTGTTATTATACATAGATAGATAAGGTTACACATTTCATTCTGTTTCTTCCAGCTCTACTAAGCACTAGCTTTTTAACATTCATACTTATTGCTATGTGTACCTCATGTCCATTTCTTCTCACTCTTGCATGGTTTCCACATGCATAAACCACATTCTGCCTATGCATTCCGTGGGTGGTAGAATTGCTTCCAACTCCTCACCACCACAATCAATGCTGGGATGACAACACCTCTGCACACTCCTTAGAGACCAGTGTGGGAACTCTGTGGGCTCTTACCCAGGAGCAGCCTGCTGGGGCATATAGGACACAGAGACTTCACACAACCAAAACGCCACACTGCTCTCCAAAATGGCAGCATGAGTCTACATGTCCACCAGCTGTCTCTCTGTCCAGGTTGTCTATATGCTGCCAGCCTAATAGGTGCCAAGTGATAACTCATTATTGTTTTACTTTTACTTTCTTGATTATTAATGAATTTGAGTATTCTTCATGTGCTTCTTAGCCATCTGGGTTTCCCTCTTCTACAAACTGCTTGCTTATATTTTTTGCCTATTTTTCTATTGGAGTGCTGGGTTTTTCTTGTTGATTTTTTTAAAGTTTGTTCTTTATATACTCCAGAAATGGTCATTTGTCAGTTTAGATATTGCAAACACTTTCTCTCAATATGATAGGTGTGTGTTAACTTTGCACTTGGTATCCTTAACTAAACAGAAACCTTTCATTAAATTCATAAATTTAATTTTTAAAATAGGGAGTATAAACAGATATTGGGAAAGTTGGGTTTTATCGTTTACATATTTTAAGCAATAAATAACACAATGTGTGTCAAACTAGCATTAGCAAAACAAACAAAAAAAAGGCATTTATTAAGACTCAAAAATATTTAAGAGCCGTGGTGGTGGGAAGGTGGCTGGAACCAAGAACTGAAGAAGAGTCTAAACTCAGTTTACACGCAGTCAAGGACTGAGACATTGCCCCTTTCCCCCACCTCATTTTTTCTCATTTCTACTTGCCTCTGCAGCTGCCTCCCCCATCTCTCCAGACTTGCTTGCTTCACTGTCCCATGTGTAGCTGTCCCAAGCTCCTGGATTTCTGGATTAGAAGGCTCACTAGTAACTATACATCTCAAATTCCAAAATCCTGGAATAGCGACTGATGGGTTGAACTGTCCAATCAACAATGATCAGAAGGTGGGGTCGGGCCAATAGAGACAGGCTTCAAGGGTACACCAATGTGGTGGCAGCTCTCAGAAAAGGAGAATCAGGGTTGTGCCAATAACACATAAAGACTGATTTGAGACATAAAAGTCAGCAAATGAGTGGATGTGAGAGCTGTGTGGGATTTGTCTTAACATGTGGAAGTATTTCCTGAATTATTCACTCTGCTGAGACCGGAGGGTGCCTGGACATCAGCTCTGATTCCTGGACCAGGTATGGGTCTTGCTCTTTTAAGAGTGACCGTTTGTCCTATAGTTGCCCCTGATAGTTGGTGAGTGGTCCTAACATGTCCCAGTCAGCCCAATGAGGTGTTTCTACATTCTGACTACATTCAGAGGCCATGTATCAAAACCTGTGACTCTTAGTCCCTAAGGTCTGAATGGATAGAAGATTCAGTTTTTCTCATGAAAAGTATCCTCTCTAAAGAGCTGTTCTCTAGGGTCAAACTACAATCACCAAATATACGAGGTCTGACAATTAAGTTCACAAATATATATATTCAACCTCTGTTATTCTTTTACAAATCTGAGTCCACACCTGTGTACATTAGGCAACACGTGTACATACTATGAATATTTTACTTTCTTTCAAATAGACATACACTAACAAAAACAGTTAATATTGTTGTGTTCTTATTACGAGTTATGCACTAGGCTAAGTGCTTAATATTTATAATTGCCACTCAACATTTAAAATCCTCCCACGTAATAACTATAATCCCCACAGCAACCCTATGAGGACTTATCATTCCCAATTTGTAGCTGAGGAACCTGAGAGGTAGATGATTAAGTAACCTGTTCAGAGTTCCAAAGTGGTGGGTGTGAAGCTCAGATCCAGATGGTTCTGGTGACCAACCTTTATTCGTCATCACAACTCAATAGTCCATCCTTATATATGTATGGATGTGTTGTTTTATGTTTGTTATTCAGTGGTTCAATGCTATTAATATTATCTACCTTAGGATACAAAGGTTCAAAAGAAGGTCAACCTTCTAATTGCTTTACATTTTATGTTTTGATGTATGTCTTAGTTTTAATGTATATGGAATGATAAATGCCTTAGTTTTGAGGTATATAGAATGATAAATCCAGCGGATAAAATTATGCCCACAGCATTCAACGTTTAATTTGAACACTGAAGGAAATCCTCTGTATACAAATACAGTGCATAAGGAGATTTAAGTGAAACATGGGAGAATGTGGGGGATGGGAGATGGATGAATCAGGCAAAGGGGGGCGGTGCTTGGAGTCCATGTGTCATGGCATCTTCTGAAGAACAGAGCACAGCACAGAGGAGAATACCAGTTTCCTGAAGGCCAATGGCCACGGCACCACCTCTTGCGATTTCCTTATACCTTGCTCATACCTCTGTAAATTCTTCTCAAAATACCCAAATGAGTGTACCATCTGTTTCCTGCCAGGACTCTCACTGACCCAGCTGTGTGATGGACATAGACCAGAGATAGTGACACGGGCAGCCAGAAGTAGCAAGGAGGTGAGGATGGAAGCAAGAGAATCTCTGAGACAAGCTGTTAATTGAGGAAATGCCAGGGAGGTGGACAGCTCAGCAGTACTTCTGTGGCCAGATGACATCAAGGACTATACCCTTACCCCACACAAAAACCTGGCTGCATGTAAATGTCTTAAAGTGCATTCCCCTAGAGGTAGGTTCTGTGGGTGTAAGCATTTTTCTTGAGAGCCAATTCTGAGACATAACAGTAAGAAAGGGGGCAAGTGAGCCAGGAGAGGGGAGGCAACAAAGGGCTACCACTTTCTGTATCTGTCTCTGACTCTGGAAGCCAGTGGGGAATACGTTTTTTTAGAAGTTTCCCACTGGAGAGATGAGGGAGCAAGGATAGTTACAAACCAGCCCCCATCAGCTGAGGGACCCACTGGCTGAGGGATGCTCCCAGGGAGTGTGAATACCTCAGTCCGGGATGGAGTGGGTTATGCAGAGAGAAACCCCAGGCATTAGAACAAGTGTGCAGGCAGACAGATGGAGGTGCTGGCAGTGGGAGCTGGCCCAAGGTGGTATGGGTGGGGCACAGACAGCATACAGGCAAAACCAAAGAAAGCCAAAATGTCTCTAAATCGATTGAGGTTGTTTTTAAGTGGCTCAAAAGAAAAATTAATGTGACTTCCTACAGACAGAGAAAAAAATGAATTTCTTTTACACCTGAGTTTATAGATGGAGATTCATGTGTACGTGGTTACAGAAAACAGAAACCTACTCTAGCTAGCACGAGCATAAAGGACAAACAATTATAGGTATACCGGGATCTTTCATGGGAACCCAAGGGCTGGAGTCTGAACGGTACCAGGGCCTGGTTGGAAACTGGAATTGAATCGGGGGGAAAAAAGGCAGCGAATCTCTCTCAGCACATGTGTGTGGGTCCCACTCTCCAGGGTTGTCCTGCTTTGCCCTTGCTTTCATTCACTGCTTCATATCCCCTCTTCCCTCCACCTTCTTCCTCTCCTCCAGTTCTCTTTACTCTGTTGGCATCTGGCCTCCCAAATGGCAACCCCATCTCTGTTAGGCAAAGTTTTAAAAGGACCCCTAACATTCCCCACTCCCAGGTGTACAAACCTGCATAATCTCCAGGATTATGAATGTTGGATTTCACTCCCATAATTAGATTATATTATATGGCACAGGTGACTTTAAGAAAAAGGGCTATGCAGGTGGGCCTGTCCTAGCCAGGTAACCCTTAAAAGGGTCTGGGCTCTTCCTGAGAAAAAGACTGGAGGCATGAGCGTGATTAAACATGAGGGAGATTCTCTATTGCTGGTTTTGGAGATGGAGGGTGTGACACAGCAAAGAGTGCCGGCAGCCACTGGAAACCAGGAACAGACCCTAATCAACAGCCAGCAAGGAAATAAGAACTTTAGTCTCACAACCATTAAAAAAAAAAAATGAATTTAACCCACCGCCTGAAAGAGTTTGGAAGTAGATTCTTCCCCAGAACCTCCTTAGAGGAAAACAGCTCAACTAACACAATCTCAGCCTCATAAGACTGTAAGCCTTGTAAGAACCCAGCCACACGCGGACTGTACTTCTGACCTGCAGAACTGCTAGCTAATAAGTTGGTACTGTTTTAATCTGCCAAAATTGTGATAATTTATTCTGCAATAATAGTATTATATATTAGGATAACATCCCTGCCTCTACACACTCTCCTAATTCAAACACCCAACCCCAACCAACTATAGTCTCTAAGTCCTAAAATAACAGAGAGAATCAACTTGTCCTAGCTGGGTCAAGGGTCCACATTGATCTAGACCGCTATGGCTTCTGGGCCCGGCCATGTTTCCCACTGCTCACTCGGCAGTGGGTGACGATATACAATGTCAGGCAAGAGGACAGAGACAGGGCGGGCAAGCTGGCTGCTATGCTCTGATATTGTCCTTCCCACGGAACAGGGTAGCACTCTATTAGTCCATACCCTGCCTTGCAGTATCCACATTTCTCTCGCTCATCGAAGGCAAAGAGGTGGGATGGCGTATGTAGTGAAACAAGAACCATCTGAAGGCATACAAAGATCTGGGTGCAAATCCCAATCATTCCACTTGCTGTGTGAGCATCAGCAAGTCATTTAACCTCTCTGGAACTCTTCCCTCATTTGCGAAATGGGAGTAATATACCTACTGTGCAGAGTTGTTGGGAAAATTAAATGAGATGAAGTAGGAAATGCCCTTGGAGAGTCTTCAATGAAGTGCCATTTCCCTTCTGCCATTTTCTATGTCCACCATTGCTGTTAGCACAACAGTGTAAGCTCATCGTTGCACCAAATGAAATGAATGAAACAATCAGGGCAATCAATAACAGGGAAGTAACCCAATTTTCACATGCAGCAATGGTGTCAGCAGAGGAGAGATGTAGCAACAGGTCCCTTCAATGGGAGTCAGCTAAAAAGGTAATAATGAATAGCAGGTGACAGCATCTAGCTTTAACTGCAAGCATCTTGGACTGTATATCCAGCACTGTGCTGAGGGGGTCCCTTGGTGTACCTCATGTAAAGGTTAACAAGGGCCTTTCATAAATGCCATCAATACCCCATTTTACACATGGAATAGACATTCAGAGAGATGAAATGACTTTACATCAGATAGGAAGTGGCAGGATCAAAATTCAACTTGGGTCTATATGACTCCAAAATCCAAAGCTGTAAGCCTTTCTGCTTCAACTGCCAGGAACATGCTGATCCTCTGTCAGAAACGAGTTCTAGCTGGTGGAGACACTTGTGGTACCCATGGAGCCTGAAACTCAATGATAAGATATAATCCTTTTCCTTGACTGCTAGGCAGTTTTTAAATCTAAATTTCCCAGAGTTTTTTTTTTTTTAATCACAAGACAAGAAAAATATCCAAGAAAAGGATAATGAGCTGTTTGCCAAACTGAAAGTAGCTTTTCAAAAGACAGCCCAGAGCAACTCTTATTTCCTTGCCTAGAGGAACTCCGTTGGTTAAGTCTTTCAAACAATTTCTGCTTGATTTTCAGTTGTTTAAAAAATGAAGACAAAATAAGAGGACTATTGTTTCCTGTCCTTAGAAGCCAAGAATCTCTTAGTTTTGTCTGTTTTTTTCTTAGCAGGGTGAGACCTTCCGAGTGGCTAAAAATTCTCTGCATTGTTGGGGTATCAGAAAAATACCCAGGTCACCCTCGACAAACATTATTGCTCTTGAGAAGGTGACACTTACATGTATTTTATTCCACACCCAGGCAGGGTGTGGGGTTCCCTACTGTCCACCATTTAAGTTTCAGAGTGCAGGAGAGCTAGCCCAGGCTGTTACAAATAACTCAAGACTCAGTTTGATAGTTTTAATAACCTTGTCCATTCCCCATTTAAGAATCAAGCCTTTTCGGGCCGGCCGAGTGGTGCAGTGGTTAAGCGCTGGCTTGGGAAGCTAGCGGCCCCGGTTCGGGTCCCACATATGAAGGCCAGTGACACTACCCTCAAAAAAAAAAAAAAAAAAAAGAGAATCAAGCCTTTTCAAGTCAACTTGAAATTCACCTTGGCAAGGATTCCATCCTTGTTGGATACTTTCCCCTGGGTTTTCAAATTCAGTAAAAGGACCTGAGACCAGGTGGGAAATGGCAACCTGTCATTGCTCTTCTTGAGTCTGTACGAAATCTCCCACAGGGCGGCCCTGGCTCTGGGCTAATTGGGCCATTTTATTATACAACAGTATCAGGAAAAATTAAGGGTGCCTCTTTACACCAGCCTCCAGGCCCCTGTCTCTCAGAGTTTGAAGGGTATGTGAAAATCACAGAACAACATACTGAAGCCCAGAATACTATTTGCCTGCATGGGTGCCTGGGGTGTGCTTTCAAACACTATTTCCCACTGAAATAAAATGATTCTTATTCATATGATACATTGACAAGTAGCAAAATAAAACAGATATATGAAGTTCCAGATGCCCCTCCTCTGCTCTCTTCCTCGTCCACATGGCAAACTTTTAGTTAACCTTCAAATGCAGTTCATCCTAAATGTCACCCTTTCCTCCAGGAGGCCTTTTCTGAGCCCAGCTTAGCAGGGCATGATGCCTTTTCGTTGGTGCTCCTTGCACCAATGCCAGTCATCATATTGGGTCGCGGCAGTTTGTTAAGTAGTCAGCACCCCCAATAAGCAAGCCTGTGGGTGCAGGATTGAGCCACAACAGCCATGTCACTAGGAAAGTGCTATGCAAGGTGCGGTCTGTGAACTATGCACCACCAGATCACTGTGAGGATCATACAGCAGTCAAGGTCAGCATGTAGAAAGCTCTGTAGTTTTGTGACAGTGCTGGGACATTTTACAAAAGTGTACAACAGATTGGGAAAAAATAAACACATTAGTGCTTTTTTTTTTTTTTTAAAGAATCAGAGTTTGAAAAGCACTGGTATAGGAGACACACTGGAAGAACAGAAGGGAAGAAAAGAAGGAAGAGAGGGAGGGAGAGAGGAAGGAAGCAAGGTAAGGTGAGAAGGAAGAACAGAAATAAAAATTCCAGGCAGTCTTTGTAAAATGGATTAAAATATACAAAGGATTTGCATACCTACTGTCACTGGGCCCTGTCCTCAGTCATCCAACGTCTTCCTTCTTTCTGTTCCTCAAACTCTCCAAGCATTTGTTCATTTCTCTTCTTCCCCGGGCACACTTCCCTCCACTGGCTTCTTCTTTTATTATAATCACAGTCCATATGTAACCTCCCCGGGGGCCTTCTCTGGCCAGCCCATCTAGAATGTTCTCCTCCCCTCCACACGCCATCCCTCTCTATGATCCTGTTTCTTTTTCTTTCCACTGTGACACTTAAAGCAATCCCAAACTATCTTATTACAGCCAGTCTCCTCACTATAATATAAGCTCCTTCAGGACAAGCATGCTCTTTGTCATTGTTCACCCTGTAACTCCCACAGTTAGAACCGTGCCCTGCGTAGGAACAAGTGATTGAATGAATGATTAAGTGAGTAAATGAATACAGTACATATTCCTGTTTCCATTTAAAATGCAAAGAACATAAGAGTTTGAGGACTTTGCCCAAAATAACTTGAGGGTCTTTCCCAAGGATGCACGGCAATTCCATAGACCCAGGGCCCCCGGGGAGCCTCCTGACTCCAAATGCAGTGCTCCTTCCACCTTACAACACTGTCAGGTGTTGAAGTTTCTGGGGAGAGACCTACAGAGCCTTGCAATATCCAGTAAGTAAATTCATGTAAAATTGCATGTAGCTATACTCAGCTTTCACAGTTCTGAATAAACACCCTCGTTGAAATTAAAGAGAATACAGCAAAAGCCCAGGAGACTGTGTAAGGGGCCTGTCCCCATCTTAGGCGCCGTATAACCCCTCATTTACTCCCTTCTTCTCCACCCACCCCAAATAATTTTTTTTTTTAAGATTTTATTGGGGAATTGGGGGAGGGGAACAGTGTGGGGAAATTGGGGAAGTGGAACAGAGAAGTTGCTGTCCTTTTGTTCTTCAGTCTAGTCGTGGAGGATGTTGCTTCACTGGCTCATGTTGGTATTATCATTGTGTTCTTCCCAGGTGAGGTAATCGGTCACCAGCCTCTGGATGGCCACTCACAGCGGTTCACGTAGCTCACGCTGGTTGCCGGCTGCTCACGCTGGCTGCCGGCCACTCACTGTAGCCTATGGCAGTCCCCTGCAGCAGAAGCTACAGCTATGCCGTCCTGGGGACTCACAGCAGCCCAGCTCCAGGTGGAGCTGTTGTTCACCATCTTAACTGTAGAGGGCAGTGTCACTGGCCCTCTTATGTGGGATCCGAACCGGGTCTGCTGGCGTTCCAAGCCAACTCTTAACCAACACACCACACAGCCAGCCCCACCCCAAATAATTCTTAACCCCCTCTTTATCATTGTGTAAACAGTGGTACAAACCAAGACTTTGAAGCAGACACACTTGAGTTCAAATCTTGAATGTTCTCTCACTTGGGCCGGTCCCCACTTCCCCTTCCCCATTGGGTTCTTCATCTCCACTTTGCAGAGACTGCATGGGGATTAAAAGGATAACATAGGCAAAGTGACCCCCAGAGAATTCAACCAAGATAATCTAGTGCCTTTTTCCTGTTGACATTTTGTTCAATATCACCTAATTATTACTGGTGTCAAATGGGTGGGAGAGTGGGTACAAAATGAATCAAGATTTATAACCTACATAACTTTTCAGGGTAGCTAAGGGCTCTCCAGTTAGCCCCACCTTGTGAAGGAGGTCTTCCCATTTACCCTCCCAACTAAATAATGTTTTAGTCAATCTGTGAGTTCATGTGCAATCTCACTACTAAGAAAATAACACTTAGAGTGACCCTCATCTAGGATAAAAAAGTAGGTGGCTGCTTCCAATGCCAAAATACTATTGTACAAGGAAATAAAAAAAGACTTCACATTATTTCAGATTTTCTCCTCCAAAGCTTCACTAATGGAAAGGTTATGAGCTTTGAAGACAGACAGACAAGGGTTCAAATCCAGCCCTACCATTTGCTGGCAAATTAATTCACATGTCTACACCTCAGTTTTCAGATCTGTGAAATAAACATAATATTTCTTATCTCAATGTGTTCTTGGGGAGTACCAGAACTGATGTGGAGATGATGGGAGATGCTCAACAAAAAGGAGCATTAATCCCTTCCCCCAAGTTCCTGGTCTTTACCACAGGTGGAAATGTCTACCCACAGAAGCCGGAAAAAGAGGAGAGTTCCTATAAAATGGTGCCTAGAACACAGTAGGCACTCAATAACTATTTGACAAATATGAATAAAATGGAAGTGTGATTTGTTTGTAACAAAGAGGGGAAAAGTTCACATCTTGAAACCTGGCTTGGTGTTTCAGAGTTTCAATTCATGACATTAGCTCTAACTCACCAAGAACTAGGGCAGTTCAGTCTAAAAGTCTAGTCCATCATTCAGCTCCCCTGTGGCCTAACGAGCCCACGATTTAAGGCCAGTTCTGAATGGTGACATGGCTCGTTAAGTGTTAGACTGAAAGCACCAAAAGTAATGTCTCCCTGGCCACTAAAGTGACAGTTCTCCCGAGAGGGAAACAGATCTCCAGGGAAGGGAGATTTGAGGTGGCCACCCTCAAGCCATCTAGCTCTGATTTTAAAACACAGTTCATTCAAATCAACGCCACTCACTGCACCTGGATGATCAATTGGACTCCAACTCTTCCCGTCAAGAAAAAGATGCATGAAATGCCATCCTGGAATTAGATAAGAGCAGGAGGAAAGAGAGTCAGGCCAAGGCTGGAGGCCTGAGAGGAACCCCCGCTCTGGGGTTTGCAAAGCTATGCATAAGTTCAGACCCAACACTTCGCAGGAGAGATGTAGTTGTCTTTCACGCTTCAAGCCTGGTTTGTGAAGCTGTCAGTCACCGTGTGGACTACAAAGTCACCGCATGAACTGGCCAGGACCCAGGAAGATTTTCAGAAAATAAAATTCCAGATGCAGAAATGCCCACAAGCCCAAGGAACACTGGCATTCTTAATAATACTGGCATACCAGCACCCCAAAGCCACAGCAGGGTCCCCTTCTCTTCTTGTCTCTCCCCCATCCCCATCTCCTCCTCCTGCTTCCTCTTCTTTTCCCCTCCCTTTCTCTTCTTATCTCCTTCTCCCAGTTTTGGGAGACTTACAGAATCCAAAGAACCGAGGAAAGTAATACAGAATGTAAGCTTAGTAGAGAGAGAGTCTATGTATCTGACATCTGAATTTCCACAAAACTCACATATAGGAATTTGTTTTCTTCTATGAGACAAGGACTAACAGCTAACTGACATGATAGATGAATTTTTAAATAGATTAATTTCAGAGAAAGACACAAAGTCAATGTGGATTCAACACCATCTCTCTACCCATCCATATCTAGCTAGCTAGCTATTTATCTATCTATCTAGTTTTCCACGAATAACATCCTAAGCACTGGGAGGGACTATGCTTTTCTCTCTTCCCTCTGTCCCACATCAGTTTCACAACAAATTCATGGTCTCCAGCCTTCACAGTGCTGCTTGCAGCAGCCTTTCTATACTTCCTTCGTTGGTCAGCACTCTCTCCCATTCTCCATTGCAGCGAATGTCAGTCTTCATACTCATCAAAGCCTCTACTTCATCACCACCCTCTTTATTCAGGAAAGCCCCTCACCTCCTCCTTCCCAAAAAATATAGAAGCCATCAAGGAAGAACTCTTTCCACCATGTGCTTCCAAGTTCACCTGCCTGGGTCCCCACTATTGTTATCACTAAGTGATAGTGACAGTGGAATACTCTGGAGTCCGTCCCATCCTATACCACCTTCTCAGGACACCTACCCTGTAAATCAACCCTTCTCTTTCTAGATCTTCAGCTTCTCCCCTTCTGTCAGTCCCTTCTCCATCAACATTTTAAATACACTTCAGGTTATTTCATCTCTAAAACAAACAAGCCGACAAACAAAATCCTGTTTCTCTATGGGCTGACCTTTCCAGTTCTGTCTTCCACATCATCCCCCATCTTGTTGAGAGCAGAGCCTACACTCACTGCCGGCCCCCCACCTGCTTCTGTCCATAAGGTTAAGAGTGTAGATTAAAGTAGACTGAGACAGAGCCGTTCTTCTTCCAGCTGATATGTGTGATCATGGGCACAGTATTTAACCTCTCTAGGTCTCCGTTTTCTCATGTAAAATGGACTTATCAGTCCTAACTATTTGGTTGTTGTGAATGTAAAAGATGGAAATACTGGTAAAAAGTTTAGCATAGTGTCTGGCACATAGTAAGCTCTCAAAAATGTAGCTATTAATGTTATTTAATCCTTAAAACTCTTTAATCTGCCTGTTTTCCCTGCCATTCCACCACCATTCCTGTTCCAGGACAACTTGTTGCTAAATTCAAAGATAATTTTCCAGAATTATCTCGATCACTTTGGCACAACTAATGACTTGTTTCCTTATCAAACAGGCTCTCTGTCCACTTCTTCTCAGTCTCCTTCCTTTAACACTGCAATACTTACAAATGTTCCTCAGAGTTTCATCCTCCACCCTGCCTGTTTTTCACTCCCCTCACACTCCCTTAGCTATCCCACGTACTCCTATGGCTTCTACAGACCAACAATGTCCAATTCTATATCTGCAGTCCAGAACTTTCTCCCAAGCTCCAGACTTCAAAATTACATGTAAAGCATCTATTTTAAGATGACCCCCAGACATTTCAAACTGACCCAAGTGGACCTGATCATCTTGAATGTGTCTTCCTGTGTGAACCATCACTCATCCAGCTGACACTTCCAGAATCCTTAATGACACCTGTTTCCTTCACACCCCGCCACGTCCAATCCCAATTCTACTTCCAATATGCCTCAATCCATTTGTGTGTTCCCATTCCCACCAAGGCACTGCCATAGTTAGCACACTATTATCTCCTTGCAGCGACTATCACAAATTTCCAGCTGATATAGGTATAGGGGTTCAGAAGGAGCCACCTCAAGATGTGCCTCAGTGATATGCGAATTATTCTGAGCTAAAGGCAACCAAGACCCTGTGGGCTCAAGATAAACTTTGGCTCTCCCCTTAGCTATCTAGAAAAATTTAAAGTAGGAGTCTGGCCCATGAGAAGAGTTATCACCAGACGTGCATTTTTATCTACTTATATGACAGAGCGAACTACTAATTACTGAACATGTGCTTTCCCTGCAATGACCGTCTGAAGCCTCGGGTACATTACCTCATCCCTAGCTCAGAATGTCTTATATATTTCATTTTCCCTTTCTCTCTTTGACTCTCTCATGTATGAGGGGCTCCCATCCATAGGTATGTAATTAAATTCAGTCATTTCTCTTGATAATCTGTCTCCTGTCTATGTGACTTTTAGATCAGCCAAAAGAGCCTTGAGGGTAGAGGGAAGTTTCTTCCTCCCCTACACAGCCATTGCATCTCCCTAATCCTTCTCTATTCGATAGCCAGAGTGAGCTTTATGTATTTCATTTGAGGTAGGCTTTTGAAAATATAGAAAAATACAAAGCATGATCAAACAAACACCCACATACCTGCTGCCCATAATTAACAGTGATGTTTCTAAAATTAAAATCACATAACTAGTCTGCAAACTGCCCAAAGGCTACAAACCTGTCCTTAGTATCAAGTTCAAATTCAGCTGCAAGGTTGACATGACTCTCCACAATTTCCAGCCTCTTTTTGCCCACACTTCCCCACTCAGTGATCTGAAGTCCAGATCACAGCAAAACACAAACACTATTTTTGTTTCCTCCCCCAAATACCAAGCTCCTTCTCCAGTCCAGGCCTTTCCCCCTTCAAGGAGGAGGGCAGTGAAGGGATGAGAAACTACCTGAGTCAGGGCAAGAAGCAGAAACAAACATTGGAAGGTAGTTGGCAGTCAGCCCATGGAACTGATGCTCGGAGCAATTCCTTAGATCATGCAAGTGACAGCATCTCAGAGTCTTAGAAGTGCTCAGAAATTTATTTAAACCCAGCCTTCCCTGCCTCCCACTCCTGAACTTACCCATCACACCTTCCAAGAACCTATATCTGAAGGGTGGTAAAGTACTACCCATACACTAAATGTTTTGCATCTTATGGCTGTTTAATGTACTCAAAGGAGAATATATAATCCAGGGAGACAGATGATTATAATTCTCTAAGGCTCCTAGAAGACAGAAATCTTTTCTCTGACATCCCTCCTAGGGGGTAGAAGTGATCTTTGAATGGAAAAAGAAAGAAGGTCAGTAACTAAATTAAGCAGCCTTTTCATGGGTAGAGAGGAAGCATCCAAAGGTTTCTGGCAATTCCTTTGTTTTATGGAGACAGTTAAAAGGAAACCAGGAAGGAAAAGAAATCTTTCCACTTCTTGTGACAGGCCTTGCAAATTGTCTTATTTTAAGAAAACACTGGTATTTCTTTTGTTACCCAATTACAGTAAATGATGCCTAGAAAATGGCATGGCCACTGTCAATTAGAATTCACTTGTTTTAGCCCATATTGAAATCCATCATCAAAGACATGTACATCATTAAATGCCTGATGACATTTGGCTGGGTAGAAAAATTAGTGAAATACTAGCATATCATGCAGGCACAGTACCGGAGTTACTTATGAAATGGTAGCCTGCATGGAGGAAGCGGATTGTGCAAAAGCTACTGAATCCTCAAGACTGTGATGGAAATTATTCTGATTTCTGTGGACAACTTAAGATGGAAGCTTTGTTGTTATTTTTTCAAAATTCAATAGTTGTTCACTGATCACATCTCTGCTTCTACAATGATTTTGGTAAAACTGTGAAAAGAAAACTGAAGGGATACATTGCTGATTTTCAAAAAAGTAACAATGAAAGGGAAAAGGCATCTGTGCGTGATCTCTGTATATGTTATCTGGAGTTTTTATTTAGGGCTTGATTTTCTCCATCACATATGAGAATCTACTCCCTCCCCACACACACCCCTTGGAGAAAATTTGTTCTGGGATATAACTGACTTTCCAGTCATGTGAAGTGTCTTTAAAGCGCTGCCATTCTGATTATGTAAAAAGTACACTGCCTTTTAGAACAGGTGTTTGGGAAAAATCAAACTTGAGTCAAGATGGATACTTTAATTTGCAATGGGGAGTTAACACAGATGGCTGTAACAGGGGCTCTAAATTAAATTTTAATTTATTACTTAGAACCTTCTATCATTATGCACACGCCCTCAAAAATTTCAATCCTCCGAGCACAAGTAAGAGTAGACGTGCCCAAATGTGTCAGTAATACCTAAATAATGTTTTGAACTGCGTGGTACAGTCACTAGAAAGTTGAGGAAAATGCAGATTCCAAGAAAGAAGGTTGTGGAAAATTCAACCTTATATGGTAGACAGTCCACGCAGCAAGAACAGGTGAGTAAGTGCCACAACATACACATACACACATGCACACACAAGCATACATGCACACATGCACACAGATTTCAGAAGGGCAGTAAGGAAGTCCAAGTGCTGTCAGCTCATCCATGTCTCTAGAAACATCATTTTTGGAAGTATCAAGCCAGTCCTTTAGAGATAGTCATATTCATACATATAGAAGTCACTATTTGTTTGCCATGGAGTCCTTTATAATCACGATCTCATTTTAGTCTCCCAACAGCCATATTTAGTAAGTTGTAACATCCTCATTTTACATATAAGAAAACAGAGGTGTGCTTCATCACCAAACTTCCATATGACCTTGAAAAAAGCATCAAGGTCCTTTATTTCCAAGTTGTACTTGTTTTATGACGGCAAGCTTCCCAATGTCGCTGGGAATCAAATTGGATTTTTTGTTAGATCTGATCATTTTATGCCAAGGAATTTATAATTGAAATACAGAGAATAACATTTCATTTTTATTTAATGATACATATTTTCTTTCACAACAGTATACTTTACTTTAAAAGCTAAGGATAAATATTGCCTAATATTCTCATAAAAGTTTATTTGAGTAGGATACACAGACAGAGCAAGTGTAGAACTGTAAATGATTCTGTACAATTCAGCACATTTCTTTCAAATGGTCATCAGTTTAACAATTCAATTCAACAAAATGTTACGCCAGTACGTGCTATGTGTCAGACACAGAAAATACAATACTAAATTGGCAGATATGGCCCCTGGCATGCATATAACTTTCAATACCATCAGGGAGATGATGATTAAACAAGTAACTCCAATACAATGTTGTAAGTGCTACAGAAGGCAAGAATCAGGCGACTATAGGTGCATATACAAAGGTAAGAAAGGATTCTGGAAGAAAAATGACATCGATGCTAAGACTTGATGTTAACCACAGATGGAGGAAGTAGAATAAAGGTCACATTAGGTCCTGGAGTTGAGAACATGGTTGTGTTAAAGACATGCACTCTTAAAACTGGTACCATGATATGGCTGGTGGGCGCACCAAGGTGGGCATGGTGGGGAGGAAGATACAGTGCAAGGTGTTATAGAAAGAGATGGATAAGGGTGGCCAAAAATAAGCCTGGAAATGCCAAATCATAAAAGCCTCATGTGCCATTTTAAGAAGGTTGGGCTTTATCCAAAGGGCAATGGAGAATCTTTGCCTTTCATGAATAGCTACTCGGTTAACACTACTTCTGTCTCCAGGATTGAATATAACTCCACCTCAATCTCTTGTAGTTAAAACCTCCCAGAACGTTTAGCCTCACATGTGCCAATTTCTAATGTTTTTCTTCTGCAGCACACTTTAAAGGCTCTAGAAAAGGAAACTCCTGATATTTAGGACTTTCCCATCCAGTTGGCATGCTCAGCCTTCCCTGCGTGTTCTAGATCATTATTCATTATATGCTACAGTATTCCCTGTCTCCCAACTCAAGGAATAAATAGACCTGATCCACGCAGAGCTAGAAAGAAAAATGAAAGTTACTCAGCACCTGTAGCATGAACCCACATAACTAATCTACCTCTACGACTCATTTCTCTCCTAAACCACCCCCACTACCTGTAGCTATTTTTCCCTTGAAGCTAGAGCTTTTATGTAACTCAAAGCTTTTAAATGTAATTGTTCTTTAGCAGGTATCACCGATGCTGGATTAAATTCAAAACTGTTTCCTCTTTATAAGTCTAAAATTACAAACATATTATGCCAGAATACAATCTTCAAAGCATACTTTAAATAGGTCATTAAAAAAAAAACAAACTTAAAATGTGTTCTTCACAAATTTTTCTCCTTCCGGACAAAGAGAAAATCCTTAATGAGAAAGTAGAAAATGATTTTGGTGTAAGACAATTCAAAACAAACACACACATACACACACTCCTGCATTTGAAGACTGAATGGTAATAGGGGAAAAATTGTTTAACAAAGGTAGTGGGATACCTGAACAAATAATATCCCAAATATTATCCAGAAGGGAATTTCCACTAACATATGCTGCAGTTTGCCACAGGCAAATGGAAACCTTTAATTCAGAACAAAAGCTGGACTTCCACCGATAAAAATTCTACAAGCAACAGCACGCCCTGGCTAGAACAACAATGCATGACTTGTGGCTGAAAACATACCGCAGCTCAACAGATGGTTCTCTTCTGGGGTTCATGACAGGCAGGCACAGGGCAGTATCCTGACAACAGTGAAATACTGACATGGGGAGGAGACAGTCAGAGGGACCAGCCCCTGGGGACGGCATATCTTTTATGAAGAACACCATTTTCTGGGCATGCCCTGCAGGAATTTCCCCCAAAACACAGCACAAAGCAATTGCTTTGTTACAAAGGTGCCATCAAGGAATTCACAAAGCAGGAAACACTGGTGCAGGTGAAACTCCATTATTTCTCTTTAATACATTTGAGAGATGCAGATCTTGTTTGTCTCAGAAGCTCCATGTTTGCATCCAGAAGCCAAATCTGTTCACTGCACATCTTAGATTTTAACTTAAGGTTTGCCCCTCTGGCATATTCCAACCCCAATTCCTTGTTTTCTCAACGCCGATCGTCATCAGAACCAGGAAGAAAGAGAACTCTGTTAACTGGAAATGAGCTTCCGCTTGGTCCTGTGAGCAGCCTGACCCACCCGGACAGCACTGCCACCCCCAACCCCAACACTTCAGAAGCTGAACTATATGGTCCTCCCTCCAAAACCCAATCCTCCCTTTAGTTTCCCAAACTGGGATCTGGGAACCAACCACCTCCACTTGTCCAATCCCAAAACTCAGCAGTCACCTTTGCTTCCCTCTCTTACTTCTCTGGCCAGTAACCGAGTCCTGTCACTTTGACAGTCTAAATCTCTCTCCAGTCTGTCTGTCTCCTCCAGCTTCACCTCCCGAGGCCAGCTCGCTGCCATCTCAGCCCTGAGTTTATTATGCAGCCTGCAGCCGAAGTGGGCCTTCCAAACACAGCTCAAGTGGATGTTCTCTGGCTTCAAACCCTTTCAGTGGCTCTCCGTGGCTTTAGAACAAAGCCCAAAGTCCTCATGGTGGCTCAGGAGTCCCTCCAAGTTCTGGCCCTTGCCTTTACCTGAATCCTCATCCCCTGCTATGCCCCACCTCACATTCTCTGTTCTAACCATGTGATGCTCCCAAGGAACTGCGCTGTCTCTGGCCACCCAGCCTTCACATATGCTGCTCTCTTTGTCTCCAATGAGCAACCTCCACCCAACTCCACCTTGTCTTTGTGCCTCACTCCAGTGTTCTCTACCAAGAGGAGGTCTCTTTTTTTCTCCCAAGACTCCGTCAGTAGGACGCAGGTAGGTGACCTCCCCGCATGTTCCCATAACCCTCTTTCAAGTCATAGTACTTGTCACACAATGCTGGTGACTGAGTCCCATCAGTATTACATTCCCAGATTTAGACACAGAACCTAGAACATATTAGGCACTTAAGTATTTGTCGAATGAATGAATTAATGAATACTTCTTGAATGACTGAATGATATCCTGAATTAATAAATGACACTCTTGAATATTTTACTTTTTTTTTTTTTGAGGGCAGTGTCACTGGCCTTCATATGTGGGACCCGAACCAGGGCCGCTGGCTTCCAAAGCCAGTGCTTAACCACCACACCACTCGGTCGGCCTGACACTCTTGAATATTTTAGAAAATGACAGCACATCCTTTTGCCTGCTCATCACCACCCTACTTCACTCCTTTTCTTGTCTCTTTCTGATTTCTACATTGATCCGATCCCTCTCTGGTTCCTAAGCTAACCAGTCCCTCCTCAGACCCCTGCATTGGAGTGTATGTGGTGCTGCTGTCTGACCCTTGGCTTTCCCATGGCATCTCTGATTTGGGCTGCCCTCTTGTTCCCCCATCCTTATTTGAGTAGGACCAGCCTCACAGAATCTAGTTTTTGCTCCCACTCAGTTGACCTACTCCTGGGCCACTTACCACCACCACCCCACCCATCTGTGAAGTGAGTCATCAGGCATTTTAATACATGCCCATTGTTCTTGGACTCCTCACTATTCAAGCAAAATTATACCATTTTGTCTCTTTCAACGATGGCTATGGTGTTGGGGCAAGGCACACACAGCTTGGTGGGCAGATGTGTGCTTTTTGGGCCAAGAAATTCCGGTCAAATCAGAGATGCTCACCCTTTCCCCACAGGTGCCTAAAACAGCCACTGCCATGGCATCATCAGCCCATTCTCTGTCTTCCTGTTGGAGAGTTACACAGATTCTTCACAGAGCTGCAGCAGCCCACAGACACCCAGGGCTCAAAACCTTGAGGAATTCTTTCTTGTATTAATAAACCAATTATTGTAGGACAGTCACATTATCCCTGTAGGGGACTGTCAGCTTCTTGGCTACTCTGCACAACAGCCCCACCCACCAGCACCACCCCAGTCTTTGCTGCCAGGAGTCACAGGTTGCCATTATTAGGAGCCTTGCTGAGCACCACTGGTCTAGAATGTTCTCACACAGCACTCACATGCTGAGTCCTAACACCAGCACCCTGAGACCCCTCCCATCCCATTTCTCCAGGCACCATCCTCTGCCCCTTCCCTGTATGTGTTCCACTTATTTTGGTCTTGATTTCTGCCTCTCTGATCTTGGCACTGAGATCCTTGTCTTGACCATGCCTCTGCATTTCCTCTGCATTTCCTGACTTCCGGGGGTATAACTCCTGGCTTCCCTCTGTAACTCAGACTGGCTCAACCTCCAGATTGATTCCAGCACCATGGGGATGGACCCAACCCATGGCCCTTGGAAGAGGAAAAGAGGCGGCGTTAGAGTCAAACAAATAACCACCCAGCATTTCTAAGTGGGCAGCACACTTCCTGTACATGCTCTCTATAGAGACTACTTTATCCTAGACTTTGTAGACTGAGCCCTAAAACTAGAGTTGGAGGCCACCTACATTGTAATTGACTGATAGCATGAATTGGGGGGGAGGACTTTGAAAAGTATTCTCTCCCCTATTTATGCCACCTGCATATACCATGCTGTCTTTCTTCAAGGCATTTTTAATCTGCAAAGTGCAAAATTCTTAAAACACACAAGGCAGAACTGAAAGTACAGTGTTGGGTACCACAGAAGTATGGGCTAGCCTTTAAGGAAGAAGTTAGAATCTTGATCTCAAAAGCTATTAAAAGCCATCCTTTTCCCAATCCCTTCACCTGCCTGCCTGATTGCTTTTAAATGAAGATGCAAGGTTTCAAGGGGAAGAGGGTGCAGAAAATAGAATACCATTTTTTTTCTCTCCTCTATCTCACAGATAATGGTGAGGGAGCGTCCACAGGTATAGATAGCCAGTGTAAATTAAAAGCTTAACTGGAGGCCTGTAGAAGCCCATCTTGTCTACTCCCCTTCTCATACAATGCACAACACAACCTGAGACAGGGCCAAAAACTTTATCTCTAAAAACTCAATCACTACAACCAGTTATTCAGCAAAATGTCCTTTATGAAGCCTCAAGCCTTTGACTAGTGAGTTTAATTTAACGAGACTCTTCCTTCCCCCACTTAAGGCTGAGACATAGCAAGTGCTGTCTTTGCTTCTCAGGGTGATATGGACCATTTATAGGCCAAAGGGAGTCTTGGTTATGTTACAGCATTGCTATTAAATCAGACCTGCTTTAGAAAAGAGATTGGGGGACAACCAGGATGGCTGCCCCATAGTTAGTCTAAGGCACCCCTTGGGAGACCCTTCTCCCAGAACCACCTTGATATCAGTGGCATTGACCCTTCAGGTTGGGACAAAGCATAATAATCAGAAAATACATATTTCCCTCCTTCCCTGCCTTCAGAAGTGATCAGCTGCAGAAAATCTGGGTTTGCAGTTTAGATGGAACAAATAACCTTGAAAATCCAAGATACACTTGGATATTTTTGAAATGATCTTGTGGGCAGTATTTCCATTCCAATACTGTCCTTGGTATAATTAGCTGCATCAAAAATCTAAGCCACAAAACCCATAATACAAAGCCAGGTGTTCTGAAGGATTTACTCAGTGAATTTAGAACCTGATTGGGGCCGGCCGAGTGGCGTAGTGATTAAGCTCTGGCTTGGGAAGACAGCGGCTCTGGTTCAGGTTCCACATGTGAGGGCCAGTGACACCGCCCTCAAAAAAAAAAAAAAAAAACAAGGACCGACCAAGTGGCGAATTGGTTAAGAGATGGTTTTGGGATGCCAGCGGCCACGGTTCGGATCCCACATATGAGGGCCAGTGACACTGCCCTCTACAGCTAACAACAGCTCCATCTGGAGCTGGGCTGTGCTAGCCTCAGCGTCGGTGTAGGCTGCAGCCCCTGCTGCAGTGGGCTGCCATAGGCTACAGTGAGTGGCCGGCAGCCAGCGTGAGCTGCTGGGAGCCGGTGTGAGCTGCCAATAGGCGCGGTGAGCGACCATCCAGAGACCGGCAATGGATCTGCCTCATCCGGGAAGAGCCCAATGACCATACCAACATAGGCCAGTGAAGCAACGTCCTCCGCAACTAGACTGAAGAACAAAAAGATGGCAATTTTTCTGTTCCCCTTCCCCGATTTCCCAATGCTGTTCCCCTCCTCTAATTGCCCAGTAAAATCTTTAAAAAAGAAAATACAAGTTTATAAACAGCAGGACACAACATCAGCCCCTTATTCAGCTTAAGAGCAATTAGAGGAAAAATAACAGAGAAAATACTTAAATTATCATGTCATTTGCTTTGGCTGCTCTGTCCAAATCTCTGCCCATATCCATACTCAGCACCCTGCTGACTGAGCCATGAGACCCTTCCCACACCCTCCTGAGAGAACATGCTTGACTAAAGGTAAGCACTCAGTCTCTTTCATGGAAGGCTGAACTCAGACACCAAGCAATGTCCTAGTTGTTTAGCCACAAGACAGGACTCAGAAGGTCATGTAAACAAACTAAGATACTGACTTCCTTTTGGAATGGCTTTAGTAATATTGCTGTAGAGAGGAGAAGGGGGAGAGATGGAAGAAGAAAGAGAGAGTGAAGCATCTCAAAGCTTTGTTGCAATGACGATACCTCCTCCAAAAAACCTATGGAGTCCCTGAATTAAACCCCTTTTCACTGAAGCTTTCTTAAAGGGTTTCTGTTGCTTGCCATCAGAATATGATAGATGTATATCCAATTTTCATGTATCCTCCATCTCTCGTTTTATTGTGATTTGCATTTTCCTGGGTTAAACCACACCTTTGGGCATTTATTATGTATTTCAACAACAACCCAATTCTTACAAATACCCCAGGCTCCAAATGGTTCTGTGACTATGGAATTTTTTTACACAGGTTACAAGGCTAGAAATCACACCCCCAGTTTTCGAGAGTTAGTAACAAAACAGAGCTGAAGTCAAATCTCTCTGTAGTACACGCAGCAGAAAAAGAATTTCATGAACCCACTGGGAGAATGAAATTGATGTCAAAGGCCCCTCACAGCTACTCTTCCAACCTTATCAGCCACACCTTTCTCAATATTCTGGAACCTTTGATTTTGTTTTATTTTGTTTTGCTTTGTCAAGCGGTTGGGGAGCTAAGTAGATTTTGCTAGATGTTGGAGATAGGAAATAGCAATCAGCTGGAATCTTGGAAGCCAAAACAATAAAACTGTGAAGAACTCACTTCCCTTATCCTCTTTCCTCTGGAAATGAAAACAGGACACAATCAAGTACATCAATTTTAGAGGATAAATGACATTTAAGAACAATGACAATAAGCAAATGTGTCAGAGATTATTCATTATTATGCTTAGTTCTGTATGTTTGCATCAAATAACAAATGCTATTGCTAAGAACTGAGAACCCAATAAAAGTTCTATCATACAGGGTTCTTCTCTGTAAGGATATTTGCTGAAATGATTTTTTTCCTTGGGTGGCATGTAACTATTGCAGTATGGAGAGCCTTTTTTTTTTTTTAATTAGTTTCAGGTGTACAACACAGTGCAATAGTTATACATTTTACCCCTCAAAGTGACAACCCCCCACCCCAATACACCACCCCACTCCCCCCCATATCATATATATCTATTACTCTTCCTCTGACTCTCTTCCACAGTATAATCCACATCCTGTGACTATCTATATATATTCAATTACAGTAGGTATACCACCTCCACTTTAGTAATACAGTGCAGTGATCAAACCTCTACTCCATCCATGAAATGGTCTCCCTAACAAGACCTATGATCATCCGACATTCCACAGAATATTTACAACATTATTAATTATATTCCCCAAACTGTTTTTCCTATCCCAGTAGCAATATTGTAGTTGCCTATTTTTGCTGTCTAATCCCTTCCCCTTCTCCCTCATCCCCATTCCTCTCCCAATTAGCAACTCTGATTTTTCCTCTATATCTATGAGACAGTTTCTGTTTACTTTGCTCATTCATACAGTTTTTCAGATTCCACATATGAGTGAGATCATATGGTGTTTGTCCTTCTCTGACTGACTTATTTCACTCAACATTAGAGAGCCTTTTTCAAGTACTTATCATACACATACACTCACACCAAAGCTGGCCATGTCCCCTGCTGAACGTTCAACTGGTGCACCCAACTTGTACCTACATAGGAAGCGGGCTACTAAGACTGTAACAGGATGTTAAAAAGGACTTTTCCTAGGGTTGCCAGACAAAATACAAGTTGCTCAGTTAAAGTGAATTTCAGATAAACAATAACTATCTCACAGGACATAATTACACTGAAAAAAAAAAATTATTTGCTAAATTTGGCAACCTTAACTTCTCCTCTTGTCTCAGAGATTCAATGGAAACTCTAAAGCTGAAACCAATGGGTTACAAACACCTTGATATCCCTAAAAAGAGATGCTGAATGTACCCTTGCCTTTGGTTTGATTCTGCCTCAGCCTTTGTGCATAAGGTTCCTCAATGTTCCATCTAGTCTGTATACTCCCGCCCAACTCATCTAAGAGTCTACTTTCACACCTATTGTCACCTATACCAGGCAAACTCCTTCACAGTGGGGCCAGGTTCTATTCATCTGTTACCTCAGAACCCTGAGCACACATAGATGTTCAATAAATGTTCACTGAGATCAAACATTTGCCCATGACCTTCTGCATCGATCCCAGACCCCTCTTCCTATGAGAGCTTTCATAACCAAGCCTCAGCTTATCCTTAGTCTTCATTTCCTCTCAAGAGCCTCCATGTTTAGGAAGATTTTGTTCTGGCAATTTCCCAAACGTGCTCTGGGCGCTACTCATTCTGACGTGGGAGCCCATCCTGCAAGGCCTTATCTCTGCTCCCTGAAACTTTACACGAACTTTACTTAAGATCCAATTCACATACCCCATTCTTCCATTAAGGCTTTGATTATTTCATCTAATGCCACCTCTGCTCCACAAAACTTCCATTTTAGAAGCTCAAGCATAACACAAAGTTTTACCTTCAATGTTTGCTAATTGGTTGGTCTGTTAGTTCAGTTGCCCTAGTTCTGAAGTCCTCAGAGTCAAGGATTGTGTCATAAATATCTGTTATATGCCCTTCCCCCAGCACAATGTTTACCCAGAGGGTGTATCCCACAGAAAGGCAGTGGGTGTTATTTCCATCGTTTTTAGGACCTTCTATCAAATCACTACAGTATAATTCACAGCTTAAACCTTTCAAGAACAACTAAGAAACATGGGGCTTCCATCTTGGCCTTTCCACAAATTTTCATCACTTCAATAACATTTTTTTAAATGACATCTCATTTTGATGCATATTTCTCTGATCATTAGATGTTTAGCATCTCAATTTTTATCAGACATTTATATTTCTTCTCTAACTGACCAGTTCATATATAGAATATTTAGTTGTATATTCTGGTTTGAGCTTAGTATGAAATCTGAATTTGAGATACAGTTTTGGGAGTGACTAGCCTAGGAATGATCATTGAAGTAATGGTTTTGGTAAGAAAGATCAGGGAGTATGGCAGATATAACAACCCAACTGGGCTTATCAAAACAATATAGATATCTATAGTAAATTTTTCAGAATTATCCATTTAACAATGGCCAAGTGAATCAGAAATGAACCATTTAAACCTAATCTTAAGCCCTGTGCTCACATTTGATGTTATAGGATTTTGTTCAGATAAACTAAATCATGTTTCCAAGAATCAAACATATTGGTAAAGGGAATTTCCAGGAGGCATATCAATAAAGCTGTGTCTGCCATTCCAATTTGACACTGTGAAATAGAGACATATCTGGCAAAGGATAGTAGCTTCATTAGGTTCTGAATAGAGCTGATAGTGGTCCAAAATAATGAAATCGTAGCATCTGCTCTGACTGGGTATAAATTGTGTAGAGCAATTGCTCTAGCTATTGGGCCAAAGTCAGCATTACCCGCTGCAGATTGGAGAGTCAGAAATGTTGACATACAGTTCACCAGTAAGCAAAACAAAGCATGTTGTTGTAAGTCAAACAGACATCATAACAGCTGCATAAGGAGACCATTTTTAGAGGTGCCAAAGGGTCAAGATATACCATTAGCTACTCCGCTATGACAGAATATACCAACGACATGAGTACATGCTAATATGCTCGACTGATAAGCTAGACAAAGGGAATGCTGTAACCAAAATCTGTTCTGAATACACAGGTCTCTGCAAGGGAGGGTGATAATGCTTTATCTTCCCCTGGTTCCGGCATCATGAAAGCTATGTTTGTTCCTCCACATATCAAAGAGAAGATCAGAGGATGACAACCAAACTCCATCACTGTGAGATCTCATTCCAGATCTGGCAACCTGAAGCCAGAAAAAGCAGAGAGGCAATGAGGCTATCCAATGATGCTTTCTTTCCTCACTCCCAAACACTGATGGTCAAAATAACAACAATAATGGTTCTCATGACAACAACAACAGTTGACAATGAGCAAGTGCCTTCTCTATGCCAGGGACTGTGCTTCATTACTTAACCCAACCCCGTAAGGTAGGGTGGACCCTTTAGGAAGTTGCTCATGGCTTGGCCTAATCTTCCTGGAGATCTGTCTTATCTCAAAACTTCCTCAGGATGCAGTTAGAGGCAGCATCCTGCTACTTTACACAAGTGGCACTCAACTCTAGCCTCATATGCAATATACAGTGTGAGTCCAATCTTCGGTTTCATTTCTTATTATTTCTTGTTTTCTGACCTTGGCTGGATATCTGTATAGCCCGATAAGAGAGTAGATTAACCCTATGCATGAACTCTATTAAATGTTGAGCACTTCCAAACACACCTGGCACTCTTGGATGATTTAAGGGGGAAAGGCTGTGGCAAAATAAACTGGCTGGGTCCTCTGGATGCCTAGTCAGAAAACCTGGCTCAGTATTTGAGAACCACTCTAAGATCTGAAAAGGACAGTGAAGAATCCTTGTTTGCGTGGTTGTGCTATTCTCAAATAGCTATTTTTATGATTGACTTCTATTCTGAGTGACAAATGGGAAACAAAATCCTTGAACTTTTATCCCAAACAATTGCCAAGTTTTCTTTTACCATAGTGACTTGGAGAATTGCAGTTATGTTGTCCTGATCTCAAGAGTCGTTGCTCTGTTTTAGAAAGTAAATAAACTACAACAAAACTTTGTTTTTCTCCACTAAAGGGATGCTTAGTATTCTGTTCTAGGACATGATCAACCCATGTTATACGGTAACTGCCTTTTTTTTCCACCATTCTCCTCGTCTGTTTATACTGTCAACTTTGAGTCTGGGGGCATTGAAGTATTAGTTAAAAGTTAGGAATATAGCTGTTAATTCATTGGAAAGTTGCACTCCCTTTTCTTCCCCATTTGTTAACTGGCTTTGTATTAATAGTTTACTCATGTAATGTGTTAAAATAATAGTGATAATAAAATATGCAGTGAGAAAGATTTGTAAGAGTAAAGCCATCTGTTAGAGAGACTTCAAAGAAAATGGACATGAGAAAAAGACCTCATTCATTCAGAAAGTTTTAATGAATCCTATGTGCCAGACATTGATGCCCAGTCCTTAGGATGGAGGATGTGGAGGTCAGCTGGAGACAGTGTCACATGGAGAGAAAATGGGCCTTAGAGGCAGGTGGAGCTGGCCTTGGCCCGCCCTGGGAAACAGGCGACAGCTGGCTTTATACGAGCTACTGACTGGAATCTGCTCTGGATTTCAGAGGTTACTTGCTCGACTCGTTTTAGCTTTATATTTTGAGGTATCGGCAGATTCACATGAAAGAAATAATGAAGAGATATCCTATATACCCTTAACCAGTTTCCCCAATAGAAACATCTTGTATAACAATAGTATAATATCATAATGAGGAAACTGATACTGGTACAATCTACCCACCTGACGCAGATTTCACCAGTTTTACGCATACTCAGTGTGCAAGTGTGAGTGTGTCAGTGTGTGGGGGGGGCGGGGGGGGGCTTATATTTCGGTCTGTGCAATTTAATCAAATATGGAGAAACATGAGTCCAAAAACAAGGTCAAGAGACAGAAGGTCCATCGCAAGTATCCCTCATGCTACCCTAATCTGGTCTCCATTTCTATGATTTTTCTTTTTTTTCATTTCAACAGTGTTATATAAATGGAATCATACAGTACAACCGTTTGAGTCTGGCTTTTTTCACTCAGCATAATTCACTTGCCAGCCATTCAAGTTATTGCGTGTGTTTCAATGGTTCATTCCTTTTTATTTCTGAGTAGTATTTCATTTATTTCATTTCATGGATGTGTCACAATTTGTTTAGCCATTCATCCATTGAAGCACATTTGAGTTGTGCAGTTTGGGCCTATAGCGAATAAAGCTGCTATGAACATTCACATATATATTTTTGTGTGAATGTGTTTTTTCATTTCTCTAGGATAAGTGACCAAGAGTGCAACCCCTCGTTTGTATGCTAAGTATATATGTAGTTTTATACCAAACTGCCAAATCATTTTCTAGAGTGGCCGTACCATTTTACAGTGCCTCAGCAATGCAAGAATGGTCCAATTTCTCCACACCCTTACCAGCATTTGGTGTTACTACTACTGTTTTTATTTTACTCATTCTGATAGGTGTGCAACTCTATCTCATTGTGGATTTAATTTGTGTGTCCCTAAAAACTAAAGATATTTCATACCTTTTCATGTGCTCATTTGCCATCCGTATTATTGTCTTAGAGAAATGTCTACATGTATTCATGTGTGTTGCCCATTTTCTAACTGGATTATTGGCTTAATTTTTACTGTTGAGCTTTAAGAGTTATTTATATATTCCAGATACAAGTCCTCTGACTGATTTGTAGCCTACAAATATTTTCTCCCAGACTGTAGCTTGTCTTTTTATCCTCTTACATAGTTTAACAGAGCAAAAGTTTTTAATGTTAATGTCTAATTTATCATTTTTTCCATTTATAAATCATGCTTTTGGTGTCAAGTCTAAGAACTCTTCACTAGTTCTATATCCTGAAATTTCTCTCCTATGTTTTCTCCTGGAAGTTTTGTGTTTTTACATGTAAATCTATGATCCACTTTGAGTTAATTTTTGTATAAGATATAGGTTTTCGGCTCTGTTTTTTGTTGTTATTGTTTGTTTGATTTTGCCTATGGACTTCCAATTGCTCTAGCACCTTTTGTTGAAAAGCTTATCTTTTACTCATTGGATTGCTTTTGGAACTTTCTCAAAGATCAGTTAGGCATATTTGTGTGGGTCAATAACTATTTCTTTGATCTATGTGTCTATCCCTTCACCAACACCACACTATTTTGATGTCTATAGCTATATATCAAGCCTAAATATCAAGTAGAGTGACTACTCCACGTCATTCTTTTATTTCAACATATCTTAGCTATTCTAAGTCCTGTGCACGTCCATGTAAAATTTTGAATTTGTCTGTGTTTATTAAAACTATGCTGGAATGTTGATGAGATTTGCATTAAACCTGGAGATCAATTCAGGGAGAAGTGACAAACTGGCTGTTGAGTCTTGCAATGTGTGAACACCACCTTGATTTTCATCATCCCCTGCAGGTGGCTTTGCCTCAGCTCCTGGGTTAAAATGCCCCAGAGTCCAGAGCCTGCACCTGCTCAGGCTTACCTGAGTTTACACAGCCTTTGGATCCGGAGCTGCCCTCATGGGCACACATCTCTGGTGCAATCCCCTGTAATTACAGCTTTGGCTACCACCTATAACGTTATGGTAAAGAGCGAACTTGTGTTTTAATTCGGCCACCATCAGGTGCTACCTGAGTCACCTTAAGCCCCAATGTCTGTGGTATAACAATGTCTTCCTTGAAGCATCCCTATAGCTACGCCTTAAATGGGGGGTATTGTTTTTACACTAACACATGGTCCTACCACTTACCTAACTTGGTGTACAGATTTTGGCATTTAAAATGCCAAGCCACAACTGCCCTTATTAGCAATATATCACCTATTTTAATCCATCATTCCCATATGTCACAAACATTCTAGACCCTGATGCCATCCACATTTTTATCCCAGTCATTGAAAAATAATGGCCAACAATGCAACAAGAGACATGGACAGAGTATGACATGTTGCTACAGAAATCTGTACTCATTTAGGTCTTTTGGTTGCAGTGAATGGAAACACATTCTGGGAAATTAGACAAAGGATGTGAATTAAAAGGAAGCCAAAGGACCATGCCCCGGAGCAACAGAACCAGGCAGTGCCAAAATCAGAAACATGACAGTCTTGCTTAGGACCCTGGCCCTGAAATGAATAAGCTGTAACCATTATCTGTTTTCTATGTCACTCTATCCCAGAGGTGAAGAGCTAGGAGAAAGGTCCTCTTGGCTGAGCTCAGGTCTATATTAGTCAGTTCAGAAAAAGGATCTGGCTGACAAGACCCTTTAGTATCTCTTATGGAAAGGTTCTACCTGCATTTCCCATCCACCCAAATTGCCCACAGTTGAGGAGAATCAATGTCCCCAAGTGGAATAACAGTGCTATCAGGAGGGAACATGAGTACTTGGATGCTGCAAAGTGCCATAAGTCTACCCTGACTTTTTCCCACCTGTTAGTGATTCCCTAATTAACACTGTGACCATTAAGCCAGAAAGAGATCCACCTAATTATCCATAAACAGAGGTCCACCTGTTCCACCAAGGCTGTGTTAACATATTGATAGTCTTGTTGAAATGCAGACTATCGGTAAAATCTATGGCATTCTGAGAATCTACTGGAACATACTGGAATCACAACTTTCACACTGGCATGTAAGCAGCCATACTGGTTGTGTACTGATCTCGAGTCCCTTACTTAACCTCAGTACTCAAGTTTTCTCATTGACAAAAGGGGGATAATAGTTCTAATCTCACACTTGAATGGATTTTTTAATTATAAAGTACTATATATGCATACTGTATTTATTGCCTGTAAGCTAGTTATAACTCCAACTCCCTTTTTACAAGCATAGAGATCAGTTAAGTGGAAGTCCCTCAATTCTGTTTAGGCTTTTTTTTGTAAGATTGGGGGTGCAAACTAAAGAGATGAAACTCTGCGGGGGAGTTGAGTTGATCTTCAAAAGAAAAGAAAGAAAGAAATAGAAGACCTCCTGCCATCTGGAGAAATCAGTGAGGGAGAAGTAAGGAACAGGGCAGGGGACAGGAGAAAGGGCCAGGAGATGGCAAAGACATCATGCTGTATAATGAGACCTCTCATGACAGCCCCTCGGGAAACCCATCCCAAACAGGCAGTTCCATATTAGAGCGGCGTGTTACAGGACAAAGGAGATTCAAGAAGGCTGAACCTAAATGGAAGACAAAGGCAAGAGGTCATAGTGCCCATTCCACTTGTATACCACCCCAGAAAGAAGCAGAAATCTAGGATTTAAAGCTCCATGGACTATGGAATTTGGGGGATAAAAGCAAATTTATATAGATCTCAAGGGGCAAGTAAGCTTCCAGCTGACTTCTGGATTACACATATTTGAATTCATATCTGAGAAACAATAGAATATTGAAGTCTCTAGTGATTCTTTTCAAGCAGAAAAGAAGGGAGGGGAGGCTCTTTATTCGTTATTTCAATTTTGATCTTTTATTCATTCTCCAAGGGCAGAAATGACTGCTTATATGTTTTCATGAGTTAAATCACTCTTGAGGATTTTTTGTTTTCAGTTGTTGTTTCCACCATGGATTTAAACATAGAAACCTTTCCTTTAGAACCAAAAGTGTCAACAGCTAGCATCCTACCACTGCCATGTGCTAGAGTCTATCGATTTCTTTGTTTGTGGGCTCTTCTGCTATATGTTTGGTAGGGCACACAATTAATTACAAATGTGAATAGTGTGTTTCTGCTGTGTAGAAAAATCCGAGGTGAGACTGGCTTCCACCACCGTTCCTCAGAATGTGTCTAACCACAGCCTCAGTAGAACATGGAGCTCCATGGGTCTATTCTGTATCACGTGGCCCTGCCATTCCAGCCACAGCCAGGATGCAAATCTAAAGCAAGAGCCAAACTCCAGTCTGGCTGTGACCTCTGGGGTGGCCACAGGTGAAAAGACAAGCTAGGCCAGTCAGATTCTCTTTCTTGAATATTTGAAACAGGAAATGGTAAGACTATGATGAACGTGTATATCAAGGAAGGTCGTGAAACAGCTTTAGAAGCCAAGAGAAGTCATGAGCAAGCCAGAATTGGAAAAATGCAAGTCCACAGCAAAAGGAGAATGAAGCAGATGTAAGAAAATTGAATCCTGTAAACCCTACCTGTTCCGCCCCAGGTATGAGCAAATACAAACCATTCCCTTTGCTTACCTTCTTACATTCTCTCTTCTTCTTCCTATTACCCCTTTCTCTGCGTAAACCCACCAAGTCAGTAATGGTTCGAGTTTTGCCATTAGAGCTGATGGAAATGCACCTTTCCGATTCTCTTGTTTTTCTCAGCCTAGAACAAGGTTTACACAAGACACGCTGACCATCTTGCCACATGTAGGCATGATGACACCATCATGACATGTAGGCATGATGACATCAGGGCCTTCCTTTATTATCTCCAAATGCCCAGGTAGAAATAATATCTAAGAACTTAAGGTTTCCCATCACAGTGCTCTTCTCTCTTATGGAATCTAATTGTAGATTAGATTAATTGTAGATCAAAAAAGAGAGATTGGTTCTTGCCAACCTCCCAGCATGCTGGCTCTAACACATCCCGCACTTCATAATAAGCAAGGGCAGCAAGGTGTGAGAGAAGTGGCAGGGCCATCTTTGCTGTCCATTCAGATTGTCAATTTGATTGGAGGGTTTGCGAGGAAGGGCAAGAGAAACGCATATGGAAGCAGTATCACTACAGGCCACAACAGATAGGTCTGCAGGACAGCTATAGAGTTCAATGTATTTTCAGGATGTGGCAAGCAGATGTAGCTCAACCAGAGGAATTTATACCTGCAACTGGCATCCCTAATACCATAAAATAGTGCACGGAAGCTACCTTTAGGCTTTGAGGATCAAACAGCCAAATTCAAAACATAGATAATAGAATAACAACCTCTGCTTAACAGGGAGCAGGAGACAAAAATAATTTGCTGTGTTTCACTGGATTCCACCCATACCTCTAACACAGCAACCCTATGCATTGAATTTATTCAGTATATGCAGTTGCCACAGATGAGGAAAAATGCTATTGATGATGGAACAAATGGCAGGCAGGAGATCCTTAGCCAGCAGTTAAACAAGGGTGAGATTTTGTTTTACCTTTTTTGAAAGTGCAAGATTTTAGATGCCAAAGAAGAACCACAGGAAGTGAAGTGAGTTACAGGAAAAGAAATCCTAGTGGAAGCAGATCTCCTTACCTTAGATCAGTAGAAAGAACCTACATAAAGGAATCCATATTTAATTTTTAAAAATTATTTTTAAATAGACTATCACATTAATTAAGTAACTGAATGGATTCCTGGAATTAACCTCTTTTCTGGCTTTGAAATCGGCCAAGAATAACACAAACCAAACACACTTCCTCCATCAACCTATCTCTTAAATCAAGGATCTGTCTCCAGCAATCCTTAAAAAGAGTTTGAGAGTATAAAGTCACAAGAATAAAAGTTTAAAGCTGGCCAAATGTAAGCTGGCTAAAGATGGTATTTCTGACTATCTCTCCTTGTCAACCCAAAAGCACTGGGTGTTGAGCTGTTCGTAGACTTACATGTGTCGCACTTCAATGAAGAACTAAGAAGGAATTGGATTTCCCATTTACATTCTCACACCACCACCCCTTCCTTAGATTTTCTCATTCCCCAACTCGCAGAAAAGTACAATAGCCAGGAACAAACAAGATGAGAGTGTAGAAGGTAGATGATAGAAACATTTAATCTTAAGAGTTGTTAGGAGCTTTTGATCCAAAGTAGAGTGAGTACTGCCTGAAGTCCCAGATGAAAAAAATAATAATAATTAATAACATTTTTAAATATTCCATTCCTTTCTCCAGAAGTCTTCTTCCCCAATCTGGCAAATTACAATGCACTAAATGAATATTTTCATCAATATGTCTAAATATGCTATTCAGAGTAGGATTTAATTGTGCAATAGTCACTGAAGAATTTTCTGGAAGAGAAAAGCAGTCCCAAAATTGGATGTACAAACTGCTTTTAGGTTTTAAGATGTGGCAATGTACATTGTGCCTTCACTATACCCCCAACCAGAAATAGAAAAAAAAAAAAATCAGTTTTCCAGGCACTGCAAAGGGACTCACTTAGTATTGCAATAGATTCGCAAGATGTCAGCAAGCAAGAGAGGTAGTGTCCCCAACAGCAGGTAACCCACACCCCTGAGCTTCTAGCTGGCAAGATGCCCAGCAGAGAAAATAGGATCTATTGAATGTGCAGGCATCTTAGTCAATGACTGGTGACAAGGGTGGGGGGCGGCTGGCAAAGGACAATGGCAGGAAGAGGAATTGGGAAAGGAGGATAGGGAGACAGGTGGACTCCGAAAGTGGAAAATTATTTTTCAAGCACAGAATAACCATTTAAAAAGTATTACTGGGGAATTACACACAAAAACTGTCCTTAGCAGAGGGAGGTGTGAAGGGGAGGGACATGTGTCATAAAATATCTCTGTGGCCCAGATCCCCTAACCATTAAGACCATGGATAAACAGAAAATTTCTAATCAAGCAGAAGGATGGTAATCTCCAAACAAACCACTTTACTGGGTATTCACACTCTAGTCACAGGCTCAGATTAACAATAAAAGCAAAAATGTAAGCGCACACGTACGTACACACACACACCCTGAGGCAGGTATCCCGAGGCCTGCACATAGGAGGCAATGGGAAAACTCATTCACAAGGACTTCAGTTGCTTTACATTTGTGTTTCTGCTTCTCACCCATTTTTCTGATGATGATGATGATTGTATGTTGAAGTTATGGTCCACTACTGTGCCCTGGAATTACATAAATATGGTATTATAAAGCAAGGTTGGTGCCAGAAATAGCAAAGCAAAGAGAGGTGTCACTTGTCTTTGTGGCTATAAGTATATGTGTATATGTTTATAAATACCTCCCATTTGCATGGTATTTGTCTTTGTGGATGTAAGTATATGTGTATATGTTTATAAATACCTCCCATTTGCATGGTATTTGGAAATCATTTGCTAGTCTAAGCAAGGAGGGTTTAGGAAATAGAACAAGAGCCTCAGTCTCATTTTCAGTGAAAGAAAATGAAGACAAGAAAAGGCAGGTTTTTTTCTAGTCATGATAACTGGAAACGAAGAGGTAAGAGCTAGACTTGAGCTGAGCTCAGATCTCTGAAGTGGCCTGCAGCGGAGTGGGCACCAATGGCTCTGCTTGTGGACAGGGATCAGTCTGGGGTAGTGCGGATTGTCAACAGTGCCCTTCTGCATCTCTGGAACCTCAGGGAATGTCTCTCAAGCACCATTCAGAACAGGCAGACTCTCTCCTTCCCATACTCTCACCCATTCTTGCCTCTAGGGCACCACCCAGAATCTTCAGTCATCAGCAATGGGAGCTGGGAGATAAATAACCCAGCTTCTCCCACTCTTGGGAAAAAGTAAAATTCTAAAGTCTGCTCCACAAGTGTCACATAGGATATGTGATAGTTCTAAACTACGTGAACAAATTCCTTGAAACTCACCTTTCTAAAAGATAGAGCCTAATTCATCCTCCCCTTGAATGTGGGCTGTTCTAAGTGACTCAATGACCACCATGGGATGAGAGGGGTGCTATGTGACTTCTAAGCCTCAGTCATAGAAATACTGTTTCTCCACTGGATTGCTGCTTCTGGGAAAAGCCAGCACCATGTTATGAGAACACACAAGCAGCTTGTGGAAAGGTCACAGGGTAAGGAACTAAGACCTCCTGCCAACACCCAGCACCAAGTCACCAGCCATGAGGTCAAGCCACACTGGAAATGGACCTCCAGCCCCACTTGAGCCTTCCCATGAATGTGGCTCTAACCAGCACCTTGAGTATCACCTTGTAAGAGATCATGAATCACCCAGGTAAGCCACTCCTGAATTCCTAATCTACAGGAAATATAGGTGTAATAAATATTGATTGCTGCTTTGAGCCTTTAGATCTTAGAGTGATATCTAACACAGTTGTAGATAACTAAGTCGAGTCCTAGTGGTATTGACCCCAGTTGCCCATAGCTGTAGCCTACTCATCAGCTCCCTCACTGTGTTCTTAGATCACCTCCAAAGTAAACTACCTGCATTCCAAATTCTTGTCTCAGGGTCTGCCTTTGGGGTCTAAAACATCCCACATAAAGTAAATATTATTATCATCTTCATTTTAGAGATGAGAAAAAACACACCTAGTTTTGAGTTACACAGCATATAGTAGCAGAACAAAGTTTTCTAAATCCCAAACCATTGCTTCCTGCTTCATCACAGCTGTATCCCTCCCTGCCCCAACTCTTTGCAATTTTAAGCAATCTTTCTTCTGTCACCGAGAACAATAAGTCTATTTGCTCATTCACTGTGGACCTAGAAACCCATCCTACTCTCTACATTTCAAAACCAATCTAAGTGAATTCAATAATAAAAGTAGGAACTTTGAGTCACTTAAATCTCATTGTACTTGTCTTTCCCAATGATACCCGTATCTGGCAGGGAGGAGTAATTAGTAATGAAATATTCTTCTGACATTAATGCAAAGGCTAGATGTCACTCTACGTTGTTTCATGTATGGGCTACAGGTGCTGGCCTGAAACTTGAAAGTTGTGCATAAATGACCACACTGCATGGGCAAGAAACGATGAAGATGAAGCCTGTCTGTGCTGTGCTTTCTGTTTTGATCAAATAGAATGAACAGCCAACTTCATCTGATAGACATTTAATCATAATCGTTACTGTGCTGTGTGGTAATTAGGCATAAATGGAACAGAAATTACTCTTGATAGCACCATTTTATATATTAAACAACAAGTTTTGTGTGTTTCTTCTCCCTGTCATAGTTCTTCAGTCTCCATCTTTATTTAGTGTCACTGTGGTTGTTTTCCCGCGTCAGTCAGGTAGAAGAGAACACATACAGGCTTTGGAACCAAACAAATCACTCAGGTGGTATGATCTTGATCAAGTCACTTTACATCACTGGGCCTCTTGTATAAAATGGAAATGAGGCCTCGTCAACAGGATCACTACGAGAATCAAATGAGAAATTGAAATGCAATCACTAGCCCAGTGTTAGTATGCAGTGGGTGCTCAATAAAGGTCTCCTTCCTGTCTCTTTTATCAACATTACTTCCACATACGAGGTCTGACAATTAAGCTCGTGAACTTGTTGCAACAATGTTGCTAACCTTTTTTGATATCAGAGGGATATTTCATTAATAATTTGTTCCAACTGGACAGTTAGCCAAGTTTATTTTTTGGGAGGCTCAAAAGGCTGCATGAAAAAGTTATACGACCTGAACTTTTTGCCAACACTCCATGGCTCTTGCCTCACGACAATGCACCAGCTCACATACCACTGTCTGTAAGGCAGTTTTTAGCCAGTAAACAAATAACTGTATTGGAACAGCCTCCTACTCACGTGATCTGGCCCCCAATGACTTCTTTCTTTATCCGAAGATAAAGGAAATATTGAAAGGAAGACATTTTGATGGCATTCAGGACATCAAGGGTAATCAATGACAGCTCTGATGGCTATTCCAGAAAAAGAGTTCCAAAGTTGTTTTGAAGGGTAGACTAGGCTCTGGCGTTGGTGCATCGCTTCCCAAGGGGAGTACTTCAAAGGTGACCATGGTGATATTCAGCAATGAGGTATGTAGCACCAGTTCTAGGATAAGTTCGCGAACTTAATTGTCATACCGCATATACTGTTAGAGATTCTTGATTATCTCTACACAAGTTATCATTCTCTGCCCTGGACCCCATCCCGAAGAGTACCGGCCTTCAGTCTCCATGTCACAGGGTCCCATGCTAAAATCCTAAACTTATTCATACTTAAAAAAATACTTCCTGCCACCTGAAGGAAAATTACTGATGGAATCAGGACAAATGACTTTGAGTTCACAAGTAGAAACAAATAGGCCTAAAATTTACCTAGAAGTAGGAGTGTCAACACTTTAACAGAAATGAGTTCTAGTCAAGGCAAATGAGGATGGCAATTTCTCTTTCTATTTGATGTGGATATAGCTGGTGAGAAATTGGAAATGTATTAGTCATATGGAAGAGCTAAAGTGGAAAAAAAAAACAATGCTGTGGCTTCCAGTTGTGTTCACCCAATGGGAGGCTGGTGGCATTCTGGAATAAATTAGTGAACACGTACAGAAAGTTTGCATAAAAGTATTTCCCATCCTCAATGCCCTGGGTTCTGGGCTTTGGGAGGCGCTATGAAGGCAAGCTGTTTGCCTCTGTGATGGAAAAGACAGGCTTGTGAAAGCAATGCCCATTGACAAACACCACAGCTCATACCAACAGCAACTGTAATAACTACTCCTTCTTAAGGGCCTGACGTTTATTTGCATACCAAGGTTAAAAAAATAATCTTTATGCCTTACTTCATTTGAGCCTCTTACAGCCTGGGTGGATATTAACTCCATTTCACAAATAAACAAACTGAGAGCCAGAGAAGTTAGATGTCGTTCCCAAGAGGACCATGAATAATAGGCAAAAGGACCAGGATCTAGAATCTTAATCTCATATTCCTGTTTCTTATCGAGTCCCTCTATGAATAAATAATTAGCTTGTTCATTTGAGGGATAAATGGAAGCTAATTTATAAATTCTCCAGTTAGGTTTCTCCCAGGTTGGTTTTTAGACCCGCACGAATCCACACATTCATGTCACGCAAGGTGGTATAGAAATAATTCTAAAATAATTGTTTAGTGATCTTCAAGAAGAATTCCTTGTCATGAATAGACTACTTCCCAGGGTCCAGAGTTATTGCAAGTAGCTGTGTCAAGACCACTGTACGTTGTCAGGAAGGGTCATCATGTAGAACCACTGTTAACACTGGGGATAAAGGCTCATTCTTTTGTGGAATTGTGGCGCCTTTGATGCCTATAGCATCTACAGAAGGATGCATTCGGAGCCTGCCACAGAAGAGCAGACTTTTACTGAGTCAGCTAAGAAGTAAACTTCGGCAGGTTTTTTTCCAACTTTCCCATGACAACATGGAAACTTTTGGCTACAAATGTCAAGATTTACCTACAAAGTTCCCACCAACCCCAATGGTAAAAAACAAAACAAAACAAAAACCACTTTCAAATACAAGAAATATAAGATTCACTTTAAAAATAAGCAAGCAAAAGAAGTTAATTCAAACCATCATGGGTGACTTTGAGGGGTTTAATACTTCAGTGGAGGAAGTAACTCTAGATGTGGTAGAAATAGCAAGAGTGCTAGAATTAGAAGTGGAGTCTGAAGATGTAGGAGAATTGCTGCAATCTCACAATAAAACTTTAATGGGGGCCGGCCGAGTGGCGCATTGGTTCAGAGCTGGTTTGGGGATGCCAGCGGCCCCGGTTCAGATCTCACATATGAGGGCCAGTGACACTGCCCTCTACAGCTAACAACAGCTCCACCTGGACCTGGGCTGTGTGAGCCCCGGTGACAGTGTAAGCTGCAGCCCCTGCTGCAGTGGGCTGCCATAGGCTACAGTGAGTGGCTGGCAGCCAGCGTGAGCTGCCAATAGCTGCGGTGAGCTACCATCCAGAGGCCCGCGACCGATCTGCCTCATCCGGGAAGAGCGCAATGATGATACCAACATGGGCCAGTGAAGCAGTGTCCTCCACTACTAGACTGAAGAACAAAAAAACAGCAACTTCTCTGTTCCCCTCCCCCAATTCTCCAATAAAATCTTAAAAAAAAAAACAAAAAAACTTTAATGGATGAGGAGTTACTTCTTATGGATGAGCAAAGAAAATGGTTTCTTGAGATGTAAACTACACCTGGTGAAGAATCTACGAAGACTGTTGAAATAACCACGCAGGATTAAGAATATTACATAAGCTTAGTTGATAAAGCCGTAGCCAGGTTTGAGAGAATTGACTCTACTTGTGAAAGAAGTTCACTCTAGGCAAAATATCAAACAGCATTGCATGCTACAAAGAAATTCTTCGTGAAGAGTCAATTGATGCAGCAAACTTCATTGTTTTCTTATTTTAAGAAATTGCTCCAGCTAGCCCACCTTCAGCAACCACCATCCTGATCACTCACCAGCCATCAACATCAAGGTAAGGCCCTCCACCAGCAAAAGGATTACAATTCACTGAAGGCTCAGATGAGGGTTAGCATTTTTTCATAGTACAGTATTTTTAATTAAGGTATGTACATTGTTTTTTATTTTATTTTAGTTTTTTTGAGGGCAGTGTCACTGGCCCTCATATATGGGACCTGAACCAGCGCCGCTGGCTTTCCAAGCCAGCACTTAACCACCACGCCACTGGGCCGGCCCCCCTTTGTTTTTTAAACATAATGCTATTGCATACTTAATAGGTCTACAGTATGGTGTAAACATAACTTTTATATGCAATAGGAAGCTAAGAAAAATTGTGTGACTCCCTTTATTGCAATATTTGCTTTATCATAGTGGTCTAGAACCAAAACTGCAATATCTTTGAGGAGAGCCTATATTGAAAGAACAAATAAAGGTTGTATAAACAAAAAAAAATAAATAAATAAAAATAAGCAAGCAAGGTTTAGAATACAGCAAATCCAAACAGAGACAGGCACCCTAATGCTAGCCCCTGGGGATCCCAGTATCCCTGTGGATGTCCTATAGTATCTTTTTAAATCTCATTTGAGTGCAATTCAGCTTCTTTCCAGGACCCTGACTGGTACATTTGGCTTTTGGTTTGTGGAGGGGGGCTGGGAGGCTAAAAGAAAAAAAAATTTTTTTTCTAAAAAAGAGGGTGAACTAGTCAAGGTTATCATGAGCTCCTGAAGCTCCCAAGCATAGCCATCATCAGAGCCTGTTACTTAGCATACATGCAACAATCAGAAATGTTTGACGTATGTAGTCCGACATACGAAAAGGGCCAACATTAATACTACCTGTCTAAGGGTTTCCTATGCTTAAAACAGAGAAAAAGGCAAAGTAGCCACACTACTACATTGGTCTTCCACTGTCTCCAAACCACAACAAGGCCTTAGTGAGAAGCTCCCAGTAGGACCGTGGGTTGGCAACATATGCTCTTTGACCCTCACAGGAAGGCAGCTCCTGGAAGTACTAGAGGGGCAGAAGTAGAGAGAAACTTAGCAATGGTGAGAGGAAGGCAGCTAAGCTCTCTACAACTGTTGCCAGAGACCCATGAGACGTCCAAGAGAAGACTCAACCAGAACAGCAGAGAAATGAAAGTACACACTCAAGAGAGAAGTGCAAAGTGCAGGTAAACTCAGAGATTGAGTTGCCCCAGGAAATCCTGACGGGGGGTATTTATACCTCCTGAGGGCAGGTTTGGGTGACATCCCATTGAGAAGGCTCATCAGTTTCCTTCCAATAGGTAAGATCCTGAGTTTCCATCTCTTTCTTCCTTATTTGGCTCCTCTGGAACTGTCATGGTGTCAGATGCATGCTGGGAGGCATAGTAACCGCAATGTAAATAAGATCATGATGCCTTTATAATGAGCTAAAGATCAGGTCCCAGTCAAGGGGATTAGCCTTGCTAGATGAAACTGCTTCTAGCTCTTCTCCAGCTGCAGGTGGGACATACAATCAGTCACTTGTTACTTGTGTAACCAGTGAGGCACCTCACTTGTATCCTGGAGGGGGTGGTCAATTTCTTAGGCTACCTATTCTGCCTTACAACCACAGTGATAAAGTTCAACACTTTCAATCACAGAGGAACCCACAAGAGACTGTTATTTAAACTCCTGAGCTTTCAGGCTGGGCTTAGAATTGACTGTGTTCTCAGGGATAAGTTCTTGGCAATGTCATTGGGACACTTGATTAAAAAAAAAAATTAAGGTCTTCCTAGGGTCCTAGAGGCATCGCAAGGGCCCCTGCGCAACTAGCAGAGGGGCAAAATAATAACCAACCCCTCCTTCCCTGCTACCAACCCATCACTCAGACCCAGAGTCCTCCATTTCTTCAAGTCCCATCAAAGACTGAAGAGGTGCTGAGAAGGACAAGAAATTTTGAGTGGCTTTTGGTAGGAGGAGAGGTCATTGCAGAATAAGGAAGGAAGGAGACTGTGTGACCTGAAAATCTACCAAAGGCAACCAGAGAATGGGAGGAAATCCAAACAGATAGACACAAAGTGGTGAGCTATGGAAGTGGACAGGAGCAAGATTCACAAGTTTCCAATGGTCCCCATAGGTGAGCTACATTTGCTCTGTCTCTGGGAGCCACCACTCTAGCCATCCGCGGCAAAGAGGTTAAAAAGAAAGGCAAGGGAGGGGAGGCTATGTGCTTTGGAGTTAAAGGAGGAGCTGCAGTTTCATTAGCTGGACCAAGATGTGCGGAAGCTACCAATGTTCTTCTTTGGGAAATAACTGATTGCCAAAGAGGTCCATGCGGGCTGCATCTCTCTCGCTAAGGTCTGGCCCTGAGTTCAGCACAATTAGATAGGGGTCTCTGTGCTAGAGAAGGCAGTGAACACAGTGGGCTCTCTCGTAAGAATGAGGTACAAGGAAAGAGAAGCATCAGGAACTCTTCATACCTGTCCTCAAACCCTGTCCCCAAACCAAGACCAACACCATCCACTGACATTGCTGTGAGCAGAAGCTGTGACTAGGGTGGGAATGAGCTCTGCTTTGGGCTTTGGTAGCCTGTTTCTAAGGGCATAAAAGAAATACACAGGACTTCAAAAGAACCAATTACCTTGAAATACAGCTACCAAAATATTTTTTAAACAAGCAAACTGGTGATGTAGTAACAATTCTGCATCTTTATTAAACATAATAAATAGTAAGATCTGGTGGTGGGTGTAGTAACTTAGAATTATGGAAGTAATGAATTGTTCGAGATATCTACAACAATAGCTATATAATATGAAAATATTTGTAATATCTAGTGCAACTGTTAATTCTACTGTGGGTTTCTGACCTACATTTATCAACAAAGGAAGCTCTAGTTTCATTTAGACATTAGTGGAGGGGGGAAGCAATATTTTTTTTCATCCAAGTGTACAGATCCCTGAATTCTCTCCATGTGCCTCAGGTTAAGAACTTCTGCTGTAAATGGGAATTTAAACTGACAATGACCCTCCCAGGCACTGCCAGTGTTGTAAGAAAACATGCATGCATGTTTTAATTTAACTGTGCTGGGTGCAAATCCCTTAGACAGTGGCCTTAAGGGGCCTGAAATCGGGAATGAAATGACAGGGAAAGCATCACAGAGAGACAGTAACTCCTGTCATTTCCAAAGCTCTTTAAATAAATCGTTGTTCACCCGCTTCTCTGCTGCCACACAGAAACACATGGTACCAGTCCTCTGTCTTCTTTTCCTGAGTCCTTTCTATCAGTGACCCCATTGCGGGGTGGGAACAGATGGTGAACGAGTCCATGGAGCTCCCCATCTGGACTGTGGACACTCTATGACTTTGGGATGCATTTTTTCAGTGACACGATCAGGTCTGTGTTTTAGGACAGTCCCTCTGGCTTTAGGACTGAGAATACCCCTCTAGACCACCAGCTGGGCTCCATCTCCATGGCCCTCACCCCCATCTGAGGCAGCACCCACTCATGCCTAGACTGCTGCTTCATTCTTCACTGGTTTCCTGACACCCAGCCTTGCTCCCCTGCTGTTGTTATTCTCAACACAGCACCAGAGTGATTTTCTTGTAAGCGTTGTCCAATCCTATCACTTCCCTGGTTCAATGGTTTTCCGTGTCACTTAAATTCAGTTTCAATCTCCTTGCCATACTGCAGGGGATGGCAACCTATGGCAAGCTGGCCAGATCTGGCCTATACCTGCTTGTGTATGGCCTGTGAGTTACATAATTCAAGGAAACTTGTTTTCACTCCTATTATATAAATACCGAAGTACCTCAATTCTGCCTCTTGGCCCACAAAGCCTAAAATATTTACTATCTGGCCCTTTATAGAAAAAGTTGGCTAAACTCTGGCAGACAGGAAACTGGAAACCAGTTTAGGCCGTTCAAAGGGACGGGGAGGAGGGGGATGGGGGAGGGATTAACTCAGAGAATTGGTTGTTCAGAAGTTGTAAGAGCTAAGGAGACAAAAGGATGAAGCAAGGCAATGCAGAGATTAACAACAGCAGGAAGCTGCTACCACCCTGCAGGTGGACAACCAAGGAAGGAGGTGGAGTAACCCATTCAGGCCAGAGCGCTGGAGGCATCCAAGTGAAGGGGTCACAGGTGTGCAAGAGACTACTGCCGAGGGTGAGGGAGAAAACCTGGATTATCACTTCCTCTCACCCCTAATTTTACACCAGTCCTTCCTATTGGCTGAAGCCACCTGGAAGGTTGGCACGGGAGCCTAGGAAATGGAGTTCCCTGTAACAGAGAACAGAGCCATAGCGGGAAAGGCAGACAATGGACAGCTCCCCATAAAGTGAGGATAATACCTGCGGTGCAAAATAGCTATAAGATCCAAAAGATGACTGAAGTGAGGTGTCCATATCATGCCTGGAAAGGGTGCCTAATATCATCATCGTCATTACTAATTAATGTCTGCCCTACATGTGGGTTTCCTTATTGGGTTGTCCAAACTGAGCATGAAGGTGTGGGCAGAAGATAGGACTGTAACTGATCTGACTTACCCACACATTGTGAGGAATGGGATGAAATCAGGCCCCATCTGTGGCTCCCAAACATACATGGAAACCGGCCCGAGAACTTGCACCAAACCCCGTTCTCCCAAGCAATGAAGTCATGGCACGCCTCCCTTGTAGGCCAGAGGGATGGTCAGATCAGGAGCCTGCTGTTCCAAAATACTCTCAGAGATGTTTTGTGCTAAGAAGGGTTTTCTTTTTCCCTAGAAGTATGTAGGTTGTTAGTAGAAATTCATTTCTGTCCATTCACATACCTTTCCTCATTCACAAGAACTGTCTGTTGTGCCAACCTTTAAAACCACAAGCATAACAACTTAGCTTAACAAGCTCCCTCTGTTAAATGCCAGCCAAAGAAATCAATGATGGGTGTAATGAGACAAAGAACGGAGCCAGCAGGGGAAGGTTTTGCCACCTTGATGTCATAAGCAGGAATGAAAAGGTGCACACACTGAATGCACATCACCAGCTCAGGGGGGCCATCCATCCAAGCAGAACCTCTGAGAACTGGCGATTGGAAACTGACCACCTCTGACCACCCATACTTCAACTCCTGGATAGTCGAGCACTGGAACTCCAAGCCTAAGACATCAAGAGTTCCAACTCTAGGTTTACAGGGAAATATGTTTCTTCTACTTCAGCCATCTCTGGAGTGTTGTGTCACTCACACACCTTCTCTCTCTAGGACTTGTCAGAATTCAGGTATGGTTTGGGTGAAGGCAATAAAAAAAAAAAAAATGCATGATTTGGTCTTGCAGTCAGCCTAACTCCAATTCCGCTCCTGCCAAACTCATGCCTGGGTTAAACTTTTAAGTACTACAATGACAATTATTTAAATAAAATCAAAGATTTTAAGTGGGAGAAGAATTAATTCTTTCTACCTAGTTCTCATATTAGTTCCCAGGACAGCCGTTGACTGGAATCTCCAAGGGCAGGCTGGGCTTGGGACCTGCTACCGAGGGCCTGAAGTGGATGGAATAATGGTTTTCATCCTACACTCGCGTTTCCCAAACTTCAGTTAGTCCCACAAACTCTTAAAAACTGTTATACCCAAATGCCACCTATACACTTATTTACTTAACATCTTGCTTATAATTACTTTGTTTTTTATTTAACTTCACTTTAAAAGAAATTTTATAGTATTTTCATAAATGGGAAAGCAGCGTCATGTGCCAGAAATAGAAGGTAACCATGAAAACAAAATGACGCGGCCTGCTGAAGGCTCTGAATCTTCAGCCTTCTCTCGATGTCAAAAAGAAGAGACTTGACACGTGGCAGAACTGTTACAGATATACTGGCACAAAATTAAACCTTTTCCATGAAATAATAACAAGGATTGAAAGATAACTGAAAAGGAAGCCACTCTTTTTGTGTGATTCAGTGTCACCCGTTACCCTATCCACACACTGCCTGAGTCATCCGCACAGTCTGCTACCCAGAAATAACTACATAATTTGCAGGGCCCAGTGCAAAATAAAATTGTGAGGCCTTGTTCAAAAATTACTAATAATTGGAAGAGGACGACAGTAAAGCATAAGACCAAGTGCAGGGCCCTTCTAACAAGTGAGGATGCAAGTACACAGGCCACACCTTCACAAAGCCTGCCCTGATGGAACATGCGCCATGCTTGGTGTTGTATGGAGAATGAAAACATCCAAGAGGATGAGTAGATGTGAACACCGTGTAGGATTCAAAGTCTGAAAGCCCCAAAGCACAGTCCAGAGGGCCATCGATGCTGCCAAGGCAGGAAACAAAGCCAAGGTATAGGACCAATAAGTCCCCATCATGCTGATGAAACAACCGTCAGTCAGGTCAGAAACAATACTGGGGAATGTGGCTGGCCCACTGCCTGAAGTTGGGGCTTGTTTTTAGAAAATCAACTCCTTCATCCTTCTAACCTTAGTCAAGGTTAGATTTGAGAAATATAAGAGGTAGCAATGGCATGACCTGGTCTGCCTAAATATCCAGTCTGCCTAAAGGTATAGCTGAAGAAGAATTTAATGCAGGAATAATTTCCAGAGAGGTGCAGGCAGGATTACCAGCGCCAGAAGGGACAATCAGGACTAACAACAGCAGGAAGCTATTACCACCCCTAGAACTGAAAGGGTAAAGGGAAGCAGTGGTTATCGAAACTTAGAAGAAACTGAACGCACGAGAGAGGGCCTGCCAACAGGAGCAAGGGCCCTGGGGAGAAACAGAGCTCCTGCCAAACCACAGCTCGGTAGGGAGGGAGCATGAAGAGTAAGGCTGTCACCTTCTTTCTCCTCTCAGGGCCACCCATTGGCTGAACCTAACTGGGACCCAGAGGGCAAAAGACCCCGGATGATGCAGTCCCAGAAGTCAGCCTCCTGGGGTACAGAACAGGGAGGCCAAGAGGGGAATGCATCTGGAGGACAAATAGAAATTAACCAGCACATCTGGTGATACATATTTGTGGAGGTACAGAGGAGTGTGTGAATGTGAGTTTGTGTGTGTGAATGTGAGAGAGGTAGTGTGTGTGTGTGTGTGTGTGTGAATGTGTGACAGAGAGTGTGTGTGTGTATGAGAAAGAGTGTGTGTGTGAATGTGAGAGAGAGTGTGTGTGTGTGTGTGAGAGAGAGAGAGTGTGTGTGTGAGTGTGTGTGTGTGTGTGTGTGTGTGTGTGTGCTGATGAGGGAAAGAGAGCACCCAGCTTTGGGGCTAGAGCAAAACAGTGTGAAAGGTGATTCCACTCACCAAGCTCAGGAATTCAGAAAGAGGGACAGTCTGGGGAAGGAGTTAAGGCATTCTGTTTTGGGCCATGCCAAGTTTGGAGGCATAAGGGACATCTAGGGAGAAAAGAAAGCAGGACTGGCACTATAGCCCTGGAGGTCATGGATTGGTATGAGGCAGGTCAAGTCAGTGAAAACAAAAAATGCCAAGAACACAGATACAGCAACACCAACATGGAAAATAGGGCCAGGAGGGAAACGTGCAGTAAAGACAACAAAAGAATGGCCAGATGGGTAAGAAGAGACCCAAGGGAGTTTATCTTCAGGAGACTGGGGTACGGCGGTGTAGAAATATTTGGTCACCGTACAAAAAGTCATAAGGCGGAATCCTGCACTGCATTGGTGGAGATGAGATGATCCCTTAGATGTCCCATCCCAATGTTCCCATCATGTTCAGAGGTGCGGTTCAGAGTTCTCAGCTGCTCCCTCAGCAAAGATCCCAGTCTATCCCAAGAAGAGAAGGCAATGTCCTAACCACCACAATGTCCACCTTGGAGACCACCTCTTTCTTCCTCCACCACCTTCTCTCAATGTCTTCTGAAACCAGCACAGAAGGATTAGCTGGGATGGCGCATGCTGGAAAGGATGGAGGTACAAGGGTAAGAGGAACCAAATCTCCCATGAAATTTATGAAGCAATTCAGGGCCAACAACCAGCCACAAGTTCCAGCCAGTTTGGGTCACAAAGAAGCCAACTCCCCTCATCAGGCCTAAGGAGGTGCCAAAGGTCTTCTCCAGACAGCTGCCCTCTATCTGTCTGTCCATGCTGCAACCCCTCCCCACGCTTCTCTCCAGGCCATGTTCATCCTTACCTGACTTGATGTAGAGGATGTAGTTACACACGGAACCAAAAGTCCCAGACCCTCCCCCAAACACCCTCACAGCTCCTCTGAGTGCCCTGTTTCTTTTTTTCAGGGAAAACTGTGGCTAAGCTGACAATGCCACCTCTGAAAAGCCTCAAGTGCCTCCTAGAAAGAGCATCTGACTTCCACCAAAACTGGGAGATAAAGATTTCCCCTTCCACAATTGAACCCTGTTGTCCTCTCCAAGCAAAGCTGCTTTAACTGCGAGTCCCCTCAGGTGACTGGCCAAATGAGGCCAGTTCCTCTCCATTGTTTCTCATTTCCCTCCCTGGCTGCTGTGCCAGTAGTGCTCACCAACAAACATTCTTTCCGTTAACGTCTCCTGAACTCTGGAACCACAGTTTCCCAGTCCGTTGAAGTAGCTGAACGAGATTGCTTCCAAAAGTTCTTTTGACTCTCTGATCATCTTGCCTGCGTGTGAAGGTGCAAGATGTTTCACGGAGGAGGGACTCACAACCCCTTACCTTTAAGAAGCTTATGTCTGAAGAGAGACAGAGAAGTGCACAATCATTCCACAGGTGTGCACGGAAGCATTCAAAGAATACAGAGGAGGAAGTCATTCAATCCAAATGGGAATCAGGATGATTCAATAATGAGAGTTGTATTTTACTAAGTACCTACTGTTATTATGCAGTAGATGATGTATTAGCTACTTACATAAATAGTAACTCTTCCAACTCCAGGAGGTAGCCAGTCTTACTAGTCTTGTTATATAGATAAGGAAACCAAGGCTGACAAAGTCAAGAAACTTGCCAAAGGCCACTCGACGTCAAGTGAACGGGTTTGGATGTGGACAAATGTCTCCCATTCCAGAGCTTACATGCATAACCACCACAATATATGGTAACTGGATGAACAACAGACAATTATTGGGTGCTTACTGAAAAGCAGACACTGCCTCCTATATTTAATACACAAAGAAACTGAAACCCATGAGAAATGTATTATTTCAATCTCCCTTTCCCAACTAGGAAATGGAAGGTCAACAATGCTATGAAACTAGAAATCAATTATAAGAAGAAATCCAGAAAGTTTACAAATACATGGAGGCTAAATAACATGCTACTAAATAACAAGTGGGTCACAAACAAGATCAAGGAGGAAATCAAAAGATACCTCGAGACAATGAAAACACCACAACCCAAAATCTCTGGGATGCGGTGAAAGCAGTCCTAAGAGGGAAGTTCATAGCAGTGCAGGCCTTCCTAAAGAAGGAAGAAAAATCTCAAATCAACAGGTTATCCTTACACCTCAGGAAACTGGAAAAAGAACAGCAAAAGAAGCGCAAAGGGAGTACAAGGAAGGAGATAATAAAGACCAGAGCAAAAATAAACAAAATAGAGACCAGAAAAACAATACAAAAGATCAACGAAACCAAGAGGTGGTTTTTTGAGAAGATCAACAAAACTGACAAACCTCTAGTCGAACTCATCAAAAAAAAAAAAAAAAAAAAAAAAAAAGAGAGAGAGAGAGAGGATTCAAATTAGTAAAATCAGGAAAAGTAAAATCAGGAATAAAAGAGGTAAAGTGACAACAGACACCACAGAAATACAAAACATTTTAAGAAATTACTATGAGCAACTATATGCCAACAAATTTGACAATCTGGAAGAAATGGATAATTTTCTAGAAGCATATAACCTTCCAAAGCTAACTCGAGAAGAAATGGAAAATCTGAATAGACTGATTACAACCAAGGAAACTGAATCAGTAATCGACAAGCTCCCAACAAACAAAAGCCTTGGACCAGAAGACTTCACAAGTGAATTTTATCAAACATTCAAAAAAGAACTATCACCTATTCTTCTCAAACTATTCCAAAAAACCCAGAAGGAGGGAAGGCTCCCAAACTCTTTCTATGAAGCCACTATCACCCTGATTCCAAAACCAGATAAAGGCAGCACAAAAAAGAAAAACTACAGGCCAGTATCCCTGATGAATATAGATGCAAAAATCCTCAATAAAATATTAGCAAATAGAATTCAGCAATATATTAAGAAGATCATACATCATGATCAAATGGGTTTCATCCCTAATACGCAAGTCTGGTTCAAGATCAGCAAATCAATTAATGTGATGCACCACATCAACAAAATGAAGAATAAAAATCATATGGTCATATCAATAGATGCAGAAAAAGCATTTGACAAAATCCAGCAGCCATTTATGATAAAAACCTTTAGCAAAGTAGGAATACAGGGATCATATCTCAAAATAACAAAGGCCATATATGATAAACCCAAAGCTAACACCATACTCAATGGGGGAAAGCTAAAACCATTCCCCTTAAGATCAGGAACAAGACAAGGCTGTCCACTTTCTCCACTTTTATTCAACATAGTTCTGGAATTTCTAGCCACAGCAATCAGACAAGAAAAAGAAATAAAAGGCATTCAAATTGGCAAGGAGGAAGTACAATTGTCATTATATGCAGATGACATGATACTATATATAGAGAACCCCAAAGACTCCATCAAAAAACTATTGAAAATGATAGACGAATTCAGTAAGGTAGCAGGATACGAAATCAATATTCAGAAATCAGTTGCATGTGCATACACCAATAATAAACTATCAGAAGGAGAAATTAAGAAAACATCCCATTTACAATGGCTTCGAGAACTATAAAATACTTAGGAATAAATTTAACCAAAGAAGTAAAAGATCTTTACTCAGAAAATTATAAGACACTGAAGAAAGAAATAAAAGAAGATACAAATAAATGAAAACACTTACCATGCTCATGGATAGGAAGAATTAATATAGTTAAAATGTCCATACTGCCTAAAGCAATATATAGATTCAATGCAATTCCTATCAAACTACCAAGGGCATTTTTCACAGAAATAGAAAATATAATCCTAAAATGTATATGGAACCAGAAAAGATCTTGAATAGCCTCAGCAATCCTGAGAAATAAGAACAAAGTCGGGGGGATCACGCTACCAGACATCAAAATATACTACAAAACAGTATGGTACTGGCATAAAAACAAGCACATAGATCAGTGAAACAGAACAGAGAGCCCAGAAATAAATCCAGGCATTTACGGACAGTTAATCTATGACAAGGGAAGCAAGAATTTACATTGGAGTAAACAGATAGTCTATTTAATAAATGGTACTGGGAAAACTGGACTGACACACACACAAAAATGAAACTGGACCACCTCCTTACGTCATATATGAGAACAAATTCAAAATGGATTAAAGACTTAAATGTAAAACCTGAAACCATAAAACTCCTAGAAGAAAATATAGGGAGTAAATTTGCAGACATTACCCTGAGCAATATTTTTACTGATACATCCATGAGGGCAAGGGAAGTAAAAGAAAAAATGAACATTTAGGATTATATCAAACTGAAAAATTTTTTCACAACAAAGGAAATCATCAATAAAACAAAAAGGCAGCCTACTGAATGGGAGAAGATATTTGTTAACGATATATCTGATAAGGGGTTAATATCCAAAATTTATAAAACACTCATGCAACTCAGCACCAAAAAAACAAACAACCCAATTAAAAAATAGGCAGAGGATATGAGGAGACATTTCTCTAAAGAGGACATACAAATGGTCAACAGGCATATGAAAAAATGTTCAACCTCACTGATCATTAGGAAAATGCAAATAAAAACCACAATGAGATACCACCTCACTCTGGTCAGAATGGCTATCATCAATAAATCAACAAACAACAAGTGCTGGCGGGGCTGCGGGGAAAAGGGGACCCTGCTGAACTGTTGGTGGGACTGCAGATTGGTACAGCCACTATGGAAGTCAGTATGGAGGTATCTCAAAAAACTGGAAATGGAGCTACCTTTTGACCCTGCAATTCCACTCCTAGTTATTTATTCTGAAAAACCCAAGACACTAATTCGAAAAAATATATGCAATTCCACTCCTAGGTATTTATCCTGAAAAACCCAAGACACTAATTCGAAAAAATATATGCACCCCTATGTTCATTGCAGTACTATTTACAATAGCCAACACTTGGAAACAATCGAAATGCCCATCGGTAGACAACTGGATTAAGAAACTGTGGTACCTTTACACAATGGAGTATTACGCAGCTATAAAGAAGAAAGAAATCGTACCATTTGCAATGATATGGACGGACCTAGAGAACATTATGCTAAGTGAAATAAGTCAGTCAGAGAAAGACAAATACCATATGATCTCACTTATATGTGAAATCTAAAGAACTGAATAAACAAGCACTGTAAACAGAAAATAGTCTTAGAGACACAGAGGAAAAACATGATTGCTAGATGGGACAGGGATGGGCATGAGGGAGAAGGGGAAGGGATGAGGCAACATAAACTGGTAACTACAATATTGCTGCAGGGAAAAAGACAGTTTGGGGAATATAATCAATAATGTTGTAAATATTTTTTAGGGGACCAGATGGACTCATGTCTTGTTAGGGAGACCACTTCATGGACGGTGTAGATGCCTGACCACTGCACTGTACATCTGAAGCTGCCTCTAAATAATATTAGATGTTAACTATAATTTAACACATATATAGTCATGGGATGTGGAATATAGTGTGTGAATGGAGTCAATGGAATTGTAATAGATACGTATGATATCGGGGGTAGGGGAGGGAGGAGGGGGGAGTCACTTTGTAAGGGGTGAAAAGGATAACTATTGCATTGTTTTTGTACATCTGTAACTAATAAATAAAAAAAAAGAAAGAAAGAAAGAAATGGAAGGTCAGAGAAGTTAGGTAACTTGCCTAAGGTAACAGAGGAGTCAGAATTCAAATCTAGACCCGAATTACAATGAAAATTTTCTGCCCAGGTTAGAAGATGTGAATAATGATCTAAATGCTGTTAGAAATGTCTCCTTAGTTTGGATTCCCCGCAAAGCATAACCTGAGACAAGAGTTCGGGTACGGGTAGTTTATTTCTAAGATAATCCCAGAGAGCTGAGAAGAATGACACAGGGAAAGAAAGCAAAACAGGGTTCATCGTTGGGGTTGCCACTGTGGACAGCAGGAGCTCCATGCCATGAGCCTTCCCCGGAAGCATCCAGAACCCTCCCAGAACTGAGCTCCCACAGGGAGGGATGGTGGAACACTGCCCATGCTCCCCTCCCCCATGGTGTAGGGCCTGCGGAGCTCCCTCAGGCATCCGTGACCTCAGGGGAGCCCTGGGGCAGAAAACAAATGCCAGTGAAACCAGACAGTGTGGGCACGAAGTGAAACAGCAAGTGCTCTAGGAACATCCCCCCCATCCCAGTCACTGCTGAAATCTGAGGTGACGTGGTGAGGACCTGAGGCTAGATCTCAGGTGTGCCTGCCTCCCAGGGGAGATAGGGTGGGAGGGGACACATCAGACACAGCAGGCCACAGAACTGGGACAGGTGCCAGAGAACCCAGACGAGGCATGGCCTCCCACACACACCACACAAGTGTGAAACTGCACTGTCCTCCACCAAGACCCCCAGCTGCCTCGAGCACACTGGTTTTGCAGCTCTCCTGTTGAATTTATAGAAATAAATTCTTGGTCCATGCGGTAAACCCAAGTGAAACAACCCATGACGTTAGAAGCCAGGGGCAGCCTCCGCTTTTTTCCATCCACCCATGAAAAAGCAGTTTTCTGCCCCAGACAGGGGTGTTGCTGGGCTCCCAGCTGCTGGCAGCAGAGAGCTGCAGCTGAATGCATGGACTGTGTGTCCTTGGGCAAGTTATTAACCTTTCAAAACCTCAGTTTGTTTCATCTCTAAAGAGGACAAAGATGCCTACCCAGGAGAGCAGAGTGGGAATTAGATGATATTCTGCCTGTAATGCATTTAGCACAGTGTGTGGCCTAGAGCGAGCATTTAATCAAAGATGGATGTGCATATTTTAGCATTTCTGAGTCGATTCAATTCGATATCCAAGGGGAGAACTACAGTTATTTATCATTTAAAGGAGAGTGACATAATTCAGAGAGTGCTAGATTTCATTTCCCAGCTGCGCTATCTTAGGTCCAGTCACCTCTCTAAATTTGGGTTTTTCTATTGTTAAGTGGTGGTCATCATTCCTGCCTGCTTCAAAACACTGCTGAGGCTCAATGGAGATCACGAAAGTCAAACCTGAATGTAATAGAAACATGTTATCGTTGTGATTATAACAATGATAAGAATCAAAGCCCTCCCCCGCCCCACCCAACATGCCCACAATTCACACTCCATGGGGCCAACTGCTCCTCACTTGCTGGCAGGAGAGCAAGGCATTTTCATCTTAAGGTCAATGCCATCTAAGGGAGTGTGTGATTAATATCAGAGACACTCTGTAACAGCTGTTCAGGGCGAATCATTCATAGGATCAGTGTCAAGGACTGCGCTGCTAATTTATTTAGGCAAGAGGATGACAACCAGGAAAAGCAATTAGGACTCGTGCATCTGTGCATTTGTGATCCTGGACCACGGTAGCCCTGGCGCACTATGGAAACCTTAACGACAGTTGCTACCTGCTAATGCCTTTCCCTCTACGTTGGCTCAGGTTCACTGTCTCTTTAGATGCCAAACAAGTCGTGTTTGTGCCCCAATCCCTCATCTGTTCCCTTCCACACTCCAACCCAAATTACAGGACAAGAACAGGGATGCTGAAGGGAAAACAGACTTGGATACAAAGGTGTGTTGTGTGGGGGTGGGGGGAGAAGCGTCCTACAGTATTTTCAGAATTTTTTTTGCAGCTATCAATTAATGAACCCCTGAACAACCAGGAAAGTAGGTCAATATTATTATCCACCCTTCGTGTGAGAGAAAACTGGCTTAAGAACAATGGCGTGCCCAAGGCTAAACCAGCGATCAGAAGCAGAATTGGGTGGAAGCATTCCTGACATCAAATCCTCAGCGCTTACTTAGCATGCAGAAAGTGACAGAGGAGGTAGACTCACTGAGTCCTAAAATGAAGCATTAATCCCCTCCTGAGCACAGAGGTAGATGCTAAGTCCAACTCAGATTCTAAAGCCAGCAGATCTTTTAAACAGAGATCCTGAATAATCCAAGAAAAGACACCACAGTTGCAAGAAAGATGAGGAGGTGGGTTTGTCTTCACGGTAGACAGTTGTTTTGGCTGCCTAATAGCAGAATAAGCTTCCTTCCAGGAGGCAAGGAGAGGTTTGCAGGCCCTCTCTGGCTTTCCCCAACGCTTGTAACCCTATGGAAGCCCAATTAGGTCTCGCGTGTAGTACAGAGAGGGCAGAGCTGTGGGCTGGGCCCTTGCCACCCCAAGATGCTCAGCGGCCTCTGGTCTAGGTACCATCTCATGGGACTCTTCCCATGGCAAGTCCTTGACTGTGCTCCCCCTCCCCGGTATCCCCAAAGCCTGTGCTCCATTTTTTAATTGATTCCAATAAACTCTTCCTGCCTTAAGTTAACTGGACTCTCTTTCTGTTGTTTGCAACCCTGACTATATAATTTCTGACCTAAAACTGGAAGTGCTTGCCAAGGGCGATTAAAACAGCCAGGCACAGATTCCCATCCATTGCTGGTGGGAGCGTAAATAGGCAAAAAAAACCCAGGAGGGCCATCTGGCAAGGTTATCATGTACTCTGTGAGCCAGCTCTCCACCTTGGGGAATTTACCCTATGCATATACTTGCACCACTGCAAAACGCCTTACATACAAAACCATTCTGTACTTGGGTACCTATGCCAGGTTATTTGCTATAGTGGTATTTATAATAACAAAATATTTGAAAGGACCCAAAAGTCCATTAGTAGAGGACTGATTAGTTAAATTATGACATATACAGATGATGGAAAGCTACTCAGCTCTTTTTTTAAAATGAGATATTTTCTATGTGTTGATATGGAAAAATCCCCCAAATAGCCAGTAAGAAAAATAAATAAATAAATACAAATAAAATAAAAAATAAAAGGTTCAGAACAGTGTGTATAATATGCTATCTTTTATAAAAATAGGAAAAATAAGAATCTGCATTGTTCTTTCTTAAATATATATAAGGCAACTCTAGCAGGATGCAAAAGAAATGAAAAACAGTTGTTTCCTAGTGGGAGCAAAAAGGAATGATGCAAATAAGAAAACAAGATGGCGGGGTGTGTGAAAATTTTTCACTGGGTACCTTTTTATAATGTTAGATTTTTGAATCATATCAGCAGGCACCAATCCAAAATATCACATTTAAAAAGTGCCACCTTAGAGAGTGAAAATCAGCTCAGATGTTATTTATTGGACCTCCCTGCCTTCACACCACACCGCCCATTAACCTCAGGATGTGGACAGGGCAAACTGGTTATCAGTGGCTATTGTCTCATCAGGTTCCAGTATGTGCACATGGCTGTAGCAAGCAGAGGCTTTTCATTGGAGGATTGCACGCACAGTTAGAATAGAATCTGGTCCAGGCCATTGAGGGGAAAGACAGGCTAGGTTGCTGAAAACCAAGCAAGATGGTTTCTAGTGCAAGAGAAAAAGCAAGTTCATAGCCGTGTTTGATTTGTGGAATACAAAGAAATTAAATTTCAGAGATGTGCCTGCTCTTAAGAATGATGTCTCCAAGTCATACAATTCACTGTCCCCTGCTGTCAAGACACCCTCCTGAAAAATAGGAAAATAGCCCATTCAGCATGAGCTATTGGGAAATACAGGGTCCTGGCAAATTATTTGCATCAGTGAAGTATGTCTGATGGCATTATTCCACAAACACTGCCTAATGAAGAGATCTGAGCTTTCTCACCTGCAGGTCCACTGCTCAAACACAAACCAAGGTCCCCCAGATGAAATGTTCTTATTTATCCTCTAAACCATTTACTTGAAAATCAATAATATTTCAAATGTAATGAGTTGTAAGACAAGAAAATTAGAGTTTGGAGTAAGCAATAGTGATTAGATTATCTTGTCAACTGAAACTCTGTAACTTTCCTCTATAATTAAGTATTCCACGTAGGATGGAAGTATTCCAATCCCCTCAACCCTAGTGGCTTTCATGAGGAAATCTGAGGTCTCCTGTTCCTGTAATGAAAGGCTTTTCCATATGTTAGCTGCCAGTCTGTACCCTGCGAGTGTGGGCAGCCCTGCCCTTTTTCTCAGAGGCAGCAGGCTTCAGTGATAAGTGGCTTTCCCCAAGCAGTAATCACCCCTTGCTCTAGTCCCAGAGCTTCAGTGAATTTGAACATAAAAATGAGGAACTGCAACTAAAAAAAAAATCATTGTGGCAGAAATTGCCTTCAGTAAAAGAGCTTCTATGGAATGATATGCAACTGTTAGAAGCTGTCTTTAAAGTGCCCCTTGCAGTTTGCATTTCAGAGAAGCATGGGTAAGGCCAAAGTAGATTTCTCACCAAATTGACTGAAGAAGGAACAAAAGGGTGGGACTTAAAACATCTACTGTCACCACTCAACATCAAACATCCTTCCCCTCAACGCCAAATCACCTTGCCTACATCTTTCATGTCTGCCCCATCCCAGGGGACCCACATTTTTTAAAATCTGAATAACGGTTGCTTTTCAATGAGTGAATTTAATTAATGTTAAATGGAATCTCTGACCATGTAGTACTCCTGGATCTTTGAACTTCAGGGTCCCCCCAGCCCTATTGCTCAGGAAGAAAAATTCAGAGATTGTATGAGAAATGTAGCCACTTTGCAAAGCCCCAGCTGTGTGAAATAGGAAAAAGAAAAAAGGAAGCAGTGCTCTCTAGGTCCTGCTGCTGAGAGTATGGCCTGTGGCCTGACGTGGGCACCGGAAGCTTGTTAGATATGAAAGCCCGACCCCCAGAGCTGCAGAATCAGAACGTGCATTTTAACAAGATTCCCAGGTGATTCTCGTGCACACTCCAGCCTGAGCAGTACCCCTAGGTCTGCACTGTGGCTCTGTTCTTACCCACTGGGTGACCTTGGCCATAGCTTCTGTCTATTTCAGCATGCCTGGCATATCATAAACACACAATAAATGTTAGCTATTGTTAAAGGAGACACAGTTCTGGGGATAAAAGAGAAGCTCCTGGGTTTTGGACAGAGGGAGGTCCTTTGGGGGAAGGAACAAAATACGCCTGATATAACTTGACAAAGATTTTACTGGTGCTGAAGAAGCTGGAATGGGCAGAAGAAGCAGTGCTATCACTGAACACAGGTATTTGTCTATTCTGCCTCTGCTCCTTGGGCCAAGGGGTGCACTGGCAAAATTTAAAAAGGGAGAAAAAACAAACAAACCAAAAAAACGCTAGATTTGGAATTTCACAGTCTTTGATTGAAATGCTGTCTCTACTATTTCCTCGCTGTGTAAACCTGAGCAAGTGACTGACCAACCTGGGCCTGAGTCTCCTAATATGTTACATATGATATGGATATTGAAAGTTACCTTTAGAAGTTGTCATAAAATTAAATAAACAATCTGTGTGTAATAAGATGTGTGCATGTAGCGTGTGTGTGTACTTTTTTAAAAAGCTGGTGGCAGAGTATTTGTAAGGCTAGATGAACCTCTGAAGACATGGGTTGGGTTAGGTTTACAGTGGTTCTTAGCCCTGGCTGCATATTTCAAAACATGGAGCAAGCTAGGGTTGGGGGTGCCTTTTTTAAAAGACCTAGGTCCAGGTTGCACACCAAACAAATTAAATCAGAAGTTTTAGGAATGGTTACTAAGCCTTAGTATTTTCAAATGTGCAGCCCAAGGTTGAGCCCTACTATGTTAGAAGGAAACAAGAGCTACCCAAATCACTTTGCCCCACCCTCCAAAATCAATAACAACAACTACAACAAATAATTTGGGTGGCAAAACAGATGAGCAGATGAGAAAGCAAAGAGGTATGGAGATCGGTGAAAGAGAAAGGACCTTATGCTATGGGGAGGTGCCTGGATGTCCTGCAGCAGAGATGGTTAAGGGTCTCAGCAACAATGGAGAAATCTAACATAATTGATATTGGCTGGGTCATGTCAAATCTTCCAGCGAAAGCAATAACACAGTTAATATGTGGGGTATTTGGGAAGGAGATGGAGAAAAACACACTCAAGGAGAATGAGCCATTGGTTCCAATTTGGGTTGACACTAGAGCTGATATAAAACAAGAATATATGCAAAGAATAAGGATTCAGAAAAGCCAGAAATAGGAGTCAGAGATGATCAAGAGACATGCCAAGCCATAGGAAGTTGTAAAAATCTTGTGGGGAGCATGAACATCTACACCATGAGAAGTAACGATATGAATCCATTTTCTCTAGAGCATAAGGAAGGGTGAATGCAGCTGATTTGGGGTTACACATGACACACAGCTCACCCTCAGCAGATTCTCAACACATGGTGGTAGCTGTACTTAGGCCTGCCATGCGGACATCTCAGCTCCCTCCACACACTGGACATTCCCCTGTATGGAACCATCGATACAGAAACCGCACTAACCAATATAGAAGTTTCAGAGATGCTATTGTGTCCATCTAATACTCAACAGGCTTGCAAATGAACCTCACAACTTTGAAGTTTACCAACTTTTGTATTAGTGAATAAGTCTTGGCACATGGATCCTGACAACCATTTATAAAATTTATAAGGAAGAGACATGGTCCCTATCTAATACACTTCTATTAAGACCCCCAATTTTCAGAATCCTATTTGTGACTCAAGAGTGAAGGGAATCATGAGGAACACAAGCTGAGCGGGGAGCCTTGCATGAGGGTCCCACATTTACATTCACATGCCTTCCTTCAGCCCAGTTCAGGACCCCACAATGCTGTTAATAAGGAGAAACAACTAGAGAGAATGCAAATCAAGCGACTGCACTACATAGCACGGAGGAATGCACAGATTTTTTTTCTTCATAAATGGCCTCTCAGAGGCATGATCTCAGTTTAACACACAGAGTGAAATCATTTACAAGAAACAAACATCATCCAATGTGAGGCTTTCCAGTCCCCCAGGAAAACCTTTTAAGCTTTCAAGGCTTAAATGAAGGAAAACTTCTTGAGAACCTTCATTTTAGGATCATAAAAGCCCATTTGTCCCGTTAAATACTCCTGGTTCTCTTGTACTTTCCATAAATGTTTAAGATGTCTGATTTGTCCTCTCTTTCATTGCAATAATAGGGATATTACTTAAGGGTAGAGACCTTATCTATCTGGCTGACTCATAGTCTTTCTTCTAGTCTCAGCTCAGGTATCTTATCCTCCAAGATACTTCTCCTGATCCCCAGGCAAGGGGCAGTGGTCCTCTCTCTGAGTGTCTTCAGCAGATTCTTCATCTCACTACCTCCTACCTTCTTATTGTATGTTGAAGTTATCTCTATGTGTCTGTCTCTCCTACAAGACTGCATACTGTTCACATTGCACCCCTAGCACCTAACACTGTGCCTGGCACGAGATAGAAAGTCCATATCCGTTCCACTGGTAAATCAGCAGAAAATGGTGCTGCCACCTGGATGGCTCAGTTGGTTAGAGCACCTGCTCTTAACCACAAGGTTGCCAGTTTGATTCCTGCATGGGATAGTGGGCTGCGCCCCGCCCCACAACTAGATTGAAAATGGCAACTGGACTTGGAGCTGAGCTGCATCCTCCACAACTAACATTGAAGGACAACAAATTGACTTGGAGCTGATGGGTCCTGGGGAAAACATACTGTTCCCCAATAAAGTTAAAAAAATTAAGCAGGAAATGAATGGAAGAGGATTCAATATAGCCCAGAATCTGGATTACTACAAACAGGAACATCTGTTGCTTCCTTGCTCTCCTGAGTAATATCTGAGGACATTAGTCTATTCTCCCAACTTTGTGGTGAGACAATCCATCTAAAGAAGATTGTCCACTTGTAATATGGAAACAACTGAAAATTCTCCAAACTAGCCAAGGCTGTAAGCTGTGTGGGGTGAGGGAACTTGTCCTCCCTGTTCAACTCTGCAACCCCAAGTTTGGGCACAGGGTCTGCTCATAGTGGCCACCCGTGGTGGACATTAAACCATGCCACCCAGCCCCCGCTCCAAGGAAGGACCTGCTGCCTTCTGCACAGTGTTGTCAGCGCATAGCCTTCAGCTATAAGCTCCTTTAGAGATCACACCCTTCCCTAATCCAGGGAATGAGCAAGCAGGGTATAAAGGCACAGCCACGTTGTTTCTCAAACTGCGTCTCAGTGCCGACTCCAGGAAAACCTGACCTGTGATACTACTAATAAATGTTTTTTGAATGAATGAATGAGGGGAATAAAAGGAATATATAAATAAATTAATGTACAAATGAGGAAAAGATATAACTAGGAACTATTGCAGCTATGCTAAATATCTCCCACTGTCAACTGAAGACAGAATTGGAGCCATCAGGGAATCCCCAAAACAGCCCCCTACAGACATAGTGGAAAGTAGCTCCTGCTTCCTGAGAGCACATGATCTTTTCAGCTGCCCTACTGGGTGGAAATCCATTTGCCTCATTTTACAAACAGCGAAAGCAGCTCTCCAAGGTGAAGGAATTTGCTCAGCTAGTGAGTTGCAAAGCTAGTATGCAAAGCTTTTCCGCCTGGCTCCAAACCAAACTATTCTATGGTTCGTATCATCCTCCACAGTTGATAGCAAATGTTGTAGCTGGTAACCCCTTCTCAATATGGTCACACTGACAAAAAGCAAATATTTGGCCTGAACACTTCCTTCCACCCAGCTGGCTGCTCCAACAAGAAACAATGACCCTTGTTCCAGATCACCAGCTCATCCCTGTGTGGGCAAACTGACACTACCTGGAAAATCCCCGTTTCTTTTTGTTTTTGTTTTTGCCCTTAGTGACGTATGCAATGCTGCTTTTCTATGTGGTGAATAATCACAATAATAAAATTGAATAATAATGAAAATAAAATAATAACAATAATAAAAATTTTTAAATCTATCTTTACTAACTTAAAAATGACAAGACAAAACTTCGCATCATGTATCTAAAAGAATATAATATTGCCTATCAATAATGCAATGATACAGCTTGTTCCAAAAGCAGCTTAAGAGGAGACTTAAAATACACTTCTAAATAAACACAGTGAGGCACTTTCAGATCATGACAGCCCCCTCCCTTCCCATTGAGACAAAACTGAAATATCATTAGACACTAGACAAAGTAGTACTTCCCCAAATTTTTGGAGGAATTCCCTTCATCACAATGGGGAGATGAGACCCTATTTCTGATCTGTTTCTGCACCCAGGCTTTTCCCTTTCATTTTATAGTGCCCCACACACACACACTTGGATTCAGGCCTGGCCATGTGACTGGCTTTGGCCAATGGGATTCAACAAATGTGATATAAGCAGAAACTTGAAAAATGCTGGTAAGATTGGCCTTGCTTTCACTTTTGCTTCTCTGCCATTGCCATGAGAGCATGCCCAGGCAAGCCTGCTAGAAGGTGAGAGACACATGGAACAAAGAAGCCCCAGCTAAGGTGCCCCATCCAAGTCCAAGCTAGACCATAGCTCCAGGCTAATCCTCTAATATGTGAGAAATAAATGCTCTTTGTCAGACGTAACTAAGTTCTCTAGTAGTTGGTTACACAGCAAAATTTCACTGATATTATGGACTTAGGTAAAAGACTATTGGTAGCCTTCACTTGTTTTGATGATTGAAACAAAATGGCAAAGATTAACAGGAAAAAACTGAGCAGACCTCTCCTATGTATTCTTAATGTAGAGACACAAGATGAGGGCTAATCAAAGAATGGTTTTTTGAATGATCACAGATTTTTTGCCCCATTCTCTATTATTATCTCTCTCTATTGCTGTCCAATAGAAATATAATGTGTAACAGATAAATAATTTAAAATTTTCTAGTAACCACACCTTTGAAAAAGGCAAAATTATACTTTAATATATGCAAAATATTATTTCAACATGTAATCAATATTTTAAAATTATTAGTGAGATATTTTGCAGTCTTTTTCTGTACTATGTCTTTGAAACCTGGTGTCTACTTTACACTTACAGCACATTTCAACTTGGACCAGACATATTTCAAGTGCTCAGTAGCCATAGGTAGCTAGTGGCTATTGTAACAGCATAACTCTGCATCCATTGGAGATGGTAACTCTATTGGCTGATGGACATAGATGGGAAGTGGGGCATTCCATTGTAGGATTTTAGGCAGCCATCAGAAAATAGTAAAGGAGACCTGAGAATAGTAACTTTTCATATGCAGTACTACACATTACTACAGATTACTCAGAAATATGTTTCTTCATCATATTCAGAAAAGAAAAAAGAGCAGATAATTCAGGAAAACTTCCTCAGGTAAGTGTCTGCAAGACATTAGTAATTTAGTTAGGAGCCGTGCATATCCAATCTCCCTTTAAGTTGACACTTGAGATAAGGAGGACTGAGCCACTATACAGATGGAAGATAATGACATGAGAAAGAACCTATGTGCCCATTTGTTTGAAAACTCCAGGAACACACACACACACACACACACACACACACACACACACATATACACACACACACACACACACACACAATTTAAAAGTTCTGCATCACTAAAGAAACATGTCTCCCTGACAATGCAAATAACAAATAGTTGAAAAACAGTTATTATAGGTTACTCAGTATAATTTGAGAAGTTATAGAACATATGAACCAAGAGTTAAAAACAGATCTTACATTTTGTAAGAGGAAAGAAGGTTGAATTTTGTCCTTCAACAACAAAAAAAAGAGCTTATTGAAAAGAGGAAAGGATTCCAGAAAATAAAAAATGCAATGAAACATAAAAAAGATGAAGAAAAAATTGATAAATAGAATGGATATAAGAGACCCAACTTATAACTGGTGATACCAAGAGAAAATCACAAGAATATAACCAATTTTAATAAAACTAGAATTTTCCAGGTAGTGTCAAACCTTAACAATAAAAGACACTGAAGTAAATTTATAAAGTTTTGAAGCAAAGTGTATGACTCAATAATTCTTTTTTTTTTTTTTTCAGGGCAGTGTCACTGCCCCTCATAAGTGGGACCCGAACCGGGGCTGCTGGCTTCCAAAGCCAGCGCTTAACCGCCACGCCACTCGACCGGCCCCCAATAATTTTTTACCAAACAGGTTGTCAACAGAAACGTATTTTTGGACTGTAAACTGTACCCATTATCTGTTGCCACAATGATGCTGTAAAGCAAACAACCACAAACCTTAGTGAAATTTAACAATGAACATTTATTTTTGTTCCCAAGATTATGGGTTGACATATGGGGTGTGCTGATCCGAGCTAAGTTACGTCACATGTCTGCAGCCTTGGCTAGACAACTGAGTCTACTTGACTGATCTCCATGTGTCTCATTTTCCATCATGCGAGCTTGGTCTCACAGTGGTACCAGGGAAGACAGTAGACACATATGAACTTTCCAGACTCTGTTTGCATCAAGTTTTCTACTGTCCCATTGGTCACAGCAAGTCACATGACCAAGTCACAGAATGGGTGGGGACTACAAAGTTACTGAGCAGAAGAAGTGGATACAAGGAATCCAGTTACCAGAGCCATTGATGCAATCACCCTACTTATCAACACCCTCCAGCCATAGACCTAACCAAGCTGGGTTTATTATTCATTTCAGTGAGGGTGAACACAGCCTGGAAAACCTTGAGGTATCTTTGTAAGAGGCTACACGAAAGGACTTATGGTAGGATTTGAACTTGAGTTAAGTGATTTTGAGGTACAGGGCTTAGCTCTAAATTGATGCTCCCAGGACACAGAGGTAATGTTATGATTGGGTATCTTATCTAAAAGGAAGGAAGACAAGGTAAAAGCTAAAGCTATAATTGGCCAAGAAGCAGCAGTCACTTGTACTAGCTGGAACAAGGACATGTTTTGTCATCTTTGTGGTTTGGACAATAGTCATGTTGCATCTGTGTTCAGACATGACCGTGAAGCAGTCTTGATGAGTCACAGTCAGCTCTGATGCTGACCTTCTGTGAAATGATTGTGTTCACCAGGGCACTGGCACCCATGCTGTGATGCCGGCTATTTTTGTTCTTTTCATACTACACACACTACCAGCTACTGCGGAAATTTTGCTTAATACTTTCATCAATCATCCCCAGAGGTAAAGAACTTGATTTAAAAAAAAAGAAAAAAGCTTTGGTATAAAAGCACCAACAGTAAACACTGAAACCCATTAGCTATGTCTAAATAAATGTTATGAATATGCTTATAAAATATCAAAAGCAATCATCAAATGATTCATGTAAACCATGTAATAAGGATGTATTAATAATAAAAATTTAGGTGTAAAAGCTCAAATTATATTAGCAAAAAGTCAAGATGTAAAAAATAGATTGTGGGAGGAAGTTAAAGTGTATAATCTTTCTCATATTAGAAAAGGGAAAGTCAAAACACTGCGGTTCAATATTTTCCTCTGATGTTTGGTGAAACAGAGGTGTTGAATATTTTTGAGAAACTTAATGAAAACTACTCATAGTGCTACAAAAACAGAATATATACTTTCTAAATGGTTGGGGGAAATAAAAACCAAAAAACAATATTTAAAAATAGAAAATAACAAAAATGTATTTTTTTAAAACATAAACAAAATGGCTGAAGTAAGCCAAGCCTGTTCATTATCCTCCCCCTCTTTTTCACACCGCTGCCCCTGCCTTAGCAGTGCCGGGACAGGCTCTCTGCCTTTTTTTTTTTTTTTTTTTTAAAGATTTTATTGGGGAATTGAGGGAGGGGAACAGCACTGGGGAACTGGGGAATTGGGGAACAGACAAGTTGGTGTCTTTTTGTTCTTCAGTCTAGTTGTGGAGGACGTTGCTTCACTGGCCCATGTTGGTATTGTCATTGCGCTCTTCCTGGATGAGGCAGATAGGTCGCCGGCCTCTGGATGGTTGCTCACCGTGGCTATTGGCAGCTCACGCTGGCTGCTGGCCACTTACTGTAGCCTATGGCAGCCCACTGCAGCAGGGGCAGCAGCCTACACCCTTATGGGGGCTCACAGCCCAGCTCCAGGTGGAGTTGTTGTTAGCTGTAGAGGGCAGTGTCACTGGCCCTCATATGTGGGATCCGAACCGGGGCCGCTGACATCCCAAACCAGCTCTTTAACCAATGCGCCACGTGGCCGGCCGGCCCTGCCTTCTGAAATTCTATCGCAAGCTGCCTGCTAACTGGTCTCCTCCTCTCGCAGGTTCTCTGCAGAGTAGAAGCTATACCTGTGCTCCAAGTGCAGCTTGTGGGGCGGGGCCATCCCCATGCTGCTCTGTTGATTACAGGTTGGCAACCAGGTAAGAACAGAAACTGAGAGAAGCACTGGAAGCTTTCAGCAATTTGGCAGAAGTATTTTATATGTGTTCAAACTAATAATTAAAAATTGGTTCTTGCATTTTGTACATTTTCATTTCATGTTTCTGGTATTCATTTTTATTATGCTTTCTAAAAATATCAGTGCATAATAATAATATATTAGAAAAGAAAGAGTTGATTCCTCACCACAGATGACTTGAGAAGCCCCGTACAGACCACATCAGAAGGAGTTGGATGGGCCAAAATCTGTCACTTCTCTGCCTGCAAACATTCAGTGGCTCCCTCTTGCCTGTAACCAAGATTCTCACCTCTTTTTCCTGCCTTCACACCATTCCTATAAGCAGCACTGCCTATCAGTCATGCCTCTTATTATGAAGGGATTCTCAGAGTGGGGGAGGGGATATCTATCAAAGGGAGTGAGGAGAGACAGAACTCTCAAACATGGGAGGGAGAGGGACAGGCAACGTGCACTTGGAAACAAAAGCCCTGAAGATTCAGATAGACACTAAACGGTGTGTCTCTCCCCGCTCCTCTGAGACTCCCTGGCTCCGAGGGTAATATCAGTGCTCCTTAGTTCTGCCTACAGTACACTTTACCTTCTGCCCCCCATACCCCCTGGGTTTTTCCCTACCCCGCAGCACCCTGCACTATAGGCATTCAGACACGGCTCCCCAACACACTTCCATCTACCCACTTGCACCTCTACTCCCCGCCCCCAGACTGCCCTACTTCTCCCCTCCACCCATCGGACCACCGCAGCCTGCTACTCCACGAAGCCCCACCTCCAGCCTCACACCTTCTTTATTCCCTCCATTCTCCCCAAGCCTTCTCTGAGACAAATACTCTAACTTTGACTTTTAGGATCTTTTTCTAAGAACACAATTATGGATTCTTACACAGATTTACCTATAAAATTACTAAATTGAGAGTAACGGGGAAATCAGTTGAATAAATAATTTCTATCCATACAACAGAATAATATATAGCTATTAAAAAAAGATGAATACTATATAATATGGAAATACATTTACAATACATTGCTAAGTAAACAGACTATAAACACAATATATGTGCACACATAGGAGATGATCTAGTTATTAAAATAGGTACAAGCGTAATGTGTGTCCAGGTACAGATAAATGTATAGACGTAAGGAGAGGCACAGGTAGATACAACACAGATATAGCTACAGACCAAATTTAAAGAATGGTTTATAGGCCATTTTTATTTTTGTTTTTTCCTAGCTGTATATATTTATTTTTATCAGGAACATTATTTTTTCAACAAGAAAATCATGTTAAAGAAAGAATTAATTATTGCTCAGGTGCGTTGCCATGGAGCTCTTACCTTGTTTATTTGGCTGTTTCCCAGTGGATCATGGGAGGCAGGACCAGCCTATACTCAGTGCAAACACAGCACCCCACGCTGAGCAGTCAGTAAGGACATGCTTGCAGAGTTAAAGAGAAGGTGTCGAATGGCCAAAAGACAAACACTGAACAGCATCTATGCTGTTTCCCAGGAAACTGCAAATTAAATTGATCATAAAGACCAGGTCATGGCTGGACCCATGAAACAGACTTCAGGACTCACCTGTCTGGATGAAGTGTGAGTTGAACTTGGTCAAGGGCAAGACGAACACACCCTGTTGGAAGCGTTCATTAGGCTTGATGGATACTTGACTGAGCAGTCCTCCCCAGCTCTGTCAGTGGAGGCGTAGGCTGTGATGATTTATCCAAGAGGTATTGATTCTTTTCAGGCAATTCAGTGAGTTTTTCATGGAACTGTCTGGGAAATGGAGCAAGTCCCCAGGATGGGCATATTAGCTGCAATGATTTTTCACTTAGTTGCTGTGTGTTCATGTCTCTATATAATAATAATACTCTCTGAAATGTGTACATTGGCTTTCCCCTGAAGAGGACTCAGTTCTTTTACACATATTGAGCCCGATTTTCCCATTTCTCAAGTTTCTTTCCAAGAGTGTGAGTACTTCAAAAGACACATTAGTTCTGTAAAGCATCTAGACTTTTATTTACTGACAGACGGCTAATGCTGAACGAATCAAAGCAGGGTAACGCCATCTGACTGTTTTGGCTTCCAGAAGCGCTCAGCCTCCCCAGGACTCTCATTCATCCTTATAAATCACAGGTGAAAGAGCTAAAGGCAAGGAGTTACGTGGGCTTTGGAGGTGCATGATCTGGGTTCAAGTCCCACCTTGTCTTTTATCAATCATGTGTTATCAGCCAGGGCTCAGGCAAGGAAATAGAACCACTGTCAGTACTGTGGGCATTATGGGAGAAGGGGCTGAGATAGGACTAGGACCTTACACAACTGTGGGAAGGGCTGGAGAAGGGTCTGAGAGGGGCAGCTGAGGGGTCAGAAAAAAAAGTCACTAACCAGCCCTCTGGCGGGAGAATCAGGGAGCCTGGCAGTCCCAGCTGCTGGCCTGGGGCCACAAAGGAGTCCTGTTGGGAATGTCAGTGATGGCTGGTGTCCTGTGTCTGGCTGTGGGCTTGGGGCTGCTCTTGGTCAGGCGGGCCAGCAGTTGGCAGGAAGAACTAACCATGGAGGAGAGATTTGTAAGGAAAAGCTTGGATCTGCTGGTAGGATCTCTGCATCCATCTCTCAACACAGCAACCTTCAGGTAATGAAAGCTGCTGTTTCACTTCCCCCTTGCAAGTACCAAGCATATCTCTCTTTCGGTCAACTCTACTGCAGGACTATGAAATGAAGGGGGTTCCCAGAGCATGATTCCAGTGTTGCCAAGCTGACACCACACATACCATGATAGATGTGACCTTGGGCAAGTTACTTGACCTCTCTGGGTCTCAGTTTCCTCACCTACATAATGGCAATAATATGAGTACTTCCTGAGTCATATGGTGGTTTGGAGGGCTAATGGAGAGGGTACAGCTAAATAGAATAGTCCCTGGCACAGAGTAAGTGCTGGGCAAGCCTCAGTTCTTATCATTGATGTTGCTGAATAAAGAGCTATTCTGGAGTTGGTATCCTTTCAGAGAGTTCACCTTTCAGAGTTTCATGGGCTGACCTTCACTTCAACAAAGAAACTCAAGCACAGCTCAGAACAAGCTATTAAAGGGGGAAAATAGAATGAAATTGTACTATTTGCAATGATATGGATGGACCTAGAGACTATTATGCTAAGTGAAATAAGTCAGTCGGAGAAAGACAAATACCATATGATCTCACTTATATGTGGAATTTGAAAAACTGAATGAGCAAAGGAAACAGAAACAGTCTCATAGATATAGAGGAAACACAGGGTTGCTAGTTGGGAGTGGGGTAGGGATGAGGGAGAAGGGGAAGGGATTAGACATATAAATAGGTAACTACAATATTGTCACAGGGATATTAAAGACAGTTCGGGGAATATGATAATGTTGTAACAATTTTGTGGGGTGTCAGATGGTCACATGTCTTGTTAGGGAGACCACTTCATGGATGGAGGAGAGGCTTGATCATTGCACTGTATACCTGAAATTGATGTTGTATAATATATTGTATGCCAACTGTAATTGAATATATAGATAGTCACGGGATGTGGATTATACGGTGGAAGGGAGTCAAAGGAATTGTAATAGATAGTATGATATGGCGGGGAGGAGTGGGGTGGAGAAATGGGGGAGGAGAGTTGTCACTTTGCACTGTGTTGTACACCTGAAGCTAATTTTAAAAAAAAAGTTGGGGGGAGTGGAGACCAAAATCAAGCTTCTTTTGAATGTAGTATTTTGGAGGTGACAACAAAAAGGACTAGGTTGGGAAGCCCACTTTTGCTACCCGCTAGTTATATGACCTTGGACAAAGTCACAGCCCCTGTTGTTGTAGTTTCCCCATCCATGAAAGTGGTGAAATGCATCCTGTGCCTCCCTCTCTCCTTGGAGGGATGGGAGCAGCCCCAAGGCAGGACTTTGTGAGACCCAAGAATTGAGAGAAGAATGCTCTCAGGATACTAGGTAATCTTCACCTTTATAAGGGTGCTTCATCTCCACAATGAGAAATGCTCCTTTTAAAGTACTGCCGGGTGTAGATGATCACAGAGCTGAGATTTTTAAGGTCATTTCTCACTCCTGGTATCAGGCACTGATCAGCATATACGTTTATGAAGAGGGACTGCTTGCCTGCTACAGTTCATAATTTCCCATGCAGAAACAGCAGCCAGAAGTGACAGCAAAGCCTCCCAGGAGAATTGCTGAATTTGCCAAGGAGTAAAATGCACCTCGTAGTTTATGTATTAAAGCGTTATGCTAACTGCTGTCACTATATCCATTTACAGACCCACAGAGCAGTTGAATGGTAAGTCTTCTTCAGTAGCCTTTAGGCTGTAAACCCTTAACAGCTCCTCCTTTCTTCTTCCTTCCCCTCCACCAACAGCACGAGACACACATGTTCTGCCATATCAAACATCATGGAAACTTAACAGTGAAGCTGTCATTCTGATCCCTTGATTTTTCAGATGTGGACCCTGGGATCCAAAGATGTGAAAACCTCCATCAAGGTCACAGGGAAGGATAAAGGCAAGGACATCGCTCAGTCCCAAGACTCCTCATCCAACGCGCTTCCCTCCAGACCAACAGAAAATGACACCTGTTAACAAACTCTACCTCCCACCCCCACGCCCTTTATGCTGACGATGATATGAGTCACTGTGAATAACTCAGAGCTTAACTAAAAACCAAGCCTACAAAATGCACCCGGGCGATCCCAGAGAAAGGCTACATTTCAGTGATTTATTATTTAGTCGCAGCTTCCTGTTGCCCAGCAAAAATCCATCATAATTGCATTCTCTTCACCCTTCCCCTTTCCTTTGAGTCAAGGTGAATGTACAGACCTTCTGTAGCTCTTTTCTCATAAAACATGCCCTTGGGCTGGAAGGTTCCAATTATATCCTTTGATGAAGTGTTATCTACTGGAAAACGATTAAAATAAACTGGAAGAAAAGAGGATCCTCTGTGACCTTTCTTTTTCCCGGGTGCCCTCTGCCATGAGAGTGGGGGTTTTCATACCTATGTAGGCTCCCCTTCCAGTGGCCCTTTCTTTTAACTTTTGTCATGCATTCTTTTGGGCCCTGCCCTTCACCTTGAAACCTGACCTGATTAGAACTGCATTGCAGGGAAAAAAAGAAGAAAAAAAAACACAAAAATGTTTATTCCTTTTTCTTTCCTAATCTTTTCCAGTATGGATTTTAGAAGCCCTCCTCAGTTCCTACTTCTAGTTGCCCAAGGCCGGGCCAGCCGAGTGGCTCCGTTGGTTAAGAGCTCGCTCAAGAGTGCGAGCTGAGCTCTGAGTAACGGCGGTTCGATGCCAGCCCGAGCTGAGTTGCCGTTGAGCTGCCAACAGGTGGCAGGATGGCTCAGCTAAAACAAACAAACAAACAAACAAACAAAACCTGTGCTGTTTCTAGTTGCCCAAGGCCATGATAGATGGTTGTGCAGGTTGGGCACTGCACAATTTCGAAGATGAGAGAGAGACATCGTTCACATAGGCCTAGAATTGTGCAGTGTCCACTGTGCACATCTATATGCAGTGGCCTTCCACTGGATTGAATTTCTCCCCAGAGCTCCAGGTAACACCCTGATTCCCAAAACTCTATGCTTTTGAGTACTCCTACGGCCTGCACTGCTGATATTTTGTCTTTGTCCCTACCAAAGACACATATGGAATATGCTGCAGTGTTTTGCAAACCTGGCACCATCTGCAATTCTAGTTAATATGATTTGGGAAGGCCCTGACTTTACCTAACATGATCACTTGCCCGCACAATGAGCACTCCAAAACTGGTCAGTTAAACACATCTGTTGAATAACTACATAAATGACTGGATAAACTCCCATAGACAGCAACTGCCCCCGTCTGGGGAGGCTGTGAGTAACTCTAGTTGAGCCCAGATCCCATCAGATGTTGCAGCCATCAGGACCCCAAGAGGAAGAAACCCTATCTAACACATGGTTCAAGAACTTTCAATGAGGGGGCTACTTACAGAGGTGTGGGTAGGTTTCGGGCGCCCACAGCAGTGATGTGGCACCCAGGGACCAGCAACAGTGGGAGGCCATTACACCCACCTCACTCTGAGGGGGTTTCTACGCCCCGTGAGAAACACTGACTTCAACCTAACTTTCTTGCTGTCCTCCTCAATTCTCCTCCCCCCAGCCAAGTGATAGCATCTGGATCTCTTTTCAGGAGGAAAAGATTCCCTGATATTCTATCCTATATCCTTTCATACTCCAGCATTAATTCTCAGATCTGAGGCTTCCAGGCTCAAACTAAACTTATTTCAAGCTGTGCCTTCTTGGAGACTCAGAATAAAAGCCCCTTTTATCTCAAGAGCCTGGTTCTCACAAATCAAAACCCACTTGGCTTTCAGACTAGTAGAGCCACGGACTCACAAAACCCTTAAAAGTCAAAAGATAACAATGACATCTTTGTTCTATGCAGTCTCCACCCTCCTCTGAAAGCAAAGAATGCTACTGATTTGGATAAGGGGAGAGAAAAACAGGATAACTAGAAACATCTGGGGATTCCGAGAAGTGAAAATGTATCCATTTAAAAACGGCCATCCTGCCCCATTTGTGAGCCTGCAGGCCCTGCTCAGTGGGGAAGCAAGAGGACCTAAGGCACCACACTGACCTCCCTTTCCGGTGAGTGTGATTCATAGCATCTCGCCCATCTTTCATAGGAAGTACAATACACATGATTATGTTTAAGCTTTCTCAGTTACAATCCCACTCTAGTCATGCTTCCTAAAGAGGGATGGTCAACCAACACCTTGGCTCAGTTAGCAAGTTCCTGGAACTTCTCAGCAAAACGTTTTACAAGTAGTCTCTTGAGTTATTTTTAGAGTTGGCTGACTCCTCCGAGATGTTTTACTTATTTCGTGGGTCATAACTTTTTCCTGGTATGCCAGGAATGCCTGATGCAGAGGGCCTCAAAGTTAGAGAAATTAAGGACAAGGGAAACAACTTACCTGAGTAACCCTCCTCCATGGGATGTGATGGGCACCTTCTGGAGTCCAGCGTTTTATAAAAGGAAACAAGTCCTATTCACAGGATCTAGGGAAGAAGGAACTGAAATCACTCCTCACAGTCCATCTGTCATTGCCACCTATGGCCAAGGGGAAGAGGGTCTCCAGTTTGGGTTGGACACAGTGGGCCTTGGAGACAAAGTTAGTGAATTTTATTGGGCCACAGTATCAGTGGGTCATGCTGTTAGCCCCTGAGGCAGTTATCCTAGCTCGTCATAGTTCACAAAAGCCCCATACCTGTCCATTTCTCCCAAGGTTGTTATATCAGAATGAGAGACTTATTTCTCATTGACCAGTTAGCTTTTCAGACCCGCTCCTTAGAAATAAATGTTTAATTATTATTGGCTCAACTGCTTTGTCTTACTCAGTGAGACAAAGTTTAATAACTCCAGAAATTAAAACCGTATTAGGCTCTCTTTAATGTCTGCAGGGCTTCTCTGTGTTAAAATGAACATGCACTAGTATTTGTATTATGTTTAATGCTCAATTCATTAGACTCATATATCTAATAAAGGACACTTTAAAAGCTTTTCTTTTTCTTAAGCATTTAGTCATTGATTACAAGTTTGATTAATTCAATTCCCTTATACAATTTAAACTGCAATTACAAATTTAGTATGGCTGCCTCTTCTGAAAGCTTTCAATGCCTTAAAGAACAAACAAAAGTACAATGATTTCAAACCACTTAAAGTCTTTCACTCACATACACACACACACACACACACACACACACACACACACACAATGGTTCTAAATATGCTAAAACCGTGAATTTAACCTTTTTTTCCTGAAATTTTATCCTTTTCAGGGATTTCAACTTCCACCCTACCATACACCATTTTAAATTTTCTAGAGTATTAATAATTTTACTAGACCCAGAGAAAAATGAATGCCATCTCAGAAAAGCTTAGAAGGCAGGTACTAGATTGATGAACTGTTGACTTTTGGCCAGAACACAGGATTTCATTTGGCAGTACTTTAATGGCTAGGCTAAATATATTTGTATCATAAAATTTTGCTTATGGAATTATGGAAAACTTATATCCATGTCCTTCATTTGTGACATCAGGTGTTCTTTCTCAAAATAAGAGTTTCTTTATTCCTATTGTCCTGTCATTAAGAAACACGGATCTATTTTGTGATATATATGAAAACTACATGGAGTTTCTTATACAGTTAAACCCATACATACACTGTGACTCAGAAATTCCACTATTTACCCAAGAAAAAGAAAAATATATGATCACAAAAAGACTTTACAATAATGTCCATAGCAGTTTTATTCAGAATAGCTAAAAACTGGAAACAGTGTCCATCAATAAGAGAATGGAACAACAAATTGTGGTATATTCATATAATGTAATACTACTCAGCAATCAGAAAGAATCAACTACTGTATGTATTATACCAATATGGATCAATCCCCAAAATATTATGTTGAATGAAAGAAGCCAGACACAAACTCATACTGTATGATTCCATTTACGTAAAATTCAGGAATAGGGAAAACTAATCTATGGCGAAACGAGTGAGAACAGTGGTTTCCTCTGTGGAGCGGGGATCGATTGGAAAGAGACGTGAGGGAGACTTGTGGAGTGATGGACATGTTCTGTATCCTGATTGGTGTTTTGTTTCCTGGGTTACATTTGTCAACTCATCAGACTACATACTTTAGATCTCTTCATTTCACTGTACATAAATTTTACCTCAATACATACAAAATATGTATGCCCTCTCAAACTATATAAACTACCAAAAAACCAAAAAACCAAAACACATCTATATGGAGGCACCAGAAAACTGCTAAGGCAGTGAGGACTTGAGGGGACAAAAATCCCAGCAGAAATGGTAACTCAGAGAGGCAAGGCCAAGTTGGGTTTCACTTTTGAGGCATTTGCTTGTTCAAGGGTGGAGAAAAAGTGAGAAGCAGAGCATGGGGTAATTTAAATGAAGCGGGGATGGGAGCCCAAGATAGGAGAGAAATCTGAGTTTAGGCCCACTGCTAGGGAGAGACCTAGGTAAACAGGCGTAAATTACAGCTGGGACCCCGAAGGGAGACACCCTAAGTGTAAGGTAAGGCCTACACAGAGCAGTCCACCAAAGCTCAGATCAACTCATTGGCGGTCTGGAGGCCTGTTGAGTTGTCACAGCTGAGCAGGAGCACATGGGGGTGGGGGGTATGGGGAGCAGGGTGGCAGTGATGCTACTGGCATGTAGGGGGTGGTGGTCAAGGGCACTGCTAAACATCCTACAGTGCACAGCACAACCCCCACAAATTGACATTTGGCCTCAAATGCCAATAGTGCAGAGAAACCCTGATCTAAGACATGGGATCAAATAACTTATACAGAATTCTTGTTCTTTTTTAGGGTGTAAGAGTTTTAGACCAGAATCTGAGAGCTGAGGCTGCTGATAGACGAGCATGCATCCGTCTGTTACTGGGCTGATAAACATTTTTTTTAAAGGTTGAATTCAAATTAATAACTTATAAGTTATCTCAACAACTTCACCTTTCCTATAATATGTAGTTTTCCCAACCATTAAGACTTTCTCCTACGTCGGCAAAAACATTTTTGTGATCAAGTCAAGAGTGATTCATTCGAGGTGGCTTTCATGTACATTGTTACGGTTCACACAATGACAATATTTGCTCTTCTTTCCTCATACTTCAAGGAAAGATAACTATATAACGAGAACTTTAAAAACTTCCAGAAAACTCTCCTATTGATAATCTTTCAACACTACCAGTATAAATACTACCAGTATACAGATTTGGTTAGCAGACTGGTTCTTGGTTATAAAATAGCCAGTTTAAAATAAAATAGTAGCTTTGATCTTTAGAGTAAAAAATGGAACATTGGGTGCTAACCTAAAAGAATAAAAAAACAAAACCCTCTCAGACTAGATTTGAGAAGTCAATGTTGGATACTTCTTCAAGAAACGGTCATATAGTAAGAAATTCCTACTATTCAAATTCCGATAAAAGAAATATGGCATTTCCCTGCCTTCAGAAAGATAGATCTTAACTGGAGAATAAGCTAGCTTAAAGGCCTTAATTTGTAGTGCTATCATCTTTTAATCCAAACCAGTAAACTCGATTTCCAACCAAAATAAGTTGGCCTGTCTTTTTCAATGTGCACGAACACATATATTCACATGCGCACACATTTTTCCCCACATCTCAAGTTCTCTCCCTCTCTCCCTCTCCCTCTCCCTCTCTCTCCAGTCATTTTTCTGGTCTTTAAATGTTTTGATTCAAACATTCTGGAACATGCATGTATTTTAGTCTTCCCCAATTTAAATGGAAAGCAAAGAACCCAGTCGGATTCTAATTCACTACTGAAAACTTATTTCAAGCCAATTTACTTGGTAACCAAACCACTGTTACAGCCTGGGACTCTCTCCTGAAAAAAATGAGGGGGACAGAATAAGCCCCTGATGGGCATCGGTATTGTTCCTTTGGGCAGTAGGTTGCCAACTGAAGTGTACAGTCTGTGTTCCTTTACTTGCCTCAGATTCTCAGATTTCCATCAGAAAACTGAAACAAATCTTCATTAGCCACATTTCTAGCATGTGAGATAGAGAAAACAAAAGCTAAGGATGAAAACTATCAGGCAACCAGCAGTAGACAAACATAACATTCACCTACAACTCCAGGATCAGCATGACTTTTAAAAATTATAGCCACAGAATTGGAAAAACTGTTAAGGGCAAGAAACAAATCTAAGCTACTCTTTGCCAGTTATATATCATGCCAGTATTTACTCAGTAATGGCTATTTATGTAGAAAACAAACCTCAGTTCAATGTGTGTTTTAGGTATTAGATAACTAGGATGAGAGGAAAAGACACATTTTAGAAGGTCATCAACTCCAACTAAAAGGGAGAGTAAAACCATCTATAAGTAATTATGTGCCGTGAGGATGATGTCAAACAGACGGAAAGAAGGAAAGGAGGGAAGGAGGGAGGGAAGGAAGGAAGGAAGGAAGGAAAGAAGGAAGGAAGGAAGGAAGGAAGGTTGGTTCATTGAATTCTTACAACATCTGTGTAAGGTGAGTTTCAGTATCCAGAATTTAAAGATGGCAAAACTGAGAGCAAGAGAGTTGGAATGACTTGACCCAGAATTTGAATTCAAACTGTCATCAGTCTGACTCTAAAGCTATGATCCTCTTACTATGTCAGAGCCCACAGTAAAATGCTCAGTATGAGAAATCAGGATGAGAAGATGTGTGTATATTGAAATGGATTTAAACACATGACATAGGCACAAGAGCTGGTGCTAACAAGAGGCTGCTTCCAAATGGGAACAAGATTGGCAAACGCCACCTCCCTTTATTTACATAATTGAATTTTGGATATTAGGTTTAATCAAAATGAATAGAGACAGTAAAATAATAGCTTTCGTATAGAATTAATGATCGATTTTAACTTGTAGCAATAATATAATTGGATATAAATTGTAGCAGTTCATAATTTTAATTGAATAGGTTCCATAAAAGCTCTAGAAAAACAAGTACGACAGTGACATTTATGAGAAAAGCCACTTTTAGTTTTAGATTTTAGTCACTAATTAGCATGTATCTACGCCAACATTTTCCACATTATACTCTATGGACCATTACTTTTTTTTTTTTTTTTTTTTTTTTGCCCAGCCGATGCTCATTACCTCCTAGCTACAGCTGCAGCTGCAGCACCCTGGGGAAGGTTGGGTCTGTGGAAACCCCTGCCCTCCTCACCATCTAGGCCAGGTTCAAACCTTACTACAGCTCCTTTTAAAATAATAATAATAATCCTATTTGTTGATCATTGCAGATCCTGGTTCCATCCCTGCTGGCACTATTGGGGGCCGGGGGGAGGATACAGACCTGGGGGTGCTTAGTGCAGCCAGAGGCAGACACTGATCCGAGAAAAAGCATCCCACACCCAACCTGATATAGCTCCTTACACACCAATATACACAGATAGATCCACAAATATAGACCCTGCCCAGACAAACATACACACAGCCAGACACACAGACACAGGGCAGACATACATGCATGTAGCACAGACCCCCACAGGCGTTGTCTAATCCACCGGCATCCCCCAACCTGGCAGCCTGTCCACACCCATAATTGGAGGACTCCGCAGCCTTCAGCAGGCGGCAGGCTCCAGCACCGGAAGTGGCTCACAAACTAGAGTCTGGAGTTTCCAGTTCCCCACACTTAAGACGGGGAGACTTCTCTGACAGCCCTGAGTATCGTTTCCACTCAGGACAGCTGGTAGGGTGGGGTAGGAGTGGGAGGTTGGCACCAGAACCCACTTGCTCATCCTCTCCAGTCCTGAGGCAGACCCTCACTGCCCAGACACAGCAGACACAGCAGCAACTGTTCCTCAACTCCTAAGATAGAGCCTGGCTCTCTAACACACACACACACACACACACACACACACACACACGCATGCACGTTTCCAGAGTCCAGAGATCGGCCTCTGCCCAGAGCAGCTCGGCCCCTACCAGCTATTCCTCTTAAAACAAAATAGGACTGCAGTATTCAAATAATCTGGAGGAACGCTGATTAACAACACAGGGAATTTCTTTATTGCATGACTGCAAACATAAATCTCCAGGAAGGAGGCAAAGTCTGCTGGGATGCCCAAACTCCCCTGTCCATGGGATGCTGGTTTCACCGAGGATGTAGCAAAGCATGTTCCATAAGGAAGAATTTTCAAAATGCTTGTCTATGAAGTGATTGTCTTAAAAAAAAAAAAAAAAGTCTGACAAGGGTGAAGAATATCCTAGTTGAGAACACTGCATTGCTCAACGCCCTTCCCAAGTTGTCATGTCTTACTTGATTCGTTCACTTTTGGGCCTGAGCAAAACTGGGTAATCCTCAAGGGCCATTAATATGAGAGTCGCATTTTCTTCATTCTCCATACTCAACTACTTTAAACTTCATTGAAATTAAAGCATCTGAACTCAGGACAATTGACCTCATAATCACATATAGTTTAATGTTTTCTTTACCCCTCAAATTAAAACTAGGAGCCCATTCCTTCTGCCTCGTTTCATTTTAACAATTTAAGATTCATCTTTGGGGAAATGTGAGGAAATCATGGGGAAAGGATTTTGAAGCTCAATTAGCATAAGTATAGATTTAAATCTTTTCATCTTGATGGATTTGGGACATGTTCTATGCATTTGATTTTACTTTATAGATTGCCCTCTAAGTATCCAATAAATGAGTTGGGGTAACTTTAAAAAATAGGCAGATATAAAAGTTCTGAGGAAGTACATAAAGAGATACGGAAAGATAGTATTTTACCTTCTGACTTCCTTACCCTCACCATAACCTTGAAGAGATCTTTTGTCTTCCATTAAGGGTTTTGATAATTCTCAGAGGGCAGTTGGGAAATGTTATCTGAGTTACACAGTCAACATAATGAGCTGGATTTCAAAGTGGAATTGTCCATCCAAGTGGAAGGTAAGCTATGGAGCAGCAGAGAAATGCCACTTCCTAAAAATACTGCCAGGTCATCTAACATCTTGGTTCTGATTATGGAAACGAAGAAAATAGATGAAACAACTAACACTGATTGAGCACCTACTATGTACTAAGTTGTCAGGAAAGTCATGACACATTTTTGCAACGAAAACCATAGAAAAAATAGGTCATGCCTTTTTTCCGACAACCCACTCCTAGGCACATTACACCAACTGCCTTCCCAAAATTAGAATTTTAATTGGCGTTACAAGCCTGCAAAGTAAACATCGTTGACCTCATTTTAGACCCACAGAGGCAAAGTTACAAAGCTGGGAGTGATGGAACTGGGAGTCTGTCCCTAATGGGTTTGATTCCAAAGACCATGCTGTTCTAATACAAATCACTGCCTTCAGTGGAAGGGTGGTCTTAACTTTTGGTTCCACTTCATTATTTATGATAAAAGGAAGAGTTAATTGAGCAGCTCTGCCCATAAGCAGAGGCCATAAGAGGAAATGTGGCTCAAGAAATAAAACAATTCATTTTCTAAAAGGAAGGAATATGTCAAAAGTCATTAGCTTCCGCTTAGCCTGGGTGCCCCCAAAGCAGAAACTAGGGCCTAAATATTTAGTAAAATTATTCAGTGGCTACATCATGTTCTTAGACTATGTGGATTCAGCAATGAAATGAAATAACTTCCACCCTCAAAAGCTCACAGTGTAATGGGGAGACACAGGCAAGCCTCCTTTTCCCAGAATACACCAGGAGAGTCTAATTTGCAGTAATTTAGAGCCAAACAGAATTTGATCTTTTTCTTTTGTGATTGACATATTTGATTAACATAGTAATAAGCACAAATATAACATGTAAAGCTCGATAAACATTAACATATGTTAACACATATACAACCACCACTTAAACTGAGTAATAGATCATTTGCAGCACTCCAGAGGGTTCCCTCCTACCCCTCCCACCCCTCTGGCCTTATTTCTATCATTATGGATTAATTTTGCTTATTCTTGAACTTCATAAAATGTAATCACACAATAAATGCTCTTTTGAATCTGGCTGAATTTACTCAACATTTTAAATGTGAAAGTCATCCATATGATTGCACATAGCAGTGGTTTGTTCTTTCTCATGGTTGTGTACTATGTAAAAGAACCACAATTTATTTATCCCTTTGTTGATGGACACTTGTTTCCCATTTGAGGCTATTATAAATATGAACAATCTTATACATGTCATTCAGTGGAATTTCTGGGCCATAGAACAGGTACATGTTTAGCCTTACTATACTTCCAAGAAGTATTCCAAGAATATCTGTGCAAAGTCATCTTACCAACGTGCACTCCTACCAGCAATGTATGAGAGTTCCCATTGGTCCACATCCTCACCAACATTTAATATGGTTAGTCCTTCCAACTGTAGCCATTTTAATGGGTATGTGGAGGTATCTTTTTGTGGTTTAAATTTGCATTTCCCTGTGGACTAACGATAAGCCCCTTTTCATAAGCTTATTGGATATTTGGATTTACTTTTTTGTTAAGTGCCTGGAAAAGCCCTTTGAAACAAGGTAGATGCAGCTTGTGACAAGCCAACTTTATTTCCAGTTTCACATTGCATAAGATTTACTGGGAGGCACTTTTCTTCTCTCCAGTCTTTCCCCACCCTCAGCTCTTCCCCCTCCCATCAGCCCCCTCCTCACACACATCCCCCTCCTTACCCACTGGCAAGAGCTTATATCAGCTGGAGATGGGAACTCAAAAGGAAAACCCAATTTCATTTAGAAAACTGAAACAGATTATGACACTTTAGAAGGCTTCATCTCTGCCTGCTTGTTTTTTGCTTAATGCCCATTTCATATCTCTATTACAGCTCTGTGATTTACCATCCTGGCATAAAAGAGCCGAATAGATTCTCTATCTCCAAGTGTGCTGGAAATACAGCATTACATATATTTTAAAAAACTAAATCATTGTGAGCCCTGCAAAAAAAAATTATCCCAAGTATTGATTTAAACGTGTCTTTTAGCAACGTGCCTCCCTGCACGCTCAGGGGAACATAAAGTGACCCATAAATATTCTGGAAGAACCACACATTTTCTATTTTTCTGTCACCCTGAGCCACAGAACCATTCCTCCCCGTGTGCTCCCAAGATTTCAAATCCACAGACAGGCTAGCTGGGAGAAGAAAGCTCCAGTTTAAGTAGATTGCTGCAGACTTCTGCAGCCAGTGCTGTCTGATCTCCCTTCAGGCTATTCCTAAAAATAATAACAAGCAATGGTGTCTCTTCATATCACACTTCTCCCACAATGGAAAATTCAAAGAGGTTCCAGTATTAATTTATCAATTCCACAACAGCCTTCTGAGATAAGGAAGAGCTTGGGTACCCCAGTGTCCGAGAAGGATTTTAGGGCCTGGGGTGTATATGTATTCTAAGTCATGCAGAAAAACAGACTGAGGGTGATTTCGTGAAATCCATTACATGGAGTTACAAAGCCATAAGAGTTTGAAGATGGAAAGAACCATATAGTACAACCACTTATTTTCAGATGTAAAAGCTCAGACCAGAAGAGCTTAAGGACTGCCCAAGGAAGGTCCCACCCAAGATCAAGTGAGACTTAGTGACTGAAATAAGACAAGCCCAAGCCCCAGGTTTTCTGATTTTCAATTCAATGATCCAAGAGATTAAACAACAACATCAAGAAAAGGGGGCATGAGGAAGAAAAGATGAACTATTATCATCCTTAAGATTCCAAGGTAGTTAAACCAAAGCTTAGCTCAAGATTTCAGAGGAACTCCCTCTGGTAGGTCAAACAGGAAATGAGACTGGATCACAACCCAGATCTCACTGAGGTCAAAGGCTACACACTGAACCAACTCCTCTATATTGGTAAGTAAATATCTGAAGTGCTTTATAGTGCTCTAAGAAAGTACTTAACAATTTTCTTTAAGAGATTCCAGAAAACTGGACAGGTGGTTTAAGGGTGAAGTGGGAAAGAAATCCTTTTTTTTTCTTTTCATTTTATACCTTTTGCACTGACTGTTTATTAACCATGATGCTCATATTACTGTAAAATTTTTTTAAAAAGTGGTTGACATATTTTAAGGAGTTTCCTGAACTATAAAATGTTATTTAATTGAAAGAAAAAAACTCAATTCTTCTCCTCACTCAAAATTTGTGTTCCCATCAGAGCACAAGTTTTTTTTTATCTTCTTTGAGACATACCCAGTGTCCCTTCACCCCATTTTCTCTGACTATATTTTTGGTATATCCTGCTGGTTTGTTACATGACAATTACAGCTAAAAATACGCTCGTTTCTGCCCACTCCCAACTTATTATTTTTGTAAGCTCCAGCTCCATACAGTATCTTTATTATAAAGCATTTGCATAGGCTTTTGTAGTCCTTGTTCACTCAAGAGACATCCGTTGATCACCTACTACCTATATGCCAGCATCTCATGACCTTGCCAACCATGAAGACTCACATTTGAGCAAAGTGTTATTATATAGTCAGAAAAATACACAACTAAGTGTATTGGTTTGAGGACACAGCAGGAAGTAAAATGAGTTAGGAAAGTGTTCATAGAAGTGACATTTGACCTAGGTCTTGAAGGGTGAAATGGAGTTTTCCAAAAATCAAAGAGGGAACAAGCATGAAGAATGAGATAGAGAACTGCCCTCTCCGGGACTTTCAAGGGCTGCTCCCCAGAAGGAAAAAGGCAAAATGGGAAACCAGAAAACATAAGCCAGGTGTCTGTGGGAGGTGGGAACCCATAGGGCAGCATAGCATGTGTGCGGAAGCAGAAAGGAAGGAGAAGCCAGCATGTGGGAGAGGGTGAGGAGAGGGAAAGGATGACAGAGGGACTCAGGACATTTTACTGTATGATGGCTGGGATCCACACCTGCCCCCACCTCAAAAAGAAAACTCTGCTACTGTGCCTTAGGGATGCACACTTCAGTGCTAAATCTACAAAGTCACTCAAGGACGAGATCACTGTACAAGTCGGGGAATGAATACTTTGGGGGGGTGATGGGGGGGTGACGGGTCAGGGTACAGGAGGGTCTCTGAGGTTGGTCAGTAAGGTTCTCGTTCATGACCTGAGCAGTAGTTATGAGAGTGTTTGATGTATAAGTAATTCATTAAGTTGTTCATTGCTTCTGGTAATGTTGGTATTCATGTTTATTTTACCATGTAAAAAGTTGCCGATATTTGGATTCAAGATGGGCCTCATTTTTCAAAGCCTCTGGGTGGCTAGTGGGAATGTGCATGTTGGAGGCAAGCCTCCAGGTGGCTCAGCCATACCCTAGGCACACAGGAAAGAACACAAAGTACTGGGGGAACATTCTGAAGGTCACTGTGGTGGAGAGGGAGGGAGTGCTGTAAGGTGATCCAGATTTGTGTCAGAAGAGGGAGATAGGCAAGTGGGGTGTTTTAGATAGGCCACAGGGGAAGTGGGATCCTCGTTTCCACAACCGCCATCCAGGAGTCAGCATCACAGCCTCCTGAAGCTCGGGGTGACAATATTAGGACGCCTTGTTCAGAGGCAGGGTAATGAGAGCAACATCAGTCGGGGCAAAGAAAGAACCTGGGCCCTCCCTTCACTGGGGAATGACTCAAGGGGACATCCTTGAAAAAACAAAGCAGAAGAATGAAGTAACCTATCAGAGCTTCAGTGGTTAGCTTCAGTGGTTAGCTGGATGTTCATTCCAACTTTCTGGCTCAGCACCCCTGAAGTGCTTGTCCTCAAAGGGAACAAAGGACAGGTCTCTAATGGCTTGTGGAGGGAAATACACTCAGTGTCCTGTGGTAGACCCAGAGAGCACTGTATTCCCCAAGCCCACCTCTTCCAGGAATTTATCACACAGGCAGCCCCAGGGGCAGTTCTGGGTCTAGAGCATCCTTCCCGCTCTGCTGAGATCACCATTTTCTCTCCTTCATCTCAACCCCTGTGGTGTCAATACCACAGTGTAGTCAAAATAGTGCTTGTGTTTGAGGATCAAACTGAACTCAATAGAACAGGACCAGAGCCTTGCCACTTATGATCTCCATGGCCTGGAGTAAGCGGTTTCATTTCTCTGGTGCTCACCTGTAAATTGAGGACAATGAAACCTCTTTCCGAGGGTTTGTGCATGGACTAAATGAAGTAGGACCAGTGAAGCACCTGGCTCAGTGCCTGACATTTAAAAAGGCACTCAGGAAATCGTGGTGTTTGTTGTTATACTTAGATAGACTTCAAAAGCATTAAAAAAAAACAAACCCAAATGAGAGATAACCTCCAACAACTAAAATAGAAAAAGGACAGCAAGGCCTACAGGTGATGAGAATGAGGAGTACCCAGAATTCTCATAGATCCTGACGGAAGGGTGATTTGGCTCAATGAGCGTGGAAAGCTGCTCAGCTGAATCTACTAAAGCTGAACATATGGGTCCCCTGCAACTCAGCAGTTCTACCTTAAGGTCTAATATATACCCAACTTATGCATCCCAGAAGATAAGAATCATCATAGCAGCATTTTTCATAATAGCCAGAATCGGGAAATCACCCAAAAATCCATCAGCAGTAGAGTAGATAAATTGTGGTGTACTTACGCAATGGAATAGTGCACAGCAATGAAATTAAATAGATGCCTACTTGAGTCAACAGCATGAATGAGCCACACTAAGTGTTGAGAGAAAGAAGCCAGACATAAAGAAGCACAAAGTATGCATCCATTTCTATATGCATATATTTCAAAAACAAGCAAACCTCATCGACGGGGTTGGTAGTCAGGAAAGTGATTACTCCTGGGGCACAGGTTAATGGGTTGGTGACTAGGAAGGGGTATGAGAGGGGCTTTTGGGGCTCTACAATATTCTATTTCTTAACGGGGTGGTGGTTACTGAGTGGTTTCTGAGTGTATTCACTTTGTGATCATTCAGTGTGCTACAGACTTGTATTATATTATGTTTACTTTTCTAAGGGTGTTATACCTCAACTTAAAAAAAAAAAGATTAAAAAGGAAGGATAGGACCGGCCGAGTGGCTCTTTGATTAAGAGCTGGCTTGGGATGCCAGCAGCCCCAGTTCGGATCCCACATTTCAGGGCCAGTGACACTGCCCTCTACAGCTAAGATGGTGAACAACAGCTCCACCTGGAGCTGGGCTGCGCGAGTCCCAGCGACAGTGTAGGCTGCAGCCCCTGCTGCAGTGGGCTGCCATAGGCTACAACGAGTGGCCGGCAGCCAGCGTGAGTGGCTGGCAGCCAGTGTGAGGTGCCAAGAGCCACTGTGAGCGCGCAGTCCAGAGGCCGGTGACCGATCTGCCTCATCCCGGAAGAGTGTAATGATAATACCAACATGGACCAGTGAAGCAAAGTCCTCCACAACTAGACTGAAGAACAAAAGGACAGCAACTTGTCTGTTCCCCTCCCCCAATTCCCCAATAAAAATCTTAAAAAAAAAAAAAAAAAAAGAGGAAGGATAAAAAAATCAAGCACTTAACTCCCGATGCAACCTGAGATATACACTCCATCTCACATAATCAACTGTTCGTCTTTTCCTAAAGTTTCCAAGAAGATTCTATTGCTTCTCAAAAGTAACATTAGCCTTTACTGAGCACTGTGTGTTAGGCATGCCTCTAAGTAAATTATGGGTATTGATTTCTTTAATTCTTTTAACACTTCATGGGTAGAATAACCATACCTCTCCATGTGCAGAATGTAGTCCCAATTTACTTCTATTATCTTACCAAAATTACTATCAGCACCTCTTTTGCTTTCAAAAGTGACTGAGATTAGAGAATAAATTACATCTTCACCCTGCCTATGAGGTAGGCACATTTATTTATTTATTTATTTATTTATTTATTTATTTATTTATTTATTTTTTAATACACACAGAGAAGTTAAGTAATTTGCCCAAGATCACTGGGCTAGCAAATAGTAAAATCAGAATTTGAATCCAGGGTCTGCTTCCTCACCACTAGGATCTATTGCCTTTCTTGTCCAAATTTCATTATTCTTGAGATTCAAAAAATTCTTGATGTTTAACTTTTCTTCTGCAACTTTAACCTATTTTCTGTTGCCCAGGTTTCCTGAACAAGGAGAGAAGCTCATCTCTCACAGGGAACCCCACAGCTGGCCCACCTCACACACAATATTCTCTGCATGTTCAGGTAATGAGTAGAATTCATATTTTCCCTTCTCTAAAATAATATAAATATGCTTCCTTTCACAATTATGGTTTTCCTCATTCAATACATTTTCCAATGCTTTAATTTTGTTTCCTGTTTTCCATTCATTCATTCAGCAAATTATTCAATGAACCCCTCCAAGTGCCAGGTACTACTGCTTTACCTGGCAACAAAGTGGTCATAAACAAGATAAGCCCAGCCCAAAAATGATGCTAAAAAATTGATGACATGAATAATTATTCATTAACATCAGGGCTGTGAAGACTATAACAGGAAACTTGACCTAATGAAGTGAGAAGTCAGCAAAGGCTTCCCAGAGAGGGATATTTGAGCCATGTCCTGAAGCGTGATGATGGGCATTGGACTGGTGAAGGCAGCAGGGAAGGGTGTTCCAGGCAGTGGGAAGAGTATCTGCAGAGACTCTTGACGATAAAAGGACTTTGGTCTGTTGGAGAAACTATAGACTGTGTGGCCAGAGCCATGTGAACAGGGGAGATAGTGTGCCATGGGGGGAGTGAGGGGGGCGACAGGGAAGCTGGTAAAAGAGGCAAGGGCAGCTGGATCTTACAGGGCAGTGGCCCAAGCAACAAGTTCTAACTGCAGTGGAAAGTACTTGGACTCATTGATCAAGAGAATGGCCTAATCCCATCTCCCTGAAATACTGCTATTCCTGGCTTTCAAATCATTTAATACTGTAAGCTAAGTGAAGAGGGAGGTCATATCTGTTCATCCATGTAGCCCAAGAGTATAGAAAATTTTTAGAATATTTTACAAACATTTGAAATGAACAGTCTACCTTAAATGCCCTTGGTTACCAGAAATGTCTTTATCTTTTTCAGTAACACATTACCAACTAGTCTACAGAGACTAAGTTTGTCCAACATCCTGGATCGCAGCCACCAGTTGCATAATTCCCCTATTCACCTTGCAGTCTATTGTGCTCACGGAGCACTGTTTACATAAACAACAAAGTGTCCCCTGAAGTTATGCAACACATAAGGTCACCTTCCATCTACTAAGACTTGTACACTCGCTTGTCTTCATAGTTGTATCTTTATTTATGAATCTGTGCCCCTACCTTATTCTAAAACTGACTTAAGGGGGCTTTTAAGGATAGCAGAACAAGATAACATAACAGAGCACAAATTCAAAGGAAGAGGGAAATTAAAGGAAAAACAAGAGTAGCCCATAGAAATGATTCAGCAATGAGGTTATTACAAAAACACATTTTTACAGTTTTGTATACTTGTCTGTAAAAGTTTTTCTACTAGCCAATATTGTTGGGATTTGAGGGAACTAATTAATCAGATCCTTCCTTAGAAGATGGAAAACAATTAAGAAATAGAACCCGAGAGAAAATTCAAATGCTATTTCTGTTTTATGCTGGAAAAGCTGGACTGGAGAGCTGGACTTGGGTCTGAGATCCATAAAATTCTTCCTCGGCAAGCGTATTACTTTGCCCCCAGCCACAGGTAGAACTGTGGCCAACAGCGAACTTCCCCTCTCCAAGGAGCAGAACCTGCCTGTCAGTCTACCCATCACCTGAAGCAGGCAAACACAGAGAATAAGAACACCTTTGCCCTGAGGGTAGGTGGTCTCAAGAGAGCACTGGGAAGCTAGATGCACCAGCAGTGGCCATTGTTCCAATGTCACCAAGCAGTGAAATTATCCCCCACTCTGGGAAAGAGGTGGCAAAAGGCAGAAAGAGGTGTGGAAACAATTCTACAATCATGCCTTTTCAGTTCTATTCAAGTACACATCTCTTTGCTGGTCTGACCTAAACAAGCATATATTTTTGCATTGCTTCTCAGTTTTCTGTACACGTCTATTACCCAAAGATCATGTTGAATGCAGATTCTAATACATGGGTCTGGGGTGGGGGTTGAGATTCTGTGTTCCAGGTGATATGATCCTGCTGGCCCACGTCTAGACCTTCTGGAACAGGCTTTTGTGATCTCAGGTCCACACAGAATTCTTGATTTCAGGGGGGTCTATGAACTTGGATGATAAGAAGTATACGTCTTTATTTTTACTAACTTCCACCTGAACTGTATCATTCCCTTCTATTATGAATGTAGATAACAAACCACAGCAGTATGAGCAGGGTTGTCACCCGTGGAAATCTCAGATCTCTTCACTATCACTTCATTATTGCTGTCGATGTCTCCAAATTTCATATTCTGATCTCTCCAAATATTACTTATGAATATTTGGGCATTACAGGCATTATTCGACCCACTGCTAGCTCTTGTTATTTTAAGTGAATAAAGGGGCATGTATATTATCATGTCATATATCAACACATTAGGATATATTTTGTATTTCAATAGCTATATTTATTGTAAGTGGTTTCCTTTGTCGTCTTTTGCATTTTATGTTTATGCATTTAAAAGTATTATTTCCAGAAAGAGTTCAAAGGCATCACCAGAATGCACAAAGTACACAGAAAGTTACAACTCCTGGATGTGGAAGGCAAGACCCTCCAGCAATGGCCACTACCCCATGGTGCTGACAGTACGTTCTGTAGCGGAAATCTGGAGCCAGACCGTCTGGGTCTGAATCCTCCTGGCTACAAGGTATGAGACCTGGGCAAGTATTTACCCTCCTCTTGTCCCAAGAGCCCGCATTTCAAAGGGGCAGTTAAAAAATTAGTTGAGTTGCTGTTTCTAAGGTGCACACACAGTGCCTGGCTCAGAGTGAATACAAGTGTCAGCTAAATAGACACTTTGAGGACTATACAGAAACTCAACTGAACAAACACCTAGCCAGTGCCCACCAAGAGAACAGATGAAGATGATAAAAAATCCCTATTCTCATAGAAGCCATGGGTTCAGCAGAAGAGATGGCAACCAAGCAAAGTGAAAACACAGAGCTAAGTCTCAGAACCTAGGCAGGCACTGTGGGAATCCAGTGAGAGGAACCCCTGGCCGGGTGGGAAGTAGAAAAGACAGCCTCGCAAAGTGCTTATTGAGTACATCCCTAACATTCTGAGGTTGGCAAAGGCATCCTATTTCCTCCTGGCTGCTGCTTCTGATTTCTTGCTTAAATTTCCCCTCGAGCTCTCCATGCCTTTTAGAAGCTCGATACGCAGGCTCCTTACTAGTATTTTTCTGTTGTGTTAGTTATTCCCATCTAGTCACCACTCCCCTAGATGCTAGCCTTCCACAATGCCATAACCACGTGACAGGTTCACACAGACTCCCTCCCGGGAGAAACAGTCTCTCTGCAACCCAAGGGGCTGCATGCCAACACAATCCTCTCCACTAGGGCACCGTCACGAAACAACTACAGGAAAGCGGCCTCCAGCCTGGCATGAAGACCCTTTGGCTCCAGTGCCTAGTGTTTGGGGATTCCTGGAAATTTTTGTCAGGCTATTAGTGCTAATAACAGTGATAGCTCCCATTTGCTGGGCTGGACTGTGTGCCAAGCACTACACACAGTGCTGCTGCCCATCTGGATTAGTTTCCCAGGGCTGCTATAACAGACTGGGGGGGGCTTACACCACAGAAACGAATTTTCTCACAATTCTGGAGGCTCCAGATCAAGTTTTCAGCTGGCCTGGTTTCTTCTGAGGCCTCTCCTTGGCTCAGGGATGGCTGCCTTCTCACTACGTCTTCACATGGTCTTTTCTCTGTGCATGCATGCATCTGTCCTAATCTCTTCTCATAAGGACACCAGTCTGGTTGGATTAGGGCCTACCCTACTGACCTTATTTTAACTTCATCACCTCTCTAAAGATCTTATCTCCAAATATGGTTACATTCTGAGGGACTAGGGGTTAGGGCTTCAAATTATGAATTATGGGAGCATATAATCCATCCCATAGCACGTGGGCTAACATCTAACCCACAGGGAATGGATGCAATGAGGAGCCTGAAGCTCTGAAAGGTTAGTGACTTGCTTAAGGTCAGGGAGCTGACGCCCAGAGCCAGGGCTCTCTGAGTCCACAGCTTGTGCTCTGCCCACTCTACCAGCTTTCTTCTGGCATGATCGCTGGTCTGGGAGATCCCTAACATCAGTGTCCCATAGGAGAGGGCATAGATTCTGCATTTTTACAATCTGCATGGATGCACCACAATTTAAGAACCTCTTCATTATACCATGTGGACTCCTGCTCCCACTCCCATCTATGTCCCAGTCATTTAACTCCTGCTCTCTAGGACTGTGGGAATCCTGGTCTGCAGTGTTCATCCCCTGGATGTTCCCCTGGAGGAGTTTATCTGTAGCAGGATATGATGCTAACATTTGGTTCCCAGGCAGGCTGCAGAGCCACACAGCCACCTGCCCTTCCCATGCCCTTGCCTGCCTTCCTCACCGCATCTAAAGCCCATTGCCCCAGGGGATCCTGAGTGGCCACCAGAGATCTAGACCAATGAGCAGCTCCTCTGGTGCAAGCAGAGTTGGAGGCTGAGCTCAGCCAACCTGTATCCCCTCACCACGCCCCTCAGCCTCCAGTCCCAGGGCGCCTGGGAACCCCAGGGCTCCCCTCCACACTCAGTTTGAAAACCACTGTTGGAAGCCATGCCCAAGCTGGATTTATCCTGGATTGCTCTGTTTTGTTGTTTAACAGCTTTACTAAAGTATGAATGAAACGTAACAACTGCACATAAGTGGACAGTAAGTTTTGACATGCGTTTACAGCTATGGAACAAGCACCACACTCAAGAGAATGAACATATCCATCACAGCTGAAAGGGTCCTCCTGCCCCTTGGTGATCCCTCTCGTGTCCCTCTCTGCTCCTCCCCAGGCCCCCACTCTTCCACCACTGCCCCCATCCCAGGAAACCATTGTTTGGATATTTACATTTAAATTCATTACAATGAGATACAATTAAAAATCAGTTCTTTGGTAGCACTTGCCACATGTCAGGTGTTCCACAGCCACATGTGGTTACCAAATTGGACAGTACAGATATTTCACACGTCTGTTACAGTCAAAGTGTTCTTTCTATTGGACAGAACTGCTCTAGATATTAGATCCTTTCCGCTTTTATAGCGCTAAAGTGGTCCAAATTTCTTCCCCCAGGCTCATATTTTTTTTAAGTTGCTTGTGGTTGCTGGGAACTTTCTACGTATATATCTACTAAGCATTCAGCATTTATTTCATTAAATAATCACAATGGCTCTGAGATAGGAACATGTCTTCACTTAATAAATGAGACAACTGAGGTTTAAGGAGGTTAAGTGGATGGGGGAGCTGGTCTGGCTTCCAAGTCATGCCCTTAACCTTGCATTATTTCCAAGGCACCATAGTCTGATGGTGCAGGGCATATACTTGGGTGTCTTCCCACACAGGTTTCAGTCCTGGCTCCAACACAAGCTGTGTGATCTTGATCAAGTCATCAACTATCTATGTTTCCATGCCCTCCTCTATAAAACAAGGAGAGTAATAAAACCTGCTTCATATGGTTGTTGTGAGGACTGAATGAGTTAAAATATGTAACTCACTTAGGATGAGGCCTGGCACACAATCAAGTCTGTATAAACGTTTCCTAGTTTACACCCTTTCCCCTACTCCCGTCCTGAACACCTGTGTGCAACACATCAGTTTCTCAGAAATTGAAGCACAGGTCCTGAATAATTAGACATTTACTCATTCCTGAATTGCCTCTCAAAACATCTCCCGGGGGCCCGGGAAGCACAAGGTTTCTGTGCTCGGCGCTCTCATCTACAAGGACGAATGAGGTCGCCGTGGCTTCAGACTTGATATTTCTGCTCAGACTTTTCCCTAGTGATTTTAAGTCACTTCTTTTTCTTTTGAAAGAAAAGACAAAATGATTTGAGGAAACAGAAGCCCAGAATCATTTTCCCACTCCACTGGTTTTAGGGAAGAGTTCAATAGTGTTACTTTCATAATCTGTTCCTATTCTTCCTGTTCCTTTTTTCACTGCCTTGGAAGGCTTCATGTCCCAGTCAGAGCAAGAAAGAAGGTGCTTTCTCGAGGAAACTCGAATAACGTATTATCACTGTAAGAATCACTGTGACAGATTATCATTGCAAGAATCATTAAGTCTTAGTGTAAAAATCCATTAAGGGAAACTTAGTTTGAGAAGAAGAGACTTACACAGAAATGCAGGCTTTGCCAAACCTAAAACTGCCTTTTTCTAATAGACAAGACAGTAAGACCCATTCTCAGGGCATTTTGGCCCCTTAGGTAACACTTTTCTTTTTAACCTCTACACCCAGCCCACCCATGCTCAACATTTGACTCCCAAAGAAAGACTTTTATTTCTTTGACACAGCTAGAGGAAGAGATCTACCTCGTTCTACTCTTCATCAGCATAAGTGCCCCCAATTGAACTGTCTACTTGCTATAGAACTGGACAGTCTTTCTGGGCCCCAACCAGTATCCTAATTTATAAGACCACATTCTATGGCCAGAAAAGTCTAACAACATACATACACATGCACACACACTCATGTACACTTCAACTGACTTTCAAATTATATAGTTTCCATTCTAAAGTGAACTTTTAACCAAACTGAAAGTGTCCAGGACTCCTTCCTGATTACCAAACCAATAGTTTTTAAATGGATAAGGGTTTAGATTAGTAAAGCCATAGAATCTATCTATGGCAAAGTTTTCCTTAGGTATATATTGATACTTAGAAACACAATTTTATCTTCTCAGACAATTAAATGGGGACTATGCCACTGGGCCTAAAACAATGGTATCACTTATCATCTAGCATCCAGCAGATAGCTATCTTAATTTAAAAGACCCTAAAGGTCAATGCATATTTAGTTCCTTGCAATAAACCATTTAGCCATAATTCTGCTTTTCTATTTAATTCCCTTATCTACAGCAGCATTTTCCAATCTGTATTTTGCAGAACAATAGATCTATGAGGTGTTACTAAATAGCCCTGGGTGGTGAAAACTAAGTGGTTCTACAAGCAAATAAATTTGGGAAATGCTGGCCAAAAGAAAAAGACTCAAGTTCTTTACTATGGGACTTCTCAGAGCCTTTAATATGCTAATGTGTGTTACAACTCAGTTGGGTGAATAGGATTAAAGAGCTACTTTATAATGTGCATGATACATAGTAACAATCCATCGATGTTATCTTTTATCATTGTTAGCTATCACGATATGAAGTTTCCCCAAACTAACATGTTAAGAGTACCCTTTTTACATAAAACAGCTACCTGGATCTAACATTCCATGAAACACACTTTGAAAAAGGTTAACCTACTTCATCCCTGTTGATGTTTAATAAATGTTTTACTCATTTCTCTGAGTAAAGAAATAAGGTAAAATGTAATGCCATGCTATAGTGCACAATATAAAAAGAATCTTACTCCTGATTTCGAAAGCATGTACAGTCTCAAAACAAAATTAGTTCCTATTTGCACAGGACTTCATTTATTCTGCCTTCCTCACCAGAACCAATGGTCCTAATAGTTTTATATGGTGCTAATTGCTTTTTATCAATCTAAATATGGGAACATTCATGCATGTGGATCATTTACTAAAGGAAGAATTTGGGGAACATCGAGAAAATCCACAGGTCACATTCATTAGTCATTCATCACCCATTTATTCATTAAAATACTGCAAATATATGCATTCTTTTGGAGGTCCTGTTATATATCCAATACTGTTCTAGGCCCTGGGGATAAAACAATGAATCATGTAGACTATATCCCTGACCTCATGGAGTTTTACATTCTAGTGGAGAAGAGAGATAATACACAGATATGTAAGTAAATACACAGTAGGTCAGATAAGTACTCTGAAGAAAAATAAATCAGGGTAATAGGTTTAGGGGATGCCAGGGCAGTGGTGGTGGGGTGTTAATTTAAATAAAGAAGTTGGGAAGGCTTCACTGATAAGGTGATGTTTGAGCAGAGACCTGAAAGCAGCAAAGGACAAACTGTGCAGAGGTAGAAACTTGACTGGAGCATTTGAGTAACACTGAGAAGAGTATGGCTACAGTGGAGCCAGTGTCAGGGACTGTTGTAGAAGATGAAGTTGGAAGGGTAATGAGGCAGGAGAGGGAATCTGGGGCCTTGTAAACATTTGTCAGGACTTCAGCTTTTACCCTGGGGATCCAGAGAGGGGTCTTGAACAGAGTGACACATCTGATTTATTGTAAAAGGATGACACTCTGCTGGATTGAGATTAAACATGGAGGCCATCGAAAGCAGGGGGAGTAATCCATGCACGAAGGAACACAGTGGCTTGGACTCAAGAGGTAGTGATGGAGGTGGTTCCAGGAATGAAATACATTCTGGGAGAAGTAACATCTACCTCATCACTCAACACACCCCCTGCCAGGAGGTATGAAGGAAGGCTGGCTGTCTTTCTAGGATTGGGATGTTCAGCAGCCATTGATCTTTGTTGAGTGGGGAAGTCCCAATTTCAGCTTAACAATCTGCCATCTTCTTTCTACCCCAAAAGATTTGTGCAATCAAGATCTAAATCGAGGTGCCTGGTGGATTACCATAGCTACAGATGCCTGGCAACCAGGATTAGACTGATGGCCATTGATCTATGGACTCCAGTTTCTCCCCAGGGAGGGAAAGCACTGTAGAGGGCATCCAAACTCCTGAAATCATCCAAAGCAGAGAGAAAAACATACAGTCATCACCTTGCTCTGTCTGATTGGCTTTTGCCCCCCCCCCCAGACAAGGGGCCATCTCACCGGATTCAGGCTTCAGGGGTCACTCCTTGGACAGGGGACTGCCCAAACTAACCACTGGTAGAAAGTTTCAGAGAATAGGGGCAAATTCTAAAGGAAGAGACAAAGAACCTGCACAAAGGAAATGAAAGTCATCAAAAAGATACTGGATAGGTCAATCCTGGAATAGAGAAGGGAGCAAAGAGTGAGCAAAAAAACAGAGTCAGAGGGTGTAATTCAGGGGTCAGCAGACTGTGATCCATTGGCCTGCTGCCTGTTTTTTGTAAATAATGTTTTACTGGAATATAGCCATGATCCAATCATTTATATATTATCTTTGGCTGCTTTCACGGTATGAGGGCAGAGTTGAGTAGTTAGTTATAACAGAGGCTATGTGGCCCCCAGACACTCATATACGTATTACTTGGCCCTTTGCAAAATGATTTCATCCACTCCTGGTCCACTTGTTCTCAAATAGGCTGGAGGACGTAGGGTTGCTCTTATTTGCTCACCAGAGTACTCGGCCTAGTTCAAGTCACTGAACATGGTGGGCCATGAGGAATGCTAAAGAAATATTAAGAAGTTTCAAAAATATAGCCAACATCATTCTCATAATGAGGAAAGGTGAGAGGTCCTATATAGTAATAGCCTCAGCTCCTTATGTTGGCTGGCAAGGTAACAGACAGTATCCAAGCCTTAAGACCTAACATTACACGCACAAGAGCAAAGAAACGATGGGAAATATGGAAGACACAGGAGAAGCAAAGGGACCTCAACGTTGTTTTCATCAATGTCACTGCTGTAGACTGAATTGTGTCCCACCCCAAAATTCATACTGAATTCATGTGGAAGCCCTAACCCGCAATGCGATGGTATTTGGAAATGGAAACTTTTAGGGGCCCCATGATGGATTAATGCCCTCATAAAAAGAAATACCACAAGGGCCAGCCAAGTGGCGCGGTGGTTAAGAGCTGGCTTGGGATGCCAGCAGCCCCGGTTTGGGTCCCACATATGAGGGCCAGTGACACTGCCCCCAAAATAAATAAATAAATAAATAAATAAATAAATAAATACCACAGAGCTTCCTTTCCTTCTCTCTCTCTCCTTCCTTCTTATCCTTCTTCTCTCTCTCACTCTTGCTCTAGCTCTCTGCCATGTGAGGACAGTGAGAAGACAGCCATCTGCAAACCAGAAAGAGGGCTCTCACCAGAACCCAACCATGCTGGCACCCTGATCTCAGACTTCCAGCCTCCAGAGTCATGAGAAAATAGATCTCTGTTGTTTAAGCTACCCAGCCTATGATACGGTATTAGCAGTCCAGGCTAAGATATCCACCAAACTGTTTGACCCAATAGAGTGAGACTCTGGGAGAAACTGAGCAAGCATGACTGCTGAGAAAAGATCAATAGAAATATCGTATTTCCTTCTCCATTATACATCTAGTACTCTCCTTTCCCTATCTCCAGGAAAGCCAAATTTCCACTTTTTTCTCTTCCAAGCACCCAACCAGAAACCAATCAGGAAAATGGAATTGGTACAAGATGCCGGTTGCAGTTTTCCAGGAAACGCTTCCTAGTTAATGGTCCATGGACATCATCCAATGCTTCTGGGCTTTCCTACAGTGCCTGCATTTACTGCTAATTATTTTCTGGAACCAGAGCCCTTAGAAACAGGTTCCAAAATGCTTCTAAAATAGCCAAAGTGCAATACTCCAGCTATTCTGGTTTCTTTTTTTTCTCGCAACCTTAGCTTATTGGAAATATTAGCAACCACCTAAGTTGTCATCTACATTGGGTTGGAAGGGTTTTGAGAGATTTTGGACCTCCAATAACTCAAAAGAGCTGCCAAAGATTTTGGTGGGAGAAAGGTAAAATAAGAAGCATATTGTAGCTTCTCCTACCCACATACTGCATTGACGATACCAAGGTAAGACAGTAAAACACCTACTGTCCCCCTGACCTCCCATTAATAAGCTTCAGAAAAACCCTGAAGGTTAGAAATGGTGAGAGAGACAAACATTTTGTTCTACAAAATTTTCCAAACCCTGAGTCTCTTCTGAAAAGCTCTGTAGCCAAATAGCATTTTTTTTTTATCCTCTGTTGAGAGATGGAGTTGAACTTGATTTGATGACAAAATAATTTCAGACCTTTCTCTAAAAATGTTGGGCCAGGATCTGAAAATGCTGTTGACAGTGCTAGAATTGTTTCTTGATGCCTTGAGATGATAAGAAAAATTCCCCCCTAACATGCTGAAGCGGTTGTCTCTGGGGCCCTGCCCTGTCTGCAGAATGACCATCTGACCCCTCTCAGCTCCTAGGGCCACAATGCAATATGATAAGCCCATCCCACAGGCAGCTATTTTTTTCTTTTTTGAGGACCTGTAACAGTGGCATTTTTCTGTTATTGGTTTTGCTTTTTTCTTAAAAGCTTCTGTCCTTAGATTCTTTCTCTCGCATGCTTGCTGTCATTTTGTTCAACCTGAAAAGGGTCTCATGGGCGAGGACTGTACATAGGTTCTAACTTCCCCTGGGAAAAGTAAATGCAGGGCTCACACGGCTGCCCTTTCCCTGAGCTGTAAATTAGTGCTACTTGGAATTTTGCCTCTTCTTTAGAAGACTGGTGCGGGTTAAAACACATATTCAAATTTTAGTGGTCTGAGAGAGGCTAATAGAAAAATTGGCAAACCATGAAGAGATGAAGAACCAAAGGAAAAATGCAAATGGTCAATAAACATGCTAATAAATGTTAAATTTCCCAAAATTACAAATGCAAATTCAAACATATCCCATGTTTTGCCCATCACATTAGCAAGTCCTTATTTTGTTTAAGATAACACAGTGTTCATAAAGTGAATATCTAGGGCTCATGAAAGTATGGAGAATTATAAAATCATACAGTCTCACACAGTACAGTAAAATTAAAAATGATTTGAAAAAAAAGAAATGTCTGGAAGGTAAGTTGGCAATATATTTTAGAATCTTACAATTTTACATAAACTTCTCACTCTAGAAATATATTCTATGAGATTTGACTTCCATAAATGTAGCCTAAGAAGATAACACAGATGTGTGGGACTCATAGTAGATGTACGTGATGGTTAATTTTATGTGTCAGCTTGGCTGGGCCAAATATTTGGTTAATATTCTGGATGTTGCTGTGAGGATGTTCATGGATGAGATTAACTTTTTTGTTCTTTTAGTGAATTTAGTTTATTTTTTTATTATAGTTGACACGCTATATGAGTTTCAGGTGTGCAACCCAGTTTTATTCTACATTTATATATACCTTACAAAGTGATCTGCAATAAATCTAGTAACCACCTGTCTCCATACTAAGTTATTACAGTCTCTTGACTACATTCCCTATGCTGCACATTACATCCTCGTAACTTGTTTTACAGCTGGAAGTTTGTATCTGTTCCTCCCCTTCACCTTTTTTACCCTTCCCCCCATCTCTCTCCTTTAAATCAATGGACTTTGAGGAAAGCAGATTTCTGCCCGTAATCCAGGTGGGCTTCATCCAACCAGTTGAAGGTTTAAACAGAACAAAGACTGGCCTCCCCAAAGCAAGAGGGAATTCTACCAGCAGATGGCCTTTAGACTGGAACCGCAACACTGGCTCTTCCTGGGTTTTCTAACGTGCTGGTCTACCCTAGATATCTTGGGCTTGCCAGTCCTAATCATGTAAGCCAATTTATTTTAAAATTTCATGTGTGTGTGTGTGTGTGTGTGTGTGTACATGGAGAGAGAGAGGGAGAGAACAAAGCGATTTTCTAATTGTCTAATCTATACATGTATAAAATTTACATATATAATTGGTTCTGTTTTTTCTGGAAAACCCTAACACAGTGGACAATCAGAAAATAGTTTTATTCATTGCCTCAACTCTGCATCTTTAAACCACCCTGTGGGGCTGATGCCTCCTGTCCCTTGAGGGAAACTTGGGTGGACTACATATTTGTGGTCATTTTCACATAAAAAAAAAGTCCCCCATCATGTATAGTCACAAAATACAATACGTAGACTCACGTCCATGTTGTTTGACGCTCATGTAATAATGAATATTCCAAATGTTGTCTAAAATTCAAATGCCTCTCCTCCTCCACACCAGGCCTGGGGCAGGTTTGCAGCCTGCCTTGTGTAAGAGGCTGTGGTTGGCTTTTTTGGTTTTTCTGGTCCCACTCTGCTAGCTTCCACCCACTCACTAGGCTGCCCCCTCCTCCAGCACCCGCTTGGGAGGGAGAGGAAGGAGAGGTTAGGTGCAGGAAAAAACCTTACCTGGCCCGCGCTGGCACGACAGAGCGATGGGTTCCACGCCACGGAGGAAGCTGTCTAAGACTGTTTTCCTCACGGGGGTGATAAAGACTATAACTGAGACTTTAACATAATCAGCTGCGAAGAACTGTGGAACGAGCGAGGTTTCATGGGAGGAGTTCTCGCGCTCTGTTTTCACGAGAACCGCAGACAACTCCATCTATGCTTATAATAAAGCTCAGCTGTGGTAACTGTCCCTCCTTTTAACTTACTTTTCCCCCTATAAATGGCCCTGCATCTTGGCAGCTGTGCAGTGTGTGCACGTGGCTTGCCATGTCTTCATACAGCGGGTTGCAAACGTTTCTTTTTTTCGAATAAATACTTTTTGGTGACGGAACACCTGGTGGATACTATTTTTCAGCCGACAGGGCAAGTTCTTGGATTCTGCAGATACACCACTCGTTTCTCTCCAGCCCATCGCTGGGATCGTTTAACTCCTTTTCCTTAACATGTGCCTCCTCCCACAACTCCCTGGCTTTCAGCAGGCCACTCCACACAGACCTTCTCTTTCTCTTCCCACTGCCCCTTCCCCATGTGGCCTTTCGCCTGCTTCTTTCTTGCTTGTGGCCTGAATAGTACACAGGAGGCAGACATCATTCATTCCCACAGAGTAATCAGGCAGTCTTAGTCTGTGATCTTTAGGTTTTTACAGGTGAGATTCAGAGGGAAGCACACACACAGTTCTATGCACACTCTCTCAGGCAGGTACTCAGGTAAGGGATGCACCTCCCTGCAAGCCCTGCCTAAATGGTCTAGCTAGCACCTCACTCTGGAATGCTGGAGTAGTTGGCCCCTGCCTCAGAGCTGAAACACAGACAAGACTCTCATTTTAGCAACCTCCAGACACAAGAAGGTAACCTCTGTTTCGTGAATGTCAAAAGTTAAGTCAGAGAAACTTATTAAATTGTCTAAGATCACACAACTGGTCTATGGCAGAGCATGGATTCAAACCAATGATTGTCCAACTCCAGCTCAAGCTATTGGCATTGTACCCCTGTTGTCTTAATAAAAGAGCTTTCAAAGAGGGTTGGCTGTAAAACCCCCCATCCCCTCCCAAGGTATTCCCCAAGCTCATTGATCCAAAGTATGGGGGCTGGGGTGTGCTCCCTTTCCCACCACATGTCCAGCCCTGGCTGAGCCTGGGAGGAATACTGTGTGCCCTCCACAGATGCCCTGGATGGGCAGATCTCCAGCATAGCCCAGAACCCTACACCTGGGCAGCTCCCCATCATCTCAGAATGGGGAATGGCAGGCATATTCCACACACCTCACTCTCCTGATATATGTGAGGAAAGCGCAATGTAAGCACTGAACATCAGTATATTTCTATAAAAGTCTTTACAAACATCACTGGGAATGAGAGAAAAACAAAGCATTTCTATTTACAATGTGGGAAAAAGAAAAAAAAACAAAACCCTTCCCAACCTATGCTTAATCACATGTCTGTACTGAGAGGTGGAAATTACCTGTAAATCTTTTCCTTTGTGGTTGATGGGAAGCTGATGGATCTTCCCTTTGGAGATGGATATTTATAAATCCCTAATGGCTGCAGGAGAGAGCAGGGCAGGCAGGCTGTGCATTCCTGTGCCAGGCTGCTGGGAAGGACATCAAAGCGGCTTTGTTTAAACTGGGACACACCCACCCAACTGACCCTACCCCACACCCTGTTGGAGCCTCTTTCCTTCTTTGTGGAATCAGCAGTAAACTCAGAAGCTGACCCCAGGGGTCACCCCACAAGCATTTTCCTGTTTGAAACTTGTTCTGCGGGTCACTTTTCCACCAGCACAGTCATTGTCCTCCAGCTCTGACATCTACACCCCATTAAATGAAAGAGCTCTACCATCTCTGCTATCCTGAACACAAAGGCAGCAGGGTTTTGTTGTTGTTTAGATTTGCTTTCAGTTTTTAAAAACAAAAACCTATGTTACACTTTTTTCTTTTTACAAAGGCAACACATGTTTGTCATAAATATATTCAAACAATGCAGAGAAGCAGGATGGAGAAATTAAAAGTGCCCATTAATGCAACAAACAAAGAATAAGCACAGTGAGGGTGTTGGAATACATCTTCCCAGACTCTTTTCTCTGCAGAGATCTATCCATTTAGTGTTGGCAAAAAGAGATCACACTGAACATTTTGATAATGAACTTGAGGGCCAGCCAAGTGGCGTGGTGGTTAAGAGCTGGATTGGGACACCAACAGCCCGGGTTCAGATCCCACATATGAAGGCCAGTGACACTGCCCTTAAAAAAAAAAAAAAAAAAAAAAAGGTCTAAAAGAAAAAAAGATAAATGAACTTGATTTTTTTCATTTGGTTGTACATTGAGAATATTTTTCTATGTTATTAAATATTCTGCATGATTTTCTTTTTTATATTTTGCAATATGAACAAAGCTTGGTAGCTTTTGTCTGAATATCAAAGCAATTCCCACTTAAAATTTCATATCCTTAGCTCCAGCCATTGCTCTCCTGAGAGTGCTGCAGAAATACTGTGGGTCAATCACAAGAAGGGACGCTTTCATTTTTTCCATTTGGAAAACAGGAACATGGCTAATGTTCTCTTAAACAGCTCCTCGGGGTTCTGACTAACTGGTTTGGAGAGCTTCATAACACTCAAGTACAAAGATGTTTCCCAGTCCTCTTATGTCTTCAAGTTAAGTGAGAAAAGGCCCAAGCTCTTGCTGCCCTCCCACTCCCTGCCCCCACTACTATATTGGAAGTGATACTGAATTTCTCCACCCCCTACCCCAAGGAACCTGCTTGCCCCAGGAACTATTACATAAAACACTGAGGTCTAGTCTGCCATCTACTGCCACTGCTGTTTTTGCTTCTCACCACGTGGTCTTTTGGTGCTCCAGAGCCAACGGATGCTCCTGGCCAACTGGGAATCAGGCCAACCCCAAGCATGGTCCAGCTCACAAGATGGCAGCTACTGTCCTGTGAGAGAGGATGTTCCCATTCTCTCTACTGTAAGTCTAGCTCCAGATGCCTCTCACTGAGTGTCCAGGTCCTCGGCCCCTTCACTCCCGTGGCTGAAAGCCATGCCTCCCATGGACCAGGGGACGCCAGTCAGAAGTGGGTTCAGGAGCCCATCACTTGTTCACTAGAACCATTGGTTATGCCGTTTTCCTCCCACACGGATCCAAAGCTACACACCTGGCATCCATCATCTTTTTCAACACTGGAAGTACAAACAGTTTATTCCCCGCCCCCACTTCTGTTCAGTAGGACATCAGGTTAGCTAGTGATTGAAGGATTCAGACCCTCAACACAAAGAACCTCACCGGCAGCTTCTCCTTTTGACCTGGAATGTGAACATTGCTGACTTTCAGCTTTCAACGGAACAGGGAATGCTAACATCTAAGAAGAGATCAGACCTCCGTCAAGAGCCCGGGGGACAGAAAAGCCTCTTTATTCATGATGGAGAAAGGAATAATTTCCCCACCTCACCTTTTATTCTCCAACCCAGATTCAAGCCAGGGAACCATTTTTGCATTTCTTGCTACAGTGGTGAAAAACAAAACCCTAGCTAGGTTTTAAGTGGGTCACGCTGCTACAGAGCAAAATTAATCTTCAAGGGATCACTCCTTCTCTCTTTAAATGAACAATTACTGATTGTTTCTAGAGAAACAATCTGGTGCCGTGAACATTCCCCGGGGTAGGAGTCAGAAAACCCAAGTTGTTCTTTCCTGCCTCTTACCACCATGTAACTTCCAGCCAAGTATTAAACTCTCTGAAACACAGTTTCTCTCTCTGCTTAAGATTGGACTTGACAGCTGAAACTTAATACATAAAGTGTGTTAGCCGAGAGTCTGCTTTCCTGGACAGTGCTTAACAGTTTACTGCCAACATTTGTCGGGGCAACTTATTTTTCTGCACATTCTTATTTTATAATTTCAAGAAAAAAAAATCTAAATACTTGCTCATTAATGTGAGAATCATTAAAGTACCCTAGCTAGGTGACACAGCTGATTTACTATAATTTACTAGCTATATGACTCTGAGCAAGCTGTTAGTCTCTCTGAAATTCATTTACCTCAACAGTAAAAATAGCTAACACAAATTCTATAGGTCAGACACTAGTCTAAATGTATAGATATATTAACTCATTAAAACTTCACAACTGTAACTCTATTGAGGTAGGTATTATTATCATTATCATTATAAGTCAGGAAACTGAGACATGAGAGTTTAAGTGACTTTCCCAAGGTAACACAGCTAAGAAGTGGCAGAGCCGGGATTTAAACCCAGGCAGTCTGGTTCCAGAGTCCATATTCACAAATGCATGGCACACCACTTGTGGCTTTGAGACTATGGAATGGTGAGTCAGGTTTACCTCCTAGGATTGTTGAAAGGATTAAATGTATGTAAGACATTGTACCTGACACAAACTAAGTCCTCAATATATAAGTCAATATTACTATATTATTATTTTGTGATAAATTTAATCAATTTTTATGCTGCAAGTTGAAAATTACAAAAACTGTATAGCAACATAGAGAAACCTAGCTATCATACATTAATGGATACAGAGTTTGATTAAAGTGAAATATAAAATAGTATTATGTTTTAAGTCTCAGTAAATTTAAGAAGATTGAAATCATATCAAGCAGATATAGAGGAAAAACTCATGGTTGCAAGTTGGGATGGGGGTGGGGATGAGGGAGAAAGGGAAGGGATTAGACAGCATAAATAGGTAACTACAATATTGCCACAGGGATATGAAAGGCAGTTCTGGGAATATAATTAATAATGTTATGAATATTTTGTGGGGTGCCAGGTGGTTGCATATCTTGTTGGGGAGACCACTTCATGGATGGGGTAGAGGCTTGATTGCTGCACTGTACACTTGAAGCTGATGTTGTATAATATCGTATATTAACTGTGATTGAATGTATATATATATATATATATATATATATATAGTCACAGGATGTGGAGTACAGTGTGGGAGTGGAGTCAAGGAAATTGTAAAAGCTATGGATGATATGGGGGGGAGTGGGGCGGTGGATTGGGGGAGGGGGATTGTCACTTTGAGGAGTAAAAAGTATAACAATTGCACTGTGTTGTAAAAAGCAAATTAATTAATTAAAAAAATAATAATAACATTACAGAAAATCTAAAAAAAAATAGTATTATGTTTTGGTCGTGCCCATGTACAAACTATGCTCATCTTTTATAAGCATATTGGTCAGTTATTGCTGCATAACAAACAATAAGCACTTACTTTTTATATGTCTGCTACTGGCTACAGGCCTACACATTTAGACTGGTTTTATCTGAGCAACAGTCTAACTGGATATGTCTTCTTGATGCAGATTGGACTCAGGGCTGCACCATGTATACCCATTCTGGGGCTCAGACTGAAAGGACAACAGCTAGCTGAAAGAAGTGCTTCCTGTGGCAATGACCGTGCAACAAGAGGGCAAGCCCAACTGCATAAGTGCACTTCAAATTCTATTACATTATAAAATCCCACTGATCAAAATAAAGTATATGGCTGAGCCCAGAATAAAGGGATGAGAAAGTATACTCCACACCCTATGAGACCAAAGCAGGTCACATGGCCAAGTTCAATATCAACTAATCAAGGACACATACTTTTCCCATGGAAGTGGAGGTAAGGCAGTAAATATTTTTTGAACTATAATCTACTATTAAAAGGATGAGATAGAAATAAAGAAAATTGAGAAGGATGAATAGTTTGGTGAGATCATAGGTGAGTATTTTATCTTCTTTTCTTTCCAAAACTATATTTTTTCTTTTATTGTTGTTAAGATGGAAGGAGGAAAACAAAGGGAAACCTCAAGAATCAGTCCTAAAAGTCTAACACTAACTGACATTTATTCACTCATTCAGCAAACATTTACTGAGCTCCTCCTATGCTCATCTAGTTCCTGTCCTCCAGCATTTTATAGTCTAGCCAATGAGTGATAATGATAGTGATGACGATGGTGATTGCAGGAATAGCCAGCATTTATTAAGTGTGCCAGACCCTAGGTGCTATGTTAACCCATTTACATGGCGTAATATCCTATATTCTTATTACAAAAACTCTATAAAGAAATCTCTGTTACAATCGCATTTTCTAGAAAAGAAACTGAGGCACAGAGAGATAAATAATTTATTCAAAGTCACTCTAACACATGGCAGAGCTGGAATTCCAACCAGGCAGTCCATCATCCATACCTTCGCACTCCTAATTATTAATACTAAGTACAGCTGTGAAAGTGGACGGTGGAGAAGGCTGATAGGAAAAAAAATTGATTCATTTGAAACATGGTGTTGGAAAAGAACTCTATGGATACCCTGGACCACCAACAGAGAAGAACAAGTGAGTCCTAGAGCAAATTAAGCCTGAAACATCACTGGAGGCAAAAATGACAAAACTGAAGCTGTCCTACTTTGGGTTCATCATGAGAAGGCAGGGTTCTTTGGAAAAGACAGCAATGCCGAGGGAAATAGAAGGCAGCAGGAAAATATGGAGACCAAATATAAGATGGGTTGACTCCATAAAAGAAGCCAGAGGCATGAGTCTACAGGGGCTGAGCAGGGCTGTTGAGGAGAGGACATTGAGGAGTCACTCATTCATAGGATCACCAGGATTCAGAGCCCACCAAACAACGCGTGATATACACAGTCCAGCTTCAGACCCTGCACTCGTAAGCCCTTCACGCCCCATTCACATATATTCTCCTAACCCTTCCCACCTCCATTCCTTCAAAGCAAACCCTTTCCTTATCCCTGAATTAAAAGATTACCGAATTACTGACACAAAATGCTTCTTGGCAAACACAAAACCTCCCCTTTCAAATGTGTACTTCACAGATTAGATCTCACAGGCAGGTGTGTGCAAAAGGGGCCAGGCTCCGGTAAAGAAACTGACTTTTGGGTAGGCTTGGAGAAGACAAGAAGGGAGAACTCAACCATGTTCATTTTCTAGGTTGCTGAAGCCTGGGTATATGCACGATGAGGGTGGTGCCTCGTTTTTTCTACACCTTAAAAGGAAGCTGTAAAAATAAGCGTTTGTACTGCAGCATCAGAGAACGGGGTGAGACAAGAGTGACTATTTCCAGGTAACAAGGATATTTTGCATGGAAAGTCTACCAAGGGGGAGGCCAAAGGATCCCTCTCTCAGAGGCAAGGTGGGGAAGCAGGTCAACAGGAGGCAAGGTGTAGATGGCTGAGGTTACTCTAGAATTCAGTAACTATTCTGTTCAGGTTCATTTCTACCTCACTTTCCTTGAGGCAGCTTTCAGAATGTGCCAAGCAACAGAGGTTGAGTAAGACATCAAACCCGTTTAGACCAAATTATTTCTTCCTTCTTGACTTTTTAACCCTGCCCAGACCACCCTGGAACGTGCCCTTGTGCAGCCTTAATCTGCAATGACAGTTAAGAGAGAAATAACTTCCCACTCCTTCCCAACACACAAAAAAATCAAAACAAAACACCAGAACATGGGAGCCATATAAACACTAGCATGGAACTCAGCTGTTTCAAATACAATTCTAAGATTTCATTAATCGGTAGTTAACACTGAGAATGCAAATAACAACCAACAGGCAACAAAGGGACTATTTGATGAATCAAGTAGGAAATAGCTTATTTGTTTGTAAGTGTCTAATTCAATCAATCACAAATGACCCAACGAGTAGCTGATGAAAGGAATAAGCTACATTTCAGCTGCAGACAGCCCTTCCAGAGAAATCCCACAAGGAGGCTGCCAACAGTTCCCTTTTCTTAGAAATAATGGCCAATCATATTAAGTACGATAACAGAAAATCAGAGTTGGCCTCCCTCATTAAAACTGGGTCACTCTTAACCTGAGCAGATTCTGTGACAGTTACCTGTCATCCACCTGGTGATTGCTGCATACCTGATTAACAACCTGTAGGGACTAGCAAGAAAAAAAATTCCATTTAGCTTCAACCAGTGGGTGTCCAGATATTTCCGCTCTCACATTTCTAACAGGAAGAAAATTAAGAGATTAAAGAGGTAATATTTTTAATAGGGTTTTTTAATGCTTTCCCATCACACAGGCTCAGCACTGCCATGCAGCTAGCTGGCTTCTGCCCCTCCCCCATCCTCCGCGCTGTTACACATAAAGACCTGAGGAAATTCACTGATATTTGTGGAGCCCCTGCCACCCCACTGCTAGGGTTCTGTTGTTCCATAATGTGGGAAACCCTGAACAATTCCACAAAGGTGGGAAGGGAACAGTCTGGGGGTGAGAGGGCTGTCCATGGTGGATGGCAGGTGAGAAAATGAAGACAGTTCCCTGGAAAAGGCTACAGGGAATGGTGACCTCTAAGGGGACACCAGGTTTCAATTAAGTCAGGAGGCAGCAACTGGGATACCTCCCTCTCATGGCTTGCCCCTTTGTTTTACTGCCTCCTCTCTTCTTTCTTGACAATCTTATCATAACATCTGTGAGGATGTGACCTTAAAGCAATTCTTGCCAAGGTTCCACTTTTAGAGAATGTGATCTGTGTCCCTGCTCTAGGGCAAGGGTCTGGCAGAAGATGGAGGCCACTTTCTGTGACTAGTTTAAGGATTTGGTTTACCTCAGAGTGAGGGTCACAGAGAGTATGTGCCACATGGAATGGGGGAAGGGAAGCGGGGGGGAAAGCGGTGAGAGGAGAAGGCACAGAGCCTGTGAGGATGAGAATAAATCCAAAGAGGGGGTGGGAGGAGGGACAGGCTAGAGCAGACAGGCCTGGAAGACCTCATGCTAAGTGAAGCAAGCCAGTTATAAAAGGACAAATACTGTATGATTCCATTGACATGAAAAACCTAGATTAGTCAAATTCAGAGAAACATAAAGGAGAACAGTAGTTGCCTGGGGCTGGGGGAAGCGGGTAGGGAGTTATTGTTTAATGGATACAGAGTTTGATTTTGGGAAAATAAAAATGTTCCAGAGATAGATGGTAGTGACAGCTGCACAACAGTGTGAATGTACTTAATGCCACTGAACTATACACTTAAAAATGGTTAAAATGGTCCATTTCTTCTTACCACAATAAAAAAATAAAAGTTTTTTAAAGGTATGGAGTCCTCACCATCAGCAGGAGTAGTGTAGTTAGTTATGTAAAAGACCTAGTTTGCAAAGAAACAGATTCATTGTCACCCTGAAATTCAGAGGCCCAAGTCAAAGGACAAGGGGTAGGAACACAGGCCTCTCCCAGAATGCCCTTCTCAATGATATCTGAACTTGGGAATCTGGAATCTTTCCAACTGACTGAGGGGAGATGAGTTCTGCATTGGAAACCATCCTAAGTATACAGCAGACACCCTCTATTCCAACTCACCCAGGGGGTGGCCTAGGGACACATGAACAAATGGGGGTCCCCTTCCCTAAGGCACCATCCCGAGGACTTTCCAGGAAGGCTGGGAATAAAAGTAGAAAAGGATTAAGGGTGAATCGTGTGTAAACTCAGCCTTTCAGACTGGGAATGAAACACCTTGCAAATCTTACCACATGAAAGTCACCAAAACTCTGTGCAAGAAACCAGGGGAGGGGTACCCAGAACTCCAGCTGCCCCTGAACTCTGGTGAATCAGGCTGAGCAGAGTATACTTGGCCGGTAGACTGGGTCTGCCTCAGTTCCAGCAGTTTTCAAAAGCACAGCCTTCCCAGACTTAGCTTGGCAACCACCGTTGAGGGAGGCCCAGCCTTAGCAAGGAGTTGGGCTAGCATCTCACAGTTGGCATCCTGTTTGCTCCAGGCGAGCATCATTTCTGTGGGTTATTTTGGTCTCTGGCCTTGACTTATTTTTCCCACTGCCACTCCTTGGCTGGTAACATTTCTCCCCTGGTTTATCAAAAACTTAGATAAATCACCTAATACATCTTTGTTAACTTTTTTCCTTCAAACTTCCAACAATGACCAAAGTCTCAATGTTGCATGTTTCTCACAGCAGGAGACTCTAGCAAAACACAATAACTGGTGTGTTCATGGAAACATATAGATCAAGAAATCAAAGGGGAAAAATCTTTAATTATTCAGAAGCCTTCCACTCTGGTACTAAATTTACTTGCTTTGGTTTGATTTAAAGAGGCAGAGCAACACCTGAGCAGCTAGCTGGCTGTAACTACAGCCATCAGCAGACAAAGGTGGCTTGCCTCACATTGCATGATGAAGCTATGCATGTACAAATTGTCTTCCTTGTTGTTTGGATGGTTGTTGGGAACACACCTAGCATGTCATTTTTAAAGCCTGCCCTCCCCACACCCACATATACAAACCTTTGCATCCAACTCTCCTTCAGTTTCTTGACATCACTGACTCACTGAATTATGGCATTTGAAAGGAACTCAGGCATCCTGTAATGTAACCCCTTATTTTCAGAGATGCACAGGATTCTAAGGATATTAAAGGATATCTAGTGTGACACCAAGTCTCCCGATCAGATGTCTTAAATTCACACACAAATCTACTTAGCACCCCAATAATACTGTATACATACCTCCATTGGTACCCTGCTCATTGAATGTAATTATTTCGTTTTAAGTGGTTTAAACTTGTATATATGTTTTGAAAAGGTAATAGGTTCACACGATTGGGAATTTAAAAGGTAAAAAGAATATATTATCCTATCCTATAGACACCTAGTTTACCTCCCTAGAAGCAACTAATGTTAACAATTTCTTAAGAATTCTTTCTGAGATATTCTATGTCTATGTATACATTAATATATTCTTTTCTTCCTTCCTTTCTACACAAGTCCTTTTACACTGGTCTGCATTTGTGCCTTCATATATTTTGTAGAACTTTCTGTATCAAGCTTCATTCTTTTACACAGCTCTATGGTCTTCCATTCTATACATGTACCATAATTCAGGGACATGTTGATTGCTAGCAGTCTTATTTATTACAAATAATGCTGCAAATGAATAATCTTGTGCTCCTGATATTTTGTACCATATTTATTTTCTTAGGATAAACTCCCTGAAGTGGGATTGCTGAGTCCAAAGGTGTGTGCATTTGCAATTATGATAAATATCTCCAAACATCCTCCACTAATTTCTGCTCTGACCAATAACAGGCGATCATGCCTGTTTTCCTACAGCAGCACCAACAGTCTGTCTTCAAACTTTTTGACTTTTGTTGTAATTATTTATTCATCTGTTTCTCTCCCTGGCCCTATCCCCTCATTAAAATATGAGCCCATCAAGCTTCTTCAAAACCAACATGATGTCTGGTACCTAATAGGTTCTCAATAAATATTTGATCAGGCTTACTTTGGCAGCACATATACTAAAATTGGAATGGTAGAAGATTAACATGGCCCCTGCACAAGAATGACATGCAAACTCATGAAGTGTTCCATATTTTTAAAGACTAGATCTTAACTGTTCTTACCACACATACACATAAAAAAATGATATTATGCGAGGTGATAGAGGTGTTAACTAAACTTACTGTGGTAATCATTTTTCAATATATATGTGTATCAAATCATCACACTGTACACCTTAAACTTACACAGTGTTATATATCAATTATATCTCAATAAGGCTGGGGTGGGGGGAATGAATCCCTCCGAAAACTAACTAACTAGCTAAATAAATAAATAAATACTTGAGAAATATACCAGGGGTGCCAAAATAGTGTATACAAGTAGACACTTTGGTCAACATTGCTTAAGCAGTAGTTTGCTGTAATCAGAAGTGCCTGGACGCACATGGTAACCACTTTGAGCACCTCTTGTAATTACAGAAGTCAAACGTGACTTGTATTCATCTTTTGTTATTGGTATATATTGAGTATTACAATTTTAATACAGTTTTCCTCTCTTAAAATGTGCATACATTCTTTGGCATCCTCTATCTAAATGGATGGATGGATGAATGAATGAATGAATGAATGAAGTATAAGGTCTTTAAGTCAGAATCAGAAACCATGACCCTCATTTTCTCCATTCTGTGAGCTTAGGTATGCTGCATTTCATTTTATTTACATGTAGTCCACTTATACACATACTCTGAAAGCTTTAAAAATTCTTGGAGATAGAAAATGCATTCCATCCCTCCTCCTCTACTGCCCATTCTTATCAGAGGGTCAGAACATCGAAGTGTTCTCTTCTGTGAATATTTTGTTTCAAACATGTGGTGATGACTGCCTTGTTAGAGAAGAATGCAAAATCAAATACTCTAATCCATACCCCTGTCTCTCTCTCCCCCGTTATATCACTCACACACACACACACACACACACACACACACACACACACACACACACAGCTAAGGCTCTTTGACCTTGTGGTCTGCAGGCTGAGTGCCCATTTCCAGAGGCAGAAGTATGCTCCACCCAGGTCCTCCTTGATGGGTGTGACCAACTATAGATTGGTGTTTTCACTGTTCGGTTCTGCAGAAACTCAACTCTGACATGAAGAGCCTGCATGACAGTTACTGGGGTGTGCAACTGGGACCAGCACCCATGGAAGGAAACAGGAATGGGCAGAGGGAGAGGTCAGACTGCAAAGCCATGTTAATGAAAGCCTCATCCACCTGCGTGGACAGTTCAGAAGCTGAGATGGTCCTGCAGAGCTGTCCCAAGAAAAGAATGAAGGGGCCAGGCTTTCAGACACCCCCACATCGATTGGGCATTAGATGTGGACTGCCTGTGGGAAGGGGGAGTGCCCTTGGGCAAGGTGCCACATTTTAGTAGAGGCAATACCAGCTGGAGGCCATCTGCCAGCAGCACTCTCAGCAGCTGGAGGAATAAGTCCTTGATTCCTGCAGGGGGATACAGGTAATCCAAGGCGTTTTGCCAGCAATGATCGGTGGGTGTTCTCCCCAGGCCCCCTAATCTTTCCCACTCTTTATTAGTGACAGACCATAGTAGTACTATAAAATGTTAACCCTAAAATGACAAGGGTCCTCCCCTCACACATCCTCCGGGCCCCAGGTAGAGCACTCTGCCTCAGGCCACTGCACACTTGGCCAGCAAAAAGATGAGTCATCAAGAGCAGTGGCTACACTGTAGGAAATCAAGTCTGGAGACCAAGCCCCAATCTGTGGCTGCTGTTTTGAAGGTGGTACCATGCCAAAAGCAAAATAATACTATGGCCATGTGGGAAAATGACCCACGCACACATTCACTCTCCCCATCATAAGGTTCAGAGAGTAGGAGAAAGTGACTCACTGTTATTTGAGAGTTGGCCTTTCCCGAAACAAACAAACAAACAAACAAACAAAATCCCATAATATCAGGCAGGCTACCTGGCCTTAATTGGAAGCCAGATGTGATGCTCCAGCATGGGAGAACTCTAAGGTAAGAGAAGTAGAGGGGAAAACATGTCTGGAAGAGTGCAACCCATATCACCTTGGGCTTAAAAGTAGATCTTACCACAAGATGGCTTTCAAAATCATTGTTGTTATAATACTGTTGTAATCAAGTTATAACCTGGAAATGTAAGATCTAGATAAGTTGTGCTTAAACCCCAGGCATATACCGAAGCCCAGAGGCCTGACAAGGGTTTTGGTGAAAGAATTTAAATGCTTAGTTACCTCTGTCTTCCTCTGTTCATGGATTATCTCACAGTTTTTGACCACACTAGCCCACATATAAAATTTAGCCTCCCTCTGCAGATCCATGAATTTAAAATATCATGCAAAGCATTGTGGCTCCTTTCCTAGGAGGAAAATGAGAGAAGAGATTATATTTATTGTAGGGACCCAAACAATTTGAGTTGAACCCTGTATTAGTTTCCTGGAGCTGCCATTACAAAGTACTACAGGCTGGATGGCTTAAAGAACAGAAATTTACTTTCTCATAATTTTGGAAGCTAGAAGTCCAAGGTTAAGTGCATCACCCTCCCAGTGAGGTTGTGTTCACCCACATGGAAGCTCTCCAAACCCTGTGCTTTTGGAATTTTACAGGGGCTTCATCACCTAGGCAAGGTAGATCACCAACTCCATTTTCAGCCCTTGTCCCTTCTAAAGAGAATAGGGATGGGCTGAAAATTCCAAGCTTCTAACCATGGCTTAGTCTTTCTGGTGCTCAGCCCTCATCCAGGACCCATCCAGGAGCCTACCCAGAGTTGCTTCATTAGAACAAAAGACACTCCTCCTCTCACCCAAGAAGTTACAAAGGTTTCGGAAGTGCTATATCAGGCACCAGGGGCAGAGACCAATACATATTTTCTATTGTCTCGCTACATTGTGGGTCTCTGTTACTCATGGCCAAAAATGATGCCTTTCTGAGATAAGCCCTCTCTCCCTCACTCCCATATTTATACACTTAGAGGACTCAGTCTTTAGTGTCACTCTCTACTGGCCTTCTTGCTTAAAAAGAATCAGAGAGCCATGCTGGGTGGCATTACCCTGCCCTATGCCCTGAAATGTGTCATAATGTGGACTCCTCAGCCTTGTCTGCCAGCCAAAGATGGTCAGGTCTGTGGCCACTGGTTCCTGACCAGGACTGAGAATTTATTACCCGGTAACTATCTGGACACTGACTCCAGACTCCTGCTTTGTACTGACTTCCCATCTTTTGGCCTCCTTATAAGAGCGAACCTGGGATCAAGAGAGCCTAATAGTTAGTTACTCCCTTGCTCTTCCATAGTTTTTTACGGTTTACAAAGCAAGTTCACCAGCAAAGTTTCTTTTAACTGTCACAACTTGGACCACTGAACAGGGATGGTATTGGCTTGTGTCTCCATTTTAGAGTTCAGGAAACTGGAACTTGGAGAGGCTGTTATTTGCCCAAGGCACAGAGCCAGGGTCCAAACTCAGCCCTTTCACTCCCAGGTCCCCACTTTTTCCAATACACAAGTGCTGCCAAAAGATTTCTTAGGTTCTAACGAGAGAAGCCTGGGACAATGGCTCAGTTCAGCCTACCTCCTCCAAAGCAAATTTAACTCATCACCTACTGCCTGTCTCTACCCTGTCTCTGAATTACTCCTCATCATCAAAAGGCTGATCCACTCACCTGAATCAAATGAATGACTACATGGTATTGAAAAAAAATCAGTTATACCATCTGTAGGCACTGCATGTTTATTTTCTCTAACAGGCAATGTTGACATGAACAACACTGATTGTTCTGTAAACATCCAACAGATGAATCATTAATGTGAGAACAATGGTCGTCTTTTCACTGTTGCTCAGAATATGGAGGAAGACAGTGACAAGTGGGGCTGAGAAGATGCTGGCACAAAGAGAAGAGAAGATACGAGGGGAAAATGGCGCTTCCCAATTAGTCAGGAGAGGTTTCTTGGGAAGACAGAGTGTCAGATACTGTTTAATTCGGAATGAAACAAGTTCAGGAAGATAAGTGCTATTTCAAACAGAGGCAGAAATGGGAGAATAATAATCAGGGCTAGCACTGTACTTGCATGGTACCAGACAGAGATTTTAAGTACGGGAAACAGAAATTGGATCTGACTGAGGTGAGAAGAAGGGAATTTGCTGAAAAGCTACTGGGAAAATTGTATAGTTACCAAGAATTCCAGAGGATCAGGCTCTGAAACTGAACAGAAACAAAGAGATGCTAGACAGCCAGAACCACTCTTTGACACTAGATTCAGCCTTTCATGTGTTCGCATTGGCTCATGGGAGGTTAGCAGAGGCTTGCAATGGGCTTGCACATTAGGGCTTGTCCTCTTGTACCTCTGCCACCACCAGGGGAACATACCCAGGTTAGCCTGACAATGAATGAGAGATATGAGGACCACAACAGAAGTTTCCCAGTTGTTTCAACCTAGATCAGCCAGCTGACAGCTAGACAAGCCACAGGCCTATGAGCAAGCCCAGCCTGAAGCAGCAAAACCATCCAACCAACCCCCAGCAGACCAAACACATGAGCAATAAACATATTATTATTATATGCCCCTGAGGTTTTGTGGTCATTTGTTACAAAGCATTATTGCTGATAACTGATAGTCTGCCAGCTGCTTGCGTATAAATAAACTCATTTCATTCTCAACCTACAAGTTAGATATCAGACTTTTCATCACATGGAGAAATTAGGTAAAGTGTCTAAGGTTACCCAAGCTGGACTTGATAGTGGTTTTCCTACAACAGAAGCCACTCTCTGGATATTTTTACCCTGCAACATAGTTAGAAAAAAATGAGTTCATGACCTTGACCTGAACTTGTGGGACAGTTTTTCCTCACCTTGCCTGGGCCAAAAGTGGCTCTAAAATGAGCCAGGAAAACTTAAGACAATAACCAAGAAACTATTCCAAAGCTAATCCCATTAGTGTCAACCCTGGGAACAATGCAAGGTCATTCTCTGTCCTGGAAAGTTCTTGAAAGAAGGGAACCACCAATACGGACCTAGAAATACTTTAATTATTTGTGGTTTCTCCTGGTAACTGGCTTAGTTACGATAACATTTAGTCAGTCTCCTATTCTCAAAGGGCTAAGAGTGTTTGATTGATACAGATAACGCCACAGAACCTAAACTAATACCATATATACAGTGTGTGATGACAACTATCAGAACACCCAGCACACAGTAGGTGCTTGTAGACATTGGGCCCCTCCCACACCCTCTCAAACCTCATATTTAAGGAATCATATTACCAAGACTTTCTATTTCTGCAAATCGCGGCTCTTAGGACCTGACAGACTCAAAGTTGTATTTTGGTTCAACTTCTATACTATAGACCTAATATGCATCCGATGCCAAGAATACAGAGACCTGGAGCTGACCTTGAAAAACTTAGAGTCTAGTGGGAAACAAAAATTCTCAGAATCAAATTTAATTACTAACCAAAAGTAATATCACCATAGTACCAAGTGAGCTATCAAAGCACTTCATTTGGAGAAAAAGAATGAAAATGTCGAATTAATGTAATGTGAAAAAGTGATTTTATTCATTTAATCTCTATTAAAAGATACAATGACCAATTTTCAATTTTATTTTAATCTTCTTCATTATGCCCCTATAATAAATTTTCCATTTTTAATACACAAAAGCTGAAATCTATATGAGCTTTGACACACGCCCAGTTTTGCCTAAGTCCACAGAACTATAAAAATCTCACTTTACAGCTGAATATATAAACTTCACAATAACAAAACTGAACTTCACAAAAACTAAACTTGTTCATTAATTTAAACTCTATTAAAGACATCACAAATTATTGTTTTAGATACTTGGAAGATAAATAGGCTTAAAATGTAAAGGATTTTTTCCTAAGCAAGTCCTGTCTGCGATGCCACATTTTGAGGAAGAATTGGCAGAAAGTTCAAGAAAAACATGAAAAGGCCAAATCTAAAGAAAGAGTTGCTATAATAACAAAGTTTAATTGCCAAGAAGACTTTTACTTTCTTGCATACATGCACCAACCAGCATTTAACAGTAAGACCCAGTTGTTTGATCCCTATCATCTCATTCCAGGGGTAATTCTGAAACCATTTGAAGAGCTGTCTAACTTCATTCTTGCTTTCAAAGTCTTTGCTTTGATGAGGGAATTATGTCCATTTGGGCACGTGCTCCCTGCACAAACCCTACCTTAGAGATCCATGGATTAGCCCCCACAGGACTGATTCTTCATCAGAATGGCCAACTGCTGTGCAACAGGAAGGAAGCAGAGTTTGGAGGGAATGAGACAGGACAAGCTAAGTTTGAATTAAGGTCTGCGGAGGAAGGCAAGTGAGCACAGGGACAACTGAGCAGAGAGGGGCAGCCCTAAACATGCCTCCATCCATCTGCCGGTGATGTGTCCTCAGGTAGCAGGATGGTCCTGAATGTCTATGAAGTGGGAACTGGGGTAAGAAGGAGACCATGTCTAGCACCTCACAGAAGCTCAATAAATGGCTGGGCAATGAATGGCCCATTTTACTACAATGGACTAACAGCTTTGGCTATAGTTATTCTGTCCATAAGGTGAAAATCACAAAGTCAAAACTATCCTTGACAAGTCCATCAAACTGCACATAAACCATAGGAATGTTGCTGTCTTGCATCTTGATGGCTAGATTCATTGCAGCCTTGTTTACTTGCTCCATATTGGAAACCTAACACACTGGTCCCTGCTCTGAGCTCATCGCAGGCAGGTTTTCCTCCAGGGATGGAACCCATGATTAGTATTTCTTTCAGTAAGTGCCAGACAAGGCAACTGTCTTGTGTTAGAAGTCATGTTGTAAGAAATAATATATATTTTCAAACACCAAAATCACACTCAATGTAGTAAGAGGCATGTGGGAACTTAGGCCAACTAGGACAAAGCAGATATACCTCTGTGACAGTACACCCAGTCCAGGATAGAAACTCACAGAGAGCAATATAGATTGAATGGTCCACACTATTTAATTGACTTATTCTCATTTCTAGGAGAATGGTAGGAGGGGGGATGAAGCTTATGTATTTGAATTTCCATAAGTTAAATTGGGATATGATGCAATTGAGCTGTGCTTTTTAATTTGTCTGGACCTGTGCTGCTAAGTACAGTAGCTGTTATGAATTAGGATATGCTGTAAGTATAAAACACATGCTGGATTACAAAGACTTTGTATACAAAATGTAAAATACCTTATTAACAACTTTTTTATTGATGATATTTTGAAATTATAGTACTTTACGTATACTCGATTAATCTTAATCGTGCTAAAATTAATTTCACGTTTATTTTTACTTTGTTTAAACATAGCTACTAGAAAATTTTAAATGATGTCTGACTCCTATTATATTTCCCTTGGATGGCATTGGCTTTTACAAATGGCCTAGATTTAGTTTGGAATTATCCTAAACTTAAACTTTGAATTGTTAACACATGTTAAACTTGACAAACTTATTTTGAAATTTTTCCTTTTTCTTTAACAATCCTATCAGATTTAAGAAAGCATTGGCTCAAACTATCGTCTATACTTAAGCTGATAATCCAGACGCCTCAATCAATTTTGTTTTAGCTGGACTGGATCAAGTCCCAGAATCCACCTGTAAACTCATAGCATTTATGCATCACCTAATTGTCTACTGACCTTCAAGTCTGAACTGCTTGAATTCAATAGAACATCTAATTTTAAAGTTTTAATTGCTTTCTCATTTTGCTAGATGTCACATATTTTATTCATATATGTAGAAATTACTTTTGTTCCAACATTGGATTATAAAAAATCAGAAACACACAGTTAACATGCATACAATAAGAGCGGTAAGACCTAGACCCTGTGTTCCAACAGACTGATGGTACCATTTGAAGTGAAAGGAGTAGACTCCAAACCATAGATTGGCACCTCATTGTAGGGGCCCATTGTTTAAATACAAGGTACACAGTGTGTTATACGCAACAAGGAGGAGAAGCTAGAAGAGAGGTGGTAGCCAAATGCTATTCCATCATCCAAAAGAAAGTACTTTGCATCTTCATTACTCTAGTTTTCAACAAGCGAAGAAAGAGCTCTTGGCTGATAATGTGAACCAAATTTATCTCCTGGAAAAAAATTAATTGAAACAAATACTAAACAGATGAAATAAGACAAGCTCAACCATATGTTGCTGATCCACCTCTGTGGTAATCATTCTGTTTGTCACATTTTTTGGAGCATTTCCTTAACATATCACTAGGCACCCAGACCTAGCGATAGGTCTGGATCTTAGGGTCTGCTTCTGCAAAACCTAACCTAAGATACTTATCAATCTGGTTCCTGTGGAGACAGCAGGACTTAACATTTTAAACTTAGTTTCCACTAATCCTAGTATTCATCCTAAATTCCAACTCCACACTGAAATCCTTATACCATTTCCCAAACTCAATCTACATTATCCCATCTTCTTGTCTTCACATCTATTATCCTTGCTCTTCAGAATTCTCTGAGCTCTCCCCTTTCCAAATGGATCTTCCTTGGCACTCCCAGGCTGTTACTCCACCTGATGTTCTCTCATGGTTCTATGGACACAGTACTACTAGGGCACCCATGTGGCCATGAAGCTGTACTGCCCGGGTTCAAATCCTAACTCTGCTACTTCCAACTTGGTGCTCTCAGACAAGTTACTTCATCTCTCTTTTACTCAGTTTCCACATCTGTAAAATTAATATGAAAGTCAAACCTACTTTTGAGCATTCTTTTGAAAGTGAATGAGACAATTTACATGCAAAATACTTACAGATGACTGACTAGTTCATAGTAAATGTTAGCTGGTGTTTTGTACCATGGTTATTATGAATCTGTTTTCCTTGTTAGCACCTCAAGGGCAAAAGTCATGTCGTAGTCATCTTGATAAATGTATATTAAATAAATAAACACACTCCATCAAAGAGCAGTTCTCTCAGGAAGGGTAACACTTTAAATTGTTAGTGTTGAATCCCTTAAAACTCCATAATTTGCATATTACCTTCATGATTTTTTCCTCAGAGCCTGTACTATTATTTACTTAAAATATTTCTTCGCCCTTTGGTTTTGTTTTTTTTTTTCCTTAGGGCAGTGTCACTGGCCCTCATACGTGGGACTCGAACCAGGGCTGCTGGCTTCCCAAGCCAGTGCTTAACCACCACGCCACTCGGGTGGCCCTATAATATTTCTTTAAGTTGACTTTCTATCAATCACTTTTTTAAAATTGGCCTTATGCTAAGAAATTGAATATATGAAATCACAGGTTTACCATGTTAGTTGTGGTTTCTTATAATAGTCATTAAAAAAAAATACTTCACCCCTAATACAAAATCTGTGCATCTTTACACTTTTCCAAATAATCTTGTATATCTCTGCCGGTATCCCCATATCACTTTGGAAAACTGCCTCAGGAAATTGCCAACCAGTCAATAGATGCCCAAGAATGTACATGGAGTTTGGATAAATATTAGAACAGCAATAAACCAATTAACAAGAGTAGATAGTTCTCTGTTCTCAGCTTATATTAACCCATTCTGTGATCTTTGAAACTCAACTTCATTTAGCTCAGTTCTCAGGCACAGAAGACATAATATACATTCTGCTTCATCCAGCAAAGAAGGGCCTCTGTGCCTCTCCAAAAAAACAGGACTTCAAACAATTAAGCCAAAGCACAGCTAGATGGGCTCTACGTAGCGCATTAGAACATAAGTCCACACCTCCTCCCGCCTTGTCTAAACATGTTTTCTGTAGGAGGTGAGTTTGAAACTGAAGTAAGAAAGAATTTAACAGATAGGGAAAGAAAAATCAGCCACTTCAGTAGGGCAGAGGCTAGGCCTGGTAAAGACTAATTGTAGAAGGACACAGGCCCCCTCCCCTACCCTGCATGTCAGGACTCTTCATCATAAGTGCACTACGAGCTAGTCTTTTCATTGCTCTAAAATGACCACACATTCTAGTATTTGCCCAAGGTCTTTGTTCCAGGAAAACTTCCGGTAAAGTTTCTCTGGGGTTTTCTTACCCCCACTGCCATCCCACAAAGCCCACTATCTGAGCTGTAAGTATGGCGTTCAATATCACATTTAAAATGAGCTAAACCCTTACAAAAGAAATTTTAGAGCTTTGGTCACCAGTTAGACTCAGAGCTAGAGGTGAGTAAGACTAAGATAAACAAGAGGATATTTGAGCATGAAAAGGTGCAGTTACCTGTCAGAAGGGTAGGATGGCTGAGTGATTTATATTCCAGACAACTTAGGGTGAGGACCAAGTGCCCAGGACCTGGGAGAGAAGGGAGAATTGAAGAAGTTTGCTTGGAGAAGATAGTTTATACGCTTCTCACATTGTAGTCCTGGGGCCAGTAGTGCTGGCATCACTTGGGATTCGGGAGAGTTTCAGGATCTCAGGTCTCACCCAGACCTACTGAATCAGGATCTCATGTGTAGACACATTATAGTTAGATGTGGCCTCACCAGCCTCTCTGCCCTTTCGTGTGATTGCAAGCATATGATCAATGGGCTCTTGGCTTCCTCCCTATCAGGCAGGCCTCCCCAGCATTTGTCAACTACCCTTTGCAAAAGGCTGCTCTAACGCACCCTGTGCTCTTCTCCACTCCCTTTGCCTTGTTCTTATTGCCTCCATTGTCAACATTGTTCTCATTGCCAGCATCTTTCTTGCCTCATGGCCTTGGCATGTGCTGTTTTCTTCTGTCCAAAACACTCTTCAACTGGCCAACACCAACTCTTCCGTCAAGTCTCGGCTAAAACATTCCTTCCTCGGAGATGCTTTTCTTGTCACTCACTCCAATGTAGCTCCTCTACCATTCTCTCTTGTTGTGGCCAACAGTTCTTTTCCTTTATATTAGTCATTACAATTTGTCATTATAAATTAGTTGTCTTCCTTGCCAGATAGTTTAGGGTAGGACCATATGTGTTTGCTCTCTGTTGTATACCCACCCAGCATCTACACAACACCTGAATGAAAATAAGCACTCAGTAAATACAGTGTGAATGAATAAATAATTGAAATGCATTTCTTTACTGCATGACTCTTCAGCGCAAATGAGCATCATCAATCTCTAAGAGAATAATAAAGTGTACAGTGTTTCCCAAACTAATTTGCCTCTTTGCAGAAAACCCATTGATGTTCTATGGAACAGGACTCCACAGGATACAGTTTGGAAAATCCTGGGATATGCAAAGTGGGAAGACACAATATTCCTAGAAATCAAAGCTTTGCAGAACTCTAGGAAAGATAAAAAATATGAATACTCATTTTTAGAGGTCCTCAGAAAAGAAGCACCATGAAAGATTATACCAGCTCTCATCACAATTGTGTAAATCTCCCAAAACTTGTGAACACTCGCCCATCAATAAAAATGACCAGGGAAACATTACAGATTCCAGCACCATCACTAGGAGAATAAAAAAGAACATGAAACCTCAGCTACCCCAAGATGAAAAGGCAGCATTTCTAGAAAGTCTAGATTGCAATCATTTAGAAATTAATATGCTGAGCCACCTTTCCCTGAGATCACTGCACAGTATGGTATAATAGAATGACCCATCATAGCGGTCACTAAAAGGGCAGAAATAAATTATCTTTGAGGAAGTCATAAGTGAAAATGTTCTGATTACTCTTTCTGGGTAGCAAACCATTCCAAAACGTTCTGGCTTAAAACAGCAACAATCTTTCTTTTTTGCCTACAAATCTGTAATTTGTGCAGCAGTCAGTGAGGAAGGCCCGTCTCTGTTTCAAGTGGCCCAGCCTGAGAATCTGAATGTGGCCTGAAGATTCCTTTCAAGACAGCTCCCTTCTATGATTGGCAAGTTGTGGTGGTGCTGGGAGTGCTACCAGGGCCATGGACTAAGGTCTCAGCTCCTCTCCACAGCCTCTCCAGGGGGTACTTGGGCTCCCTCTCAGCATGGTGGCTGGGTTCCCACTGTGAATGTACTGAAAGAAGCATGAAGCTGCAAGGCATTATCTAATCTAGCCTCAAGGCATCACTTCTGCTGCCATCTATTGAGGGAGCAATTATAAACCCACCCAGATTTAAAGGGAAGGGAATTAGGCTCCACTTCTTGATAAGGGAATTGAGAGATTCCTGAAGAGCATGTAGGATGGGAGAGATTGGTGCAGCCATTTTTTAACAACAACAACAAAATTCCACAGAAGAAAAGATGAACAGAAGGAATTAAAAAAAAAAAAAAAAAAAAAGACAAAACTTGTTAAAGTCAAAACCCCCTGAATCTTTTTTAATTACAGAGGGAGGAAAGATACATGTCAATATGTGTCAAGATAGAATAGGGAATTTATTCCTAAAAATGTGGAAACTTAACCCAGGAAAACCCACAGAGGTGTAATGCGCGAGTGTTGGGACCAGGCCTTGCCCCAGTGAGCTATGGACTCCATGAAGGTTAAGCAGTCATGTGTCAGGAAAGATAAAACAGGCTAAGGTATTGGTGAGACCAAACAAAAACAAAAACAAAACAAGCTCTAACTACAGAAAAAAATCCTCAAGGTCGCCAGCACTGCTGATTTGAAGTTATAGGCTCTCAAATAAGTCTAATTTTCTGGGAGAATCCCAATATCAAACATTTTGTCACCATGACAATCTTGATCTGAGCCTTGAAAGAAAGGTAGGATTTAAATATTCTACCAAGCAAGACAGTCAAACAACAGACAGCAAGGACTGGGGAAAGAGGCAACAATAAAAGTGATCTCTTTTTGTCTTTTTTCTTCTTTTGTTCCAAGTGTCATTAGACACCGGCTTGGTGAAAGCATCCAGCTCAAAGTAGGCCCTGAATAAACATGCATGAACACGAAAGAGTTCTCCTTTCTCTGCCTACCACAGGCCTTAAAATTTCCACATTCTACAGTCTTTCCTTTGGTTAGACCAATGTGGCAAAAACAGGGATGCCCAACTCAGATCTCTCTCTAAGAGCTCACCACCAAGCTCCCAGGAGTGTGGGCAGCTGGCAGCCTCCAGCTGTTACTGTCTTTAGAGCCTATTTCCGCTTTCAAGACCAAATCATGTTCTTCTCAGGGTGATCCCCCGGGCAATGACTGAGCAAGACAGTGGTACAGGGTCTATCTATTTCCACCCAACACAGGATGCCCCCATGATGGGTAATCTTGCCCTGGAGTTCTCCATTGGGCTGTCAGAGGTTTATCCAGTCTGCATCATGGTCTGAAAGCTCCCACTGCAAATCCTGCTTCATAGTTATTTTCACAGATATAACTCCCCAATAAACTTTTTGCACTCCTAACTTTATCTCAGCATCTGCTTCCCCAAGAACCCAACTTGCAACAGGCAGTTCTCCATGAAAAGCCAATACCCCAGGACACTAAGCTCCTCCCAGGCTTGACCATTTTAGAGAAGCGCTGTGAAAATGGGATACTGCACAGGTGCGCTGTGAAGGAGGGAGAGAATTGATAGGAGAAACTTGTAATATTTTCACGGTGTAATTTTGCACTGGTGGCCAGGAAAGGAGAAGATAGTACACAAAGCTTATAAGATGTTATTGTATTCATTCTCAGGGCTATCTCTTTGTCACAGTGGGTGGGGCGTAGGGCGGGGGGAAGGTCCTGGGCAATTTCCACCCCTGACAAACAAATGCCACTGTGAAACAAGACTTTATTTGCTCCCCGAACTTTCTCCTAAAGTAGTTGAAATGTATAGACCTTATATATAAAGCTGAATAATATATCTTGACAATAATATGACTATTCACATTTGGGAACTAATTTTACATGTAAAATGTAGGTATTTGACTAGATTTTTAACTAAATATGTTTTAGGGATTGGTGGTTTATTTGGGCATGGGATGTTTATGTCCTGAATACTCAGCCATCTTTGACAAGAGTAAGACCTGCACCCCCCTCATTTCAAAGATAGCAAGGTCCTGACAGCAGTGTTTCAGTAGTCTAAGGGACAGGACCCAGGGCAGGGCTATGCTGTTGCTGCTGCACCTGCTGAGACCCTGTAGGGAAAGGCCATTTCTCCCACAGCTGGTAAAGGCAGGACCCCAAGATTTAAAAGAATTCTGCCCCGAGTATCAGTGAGCCTCACTCTGCAGCACCAAAACGGGCCTGAAGAGAAACTACACCCTGGCACTTCCTTATTGGGTTAACGCTCTTCCTCTTTCTTCACCAATGGGTCTCAGAAACTCAGAAGGCAGAGCTAATGCTTGCTTCTGTTTTACCCATATCCGCAGAATCTTCATGAAACCAACTCATTTAGAGGAGAAAAAAAATCTAGTTTCTATCTCAATGCTGGAAATTAGGACTTAAACTCCAATCAGAGTAATACAAGGGTCGCAAAGAAATTGAAAACTATTGGCATTTCCATGCAAGATAGAGGAAGGAGAAAAAAATAAAGGTCACTGCCCCTTAGCAGAAATAGCTCCTCCCCTTCTCTGGTTAGACAGTTCAATGGCTAATCTACCAATGACCTAACCTGCTACTCAATATATATGTTTTCTCCACTTCATGCCTTCTTCTACTGCACTGCTTTTTCTTGATCATGGAGTCAGCTTAATACTTCCTGTTCACTTATGGCACTTGCTGCTTCATGCTCTTCTGTCTTTTCAATATCTGCTCGTTTCTCTGTTAATAAGTGTTTGCAGATGCTGTCAAGGCCCCTTCTGCCTACCTCCAAGTCTGTCTTAGCCGTGGTAGAGAATTTCCATCAAGCTGAGATTCCCAAATCAAGCACCCCTTTTTTTTTTTTTTTTTTTTTTGCTGAGAGAAATAAGTTTATTTCTTTTTCCTTTAAATTTATTTATTTATATATATTTTTAATTAGCTTCAGGTGTACAACAAAGTGCAATAGCTATACTTTTTACCCCTCAAAGTGACAACCCCCCTCCCCCAATTCTCCCCTCCCACTCCTCCCCTCCATATCATACCATCTATTACAATTCCTTCGACTCCCTGTCACCATATAATCCACATCCCGTGACTGTCTATATATTCAATTACAGTTGGCATACAATATTATACAACATCAATTTCAGGTATACAGTGCAGTGATCAAGCACCTTTTGATGTCTCCACCTGAGGCTGCATGGAAGCTTGCTCAGCTGAGGCAGATGCATCCTAGAGTGAAAGAGTTAATGTCCTAGAAGTAATAACACTCACCTGATGGGGTTATTACTCATTGTGATAGGGGTTATTACTTATTGTGATAGGCACTGGGTAAGTGTCAAGATTCCATGTCCTCCGTGGGGATAATTTCTAAATGACTCCCACATGGTTTCATAAAAGGTTTCCAACACTGTTGAGCTCCAGTTGGCTACAGTGGTAACCACTCATTAACTCTTTATTCGTTTTTCTCTCCTATATGTCCCACTTTCCTTAATCTCTACTTGTGATTCCTGAAATCACCTTTCGTATTAGTCAGGGTTCTCCAGAGAAACAGAACCAATACGATAGATGATGGATGGATGGATGGATGGATGGATGGATGGATGGATGGATGGATGGATGGATGAAAAGATTTTTTTTTTTTATAGAAGTTGGTTCACATAACTATGAAGACCAAGAAGCACCACAATCTGCTATCTGGAAGCTGAAGAATCAGGAAAGTCAATGGTATAATTCAGTCAGATTCCAAAGACCTGAGAACAAGGAAGGCCAGTGGTACAACTCCCAGTCCAAGGTCAAAGACCTGAGGTCCAGGAGCTCTGACGTTCATGGGCAGGAGAAGATGAGCATCCCAACTCAGAGAAAATATGCCATTCCTTTGCATTTTTGTTTCATTTGGGTGACCTGTGGGCCACATAATGCCAACTCACATTGGCGAGGGGAGAACTCTTTACCCAGTCTACTGAATCAAATGTTAATTTTGTGAAGAAACGCCCTCACAGACATAGCCAGAAATGTTTTACAAGCTACCTTGCATCCTTTAGGCCTGTCAAGTTGACATATAAAATTAATTATCACACCTTCCAAATAAACTTTCTACACCCAAGTTACTGTCTCAGACTGTGCTCCTGGGGAAATGTAAACTGAAACAAGTCCCAGTTCAAATCCCAAGAGATTTGGTTGTTTCCCCCTTAATTATCACTACTTGTATTTAGACAGAGCTTTTCATACAACATCACCACACACACTATTGGCCATCTTTATCAGCTGCTCTTGGGTCTAGACCTGTGATCTAAATTCCTTTAGGGAGAAGTTAAATTACATGGAATAAAGCATGGCCACTAAGAGCTGCTTCCTTAATAGGAGCCCATGAGTGGAGCCATCTTCCTTAGAAGGACTATGAACAGGACAGGCACTTTGACCAACTGCTTCAGTACAGAATCTGAATATCTGTGTCTACATCTAGACACATCCTTATAGTACATATAACATCCCCCCCTCATTATATATACATATTGTTCTAGATACCTATAGTGATTTATAAGTACAGGTGATTCAAACTACTCCAGAGATTCATAAGCCATTCAATTTTGTTTCTTCTTCCTCCTAAGTTTCTTCTTTCAATAGTATTCTGTGATGTACTCTGCCAAGAAAGGGTTAAATGTACAAGGACTTGATGAGACCAAATGTCTGTGTGAAATAAAATAGGGAGTGAGCTAGAGAATGCTTGGAAAGCCATCAGATCATGACGCAAACGTGAACCCAAGTAAAGGAGAGAGGGAGAGAAGGTTGGATGGACACAGCTTAGATCACTGTGCAGTCAAAGGAAGGTTTGGAAAAGCTGTTCAGGAACCTTTGAGCCAAGCTGGCTAGCAAAGGAGTCCCTTGCCTCCCAGGGATGGGTCTACTTTAGTCTCCCTCCACACACAGTCAATGGTGGAAGGCAGCTCATAGGAAGTACGGCCTTGGCACAAACACAAGCCAGATTTCAAAGTGCAGCAGCTGGAGCCTCAGTCAATTATACTCCCCATTTTGAGTTCTGGGAGGCCATTACCATGGTCACTTAAGGACTATAATGATTGTCACCCTTATTTGGGATTCTCTGTGCTGGAGGACCACAGATTCTATTATTTCTGGCATGGCTAAATGATTTGCTTTGGCCAATGAAATGTGAGCAGAAGTGAAAGGTGTTATTTTTTAGACAGAAGCTTTAGGAGCCAATATGTGGTTTGCCACCTTCTCTGTTTTCCTCTTCCTTAGTAATCAACAATGTTCTAGAGAAAAGCGACTTCATCAACATGAGCCCTGAGACAAAGGTGACATGGCACAAAGCCAAGGTCAATCCATGGTCATGTAGTACAAACAAGAAAGAAATCTCAGTTGTTACAAGCTACTGAGAGGTCAGATTCTCTGTTACCACAGCATAACGTAGCCCATATAGACCAATACACAAAGTCTGCCAACTCTCCGAGTCTTCTTCTCCACCTATAGAAAAAATTCAGATTATTCTGACATAGGATTTGAGAAAATAATTGTTTTCATCACCTACCTTCCTCTCCATTCCCACCACCACAGGCAATAAGTTGGGCAGGCTTTTTTATTGTTTGTTACTTTTCTCATCAGCTATCACTATCAAGAAAAAAGCTTGTGGTTTTATATCCTGAGTAGAATATTTTTTAAAGGAGAAAAAATGAGGCAGCTTGATTTTACAGTCTAGAACTTCTGTGATAGAGTGTACACTTCACAGCACTGCCATGATGTATTCCTCTTTGAAAACCATTTCTTAAAATATATATCCTGCATGGCTGTTTGTGTTTGCCAATCATTTTCCATTCTGTACCATAATTCTTTTTTTCCCCCTCTTTTGCAAATCCTTTACCATGGATTCAAGGGACTAAAACTACATTTAAGAACTTAATGTTCTGGATGAATTTATACAATTTCAAATGAACAGGAAAATAATTCTGACAAGTGACGAAAGATTCATAAACACAAATCCATTTTGGCATCTGCTTTTTCTATTACAACATAAGAAGAAAAAAGGAAGCATCCTGAAAACGCTGGTTTAGAGAAGCTCAATTGGTCACCCACTCTCCCGTTGAATGATGCCTGTAGCCTGTTGCTAAGGGACCATGGATTTGATGTATAACCTGTGGGCTTCCCCAAGATGCAAGGGGTTTTGGAAAAGTGTGGGAGATTCCTTTTGATTTAATCATAGATGAAAATGGACTTTTTAAACTTTTGGCAAAAAGAGCACACGGAAATTTGTGGAAAAGATGTTTCTGAGGATGCTGATCTTTGGCTAAAAATTGAAAGAAGGTGGAATGCTGACAAATTAACATACCTAATTATAGGAATTTCTTACAGACAAATGCTTGTGTCAGCTTTTTTCTTGTCCTAATGGTCATTGCTAGTTTCCAGTCCGAAGAAATAAGAAAATCACACATGGGAAACCTACAAATTACTCTCAAAAGGGAAAAACTGAATGCACCTGGAGATTTCCTGTGCCAAGGTAATGTGCCGTACAAGTTCAGGCTGATGTCCATCCAGCCTGTCTCCTGACTCTCCCCAAACCTGAAGACAGGCCACTTGGTCAGTCTGGATACCAAATACATTGATTTCTAACAGAATCAGTGAACTAAGTTCCATTTCAGGCTTCCAGCTGTAGTAAGATATTCCAACTGGTGGAAATCAATCCAATTGAAGTACCCTTGAGCACAAATCAAATGAGACTAGACTGCAATTGAGGAAAATTATAGTCATAACTTTGCTTTAGAAGCTAAGTCGGCTTTCTCTCTGCATGATCTCTGAAAATGGCATGAATGCTCCTGGCGATCAGCAATGAAGCAGGTGCCAGATCACATTTTTGCTAAAGAGAGTTCTTAAACTGTCTTTAAATATCTGGGGGGTGTCATAATTATTAAAAACAAAAGCAGAGAGGAAAATAATAAAGTCAGGGGTTCCAGGCCTGACATGTGCTGGCAATACTATTAAAGCCAGCATTCAGTGGGTTCCTGAAGCATTCTGTCAATCAATACAAACACGCCATGATGCAGAATACATAAAAAGGTTACTTTTCATACGCGAGCTCCCCTGCTGGGTTTCCACAGTCTATTTCTACAGTTTCTGTCTTGTAATTGTGCATATCAAACAAGGTTTCTGACACATCCATATTCACAACGTAGAATGTTGTGCAAGAGGGAGCCATGGCCACCATCTCGTAAATATCTATCTACCCACCCACCTCCCACTCTAACATACACTGTCCTCATTTTACAAATGAGGAAAACCAAGGCTCAGGAAAGTCAAACGAGTTGCCCAAGGTCACAAAGTGAGGTAAAGACAACCAGAATTAAAATCCAAGACCAGACTGTTTCTTCTCTAGAATGCACTCTCAATTTCATCAATAGCTTCAAGATATTTTTTTTCAGAAGTGAGTAGACTATGAATTATAAATAAATCAATAGTATTCCACACCAAATCCCTCAAAGTTAACTCGCTACAGGATGCCTCCGCTTTTCAGTTGCAATTAAAATGCAGTACATTTCCAGAAACAGATGTTATAAAGCTCACCCTTGGCAGACCAGGCCAGCCTCTGCCAAACATGGGTAGTGTGGACAGAAACCATCACACAAACCAGACCAAGAAGGCAAGAAGGAAAGCCTAGGGGTCCATTAAGATATATAAAACAAAGAAAGAAGAAAAATTCAGCAGGTTGAGAAGTAGGCACCGTCTCTGCATTTTAATGGAGGGCATTAATCTTTGAGATAGGCAGATCAGCAATCCTTGGTCCTCCCAGTTCTGTTTTCTTTTATTTGAATTCAGCTTGACAAACATTTGTTGAAACATCTGCTACATGCCAGGCATGAGGTTAAGCATAGAGACACTTAGAGTGCTAGACCAAACGGCCGTGGCCCCTTCCTCCTGGAGGTTATAGCCTTATGGGAAAGGCAGACCAGAAACAGGATATTTAAGGAAATGTTTTAAACACTGTGTTCTGGATGTTCAGAGCACACCAAGGAGTACCTGCAAATTCCTCTTTCACATTCATTTCTCGCTGCCTCCATGAACTAACAGCCCAGCAGTTTAGATGGGAGTGACCCCAGTCCCAGCTCCAAGGGTGTGAGCCCCATAGGCCTAAACCAATCAGTGTATGAAATTTCTGGGGCCCCAGTGATTGGTTCCAGGTGGGCACATGACCTTAGTTTGTCCTATTAGAATAAAGACCCCCACTTTTTTTTTTCCTTGGTTGGGGTAAGAGAGGCTCCCTTGTCTGTGGAGTGTGAATGCAAGGCCACCACAGTCATTTTATGACTGTAACCAGGTGCTGGGTGGGAAACTTCCTGTTGCCCCAGAATTGAGGTCCACGATCAAAGCTGGAGAGAAAGAGAATAAGGGCTCCATCCCCTGGCAAAATCATAAAGAGAGCAGGAAATTCCTCAGGGTTCATTAAAGGCCACTAAACAGGTCCTCCTTGCACCTCAAGTCAAGTGAGGAGCACTCCTGAGGACCCCTCCCAGTGATTGGGAATGCCCTCAGTTGGGGAATCCATACCTCCCTCACTCTATGACTAGATTCCCACTGGACTGCAAATCCCATACACCTAGCCTAGGATCCCTTGCTGGCCAGGGTATATGGAGGCAGGGAGTCCCTGGGTGACGTTGGCAATCTCTCCAGGAAATAAACTTCGTGATAGGGGTGCCTCTTATCTATAGAGTTCTCAGGTTGGGTGGCCAGTCTGGAAAGGAAAGAATTGGTGTGGTGTGCCTAGAAACCAGGTGGTAGCTGGCCCATCTGAACCCAGTTCTTCAAGGCCATTAGCTGTCATGGAGGAGACTGGGAAAGTTTCTGTGACTCCACATGGTTGTCACAGAAGTTACAAAAGAAGACAGAAGACATGAGGTTGTGTGGACAGCTGTTAGCTAGCCAAGGCCACAACCCATCTGGAGAGGTTGGAGGGCAGACTACTGGAGGTAGTGAAAAGAACACATAACTGCCCTCTCTGAGGGGTCTTCATCACCACAGGTGTAGGATACAGGCGAACAGCATCCCAAGAAAATCTCACCATCAACACAGAACACCTAAAACCAGAGAAAGACTACTGTGTTTCCTCCATGAACTAACAGCACAAAATAAGACCTAATTGGAAAATAAGCCCTAGCATGATTTTCAGGATGCTTGTAATATTAGCCCTATCCCAAAATAAGCCCCAGTTAAGATCATCAGCCAGACATCACTGTATTTGAATACATGTAGATTTTTGTGCATGAATAAATGAACAACATGTGTCCTTTGGACCAAAAATGAATATAAGACCCAGTCTTATTTTGGGGGAAACACGGTAGGGGCAACTTTCTTGACCAATGGCAGCCAGCCAACAAAGACCACTCAGCCACTTTTCCCAGCCCCTCCTCCCTGTAATGGTAAACACAGAAGCATTCTAGAACCTGAAAAAGGAGGGAAGTGGATGAGCAGCCCATGATGCTTCCTACTGCATGTACTTGTCACCCCACTTTCAGCTGAGCTAGGGGTAAAACAAGATGGCAGAGATCTTGAGTAGATTTAAGTTAAGTTTCAAACACAAATGAGATTGGACTGTAAATGCTGAAATGGCTGTTTGACTAACCAATGTTGGTTACAAAGTTATGGAATCTTTTCAGAATATTGGTTGGAGAGGGGGAAGCAAGATTTGAACTACCATCTTGGGAGCAGTGATTGAAGAAAAGCAAAATTTTTCAAATCCTTATTCTGTCACTTACCAGCTATCTGAAATGGGGATAATGATACCTAAGTTGCAGGATTGTTATAATGACTATGCATCTTAGTCCATTCAGGTGGCTCTAACAAAATACCACAGAATAGGGACCGGCCTAGTGGCGCATTGGTTAAGAGCTGGCTTGGGATGCCAGCAGCCTCGGTTCAGATCCCACATCCGAGGGCCACTGACACTGCCCTCTACAGCTAAGATGGTGAACAACAGCCCCACCTGAAGCTGGGCTGCTGTGGAGTGTCCGGGACGGCATAGCTGCAGCTCCTGCTTCAGTGGGCTGCTATAGGCTACAGTGAGTAGCTGGTAGCCAGTGTGAGTGGGTGGTAGCTGGTGTGAGCTGCCAAGAGCCACTATGAGCGGCCATCCAGAGGCTGGCAATCCGAGAAGAGTGCAATGATGATACCAACATGGGCCAGTGAAGCAATGTCCTCCACAACTAGACTGAAGAACAAAAGGACAGCAACTTGTCTGTTCCCTTTCCCTGATTCCAAAATAAAATAAATAAATAAAATAAAATAAAACAAAATAAAATACCACAGACTAAATAGCTTATAAAGAACAGATGTTTTTCTCACAGGTCTGGAGCTGGAAGTCTGAGATCAGAGTGCCAGCATGGTCAGTGAGGGCCCTCTTCTGGGTCCCAGACTTCCCGTTGTATCCTTATATGACAGAAGAGGCAAGGAATCTCTCTGGGGTCTCTTTTACAAGACTACTAACCCCATTCATGTGGGCTCTGCCCTCATGACCTAATCACCTCCCAAAGACCCCATTTTCTAATGCCATCATATTGGCTATTAGGTTTTCAACATATGAATTTGTGGGGGACACAAACATTCAGAACATAGAACATGCTTTCAAATATATTTAACTTAGTTCACAAAATGTTCTTTGGGTTTAATGAGCTGTGCGGAAAATTGTTGAAGATGCATAAGACAGTATATTTTTCAAAAATGACTACAGTAATATTTTCGGTCCCACATGCCATACTCCATCAAGAGGTAGCGTCTATCCCTGCTCTTGAACCTGGGCAAGGCTTTGTGGCTGCTAATAGACTATAGGGGAAGTGATCGTTTCTTATTTCCAAAGCTGGGTTAGAAAAGGCAATATACCTTCTTCTACCTGGCTCTCTCTTTCTCGGGACATTAGCTCTTAGATCTCAGCCATCATGTTGTAAGAAAGCCCAGGCCATATGCAGAGGCCCATATAGGTGCTCAGGCCGACAGCACCAACAGAGATCTCAGCTGTCAGTCATCATCCACCAGCAGATATGAGACTGAACAGGACTTCAATTGAGTCCAGCTGCTGGCCTTCCAGTTGCCCCAGCAAATAGCAAGACAAGCAGAAATGAATGATGTCCACCAAGCCCTGTACAAATGGCATATTCGTGAGCAAAATACTTATTGTTTTAAGCCACTACATTTTGGGGTAATTTGTTATTCAGCCTCAGTAACTGAAATAATGAGGTTGGCAAGTAGGCAGGAGCTAGATGATACAGAGCCTTGGAAACCACAGAATATGTCTGGACTTAATCCTGAGTATACTGAGAAGCATTTGATGTGATATAATCTAGTTAAGCTTTGAGAAGATGACTCGCCACCATGAGGAGAGTATAAGTGGGAAGATGGGTTGGGAGGCTATTATATTATAGTAAGTAGTTTAGGCAAGATATGCTGGTGACTTAGTATTGGGTAGTAGTGGTGGAGATGGCAAGAAGTTGACAGATTTGCAATATTCTCCACTTAGCAGCCAGAGTTAACATTCCAAAACTCAAGTGCCATATCATCATTGTTAAAAAGCCTTTCCAGGCTATTATCAAAAAACAAGAAGTAGCAAGTGTTGGCGAGGATGTAGAGAAAAGGGAACCCTTGTGCACTATTGGTGGGAATGTCAGTTGGTGCAGCCACTATGGAAAACAGAATAGAGGTTCCCCCATAAAACTAAAAATAGAACTTCCTTATAACCCAGCAATTCCACTCTTGGGTATTTGTCCAAAGAAATTCAAAACACTAATTTGAAAAGGTGTATGCACCCCTGTGTTAACTGCAGCACTATTCACAATGACTGAGAGATGGAAACCACCTAAATGTACACAAGCAGATGAATGGATAAAGAAAGTGTGATATACTACACACACACACACACACACACACACACAAACACACACACACGCATACACACACACTGGAATATTATTCGGTTACAGAAAACGAATAAGATCTTACCATTTTCAATAACATGGATAAACTTTGAGGGCATTATGCTAAGTGAAATAAGTCAGACAGAGAAAGACAGATACTGTGTGATCTCTCTTATATTTGGAATGTAAAACAAAAACTAAAACTGAACCTCATAGACACAGGGAGGTAGAGGGAGGGGCAAAATGGGTGAAGGAGGTCCAAAGGTACAAACTGCGAGTTAGAAAATAAGTAAGTCCTGGGAATGTACTATACAGCATGGTGACTACAGGTAATAAGACTGTTGTATATTTGAAAGTAGCTAAGAGAGTAAATCTTAAAAGTTCTAACCACAAGAAAAAAAACAACCTATAATCACGTATGGTTATGAACGTTAACTAGACTTTGTGGGATTATTTCACAACATATACATATATCGAATCATTATGTTGTACATCTGAAACGAATATAATGTTGTATGTAAATGAAACCTCAATAAAATGAAATCCATTCCATAGATTTTAGATAGTGGCTGTAAGGTGCTTGGCACAAGAAGACTAAAACAATGCAGGCCCTGACAAGGGAAGTGGGGGTGGGAGGAAGGTGCCAGGGAGAGGGTCCCTTATAAATAACAGCACAGCAGCCTGGGCTGTTGGAGGCCTAGACATAAGGTCAGAGCAAGCTGCGCCCCGTGAAGCCTGTATCACCTGGTGAATGTTCGATAATGCCCCTGACTGACTGGCTCCTAAAAGCCCTGGTGATACGGCTCTAAGTACCTCAGGGCTCCTGGCAGGAGGCTCTGCATCAGCTTTCTCCTTTAGAGGATGCATATTTAACACCATTCCTGTAGCAGACAGCAGCAGTGGTTTCCTTTTTGTGGCTAGGAACTTCTACTTGATTTTATCTTTGCCTTCTGTTCAAAAAAAAAATCAGTGAGAACCTGCAGGACAGACAGGAATACAGTCAGGGGAAGGAGAAAGAATCAAAAGTGAAGGAGAAAATCAACAGGAAGGAAGAACAGGGGTCCCCTGTAAGGTTTTGTGTTTGGCAAAAACACAAATAAGGCTGGGAATCTGGTACTACTTCAGAAAAATCTGTATTAATAATGAACTCCTAGAAAGAGATGTGAAGGGTCATGACAGTGTCCATATGGAAACTTAGCCCCCAGATGAATCTTTTGCCCCATTTCTGAACTTTGCTCACAGCTCTGGTCTGGGTCTCCTTGAGACTGCGTTTCAGGGAAAACTAATCTGTCTAAAAAAAAATCTTCTCAAATTCTGATTAGAATAGAATGGACTAATGTCCACAGGAGAGCATGGCACATTGCCTGTGGGCATGGTGTAAGATTAAGCTTCCTTCCTGAGTTCAAATCCCAGATCTGCCATTTACTAACAAGGCAGTCATGGATCAATACCTTGGCCTCTCTGTGCCTTTATTTCCTCATTAGGGAAAATAAAGATGAAGCAGTTTCAGCTTTCTAGGGGTATTCTGAGTATTGAATGAGATATGTTTAGCCCTCAGTATAGTAGCTGACACAGTAAATGCTCCCTGTTAGCTGGCCATCACTTTTTTGTGATTCCTGCTAAGCGAATATAGCCTTATTGTTCTACATTATTTGGTTATATTAATGTACCAGTGGAGAGAGGAAAAAGTCATCCCTGGAGGGCAGAGTTATGTGTGACTTAGGGAAGTGATAGACAAGTAATTCAGCAATGACAGCCCTAAGTGCCACATCCCAAAGGAGGGAGAAGGCTCAGAGGCAGAGAAAAGGGGCATTCTGTCAGGCTGAAAGTATCAGAAATCTTTCCCTCACAAGGAGGTCTTGAGTGGAATTTAAAGGACAGTTAGTATAGTCACCAGCCTCCAGGATGACCCCACCTTCACATAGTTACATCCTTGTGTAGCCTCCTCCTACACTGTACCAGCGTTGGCCTATATGACAAAGAACATAGAGTTTCCATCTTAGACTTCTGTCTTGGGTTCTCACTCAGCCATTCTCTCTCATTCTCTTGGATCACTCACTCTGGGGAAGGAAGATGCCGTGTTGTGAGGACATTCAAGCAGCCCTATAGAGAGGTCCATGTGGTAAGGATCTCAGACCTCAGGTCAACAGCCAACAAAGAACTGAGCCCTAGAAGCAACCATAGACATGAGCGTGGATGCAATTCTCTAGCCCCAGATGAGCCTTGAGATGACTGCAGTGTCTGCTGACCACTGACCAGCCTCAGAGAGACCCTGGGTCAGAGCTTGTCAGCTAAGCAGCTCCCAAATTACTAACCCCCAGAATCTCTGAGATAATACATGTTTGTTATTTTCAGCTACTAAATTGTGGAGTAATTTGCTACCCAGCAATGGATAATTGATACAAACAGGAATAAGCTGGATGAAGAAATTGCATGAATATTATATCATGCAGTTCTGTGGGTCAGAAATTAGGCAGGGCTCATCTGGCTGATTCTTCAGCTCCTTGTGGCATCAACTAAGGTCTCTCGGTGGTACTCAGCTAGTGGATAGGCTCATCTGGAGAGTCCAAGACAGCTTCACTCACAGGTTTGGTGACTTGGTGGGAATGACAGACATCTGGGGTTAATAGGACCAGAGTAGCTATACACGGTGAGGTCAGAGTGGTCAGCCACTATACCTGATGGCTCAGAGTCCCCAGGAAGAGTGTTCTGAAAGGCCTGGGTGAAAGGAATCTGCAACGCCTCTTAGGAACTAGCCTTGTAAGTCTGAGAACATCACTTCTACTCATCTATTGGTTAAGCCAGTAACTAAGACTAACTAGGTTTACATGAAGGAGATTAGATCCCACCTTTCAATGGGAGGAGAAATAGAGAATTTCTAATCATCCTTAATCTACCTGATTATCTACAGCAGGTCTCCTCTGATAAACTATTATAATACCATGTACTTTGTAATCATAAGTTGCAATTACACGTCTATTTTGGTGCTTATTTATTCAATGCATTTCCCTCCCACTGGATCTAAGCTCCATGAAGTCAGGACCATATCTGTTTCTTCACTACTATGTATAAAGCTTCTAGCTTAGAGCCTTGTACATGGAAAGTGCTCAATAAATATTAGTGTAACAAATGGGTGAATGTCTTCCCTTCTTGAAAATGAACTCCATAAAGGCAGTAACCTGTCCATTTTGTTTATCATTATATTGTAGGAACTAACACATACATAGGTACTCAATAAATCATTTTTCATTAAGTTGAAAAAGACCAAATTGGATACAGAAAGGACAGTTTAGGAGGCTCTCAGAGTAACCCAGGTTGTAAGAGTGGGACTACAGGGACAAGGATGAGTTGAAAGGACATTAGAGAGTGTTATCAATCAGGGAGTTAAGCTTGAAGTGGGAGGAATCTAGAATAGAAGGGGCTGCCCCTTTTGAGTACAAGGATACAGAAGAAGAGGTGGGTTTGGGGAAGGAACTAGGGAGGTCAGTTTGAGGTGTTCCTAGGACAATGAAACAACAATGGAGAGAGGGGTCTGGATGAAATGGAAAGGGCACACCATTGCCCTAGTTTGAAGTACAAAGGTGTCAAGATTCCCAGTCGGCAACTGTAACAGGGTGAGAGTTAAGATGGAACCTTCTGCAAAGAGGCACAGTCAGAAGTAGAATGCTGAGTCCCAGGCAAGTGTCAGCAAAGTTGTGCCTCCCTGAACATGTGACAACATGGGACTCACTCGGGACAGTGTCAGTGGAATCAAAAGCCTGCAACTCATGTGTTGCATTGTATTACATTTTATATATTCTCAGTATTTTTTTTCTTTACCTCAATTGTTTAGTAAAAATTGTTTCACAGTTGTAGCCATCTCTAGAAAAATCTAGAGAATGGATTTACTGTGTGCTTGGGTCAAAGTTGGAAGGGAAAACAGTTCACTTTCAAAATCATCAGAGAGGTATGATTGGTACAGAGCAGAAAAGATCTTCAAAGATAAGTCAAAATTCAGAGACACTGATCCAGCCCCTTTTCTCTTCATAGAACTCCTCTTTCCTATGTCAAATCATGTTGGTTCTGAATTTCAGTTTGTTAAGGGAAACTGCTTTACTCCCTAACATGACACATTATGCAAGCACACGAGTAAACCTTTGTAAGTTGATTCAATATCATGCAACCTCTGAGAAAGATGTGGGATCGCCTGTTCAGGCAAAAACTGTACAACTCTCAAAAGGAAAAGTGTAGAAACACTAAGTAATGTTTCACTGACTTTGAAATGCCATGTTGGATATTTTTGCTGAAACTGCTCCTAATTTGGGGTAGGAAGTCAAAGAAAGGACATTCAATCCTAAAAATCATCACTTTCTAAACATAAAAGCAAAGACCAAAACTTTTTTTAAAAAAAAACACAAAGGAAGAGATTAATTGCCTCATTTAGTTGCATAAACAGTTAAATGTTCTGTACATCAAAAAGCTAAAAGACAAAAATGAGAAAAAAATATTTCTACCAGTAGGTGAAAGCAATATAACACCATGATTAGAATTTCTTGTTTTGGTATCACCAGGCTTGATTAAAATCCTGGCTTACTCTACGAGTGTATGAGCTTGGACAAGCCAATTTGAACACTGTCTGAGGCTCAATTTCCTTATGTACAAATTAGACAAGATAATTCCCACTACAAAGAGTTGTTGTGAGACTCAAGAACAATGTGTACCATTGTACAGGTTGTTTACTATACAAGCACAAGGGAACACAGCAGAAAGAACAAGTAGAAACTAAAATCCACTTCACTTTCCACTCACCAACTCATGTACCTTGGAGCATGACTGTGCATTCCTAGCTGAGATAGCAGGCACATTTTTTCATTTGTATTAAGGAGCCATGTGAACTAGCAGTAATCACATCATAATTATATAAAATACATGAAAATTACATTAAGTAATAATTGCATTAAAATTCATCAAAAATAATACATGTAAATCCCTTAGCTCCATGCCCAGTACACTGAAAGAGTTTATTAAATAGAGCTATTACCATTAAGGACAAATAGAAGAAAAGTTGTCCTTCAGAATAATAAGTAGTGGCATGTACAGACAATGGACAAGTAATTAAAATTTCTAATAACCATTAAAAAAATAGCCCATCTCATAAGTAATCAAAGAAAATTAAATTAAAAATAAAAACTATTGTGCTCACTTTGGCAGCACATATACTAAGATTGGAACGATACAGAGAAGATTAGCATGGCCCCTGCACAAGGATGACACGCAATCCATATTTTTAGAGCTGGGGGACAACATCAAACGCAATAACCTATGGGTCATTGGAGTACCAGAAGGAGAAGAGAGGGAGCAAGGGATTGAGAATATATTTGAAGTAATAATGTCTGAAAACTTCCCTAACCTGGCAAAGGACATTGAAATACAAGCTCAGAAGGTGCAGAGAGTTCCAACCAGGATGATTCCAAACAGGCCCACTCCAAGACACATTATAGTGAAAATGGCAAGGGTTAAGGACAAAGACAGAATCCTTAAAGCGGCAAGGGAAAGGCAGCAAGTTACTTACAAGGGTACCCCCATAAGATTATCAGCTGACTTTTCTACAGAAACTTTGCAGGCCAGAAGGGAGTGGCAGGAGGTTTTCAAAGTGATGAAAAATAAAGGCCTACAACCAAGATTGCTGTATCCAGCAAGGTTATCATTTAAAATCAAAGGCGAGATAAGGAGCTTTGCAGAAAAGAATAAGTTAAGGGAAATCATTACCACCAAGCCAGCTTTGCAGGAAATGCTAAAAGGGCTTCTTTAAGTAGAAGAGAAAAACAACCTAAGAAAGACTACGAACACAAATAACAAAATGGCAATAAATACACACCTATCAATAATCACATTAAATGTAAATGGATTAAATGCTCCAAGAAAAAGACATAGGGTAGCTGAATGGATAAGAAAGCAAGACCCCAGCATATGCTGTATACAAGAGACTCACGTCAGATTCAAAGACTCATACAGGCTGAAAGTAAAGGGATGGAGTAAAATATTTCATGCAAATGGTACTGAGAAAAAAGCTGGAGTAGCAATACTTATATCAGATAAAATGGACTTTAAATTGAAGAATATAACAAAGGACAAAGAAGGACACTTCATAGTAATGAAGGGATCGATCCAACAAGAGGACATAACTCTAGTAAACATCTATGCACCTAACATAGGAGCCCCTAAATATATAAAACAGATATTGTCAGACATAAAGACAGAGATCAACAGTAACACTATCATAGTAGGGGACTTCAACACCAGGCTGTCACTAATGGACAGATCCTCCAGATAGAAAATCAATGTGGAAACAGCGACCTTAAATGACACATTAGACCAGCTGGATTTAACAGACATTTTCAGAGCATTTCATCCCAAAGCTACAGAATATACGTTCTTTTCAAGTGCACATGGAACATTTCTAAGATAGACCACATGTTAGGCCACAAAACAAGTCTCAATAAATTTAAGAAGATTGAAATCATTTTAACTGTATTCTCTGACCACAATGCTATGAAACTAGAAATCAATTATAAGAAGAAATCTGGGAAGCTGACAAATAAATGGAGGCTAAACAATATGCTATTAAATAGTGAGTGGGTCACAAATGAGATCAAGGAGGAAATCAAAAGATACCTTGAGACAAACGAAAATGAAAACACCACGACCCAAAATCTCTGGGATGCTGTGAAAGCAGTCCTAAGAGGGAAGTTTATAGCAGTGCAGGCCTACCTAAAGAAGGAAGAAAAATCTCAAATCAACAGGTTATCCTTACACCTAAGGGAACTGGAAAAAGAACAGCAAAAGAAGCCCAAGGGGAGTACAAGAAAGGAGATAATAAAGACCAGAGCAGAAATAAACAATATAGAAAACAGAAAAACAATTCAAAAGATCAATGAAACCAAGAGCTGGTTTCTTGAGAAGATAAACAAAATTGACAAACCTCTAGCCAGGCTCATCAAAAAAAAAGAGAGAGGACTCAAATTAGCAAAATCAGGAATGAAAGAGAGGAAATGACTACAGACATCACAAAAATACAAAAAATTCTAAGAAATTACTATGAGCAACTATATGCCAACAAATTTGACAATCTGGAAGAAATGGATAATTTTCTAGAAGCATACAACCTTCCAAAGCTAACGCAAGAAGAAACAGAAAATCTAAATACCCTGATTACTACCAAGCAAATTGAATCAGTAATTGACAAGCTCCCAAAAAACAAAAGCCCTGGACCAGACGGCTTCACAAGTGAATTTTATCAAACATTCAAAAAAGAACTATCACCTATTCTTCTCAAACTATTCCAAAAAATCCAGAAAGAGGGAAGGCTCCCAAACTCTTTTTATGAAGCCACTATCACCCTGATTCCAAAACCAGATAAAGACATCACAAAAAAGGAAAACTACAGGCCAATCTCCCTGATGAATATAGATGCAAAAATTCTCAATAAAATATTAGCAAACAGAATTCTGCAATATATTAAGAAGATCATACATCATGATTAAGTGGGATTCATCCCTAGTGCACAAGGCTGGTTCAAATCCGTAAATCAATTAATGTGATACACCACATCAACAAAATGAAGGATAAAGATCACATGGTCATTTCAATAGATGCAGAAAAAGCATTTGACAAAATCCAATAGCCATTTATGTTAAAAACCCTTAGCAAAGTGGGAATACAGGGATCATATCTCAACATAATAAAAGCCATATATGATAAACCTACAGCTAACATCATACTCAATGGGGAAAAGCTAAAACCATTCCCCTTAAGAGCAGGAACAAGACAAGGCTGTACACTTTCTCCTCTTCTATTCAACATAGTGCTGGAAGTTCTAGCCACAGCAATCAGACAACAAAAAGAAATAAAAGGCATCTAAATTGGCAAGGAAGAAGTAAAATTGTCATTATATGCAGATGACATGATACTGTATATAGAGAACCCCAAAGACTCCATCAAAAAACTATTGGAACTGATAGACGAATTCAGTAAAGTAGCAGGATATAAAATCAATGTTCAGAAATCAGTGGCATTCGCATATACCAATAATAAACTAATGGAAAGCGAAATTAAGAAAACTGTCCCATTTACAATTGCATCAAGAACTATAAAATACCTAGGAATAAATTTAACCAAAGAAGTGAAAGATCTGTACTCAGAAAATTATAAGATACTGAAGAAAGAAATCATAGAAGATACAAATAAATGGAAACACGTACCATGCTCATGGATAGGAAGAATTAATATAGTTAAAATGTCCATACTGCCTAAAGCAATATATAGATTCAATGCAATTCCTATCAAACTACCAAGGGCATTTTTCACAGAAATAGAAAATATAATCCTAAAATTTATACGGAATCATAAAAGACCCAGAATAGCCTCAGCATTTCTGAGAAATAAGAACAAAGTCGGGGGGATCACGCTACCAGACATCAAAACCTACTACAAGGCTACAGTAATCAAGACAGTTTGGTATTGGCATAAAAACAGGCACATCGATCAGTGGAACAGAATACAGAGCCCAGAAATAAATCCAGGCATTTACGGACAGTTAATCTATGACAAGGGAAGCAAGAATTTACACTGGAGTAAAGATATTTATTGGATAGACTCCATTTATTGGAGTCTATCCAATAAATGGTGCTGGGAAAATTGGACTGACACATGCAAAAAAATGAAACTGGACCACCTCCTTATGCCTTATACAAGAACAAATTCAAAATGGATTAAAGACTTAAATGTAAGACCTGAAACCATAAAAATCCTAAAAGAAAATATAGGGAGTACATTTGCAGATATTACCCGGAGCAATATTTTTACTGATACATCCCTACGGGCAAGGGAGGTAAAAGAAAAAATGAACATATGGGATTATATCAGACTTAAAAGTTTTTTCACAACAAAGGAAACCATTAATAAAACAAAAAGAAAGCCTACTGAATGGGAGAATATATTTGCCAACGATATATCTGATAAGGGGTTAATATCCAAAATTTATAAAACACTCATGAAACTCAACACCAAAAAAACAAACAACCCAATTAAAAAATGGGCAAAAGATATGAGGAGACATTTCTCTAAAGAGGACATACAGATGGCCAACAGGCATATGAAAAAAAGTTCAACCTCACTGGTCATTAGGGAAATGTAAATAAAAACCACCATGAGATATACCACCTCACTCCAGTCAGAATGGCTATCATCAATAAATCAACAAACAACAAGTGCTGGCGGGGCTGTGGGGAAAAGGGGACCCTGCTGCACTGTTGGTGGGACTGCAGATTGGTGCAGCCTCTATGGAAGTCAGTATGGAGGCATCTCAAAGAACTGGAAATAGAGCTACCGTTTGACTCAGCAATTCCACTCCTAGGTATTTATCCTGAAAAAACCAAGACACTTATTCAAAAAAAGTTATGCACCCCTATGTTCATAGCAGCACAATTTACAATAGCTAAGACTTGGAAACAACCAAAATGCCCATCAGTAGATGACTGGATTAAGAAACTGTGGTATATTTATACAATGGAGTATTACTCCGCTACAAAGAAGAATGAAATTGTACCATTTGCAATGATATGGATGGACCTAGAGACTATTATGTTAAGTGAAATAAGTCAGTCAGAGAAAGACAGATACCATATGATCTCACTCATATGTGGGATCTGAAAAACTGTATGAATGAGCAAAGTAAACAGAAACTGTCTCATAGATATAGAGGAAAAATCAGGGTTGCTAATTGGAAGGGGAATGGGGATGAGGGAGAAGGGGAAGGGATTAGACTGCAAAAATAAGCAACTACAATATTGCCACTGGGATACAAAAAACAGTTTGGGGAATATAATTAATAATGTTGTAAATATTTTGTGGAATGTCAGATGGTCATAGATCTTGTTAGGAAGACCATTTCATGGATGGAGTAGAGGTTTGCTCACTGCACTGTGTAACTAAAGCGGAGGTGGTATACCTAATGTAATTGAATATATATAGATAGTCACGGGATGCAGATTATACTGTGGAAGAGAGTCAGAGGAAGAGTAATAGATATATATGATATGGGGGGGGAGTGGGGTGGCGAATTGGGGGTGGGGGGTTGTCACATTGAGGGGTAAAATGTGTAACTATTGCACTGTGTTGTACACCTGAAACTAATTTAAAACAAAAATAAAAATAAAAAATAAAAAATAAATAAAAAATAATAGAAACTATGTTGCTATGAAAGTGTCAAGCTTTTCTAAAAACTAATGATACCATAGTAAGGGGGGAGGGGAAAGAGGGTAAAAGGGATCAAATATACGCTGATTCTGGGTGGTGAGCACACAATGTGATATATAGATGATGTATTACAGAATTGTACACCTGAAACCTATGTAACTTTACTAATAATTGTCACCCCAATAAACTTTAATTTAAAAAAAACACAACTAGGGCCGGCCGAATGCCTCAGTTGGTTAAGAGCTCGCTCAAGAGTGCGAGCTGAGCTCTGAGCAACGGCGGTTCGATGCCAGCCTGAGCTGAGTTGCCGTTGAGCTGCCAACAGGTGGCAGGATGGCTCAGCTAAAAAAAATAAATAAATAAAAAAAATAAAATAAAAAATAAAAAATAAAAACTAATCATAGCAGAATTGTGAAATGGACCATCTTCATATCATATGGATAGCAAAATGAGTTGTTCTCCCCCTACTAGAGAAATTTGACAATATGTACCAGGAGTCTGAAAACTTTACATACCCTTTATGCTTTGGTAATTTCCCTTATTTAAATTTGGCCATAAAAAGAATCAGAGTCAAGATGCAATTGAGAATTTATGTTTGAGAGTATGTGTTGCACCATTGTTGTAATGGCCAAAGACCGAAAATAACCAAAATGTCCAACAGTGAGGGATTAGTTGCTCAAAAATGACTGACAAGTTGAACCGAAATAAGAGGGGGAAATGAAGAAGCATTGTCCCAATCCTTCATCATTTCTTTTGTCCCCCCCCCCTTTTTTTTTTTAGTGGCTTAATCTAACACATTTATTATCTCACAGTTTCTGTAAGTTAGAAGTCTAAACATGGCCCAGCTGGGTTCTCTGTGTAAGGTCTCATAAGGCTGAAATGAAGGTTTTGGCTGAGGCTGCAGTCTAATCTAGGCTTGTCGCCTTCCAAGCATATGTGGTTATTGGCAGAATTCATTTCCTTGCAGTTGCATGTCTGAAACTCTCAGCTCCTAAAGGCTGCCTCCATTCCTTGCCGCATGACCCTCCCTATAACTCCGTTTGCTTCTTCAAGGCCAACAGGTATGCACCTGCTGCCATTTCTTGTCTCACACTCTAGACCCTTTTTAGAGTCACCTGATTTAGGTCAGGCCCACTCAGGATAATCTCCCTTTTGATTAAGTGAAATTCATACGATTAGGGACCTTAGTCATCTTTGATATATGATAACCTGATCACAGGAGTAATATCCCATTATATTCACAGGTGCTACCCTCACTCAAAGGAAGAGATGTATACCAGGGAATCCTAGAGGCCATCTTAGAATTCTGCCTACCACACTCATTCATTTTTCGGAAGATACCCACCACATGACCTAATTGTCTTTTGTCCCCTTTTGATTAGTTTGCTCTACCACTTTAACCTTTGGTTACTGTTTTCTTGTGGAAAGTACGTAAGTGGTGTCTTGGGTCAGGTTCCCTAAAGACAGAGCCTGAGCCAGTGACGTGGCTTCCCAAGGTTTATACCAACAGTGCTCCCAAGAGAAGGGGGTGAAGGGAGCAGGATGGGGCTGTGGGAGAAGCTGAGCAAGGACGTGGTCTCAGCGGGAACCTGCTTCAGCCCGATCCCACCTGGAGCTCTGGGCCTGGAGGTGCACCCCAGAGCTAGTCCCTGCTTGAGGTGAAGGGCTACTCTGCTGTACCTCCATGTCAGTCAGTCGTGGGATGCAGGATGGGTGGGTGGAGACAAAGTCCCAGGGGAAGTCAATCTTATTCCTAGGACAATTGTCTGGAGCACGGGCAGCTGTGAGCCACCAGCAGCCAACCCTGACAGCTGGCCTGGTAAAGGGGACCTGGGCAGGGCAGCAGCAGTGCCCACCACATGTGGGGGCAGGGTGGATGTTCGGCCTCAGATCTCTGCCTGTAAGAGACGGCAAGAGCCTGCACAGCATAATTACCAAGTTACCCTAGTTACCTGTGGAACAGTGCCTGCCACATACCTGTGTTGTCACTGAGTAATTAGGTATTGTGCTCATTAAACATTATCTCATGGGGAAAGAGTTCTGGCAATTTGCCTCAGTGAAATGCAAGTTTATGGATGTTGTCCACAGCCTGGACCCTGGTATTTTTAAAATACATTCTACACCGGAGGTGCCAAAAGAATGTACACAAGTGGACACTTTGGTCAACGTTGCTCAAGCGGTAGTTCACCGTAATCAGAATTGCCTGGACGCAGATGGTAACCACTTTGAGCACCTCTTGTAATTGCGGAAATCAAATGTGACTTGTATTCATCTTTTGTTATCGGTATATATTGAGTATTACAATTTTAATAGCTTTTTCCTTTCTTAAAATATGTATACACTTTTTTTTGGCACCCTCTGTTTATGTTGCAAACCTTCAATGTAATAGAAGGCTTATTGAAAAGCAAGCAATTAAAAATGCAAGTGGTGCCATTTAAAGGTTTGGGAAGGTGACAACTTTTAAACAGATTGGCCAGCTTACAAAGACCAAAAAAAAAAAGAAAGTTATAGGGCAAGACTGAGCATTCTGCATTGATCTCTGGATTATGGGCAAAAAGATCTGTCTCCCTAGGAAGCCCAGAAGCCACCTGTGAAGGCTTTCTGAGAATGAACACAAGTCATAGAAACCCTCTGGCCTCCCACCGCTAACTAGAGGGAGCATAGCGTGGGAGATCCTAGGGAACATTGAGGCTCCCCAGAGCTGTCCTTAGCTTGATGTGGCAGGAGAGGGGCTGTCAGAGCCAAGGGGCAGCCTGTTGGCAGGTGGCAAGGCCACCGTGGGCCAACTCGCTTCATTGCGTTAGTATTAGCCAGGATTGCGCACTCCAGCCCACAGTTATACGCATGGCCAAGGATACTTTCCTTCCCACACAATGAGAAGGAATAAACAATTGGAGTGAACCCTGCTCAGCCTTATACAAGTTCTTTCTTGCCAATCCCAAAGCCGATCCACTAAAAAATATCTAGTCTATGTTCTTGTTGGAGGTGCCTGAATAATCATCAGCAATTCTTACTCTCAAAGAAGTCCAGTTCATATATCATATACTTTCTCTCTCTCTCTCTCTCTCTCTCTCTCTCTCTCTCTCTCTCTCTCTCTCTCTTTCCCCCTTCCCTACCCCTCCCTCCCCCCACCCCGCCCCCACCTCCTTCCCTAGCCAGCTCCTTTTCCTAACTGCCTGTCTCAGTATAAATGCACCCTTCACTAACAGAGAACAGGTTTCTCAAGGGTTCTCTCACTCACCCAGATCAGGAGCCCTTGAGCAGTGAAGTTGGAAATGTACATACAAATTCTACAAGTGTGTACTGACCACCTACTATGTGCCAGGCCCTGAGTTAGACCCAACAATCACATAGATAGGTTAGATGTGGGCCCTCAGGGCCTTTTTATCTACTGAACACAAAGATATTAAAACAACTAGTACAGCCTTTGAATCTCAGGTGTGTTAGAATGATAAATTTTTCTTCTCTAACTCAAGGTTATTCTATTTCTAGCCATCATTCTGTCCCAATGACAGAAACATCATTAACCTGGCGTTTGTTCCCTGCTGTTTTTCCTGGAGTTGTGCATCATTTCCACGAGGTTAACATACAGTCAAGAAGGGACGCAGGGACTTTGGTTACCTTCTAATCATAGTGGTGACACAACATGCCTCTGTCTGTCTGGTCCTTCAACTTTGGTCTACTAGGGAGGAGGGGTGCCAGTGAGGGCCCCAGTCCATTTTTAAAAGATAACTGTGACATAGGGTGGAAAGCAGAGTAGGTTGGGGAAGGGGTTGGCACACTGTAGGCAGGAAGATCAATTGGACTGTTGTTTAAAGTATCCAGGGAAACAATGATGAATTTGGTCTGGATTGGGTAATGATCGTGGAAGTAGAGAAGAGGCATGGAAAGGAGTTTGTGAGGCAGAATCTGTGGGAATTGTGACTGATGAGATGCTGGGTAAGGGAGAGGATGGCATAGAAGGTGACTCTTAGGCTTTGGCTTTAAGTGACTATGTGGTTAGTGCCACTCTCGCCAGCAGACTGCATGTGGAGTAGGGCTCTGGCCTGGCAGAGTTCAGGGCACTGGTAAGTTCCACTCTGGACAGGTTGACGGTGATATGCTGGGGAGGTGAGTTGGTGCAGATGTCCAACAGAGGTCTTAGCAGGAAGTCACAGACATGGACATCCTTAGAATCCAGGTGTCAGTTCTTACCAGGTACGTGAACAAGGCCACTGGGCAGAACTCAGAGCCCAAGAAGAAAAGAGAGCAGAGAACAGAGGCCTGCAGAGCATCAAGAGGCCTGCAAGGGGCGGACAGAGGAAGTGAAAATGACAAGATAGGAACAGGGTGAGCACAGAGGCTATTTTAGATGCATCAAAGGAACAGAGTTTCCACCGGATGTTTTCCAGTGGGATCAAACACTGCCTGGGGCTGAGTGGAGTGGAAACAGAACAGAAGTCTTTAGATCAGGCACTAACACCACTGCTAAGTTAAAGCCCACCACCATCACACACTGAAGAAGCCAATGATAAATAGCTAATACACATTTCTATTTTCATTGCATTTACCATTTGAAAGGTGCTAAGAAGCAGAAGGGAAAAGGAGAACCAAATAGCCTTGTTAGGTCAAAATGGGGTCCTCATCTTAAAAGTTAGTTGCCTCCTACACAGGGGTGAATTGTATCTACACATGTAATCTCATGTAATTCATTAAGATCCCTTCATTTCTATTCCTCAGAGGGTAAGTGAGTGCCATGAACTGGCAGAGGAAACTTCCACAGAAGAAGGCTTCCTGATAGCATGTGGGTTACTTGGGCTGTGACTGAAAATCACATATACTTAAGAATTGTGCCCATTCCTTGGTCTGTGAGCAAAGAAGGGCATCTCCAGCAGGACCACCCTCTTGAGAAATATCCACTTTGCGTGATCTCAAGAGAAGTTAATATACCCAACCCTGAGTTATCTGCCATGGAATTTTAAATTCCCATCATTAGCTAGTCCTTTAAAGTTTCTGAAGATCATGATGTATAACAGGCACAGATAGCCAGGACTAATAATTTTAAAAGAATAAAATTCCCACTTCCTATTGTGGCTTACATTTCTATCCTCCCCTCTTCACCCTCATCTTCCTCATTTCGATGAGCCCATCACACTGGCCTTCTTGCAGTTCCCCAAACATTCAGGCTCTTTCTTATCTCCAGCCCTTTGCACCTGATTTTCCCCATGCCTAGAATGTTCTCACAGAATTCAATTTAAATACCTCTTCCCCAGAGGTTGAGGAGTGAGGAGAAATGTAAGGAAAGGAATGGAAAGCAACTACTTTTGGAGAAGCCATAGAGGGAACTGAATCTGATTTGTCTAAACGTGGATACACACTGAAAGATTCCATCTGACCAGGCTTGGCAGGGACTCAAGTATGGTTTGATGAGATGCCTGGAGGCATGAGTGTGAAACGGATGACTTCCCCAAGTCTTCTGCAGAACAATCTAGAATTATTACAACATGCCCCAGACTGCCAATTATAAGATGCCAGAGTAAAGAAGTTTCTGACCCCCTTTTTCTCTTGGAGATCACCTAAAACAACAAGAAAAAGGAGAGACAGAAAACAAACTCATTTCTGACAAAAGTAGAGAGCATGTGTAATGCTAAACCACAATATATGAGGAAGAGTTGCCAAAGGCAGAGAAAATTAAACAAGTTCTGGATGATGCTGAAAACACAAAGTAAGTGTAAGAGACAAAATTAACAATCCTTTCTTTGGATCAAGGATGGGGGATATGAGCTGGCTGGGGAACTTCCTTGGATTCTGTAGAATGACAAAAATAATGGGGCCAAATATTCTAAAGTGGAAATTATATGGATAGCATTCTCTGATTAGAATGCACTTAAACTAGAAATAAATGACAAAGGTTTTGAAACACTGCATGTCAGAATCTATGGGCTACAGCTAAAGTGTTCTCAGAGAAAAATTCAATCTAAAGCACTTACATTATAAATAAGAAAGAATGAAGAGAAATGAATTACACACATTCCAAAAGAGTTATAAAAAGACCAATAACATAAGCCTAATAAAACAGAAGGAAATAATAAATAAAAACAGAAATCAATGAATTACATACTAAGTAAATAGAATAAAACTATATAAAGCAACATATAGATATGAAAAAGAGACCAACAGGAATCTGTTTTGAGAGGGAAAAAACACCAAATAAAATAGAAAACCATAAGCTTAATTAAGGGAAAAGTATAAAAATGAAAATGGAAAAATATACAAACCTATAGAGATAGTAAAAGAATCATAGGACACTATTTTATCAATTCTATTCAAAAATTTTATAACCTGAATAAAAAATAATTTGAAAACATGAACGGAGGACTGTCCAATGAAACATCTGCCAAAGAGACAGATGACTTAAATTAACCAATTACTGTTTTGGGGGAAAAAAACTAGAAAAAAAATTGTCAAGTAGCTACCCATTGCAAAAACACGCAGTCCATATGGTTTCACAGGAAGAACCTACCAAAACTTTAAGAAATAGCAAAACCAGTGTTACTTAAATCATTGCACAATATGGGAAAAGAAATAAAGATTCCAAATTCTTTTTATGAAATCACCACAACATTGGCACCCAGACCCAACAAAGATCACACACAAAAAAGAAAAGCACAGACTGATCTCATTAATGACTTTTGACAAAAATACCTAACATAAAATATTAGCAAATAGAATGCAGTAATAAGTTAGAGAATTGATATAACATGATTAATTGGAGTTCATGCCAAAAGGAAAAGGACAGTTCCATGTTATAAAACATGTAACTACAGTTAATCAGATCAGTGAGTCAACTTGAAAAATTATAAGGTATCCATATATATGCTGAAAAATGATCAGATAAGATTCACATCCATTCTTGATTTTAGTTCAAGTAATGAATCATCCTGATTTGTCTGGGAGTGAGGAGTTTCCCAGGATATAAGACTTTCAATGATAAAACAGGGAAAGTTCTAGGAAAAAAAGACAAGTTGGTTATGCTGATTTCCATAGAAATAAATGTTTACTTCCTTTTCAGTAGAGACAGAGATAAACATGGATAGACATACATCTCAATCCAGAATGCAGCATCAGAGAAATACTACAAATATTATCAATAACGTTGGTAGCAGGTCAATAACATCCACTGATACCACATTACTTAACATTGTTATGGAGGTACTAGCCAACACAGTTATCTAAGAGAATAAAATTAAAAACATAAACAATTAGATAGGAGGAAATAAAATTTCCCATCATTTGCAGATAATATGAGTATATACCTTGAAAGGCTAAGAGAATCATAACTCTTAGGCCATAATAATGTCAATGAAAACCAGGTAAGGCGGCTGAGTGTATAATAATAATAATAATAATAATAATAATAATAATAATACACAAAATAGATAGTATTCCTATATAAAAATGGCAAACTGTTAGAAAATATCATCGAAGGAAAGATACGTATTACAAAAGGAACAAAAATATAAAATATCTAAGAATGAAATTGGACAGAATTGATTCAAATTAACAAGAAATATGCAAAATAGATGAAGAAAATCTAAATGAGGTAAGTATGGGAAAGAGAAGCTGAAGAAATCAATATGCACACTCTGTCCTTGGATGGGAAGACTGTCAATTCTAGCAGAAGTAATCTCTATATGTAATGTGATGTGATAGGAATAAAAATACCAACAGGATGTTTTTCTTAGAACTAGACAAACTGAAGTTTGAAATGTCTCTTGAGAAGCTGGAGACTAGGGCTTTGCATAGCACAACACAGCAGAACTTCCAAAAAATAATCATTCATCTCTCCCCCAAGCTACCAATCACAGCACCTATTTCTCTTCCTTTTCCTTTTTTCCTTTCCCTTTCTCTCTTACTCCCCCCACTTTCCCCTACCCCAACTCCTGCTGGGGCTCCCCCTCCCAGCCTCTTCCTTTTCTACTTAATGCAATTTGCCCTGCTTTCAATTCCATTTCTCTCTTTTCCAGTGCTCCCCCCACCCCACTCCACCCCACCCCCGATCATGAGAGAGAGGGAGATAAGTAACTGCAAGTTAAATGTTGATATCCTTTCAGCAGCAAATGGAAACCCCGACTCAAACTGAATTAAGTAATGAGAAAATTATTATAACTATATACTTATTATATAACTACAGATCTTTTATAAAACCATAGAGTCCAGAGGTAGGATGAGCTTCAAATTTAATTGAATCAGAGGTGTAACAATGTCATCAAGAAGACAATGGTTTTCCATCTCTCCACTCTACCAACCTTGGGGTTGCCATCATTCTTGGGCAAAATGGAAAATGGCTACCTTCTCTCCTTGTAGCTCTTTAACCATCAGTGAGATTGTTCCTAGAAGCCCTGTAGCATACTTACCCTCACACTTCACTGGCCATAATCATCCCTTCTTGAATCGATAATGCATGTGGCGAAAAGAATTACCAATGTTGACCCAGGATCAGATGGTGGCTCTCCAATTGCAATGCCCACCACATGTGCAATCCATAATAAGATTCCACGTCAAGTCATTTTCATTCTGTATGTCTCAGCATCCTTATCTGTAAATCTGGATGGTTTCTGGGTTGCATTCTGACTGTGACAATCGACTCATGAGTCTTTGAAAGAAACAATGTGTAATGAAAATAACATAATCTCACTGATCTTCTAATTTATCATCTGAAAATGAGGTAATAATATGTCCCTTACAGAGTAGTTCACAGGATTGATTGAGGTAATGCAATTCAAGGGTCTAGCACTGAGCCTATCATGTTGCAGTTACTCAACAAACAACATCATGATTATGATGATGATTTTACTTATTGTGCAGAGCAAATGCTGATATTCCTAAGAAAACTTAAAAACTAATAGACAGGGGAACAAGGAGTTCTTTATTCAAAGAAAACAAGTTAATTCCCTCTGAGTTTGGTTTGTTTGTTTTTTTTGTTTTTGGTATTCCATTAACTTAATTCTTTCAAAGTCATCTTTTGAACTGAAAATAGCTTCATCATTTTAAGACATATTTCCAGAAGGGAAATTACATTTGGATTATTATGTCCTTATCACCATTAACTGTTATTTGCATCTGAAGAAGAAAACATATCATTTACATTCCAGATGCTGACTGTATAATTTATAATTTCTCCTTCTATGGGCACAAGCATGTTTCCTTATTGTTCAGTTCTGCATGTATTTCACAAATCACTGGTGCATAAAATTATTAATTTAAACAAATGATTTTCAACTCTGTCTTTATGCCACCTTCGGGCTAGTTTGCAGTGGCCAATGATTCAAATAAGCAAAATAATCCATGAATCTTACTGTATTCTCTAAGAAAGAGGTCTTTGCACCAACATATGCAGGAAGCAGGAAATACTTGACTCAAGAGTAGGGAGCAATCACATTTATTAAGTCTTGTGGGGAAATACCACCATTTTGGTAAGAACCACTTATACAGTAATGTAGGGTCAATCCCTTTTGAAAAGGAACTACTACAGATGCAAAGTATTTCTGACTGACCAGAAACAAAATAAATAGACCACTTCACCCATTGAAAGGTACTTGACTGACTCACTTAGGCTGTGAAAACTTCAGTGATTTTGAAAAGCGGAAAACAAGTTTTCCCTGCGAGAGGATTCTATCATCACCTTAGCTAGCACCCAGTGGATTTAAATAATTCAGGTCAGACTTTCATGATCAATACCCTGTAATGGTCCAGATCGTAATTGTGAGAAGGGTCAGAGAAAAGATTGTTTATTAATGGCTCGGGTTACAAATACAGAGTCTACAAAAGACTTGCCAGGTTCTCTGTCTACCCTGAGAATCAAAACCAGCAAACTTTCCTAACCTTGTGTTAAACAATACTAGGACTGAATATTTCCTTTTGCTTGTCAATTTAATTGAGAAATATTTATGCACATACTTTTTTCCCTCAGTGCTAAACTGGCGGGGGGGGGGGGCGGGGCGGGGAGCTTAAAAATTAGCTACGTGATCTAGGAAATACTTACACCTAGGAGAAAAGACGGTGAAACAATGAAACAGTTTGAAAACTAACAGTTTACACATTAAATACATACCTGAAGACCCTCATCTTTATATTATATAAAATGTTATGTTTTAAACTATGCCCAATACCAATTAGCTCTTCGCCTTGGAAGACTCTCCTTAAAATCATCCATCCCAGTTCCTAAACCCAGTAAATATCCTCCCTGACTTCCCTTCTGAGATATTACTAACTCTGTCAGGCAGTATTCTCTCTAACTGCAGTAAGTCTGAAAAACTTAGCATCCTGTGACTGACAGGCTTTTCTAGTTGTCTTTTGGGAGTGTTGACAGCCAACTATTCTTTCCTACAGAAAAATCTCTCGGAGGATATCACAGAGATGACGCAAGCATTTTCAACCCTATTTCCAGTAAATCCCCATTTCCTGGACAACCATAATTAAGAAATATGTACTGTTTTCTACATACAGAGCTCTGTAGCAGGATTGTGTCAGGGTCAAATATAGGCTGTTTCCTTATGGGCTCTGGAAAGCTTGGGAACAGATGCAAGACTCAGAAGCTAGACAGGGCTGGTTCATACACACAGGATGACTGGCACAGACCTGAGCTCCAGGAGGGCTCAGAGAAGGGATACCCCTGAGGCCCGGGAGATGGACAAGCTGCTGGAACCAACTGCTGACATTGTCTCTCCCTCTCAGAATCTCCCAGGATGCTCCTCTTTAGCTCTCCTTCAGACCTGTCTCCTGACGCCAAAACATGACTGTTCATAATTCATGAATATACTTGATAAGTTTGCTTCCCATTCAAACTGCAGGAGGCAATAAAAGATGTTTGAAGGAAAACCCAATTAAGTATTCAAAGGATTACAAGGACCAGGAGGGACCTGAATAGATATATCCTCAGTTCCCTTGTCGCCATTGACACGTAAATTCTGCCCAGTCACATGCAATAGCTATTTATTCATTTGGATGCTTATTTCTTCAAAAGCCGAGGAATCATCAAAGACTTTCATATGGCATGCAGAAATTATTTTAAACACAGCTTCTGTATTTATTCTCAAAAAGAAACCAACAATTAAAAATCTCTACAATTTCACGGGCATGAAATACAAAATGTCAAAAGCATATCCAGAGATAGTTCCAGGCTCTCTCCTCCTCTAAGCAAGTAACTAAAAGGACAAAGCAATTAAATAAAACCAAACAGCAGCAGAGAGTAAAAACCATCCCACGCAGTCTTGCTCTTCAAGGTTCCACCCACCATCACCAAGTAATTTTCTCTCGTTGCCTCACTCTTGTTGACGTGTACTATTTACCAGTTAGATTTGGAGACCGCTCCTTGGATCTAAATCTTTGACTCACCTCTGCCACTAACCAATGATGTGAATTTGGACATAACCCCTTTGTGCCTCAGTTTCTCCAATTCAAAATAATAAGAATACTAATTCTGACCACCTCATAGATTAGAGGAAGTATGAAATTATAACAATAATTCAATACTGTATGTACAGTGTTATGTGCTATACTTAAACAATTATGTTTCAGTAATAAACAATCCCAAAACCTTATCCCAGCAAAAATTTATTTCTTATTCATGCTGCATGTCCAACTCGGATCACTAGCTTCCCCAGTACATGCTTATACAATGAATAAAAGAATATGGCAAAAGTCACAAAACTTTTAAAGATTCTCCCCTGAAGTGACTCGCATCAGTTTCACTAATCACTAATATTTCATTGGTCACAGCAAGTCACATAGCTATATCTACTTTCATAGGGGTGGAGAAGTAACTCTCATGTATCATGTCCCTGGAAGGGGAGAAACACCAGCATATTTCTGAACAGTCTTAATGGCTACCAAGGCATTAGAACATATGCTAACAATTATTGTTGTTGTTATTATCATCAACAACATCTTTATAGAATGTCAGAGCTGGAAAGGACTGGAATTCCACTGCATCCCATTCACTTATTCACTCAATATTTATAATTAGTCAATATTTGTTGAGGGCTGCTGTGTAAAGAATTTGTCTGGTCTTTGTCCCAGGTTCCTGAGAGGGCGTTTCTAAACCTTTGGAATTTCCTAAGTGATAGGAGAATCTTTGTTATTTGTGGTGGGCCCCTAAGACCACACCTGAGTTTGTGTAATGAGGTGATACATGGTGGGCCCATCATTAGTTTCAGGATAGGGGTTGACTATGCTGGAAAGACCAATCATGTGATAAGGTGGTTGGGCTTTGAGCCACATGATATCTGCCCAAACTTTGGGGAGGGGAAGAGGGCTAGAGATCAAGTTCAACCAACCTCATGACCAATGTTCAATTAATCATGTCTATGTAATGAAATCCCCCAAAAAATCTCTGGACACCAAAGCTCAAGTGAACTTTCTTGGTTGGTAATCATATATTGATACACTGTCAGGGTGACATGTTCTTATCCCACAGGAAGGTTCCCTGTTTGGGGCCTTCCCAGATCTTGCCCTATGGGTCGCCTCTTTAGGCTGGTCCTCATTTGTGACCTTTATAATAAAACTGTAATCATAAATATAGCACTTTCCTGAGTTCTGTGAGTCATTCTAGTAAATTATCAAACCTGAGGGTTAGTGGGAACTCTCAAACTTGTAGCCAGTTGTTCAGAAGCATGCATGGCCAGGGAACCCCCAGAGTTGAGGCTGGTGTAGTAAGAACAGTCTTCCTGGGAGCTGTGTCCTTAACTTGTGAAGTCTTCACTAACTCCAGGTAGTTAGTATCAGAGTTGCATTACAAGGGCCTAATATATGCCCAGCACTGCAGAGTTTCATAAAATAGGCTCAGCCGCTCCTCCAATAGACCTTATAGTCAAGAGGAGGAGACATATATTAAAAGAAATGAACCAAGACCTAACAGGCATATCATTGTAAACTGAGTCCTACTACTCCCCATGTAACAATAAGGCAAAAAGGCACTAAAGGCAAAGCTCTTAATACAAAATAAAATTATCCTGGATAAAGGTATTGTGATAACCATTATCCTTCCTGAAGTACTTTCTCTGTAACTAAAGATCACATTCAAAACAGAGGAAAAAGTTCTTAAATACACATAGGAGCTTTCCACAAATGAAGATAAAAGCATCCTCTAGCTGAACACTAGTGCTATTATTAAAAATCTCTTAGAAAAATGCCTTATAGCCAAAGTGGTGCAATTTATGGCTGTATTTCAACTTTTAGTTCATCCTATTATTGCAAAAAGTTGTTCAGGAAAAAAAGTGTGTGTGTGTATGTGTGTGTATGAATGTGCATGTAATAAGAGTTTAAGATCATAACTTGTATATCTATTGATCCTAAGATATTATCTTTTATATATGTATATAATATATATGTATCTTTTAAATATTTATGCATTATTCTATGCCATTAAATATTCTTCTAAAGCATAATTTTTGATACAGAAAACAAATCCCATCCTATGATAAGTTAGAATTTCTTAAACTATTTCTATTGTTGGACAATTAGGATACTTTCAATTGTTTCACAATCATAAATAATGCAGAATTGACATCCCTGTACATAAATCGTTGTCCACACCTTTGATTATTTTCTGAGGATAAATTGCTAGAGAATAAATAAGTGGGTCAAAGGGAAGAAACATTTTTAAGTCTTTGGTACTCAGTGCCAAAATGCTCTCCAGGAAGTTCGTATTAATTTTTCCTCCCACAAGGAGTGAGAATATTACTCTCTTGCTGATACAAGAAAATTTGACCTCAAAACAATTTAACATTGAAACACTAGAGCAGTGCTTCTCACTCTGGTAAATTTTGTCCCCAGAGGACATTTGGTTGTCACAACAGTAAGATGCTATTGATAGCAGGCCAGGGGTGCTGCTGAACATCCTATAGTACACCAGGCATCCCCCATAACTATGAATTATCCATCCCAAAATATCAAGTGTTAAACTTGAGAAACCCTGCATTGGGACCAAAAGAGGATACCCTCCATCACCAGCATCATGCTCATTCTCCTGGAAGTTCAAATCAATGTTTTAAGGATAAAATATAAGTAAGATATAGAACTGACAGCAAGGAGGAGGCAAAATTATCAATATTTCAGAACACACATTTGCACATTGTAAAATAAAAGAGAATTAACTAGAAAAAATATCATTAGGATAGAATATTACCTTGCTCTTTCTGCTTTCCAATAAAGAGCTAACTAGCTGCCAGGTAAACCTGTGTATCACTCACATGTATTATGTATTTATTGAGTCAAATATTAGGTCCCGGCATTATTCTAGGCACTAGAGATAAGACAGTGAATCAGAAACAACATCTCTTAGTTAGCTTACATGTTAGTGTGGGAAGACTCCAAAAAAAGCATATAAACAAGTATGTACACAGTGTATTCATTGGTGATAAATTCTACAAAAAACAATAATAAAGCAGAGCACAGAGGAGAGAGAATTCTTAGAGGCACAAAAGAGCAAGATCTTAGCTATGTTGGTCCTGTAAAAATTCAGGCTTTTACTCTGGAGAAATTCAGAAGCCATTGGAGGATTTTATACAGAGCAATGACATGTTCTGATAAATGTTTCCAAAGACACCATGACTGTCCGGGGGAAAGGATAGACGCAGGTAACAGAGAAACAAAGGAGTAACCAGAGACTAAGCTAGGTTGGAATCTGTAGGCCAGTGTAAGGATTGGGGATTTAATCAGAGGAAGGTGGAACAGCCAGAGAATTTTGAGCAAAGGTGCAACATGAACAGACTCAAATTTTTAAAAGGAGGATTCTGGCTATAATGTAGAAAACACAGTGTGGGGATGAAAGGCAAATGCAAAAGCAATTGAGGCAACAAAGTCCTTTAATGCTCGCCGGAAAATTCTGGTTCCTGCCCCCATCCACGTTTATCCAGCTCATTCTTAGATGGTTCAAATAGATGAGTAAAGAAACAACATTGTTAAAAATAATAATAAATTTTTTTTAAAAAGAAACGTTGTTTTTATTTCTCTTGGCAAGAAAATACTAGTAAAAACAAAGGCTTTCAAAAAATTCAGTTGGAAAAGTTGCTGTTTGTTTCATCTTGGCTTCTTTGGACCACCTGAAAGTTCCTTTTGCTCAGGGGAGGATAGAGTTACTTGACCCTGGGACTTGATGGAAGAGTTCAATCTCAAAGTCAGAGCTGGTTATCGGATTCTAAAGTCTCCCCTAACCATTCTTGAGAATGATTTGTTAGCCCTGCTGACTGGAGTGATCTATACCGACGGGTTTTCAAACAAGCAAAACCTTGGAAATGCTCCCAGCCATCACTGGTTCCTTTTTCATTAATGCTTTTCAACAGCATCAGGCTCTGTTTGTCTGATCCTCATAGGTCACCCAGAAGAAAGGAATTGTATTCTCCTTTAGACAGACATGTTGACGTGATTCAAAAGTTTTAGGTTTCTGAAATAAGGAGGGAAACCAAACCACAAAAGGTGTCATCAATTCTGACTCACAAAAGAATAGGGGCTTATGACCAAGCTGAGAATAACATTTCTTAATGATTCCTTTCAAGGATTTAAGATTTTCTTTGGCTTAACAGCCAACTTCGTTAAATGAAGACCTAGTTTATCCTCTTACTACGTTACACAACTCTCTTAGTGGTTATCATCTTTGAAGGCTGTGCTTGGTTAGCAGTAATTGACAATGGAATTCTATGGATAGGCAAGTTGTTGTCATAACTTAGGAACAAGGCATAATGGGAATATCCACAGGAGCACATAGCAGATGAAGGGAAGAACCTGACTCCTTAAACCACACACCAAGCCATGACAGGTACTGGGGGAGTTCCCTGAGTTCAAGGATAAGCCCCAGACTTGGATGGAGGTGGTGAGTCCAGGGAGGGGAGTTGGGAGACAGTAGGCACCCAGGTATACATCCAGTCTTATGTCAACATGGCAAATAGATAGCAAAGCTGCATCTTAAGGGAACACATGTCATCCAAGTCTCATCTCTGAGGGTCTCAGATCCTAAATCTTATTGTCAACAATGCATCTCAAAGAAACTATGACTGAGACACTAGACTGTATTGTATGGTTCTTGAAAGAAAAGTGCTTCCAATATACTATAGTTTCTCAATGACTCTTCATTGCACTAAATTAGAATGCCTGCATGCATGGATGCACAGATGCATGCATGCATGGATGAATGGATGGATGGATGGATGGATGGATGGATGGATGGATGGATGGATGGATGGATCTAGGTAAATTCCTTAATTTTAAACTAACAGACAGATGAGCAGAAGCTACTGGAATGTATCCTTAATTGGCTTACCTCTAACCCTAAATATGGGATCCTCCATGTACTTGATTTTGACTTACTGGGAAAGGCTAAAGGAATGGGTCTGATTCTGGGTCTAGTCTTATTCCTCCATTCAGTATGACCCCATCAAACAAAAACAAACTTTCAGTGGATCCAAGAGTTTCTTTTACTTTTATTAGAGTATGGTATGATTTTTCTTTGATGCTTTCACAATCACTAATGGAGATTTGCAGGAGAAAAAAGGAGAGGGAATTCTAAAACTATGAGGAAGATGCCAAACTAACAGGAGAATTACTGGGCAGGGGGCAGGGGGATACTAGGATGAAAATAGAAAGGAAAGAGAGAGTCAGAGAGCCTGGATTGGATGATAGCTCTTCACCTCCATTACACAAAAGATCTGGGTGTCTTCTATCAATCACTTCTGCCTGCCTTCCTCCTTCGCCCCACCACTGGTCAAAGGCAAGAGGCAAGTCAACTGCCCAAAGACAGCACCAGCCAGGGCTACCTGAATGCAACTTCAAAAGATGTTCCAGCTCTTGATTTTTCTCCACATTTTTACTTATCTCTGCACCAATACAGCTGCATGCCGTACCCTGAACAAGCCTTCTAATTTCTGGCCTAATTGTCTCTGCCAGTGTGATTGTCCCTATCTGACAAGACCTTCTTGCTATCTTCTTCTTTTGAAACCTTGGCTGTTCCTTAAAGCTTGCCTCCAACACACCCTCCACTTCCATGATGCCTGTCAGGTGCACAGGGACCTTCCCTTGGACCACAGTTGGCCCTTTCCTTAGGGCCTGATCTTTAAAAACTGCATAGTCTTCACTAGCTACTGGAATGTCATCTAAGACTCAACTTTATTATCTTTGAAATAGGGGTACCACCTGCATTGCCTGTCTCACAAAATTGAGCTGACATAAATGATATGTGTGGAAGCACTACGCAAACTGCTAGATGCTTTGGAACTAAGATGAGTACTATTGTAGGAAGCTCTTATACCCATGGCCAGATAAGTAGTTTCAAACATCCTAAACTCTGAAAAGATTATGTCCCCCCAATGTAAAAATAAAAACATTAAAGAACAATAAAATGATAAATAATAGCTAAGCATAATATTGTAATAGTTATAAGTGTAAATAAAGTTAGGCAATGACTATTTCACTGCTCTATCTTTTTGAAAAATCAAATTGTTTTTTTCTTTGCCTGCTCAGCTTGTTTGATATCTCGGCTTTGCTGCTTTCCTGAGTCTAATAATTATTTGGTGCTGCATTTTATCCCATCTCTTAGACTAGAGTCTCCTGGAAGCCTGTGTCTTAGCTCGCACATAGCCAGCACTCAAATATTTGCTAAATTTAATTCCTCCTCATGACACTTTGGAGACATTTGTCTCTTCTGTGTTAGTAGGAAAGCTCCACAAATCGTAAGAAGCATAAATGGCTCTGAGCAATCATACCTCATACCTCACTCACTCAACAGGAAATTATTAAAAGCAGAATATATGTATAATTCAGAACTTGAAACAATGGGAAATATAAATAAAAATGAAAGGAGGAGTGCATAGCCTCAAAAAGTATATGAGAGAACAGGGGAGGGAGAAAAAGAGTCAAGGGAAGGGGTAACTGAAATATAACTGGGGGAGCAGTGGGAGGGAATAAAGAAGCTCTTAGGCAAATAGTTGAAAATATCAAGTTACAAGGCACCATAGCTGGAATTAAAGTTGAAATGGACCTTAGATGATATTTTACCTAATCTCCACCCAAATTTAAGCTCTTATCTATCTATAAACAACAAAAGATCAGAGAGTGAGCATTCTCCATGACGTCACTTCACTCGGTTTTCAGAGACATTCACACCTACTGCCTATGTTCATTCCTAGAAAGAAGGTCCCCTCAGGACTCAACACTTTTTGTGGTTATATTCTGTTCTAGAAAACAGAGGCATTTTGCTTTCCATGGGGACATACATGAATATTCTTGGTGCCCTAATTTCTCTCTCATTTCTTTCTCTTGCTTTCTTTGCATTTCCTTTTGCCTCTGGTCCTCTGCCATCAGCATTTTGTCTACCCAACAAGGTCCTTTTTATCATTCCTTCTCTCTGCCATCCAGGTTTTTAGCAAAATGCATTCTCCTGGGGAGCTTACATACTCCATTGCTCATCTCAGCAGGTAGGAGCTTCCTAGAGCTGCTATGAAAAGTATAAATTCATTTGTTTTGGAAAAAATAAGATAAAATGAGAATCAACTCCAATCAAAACATTAGATTAGAAAAAAAAAGTGTGTTGCACTTACTATAGCTTCATTTACATATTCTCTTTGATATTTTATTTGAGACAGAAATTGGTGAGTGTAGTGGTTACAGAATGGCCCTTGCCATCAGGAAACACTGATTACCAGCTGTGGGTCTTGGGGGAGGCTGCTTCACCCTTCAACTTTTAGTGTCCTCTTCTGTAATGTGGGAATAACAATGACAGAATGCATAAAAACCACCCAGCCATGTTACCACGCCATTTTCAACTTTCCACTCCCCCACCGGCGTTTTCCTTCACTTCCAAAATAATCCACTTGTATTTGAATTCTTGCCTTAAGACCTACTTCTGGTGTGAAGAGAGGCAGGCATTAACAAGACACCTTCAAGTGACGTTCTTTGTACAGACAGCAGTCACTAGAATGTTCTTACCTAGTTTTCCAGTGAAGGGCAAGTAGACATTGAGGTGTTCGGCTCCAGGCCAAAATCCTCTGTGTGATCTTTCAGGCCGGACCACAGGCAATTACAAAGGCTTTACCTGGCAGGCCTTGGAGGTGGTGGAATGGATTTCTCTCCTCACTTGCTGCAGGGGTCATCCATGCACATATCTGCATTTCTCCCCCGAGGTGCCTTCATATGGAAACCTTAATGGGGAGCCCTTGACCAAGGCCTTTCTCAGGCACTTCTGCCATGATCACCTTATCTGGGAGGCCACGAAGACAGTTTTCTGACTCAATACTCAATATTTTTCCACTCCTAACCCTTTCTTTACTCTCTTCTCCCCCCACTCCTAGGCTCCAAGTCTGTAAAATGGCAGGAACCTTTTGTTCAGGGCTTTCCCCAGTAATGAGATAATCCCCAAATCTATACTAGTTCACTTAACCCTCACCCCACAACACTGTTCAAAAATGAAACAAGGGGGAACTGGTGCTTTTTCATGTTTAACGTCTTGCTTATACTGTCACAGTGGTGAGTAAAGTCTTGACTGCTAGTTTCATTTCAGCTTCCATCACACCTGGAAACTCAGCTCTTTCTAGCTCAACGTTTTGCAGAGATCACTGACCTGTGCAAAAAGGTCACTGACCTGTGCAAAAAGGTCATAATGGAACTTTCTGTGGCCTGACAAAAATGTAGGCCTCTCTATATTCAAATTGGGTCCCAGAGGTCATTTTACATGAGTACTAGTTCTTTCAGAAAAGAAGAGAAACAGAACCCAACCACTGCTCTTGGGGATTTGAAGTTAAAGAAAGCTGTCAGGGTGAGTCTAGGTGTCTGGGCTGGTGTTCCAAACTCAAACAGAGTCAGAAGAGTCTTGGGAAATGGCTGAATCTGGAATAGCACAGAGCCGACACCGTAGGTCCCTCAGGGCCCAGACAGTATGGTGGCATACTTCAGAGACTGATGGCTGAGCATGCAAGAACTAGGAAACCTAGAAGCCTGGAGTCCATACAGACATTAATACTGATACTGAGCAGAGTTTTACTGAGCCTGGCACCATCCCAGCAACAGGCATGGCACGTATGCATCACATTGTGCAGGGTTAGTGTGCAAACACTGAAAGAAAAGTGCTATTGGGCCGACACAACTTTTCAGTTCTCTTAGTGCAGGGAGTGGGAGGTGGTGTGTATGTGTGTGTGTGTGTGTGTGTGTGTGTGTACACAGAAGTGCAGGCACATGTCCGTAAATGTGTGTATATGAGCCTTCTGTCCATTTTCATGACCAAACCCCAAATGAAAGAGCAAGCCTCCTGATTCTGAAGGCAGTCCTCTCCATTGTGTACATTGCTTTCCAGGAAAGGCAACATCTGTTACTGAGTTTCAAGATATAGCTAGCTTTGGCCCAATTAACTAGAAGGTCAAAGATGCTATGGCTTTTTATTTTCTCTGTTCTATTATTTATTTAGTTTTTTTCTTAGCACAAAATTAATATATCTTCATTACATAGATACAATGAAATGCAAAAAGAATAAAAGTCTCTGATAATCTCACTATGCACAGATAACCACTGTTACCATTTTTGTGAAATTATTTTCAGTATCTTTTATTTTTCACAAAATTAGGATCACAGAATATCTGTCTATATATGGAGTATTGTAATCTTCTGTATCAGTCAGAGTCCCAACAGGAATAGAAGGTATCCTTATATTTAGATAAATTAAGGACAGTTTAACAAAGGGCTCTTTGCACAGGTGTGGGCAAAGCTATAGGGAACCAGGAGGGATAGGCAGGACCCCAGGGCTAATGACAGCAGGAAGGTGTCACCCCTGGACATGAAGGAGTTAAAAGGGGTAAGATTACTAGAACAAAGATAGAAAGGGTTGATTGGAGAGGGGCCCCTAAGAGGACCTGAGACTCTCAGTCTAGAAACAGAGCCATCCTGTGACAAACAAGGAGGCAACTAAAGGAATTAAGTCCCCAACCTCCTCCCTTCAATCACCTGCCATGCTCCCCATGACTGAACCCAACTGAAACCAAAAGGACAAAGGAACCAGTGGTATAGACCAGAGATTGGCAAACATTTTCTGTAAAGAGCCAGATAACAATAAGTTTAGGCTTTGTGGGCAATATGGTCTCTGTCACAAACACGCAAACCTACAGGTGTAGCATAAAAATAGGAACACAAAATATTTAAACAAATGGAGGTTACAAGATTTGGCACACAGGCCATAGCGTGTCAACCTCTGGTGTAGATCATATGGTTCAGCTTCCAGGTCACAGAGAAAGGTAGAAAACATGGACAATACATATAGAGGGGCGAATGAAAGACACCTAGCAGCTTGCTTTATTGGTTTAACATATTGTGAACACTTTATCATGTTGAAATCTTTTATTTGTTAACATTGTGATATAAGAACATCATTGGAAACAGGGGCATACTAGGCAAATACAGTTCAGCAAATATTACAGAAGTAGTATATAGCTTATACAGGGTGTGATCAAGAAATACGGTGAATGTTTAATTTTTTTTTTTTAATTATTGAAGTAAAAGACACATTGTCATTAATTCCCCTCAAAATACACCCCCTCACTTCAAACACACTTATCCCATCATTCTTGCCATTTTCTGGAGCAGTTCTGGAAGTCCTCTTTCATGAGTGTCTTTAGTTGTGCTGTCATGGCTGTCAATGTCCTGAATCGATTCAAAACATTTACTTTTCATGGTCATTTTGACTGTGGAAGAGTCAGATTGCACAGTGCCAGACCCGGTGAATAAGGTGGATGAGGACACACCATAATGTTTTTTTTTGACAGAAATTGCTGTATCAGAAGTGATATGTGACACAGAGCCTTTCCTTTGTGATCAACAAACACAGTGAGTGCTGCTGCCTAGTGCCACCCAATGGAAAGGCAGGGATCTTCAATATGGGAAGTGGTGCATCAAACCTTAGTAACAGTGTGTTACAAGTTTCAACTTGTTCGGTGCAGTCAGTTGGGTGTGAGCTATGGTTGAGAACCTTTGTTTTAAAGTGTGCCATAAATCATCCCCCATCATGATAACTCTCCATGTCACACATCGCTTCTTGTATACAGGTACGTATAGCAGTATCTATTTCCTGGTTTACAGTAACTCTTTTGCTTATTATCTAGTCTGAGGGACCTTGATCATCCAGACATTCCAAAGTCTCACGCCGGTCCCCAACTTTGATAGTATTTCTCCAATTGGACATGAAAAATAAAAAGGACTTTCTATTCAGGAAGAGACTTAGTAAGACACAAACATGACAGAAGATGAAAGAGAAACCCCACTGAACCAGGGGCTCGCATCTTAAGTGAAGTTCCTAGGGTTGCAGTGGTCTAGAGCATGGTGGCATCTTTCTGTCAAAGTGAAAGACAAATTGCTGTACTTTGTACAACCCATGAGAAAGAAGGAGGCACAATAACTGTTGGGCCCTTTTAAATTTTGGAGGCAATATATGCCACGCGTCCCATTTATCAAATAAGAAATACAGTTGCTGATATTTATTGGGGCCCAGAGCAATAGAAGGCTATATAAAAAGTCCAGGCTGCAATACAAACTGTATTGTTCCTTGGGACTCACAATTCAGCAGTTTCAATGGTAGCCGAGATACTGTGGCAAAAGGGGATGCTTAATGGAATGTCTGGTAAACCCCAATAGGAGAATTGGAGGCAGACCAATAGAATTTGGAGTAATGCCATGTCTTCTCCTGTCAATAATTATTTTGATTTTGAGACATAGGTTTTGGCTCACTACTATACCCTAGGAGAGAGTAAACATCTAACCAGGGGTATCAAATGACCATGTTGTCTGAGCATCTCATCATTAACTTATCACTATCTGACCCACCAACCATAAAGTTGGGTGTCTCCAACAGTAATTCACCATCAAATGAAAGTGGCTTATTCAAGATCAGACTTAAACAGGTCCTAAAAGCATGAGTGTACTATACTGACTCAGCCTCCCATAGGAATCATTCTTGTTGGATTGCCATTTACCCTTCAATCCATATCTACAGCTTTGTGGAAGCTTTTTGTGGCCTTTTCATTTAATTCGGCTCTTGTTTACAGGTGGTCTATACAATACGGTGGCACAGACCAGAAGGAAATATTACTGATTCACTCTGAAATGCCTAAAAAATAATTAGAAATCCTTTCCTGGGCAAAAATTTAAGTAGTACCTCTGATAATCCATTTTGCCTGGACAGAGAGATGGAAAAAGGAATAGATTTATCCTGATTCTTGGGCAATGGCTAAGTGTTTGGCCACATGGTCTAGGAATTAGAAAAAAAAAAAACAACAACCTGGAATACTGGGGATAAAAGGTTTGAGGAAAAGATACTAGAAATACATTCCAGCAAATAGTGCAGAAGCAGAATCAAAGATACCACCTGTAAAAAGGATGCCAGCAGGAATAGTAGAATAAAGACCTCTGAAAATTTGCTTCTTTGGAAAAGCAATGAAAACATCAACAAAATTATAAAGATCAAATTTCCAAAACTGGAAATTAACCAGTCTTGAAACAACCCAGGGAGTGTTTATTTAAAAAAAAAAAAAAAAGAACAGAGTGTTGATAAGAATAGTCAGCTTTGTGGAATTCTCACTTGCCCAATTCCCTCCCACCCCAGTTCCAACGTAGGCTTGAAAACCAGATTTCACAATCACAGTGAAAACTAGCAGCCTGGCAGCCACTGGAAAAAGAAGACAGGCTTGTTTGAGCCAGACCTGAGTTTTATCTTCCTCAGTCAAATGAAATGGGCACAGGAAACTTCCATGAAGCTGTCGGTCTGGATGGAGGGATACATGGCAACGCAGAAGGAACCTGGACACTCTCACCATCAGGTCTTTCTGTGACTTGACTCAGAGCTCACTCAGTGTGAACATTTTCCTCAGGGGCATTTATAGAAAACAATCAGCAACAATTGTTTACTATCGCACTCGCATGAGGCACTCGCATGAGGTGGCACTAACAGCTGGGACAAATAACAAGCTGACCAAGAAGCTTAAAAAGAAAAGCAAACTCCATGAAGGTCTTCAAAAAGTTCTGACTTCTCAAAAAGCTCTGACTTTCTCCATGGCCTCATATGTGCAGGGCTCTACAGGACCCCAGGGCTGTGCACAAGGCCAGAAAAACACTGAGAAACCCAAAGCTCTCACGCCTGGCTTACCTTACGGTGCTGCTAAAGCAGGAAGTAAAGGCTAGGCAAAACACAGTGCCTGCCTGAGCATCAAAGGTGTGCCCCAACATTCACACAGAGTCCCTCTGCAAAGGTTGGGAGCCTTATTCATCGAAAGCACTGAGGGTAGTCTCTGTGCAATCATTAGCTGACCTCTAAGCTAACAGAGCAGAGATTTCAGAGGTCACACACCACAAAGAACACAGACTTGACAAAATTAGTTCAGGAATGTCACTAAGCAAATAGTATCAGTAATTATAGTAACCACAACAAACAGCAACAATATAAACCCTGGAGCAGAGGAGAATCAGTTCTTCAGAGTGGCTGGCGGAATAGTTAAAGTGTCTAATTTTCAACAGCAACAGATTAAAAGTACAAAACATGCAAAGAAACAAGGAAGTATAGCCCTGCACAAGAAGGAAAAAAAACAGTCAATAAAAAGTGTCCCTGCATGGATGGACCTAGAGGATATTGTGCTAAGTGAAATAAGTCAGGCTGAGAAAGACAAATACCATATTACTTCACTTATATGTGGAATCTAAAGAACAGAATAAATGAACAAACAAACACAGAAACAGACTCATAGATACAGAGAACACTGATGCTTGCTAGATGCGAGGGAGTTGGGCGATGGGGAGAAGGTAAAGGGATTAGAAAGTAAAAATTGGTAGTCACAAAATAGTCACTGGGATGTGAAATACAGTATGAGGAATATAATCAATAACATTGTAAAGATATATATGTTGTGAGGTGGGCACAGGACTTATGGGGGTTGGGGATCACTTCATAGGTAATATATGCTGTATACCTGAAACTAATGTAAAATAATATTGAATGTCAACTATAATTTTATATATATATATATATATATATATTCTTTTCAAGGGATGTAAAGTACAGCATAGAGAACATAGTCAATGGTATTGTAATAGTTATGTATGATGTCAGAGGGGTAGTAGACTTGGGAGGGTTATCACTTTGTGAAGGGTATAAATGGCTAATCATTATGTTGTTTTGTACACCTGAAACTTAAAAAAAAAAAAAAAAATTTAATGTCCCTGAAGAAGCCTAACTATAATAACACTGGGCTTCCTAGACAAAGACTTTAGATCAGCTTTTTAAAATATGTTCAAAGAATGAAAGGAAATCATGTGGAAAGAACTAAAGGAAAGTATGAGAATGACATCTGACCAGAGAATATTAGTAAAGAGATAAAATTTATTTAAAAAAAAATAATGAAATAGAAGCTCTGGAGTTAAAAAATTCAATAACTGAAATGAACATTTCACTAGAGGATCTCAAAGACAGATTTGAGCTGGTAGAAGAAGTTGGTGAACATGATGATAGATCTATTGGAATGAACCAGTTTGAGAAAGAGAAAGAAAAAAATAAAAAAATAAAAAATTAACAGACATATGTGAGACACCATAAAACATACCAATATATGCATAATAGGAGTCGTCCCAGAAGGACAAGGGACAAGGTACAGAAAGTATTTGAAAAAGCAATGGCCAAAACTTCCAAAATCTGATGAAAAACATTCCTCTACATATTCAAGAAGATCAATGAAGTCCAAGTTGAAGACATTCAAAGAGATCTGCCTCGATACATCATAATCAAATTGTCAAAAGACAAAAATAGCAGCAAGAGAGAAAACATTACATTACATCTGGTGGCACCAGTCCCTAGAAGAGCCAGCCAGTCACCTGACGGCATGCTGGTTTCATTGGACTATTTCCACCAGGGAAGTGGCATAACTGTGGCCATTGTAATTGACAATTATTGTCAAAGTGGATTTGCATTCTTTGCTCTCAAGGATTGTTCTAGCAACACCATCCATGGTCTTACAGAATACCTTATTCAACATCATAGTATTTACACACAACATTACTTCTGACCTAGGAATTTACTGTATTGAAAAAAATACCACAGTAATAAGGTCACACAGTCAGGATTGACTGGTCTTCACATGTTCCCCATTACGTATTTGCAGCTAGCATAACAGAAGCTGAAGTAGCCCAATGAAGATTCAATTATAGTACCCACTGGGATATAGCACAGTCTAAAGTTTGATATGACAGATAGAATGTCATGTGTGAAATGCATGAAGACTACATACCATGGCCAGAAAAAACTCTAACACACACACACACCCTCCACACACACTTTTTGTTGTCATTTCTTGTAGACTTACAACAGCCTGTCGACAGACCACCAGCATTTGCCGATCATGGTGTTACCAGATTTCCTGAGCCTATAATTTCTTTTAAATGGCTTAAAAGAACCATAACTATACCTGAAAACAATCAGACCATCATTTCTCCTTTAGATTCTTATGAAAGGGAAGCTGACACAACCAACATCTTCAGCCACATTCTCAATGAACTTCTTCAATATGTACGTTTTGCTGGCCCTCAGTATGAATAACTCATTTCCTGGTATGCATTTTTTTGTCCCACTATTTGTCCACATCATCATATGATAGTTCTTTTTTTCATTTAATTTATTTATTTATTTATTTATTTATTTATTTATTTATTTATTTATTTATTTATTTTAGATTTTATTGTGGAATTGGAGGAGAGGAACAGCATTGGGGAATCAGAGAAGGGGAACAGATCAGTTGCTGTCCTTTTATTCTTCAGTCTAATTGTGGAGGACTGGCCCATGTTGGTATTGTGATCATTACACTCTACCCAGCTGAGGCAGATCAGTTGCCGGCCAATGGACGGCCGCTCCCAGCGGCCCATGGCATCTCACACAGGCTGCTGGTCCTCCTTGCTAGCTGCCTGTCACTCACAGTAGCTCATGGCAACCCACTGCAGCCTACGCTGTCACGGAGACTCACGGCAGCTCAGCTCCAGGTCGAGCTGTTGTTGTTCGCCATTTTAGCTGTAGAAGGTACAGGGTCACTGGCCTTCATGTCAGATCCAAACCAGGGCCCTCCTTTTCAGAGCTTGTGTTCCTAAGCCAACTCTTAAACAACTTGCCACTCGGCCAGCCCTGATAGTTCTTTTTAGTACATATCTTGCTTTCCTGATTAAACTGTAAGCTCCTAGTAGACAAGGAGTGTTTCTAATATTTATTTTCACCCATTCCCTTGCCTCACAATATTTTACACAGTACTTCTACTTTTATCAAGCAGAAGCCTGATATATTATATCAATCAATATTAACTTCCATTTTGTCAAAACAGTTTTCAAGGACTTGGAGCAATGCCAAAATAAAAGATAAATGGCAACTGGGTTACATTTAAGAAAGCATTGAATGAATGAATGAATGAATGAATGAATGAATGAATGAATGAATGAATTTGAAATCATTCGAGCCAAGCATTCCAAACAAGGATTTCATGGTTGGATGAGTACGAATGCTTCATTTTGTCTTGTAGCAGAGCAATGACCTAAAGGGGCAAGAGAACTAACCTTTATAGAGCAACCATAATGTGCTAAATAGTTCAATTGCTTTATATATGTTATCTCCTTTACTTCTCAGAACAACCCTGTGAGGTAGGTGATAGTTCCATCATTATGCAAATAAGAAAACAGACCCAGGGGATTTCAGTAGTTCTTTAAAAGCACAGAAATAATTAAATGGCAAAATGAATTTGAACCCAGGTCCGTGTGACACTCCATCACATTAAGCATGAATATCCTCAAAACAAATAAGATATACGGTAAAATTTTAAAACTATTTAAAATATTTTACATTTTGTCTACTCCTGGAGATCCTGTTTTTCTTCTGCTTTTGTGAGTTCCAGGCCTTTAACATTTCCTTCTGTTGCCTCTGGTTTCCATGTGGGTGTGATGGGCCTCGGGTGTCCTACATCCCTCTGTTCCCATCAGGAGCCCCAGCTGAGGTGTCAGCAGTTTAACCTACTTCTTACAGAACTACTCTGTAGCCTTCCCTGTTGGGAGGGTGAAAAATGCTGGCTGGCTTAGTACTTTCAAATTCTCTTTGCTTTCATGTCATTTTTCTGGCCCAAACATTATTCTTTCTAATTTACTACTCTAGAATTTGCTTTTTGGAGTCCGCCAGAGAATCTGATACCAAGGCATACAGTGGACAGCTCTCCAAAGCATGCAATTTTCAAACAAGTATTGTCTATCTTCACTTTCCTGAGTTCAGTCCCACTCAGGAGGCATGACCTCATCAGATCAATGGCCAACTCAGGATTGACCTTGTTTGTTTTTATTTTGCTGATTCCCTTATAGTAGGTCTTATTTGTCCTGAGCCTTCCCTTGAGAAGATCCTAATTCCATAAATTTTTCTGATGGGCCCCTCGGGCACAGGTAATTCCTGCTTCCCCATCTATGATAACTGCACCACCTGCCAATTCATGACTCAGTGCCTTGGGAATTTTATCCTGGCTTCTCATCTATCCAAATATTATGCAGGGCAGTCTCAGTCTTTGAGGGGGCATTTACCCAGATGTGCTTATTAGAGAATATCTTGCTGCAGTCTACAGAGATATCCCTCAAGCATTTCCTAAATTCAGGGACCCCTCGGTGGATTATTTACATTTCCTCCCTGAGATCAGTTACCTTGTTTTGATCTTAGAGCAGTGGTACTTCGGTCCCTTCATTAAGGAGTATTTAGATGGATATGCTTCTCCCCTCCATTCTTAGATATGTCTAATCTGGCCTCCGAGATCTCATTTTCCATTTCATATCTGCCGAGGTTATGTGCTAAGATCAGTCATTTTGCTAAAGAAATTTCTCCCTTTTCCAACTTAATCAGCTGTCTTCCTTTTTTCTTCTATTCTTCTACTTGCTCCTATTTTGAGAGTAAGATCCATGCATGGTTTAAATAATTTCCTTCATTTCCTGAGCAAACTTGATCCCTAAAAAGTGTTATGGACATAGATCTTTGTAAAAAAAAAGAAAGAGCTCTTCTTTTCTTTGGATACATAATAATTTAGTTATTTTCTTTCTGCAACCAAAAGATGTCCCATTCCTATTCAATAAGTTCCCCATTCACATTTATGGTGTGATTCTGCAGCCTGGCTCACTAAAATCTAAAATGAGATCCAACCACAAGTAATTAACAAAACAGAGCCTCCCATGTGAATTCCTAGCTCTGACCATGACACTGAAATTAAAGGAAAACAGAAAGAGATGGATGATTTCAGGCCAACTCAGACCCTCCCTATCTTTAACTACATGCTAGAATTTACAGAAGAAACACCTGAGTTTTGTCCCAGTTCTGCCATTTTACTACCTGAACTTTCAGTCCAGTCTTGACCTGGCCCCTACCCTGGTTCCCCCATGCCTTGGTTGTATCATACACGTTTATGAGATGCTCTTGATAAAACACTGGTCAAAATCAGCACCGTCAGGCAAGTTTTTCCTTGTGGAAACATGGCTCTCCCAGGTATCCACTCTGTAGACCCACTCACAGCAATGTCATCTACCCATCCCTGCATCCTGGACATGCTCTTTGCTACTCCAACTCCACCCTGGGTTCCAGTTCTGCCATAAGGCAATGTGGTACAGTGACAGTGGTATCACTACCAAAAGTAAACTGTTGTTGTTCTATAGTCACATCACTACCACATGTGCTTCATAAAGTAGTTATATATTTAAAAATCAATTATTTTCTTATATATGGTATAATAAAATAGAATTTACTTATTATATCTTATGGTTATTTATTTACACTAAAATACAAACTCTGTGGGGACAAGAATTTTGTCTGTCTTAAACACTGTATCCTCTGCACCTAGAACAGTGCCTGATGCATCGTAGGTGCTCAGTAAATACTTGTTGAATTAATAAAGGATTATTAGCAGAGACTAAAATCATATTATTTGGACTCAATCTGGGCACCACCGCTTACTGTGTGAACGTAGATGAGTTAGCTAAACTGTCTAAGCCTCAATGTCCTCCTCTGTAAAATGGGGATGATGGATAATGGAACAACCTATGAGGTGAGAATTAAGAGAGCTTATCATTATAAAGAGTTTGGTGCATAGTACTTGACCCAAGTGAGGGCTGAATTAATGTTAGCCATCATTTTTCCAGTTGCACAATGGACAGATTCTCTCAAGTGTCCCAGAGGAGCAGTTTAGACTCCATGTGACCAAAATTATATTTGTTATCTAACTATTCATCCATTCTCCAGATCTGCAAAGTGAAGACTCATCTTTAATTCCTGCCCATTCCTCTCCTATAATCACATTAGACACCAAGAATATTGTTATAACATGTCTCAAGCCAAATACCTTCTCTCAGGCCACCTGGCCAAGTCTGTCCTCTGTCTTCTGTTACATGGGCCAGTGGGGTAAAACCATCTCTTTCCCATAGCCTTTGTCATATTGGATGGATGTTGACTTACTGGTCTACTTCCCTCCCTACACAGCAAGCTCCCCAAAGCCCACTAACTTACTTTCTTCCCTTTTAAGGAAACTAGCACTCTGTCTACCCTTAGTCATCAGTAAATAACTCCTCAGAAACTAATGCTAACAAATAAAGGCTCTGTAGTAGAGACTGCAGAGGAACTGGCCCAGCCTTCATTTTCAACTTCATTATTCCCTGCCTACCTCTATTGTTGAAGCTACAAAAGCCCAAAACTCAATTTCTCAGCCTTTCTAGCAGCTAGGTATAGCCTTTGACACAGTCAAAGCAGACAGTCATTGGTGCCAACTCTCCCCTTTCTTAGTTCTTTCTGATATTACGGACTGAATGCTTGTCTTCCCCAAAGTTTATATGTTGAAACCCTAAACCTCAAGGTGATGCTATTAGGAGGTGAGGCCCCTGAGAGGTAATTAGGTTAGATGAGGTCAATAGGTGGGACCCTTTTGATGGAATTCGTGCCCTTATCAGAAAAGACATCAGAGAGTCCCTCTGTTTCTCTCTCTCTGTCTCTACCCTCCCACCTCTCAGCCATGTGAGAACACAGCTAGAAGACAACTCAGGAAGCAAACCAGCCTACACCCTTTACCAGCTGGGGTGCCCATTCCCTCACTGATACAATCATTGCTGTTAATGGCTCACTTGACTTGAGCAATTTTGCCAGAAAATTGTACTTAGATGAAGAGAGTTGGCTGGCCAGGAGACACTTAGAAGTATCAACCAAAAGAAGAGGGGGATGATGATAGATGACAGGAAAAAAAAATTTTATAAAAAGAAGCCTAGCCATTTGCATCAAGATTAGACAATGTTGTAGCACTGTTTATGCTCCAGAACTCCCATGGATCAAGGCCAGGCTAGACTTTTTGTGGAGACTACTGCCTTGCTCGACTCCTTCCCCTTCCCGGTCCTGCTTCCTCCACTCCATAAGAGGTTATTCCTGAAGAGCACGCCACACTCCCCGACTACGTCCCATGTACTCAAATCTCTGTCTCGGGTTCTGCTTCTAGGGACCCCAGCCTAAGACACCTACTTACAGATTCCCTGTTTTAAGAGCATCCTTCTCGGAAAGGAGGAGCAGGTGTGCTGATACCGTTGCCACAGTCTGGGATGTTAAGCCATTCGTGCTCAAAGATACCAAGAGTCCCACTGGAGACTCCTTTGTCTTCCCGCGTGTTGTTATGTATCAATTAGAAGCTTCCATGAGGCCCATAGTCCTGGTGGCCCTAACAGGAACCTTTGAGGCAGGATTGATTAATTTCTCACTCCATCAAAGTTTATGTCATCAGGGATCTCAGAACATAGCTAAGGAGATCTGAGATTAGGATCCACCCTGTGAGCAAACATGCTAGGAAAATACTTATTTGCCTGATGTATAAGAAAAGGCATCCCTTTTGGTCTCCAAACTCTGCCTGCGTAGAAATGAACTAACTATCAAAGGATATGGGAAACTCCACATTACTCCAGCAAGCACGAATTTGCAGAAAATTCAGTGCAAGTCTTCAGATCTTAATGTTCTAAGGGCCGGCCTAGTGGCGCAGTGGTTAAGTGCTGGCTTGGGATGCCAGCGGCCCCAGTTCGGGTCCCACATAAGAGGGTCAGTGACACTGTCCTCAAAAAAGAAAAAGAAAAAGAAAAACCACTATAAAAGAAGCCCATGTTCTGTTATAAGTAAATATCCCATCAAGACTTGGTAATTATAGGAAAAATAAAATCTTGGTTAAGTGGTGTGTGACAAATAGCCCATCTTTTCAAGTGTACATGACAAGGGTCATTTTATATAAATTAAACATAGATGTGGAAAGTGTAAATATTTATGTTCAAAATGTCAGAAACTGATGGACAGGAAACAGAAAAATAGGTAAGTCAGGCCACCAAGGAAAGGGTAAGAATGAGATTAAACAAGATACAAAATAATCAAAATAGGAACTACAAAAAGCAGTTGGTGGAAGTTCCCATGGCTGGATGCCCAGGAAGAGAAAGATAGGCAAGTGCAAGAGCCTGAAGGGAGAGAGCATCAGTGTAGAGCCTAAGAAGCTTCCTAGAAAAGCCAGTTAGGGCCCAAAGATATGCCTGGAAAAAGGCCCACCACATCCTTAATCTTCATGTTCCAGAAAGCAGAGAAATACTACAGAGTAAAAGGGAAGAGAAGTTCATAGCGATGGCTCTTTTCAGTGACCTAAAAGGGAAAAATGAAAGTAATAAATGAACCTTATTCTTTGAGTTTGGCAAAGCTGGATTCTGTGACTTTTTCGTGGGCAGTGTTTGCAACCTATGAAACTAAAAGACTTGGTTGGGCCGGCCGAGTGGCGCGGTGGTTAAGCGCTGGCTTGGGAAGCCAGCGGCCCCGGTTCGGGTCCCACATAAGAGGGCCACTGACTCTGCCCTCAAAAAAAAAAAAAAAAATTGTAAAAGACTTGGTACTCCGAGATTTCTCATCCTACAACTAACCACTTTAATATCCTTAAAAACACAAATTCTGGCTTAAACAGTCTGGATCAAATCCAAGCTCTGCTACGAATTAGTTGTTTGTAGTAAAGCAATTTATTCTCCTGACTTAGTTTCTTCATCTAGAAATGAGAATATTAATAGTAGCCATCTCACGAAGGCTATGGGGAGAAGGAAATGAGTTAATATACATCAAGTAGTTAGGACAGTATGTGGCTCAAGGTGAGTGCTCAGTTCCATATTAGGCATTATTATCACAGGAGATACAACTCTACTGGGTAGCAGAGAGCACACAGCAGGATTAAAGCGCTGAACTTCAGTCCAACTTCCCAGGTTGACACGTAAGGAAGGAAAGACAGTATTTCATCATATGGTGGCAGGGAAGACATAGAGCCTTCTATGAGCAGCCTTTGAAGCTTATTCTGGGTTGATCCCTGAGCTATAAACTGTTCAGCTCAGTTGGTTTCTTGTGCTCCTATAGCCCAAGCTCTGACCTGAGCTTATGTGTCCTTTTTTTTTTTTTTTTTTGCATTTCTCTGGGGCCATAGACTCCATCCAATTCCTAATCAACCATTGTGCACATAACCACAGTTAGTCTCAGGGAGCTGGGCATTCAATAACCATCACTACTTGAAGAAAGCCATCAGTCTCCAAGTATTTTCTCAGGAAATGCAACTCCCATTTCTTATGACTCTGTTAAGTCTCAGGCATGTAGTAAGCACCAGGCAAGGCACTTCATGACCAGAGAGGCTCATATAATTTGTATCCTGACCCCATGATGCCATTAGGTCCATTTTACATTTTAATGTCTTTCGTAATTATAAACTTGAACACATGGTCGTTGTAGTAAAACTTGCACAGCGTCTTTTCTGCTGCAGTCTTTTGGCGTAAGCCAAGATTCAAAGGGAAGGAGCTACCCAGGGGTGTAGATACTTATTCCACTTATTCAGGAGGTGAGGTACATTAGAGGCCACTAAGTCATTGACTGTCACACCGTGTCTCTCTGATCCTTAGTTTGAATTCTCCAGAGAATCCAATTGGCCCAGATCCTGAGCCTCCTGGGTCTCTGAGGCCGCCTGGTCCCGGGGTCCATCCTAGTCCAATCAGTGGCGGTCGGAAAGGGAAACCATCATATGACACAAACATGGCTTCCAAAGCCATTTTGTCGCCTGGAACTATGTGGTAGAGAGGGGACCGGTTCTTAGAAATGAGGGTGTGGTGGACTGAGGGGATAGCACAAAAGAGATTGATTACATTAACACCAGAGAATCATTAAGTGGTGACTCTGACTGTGAATATAACAATCCAAGACAGAATGCGATCAATGTGATCCAAAATATTCAAGGAAATTTCTTTTTGTCGTTGTTCTTCTTGTTGTTTCTTACGCAGCATGTAATCTGGAATCATTAGTGGAATTTAGCTAGGACAAGGAGAAAAAGACATTCTATGTGGAACAATGACAATGGCAAGGTGGAAATGAGCAATGCACAGAGGAGATAGTAAGAGACCAACCTGTGCCCCAATGAGCAAATACCTAACATGACTCCTGACAATTGTGGATAAATGTAGTACCATCTACTCCTTGAAGGCTCATTACATTAAAACATAGATTCTAAGATGGTAGGAACGTTGATTCCTGGAGCAAAAGTCCTCTTTGTCCTTAAGATTGCCTTTGGTATTCTATTGACAATATTAGTTTTCTATTGCTGCCATAACATTTTACCACAACCTTAGTGGCTTGTCTCACAGTTCTGCATATCAGAGGACTGCATGGGCTCAGCTGGTTCCTCTGCTCTGGGCCTCACGAGGCCCACACCAAGACCTCAGCCAGCCTGGGCTTGTATTTGGAGCCTGTCCAAAAGAATCTTCTTTCAAGCTCATTCAGGTTGTTGGCTGAATTCAGCTCTTTGAGGCTGTAAGGCTGAGGTGTCCATTTCCATGCTGTCTGCTAGCTGGGAGCCTCTGTCAGCTCTTTAAGGCTACCTGCATTCCTTGTCATGTTTCCCCACCATCTTCAAACCAGCAATGGCATGTTGAATCCTTCTCGTACTTCAAATTCTCTAATATCCTTGTTGCCTTTCTTCTGCCTCCAGCCAAAGAAAGTTCTCTGTTTTTAAGGGCTCATGTGATTTGATCCAAAATGACCCAGAATAACCTCCCTATTTAAAGTCGATAGCCTTAATGACACAAAGTCATTTTGCCATGTAATATAACACATTCATAGGTTCCAGAGATTAAAATGTGCACATCTTTGGGGATCAACCTGCCGACTGCAACTCTTCTAAATCTCTTGCATTTCCATACAAATTTTAGAGTTTATCAATTTTCACAAAAAGCCTCCAATGCAATTGTTTTTTATATAAAAAAGCTGTAGATATTTAATGTATATAACTTGATGTGTTTAGAACTAATATAATTTTGATTGGGATTGCATAAAATTTACACATTAATTTGGTGAATATTGACATCTTTACAATAGTAAGTCTTCAGATTCATAGTATATATCCTTCCATGTATTTAGATCTTTTTTCCTTTCCCTCTGAAATGTTTGTAAAGATCTTTCACATCTTTTGTTAGATTTACTAATGAGCATTTGATACTTTTAGAGCTTTTTTATAAATGGTACTTTTTTCCATTTCCAAAAATTGTGTGGGTAGGCACCTTGTTGTTAGGAACTTTGTATCACCAGCACTTAGCACAGTGCCTGGCAAATATTAGGCACTCAATAAATAGTTGATGAATGAATGAATGAATGAATGAATGAATTGCACTTTCTTTGCTTTTTATCTTTTTATGGCCCTTGATATTTGATATCTTACAGCTGTTAACGTAAAATCTTGGTTCCGTTGGAGACGTGAGCACCATGGGGTAAGAACGACCAAATCCTCACTCTCTACCAGTTTCTAGCACAGCATTTGACACATTGCAGAGCCTATTCAAGTATCCTTATTTGCCATAAATTAGTGACATGGAATGTCTGCACTACTCATGAAGTATATTCTCAAACTCCCTGCTCCCCTATTCTCATTGAAAGTTCTGATTCACAGAATATTAATAAGGGATTCCAGGAAACACATGTCATCCCATATATTCTTCTAGTGCCCAGAGCCTAGACTCCAGGCCCTCTAAATTATGTCATTGAATTAAGCTGTATGCCTGGCCCACAAGCTCTGTACTTAGAGAACTTACTTTTCTGAATTATATTTAGCATTAGATCATGACCTGTTTTGAAAAACATAATAGAAACCAGTGCTATAAAATTCAGTTTGTGCTAATGAGATAATGTTGAGAACAGAGTGCTCTACATTATAAGGTATCTCTTTAATGAAGACCAACAGGAAAAATTGTCTCCATCCCCAGAACTTTGAATAACTGTTCGTTTCCTCAGCAACTGTCGCTTAATCATCTGATGAAATTTCCCACGTTGCCTTGGCTACTAGGAAGATCATTATTAATTAGAGGCTAAACTTCTAGCAAACTATATAGGATATGATGTGCATTTTGGGTTTAAATATTAATCTTATCCTTAGAAGGCAAAGTAGAAAGTGGAAAAGAACTCCACTAGGGCTGAAACTCCAGAGGGCAGATGCTATTTCATTCATACTTGTATATACAGAATCTATATAGTAAATAAGCAAATGTTACATAGCACAGCACAGTACCCTGAAAATGATGTACAATATAGGATGCAATAATAAAGAAAGGAAAGAGAGGTGGAGAAAAAGAGTCTACAGTGTTTGTAAAATCAACAATTATTTAATTTATTATGAGAAATTTAATGTGACTTTTCCCCTAATGTTTAATTTTTAATGCATGTTATTGTTTTTGTTCAAAGAAATTGGGACATCCATTAACAGAGTAAGGCAGAACTTTGTGTACTGATGTGGAAAGATACAACAGAGTGAACACAAGTATGAACTGTATAATCACATTTTTGTTTTTGCAAAAAAAAATAAATCTGTATAAATATTTGCATATTTTTTTTCCTAAAGACATAGTCATAAGTTCAAAGAGAAAACTAGGAGTTCTGAGTACTGTTCTACTTTCTACTCTGTATTATTGTGAACCTGCCTTGGGATATCTTCTCACAAGGGTGACAACGGTACACTGAAATCTGACATGAAATTGGATTTTTCCCATGTTTCCACTGGCAGATTGTCTTGGTAAATTTATGGATTGTCAGTTCAACATTATTTATCTGAAGCCGTAATGATGTTCATAACTTTTGACCAATCATTGCACATCTGGACAGTTATCTTAAGGAAATTGCTCCAATGAAGTACAAAGGTCCATGTGCAAAGATATTCATCAGTATTACAATCCAAACCAAGTGGGAGTAAACTATTAAAATGCCTTTTCATAACTCTTCTCTCAGTTGGAAGATATTTGAAACAGATCCTATATAGCCTTTTAATCACTTTAAAGTATTAGGAATAAATAACAGTATCATTTTGGCATATTAAAATGTTGAATAAAATCTGAATCAAAACTTCAGTCTCATTTAATTTAAAACTCTTGGTCTGATCTGAGCTTAGAAACCTGCAATGAAGATTGGGAAGCAATAGAGGGCAGGGAGGGGAGGGGAAGGAAATAGCTTTTTCTGTTTTTTGTTTTACTTCTTTCCCCATTTCCCTGCTCAGGACAGGGGCAGGAGAAGAGAGGCAAAGAAAAGGGGGTGAAAGTCTTACTCGACAGATGTAAATCTGGGGTGAAAATCCTCTGTGTGTCACAGGCACCTAAATATTAGTAGCCCTTTCTCTTTAGTCCCTTTAGAAGAGACAACTCCTCAGTTGAGAGTCCCCCCACTACATTGTCCAAGTTTAACTACAGACTCTTGATTTGGGGTTACCACTTTGGCACAGGCAGACTGCTTGGGCAGGAATTCAACACAAATGTGGTTACCTCCCAAGGATCACCCTTGTTCCACCTACAGCTGACAGCACCCTTTGCTCCTGCTGACATATTCTCGAGGCTCTGACTTAAAGGGAAGCTATAACTAGCCTCCCATCATCAGATATTTCCAGGGGTGACCCAGACACCAGCTTCTGTGTTCTCCAACACAGGACACACACCCAGGAGTTCTACTGAGGACTCCCTCCCTTGGTTAAAGTTGGAGGGTGTGAACGGGGAGAAACCAAGCACTCCTTCAGGTCTCCCCAAAGAGCCTCACTAATAATATCCCTTAACTCCTCTGCTTCCCGATGCATATAGAACAGAGATGGGCGAGGGGCTGTGTGGGCAGAATTAGTGTTTTGGGTCTTCCTTCTGGCACCAAGTGGGTGATAACCCTCCACATGGGCGATCTGTTTAAACACCAAGGCACTCTTTCACCACAGCTGCAGCTCTAAAACAAAAAGGCACTCTGTGACATCGATGTATTCATTTATTTACCACGTTTTTAAAACCAATAAAAATTTATTTCAGTAAACTTCAAATAACTTTCACAATTTTTCTCAGAACGTCCATAGGAAACCTAGTTCTTAGCAGAGAAAAACAGCCTTTAAAGTTTTTAATGTGTGTAGTTGCCCAGGCAAAATGCCTATTATAGCTCATGTTATGGAAGACTGGTTAATCAAATCAAAATACAAATCTACTACTACCTAGAGAGTACAATAAAATGGAAATAATTCATTCATACGATTCTAATTTAGAAAACAACTCGACTACTTACAAAATACTACCCTAAGAATTATAATTCTATCACGCTTCGATTTGAACAAATGTATAATCACTTAAACAACAGCTGCTACACTAAAAATGAATTCAAAATGTCTCTAGAAGAGTGACAGAAACGTTACTAACATGATTGCCCTGGTTGAGACCTTCAGAAGGAGACTCTCTGGGAGGTGGATTCAGCCCTAGGAGGCTCATACCTTGGCAGGAGCTCCAGGGCGAGAGTCACAGGGAGACCCCTCAGCACTAATGGAGGAAAAGCCTCTGTGGGTTGTACTCTCAGGACTTCCTACAGATTTCTTGGTAGAGAGGGAGACAGATGAGGTCCTCCTTTTATAAAATACCCTATGGATACATTCCCAGCATTGTACTTCACCAGGGTGATGTGGATGAGGAATAAAAGCCTGTACCAACTTCACTTTCAAATAGTAGAGGTGGGTCAGGAGGACCTAAATTACTGAAAGCATCTTCAAGATGAGTTCCACCAGACCCCGTTTTTTAAGGTGTGGACCAATTGCTCTCTCATTTTTAAGGTGTGGACCAATTGCTCTCTCATTAAAACTTATAAACCTTGGGCCAGTCGAGTGGCTCAGTTGGTTAAGCGCTCGCTCAAGACTGAGAGCTGAGCTCTGAGCAACAGCAGTTCGATGCCCAGTCCGAGCTGAGCTGCCAACAGGTGGCAGGATGGCTCAGCTAAAAAAAAACTATAAACCTTGCTGGTGCAGAAAGATAAGCAGTGTCTGTGCAGAAAGGAAAACTGTCTTGTACGTGTGAAGGAAAACTTGGGCCAGGATATGGATGGGCTGGTGGACATTATGTCATACCAACTGGTGACATCTGGCAATGCAGCGCAACACTGAACCCTGAATCTCTAAATCATCCCAGCTGGACATACCTCCTATCTTGATGATTCAATGATCCAGAAAATAATTCCCTGTTTCTTCTGGGCATCTGCCAAATGCTATCCTTGCATCGGCAAGGCCTAGGGTCCTTTTCTAAAACCTTAAATTTTACATCTCCTGGGGTTTATTTTGGTCTCTCACGTGCATTTTCTGTAATCAAGAGCAATGAGCTGGCTTTTCAAAAGACAGATAAGTCCTTCCGTTTCTTCTCCTGAGCTTTGGCTTGTATTTTGGTTTGGTTTTGTTTTCTGTTTTGTTTTTTGTTTTGTTTTGACATCCAGCTCTTCATGGCCTGGCTCATGTTTTTATCTGCTTTGAAACTTTTCTCCTCGGTCTAAATTATTCTTCTTCCTCTACAGGAAAATCTCTTGGGAGGTTTCTTATTCTTGTCTTGATACAGCTCAGTCTTTATGCTGAAGCTTTTGAACTTTACTTAATCTTTGCATTTTCTGATTCTAATAACATATGTTTGTTTGTTTCTTTATTTAGAGACTTGCAATATATGAAGTATGATCAAACAATACAGTGAATGTTTAAATTTAAAAATATTATTACAGGGCCGGCCAAGTGGTGTGGTGGTTAAGCGCTAGCTTAGGAAGCCAGCAGCCCCGGTTCGGGTCCCACATATGAGGGTCAGTGACACTGCCCTCAAAAAAAATAAAAATAAAAATAAAAAATAAAAAAATTATTACAGTAAAAAACACATTGCCATTAATCCCCCTCAAAATACTCCCCCATGATTCGAACACACTTATCCCATCACTCTTGCCACTTTCTGAAGCAGTTCTAGAAGTCCTCTTTCATTAGTGTTTTTAGTAGAGCTGTCATGGCTGCTTTGCATAATCATTTTGTGACTGATTTCTTCCTCTCCAGCTACTTAAATATATATTTGGTTACTTTATTCTTCACGGATTTTTAAGGAAACATTTAGCTTGATGGCATCAATCAGTTCCTCAAAGCTCATATTTGTTGACTGGCCATCTAAATGGTGTCCAATTTTTTATTCTCTCATTATGTCCATTTCCATGTGAACTTCACCTATATTATCTTTTCCAAGGACAGCTGCCAAATCTACCATCTTCTGCAGACATTTAGTAAGAGACTTGCTCTGATGTTCCATTTCATGTAAAACTTTTTCCACCCATGCTTTAGATCAGTGGTTCTCAATGTATGGCCTGTGGGCCATGGGGCCCAAAGACTCTTTTAGGGGGAGCTATGAGGTCAGAACTATTTTCATAATAATACTAAGACATTGTTTTCTTTTTCACAGTTGACATTTGCATTGATAGTGCAAAAAGAATGATGGGCAAAACCGGTGACACTTCAGTATGAATTAAGGCAAGGCATCAACTATATTGGTATTAATTGCATCCTTCGTCACCTTGCAATCTGTTAAAAAAAAAAAAAATCCAGCTCAATTTAAGAATATCCTTGATGAAGCAGAAAACACCTACTAATTTTATTAAAACTTGACCCTTTGATATATGTCAGTCTAATATCTTGAACAACAGAAAGGGAAGCATGTATAAAACACTTCTGCTTCATACTGACGTTTGATGATTATCTGGAGGGAAAGCGTGTGTAAAATTGATTGAGTTGCAAGTTGAACTAGCCGCTTTTTTCATAGAACTCTATATTCACTTGAAAGGAGAATTGACAAACTATACAGATTAAGGTATTTGGCAGACAAATTTTTGAAAATAAAGTAAGCCTGTCACTTCAAGGAAAGCAACTGACAATATGTTTTTCCAATGATAAAATTCAAGTTTGCAAGTGAATATTAGAATTTTGGAAAATATTGTATCTGTCACCATGAGTTTGACAGCTTCCCAATACTTAAAGTCTTTTCTGATTTACTCAGTGGCCTTATTAACAAGTACAATATTTTTGATATTTTATAAGGAAGTATGTCAACATTTGGAAGATTTTAATAACTCAGTAGACCAAAATTTTTCAAGTGGCTAATATATGATTTTACAAAATCTTGCATAGATAAAAGATCTATTGAATATGCAAGATAGAGTAATGACATTTAGTGTAGCATTGTATGGAAATTTCATTAATATGATGTCAGATTCCACATTGCAACTACACTTGAATAAATAAAAAGTTTTAGTATAGTAACAAAGAATACCCACAATTATCTAAAAAGGCAATTAACATAGTCCCTTCTTTAACTACATATTTGTGTAAGACAGAATTTTCTTCACACCTGAATTACAAGCAACATACTGCAACATATTGAATGTAGAAGCAGATATAAGAATCTAGCTACTTTTATTATGTCAGACTTTTAAAAACACACATCTGTCAAATAATGCCAGTCTTCTCACTAATTTTTTTTGTTGTTTTGGGGGGGAGACTTGGGGCAATTTTTCACTAAAATTTGTTATTTATTTTGAAGTGTTAGGGGTTTATCATAATAAGTAAATAATTGTATAACTAATTGTTATGATGAATACAATAATGAATAAATACGATTCTTAAAATGTTCCTATGTTAATTTCTGATACAGTAAATATCAATAAATATAACTCACATCAACAAAAGCCTTTTGGGGTCCTCAATAATTTTTAAGAATGTAAAGGGGTCCTGAAACCAAATCTTTGAGAACTGCTGCTTTAAAGTTTTCAACTTTTTATTTATTTATTTATTTTCCCTCTGTTCGTTGAGTTTGTCACTCTTTCTATCCTCAGCATCTGATGAAAGTAGATTGCTGTTTTCCAGACGATGGGCATGTTTATCCGCAAATGCTGTCATTGGTTGTTCCTCACTTCCCTGATGTCATTTTCAGGCTGCTTTGGCCTCAGCCACTGGAATTGAATGGCCTCTGATTCATCTTCTAGGGACTGAACATCCTGTGACAAGCACTCACCAACTCTCAACCTGGACATTTAGACATCTCTTCCCGCATTCTTTTACTGACAAGTCTGCTTTAACCTCAAGGAGGGATCTTTAAAGTTCTTTTTATTTGCCTCCAGCTCCTTCAAAAAGGACTCGAGTGCTTCATCATCTCTCTTAATATTCCTGAGCTCAGAAATTTTCCTTTTTCTTTATCTAGGAGAGAATAAGTTATGCGAAGCTCCTTACATTTAAACTTTGAGTTTTGGGCCGGCCGAGTAGCTTAGTTGGTTAAGAGCTCGCTCAACAGTGCGAGCTGAGCTCTGAGCAACAGCAGTTCAATGCCCAGCCCGAGCTGATATGGTGCTGAGATGCCAACAGGTGGCAGGATGACTCAGCTAAAACAAAAAATAAATAAAATATAAAAAAATAAATTAAATAAACTTTGAGTTTTATCTACAAGAAAGCCTCTACCACCAACTCCCATGCAGCAGGTATCATCACTAAGGGCTGGACCAGAACTCACATCTTCAAGTGGAGCCCTCAGCCCTGCACAGCATTTCCAGGATGGTCGGGGAAAAGCTCTGTAGCCATCATTAGGCCTTTTATGGCACCAGTAGCTGTCAGAACAGCCCCAGGTTATCATGGCCCTACTGGCCCCAGCAGACTACACGGGTACCCTACATAGAATGCTCCACTCAGAACGTAAGCCAGTGCCTGGGAATAAGAACAGACCAGCAGTGGGAGGGAATGAGGGAGAGTGGGCAAACAAAATGACAAAACAGAGCTTTCCCACATTTTCTACATCATGGCACACCAATAAATCATGGTTACAGGGGAAATGGAGGCTCCTCATGGTTGAGGGGACAGACCCTCCTCACCTGACAGCAGGGAGGGCTAAGTGTCCACATCTTTCCACACATGTGACCCATTCCAGAATTGCTGACCAACAGGAAGTTCTGCTGTACAAAGGGCTCATTTTCTCCTATACTTTTCTTAAAGACCTAGAGGCATGACCTGACTGCAAATGTCCCAGAGATTTTGGTCCTTATGGGAGTGTCCATATGCGCATGTATGAGTTGGGAATAAAAACAACCTTACAAGAATTTTCTTTAGCTGTTAAACTACCTCAATGAATAATTTAGGAAAATTACAAAGAGTCTAATACACTTGCTCCTAGAATTTGGGCTCATATCATATAAGTTACTTCTACATATGGTATAATTCCACCATACATTTTTATTACTGTTTTAAATAGCCAATAATCTTTTAAAGAATGTGTGTGTGTGTGTGTGTGTGTGTGTGTGTGTATTATACATTATTTCTGGTGAGAAATCTGCATTATTTTGTAAGTAATGTATCCTTTATTTCAGAAAATTTTGCAATTTTCTCTTTCTCTTTATTTTGCAGAAGTTGACTGTTTGCCTATGGTGTATTTTGAATTTATCATACTTAGGGTCCATTGAGATTCTTGGACCTGTAAGTTGTTATATTTCATCAATTTGGGAAAATTCATGGCCATTATCTCTTCAAATATTCCTTCTGTTCTGTTATCTCGCTCATCTCTTCCTAGGACTCCTACTATACTTACATTATTACCTCATTTGATGTTCTCCCTAAAGTCTCAGATTGTTTGTTTGTTTGTTTGTTTGTTTGTTTTTTCATTCTTATTTCTTCTTAGTTTTCAGCTTGTATAATCTCTATTAATCTGTCTCAATGTTCTCTGATCCTTTTCTGCTGTTAGGTCTATCAATTCAATTATTAAAATCAATTTTGATTATATATTTTTCAATTCTAGACTTTCCATTTGGTTCCTTTTAGTGTTTTCCCTCTTTTCGTGCTGAAAATTCTACTTCTACATTTGTTTACATACATTATCCTTCTTTTCCACCCAATGCTTTAATGTACTTATAATAGCTATTTTAAAGGTCATGTCTGCTAATTCCAACCTATATGCCATATGTGGATAAATTCTTTTGACTCTTTTTTCTCTGGTGTATAGGTCACATTTTCCTACTTTGTCTCATGACTTGCTATTTTTTTATTTTATGCCAGACATTGTGTGCAAAGGAACAATAGAGAATGAAGTCAGTAATATTTACCCCCCAAAGAGTATACCCATTCCTCTGTCAGGCTGCTAGTGTGGGGGTGGGTGGTGGGAGAAGGGGACAGGAGTGAATCAATCTAATCTACAGTTGAGCTAAGTTTGGACCTTGTTGGCAGCTCATTTAGTGAGATTTAGTTCAAATGCTTTGAGGAAAGGATCAGGGTTTTGCCTTCAGCAGTGCTTGGAATCTGAGCACCAGTGCGACTCCAGAGAACTTTCTGTGCTTTGTACCTCTCCGTTCGGCTGCCAGCTTTTGGGGTTCCTGGAGAGGTCTATTTGCTCTGATACCAATTCTTTATTTTGTTATATTAAATTGGAAATTATTGAAATGTCCAACAAGGAGAATGGTTATGTAAGTTATGAGAAAAGCAATACTGGACTTGTATGCACTGATTTATAAAATTGTTATGAGGAAAAGGCAAATGCTTAACATATAATGTTAAATTAAAAAAATAAACAGACCATTAAGGTATATTTAATAAAAATTATGTAAAAGAAAAAAAATACTGTATATACATATGGACAAGTATTAGAAAGAAGCCCCTAAAAACGAAATGTTTGAACCATTGCTATGGCAAGGTCATGAGTAGCCTTGTCTTAATTTTTTTGTTGTGATTTCCATTACCAAGGCCAACTCTATCGAGTATGTAGGAAAGAGTAAACTTTAGCTGGATCTGAAATAACAATTTCTTAGACTCTGAAAGATAACCCAGAGCAGAAAGGGGCCAGCTTGCCTCTTCTCCCCTAAGGCCCAAACAAAGACAAATTAGTTTAAAATAGAGCAAGAGAGCTGGATTGGGAGCAAGGAAGAAAGAGCCTTTGGACTGTCAGGGTTGTAAAATGAAGACAACAATGAGAGACTTAGGAAAGAGAAATAAAGTTAGAGAAACCCAGATGTGAAACAGTCCAGTCTTGCCCATGAGTTCATTAATTGACAGTAATGAGATCAGACATCGCAGGGTAAACCATCCTCATTTCCATCACTATTATTATGGACTAGAACTGGTTACCAAGAAAAGCTGTGGAATTTTTTCACCCCCGGAGGCCATTTAAAATCAGATATAGACAACCACCTGCCTAAAATAATTCAGGTTCCATCCTGTCTAGAAAGAAGCAGAGGATTGAACTAAATGACCCTGAAAGTTCCTTTTAAACCCGATGACTTTGGATTCCTGTGCTGCTAATACTAAGAAAGCCTTATTATACAAGTTTTTTGTAATTCTTTACTGTGTGCTCGCTGTTTATATTTTTCCCAACTAAAAAGGAAAACTTCTTCCTGCAAGCAGTCCCTTTGTTTCTCTCCCTGACACACAAGGCTGAAATGTTAGTACTGCAACTATCACTGGGGAATATTACTTAGCTGCAGTTGATTGTTTCTTCTCTCACTGCCAGGTGTCACTGAGCCTGGAGAGAATTCGCTTAGCAAGGGGCAGTGGGCTGCACAGGAAAGAAACACCATGCCAAAGAAGCTGGGTGGGTGGGCCTGGCCAGAATTGGAGTTGGGGGAGGGGGACAAGGAGGGCAGAATTTATGGGAAGTCAGCAGACACAAAGTAAATGTGTGTGTGTGTGTGTGTGTGTGTGTGTGTGTGTTTAAAGTGCTTTAGGACACAAAATTCTACACACCATCCAACCAACACTATTATTTGACCACAGCAACTAAAAATATTAGTGATTCCACACCAAATGCTTCATAAGAAATCATCTCCAGCTGCCCAAAACGGGGGAAAGTATTAGGAAAAGTGTGAGGGGGGGAAGATTTATATACTACCGCTCACAATGAAACATGAGTGATCTAGAAAATAACCAAACAAACTTGCATTTTGCCCTGAACGTCTCATCTCCCTGATTTGTCCGTGACCACTTCTGGGGGTTCTCTGTGAAGACTGCCTTTTCCCCTCCTTTGGAATGTGAGTTTCAGACAGAGAGGAGACCAGGGCAGAAATTATTGAAAGCACCATTTGGGATCAGCATTAACAATTCATGGAACTCATTTCTAGTGCCACCTAAGGCATTGGGAAGGACACCTGATGTGAAGCAAGGGCTTGTTCAAAGTGTCTCCTAATCTACTTTGAAATGCACAGTGGACTGGGGCCAACTCCAGGTCAACATCCCGTCCTCATTTAGTGAGCTACCTGGTTGTTCTTCTGGTAGAAGAAGTGAAAAAAAAAAAAAAAAAAAGGGGACTGCACACCCGTGGTAGCAGCTGAAGGATCTTTTGAAATGCAAACCTCTAGAGCTGAGGCACTGGAAACTTGTTTTCTATTCAGGGCCACTAGCTCACAACGGGGCGGGCCGGGCGGGGGTTGGGGGTGGGGGAATGATTACGGAAAGTAATTTAGTTTGAAACGGAGCAAAGGTTAAACTCACACAATTAAATGTTGACAACAGGGAATTTTAAACGTTTTCATTAAGTATTTCGATTTCTGATGAGGGGCAGGTGAGGAGGTCTTTCACTCCGTTCAGTCCACCATTGCAGAGGCAACACACATTCTCCAGACTGGCCATTCCCAACAGGCAACGCTCTCCTCTCTGGCTTGCGGGATGCCAGGCTCTCCTGGTTCCCCTCCTCCCTCCAGATATCCCACTCTGCAGTGGCATTTGCCAGGTCTTCCTCCTCATCTCAAACTTGATGGTTGGTCCTGGGCCTGCTTTTATTCCCGCTGATATGCCCTCTATCTCAACAACCTCAACCACGCCCTAGCTTCTCACCATCTCTAAGCAGATGACCACATATCTGATCTCCATCTAGACCTTTCTTCAGAGCTCCAGGCCCATCAGTCCAGCAGCCGGCTGGCAGAGCCCCTTGGATATCTCACAAGCACCTCCAATTCAGTGTGTTTCAAACCCACCCCCACCCCTTCCTCCAATGTCCTTTCTCAGTGAATGCAGAGCCATCTGCTCAGTTTCAAAAGCTGGAACACTAGGAGTCAGCCCTGACACCTCCTTCTCCCTCACCCCACATCTCATCCAGCTCCAAATTCTCGGTATCTCTCCTTCTCTTGACCCCCTAAGTCCAAGCTGCCAGCATCTGTATGTCTGAAACATCAAGAACTTATGGACCAGTTTCTCTACACTATTTTGCCCCCTCCAGTTCATTCTGTGTATACCAGCCAGAGGGATCTTTCTACAGGGCATAGCTTTTAGAAATGCTTTTAGAATAAAGACCAATGACCTGACCATGGTCCATACAGCAGTGGAAGACCTGTCTTTGCACAATTCTGCAGCACTATCTCTAGATACCGTCCCCGCCTTCCACGCCCCCTCCCAGTTCCACTCTGAAAACCACAGAGGACTTTCATTTCCTCCAGCTCACCCTGCTCCTCTCCACATCAGCACCTTCAGAAGTGCAGGCTTTCTAGCCCGTACCTGCGTGTTCCCTGTGAATCTGCTTAGCCAATGTCTTTTCATCCTCCTGGTCTCAGCAGCGTTAGCACTTCTTCACGGACACCTTTCTGCATCCCCAAGACCAAGTCACACCTCCACTTGGTCCAGTGTCATTAGTCCCTTCGATTTTTTATTTTTTCACACTTTCTAATTAAATAACTATTCTACATATTTAGCCGTTTTCTATCTTTTGCATGGTGCCTTCTTCAGTGTCTAAGAGTACGTCCTGCACATAGGACACACTCAATGAAGCTATCCTGAATGAATGAATGAATGAATGAATGAATGAATGAATGAACAAGTAATAGCAATAGAGATAAAATGACGAAAGGAGAGAGATTATCTGTAGTCAAGTTATTCACAATTTCTGTACTTTCATTTCTGTGAATTTAGTTAGATGTTCTCTCTCAGTTATTCATATTGGAATTAGTGACCAACTGAATCCCCAATGGCTTTTTCACATTAACACATTTTTTTGCGGGAAACGAGTAAATTCGTCATATAGCTTTTTATGCCCACTTACAAAGTGTTAACTGATGTCACACCAGGCTTGCCCCTGTGCTTAGGTAATTTATGTTTCATCTACATATAAAGATTTTGTCTTTGCGAAAAAACATCTTTTTGAAACCAAATTCTCTCATCTACAGTATTAACTGTCCTCACCAGGTGTAATTTGAAAATACTATAATCATAACTTATATGCCTTTTTATAAGCTGTTAATCAATGGTTTCCTCATGCTAGCACCACAAAACCCTACGAACGCCCCTTTCCCTGTGTATGCTTCTTTCCCTGTGTAGCAGTCATACTTGGTCAATTTAACCAATAGCCACTTCTCCCAACTGTCTTATTCCTTGCTCTCTTTTAATTATAGAGGCTATAAAAAGCCAAAAGCCAAATTTGCCAGCTTCCTTTGTAGCTGGCTAGAGAGACATAAAAGGACATCTACAAAGAAGGAGTGTGGGGAACTATTGAGTTGTCGGAAAAGTCATGATGTGTTTTTTCTGTTTTTCGTTGCAAAAATGTGTCATGACTTTTCTGACAACCCAATATTTTGCTTCCGTTAAAAAAAAAAAAGGCAAGGTCAATCTAAGATGTGCTCTCTTAATGCTGATTACTCCATGGCTTCTACCTTTGAATGTGATTGCAATGTCTGGGGCCACGGCAGCCATCTTGTGACCAAGAGGTGATAAGCCTGATGGCAACATGATAAAGATGGCTGAACTTCAGAACCAGCCTATTATGTCTATCAATAGAATATTATTATAAGATGTAGCTGTGTCTTTATTGCTTAAACCATTGTTAGTTGGGTTTTCTATGATTTACAGACATAATTTGGACCATACATTCAGTTAGAATGGGGTCAATAGCACTTTTAAAGTACAGGTGATCAAACAGATGCAATTCTGTATAACCGTAGTGAATTCCAACCCTCATTTTTCTATTTTATCCATGAATCTATCATGAAAGACTTTATTTCAAATCCCTTACTCAAATCAAGGTACACTGAGAGATTTCTCTCATCTGATAGTCTACAGCTTTACCTCATAAGCATTGCTCTAGGGCTGAAAAGAACATAGATAATAGACATAATGTGCTCAGATCCTATTTCCATGAATTTTGATCTGGATTATCAGTAAGCCTCTTAAGACCTTGTTCTCTATCAACTTTATCTGACTCTTTTTCATAATTATTTTTTAAACTGGGTAGGTACTTTTTCCTTCTAAGCACATAAAAATGAGAAAGCAACACAACGAAGAATAAGTTCTCCCTACTGCCCTTCCAAACTCTTTCATGGTTCTGTATCCTGAAACATTTTCAGAGGTTCTCTCCAGTAAATAAAATAACCAGAATATCCTCTGGCATTAGTTAGAAGATCAGTTGGGCTTCTGGATCATAGACTCAAAATAATAGTGGCCTCAACAAGAAAGGTGATTACTTCTAGCCTAACAGTCCAGCCACTTAGCAGTTCAGCGTGCCATGCTAGGTCCATAATGTCAGGCACTCAGTCTCCTTCTATCTTCTTACTCAAGCATATCGGCTTAGCTTTTCCTCTTGATCCGAGATGGCACCTACCACACCCACATTCAAGGCAGCAAGATGGAGAAAGGAGAATGGGAGATGACTTTCCCTTTAAGGGCATGACCCCCAATTGCACACATCACTTCTGCCCACATCTAACTGACTACCCTTAGTCACATGGCCCCATCTAGGCGAAAGAAGGCAAGAAAATGTAGTCACTATTCTGGGAAACCATGTGCCCAGCTAAATATCAGGGCTTCTACTGCTATAGACAAAGGTGAGGAGAGATTTTGAGGGATAATTTACAGCCCCTGTCAGACTCCTCCTTCCCAGCACCAGGAGAAGTCTGGTTTCCTGAGCCAAAGTTGTAGTAACCAACAACAATGTAACAATCTAAATGAAGTCAAATCAAAGGCTGAAGCCGGTTCTTGGGCTGGACAGAGATCACCCACCCTAATGACAGATGCCTGATATATTTTTTTAAGTTTCTCTGTGATAGTTGTTCTCAATGTATGGCTAGGACCAGCACATCAGCCTCACCTGGGAATTGTTAGAAATGCAAATTCTTAGGCCCCACTTGACTCACTGAATCAGAAACTCTAGGGATAGAGTCCTGTGTTTTAAGGAGCTCTGCAGAAGACTCTGGTGCATGTTGAAGTTTGAGAACCACCACACTGTAAAGGATAGCACTTGATGCACCCACAGTGAGCATTTATAAGTTCCTACAATAAGACATGTGGTACCTGGATAGTTCTTGTGCTCAGATGAACTATAAACTGTTCAGTTAAGGAAATGTTCTGATCCTAATTGGTTTCCAAATAAAATATCTGTCTTTATATTAAGCAGTCTTTAATTCTTCTTAAGAAATATTCTATTAGATTTGTCTTTAACCTTTTCAAAACCAGTAGTTGAGCAGCAGTGGATTTAAAATTGAGAAAAGAGTAAATCCTCCTCTTACTATATCGTCCTCATAAAAGCATGGCCCAGATCTCTTTCTGATGCAGTCAGCATTATGAACATCACATCTAATGGGGACAGCTCACCTCAAAGGAAGGGGTACCAATGACTGGCTCACTAGATGGAGGGGGGGAGGGGTCTATGGGGCATCACTCCACAAAAAAACTTTGTTTTTCTGGCTCCTTGGTGTGAATAATTACTTATTTATATAGTCTTTCCTTTCTCTTATGGACTTATTTCTTATAAGAGAATAATTACTTATTTATATAGTCTTTCCTTTCTCTGATGGTCTTGTTTCTTATAAGAGGTAATGCATTGTCTTTATAATCATTTACAGCACTACCTCTCAAACTACCATTTGCAGTTGAAACACCTGGGGATCTTGATGAAATGCAGACTCTAATTTAGGGGGTCTGGGGCCAGGTCTGAGATTCTGCATTTCTAACAAGCTCCCACATCAGGCTGATTCTGCTGGTCTGCAGACTACACTTGGAGTGGCCAGGATTTGTAGAATAGCAGAATAAAAAACAGAGAAGTTGTTTCAGAAGGCCTTGCAAGTTTAGCTAAAGAAGTCTCCACCCATGGGGAGAGTTCAAATGAAGTGTTCAGCACCAGCCAGGTTAAAAAAAAGAAAAGAGGTCTATTTACTGGGGGCAGTGGACAAAGAGAGGAAACAAGAAGAGGCCACAGGATTTCCACTCCCCAGTTATTACTCAACGCTTGCTTCCAGGGCCGGACATCCTCACGATCTAGCTGTTCTCCCTGGGAATCATTATGGTTAATGACAGGTATTCCCCCATGTGTGCATTCATTTAACAAATATTTACTAAGTAATGATTGTATGCCACGGGGTCAACTCGCATCTCAAAGCATCACCTGAACAAGCAGAGGGACCATGTCACGGTCCCACACGCTGCCTAGGCTTTAGTGTCTTCCAACGCTCCCCATCACTCCTTCCGTCCATCAGAGCACTGGCTCATCTCCAGAACATGACCCCAGAAGTAGGATTTTACTTCCCATTGGGTTGTTTAATAGCTTTGAGTTACAGGGCCTCATTTACATTTGGCTCCCTTGCTTTATCCTGCAGGAGACAATGTTCTCCAGTTGGGGAGATATTTTGTCCAGGGGTACCCCATGGACATCTGCCTCCCCTATTTGCTTACAGAGCTAATAGTGTCCAGCATTTCTGCTCTCAATTCAAAAATGACTCTTTGAGTCAGGTATTAATGACAAAAAAAGCTATCTTCGATTCACTTTACACTCTAAACCCAAACATTCTAAATTTCTTGACCAAAAGACTCAATGTGCATCTTCCTTTACTATTTCTCAAGGAATAATGAACTTCTGAAAAATTGGACATACACAAGCTGTCCCTGGCTCTTTTTTTTTTTTATAACCCCTATAAAAGGACATTAAGAGAACTTTAAGAACACTTCTATTCAAGAGAAGTCAAGAGACTTATGAAGACCCTGGGTAAACTGAGCATATTTTTCCAAGCTACAAATTAAGAATATACCTGGAAAGTTTAAAAATTTAAGAGGACAAAGGAACAGAAGATTTAATAATAGGCTTGTCCTAAAAAGATTCAAACCTATATTCGTCTTGGCATTGGTAGTTTAAAAGTATTCTAGAAGTGACATGGAAAGGGAAAAACAGATAAAGGGACATGGAAAAAAGACAGATTATGTGCTTCATAGCTATGTCATTTGAGATAAGCTAGATGGGTTTTCTCAACCTATATTTCATTATCACCTCCCCAAGGAGTCTTTTTAGACATTTTGTCCTTAATTCCCCTATGAAATTTCAATACCACAGATATGCTATATATCCATTTATTTATAGTATGTATATACTATATGTTTTCAGCCATCCCAAGAACCAGTTTTCATCCCCTTGGGAGTGATATTATCCCTGTTAAGAATGCATGGATAAGAGGCTGCTTGGTGAGAACCAATCTAAAATCTTAGTAGCTGGTTACAACAAAGTAGTTTCTCACTCACATTCCCTGTGTATCACAGGTCAGATAGGGGATGAAAGGAGGCACTGTTCCCCAAATCTCTTCACCCCAGGATCCAGGCTGACAAAGCAACCAGCGTTCCCAGATGCCAATGGCAGAGGGAAATGAGCATTCAGGAAAGTCTCACACCTGCAGTTACATGCTGCAGCTCAGAAGAGACACATGTCACTTCTCAGCTCAGGCCACAGGCTAGAAAGAAGCCATATGGTCCCCACAACCACAAGGAGACCAGGAAGTTCCATTCCATTGTATGCCTAGAAGATGGAGAGCAGGAGGAAATAGCAGGCAAAAGGCAAGAAACATTTTCAAAACAACCTTGTCTTTGGACATTCCTGCTGTCAAAGAGTGTATGTTGCTAAATATACACAGAGAGGCTCTTGGGACCATAGGATGTAAGCTTGCCTTGTACAAGGCTCACCTGAGTTCTTGCCAGAATTAACCAAAAGAGACACTTCCTCTTCCCCATCACCCTGTCCCATGTCCAGTCCATTCAGACCCCAATGACAGCTGCAAAGACCACAACCCTCTTCTCTCACTACCACTTCTACTTCAGCTCCCCAAGAGATCAAAAACCAGCAAAAGGAACTTAGAAGGCTAAGAAGCCTGTCTATTACAGAAACTCTAGATCACAGAATGGATCAATTGCCAGCACCTTTCGGGAAAGCACGTCAACTAAAAATAGTTTAACACTTGAGCAAGCGTCATCATCAAGGTGAAACAAAGTAAGTGCTCAAGAAATTCCTGTATATAAATGGATGCATGGTTGGATACATCAGTAAATAAAAAGTACAATGGGCAGTCCATTTCCCAAAGTCCTCAATAACACATTTTCACCTTGATTGTTGTTTTCCTTATCTTGATGGGGACCAATGGTGCGCTCCTTCCTCTCGTGTCATGTCATGTTCCAGCCTTAAGTTAACAACAAGCTCTGTTTCCTTGTGGTCTCACCATTGGCTTGACAATTGGGTTTGGAGTACCTTTGTTTACTACTCCACTTCCTCTTTCCTTCCTCTCTAACTACAGGCAAGGCCTTGTCACTTGGCCCCTTCTCTAGATTGGCCCGTACCCTGTTTGACCTGTGACTATTCAGGTCTCATGTGAACACTCCCCCAAATTCTTCAGAAGGACCTCATGGCATAAACACAATGACAGTAAAACAATGACATTGATAAATAGAAAGAAAGTAACCATATTGTTGCAAAATGCCAAAAACATGCACAGAGCTTGGCTCCTTCAGTCAAGACTTGTTATGGGTTTGCTCTTTCTCGTTTTAAAACATACTTAACGAGGCAGGTGTTTAGTGGTCAGTGTTATTCATCTTTCCACATATAGTTAGTTATGTGATCGGGTACTGCTGATGCAAGTGTCATAATTCATCTTGAAAACTATGAACTATGAACAAGAACCAATCAGCCCATTGGTCCAGAGTTAGGCAGTTCAAGTGTCCAAGCAGACGTGTGTAACTTTCTAACCAAAATATCTACTTAAAAATAAGAAAATGTTATTGAATCCCCTTTTGGGACAGAGTTGGGGGCTAGGGTGAGGGTGTGGGAATGGGAGCTAGTCTTTCTGTTCTACAGAGGGATGGAGTGAATAAAAAAAATACCCTAGGGGAAGGGAGAAGAAAAAGGTGATCCCTTTGTTCCCAGAAAAGGTTTGAGTCATATATTCTAGAACCAAGCCTCAGAAAGGGCAATATGGACTTGCTCTGAACGCACCAGATACCCATCTGGGTTATCTATATCCTATGACATGTCACTCCTTGTTATGTGCTTTTGATAGATTACAGATTTCTATTTCCACCTCTATTAACCTGATACTCTTTTTTTTTTTTTTTTTTGAGGGCAGTGTCACTGGTCCTCCTATGTGGGACCGAACCGGGGCCGCTGGCATCCCAAGCCAGAACCTGATACTCTTGACAAACAACATAATGGAGAGGAGAAAGTACAAAAGCATAGAAGGAAGAGGAACTTACTTTGCCCTTTCAATGCAGGTAACATATTCATAGCTCTGCACATATATGACCATGGCATGGGACAGGCACTGACCTGGGTGCTAGGGATACGATAGTGAACAACACAGACAATTCTCTGACCTCATGGAAGTGATATTTTAATGGAGAATAAGAGATAATGAGCTGACGTTGTATAATATTGTACGCCAACTGTAATTGAATATATAGATAGTCACGGAATGTGGAGTATACTGTGGAAGGAGTCAAGGGAATTGTAATAGATATGTATGATATGGGGGGGAGTGGAGTGGCAAATTGGGGGAGGGGGGTTGTCACTTTGAGAGGTAAAAAGTATAACTATTGCACTGTGTTCTACACCTGAAACTAATTTTTTTTTAAAAAATGTTTATTTCACAATAAAAGAATTAAAAAAAAAAGATAACAAGCTAAGAGATGAACAAATGGATGAGGAAATTTCATGTGATAATAAATGCTGGAAAGAAAATAAGACAGTGTAAGGTAATTTTGTTTTAACGCTATGAGAGTTGGAGCTTACTTTATAGATAGAGTGGTCAGGTGAGATTTTTCTAAGCTGGTGTCATTTGAACTGAGTCCTAGATGATGAAAAAGGGAACAATATGTACAGACATCCTGGGGCAATAATGAATTTAGGGGTATTCAAAAAAAAAAAAAGCAGACAGAAGGCCATGTGCCCGGAATAGGGAGGGGGGTTATGACAGGAGATGAAGTTGGAGCAGTAAGTTGACTCAGATCATGAGGGGTCCTAACGACCAGGGTGAAGTGTTTGAATTTGTAAGTAAATATAGAGTGTTCCTGTGACAAGTCAGGGCGAGAAGAGCAGGCATGTCTTCTCCTCTGTCTGCCCGAGCCCTACTGGGTACCAGCGGGGTAGGTGTGGTCTCACCACTAATCAGTGCAAACAAAATTATTATGTCCTAGGTCAAGTTTTCTAAAAAAGGCCCCGAGACAAGGACTCCTGTGCAAGTGGCTTATCCAGGAAGTACACCCAGAAGAAACCAGTCAGGGAGGGTGGGGAAGCAAGTAGAGAAGGTGAAGAAACTGAGAGGAGCAGCTCAGGCCAGTGGCTACCTACCGCCTTATCTCTGGAGGCCACTCTGGGGCAAGACTGTAACTTAACACCTCACAATTGTCTCATTTGGAGATAAGAAAGCTGAGCTTTGTAGTCTCAGACCTGGCAGTCCTTGGTCGAAAAGTGGGCTCCAGAATCCTGAGTGCATTCCTCCAAAAAAGGGCTACAGGTGGAAACTACTGGAAGTAAAAGCACATTGAAGTGTACATACACACACACATACACACACACATACACACACACCAGTAAAATCAGATCCTGGAGGCCTGGGCAGAGTACCTATCTTAGCCACTGCACAGCCCAATTGAAATACCTATTTCAAAAGAAAGTACCAGGGCTGGCTGAGTGGTGCGGTGGTTAAGCGCTGCCTTAGGAAGCCAATGGCCCCAGTTCAAGTCCCACACATGAGGGCCAGTCACACTGCCCTCAAAAAAAAAAAAGAAAGAAAGAAAATACCATCACTTATTCCCTGTGTGTTCTCAGTGTTCTCATCTATACAATGTACACAATCAGAATACTTACCTTATAGTGTTATTCCAGAGATTTAAATCATGATAATGCATTTAAAATTCTAACACAATGCCTAACATATAAAAGGCACTCAATAACTTTTTTTTTCCCCCTAATCAGGCATTCTAAAATTGCTGCACCACTCTAATGGAATGTTTCCCATTTATTGCTTTCTCCATGCTCTTATGAGATCATGAAAGCTCCACCAATTTTCATAAGTATAATAGCTTTATAATAAGGTCAGTTGGCAAGCTAAAGGATTATCCTCAGAACCTTCAAAGAGAAATATAACTGCATTCCCTCCTAATTATACATCAAGGCATCCTTAAGAATCTCTCTTCCCTCTGGGGAAGACTAGGAATATTCTTAATAATAGTCAAGGAATGTCATTAGCTGTCATAAATAGATTTAGAAATCACAGGTGTCCAAAAGACTTCAATCAAATTCTTTATATGCAGGTCCATTATGAGTGATAATAGACTTGTAGCAGCTTCAAGGATCCGTGGATTTATTTCACTGCTTCCATAATTGTATTTCAAATGCTATCCTATTTCCTAATAATGAAGGTACACGTTCATGTTGGCAGAGTTGTTTTCTTTAACTTGATTACAATGCCCAGTGTCAAAGAATCTCTATTTAGCACTCAATGGGATTGTGAACATTTAATTGTGTTCACATGTCTTTCATCATTCAACTTCCCAGCACCTCCATTTGGAGTTGTTTCTAAGTTGGCCTAGTCCTTTCTATCCATTAAAATGAGCCCACAACAGGCAAAAGATGACCTAAAATATGGAAATTAGAAACCAAACTCAATAATATAGAGAGCAGAATACCACACAGCTCAGTTTAGTTGGAAAGGAGAGTAATACATTCCACTCTTTAAAATTAACACAATCTACTTAGATGGAAATTAAAGGAACTTGACTGATAAAGATTGTGAAAAGTAGTTGTCTCAGACTTCTAAATAAAGATGGATTTTCCTCCATGGTTCTCTCCCTTCCCTTGCCACACCCCACTGAAATTCCAGTAAAGGAATAAAAAATTGTGTTACCCAAAATGACAAATAGAGCAGAAGAGGGGATAGCAAAAGGATGGAGTTATAGATGGAACTGAAAACACAGCAATTAAAACCCACACACTGAACTATAAGAACTTCCTCTTTCTTCTTCCACCTGCCCCCAAATGACAGTAGCCAGGCTTACTGGCTTCATCCTACTTACTGTCCATTCATTTTACTCCAGCTGAAAGCTGAAGATTCTTCCCTAAGGCAGCTGAACAACACAGAGATAACACCTTTTGAGACATATGGATTTCCCCCATTAAAAAGACCCCCTCATTACTCCATCATCCTCAACTGGAGCACACCAGTAGAAAGGGCCTCTCCCACACAATACACAGCTTTCAGTCTACTTTCTAATATTTTATTGTAATTATACTTTATAATAATTCTACTACTTTATAATACAGTCTACTTTATAATAATTATATATATATATATATATATATATATATATATATATATATATAAAGCCAAAAGTCATCAGTTATGAGAATAGACTTCTGGCATGAAAGACACCAAAACAAATAGAAAAGTAGGATCTAAAGGAAACAGAGACAACAAATGGAGAAGAAAAGTTTGAAAAATCTACAGTATATATCGTTAGAAAAAGCTAAGAGAAGATATTTCCATTTGTGAAATAAGAATAAGACGCTAGCAAAAAAAAAATATCAATAAAGCACATACACAAAAAAATCATTTTAAATTTAACTGAAATTAAAATTTTGATGGAAAAGCTAGATGATAAATTTGAGGAACCTACCTAAGAAGTAGAATAATGAAACCCAGAAAGTAGAACAATTTTTCAAAGACATAGTAGATGGGAGGAATAATAAAACAAAATTAGGTACTCAATCCAAGGAGCCCAATATCTGATTAATATGAATTCCAGAAAGAAATAACATAGGAAAATGATGGGCAAAATTATCAAAGTCACAATACAAAAAAAAAAAAGATAGCCCATAAGTGAAGACATGAGTCGCTAGCTCTCTGTCAAATACAATAAATAATAAGAGACTCAACCACAGGGTCACATCATCATGAAAAATCAGAAGAGCTGAGATAAATGAACATTCTAAATATTTTCAGAGAGAAAATACGTCACTACAAATATTGTAAACAAGAATGGCAACACTAGATGACTTCAAATTTCTGAAGTCCATTATTCTTAATCTAAAATTGTATACTAAGTCTAATCATCAATCAAATATAAAGAGACAATAAAGACATTTGCAAGCACAAAAATTTTCAAATAAATAAACTCTCCATGCACTCTTTTGATGGGAAGCTACTAAATAATATGTTTCAATAAAAGAACCAGGGTTCAGGGTTCTGTGGGCTCTAGAAAGGTTCAACAGCCGAAAAGAGTGAAGGGAATTCACTAACAAATAGATGGCGAAGAGAAGACTCATAGAGGCTACAGACCAACCATTTCAGATGGAATAGGAAGGTAGAAGGCTGTAAGAAGATCTCCAGAGTGGAAAACAAAAATGGGACATATAGATTATTTGATGTGTTTGATCATTTGGAAAAATAAAGATGTTGCTGTCTTTAACAGATCAGTGAGAGCATCTGTGTAAAAAGTAGAAAGTCTATAGAAAGCTAATGAAAAGTAAAAACAGAGGCAACTATAGTTGTTGCTAGAGGCAGAGAGTAGGGGATGGATGAAATGGAGAAAGGGTGTCAAAAGGTACAAATGTGCAGTTATAAAATAAAAAAGCCATGAGGATGTAATATACAGCATGGTGACTATAACTAATAATACTGTATTGTATATTTGAAAGTAGCTAAGAGAGTAAGTGTTAAAACTTCTCATTACAAAAAAAAAATTGTAACTATGTATAGTGATAGATGTTAACTAGACTTCTAAAGATGGATTATCCTCTGTAATTTAGACTTACCATGATAATCATTTTGCAATATATAAAAATATAGAATCATTATGTTATACATTTGAAACTGATATGTTATATGCCAATTATAAAAAGAGAGGCAACTATTAACTGTACAAAAATGCAACCATAACATACTACATTTCTCAGAAATGAAAGACATTTATAAATTGAAATTACATAAATACCAACTCTTAACTGAATAAAAAATTGTGATAAATTGGGTAGTGGTAGAGAGGAGAACTGGAAAGAGAATTGTGAAATCCTCAACTGCCTAGCAGGAAATTTAAAAATAATGTTAAGCGATAACATAAGAATATAATTGACATGTGGAAGTATATTTGAGAAATTATTTCTAAAAAGGATTGAAAGTGGTTATTTCTGAGGATTGGAGGTAAGGTATGAAAAAGAATTCAACAGAGAGCCACTTTTTTTGTAATAAGTGTTTTAATGCTACTTGAAATTTTTCTTAGTATATCCATATAAAACTTTCATATAAATTTTTTTAACTGTGAGGAATTAATAAGAAAGGTCCACTCTCTGTGATCCACTTTCTTTCATCAATGCTCACAGATACAAATTTGTTCTTGTTGAGATGGTGCCCAGTTCAAGAGCGTCTCTAAGGAAACCAAAACCCACCAAACAGACTTTTAAAGACTAAACCAATCTAAAGAACAGAATAAAGGAACAAACAAAAGAGAAATAGACTCAGAGATACAAAGAACAAACTGATGGGAAGGGGGTTGGGAGATGGAGAAGGTGAAGGGATTAGAAGGTACAAACTGGTAGTCACAAAATAGTCATGGGGATGTGAAGTACATTATGGGGAATATAATCAATAATGCTGTAAAGACTAGGTAGGGTGTCAGACGGGTACTGGGGGGATCACTTCACAGATTATATAAATGCCTAACCACTGCACTGTACACCTGAAACTAATATAAAATAATATTGAATGTCAACTGTAATTATAGTCATGGGATGTAAAGTACAGCTTAGGGCATATAGTCAATGGTATTGTAATAGCTATGTATAATGTCAGAGGGGTACTAGACTTGGTGGGGTTATCACTTTGTGAGGTGTGTAAATATCTAATCACTGTTGTTTTGTACACCTGAAACTGATAAAAAGTAAAGATAGTGGGGGGAGGGGAAACTAAACCACCTTGAACCTAAAAATAAAAAACATCGTTTCCTAGAAAACAGATTCATGTCAAATAAATAAATATAAAGTTCACTTTACGTTCAAATCTATATAGGTCTTTCAGTTTTGATCCTCTTTGATTATTTTAGTGTGTGTACACACACACACACACACACACACAAAAAAAAAAAAAAACAACCTTTATTCAATTCTCCTTAAGATGTAAGTTCTTATTTTTCACTTGTAATCATTTTGATCAAATGATTAACAATGCATCCCAGTTGTTGGTCTTTCTCTCTTTTAAAGTTGTCAAATAAAATACAGGATGCTCAGTGACATTTGAATTTCAGATAAACAACAAAATTTTTAGCAGTAAGTATGTCCCAAATATTGCATGGGACATGCTCATAAAAAAAATTATGAATTGTTTATCTGAAATTCAAATTTTACTCCTCCTATGTTTTTATTTGCTAAATCTGACACCCCTATTTTAAGGGTTACCTCTGTCAAACTCATCTCACTTCTGCTTCTGAGTTGGTCAAAAATGCAGCTGCTGTTTTTCATCACGTGTTCCCTCTTCACCACCTCAGCACCATCTTGAGCCATCATTGTGGGTGCCTGGTGGTCACTCCAAAACCTCCAAGTCTCTCGTTCTTCCTGAATAGGGTGGGGCCTCTGCCTGGCCGGCCTCCGCCCAGAAGTAACGCAGGGCTGGTGGCATTTCCCGTTGCTGCCTGCCCCTTGACACCTGCCTACACCACTGACACAGAACCTGTGCCTTTGTAAAAGATTTGGTGACTCTTGACACAGAACATTAAATACGACAGAGTAAAATAGAGGGGATAAAAGGAAAGCCTTCACTTGGGACCTTCTCATGGAAAACTTTGGTTCCTAGCTCTCTGCCTTCTTCTATGTCATAGCCTCCTCTGAGTGATAAAACCATATCCATTGGTTGTTCAGAATATAACTCCCCGCTCCCGTTGTAGAAGGGTCTAATTCCCACCCACCAGAGTGGGCCTCGCCCTTCCCCTACAGAGGATTAAGACTCCCCCAAGCAGCGATGGAAATATTTTATATCGTCACTCTACCGGCCATTAAATGAGTACCCACCTTTGTCAAGATTCATGAACTATACACATAGAATACACACATTTCATGATATATTAATGATACCTCAATGAAATGGATTTTTGAAACTATCTCCAAGCAGTACCTTTACTAAAACATGAGTTAATCATTCAGGAATCTAAAACAACACTGCAGGAGTTTCAGCCGCACAACCCAAGATTTTGCATTCCGAGTTTGGATTTCCTCAAGTTCTGGCCAGTGGAGTGGAGATGTGCCCTTTTTATTTCTTACTGTGGTCTAGCCTCTTGTGGGTGCTTTTGAATGAACACACACACACACACACACACACACACACACACCAGAGAGATGATAAAATATAGTCCCCCTAAATATCTTATAGAAAGCAAAATTATTTAGTAATCAACTCTTTATGTGACCTAGAGACAGTGCAAGATATTGTTCGGTAGAACAATTCAGTCAAGATAAAAGCATCGGCCTATCGGGCCGGCTGAGTGGCACATTGGTTAAGAGCTGGTTTTGGGATGCCAGAGTCCCCGGTTCGGATCCCACATATTAGGGCCAGTGACACTGCCCTCTACAGCTAACAACAGTTCCACCTGGAGCTGGGCTGTGCGAGCCCCAGTGACGGTGTGAGCCCCGGTGACGGTGTAGGCTGCAGCCCCTGCTGCAGTGGGCTGCCATAGGCTACAGTGAGTGGCCGGCAGCCAGCGTGAGCTGCCAATAGCTGCAGTGAGCTGAGCGACCATCCAGAGGCCGGCATCCCATCTGCCTCATCTGGGAAGAGCGCAATGATAATACCAACATGGGCCGGTGAAGCAACGTCCTCCGCGACTAGACTGAAGAACAAAAAGTCAACAACTTGTCTGTTCCCCTTCCCCGATTCCCCAACGCTGTTCCCCTCCCCCAATTCTCCAATAAAACCTTAAAAAAAAAAAAAAACCCAAGGGCCTCTCTTTACAAATGCACTTCCATGTGAGACAATATTTGAAGAGGAATTATTAAACAGGAATATCCTCTGAACTGTTACAGGTGGAGTGGTGGGGTGGAGTTGGGGAGATGTTTAATGTTGTTTTACAGGAATTATCTTGGCTTCCAGGATTTTGCTATTCAACAAACGGAAAGTTCCATTTTCAGCTCCAAACCCTTACCAGGAAATTATTCTTCAAAAAAAGGAGGGAACAGCTGGAAAAACTCGTTACTCCAGAACCCAGAAAACAAAAAGGACAGGAGGTGGGAAACCTGAGCTCCACCCAGCAAAGAGCCATTTCTGGGTAAGGAATAATTTAAGGCCAGGCATTTCGCAGGTAATGTGGGAGGAAAGCAAACCTCTTAAGCAAAGAGTGGGTCTTACCTTCTCAAAAGGTAAGCCTTTTGAAAGCACGTAAACAAATTCTAACAACTTTCTATAAACTTTAATAAGTGCTTTGATATTAAAGAGAGCAGGAAGATAAAGAAGAAATAAAATATTCTAATACCAAACGAAGACAGAGCGAAGGGGTCCCCCCAGCAAGCAGGGCCTCAAAAGAATCAAAGAGGATTGTGATCAGCATCAGAATAATAAAAATAATGCTGACATCTATCCTGAGAGCTCACTGTGCACCCAGGACTATTCCTAAGTCATTTAGATTTGTGCATTTTTATATTTCGTGCATTTTGTATGTGTTTTATATAAGTGTATTTAATACAACAGCCCTATGTGCTAGTATTATTACTAGTCTCACTGTGCACATAATGGAACTGAGGCACTGAGATCTCAAGCAACTTGCACAAAATCACACTGCGGGTGAGTAGCAGAATCCAGATTTCAAGAAACCACCATCTATCTGCAAATACTTAACACTTGACCACTGTGCTGTGGTCCCCAGCAGTCCATGGACCAACAGCAGGCCAAGCATCACTCTGGAGCTTGTTCAAATGCAGAATCTCAGGTGGGATCCCCAGACCTACTCCATCAGAATCTGCATTTTAACAAGACAACCAGGTGGTTCTATGAATAGTCAAGTCTGAAAAGCACTGCTCTAGTCCCTTTCAGAACACAGATAAGTCTTAATCTTGTCTGATTCAGATTAATCACCAGTACCTTTGTGGGGATGCACCAGAAATACATATAAGAACCTACTGTATAGAATTCCTAGTTATTTTAAATAAATTCTGCTCTCCTTTTGCAGTAAGCAAAACACATATTGTTTTGTTAAGTTCTTTCAGGTTATAGGGATTAGGCACCCCAAGTTACTTTACAGCCACTCTTTCAAATTTTTCTACCAAGTACCCCTAATAGCTGAGCACACACCCCTGGAGGTCTTAGGAGCCATAGCCATGTCTCTCTCTTCCTTCCTTCCTTCCTTTCTTCCTTCCTCCCTTCCTTTATTTTGGTAAACAGCTTTACTGAGTTATAATTTCCATACAGAAGATTCAACTATTAAATTTACAATTCAACGATTTTTAATAAATTCAGTGGATTCACTGGGTTCTATAACCATCACCATAATCCAGATTTAGAGCACTTCCATCACTCCGGTAAGGTTCCTCGTGTCTATTTACAGTTAATCCCCATTCCCATCACCAGCCTCTGTCTCTATAAATTTGCCTACTCTGGACATTTTATATAATTGGAATTGGAATCATACAATATATGGTCTTTTTCATCTGGCTTTCTTTACCAAGAGTAATCTTTTTGAGTTTATTCATACTGTGGCATAGAGCAGTACTTAACTCTCTTTACTGCTGAATTATCCAATGGATGGAGCCATAGCCCTTTTTATTATTTAGCAAGCGTGGAAAAAAAATTGAAGCCTCAATATTTATCTTTAAAATTCAATCAAGTATTGCTTATCTCTGTGTTGGCCTTAATCGAAAAATGTTTTAAATGATGTGAATGTTTTCTCCAAATTTTAAAAAATGAAGTTGCTGCTCCATCTCCCCTTGGACTCCACTTGTATGATGTATCACCTGGGGTGATGCCAGTTTGTTAGAGGGAAGCACAGAGGGAAGAGAGAAAAGAGTGGTCATACAAGTCTTTAATCATGTCAGTTTTTAGTCATTCCCAAACTGGCCCCTCTGTCATTTGCTTCAAGTCCCAAGATAGAGATGCCCACTGGTCTAAAGAGATAGCAGAATGAGATGGACCACCATGACAACTGCAATCAAGATTTTGAGGAATTTGAATATTGAACAAAATAACATCACTCTTTTCTTTAAAATATTGCTTTAATAAAGGACTTTTCTTAGTACACAGCACAAAGAGCTACCCTCCACCCTCATATCCAAAAGCTTACATTTTTTTTTTTTTGAGGGCAGTGTCACTGGCCCTCATATGTGGGACCCGAACCGGGGCTGCTGGCTTCCCAAGCCAGTGCTTAACCACCGCACCACTCGGCCGGCCCATCAAAAGCTTACTTTTAAAGCGAAGCCCTGCTGTGTGTATTATTAAGTTCTTTTTGTTGACTTTTTCAAATCTTGGAAGAGCCCCATGAGACCGTTAATTAATTCCATAGATGATCAACTTGTTGTTCCCTAGCTGAGGTTCTATTAAAAGTATCATCAGGTCACCCGTGCAAAAATCTTGTTTCTAATACCATTTTCCAATAAAAGAAACCAGAGCTCCTTGGAGATACAGTTGATTCTGGGACTGGGGCAGGAAATATAAGATGATCCTGAAGCATTTATAGTACCAGAAAGTAAGATAATTCTTACTTTTGTTCCCAAAAAAGAATAATGATGTATGTCAAAAGGACACAAGAGCCAGCCTGAAGGAGCTCCCATTGGCCAAAGCCGGGACAATCTGAGAAACAAAATAAATCATGTAACATTGAATTAAAATCTAGAAACAAATCCAGGAAACCATAGTAAAGTAAGATGTTACCATTAGGAGAAACTGGGTATGGGGTATATGGAAACATGTCCCACTATCTTGGTTACTTTTCTATAAATCTATTCTATTTATTGTGAAACAAAACATTTACTATTTTAAAAAATGTAAGTTACAACTAGAATTATTTCAGAAATCTCTCTACAGAGAAATATGCAATAAATTAGCCTAACTACAGTCAATGGTTATCTGAATAGAGATTCTTTTGTTCATTTTAAGGAGTCACTCACTGCTCAGGCTGACGTTGTCATAGCCAAAGGCTTTCAACTACATGATGATGACCCCCGAATACAGCCACCTATTCCCCAGTCCCTGTTCAAATACCCAAAGCCTGATAATGCTTCTTTGTTGCTGTCCCCCTCAAACACATATGACAACAAACTGTGGATAGTAAAGCTGTGTATAATTGTTGGCTATTATTCTAATGGTTCAACTATCTGACACAGACTCATTTTCAGAAAGGCTGATATTTGTGGTATGGCCTTTTTGCTGGCCCTGGTGATGTGCTCAGTCTTTAAAATGGATGTATATATGTAATAAACCATATGTTTAAAGAGATCCACTACCGTGTTTCCCCCAAAATAAGACTGGGTACTATATTAATTTTTGCTCCAACAATCTACATTTATTCATTTATTCATGTACGAAAATCTACATTTATTCAAATAGTCATGTCTGGCTGACGATCGTAACTGGGGCTTATGTTTGGGGTAGGGCTCATATTAAAAGCATCCTGAAAAATAATGCTAGGGCTTCTTTTCCTGTTAGGTCTTGTTTTCGGGGAAACACAGTAGCAAATAATGCAGTCATTCTTAAATGCTCAGAGTAGTCCTTGGGATCAATTATTCAAAATAAAATGAAGCCAATTTGGAGATGGGGGGTAGAAATCAGGTAGAAGTGGAAATTATGAAAAATGTCAAATGCATCCCTAAGGCTCCAAAATTGAGAGGTTGGAAGGTAATACTGGGCCAAGGATGAGAACTCAGGCTCTCCCTTATAGTTATTTTCCACCCTTCAATCATTCTTTCAACAATGATTTCTTGAGCACCCACCAGGAGCCTGATAACCCTGGCCTACTCCCTATGCCAAGGGGTCCGCTAGATAACCAGAAAAGAAGAAAAGCAGGTTGAAACAAGAAGGAAATAAGTTAAGCCCAGAAACACCTATGTGCAAAAGTCCGAAGTTCTTTTCATTATCCAACAGCACCTGGTATACAGTAGGTGCTTAACAACTATTTGTTGAATGAATGAATGAACGGACACCTCAGGGCTTTCCCTAGATACCAATGTGAACCCCTGGAGGAGGAGGTTAAGGTCCAGTGGAAAACGAAGGAACTATGCTGAAGAATTCACTTCCTATGTGTCAAAGGAGGAATTAGTTATTTCTCCCTATTTTCCTTTGTGACCAGTCACGAGGCCCCCTACACCAACCCAATCACCATTGAAACAAAAATAAAATTACTATTTCTAAGTGGATTGAGGGACCAGTCTTTGGAATGATAACACCCAAGAGTGGAGTGGAGAACCTTTCTACCAAACACAGTTATCCTGGGGCCCCTGTGAAACAAGGTGATGGATTGAGTGCAAAGAACTTGTTCTCAAGTCAGACACTGAATTAAGTTTTTATTACAACATTGTTTCTATTTGTTGACGAAATTTAATTGATCTTAAAATTAGCTGAACAAGATCAAAACATTCTTAATATACACTGAATGATCATTTGTGAACAAATCTCTGAAAGTAATGTAATCAATATGATGTTTTGAAAAAATTACTAAATTAAGAATTAAGAGAAGAGTGCTTGGTAACAGTTGTGCATTTTAGCTCTTTGTAGAATTTTAGGAAGCTTATTCTACTTCTCTGTCACTCTGTTTCTTTTCTTTAAAAAAGAGGGTGGGGTAAAGAGTTAGACTACATTAGCTCTAACATCACCCCAGGGTCTATATCTTATAATTATAAGTGTATTACCCTAATAATAATAATATAATAATAGCTACTCATAAGTTGTATTTACTATATGTCTTCATACTTCTTTGAAGTATTTTGAAGCATTGTCTCATTTAATCCTCACAACAACTGTATTAGATAGGAATTGTTATTCCCATTCTCAGATGAGGAAACTGAAGCACAGAGACATTAAGATCTCAGGCAGTCCTCATTGTACACGATCCCAAAGGCATAGGTATGATATGCATGCATTTCTTTTAACACAGCATCTTGAAAATTGCTGACTGCCCATACATGAACTCAAGCAATCCAATTTCAGAGCCTACACACTTAGCCTCTACCTCCACTAGTGGTTCTCAAAAGGTGCTCAGCAGACCAGGAACACCAGTATGATCTGTGAGCTTGACAGAAATGGCAAATTTCGACTGGAGTCCTGACCACAGAATCAGAAGCTCTGAGACTGGGTCTAAGCAATCTCTCTGATCAATCCCTCTGGGTGGTTCTGATGAAGGCAGAACGTGAGAACCACTGCTCCACACAAGCCTGCTCCATGACTCATAGTAGATGTGATGATGGAAATCAGGAAGTGTAGAGTGTGATGGTTGGGGCACCCTCAAAGGTCATCTACTCTAGATGAACCAAGGGTTCTTTAAGCTGAGAAACAAGGGCCTTAACAAGAAAACCTGCAAAAGTAGGTCCACTTTGTAGACTGGCTACCTTTAGAGATATCATCTTCTTTTAACACAGCACTTCAATGAACAAAGGAAAAATCCATCACTTTCCTTAAAAGTATGGTCCATGGCCATTCTTTTCAGGCTGAGGTAACTTCAGGACATATCTCTGAGTTTCCAAAGTGCTGTCCAGGGATTGAGCAGCAGGACACCAATTAAACTCAGCAGGAGAGAGTCGCTGGAGCCACCAAACGATGCTTTAATGTCTTTACTCCTGGGGGATGGTCTGCCCTTCTCAGACACAACATGTGATGTCCAGAAAGTGGTGGAAAGCATCTGACAACCCTCTTATTTCTATTTTAGGCCCAATGCTGTTGATTTGGTGGCTTTTATCTGTGAGGCACAGCAGATTGTCAGCTTGCTCTCAAAAAAAAAAAAAAAATCTCCAGGCTAAGATATTCAAATAGCCAAGCCAGCGGTATCATGGGAGACCATTATAAAATCCTCTCCGAGTTAAGTCTGCATGCCTCAAAGAGCAAAAAATTAATACACTGTTGTTACACAGTTGAGAGGGGAAATTAATTTATACAGAAACCTTTTCTAAGGCACGTTCTGACTGCCCATATACTGTGCCAAATGGGAGCATTATCTGCCTTCCCAAAATAAGACACCATATGCCCTAATCTGGCAGACAACAAAGATAATTACATGACTCTGGCAGAGCCAATATGCTTGCTAATAAATGGAAAAACGAGGACAATGCAAATCAAAGTTAAGTTCAATGGGTATTCAGAATTGTGGTAGGGAAGCTACCTGCTGCAATTAAACACGATGACAAGCAGAAAATGGGTCTCTTGCATGGATTAAAAGAGCCTAAACTGCTGTGAGGAGACCAGTTTACATCAAGGAATATTAATAGAGGAAAGCGAGTTGTTTGTGGGCACATGTGGTGGTTTCATATGATTCTAAGCCAAAGGGTAATTCCCTTTGTAATAATCCACTCTTACAGGGAGTCACTGGGAGTCCTTAATAAAACCAAAGCTCAAAATACCAAATTCCACACAATTATCTACAATTTGAAAGCAAAGAAAGCTAAGTGCAAAATGTTGTCTGGAAGCTGGATTTGTATCAACACTAATCTACTGATGTTATGGCCCCAAATCATGAAAAGCTCTAGCCCATAGCAAAAGACCACCATCTGACACCAACATACTCTTCAGAGCCCTCTCTTTTTTAAGCAAATGATCTTGCTTTTCTTAGTTATTTTCTTACAAAGCTACTTTGAATTCTTGTGTTTAAGCTCCTTGGCCCTGACATGCACTAAAAAGCGCCAAGTAACTGTAACTATCAACCCTGATGTTACATGACTATGGATGAAAGATGTGGAGACCCAACAAAAGAAAAAAAATCGGTGTTTCCTTTACCTTGGAAAATATCCAATTTTTGTTGGGAAAAATTCTTTTCCTGCAATTTTTCTCTTTGTTTTCTCCACCAATAAGTCGTCTTCCCAGCCCCAGCAAGCCTTCCTATCTGCAGAAGAAAGAGCTCTGTCTCCGTGATAAAAAAGAAACATCGGTGTGAGGGACCCAGATTGAAAGCATCCAACCTCTGATGCACTATATTAAGAACAAACCAGAATCCTAATACACCACTGGGGGTGAGATGTGGGGACATGGCAAGCCCTGTGTGAGGGGCTTCAGATTAAAAGTCCCTCCTGTCAACCAAGTGAAAAATCAGACATTGGGAACATACATCCTTGGAAAAAGAGGCCCTACCAGAATGCTAAAAATTAAGTCCCATGAGTCAGTCTTGCCAATTAAATTCCAGGAGAAAGACAGTGACAGATGTGAGGGTGCCAGTGGATTTGAGCTCTGTCAGTACAAATACCTTCACAAGGAAGCCTGCACTATACAGGTGAAGGCAACAGTGATGAAATATTTACACACTGATAAATATCTAGACATTAACAAGCTTTCCAATGTCATTCCCGGCATTCTGAAAAGCAGTCCCAGGAAAGAGAGAGGAGAGAGACACACAGCCCTAGATCAAGGCATGACCACAGGTTGAGGAAACCAGACAGGGGCTGACCAGGGTCTTCATTCCAGGAGTGCACCTATCATTGTCATTCCTTCAGGGGTAACATTTGCAAATCACCGAATAGATGATTACCAGCCCAGGTTTATCTAATACAACACCTTCTAAAGCATTTTCCACACCTCTCCCAAGAGACGATTGGGGAAGGGGTAGGGGTGAGGGGGGACTTGATTTTCAACTAAACTTAGGAAATGTTTCATTCTTAGAGATTCAAAATACCCACTGGCTTAACAAAGGCTCTGAAAAGTCCTGCAAGAAAGAAAGCTATTAAATGTCATTTCACACAAAACGTTACCCTGGCCTCTTTGGTCATAAGAATCTTTTTATTCACTAATATCTATATCTTGTGTGGTCCAAATTATCCTTCATCATCTTATGTAACATACAATTTAATCATGAAAATTTTCATTTTCTCATTCAGTATTTTAATGTTACATTAAACAATACTGCATTTCTTTTCTGACAGTCTAAAGTAACACAAGTTTCTTTAAGCAAAAAAAAAAAAGAAAAGAAAAGAAAACTTGATTGATGTGCCTATGAGATTCTGTTTGATTTAAATCTTTTTTCATTTATTGGTCTTGTGCCAGAGGCCAAGGTTAGACTTGCTTTTCTATAAAGACAAACATAAAAAGCACCACCACAATTCAGGCCATTCTCTGACGCTCTAAAACAACAATAGAAAGACTGAGGACAATTCATGGGGGGAAATATTACTGAGAAGTGACTGATTTTGATTGATATCTGGTCTAGCTTGTCTGCCTACTATAGTTTGGGACACGATATTTAACTCTTTTTTAAAAAGGGGCTGCTGAGTTGCTTACCCAGGTTTATCTCAAAACAAATTCTGACTGTGAAACTCTCAGAGTTGGTCTTCTCCACCCCTCCCACTCCCATCTAGGGCTAACTTACTTATTAGCAGCTCAGTGAGGCTCGCCTGCTTTTACCTGCCAGCTCTCACCTACTTCTGTAGAACTGGTCCTAAGTCCAGGCTGAAAAGCAGATAGGCTCCCTTGCTGAGGCAGGAATGACCTTTGAAACCTCCTCTGATTTCTCATGGTGTGAATCAGCTATTGCCACAAGGATGCCACAGAACAAAGTACCCCACAGCTCAGTGGCTACAATAACAAACATGTATTTTTCTCCCTCAAGTTCCCTGGGATGGTTCACTTTCTGCTTCTGGTTGGCTAGCTTGGCTCTAAGCTGTGGGCTGAGCTCAGGTCTGCTCCACGTGTCTCTTCATTCTAGGCCCCAGGCTGAAAAGGCAGCAGATATCTAGGCTTCTTAAGGTGGATCCCTGGAGCCAAAGAGAGTGTGTCCAATAACACAAGCACATTTAAGGTCTCTGAGTATCATATCCTATCTGCTAACATTCTACTGGCCAAAGAAAGTCACACAGCCAAGCCCAACGTCAATGGCAGGGAAAGTGAGGTCTCAAGAGCGGAGTGAATATTTGCTGTACATTTCTTCCCATCCTTCTCCTTGTACTTCATATTTTGAGGTTTTCTCCCCACTAACTGCTGGGCTGGCTTCCAGCAACCTGGGTGATTTTGACCATTTGTACACTGCCTACTTTCTAACTTCCAGGGGGGTCTTCTGGGGCAGCAGACAAATGGACAATGCTGGAATGGAGACCTGGGAGCCAAAATAGGGTCAAGTGGGATGAGCAGCATTAGGAATCCAAAGTAGAAAGAGGTTGGGTATGAGCCCTGATGTTGGGGAATAGCAAGAAAAATATAGGGAGCCCAATTCCATCTTCCAGGTGGGAGGGTCCCGGCACAGAAGATAATATGAGAAGAGCATCCATGACAGATACTGAATAGAACCTGAAACAAGATGGAGGCCAGCAGGTTCTCCTGGCTGGTTCCCACTTGGCTATCAGATTCTTATTTTGGACAGTCCCAGGCCAAATTCGTGACCTCTGTCCCACCCAGGGCAACAGGCTGGCAGTTGCACTACCCAGCTCCTTACTTACCCACAGATGGCAGGGCAGATGGAAGAAGTGGTTTTTGAGTTCCTCATTCCAGCCTCAGCTTCACCCTCCCTGTTATTAGTAGACATACTCCAGCATCACTCCGAATGATTTCCCCTTTTCACCACAGCCAGATGATCCCAGCCTTTGCTTCACATTGGAATCACCTAGACATCTTTAAAAAGTAGCTCCCATCCCCAGGCATTCAGATTTAATTGGTCTGTGATGCAACTTGGGCAACAGAATTTTTTGAAGCTTCTCAAGTAATTCTAATGAGCAGCAAAGTTTGGGACCCACCAATCTGAAAATCTAATCTTGTTAATCAGATTGTAACAAGAGTTAATTTTAAATATACAATACAATTTTGGATGGGCAGAAGATGGCTCTGAACTGAGTTTGTGCATGGGAACTAGAGAGACCCAAATGGCTCTGCATAAGGAAATACAGGTCTATAACCCCTTATTCTGAAACACAAAAGACTCTGAAAACTGAAAGTTTTTCAAAACTTGATGGTAACAAAACCTGACCTTACTTGAACTCATTTGATAGCAAGACTCCACTATTTATAGCCTCTATTTGTCCCACTTAGTGTGAATATTCATGCATTTTTCCAGGAAAATATTAATGTGTTTAATTACAGAGTGCTTTCACAGACCTTGCTGAAGTTGTTACATAATACTGGGTATGTGTAACTTTCTATTATATATTACGAAAATTTCTGAATTCAGAAAACAAATGTGTGGCCCCCAAAAAACAAAAGGCTGTAGGCTAAGGCAAGGTGGACTTACAGAATAATTTGTTTATTGCCCCTTAGCTATTAAATGCAGAGAGAAAAAAAGGGGACAGAAGAGAGTAAAATGGCCAAACAATATAGCCCTTGTGTGACTTATATAAAAGTGCACCCCATCTGAATGGATTAATTAGAGAAAAGGACCACCTCTGGATAAACACGGCCCTTTAGTAGGACTCACAGCTTGATAAGCAGATCGCAGGCTAGGTTTATTTTCACCCACTTCCTTTGGCCAGATTTTGTTTTGTGCAGTGCACAAACTATACAACCATACAGGTGGCCTTGCCAAGCAATTTCCATAGTGGCTGAAACCTGAGGTGCAGAAATAGACAAAGCTTTTTCTAAATATAAGGGTGTCTAATATTAAATTTTTAATTAATGAAACGAAAATGCCTCTGCCTTTAGCATAGCCTACCACAAAAAAGTTTTGGGGCAAAGTTCATGGGAGGCCTACATGGAATGCATGTGTGAAATGGTATGTATGGCACTACCCCAGAAATCTCTCGTGTGTTCTTTCCTGATCACAATTCCTTCTCTTCCCCTAGAAGTAACTACAATTGTGCTCAGTCTTTCTTATTTATGGTGTTACCCTACCCCATGTACATACACACCCAACACACATATGTACAAACATTCTTTTTTTAAATGGCATTTGGGTACAAGGAGGAGGGGACTCAAGTGTCCTCATGGCAATGACATAGTTGGTGCCCTCAAACCTACACAGTCTCCCCTAACGGTGTACTTCATCTTTGTGAAAGAGAATATCAGGACCCACTTGTCCTACAAGCTCACTTTTTTGCCTTGGTGTCTCTTTCTCTGCCTCCCCTTAAAACATCCTATGAGAAGAAACAGCCTTTCTCCTGTGTCATATTCTCCTTTTTAACAACTCCAGTTCCAAAAACAAGCCTTAATAGGGATAATTATTTCTTTCTTTACTAAGTAAGAAAATCTCTAGGAAAACAGGATTTTGCTATGCCACAAAAGGAACTAAAAGAATTTAGAAAAATCCCCCTTCTCAATGCCTAATGCTTGAGCCTATCTCTTACCAAAGAAGTCAAGAATTTAACCTAACCTCCTGAATCACTAAGCTTCCAGGTAGTTCAAGGAGAATTTAGTAGCTTAAAATAACAGACATTTATTCTGCTCATGAGTCTGCAGGTCATCAGGGCAGGTTCTTCTGATCTCCGCTAAGCTCACTCATGCATCTGCAATCCAGCTGTGGATTGGCTAGTTGGCTCTGCAGATAGCTGGGATCTCTCTTACATGCCCAAGGGTCATCTGACTATCAGCTATTCTACAAAAGCCTTGGCTGCTCCATATGTCTCATTCTGACAGGTTAGCCTGGCCACATTCTTCGCAGCAATCATGGAAGACTAGGGGAGAAAGCAGAAATGAAAAAAGTCTTTCTCAAGCTTCTGTTTGTAGCAAATCGGCTAACATCCTGTAGACCAGTGAAAACATGAAGTCCAGATTCAAGTGATAGGGAAACATATACAGTCTCTTTATTGAGAGAAATTGCAAAGTCATAGGGCAAGGGGCATGGATTCAGAGGGGGTCAAAAAATTGGTACCATTAAAGCAAACAATCTACCGTATCCACCCATTGATTTAGGACAATTCCTCAAGCCCTCCCAGACTGCCCAGGAGCTTGAATCAAGAGAAAGACCTCAGTCAGGCAGGGAATTACAGATACTTAGAGTAGCTCCCTCTACTCTAGGCAATTACTAGAATAGTGAGTGCTGAGGAAACATGGATGGACTCAGTAGTCAACCGACTGTTTAGTGGCTGGTCCCTGAGGGAACTGCCTTGTCAGATTATCACTCAGAAATTAGTACTGGACACCTGGATAGATGTGACAGAAAAAGAAAGACACACCAGGCGGGTTCCAAGATGGCAGCAGCATTGGAGGATGCTGAGCTTACCACCTCCCAGGAGCAAAATATATATATAGCAATTACTCCTGTGCAACAACTGAGTGCTGAGTGAACAGCTTCTAACAACAAACAAGAGACAGAGAAGATGAGGGAGCCCTCTGGGAACTGCGGAAACTCTCCACAGCTGGAGGAGCTGGTGAGCACCATTGCTCACTTTCCTCTCCATTTTGCTAGGTGGGGGCAGGGACTCTATTGGGGTGCTTTGGCCTATCTGCAAGGTCACCACAGCTACACTGCCTGGAGCCTTTAGTTTCCAAAGAGAGCAAGCAGGCCATCACCACACCCACTTGGCCTCCCTGCCCAGAGCCATGCCCCCACCACGCCCACCCATAGGCTAGTTAGTGAGTCAGGGACCATCAATGCATGCCCAGCTATAAGCAGCTTCCCAAAACTACCCAGCAAATAGAGCCTACACAAAGGTCTCTTCTACTTGGGACCGCTGTACAGCAAACAAGAGAGACTCTATGGAGAAGGCCAGGGAGCCGTGGGAGCTCTCCAGGACTGCCAGAATCCTTTGGGGTTGGAGGTGCTGGTGAGAATTGTGTGGGTGGGCGGGGGAGGGGGAGAATGAGATTCTATGGAAAATAACTTCACAGAGAGATCTGATCATAAATTCCTAACTGTCCAGGTCATGGTGGGTAGTCACACTCCAGGTTTAGAACTTCTTCAGTAAAGGCTTATCTCTGTCTCAAGCAAGCCCTGTCCATTGTTTCTGTGCATCTAGGTTAACACACCTTTGAAATCCCTCTTTTCAGGCCCTGCCTTCTAATACGTGATCACTCTTCCAGACCCCTCAAGAGAGCACATAATCTTAACTAGCCTATAATCCAATCCCCATCTTGCTTTCTCCCATCTTCATGTAAACTTTATTTTCCCTCCTTAATTTCAAATGTGTAAAAGAAACTGCAAAGCTGTTATTCTCTGGAGCATTTGAGATCTTGCTCCCTAGCATATGCTGTCAGTTTGGCTTAAATAAGCTCTTGTAAAAATTCTTTACAGGTTTGGACTTTTTTTAAGTCAACGGAACTATTGTTTATGTCCCCCTCCACCTCCATAGGGTGGGCGGGGACTCTGTCCAGGTGCTCTAGCCTCCTGACATGGAGCCACACTGGCCCAGTAGGCCAATGTCCTGGGTGCCTTAAGCACCTACTCAGCTCTTACTGGCCTACCAAGCCCAAATTGCACACACAGTCTACACAGAGCCCACTTCTACATAAGTCTACTTTTCTAAAACTGGAAAGGACAGCCATTTTGCCTAATTCATATAAACAAGTGTAGAAATGCAAACACAATGAAACAGAAAAATATCTCTCAAATGAAGGAACAAGAAAATATCCCGGGGGGCTGGGGGGGGGGAACCCTCAGGAAATGGAAATAAGTAATTTGCCTGATAAAGAATTGAAAGAAACAGTCCTAAGAATGTTCACCAATCGTGAGAGTGGAATAGAGGAATTCAGAGAAAATGTCAATGAAGAGTAAGTATAAGGAAGAACGAGGCAGACCTGAAAAATATAATAACTAAAATAAAAAGCACATTAGAAGGAATCAACAACAGATTAGCTAACATAGAAGAATGGATCACGGACATGGAAGACAGACTAGTGGAAATCAACCAGACAGAACAGCACAAAGTACAAAGAATTTTAAAAACATGGGTAGTTTAAGGGACCTTGGGGACAACACCAAGCACTCAAACATTCACATTATAGGGATCCCAGGAGAAGGAAGATAGAAAGGAACAGAAACTTTATTTAAAGAAATAATGGCTGAAAACTTTCCTAATTTGGGAAAGGAAACAGGCATCCATGTCCAAGAAGCATGGAGAGTTCCAAACAAGATGAGCCCAAAGAGACCCACACCAAGACATATTGAAGTTAAATTGACAAAAGTTAAACATAAGAAGACAATCTTGAAAAAAACATAACAAAAATGGATTACATATAAAGGAAACCCTATAAGGCTATCAGCTGATTTTTCATCAGCAACTTTACAGGCCCAAAAGGAATGGCAGTACATCTTTAAAAGACTGGAAAAAAAGGAATCTACACCTAGAATAATTTACCCAGCAAGGTTATCATTCAGAATTGAAGGAGAGAAAAAGAGCTTCCCTGACAAGCAAAAACTAAAGGACCTCATCACCATTAGACCTTTATAAGAAATGTTAAAGTGTCTTCTTTAAGTAGAAAAGGAAAGGCTATAACCAGAAATAAGAAAATATGGGAAAGGGAAAATTCTCACAGGTAAAGCCAAATAGTCAATGAATATAGCAAAGCAGACATTTAAAAAACTACAACGAAGGTTAAAAGAAAAAAATATCAAACTCAACTCAAACTATAATAAGTAGTTAGGAGATACCCAACACAAAAATATTTAAAATATGACATCAATAACATAAAGCTTGGAGAGGGGAGCAAAAATGTAATCCTCATAGAATACATTCAAACTTAAATGCCTATCAGCTTAAAAGAGACTGCTATAGGTAAAGATGATATACATAAACCTCATGATAACCAAAAACCAAAAACCTACAAAAGATACACAAAGAAGAAAGAGAAAGGAATCTAAATAAAACATTAAAGAAAAACAGCAAATAACAAGAGATTAAGAGAAAAAGAAAGGAACAGAGGACAATATAAAAACAACCTAAAAACTATTAACAAGGGCCGGCCGAGTGGCGCCTTGGTTAAGAGCTGGCTTGGGGCGCCAGCGGCGCCGGTTCGGATCCCACATATGGGGGCCAGTGACACTGCCCTCTACAGCTAAGATGGTGAACAACAGCTCCACCTGGAGCTAGGCTGCTGTGAGTCCCTGGGATGCATAGCTGCAGCCCCTGCTGCAGTGGGCTGCCATAGGCTACAGTGAGTGGCTGGCAGCCATTGTGAGTAGCTGGCAGCCGGTGTGAGCTGCCAAGAGCCGCTGTGAGCGACCATCCAGAGGCCGGCGACCGATCTGCCTCACCCAAGAAGAGCACAATGATGATACCAACATGAGCGAGTGAAGCAATGTCCTCCACAACTAGATTGAAGAACAAAAGGACAGCAACTTGTCTGTTCTCCTTCCCCGGTTCACCAACGCTGTTCGCCTCCCCCAATTCCCCAATAAAATCTTAAAAAAAAAAAAAAAACTATTAACAAAATGGAAAAAGTACATATTTATCAATAATTGCTTTAAATATAAATGGATGGATTAAATGCTGCAATAAAAAGACATAGGGTGGCTGAGTGGATTAAGAAACATAACTCATCTGTATGCTGCATAAAAGAGACTCACTTCAAATTGAAAAGACACAGACTGAAAGTAAAGGGATGGAAAAAGATATTCATGCAAATGGAAATAAAAAGAAAGTTGGAGTGGGGCGGCTGGTTAGCTCAGGCGGTTAGAGCTCAGGCTCATAACATCAAGGTTGCCGGTTCGATCCCCACATGGGCCAAGGAGCTGCACCCACCAGATTGAAAACAACTACTTGATTTGGCACTGATAGGTCCTGGAAA